>OY728133.1:393927574-395400668 GCA_963277665.1 Viscum album | reverse complement strand
TTATTTTATTATGGATAATCCCCCTTTTAAGGGTTGAAGGGGAACCCGTAAATGACCCTTAGGCCCAAGGCACAAGTCCTGACTGACTTGTAATACATGACCTGAAGGCCCAAAGGCATACCGTGCCCAATACATGACCCATAGGACCAGCCCACTTGAACTGCCCCTCCCCAGCTTCTGCGTCATTGATCACCTAGCTCCCCACCTTGAATTGCTGATCACATAGCATTGCCTCATACAAAGATGTGTGGTGCCTGGTCCCACACCTGTTTATGGATTAGAATGTAAATCAAAATTTCAAGGGTGAAATTTCATAAGGGGGGAAGAATGTAACAACCCAATGTTTTATAAATGGAAATTCCTCTCTTATAAATTTATCATATAATCACATGAAATCACAACATAATGAACTAATAAGTGCTATGTGACCTTTAAACATAAATTTGTCACTTATGTGTTTGGAATTTCGAAAATCTGACATACACGGTTGTGATCAGTTAGTTATTTGGATTCTGATAAGAAAAACTTAATTTTTGGTGAATAATAACCTATCTTTATGAATAGTAACATACCCTTATAAATAGTGATATACCCTAATGAATATTAAACTTACCTATGATAGTATACAATTAATATCCAAGTGAAAGTATGATGTACCTAGATTTTAGAATAAGTAAATGAATGATTTAAAACAGGTTTTTAATAATAAATTATGGTTTTGATTAAATATTAAAATAATCATATTTAGAAAATCATTTTTGAAAAATGGATTTCATTTTTGGATTCTACACGTCGAAAAATGGTTATGGTGAATTTTTGAGATTTTTTTGAAATACTAGAATTTTTAGTGAATAGTAAAATACATTAATATACTGTATAAATACATTATAATTCAAATCCACTATTCCTGACATCACAAGTGATGTAAGCACCCAAATCTAGAACTCACATGAATTTATTACAGTTTTGGTCATAGAATCATAACTATTACTGGTCTTGAGAGAAATTAATAAACTAATGATTATAAAATTATGAAAACCCTCCTCTCCTCAACTATAAAACCCCCCCTCACTCCCTCTTCTCTTGACTACTCTCAAGCCCTGTAACTTGCCAATATTCTACCCAAATCTCTCCAAAAGATCCTCCCCCATGTCCAAAGGCCCTTAGTCTCATCAAAATACCAAAACCTTTACCCTTAAGATGTTCTCAAATGAGGTATACTCAAGAGGTCATTAATAACAAGTGGAGAACACCACCAGATTTAAGGTAAGAGATCCTCTCCATCTCACTCTTAATCAAAATTGTCCTCTATGATATGACTTTTTATGTGTAATCCCAAATGATGGGGTATGATTTTTAACCTCCCCCATACTTCTCTCGTGATGTATAAATGATGAAAAACCCCCTTTCTCTCTTATCAAGCCCTCTTAAGTACACCTGACACCATGCCAATAAACCGCAACGAATTCTACCCGAACCTTTTTGTTCTTCAGGGTTGCCTTATCTTTCTTTATATAAAAATGAATTTATCTTATCTGTTTATGTACATATTCTAAATTATGTTTAGTTTTACAAAATTCATTTATGAATACCCTTTCATCACTCTCTTTCAGGTATATACATGTTTTTAAAATATTTTCTTCTTAGAACTTTCTGATAAGAAACCCTATTTTAAGGGAACTTCCGAATTTTTTACCCAATTTCAAGTTCACTCTATCCTCTATTTTAAGCCACCATTATATTTATAAAATCATTATTTTTATTATGAAAACCTTCTTAGTTCAATTCTGGTTTTATATAAAAGATTGTCCTCTTTTCTATTTTGAAAGCTCTATAGTATTTTCCTTAAAACTGCACAAAAAATGTTTTAATGCTAATGTTTCTCAAATACATTTATTATATGTTGTCACTTATGTTTGAAACCAATTACCAGGTTATATTACTATTTTTCCTTATTAATTTCCATGTATGTTCTAATCCCTTTCTTTCATGGACACTTTCATGATATGCTCATTGGTTATGCTTTATGACATGATTGTGGTACCCAATTCTTTCCATGAGTATCCTTATGTTTATGTATGGTTTATTATGTATGATTACTTATGTGTCAAGAATATATTCATGAATATTTTGAGATGGGAGTGCCCAGATAACACTCTAATGCATTGGGTAAAGTTGTGTCTCATGAGATGCGATGTGAAACGGGATTGGTGGTTAGCCTTGACCTGTACTAAAATGGGAATTTGGATTGGAGGTTAGCCTTGACCCATACTAAAATGAGAATTGAGATTGAAGGTTAGCCTTGAACCGTACTAAAATGGTAAATGGGATTAGTGGTTATCCTTGACCTGTACTAAAGACATGTTTTAGGATTCTTCCACATTTATATGATTCCATGTTTATCTGATCCCATGCTTATATGAGATTATTTCATATGTTCCAAGATTTGGATATCATTATGTCATTCCTCATAACACATGTGTTTAATATGTATCCATATGTTCATTCCCTTACTGGGATTTTTAGCTCATACCTTTGTTCATGTATTTCCTAGGGTATCCTATGCAGATGTAAGGGCTCAATGAAAGTTAGGATATCTTTATGGATATTAAATAAATAAGTGTTTTTAGCCCCATGTTTTATGTTCAATGTACCCAGTCTTCTAAGACAATAGACATAATGATCCTTGGCTTGTACTCTAATGTATAATTATGCTTAAAATCTTGTAATGTTATATGTAAAAGGCTAGGGTTGCTACAAAATCACTTTTAAAAGAAGTCTCCAGAATATTAGGAAAAAAAATTCTTAAAAAAGAACCCTATAAACTTGTAAAGTAATATTCAAAGAGATAAGTTTTCATGATGGTGGAATTTTTTTATTCATGCTCATTATGTTAAAAATATATATTTCTTTCACATTTTAATAAGACATTCAACAGTACCTTATTTGGAAAATGACAGGAATATTCCTTTTTAATTTTTTTAGAAAAAATACAATTATGGGTAATAATTACTTTAAAAATTCATATTACACATTTTTTTAAAACATTTTTATAAAACATGGATTTTGAAGAAAAATGATTTTGACCGAAGAGAGAAATGAAATTGATTTTTTTAAAATTCTCAATAATTTTAAGGACCAAAGAGTGGAAAATTTTACTATTAAATGAAAAATTCATGAATAAATAGAGGATATTAATGTGAAAGGGTTTTATTATACAATGATCAAAAAAATTCTTCAATGGAATTTTATGTATAGACAATCCTGATTTAAAATGAGGTTGAGATATAAATCTCTTTCCGCTTTGGTAACTTTTGAATCATAAGCCCCATGAAATGAAAAAATAAAATGAAATATTAAATAACATGAATATAAATATATTAATGATATAAAATATCAAAGGTTCAGTAGATATGCCTTATAAAAGAAGATAGGTGTATAACATGACATATGTCCCAAAGAAGACAATTTGAGACGAGAAACCCATATAATGACGATAATATTGAAGTTATAATTAATCAATGAATATATTGTGTGTATCAAATTTAAATATATATAAAAAATAAAAAATATAATATTACATAATAAAAATTAATTACAAAAAACAATCTTATAATATTAAAGAAAATAAAAAAAATAATATAACCCAATGAAAATAAATTGAGTTGTGAAATTTTTTACCCCTTAGTAATTTTCATGTAAAACCCACTTGGATTAAATAATTCAAATTAAAACTTAAAATACCTTGAATAATGAAGGATTCATGATTTTACATTAAAATGGGGTTTATATACACCATATATAGAAATTAGGTGAATAAAATTACAATATATCTCAACGAAAGGGAATTAAGACAAAATCCCTTACCTCGTGCTTTATTTTGGTTAAGTAAGATTTAACATCCTATATATTTTTTAATCATGTTATTAATTTAAAAAATAACCATATTCATGTTTATAATACCATATATTACCCTCTAATAAAATCTTACCACTCGTTCGTTAATATTCTTTTATTATTATCATTGTTCCGGGTGTTAATTGCCTTATTTTCACATGAAATTTTTATTGAAAGTACCAGTTCATGTGAATAGAATATAGTTACATCATATATAATATTATATTAATGTTATAAATATAATATTTACTTATTGGATTCATTTTTAAAACCATTCTTGAATGTTTTATATGGAAAATGAGTCGAATCGCTTTGTGGAGACAATAGGCCGTACATACACACGAGCGATGGTATCATTCCCTAAATGGGTGAAATTGTAAGGAATGAGTTGGTATATTAATTTTAAATAATTAATATGAAATAATATGTATTGTATATATTCATTATTTTTATCATTATGATTATACAAGTGAGTCGGTGACCAAAAACAAATTAAATCAATTCGTGAGGCGGTAGTCCGCCGTACGCACGAGCAATGGATTTATTTTCCATTTAATGGAGGAGATAATTAAAAATTATGCCATAAACATAACAAAATCTAAGTATATGGGAGATAAATTTTTATTATATTGGAAGTGTTAAGACATAATTGAATGTGAAAAGGAATGATTTTAAAAGAAATAGGTTAGTGAAGATAATTACCTTCGCTTCGAAGAACCTCTTTTGGATCTCTTATTAAGGACCCTAGGATTGGTCTTTTGGGAATTAAAACAAATCTAGAATGTGGATAATGATTTTATGGAGAAAAGTTTCCAGTTTTTGGTTGATATGAATTGAATGAGAGGTGTGAAGGAGGACTCACATGTAATTTATGAAAATAATAAATCATACCCACATTTTTCACTTGAAAAAAGGATAAAAAATGGATCATTATATAACCTTATATGTTATAATGTCTAAATATGGCCATAAAATATTATTTAATTAAGTTTTAAGGCCATTATTACCCTTATATTCTTAGTTTAACCCTCGGTACACCCATTTTCACCTTAACCGTGGAAAAATATTTTTACTATTTTTACAATTCATTATGAAAAAAATTAAGTTAAACTTATTATAAAATATAGATTATAATGATTAAAAATATAAAATCCATTTTTTAAAATTTAATTCACAGAAATATCAGAATTTAATTTAAAATAAAACCTATATACCTGTTTAAAATGAGTTTTCAAATAAATGCATTTTTCAAGCATAAGATGATCTTATATTAACTACATGGATTATAATCTTAATGTGATGGATTTAATTTAATATATTAAGATATGAAATATATAAATTTAATTTAAATAATTCACCATTAAATATTATTTTAATTAACTAAAATAGAGGAACATTATGAATTTATAAATAGTTTTTAGAAAAATGTGATTTTAAGCCTAAAATTAAACTTATATTAAAATTGGGTATTAGGATGATTCAAATGTAATTAATTATTTTAAATATAATTAAATAATACGTTTTCCCTTTTAAATCAAATTAAAATTATAATGAGACTTTTAAATTAGTCAATTTATTAAAAATAAATGTTAGTTTTACAAAAGGTGGTATTTTGTACTATTCACTAAAAAATCATTATTTTCAGAAAAACCCCAAAATTTCACCCTAAGGTAATTTTTATAAGATAATTTCAAAAATTATATTATTTTTATAAAATAAAATTTCTAAAATTTATATATATTGATTATAATTACAAACATAAAATGAAAAATAAAACCATTTTTTGAAAAATATATATTTTGAAGAATAAAATGAATTTACTAAAAATTTGATTGATTATTTAATATAAATTTATAAAAAAATATGAATTTGTTAGAGCCTCTATATATATTTCATAATTTGGTTGATCCTATTGATACCCACCAATTCAATAGATAGGTTATAACAATCATATTTAAATAATATTTCATGGTTCATTTTGGCTTGGTGTTGCATGTCGTATACACTATCAAACATAATGTTCATCTTTTAAAGTGTCAGGTTTGCATGTACCACAATATATCGAAGAGATTGAATTTTTTTAAAAGAAATATAATTGAAAATATTGGGGTGTTATATGATTGAAAATATCAACCACTGTCTATTTATGGGTCACTTTTCCTTTTATGGTTACATTCCTGACCCTTAAAGAGTAAAAAACATTGATATTATGCTAATTGTAAAAATGGTTAACATAGGGTAAAAAATAAGAGATAGTGGTTAAAACATCATCTAAACCTGTCCAAATATTATTGGATGAGAGGATTTATACTTTTCCTAATCCTATCTTCCACTATAGGAAGAAGGGTCACTTACGACAGGGTCCCATCGCAAATGATCTATTGCAGAAAATAGTGTCACCAAAAAACTATTTGCACTAGTTCATTGCAAAAAAACTATTTGCGATGGGAATTTGTCCCGTCACAAATAGTTTAGATGAGTTTTTTTAAAACCTTTTTTTGCAATGGGCTCATCGTGAAAAACATTAAGAAAATAAAAAATAACAAAAAAATAATATTATTAAAATTTATAATAATAATAATAATATATTTTAAAAAATAAAACTAATAAAATTAATAAAAATACAATTAAAATTATAAATAAACAAAAAATAATAAAAAATAATAAAATTAAAAAAAATTATAATTAAAATTATTAAATAATAAAATAATAAAAAATAAAATATCCACAATAATATTAAAAATTAATAATAATAAAATAATAATAAATAAATAATAAAAATAAATAGAAAATAATAAAATAAAAAATAATAATAAAATAATAAAATAATAAAAAACACAATATTAACAACAATATAAAAAACACACTATATAGAAATATAAATATATAGATTAATAAAAATATTACAAAGCATTTTTACATTCCAATGTTTATGAGAAAAAGTATATTAATGTAGTTGGGGGTTGGCTTAGTGGTAAGCAGCCCATAATCCTACATGAAAAATGGGGGTTCAAAACCCATTGGGTGCAGGTATTGTAGCAGTACTATAGAGGTACTATAGCAGCGGTGGTATTGTTGATCGGTGGGTACTATAGCGGCGGCAGGGTACTGTAGCAGCAGTGGGTACTGTAGCAACAGGGTTACTATTCACAGAATGGGCCTTGGGCCAAAAACATGGGCCTGCGAGCTATGTAATGGGATACATGCCCACTAGGATTTTGGGCTATGTAATGGGTCTCCCTCTACCCAGTTAAAAGAGGTTTTTTGCTTTGATTTAATAATAAAATGAGGATTTGACCCCAACTTAAAAAAAGAAAAAGTATATAAATCACTGAGGGGGAGGGTCATCTGAAAGAGATGGAGGAGCTGGTGGAGGGAAATCCATCCCTAAACTATGATTTTGATGTCACATATAATCCATCACCTGCTCATGCTATTTCTATTTCCATCGACGCATCTCCTCATACTTCTGCTACTACTATCAATAAAGCTCTTCTTGCTCCCTACGCATGGTCTCTATAAGCTCACCCTGAGCTCGTAGTTGCTCCTAATATTGTGCAGCAAATGATGATGACTCTCCATGAGATCCTATCAAGCTACACAATGACATTGTAGAGGCACCCTAATAACTCACAAGCATCAATCGAGAGTTGATACCAACAACTCGGCCTTTCTCGAAGGAATCTTGTGTGACCTTCATCCATGATGCATCATCAAATCTTGTTGCCCTAGAGGTCTGATGTAACATCCTAGGTAAATAAAGAATATGACATTATCATATTTATTAATATTTGGGAATTAAATATTAAATTTACTTTGAAGGGGATTCTATGTTCGATGGTGTACTTGACACACAATAATGGGTTTCTCTAAAATCTTATGCTGCACACAATGGTGAGTCATACTAAAAAAATAATAATATAATATTATTATTTTTAATGGTAGTTAACGCCTACCCGTTGTATTGGAGGGAATGAACATAACTAAACATATTATGATTAAACATGTTTATTAAATATTTTTACATTTATAAAATAGTATTTAGATTCTTAAAATGATAATAAATCAAAGTTTAAGTATAAATACTCTACTATTTTTAGAAGGTTGTTTTACCGCCTTTTGATGGAGAACCCTTTTTAAATATAGTTTTTGTCACTTTTATATGTTCTATTTGAAAAAATAAATTTATTCTATAGAATCAAGACATCAAAATTTACACTGGATGAAATTTTGGTATTTTTCTGATAAAGTTCATTTTTAATGAATAGTGAAAAATACTGCATTTTAATTCAAAACTACCTTTTCATATAATTAATTTTTATAGTTATATTGTTATTTTAATTGGTTTTAAAGTGTAATTGGATTATATTTTAATCATTTAATCCAATTTTGGTAATTGTAATTAATTTTACTTTGAAATTGGACATAAACACATGTCAATCTTTGGGTAGATTTTACTCCTTAAAAACACGTTTTTTGGTTTTAGCAACGAGAATTAATTTTAAATTAACTATTGAAAATTCTGTTTTTTGAATTTAAAGAAATGGATTACATATTTGTAATCAGGAGGTCTAAATTGTGCAAATAGTTACCTTTTATTTTTAGACATTATGAATAGTAACTTTAGTAAATATTTTCTTTTCCATAATTAAAGGGTAAATATGGTAAATAAGGGTAAAAATAATATTATAATAATATTAAAATACCCTAACACATGTCCTAACCATATTGGATGAGATATTTTTGACCATGGGAATCCTTGGGTTGATTTTAGGATCCCATGTATCCACTTGTGTGTGAAAATGACATTTAATTACTTTTAATTTAAAGTTAAGAAAAATGTAACATAAACATGTATCTTTTATTAAATTTTTTTTATATGGGGTTATATAAGTTATATTTTTTACTATAAATAGTAATTATAAATATAAAAATATTTCCTACATTATGGTATTTTATTTATAAATTTTAGAGATTAAATATATAAATTTATTTATGACACAATGGTGATGTAATGATTACCTTATTAATGAATGATTTAAAAATGAGATTATAAATATTGAATTAAATTTATTTTGAAACATTTTAGATTATACAAGAATTTTATGGATGATTATTACTTGTTATATTTAAATTAATGAAGTTTTTTCTAAATAATCAAGTCGTTATGTATTTTTAAATAGTCATGATATGAATAGTATAACAAGTTGACATAAATGAGTTAAAAAAATACTATTTTATTAAATTATATAATAGTCCTAAAAATATAATATTCATAAAAATGACTTATATTATGTTTAAAATGTTATTAATGAACCACTTTAGGTTCTATTTTCATTTTATAGTAACTATATTTACCATATAGTATGAATATATAAGAATACATGGCAAAAGTTAAACTAGTTAACTAAGGGTTAAAGCTAAAAGATAAGGATAAATTTGGGACAAAAATATGTCTAAAACCTATTTTTTCAGAGTATTTAGAAAAAAAATCGTCTTATATTTTAATTAAATGTGTTTTGGACAATTTGAGAATTGAAATTCAGTTTATAATAAAATAATCTTTCAAGACATTCCTAAAGTACCCCTCCCCCCTCTTGTAAAAGGCCACCACCTATAACCCCTCACTCACACCTCTCAAGCCCCTTGGATTGTCCAAAATCTGACCAAATAAGCTCTCAATATCCCTCTCTTCCTCTTGGAATATTTACCTTTAGTATAAGGAAATTCAAGAAGGACTTCTAGCTTAAATCAAATGGAGTTACCCGATTTGAGGTAACATCTTCTCTCAAATTCTTTTCTTTTATTTTCCTTCTCCAACCCACTAAACTCTCTTTATTCCATTATTTTATAACAACACTAGTATATTAAATATACTAGGATTTTTTATGAGAAGTATTCAAACTACACTTCCACACACCTCCATCTAATGGATACAAACATATTGTTTCTGTGTACAGTGAACTACTGACTCATGAAACGATGATTGTTTGATTTTTCCTTACCACCTCTCATGGTGGCCATTATGATGGAAATGTATTTATATATGATATCTATTATGTTTATATTGTCTCTATTATTCATTAATTTTTATTTACAATACACCTTTATGATTTTCATGATGTGTAAACATGATAATTTCATTTGATGAAGTGCGGACTACCGCCCCCTCAAAGTGATATGAATCATTCATTACATACATGGAACATATAAAATATGGGGTTAATGAAATTATGTAACATATATAAAATATTATATTATACTGGAATTATAATATACCTATGTATCATTAGGTTTTCATTCCTTTAAATATGAAATAGAAATGAAAGTAGTGTTCATGCATACGTACGACTTACCGTCTCCGTGAACGGTGCATTTCATTTATTATCTCCAAATGTTATGGAATATTATAAATACATATATACTGGATATATATATATATATATATATATATATGAATAATATTTATGATATAATGGACTTTTGACCAAATGGACAAATTGTAATTATAACAAGATCATTTTCGACTCAAATATCCAATATTGACAAAACAAATGATATTAACTTAAATAATTATATAATTTTTATAACATGGTAATCAGTGATATAAAAGGAATAATAAACTTGAAAAATTTTCTTAAGAAAGTAGAAATTAACTTAAGTTTATTGTTAAGGAAATTAAATAACGAAAGAGTCAAGTCGGACATGAGGTAAGGGACTTCGTCTCAATCTCCTTTCATTGAGGCATATTTTGATTTATACACGACTTTATTTTATACAGTTTATAAACCCCTTTTACTTTTCATTTCATTCAAAGAAAATGTTTTTCTACAAATTGTTTTACTAAATGACAAAAGGACAGTTTCTTTTTAACATATGCAACGATAATGACCTTTCCGCCGTCGTGAGCATCATTTGATATATGGCTTCCTTAACAAGACGTAATGTTTTTTTAAAAAATAAAATAATTATCAAATAACCTTTTCATGTATTTTGGTATTGAAAATGGTTTTGAGAAATTATTGATATCTTCAAATGTTATATTGTGATTGGAATGTTGAAATTTTATCTTTCCTTTATGCTTGTTTTATATGTTATGATTCTGTCATGGTTCTTAGGAAATGTTTACGTATATGGGTGGTTCCGTGATAAACCTAGGGTGGGTGAGCCCGAGATAGCTCTCTAATTCATTGGGTAACATGACATAGGTAAACATTTATGTTTTTACTAAGAGATTTAGGGAGTATACTATGACAGGTAATCCAAACATAACGCCCTATGTTGCTGTGAAAGCTATAATGTAAGTATGTTATAGATTCCACAAGTTAACATTATGATTTATGATTTCATGAGCTATGATATAGAGATTATGATTAATTATTAAAAATTATGATTTCATTGATTTTTTTGTATTGATGGGTTACTGTTTTTCTTTAATTATTTTATAACCCTTACTGAGATTTTTATGCTGATCCTAAGTTTTTAAAATGTTTTTCACAGGGTATAAAGAAGGGTAAGAGAAATGAATAATTCAAGAATATTTATATCAAGAAAATAATTCTTGTTTTGTTTAAGGAGTTTTATTGTTGGGAAAAATTTTGTTTGAGTAGAAGTGTCTACTTTGTAATATTTTAGGTGTAATGTAATAATTATGGCCTAATTCTCTAAAACTCTAAACTTGAAAAGATCCTCAATGTGAATTATTGATTTAACTCAAGAATAAGTAATGTTTTAAGGCTGTGGCCTTATAGTTGGTATCAGAGTTCGGTTTAGAAAACTTTAGGAGTTAGGATATTGTTAAATTAATTAATTTATGGTAAGATTGATATGATATAGAATTTGAAGATTACCATATTTCTTCACCTAAGATATTTATGTATTCAGAATGTTTTTCCACAAAGGAAATAGGGCAGCTATGATGAGATGAAATCAAGAGGAAAACAACCTTCCAAATCAGCAACTTGAGATGGTCGGAATCATAATTGAATAGTTTTTTGTAGTGATGGAACAATTGAATCAGGCTATAAATTTGTGTGGTATCCATTCATGAGATCATCCAGATCAACCAAAGAGGAACATGTCAATAGTGGAGCATTTCATGAGGCAATATCCCCCATCATTCAATGGGTCATCTGACCCTATGCAAGCTGAAGGGTGGATTAAAGCACTGGAAAATATTTTCAATGTCATGGGGTGTTCATAACATCAAAAGTTTAGTCTTTTTGTTTACCATTTTGAAGGTGAATCTGATTAGTGTTCATTGATGGTTAAAAATATCAAGGATAGTGAGGAGATTGATTCTCTTAATTGGGATGAATTCAAAGTTATTTTTTTTAGAAATGTTTTCCTAAGGCACTTAAACTTAGTATGGAAAAAACAATTCTTGTAATTGAGGTAGGAGGATGACTCAATGGTTGCATATGAAGAAAAAATCACTCGACTGGCAAGGTATGATCCAAATTTCATATGAGATCTTGATAGTAAAATCAATTGTCCGTACTTAGGATTAAAACCAAAGTATCTAAGGGATTTAGCTTCACGTGAGTTCAAAAGTTATGAAAATATTTTTTTATGTGTGGAGAAGGTGGAAATGGAGTTTTCTGATGATCAAGTGTTCATTGAAAAACAACATAATAAGAGGTTGAGGTGGCAGAACAAAATTAAGAACTTTTCAAAAAATTCTGATGGTAAGAAACTTAATTTTACAGTTTGTGAAAATTGTTGTAAATATAACACCGAGGAATGACTTTTTAATTCTATTATGTGCTACCGATGTGGTAAAATGGGGTATAAGGCTCGTAATTGAACTGAAAAATATCAAGGTAAAGGTAAGACAACATACGATTTACAATCAATAAAATGTTTTAAGAGTAATGAAATGGGTCATTATGCAAATGGGTTTTCGATGAAGAACTCAAATGATGGAAGGGCCTTCAGAAGTCTTTGGGTACTGAATTAAATTTTAGAACAACTTTTCATCTGCAATCAGATGGGAAATCAGAATTAACAATTCAGACCTTGGAAGATATGTTACATGCTTTTTCAATGGATTACGAGGGAAGTTGGGACCAACATATTTCTTTGTTTGAATTTTCTTATAATAATAGTTTTTATTCTAATAAAAAAATGGCTCTATTTGAGGCATTATGTGGGAAGCGGTGTTGAACTCTATATTTTTTGGATGAAGTAGGTGAAAGGAAACTTATGGGACCAGAATTGGTAGAAGAAATGTTAGAGAAAGTTTAATTGATATAGAAACACATGAGGACAACTTAGAACAAGCAGAAAAGTTATGCAGATAACCGGAGGAAGGATCTTTGTTTTGAGGTAGGTGATCATGTCTTTCTCAATGTTTCTCCATAAAAAAGTGTGATGTATTTTGTTAAGAAGGGGAAGTTGATTCCATGGTTCATTGGACCTTATAAAATTCTTGAGAGAGTTGGATCAGTTTCTTACTGAGTGGATTTACCTCTAAGTTTATCCTAGGTACACAATGTTTTTCATGTTTATATGTTGAGAAAGTATATGCCTGATCCATCTCATGTTTTGAGTCTAGAAGTAGTTTAGTTGGAAGAGAATATCTCCTATAAGGAACAACCAATCCAGATTCTTGACCGTAGAGAGAAAGTATTGCGGAATAATGTAATACATCAAGTAAAGATTTTGTGAAAAAACCATATGGTTGAAGAGGCTAAATGGGAATCTGAAAATTCAATGAGGGATAAATACCCCCACTTATTTGATAAGTGAATAAAATTGTGAGGATGCAATTTCCAAAAGGGGAAGGATGTAACATCCCAGGTAAATAAAAAATATGAAATTTTCATATTTATTAATATTTGTGAATTAAATATTAAATTTACTTTAAGGGTGATTCTATATTTGACGGCGTACCCTACACAAAATAATGGGTTTCTCCAAAATCTTATATTGCACACAATGCTGAGTCATACTGAAAAAATAATAATAGAATATTGTTATTTTAAATGGTAGTTAACGCCTATCCGTTGTATTAATGGGAATGAAAAGAACTAACTATATTTTGATTAAAAATATTTGTTAAATATTTTTACATTTATCCAATAGAATTTAGAGGCTTAAAATGATAATGAATCCAATTATAAGCATAAATACTCTACTGTTTTTAAAATGTAGTTTTACCACCTTTTGATTGAGAACCCTTTTTAAATCTAGTTGTTGTCACTTTTATACATTATATTTGAAAAAATAAACTTCTTCTATAGAATTGGGATATCTAAATTTACTTTGGATGAAATTTTGGTATTTTTATAATAAAGTTCATTTTTTAATTAATAGTGAAAAATATTGCATTTTAATTCAAAACTACCTTTTCATCTAATTAATTTATATAGATAGATTTTACTTTTAAAAGGTTTTAAAGTTTAATTGGATTATATTTTTTATTATTTAATCCAATGTTTGTTATTGTAAGTAATTTAACTTTGAAATTGGATATAAACAAATGTCAATCTTTTGGTAGTTTTTACTTCTTAGAAACATGCTTTTTGGTTTTAACAATGAGAATTAATTTTAAATTAATTACTGCATATTTTGTGTTTTGAAAATGGAGAAATGGAATTATTATTTGGAATTAGGAGGGCCAAACTGTGTAAATATGTACCTTTTATTTTTATACATTATGAATAGTAACTTAAGTAAATATTTTATTTACCATGGTTAAAGGTTAAATCTGGTAAGTAAGGGTAAAATATAATATTATAATAATATTAGACTACCATAACACATGTAATAACCCTATTTTATGAGATATGTCCAACCATGGCCATCCTTGGGTCGATTTTAGGACCCCATGGATCTACTAGTTTGTAGAAATTACATTTAATTATTTTTAATTTAATGTTATGAAAAATGTAACATAAACATGTATCTTTTAGTAAATTTTTTTTATATTGGGTTATATAAGTTATATTTTAGACTATAAATAGTAATTATAAATATAAAAATATTTAATACATCATGGTAGTTTATTTATAATTTTTATAGATTAAATAAATTTATTTATTTATCACACAATGGTGATGTAGTGATTAACTTATTAATGAATGATTTAAATAAATGAGATTATAAATATTAAAATTAATTTATTTTAAATTTTTTTATGTCATACATAAATTTTATGAAAGATTATTACTTATTATATTTGAATGAATAATTGTTTTTCTAAATAATCAATTTTTTATGGGTTTTTAAAAAGTCATGATATGAATAGCATAAAAATTGACAAAAATGAGTTTTTAAAACAAATACTATTTTATTAAATTATATAATAGTCCTAAAAATATATGATTCATTAAAATATATTAGATAATGTTAGAAATTTAATAATGAATTATGTGAGGTTCGATTGTCATTTTATAGTTACTATATTTACCATATAGTATGAATATACAAGAAGACATGGTAAGATTTAAATTAGTTAACTATGGGTTAAAGCTAAACAATAAGGATAAATTTGGGACCAAAACATGTCTAAAACCTATTAGTTGAGAGTATTTTGAACAATACTCATATTATATTATAATTAAATGAGTTTTGGACCTTTTGAAAATCAAAATTCAGTTTATAATAAAATAATCTTTCAAGACGTTCCTAAAGTACCCCTCCTCCCTCTTATATAATGCCACCACCTCTAACCCCTTACTCACACCTCTAAAGCCCCTTGTCTTATCCAACCTGAGAACAAATAAGTTCCAAATATCTATCTCTTCCACATAGAAGCCTTATCTTAGGCACAAGGCAATTCAAGAAGGCATTTTAGCTTAAATCAAAAGGATTTACCTGATTTGAGGTAACGTCTTCTCTCAAGTTATTTTCTTTCATTTTCCTTCTCCAACCACCTAAACTATATTTATTACATTATTTTATAACAACACCATTATATTAAATATACAAGGATGTTTTTATGAGAATTATTTGAACTACACTTCCACACACCTCTATTTAATAGATACAAACATACTGTTTCTGTGTACGGCGAACTACTGCCTCACGAAACTATGATTTTTCGATTTTTACCTACCACCACTCATAATGGACATTATGATGGAACTTTATTTATATGTGATATATATTTTTTATATTGTCTCTATGCTTCTATAATTTTTATTTACAACATACCCTTATGCTTTTCATGATGTGTAAACACGATAATTTCATTTGAGGAAGTGCAGACTACCGTCCACTCAAAGTGATATGACTGATTCATGCCATACATAGAACGTATAAAATATGAGGTTAATGAACTTATGTAACATATATAAAATATTATATTATACTAGAATTATAATATACCTATGTATCATTAAGTTTTCATTCCTTTAAATATGAAATAGAAATGAAAGTATTGTTCATATGTACGTACGACTCACTATCTCCATGAATGGTGCATTTCATTTATTGTCTCCAAATGTTATGTAATATTATAAATACATATATAATGGATATATATGTGAATAATATTCTAGAGAAAATGGAATTTTGACCACATGGACAAATCGTAATTGTAACAAGATCATTTTCGACTCAAGCACACAATATCGACAAAACAAACGATATTAACTTAAATAATTATATAATTTTTATAATGTGGTAATGAGTGATATGAAAGGAATAATAAACTTGAAAAAGGTTTTGAAGCAAGTATAAATTAACTTAATTTTATTATTCAGGAAATTAAATAACAAACGAGTCAAGTCAGATATGAGGTAAGGGACTTCATCTCAATCTCCTTTCATTGAGGCATATTTTGATTTATACAGACCTTTATTTTATATAGTGTACAAACCTCTTTGACATTTAATTTCATTCAAAGATAATCTTTTTCTATGAAGTGATTTACTAAACAACAAAAGGAATGTTTCTTTTTAACATACGTGATGACAATGAACTTTCAGCCGCCGCGAGCATTATTTGATATTTGGATTCCTTAACAAGCCGTAACATTTTTTTAAAAAAGAAAATAAATACCAAATACCCATTTCATGTATTTTGGTATTGAAATTTTTTTTTAAAAAGTATTTATATCTTGAAATTTTATATTATGATTGGAATGTGGGAATGTTACCTTTCATTTATGCATGTTTTATGTGTTATGATTATGTTATGGTTCATGGGAATTGTTTATGTATATGTGTGGTACCATGGTAAACCTAGGGTGGGTGAGCCTAAGATAGATCTCCAATGCATTGGGTAACATGAAAAATGTAAATTTTAATGTTTCTCTTAAGATATTTAGGGAATATATCGTGATGAGTATTACAAATGTAACTCCCTACATAGCAATGAAATCTACAATGTAAGTATGTTATGGATTCCACAAGTTACCATTATGATTTATGATTTCTATGTGAATTTATAAATATTATGATTTCATACGGTACGATAAAGAGCTTATGATTAATGATTGAAAATTATGATTTAATTGGTTTTTATGTATTGATGGGATAATATATTCTTTCCTTATTTTATAACCCTTACGGAGCTTTTTATACTCATCCTAAGTTTTCAAAATGTTTTTCATAGGGTATAAGGAAGGGTAAGAGAAAGGAAGAATTCAAGAAGATTTATATCAAGAAAATAATTCTTGTTTTTTTAAAGGAGTTTTATTATTGTAAAAAAATTGGTTAGATTAGAAGTGTCTACTATGTAATATTTGAGATGTAATGTAATAGTTATGGCCTAATTCTCTAAAACTCTAAACCTAAAAAGATCCTCAATGTGAATTGTTGATTTTACTCAAGATTAATTAATTTTTTAAGGCTGAGGCCTTATATCTGATCCTTAGTGTTGGACTGAATCTCAACATGTACATGAGATATTGTTTCCACATATGAATCCTTCAATTGAAATTTAAGATTAAAATAGTTAACATATTATTTTTAGTTAATTTTAAAACTAAAAAAAAAATTACTGACCACAATATTACACTGGTGATCACCTCTAATCTCTCTAGTGACAGGATCATTGTACATCCTCCTATAAATGTCAAATTCTGTAATATCGGGTTGTTCAACTGCCTATATGATTATAAAATAAACAATTTAAATATAAAGTTTTATAAATTATTAACAAAAGTACTTACCAAATTTCATCGATGGATAATGAATGTACAACTACCATCTCAATGCATCGCCTCCTATCTCCCCTGATTCTATCAACCTAATGATTCTCTCCTCTGAAAAGTATCTCCCACCCAATATTAACATAATCCATCCCAAACCTAAGATGAGATGTAATCTAGTCGGTGGGCGCACCAAGACTGATCAAGATCTATGACTCCTACTTTCTAAATTGAAATCCTTCTTAGATAATGAAAAAAATGGTGGAAAAATGACACATACAACCCTCACGTGCCTTGTAGATAGATTCCCACATGCTATCATCGATGATATACCATAAACCCTGCAAATAATTAATAATATCATGTTATTAATTAAATAAATTTCCAAATAAATATTATTTATTTATGTACCATCTAATGATCAAATATTCGGTGCTGAACATCAATGGGAATATGATCCCATATAACCCATGCTTTAGAAAAATAATTCTGCAATATATAACTTCCCTGTCCAACTGCTATATGCGAAAAGCTGTGAAAAAAAATAAAAAATAATCAAATAATTAGTACATAAATAAATTAATGAAAATTAATGAAAAATAATTATAATATAGAACTAGACATACCTCTGGATGCGTGGATCAAAGTCAAGAAATAGATGTCTCTTGGGGATAGGGTCAGGAATCATCAATCTCTCAAGACAAGGACCCCTCCAAGTCATCGTTGAAATTCAAGCCTTCTGAGGGTTAGATGATGCAACATCATGCTCATCACTAGGTAGATCAGCCTCCTCAAACTCGTGAAACATATCAGAGTCCATCTGAAACATGAAATGACTGTTGTTAGAAAATAGTTTAAAATAAAAATTATATATAAATATATATTATATATGATTATAACTAGTATTTAACTATTTCAATATTCATCTCCAACCTCATATTCATATATGATGGTGTCAATATCTTCATATTCCTCCTCAGTATTATCAATTTCCATAGGATTTTCAGTTTCATCATCTCTTTCCATTTCAATTTCATTTGTTGCATCAATAACATAATCTTCACCATCGACCCATAATCGTGGGGTGTCATCATCAATATTTGTTTCTCTTCATGGAAAAGATGTATTTGGAGTAGTTTCTTGAATAATTTCAATTCCTTTCACTTCAGTAAAACCACATTCACTTTGGATAAATTTACTTTCCCAAGATTTCATTTTTATTATGCTCCAACAATCACTTGACTCTCTTGAAGTAGCACAATAATTTGCATAATAAATTTGATGTTCCTGATGAGCCAAAAAAATGGTTCATTTACTGCAAGAAGGATTTTATATTTAATATCAATGATTTCATGATGCGGATAAACACGCAAGTCTCTCTTAGTATCCAACTGATGACATTTACACATCATTACATAATTATGTCCCAGATAACACAGTTTAATTATTTATTTCGTCATGCTGTAAAAGTCAACTTCACTTTCTCTATAATGATATCCTCTCAAGAAAACTTTAATATTCCTTGTTTTTTTATTCACCATATGCACATGTATGAATTTTAAATCCATTCAACACATATGAATTATAATATTTAACTATTTTGGATGGTTAGTTACTCAATACACACAATCAATTATCAATTTTATCAGCATGTTGAGATACCTAAAAATTTGAAAAACAATTATCAATATAACAACTAATAAATTGATTTTATATGTTAAACCATAAACAATTTATTTTACCAGTTTTTGAAACCATTAGGAAAAATTATTTTGTCGACATTCTTCAAGAGTAGCTGTTATAATTTGTGGAAACTATTTCTTGATATGATTATCATATAATCTACAAATAACATAATATTAATTTATTATAAAAAAATTATAGAATATGTTATATGAGCACTCATAGTAAAAATGGTGTCATTTCTCCATAATTTAGCAGAATATATGTACAGTCCATACGATGTTAATCATATGAAAGCCATCATTCATAAACTCTACCAAATCCAAGTTCGATATGATTAAAAACTGATAATTTATTATTCATTTAATCGTCAAAATTTCCTTCATTACAGCCCATGTAGGTAAGTTTTGAGGGATATTTAGATTGAAAATAATGAGAGCTGAAAAACAAAAATTTTTCCTGTAAATAAGATTCTACAGTTTATCCTTCAACAAATGCTTTATTACGTACCTTTTTCTTCAATTTATGCTTACCTATCTCAAATGGGTATATCCATTAGAACTATACCAGACCTCTATATTTTGCTTCATGTGGAAAATGTAATATCAAATGTTACATTTAATCAAAGAAAGTAGGTGAGATGATTTTTTCCAGTTTACATAAAATTAAAACAACATCTTCTTATAGTCTACTTAGTGCATCGTAGTCTGTTATCGCCATAAAAATGTCTTGGAAAAAATTTTATATTTCTATTAGTTCATAAAAAAACAAAGAATTCAGAAAACCTCTAAATCCAATCGGTAGAAATCTTTCCATTACAACATGACAGTCATGACTTTTTAATCCAGTAATTTGACCAATTCTGACACATCTAGCCAATTTGGAAATATAACCATCCTGAAGCCTCAAATCTACAATCCACTGAAAAAATGTCATGAACCAACCCGGGTTGACCCTGAACCGATCACTCGAGCTGGTCGATAACATGACCCAAGAGGCATTCCCGATCCTCCCGGGCAGGCGACAAGCGCCAGGGAATCAATAGAGGACAAATGGGAACGATTTTGCCCAGTGAAAATAAATAAAGCAGCGGAAAAAGTGGAACAAAACAAGTAAACAAACAGAATTAAAAGAAAGAGAGGCCAACAAAAACACACTAAACTGGTCTCAACCAAAAACTCCTCGCAACTCCGAGAGTCGCTCACTAGACCACAACCAACTGTCACCCATGGCGAGAAAGCTCGAGCCAAATCTGCAACAAAACTAAAAAAATAGGAAAACACTATAGGTGTGAGTATTAAAACTTAGTAGGTGTGCCCAAAAAACTATTCCCAAAGCACTACCTTTAAATAGAGAAATTTACTAATTCCAGGTTTGAACTAAATATACAAAATATTGGTTTTCACACAAACACACTTTTATTTTTAAAACAAGTATCAGTCCATTGCCATTTTTAATTTCAAAACAAGTTTAGTGTCTGAAAGGAATATGTATATTTCTTTCTAAAACATTTTATGCGAACCATTTAGAAATCCAAACTTTAGTTATTAGCCAAAAAGGAAAAATCACACATATCACACAACACACACCAAGGGCAATGGAAAAAGTGGCACACAGGGGCCAACAATTGAACTAGTCCTCTCAACCATCCGCCACATACAAATAAACACGAAAGGAAACATGGTTCGAACCTAGGAGATCATGAACAATTCAGAACGTACTATACATGGGACTCATCCTGAAAGCATGATCTAACTTGATGATGTCATAACACCCTAACACTCGGCATAGCCCTACATGGCCTAACCGAGGGGCCCAATCCCCATAGCAGCAATAACTCAGTATTCCCTGGATATAGGGCCGCTAGCCAGTGCATAATCTAAACTAGTACAACAATCATTCTCAGAAGATTCAATCACTATTCTAGGTTCCCATGTCAACACATATAATAAAAATGGGTGCGTCCATAATTTAAATCAATTAGTCACAATGCAAAAATATCACACATAACTCACACAATCAACGCACACCAAAGATCACCCCTTACTAACCCCAAAGTGAGTTTTTCCAAAATAATTTATTTTATTAAAGTGCCAAACGGGCCTTCACCAACTTTAAAGAAAAACCTCATTTCTCAAGAAAACCCAAAATACTTGTTCAGAAGAAATCATTTATCTTTTAAACCAAAACTACATTTTAAATTCTGTGAATTATATTTGAAATCCAAATGGGCATTCTTTCACTACTAGGTGTCCGTTCGTCAAGAAAATATTCCAAGTTTCGTCTATAAAATAAACGGATCTTTTTACACCAAATAATCAATTAAAAATTTATTATCTTATATTATTTCATATTTATTAAAATTAAGAAAACATTAAGTAATTAATAAATTCTAAGTTTAAAGGTGAGTGTAGTGGGGGACCTAACTCGAGACTGGGATGAAATGGAAGACCCACATCCGACACCACACAATAAGGTCCAATGTACTGCAAAAAAAACACTAAGAACTCAAAAAACAACCAAAAACCCCAATTAAATTATATAAAACTAAGCGGTGAGAAGAAACCCTCACCTCGAAACTAAAGCGCGACAACAACGCAAACTTAGAAACCAGGTGCAGTGATGGCGCTCACTTAGAAACACCCCGCGCGGGTCCTAAAAAGTCAAACCGACCCAAATAATATTTAATTAATAAAAATTATAATAAAACCAGTGTAAATATATACATATATATATACATATATATATCATACATAGCATAAAATAAAAGGGTATACCCATCGGGGGGGGGGGTGATGAAACAAGAAACGGACTGCCAGAGGGCTGGTCAGGGAAATGCCGACACCATAAATTGGCTGGAGGAAGGCTGGAGAAGCTACGGACACCGAAGAGCATTGTGTCGGACCAGCGGAGGGGGTCTGCGTGACTGGATGTGGTCCGACCGGGGCTGCGTACTAAGTAGGGGAAGGGAATGTCGGGGTGCCGCTCTGCTGGTGAGTAAGAGGGTCACGACCGGAGGTGAGGTCGCCGAAATAGTGTGCGCTAGATTGTTGTATTGGGCAGAGCAGGTGGAAGGAGGGTCCGTGGGGAAAGAGGAGCACACTAGGGGGAAACTGGCCGGGATAGGGGGAGGTTGCGGCCAAAAGCGGGCCAACTGGGGGTTGCAGGCTGTAGGAGGGTAGGCTGGAGGTGTGAAGGTCAGGACGCAGGCTGTTATGAGGGGAGTGGAGAATAAGGGTGTTATGCGGCTGGATCTGCTGGGTGACAGGGCTGCTACACAAAGAAAGGAGCAATAGGGCTTTTGGGCTGCGCATGCTGTAGGAGGAGGGAGTGCTGGGTGAGGCAGAGAACTGGCGGGCGGAGACGCTGCTGCAGGAGGCGCCAGACAGAAGGGGACTGCTGGGCTGGTTGGTTGGCTGCATGAGAGGGTGACGCGGAGTGCAGGCACACTGGACAGGGAGGGCAGCATGGCTGGCGAGCAAGCAGGGCAGCGAGGTTGGTGGAGGAGGACACATGTGCTGCTGGCGGAGGCGGAAGCCTGGAGGAGGGCTGGTGTGATCACATGGAGGTGGAAGGGAGGGCGGTGCAGAGGAGAGTGTTGCTGCATGAGGGGCGCGCCGGAGCTGGGTTCGAGGAGGGAGCCGGGCTGAGGTGCCGTCGGGTAGCAAGAGTTGAGGCCGGCTGCTAGCTAGGTGCAGCAGCGCGCAAAATAGAAAAAAAAGAGAAGGGAGGCAGGGGAGCAGGTCACATGTAGGACAGGGGGGCAAGAGAGCACCGCATGGAGAAAGAAAAAAAGAAGAAGAAGAAAGGAGAATGAAAGATACAAAAAAAAACATAAAATAAAATAAAAAAATTAAAGTAACTAAATAATAATATATAAAGAAAAATAATAACAATAACAATAATAATAATAATAATAATAACAATATTATAAATTATTGTTATTATTATTATTAAACATTTTATAAAATTCATTTTAATTTAATTTTTTATTTTAATTTTATTATTTATCTAAAAATTTTGGCAACCACGCACTCACCCGGACCGAATGCGTGGTGACCGCTAGCAGTGCAGTGACTGCGCGCTGGCTCGAGACCCACCGAAAACATTAAAGCTTCCAAAATTCAAACCAGGACCCAAACCCAACTCTACCCAGAGTCTTGGGACTGAGAAAAGAATAAAAAAATAGGCATCCATGGTCGGGGTGTGACATAAAATAATAAATTATTTTCTTTAAAAACTGTATAATCATATTTTGGCTTCATTAACTTATATGATCTTTCATTTTCAAACAGTTCAAGTTCTTATCATCTTCAAATTTGGGCACGTTCTAATTGTGCCTTTACATTATCTTTGGTCTTACTTGGTGTGTCCAAAACTTTATAAAATATATTATCAAAATGGTTCTTCTCAATATGCATGAAATCTAACATGTGACAAACTAAAAAATTAGACCAATATGGTAGATCCCAAAAAATAATCCATTTTATTCAATTGTTTTCTTTCCCAAATCCATTAATTTTCTATTAGCTTATAGTTGGTCCAAATATAATGGAAGGTAATGAATATACAATGGATTTTAACTCAATACCTATGACAATAATTGGATGTATATCTCTTTCAATTGTGACTTTTTTTCTGAAATGATATATGTTCCTCTGAAAAGGATGATCATTTGGAAGAAATCTTCGATGACAGTCGAAGAAATATGGTTTCCTTCCATTAATGATCATAAATTCTTTTATCTGTCTCATACATCAAGTACATGATTTTGGACCATTTTTACTCCAACCAGATAACATGCCATATACTAGGAAGTCACCAATTGTCCACATTAATAAATATTTCACTAGGAAATTCTATTTTTCAATAACATCATACGTATTAAAACCATTACTCCACAATAAATTTAACTCATTAATAAATGGATTCAAATAAACATCAAGATTATTTTTCAGATGTCCTAGAATTAATAAGGTCAAAAAGATATATGGATCATTCATCAATATCCATGGATGTAAATTATAAGGAGTTTTAAAGACAGGCTAATAAGAATATTGACAACCATAAGAACCAAATGGATAGAAACCGTCAGTTGAAAGACCCAATCTCACATTTTGAGCTTCTAAAGAAAAAGAAGGATGTACTTAGTCCAAATGTTTCCATGAATCACCATCAGCAGGATGGTTTAAGCTTGCACCAGTTGAAATATTTGTTTTGTGCCATGACATCAATGATGTTGTGTTCTGAGACATAAATAAATGATGCAATCTGGGTATAATTGGGAAATACCTCAATTTTTTATAGGAATTAATCTATACTTCCCTAGTTGAGCCTCTTTATACCTTGATTGTCCACATGTTGGAAAACTAACGAATGACTAATTTTTAACATAATATAAGATGCAATCTTTTAAACATGTATGAATCTTCTGAAAAACAATACCCAAATTATAAACAAGTATCTTTCTCTCATAGAAATTTTTAGGCAACACATTTCCCTTAGGTAATAGTGCTTTAACCAAAGAGAACATCTAATCAAAATAGCTATTTTAAATTCCATTATCTGATTTAATAGCCATACATTTTGAAACTACTTCAAATTTTCTTATCTTTCAACCAGGATATAAGGCTTCCTCAACAGACTTCAAAAACTCATAAAATTTGGTTGGATCTAACCTTGTAGTTGAATCCATATCGTCCTGAGTTTTAGTTTGTTGAAAAGATAGACCAGCCACATCATGTACTAAATTTTGAAACCATGATAGATCTGGAATTAAATTATTAGTATCATCTCCGGAACTGCATTCACTAAGTTAATACCAAAAAACATAATCATTTTGAAAACCAAATTGCAATAGATAAACCCCATTTGGATTCTTACGATGATTTATCCCATTGTAATCATGTAATAAATATTGTTTTCAACTTCTGTGTTCCATATTACTCTAAAAAATATAAAATAAATAAATTTTTTATGATTGATTTGATATAAGAAAAAGATGATTCAAAATAGAATAAAAATTAAAACAATCATAATTTACTTTTACATATTGTCAATTTTATCTATTTTTTGCTGATTTTTACAATATTCATGCGATGAAACCAATTTATTCCAACCATGTCCAAATTTTTCATTTCACCAATTTCTATGAACCATGTCTTATCATCGATATATCTCCTCCACCTCTTACTACTGCTACAATTGACGCATCAATCATGTCTGTTCCGATTCTAGCAACCTAATGAAAATTTTGGACATAGTTGGCATAAATTGGTCATTTCTAATCACCAAAATATTAGAAATTCTATGATTTACTAAAATTTATAAATCATATATTTTAAAATCACCAGATGATAAAACCAATATACACTAACCAAGTCCAAAATTTTCATTACACTAATTTATGTCAATTATATCATGTCATCGGCGTATATTATCCTCACACTATTTCTGCCATCAACACATCACATCATATCTTTCCTGTTTCTTGGTAACCTAATGACAGATTTAGAGATGGTTGGTGTAAATTGGTCAATACTAATTTGTGTTAACCATGTATGGAAAAATTTGTGGTTGGCGTAAATTAGTCATTATAATTTATTACCAATTATTACTATTTATTACTAATTATTACTAATTATTACTAATTATTACTATTTATTACTATTTATTACTAATTATTACTAATTATTACAAATTATCACTAATTATTATTAATCATTACTAATTATTACTAATTACCACAATTTAATACTAATTACTACTATTTAATACTAATCACCACTATTTAATATTAATTACCACTATTTAATACTAATTAATGCTATTTAATACTAATTATAGCTTTTTAATACCAATTACCACTATTTATTACTAACTATTACTATTTATTACTAATTACTGATAATTATTACTAATCACCGCTATTTATTATTAATTATTACTAATTACCGCAATTTATTATTATTTATTACAAATTATTACTAATTATTACTAATTGTTACAAATTATTACAAATTATTAAATATTATTATGATTTATTACTAATTATTACTACTTATTACTAATTATTACTAATTATTACAAATTATTACAAATTATTACTAATTACCGCTATTTAATACTAATTACTGTTATTTATTACTAATTACCACTATTTAATACTAATTACCACTATTTATTACTAATTACTGCTATTTATTAGTAATTACCACTATTTATTACTAATTACAACTATTTATTACAATTTATTACAATTTATTACTAATTATTACCAATTATTACTAATTATTCTGCTATTTATTTCGAATTATTTTGCTATTTATTACTAATTATTACTAATTGTTACTAATTATCACTAATTATTACTAATTATTATGCTAATTATTACTAATTATTACTAATTACAACTAATTATTACTAATCATTACTAATTATTACTAATTATCACAAATTATTCCTAATTATTCCTAATTATTGCTAATTATTACTAATTAATCAAATTATTACTAATTAATACTAATTATTACTAATAATTATGAATTATGGCTAATTATTACTAATTATTACTAATTATTTCTAATTATTACTAATTATTACTAATTATTACTAATTATTAGTATTGATTAGTATTTGTTACTAATTATTACTAATTATTACCATTTATTTCTAATTGTTACTAAATATTACTAATTAATACTAATTAATACTAATTATTACTATTCCTTACTAATTGTTACCAATTATTACTATTTATTACTATTCATTGCTATTTATAACTATTTATTACTATTATTAGTAATTATTAGTAATTATTTCTAATTATTACTAATTAATACTATTTATTAGCTATTATTATTGTTTATTACTATTTATTACTATTTATTAGTAATTATTACTAATTATTAAAATTTATTACTAATTATTTTTAATTATTACTATTTATTTCTATTTATTACTATTATTATTGTTTATTACTATTTATTACTAATTATTACTAATTATTAAAAATTATTGCTAATTATTACTAATTATTACTATTTCTTATTATTTATTACTATTTATTACTAATTATTACATATTATTACTAATTATTACAAATTATTACTTATTATTAAATTTTTTTACTAATTATTACTATTTATTACTATTTATTAGTAATTATTTCTAATTATTACTAATTATTACCAATTATTACTAATTATTAATAATTATTACTAATTATTACTGATTATCACAATTTATTCCCATTCATTACAATTTATTCTTAATTTTTACAAATTATTTCTAATTATTACAAATTATGAATAATTATTTATATTTATTACTATTAATTAATAATTATTATTAATTACTATTAATTACCACTAATTAGTGGTGATTAACACTAATTATTACAATTTATTACAATTTATTACTATTTGTTACTATTTATTACTAATTATTACTAATTAATACTAATTAATACTAATTTACAGTAATTTATACTGATTACATCTAATTAATAATAATTAATACTAATTACACGTAATTATTATTAATTAATGATAATTGAACCAAATTATTACAAATTAATACTACTTACTTTTAAATTAAAATACTAAATCTTAATGAAACGCCATATTTGTACAAATAAATAATGCAAAATAAAACTATCTAATTCTAATTTACTTTAATTACCACTAATTAATAATAATCATTAATAATATAATATATAATGAATTTACTAAAAAAAATAAAAGCAACAAATAAATACCTTAAAACTGAATCTTTCATTGGATGCAAGTTTTAAAACCGAACCTTTCATTGGTCGCAAATACCTTTTGTGATGGGGGTATTTATGATAGGACCCGTCGGAAATGCTAACCCCCTATTAATTAGGGGCAGTTGTTAAAAAGGTATTTGCAATGGGTCCCATAAAAAATGCTAGGTGGTTCAAAAGGTATTTACGACGAGTCTCGTCACAAATACCTACCTACTGACATACTATTTGCAACGGACATTAAATCTCGTCACAAATACTAAAAACCACGGGATAATATCTACGACGTGTGTAACGACCCATCACAAATACTCTTCCTACAATTTATCACGCACCACGTACCAAAGCCTTTTGTGACGAGATATGTATTCTCGTCGCAGATAAGTTCTTACAACGAACTAATTGCGATGGGAATAGGGTCCCATCGCAAATTGTAGCTCCCGAAAGACTATTTGTGACGAGACCCTTCCCCATTGTAAATACCGGTTTTCTCATAGTGTTCTAAATATATCAATTTAGAGCTATTTTTTCATGAAAATTAATTTATATTAATTTAATACTTTAATAAATTCCAAGAATTTCCCTCCCCTCACATATAAAAGGGAACCCACTCTCGGCTCATCCTCACACCATTTGAGTACTCTATCACAACAAATCATTTCCTAGATAACTTTATAACATCTCTCCCCACATTCTGTAGGTCTTGGTTTAGGTAGAATACCGACCTTAGCGGGTCGAGGTTTAAAACAATGGAGATTTTTCAAAGAAGAGGTATAGATTTTAACCAACTATTTTAGTTTCATTTATTCTTTTACCACCTTCAATTTTTTTAAGCATGATGAAATAATAACGCAAGTATCTTCCATATACTAAGATATTTTTATGTTAATGGAATAACCTATATCTATCTCCTCTTTCGTCAAGTGGGAAACAAAATCATCATTCGTGTGTACGGAGGACTGCCGCCTCATGAATCAGTGTAATTCATTTTTCATCACCACCCCTTATAGCTGGTTATAATGATGGATTATATATATATATATATGATATTCATGACATAATTATCATTCTCGATAGATAATTTATCATCATTTTTCTTACAATTATATCCATTGAAAAATTATAATGTCGTTCGTGCGTATGTGTAGATTACCACCTCCACGAAGCGATGTGATATGTTTTTTGAGACCAAATCATACAATTTCTATATATAAGTGTATTTAAAGAAATAATATGATATTTATGATATAATAATTATTCTAGAAAGATAAAATCACACTTACCTTCTTTTTTCCCGTGCTCTTTAAAAAATGAACATGTTACTCATGCATACATATGACCTACCGTCTCCATGATTGTAACATAATTCATTTTTCATAACAATACTTCATGTATAGTTTTAAAAGTATAATTGATATATGAAAATGATAAATATTTCATGATTATTGTTCTTGATATTATTAGATAATGACCTCTTTGACCATAGTCAAACTACCGAATTCATTTCGGATATATGAGTCGAATATCATCAAAATGTCTGATGTGAAACTAGTTAATTAAGTAATTTAATATAACATATTAATAAATAAAATAAAAGGAATAATAAAATTGTATAAGGATCTTAATAAAGTAAATAATTAAAATAATTTTATTATTATGGAAGATAAATAATGTATGGGATGAGTTGGACTTGAGGTAAGGGACAATTTAACTTAAAAACATTGTTTGCAATTATTTTAAAGATCTGTTTTCTAAATATTTTTCTTCCATGTCCACATTCAAAAAAACATTATAACAGTGTATTTATAAAGACATGAAATAATTATAAAGTGCACTTTTGAATTTCTTACAGAGGTTTCCAAAAGGATTCTTTTTAGTGAATGTTTTAAATTTATTTATAAAAGGAAAAACACAATGTTCCATTTTACCATATACTATGTCAATGAATTTTATCGCCGCCATAACCATTATTTTATATTTTGTTTCCATTAAAAATTTTATATTTTCTTATAATAAAAACCCTCTTTCCATTTTTTTGGGTTTTTTAGTTTTGAAAATGGGGTTTTAAAATGAAATGGTATTTTGATATCTGAAAGTCTTTTGTATATGAGTTTAAATGATATTTTAAAGGATTTTATGATGAAAAGTTGCAGGACTAAAAATTTTATTCATGATATGGGACTTGAGAATTATAGGTGATGAATGGGTGAGACTGATATAGCTTATACGAATAGGTGATCCCAATACAATACAAGTTAACCTGATATTGCTTATATGACAGGTGAGCTCCATTATAGTTCTCTAATACATCTAATAATGTTCCATGTCTTCAAAGGAATGAAGGATGGAGTTAACCATGAAGGTTTATCTTATAGATTTAATTGGGATCTGGATATTTCTGACATGAGTGAACATTGGTTATGAATAGGATGTTCTAAGTTTTTTAAGGGGTTTCTACTTTCATTCTATGGGTTTTAAATGTTTTCTTTGAGTAAAAATTGTTTTTGTTTTTTTATGTGGATATGATTTATTTCATATACTCAAATAATATTGTGATGAAGTTAAAGAATTTATGGGTTTTAATGTTTTTCACTAGAATAATGGAATTCTTTCTTTTATGTCCCTTATCAATATTTTTGTACTCATCCCATACTGTTAAATGTTTTTCATTGGGTCAATGGATGAGTAAGAACAAAGAAGAAGTCAATTTGAAATTCATGATGAATTTTCATGAAAGGAAAACGTGATTCATTTTAAAAGTTTTATATTATGAGAAAAATGTATACTGAGTAGAAGTTTCCAGTTTGTAATATATAGGTTGTTATAAATATCTATGACCTAATTATCTAAAACTCTAAACCGTATTGATCCTCAAAATGTAAGAAGTGAATTATATCACAAATATTTAATATATATACTTTTTAATCTCGGGTATTTATAGTTGGTATCAGAGGAAATGTTTATATAACATTAGATATTAAGATATTTTAATGTGAGGTTCACTTAATAGTTATGGATACCATCACGATTTTATAAGTTTAAGGTTGATCATAAGTTCAAAGGATTAGACACCCCTTTTTAATTTTTAAGTGATGATATTTTAAGGAGAATAATGATATTTTTGGGTGATGTTTTATTAGGTTGTGGTATATGTAACCCTTAGGGTTAATGTGAATGATTATTTCATAAGAATGTTATTAAATTTTTGGGGATGTTAGATGAAATTTATGAGAAAACTTTGAGGTTAAAGAATTATTTAATGTTGAAGTTACAAAGGTTATTTTTTATTACGTTCATCATATTTTTGGGAATGTTATAGGAATTATATTAATATAGTTTTAGTAAAAGTAAAACCTTCAGGTTGGGTGGAAACCTATAACATACAGTAAAGATACAGGGTTTGAACCGACAACCAAAGAAAAACAAGGGTGAAACACCTACCACTATCCTATGTGATGTACTAGTTAGTATAACATTATATTTTTTCTGTAAATATGTTATAGATAAAGATTAAGTTTATCTTGGGAACATATGTTTTATCATATATAAAACCATCAAATTGAAAAATGATTTGGTGATTAAGTGATTAATGTTATTTCAAAAGAAGATTAATATACTTTTTGGGAAAAAATTATGACTTAGGTAAATAGAATATTATGAGATTTTATTTGAGTAATAAAGGTTGAATTACATTCTAGAAGCATATATAAGTTTAATTCAACATATAGTGATGTATGATATTTTTGGAAATGATTAACATATCTTAGATATTATATGAATAGGGAATATACATTTTGGTATGATACTTTAAGATTTATTGATTTTATTTGGAGATAAATATTAAATTTATCTTGGAAGAATATGTGATAAAATAACTCTAATCATTTGGTATTACTATGAAATTTTGGAGACTAAAGTATTAATTATTCATATGAAGGTTTATTCATTTTTTGGAATTATCTTAAATTGTGCCAAATATTTTGGTTTTGGTTAATTTATAAAGATAAGATAAATATATTTTTATCCTTTTTTGGATTATGTGATCTGATATAAGTTTATTTTAGTTCTTCAATCATGAAAAATTCATCTTGAATACTCACCAATTGGATAAAAAGATGAGATTTTGGTGGGAATTGATTAAAAGATGAAATTATACTTTCCAAGTAAGTATATTTCCTTATATTCTTAGTCCATATGGTAAAATAATTTAACAACTATAAGAAAAATGTATTTAACAAAAAAATTATTTTAATACCTTCATTTATGATGAATTGATGGTCTTTTTCACACCTTGTTGATTTATTATTTTGTGGTTATTAGATTTCTCATTATCATTCAATTTCATTTGATCAATTTTCTCTACCACTCTCCACTATTTTATGGATATTGAATTTTTCATCCATGCCCATATTTTCACTTCCCACTAATGTTCTTTCTATTTGGAAAGTGTTATTCTAGATAACCTTCATATTTCCCTTTCACTCTTTTCAAGAGAAATATTTATTAACCCTTTTTACAATTTGGGTTTTCAACAAAGGTATTTCAAAATTAAAAAACCTTCGTTAATAAAAACACGTTCAAATTGTATGGACCAAATTTATTAAAATGGGATAACGTGACACCCTGGGATTTTCACAAAATACTATATTCAATAGTACAACATGCAAAATAGTATATTTAATTTCTACCACTTTTATAAATTTTAAAATAAACCATATTTTTTAAATCATCATATCATAATTATCTTATGGTGATTTTTTTTACTTTTTTGAAAAGATTTAGTTTTCACCGAATAGTGGAAAATACCGATTTTTGTAAAACTATACTTTATATTAATTAAATAAAGTAATTTAAAAGCAGCATTTTATTATAAATTAAAATAATTGTAAGTTAATTATAAATAATCAAATTATTTACATATAACCCATCATTATACCTTATTTTGGTTTAAGATCATTTTTGGTCTTAAAAAAGCGTTATTTCTAAAAATTGTTTTCATTACATTTTGCGTTTTTTACCTTAAATTAATTTAATCCACTTATAGTAATTGAATATTGAAAAATGGGTCCAATATTTGGAATCAAGAGGTTAAAATTTGGTAAATAGGTCACTTTTATTTTTAGGCATTATGAATAGTAACCGTAGTAAAAATTTTATGTCAGTAAAGGGTAAATGAGGTAAACATGGTTAAAACTGTAGCGTAAAACATTAAAAACCCCTAAAACTTTCCTTTACACTCTTATATGAGTGGTTTTGGACCAAAGACATCATTAAGGAGTTAAATAACATATTTTAAAACATTATTTTGAATTTTGGAACCCTAGCCTTACTTTTGTGAAGGTATGTTATATTTCTTCAAATTTAAAACTATATTTAGGTATTTGAATTTAATGGAATGGTTGGAAGATTAAATTATGTTTTTTATTGCTCAAAATGACTATAAAACTTCATTAGTTTTTTATTTAACCAAAAAAAATCATGGAAACCAATTTATTACTATATTTCATGGTTAAATGATTTTTACTCTTAAATCAGATATTTTCCTAAAAACTATTTTTGATGAGTTTTTTGTTCTAATATTAAAATTAATTTCTTCCACCTATGGAAATTAAATCCTATAAAATGGATTAAAAAATTTTAATCGTCATTTTAAAATATGGTTTGAAGGACCCTTTTTTTGGTCATTTAATTAATATATCATGGTAAAAAGGTTGAATTATCATGGTTAAGGTTAAAATGGATTTAAAGTGGTTTAACAATAAGATGAGGCCTAAATTGCATCAAAAAATTTACCAAATTCAATTATTTGCGTTTATTTTGACACTATAACATCTTATATTTTAATTTAGGGTGACTTGCTGCCATTTTTCTTTTATTATGACCTTAATATTATTTTAAGAAAAGAATAAATACAAAATGTCACACTCTTGAATTTAATATGTTTAATATTTTTTACATAAGGATAAAAATTGGATAAGTTAGGATCAAAATATTTATTTTAAATATTAATTAATTTTTTTAACATGATAATTTTTTTTTATTTTTTAGTGATTAACTAATTTCTTTAATTGATTACACAACACTGAGATGGTATTTATTCAATTAATAGAAAAATAAAATAAATGATTTTAAAAATATTAAAAGTAGTAAAATTTGAGTGAGTTATAATGTCCTAAGAATTTTTTAGATAATTATAACATATTTTGGGTGTGTGAAAGGTTTATATTTGAATTCTATATTTTTATTGATGTGTTTAAACTCAAAATAAATGAATAGTTTTAAAAATTACATTAATGAAATTTTATAAAAATAATATATTATTAAATTTTTTAAAATTTATAAAAATCATAAATTTTGAAAATTTAATGAGATATAGTTGAAAATATAAATATTATTTCATTTATTGGTAACTTTTATTTTTATGTTAACATTTTTGATCCTTAAAGAATAACAAACTTTGATATTATGGTAATAATGAAAAGGGTTAAGAGGGGGTGGGGGGTGGGGGGTGGGGGGGGGGGGGGGTTAAAACTAGGGGATAAGGGGTAAAAAATCACCTAAACTTGTCCAAATGTTATTTTATGAGATTATTTAGACTTATCGTAGTCCTATATTATAAATATATCAATTTGGATCTAATTTTACTTGAAAATTAATTTATATTAATTTAATACTTTAAGAAAATTCCAAGAATACTCTTCCCTCACTTATAAAAGAGAACCTCATCTCCTCTCAGACTAACACAATTGTATCATTCTATCATGTCATAGAATTTTACAAATCCCTTCCAAAAATACCTCCCCATATTCTACAAGTATTAGTTTTTATATAATACCAACCTTATAGGGATTAAGGTGCAAATAAAAGGATGTTGTCCGAAGAAGAGGTGTAGATTTTAACTAAATGTTTTAGTTTCATTTCTTCTCTTACACCATTCAAATATTATTAAAAACTTATGAAATAATAACACCAGTTTATTCCATATAAATATATTTTTTTTAAATAGAATAACCTATATCCATCTCCTCTTCCATCAAGTGGGAAACAAAACCATCTTTCATGTGTACGATAGACTACCACCTCACAGACCGTTGTAAGTCATTTTCCATCACCACATATCACATATGTTTATAATGATGAATTTAATATATATATATGTATGTTATATTAATGAAATAATTATAATTTTTAAAAATAATATATCATATTTTTTACCATTACATCCATTGAAAATTGATAACGTTGTTCATACGTACGTGTGGATTATCACCTCCACGAATCAATGTGATTCAGTTTTCATGACCACATCCCATAGATGCTATATATAAGTGTATTTAAAGAAATAATACTATATTTATGATATAATCATCATTATTTTAAGATAAAATTATACTTACCATCTTTTCAAAATGCTCTTTGAAAAATGAAAACATTACTCATGTGTATGTAAGACCTACCATCTCCATGATTGTAATGTAATTCATTTTTCATAACCACAATTCAAAGTTAGTTTAAAAATTATGGTTGATTAATAAAAAAATATAACTATTAAATGATTATTATTCAGTATATGATGGAATAATTAAATTTTTATCATAGTCAAACTACTAAAGTCATTATGGACATATAAGCCAAATATCTTCAAAATGTCTAACATAAACCTAATTGATTAAGTAATTTAATATTACATGGTAATAAATAAAATGAAAAGAATAATAAAATTTAAAAATGATCTTAATAAATTAAATAATTAATATAATATTATTATTTAGGAAGATAAAGAATGTATGTGATGAGTCGGACTCGAGGTAAGGGACACATTACCTTAAAAACCATGTGTTTAGTTATTTTGTAGTTTTGTTTTCTAAATATTTTTCTTCTATGTAAATATTCATAAAAACATGTTATTTTTTTGTAAAAGCATGAATGAATTAGAAAGGACACTTTTTAGTTTCTTATAATGGCTTTCAAAAGCAATATTTTTATTAAATGTTTTTATTTTCTTTACAAAAGGAAAAAGGAATGTACCATTTTAACATATACAGTGTCAATGGATTTTCCACCACCATAACCATTATTTTATGTTTGTATTACTTAATAATATTTAATTTTTTCTTCAAAGAAAAGACCTATTTCCCTTTATTCAGGTTACTTTATTTTTTAAAATGGTTTTTTAAAAGGAAAATAAATTTTGATATCCAAAATTATTTTTTATATGGGTTTAAAATAGTTTTTCAAGGGTTTCATGATGAAAAGGTGAAAGAATAATTTTTTTTATTCATGATATGATACTTGAGTATTATAGATAATGAATATGTGAGATCTATATAGCTTATATTATTGGGTGATCCTGATATATCTTATATGATCAGGTGATCCTAATAGAACTTATATGATTGGTGGGCCACTTTATGGCTCTTTAATGAATTTGGTAATGATCATTGTCTTCAAAGGAAAGAATGAGGGAGTTGACTAGGAAGGTTTATCCTATGTATTTAACTAGGCTCTAGTTATTTATTATATGAGTGAACACAAGACATGAATATGATGATCTAATTTTCCTAAAAGGGGTTCAATTTTATTTCTATGGGTTTCAATGGTTTTATTTGATAAAAAAGTCTGTTTTTTATATGGATATAATTTATTAAATACACTCAAATAATATTATGATGAAGGTAATTTTTTATGGGTTTTTATGTTTTTCAATGGACTAATAGATTTCTTTCTTTTATGTCCCTTACTAATCTTTTTGTGCTCATCCCACATTTTTAAATTTCTTTCATATGGTTTAAGGATTATTAAGAACAAAGAAGAAGTAACGTTGAAATTCATGATGATTTTTCATGAAAATAAAACGTATTCATTTTAAAAGTTTATATTTTGAGAAAATGGATACTAATTTGGAGTTTCTAATTTATAATATATGAGTTTTTATGAAAATTTGTGATATAATTCTTTAAAACTATAAACCATAAAGATATTAAAAAGGTAAGAAGGTGAATTATTTCTTAAAGATAAAATTTATAGATTATTTAATATTGGGTACTCATAGTGTGGCATCAAAATACAGTGAGAATATATTCAAGTATCTCATCGAGGAACTGAAGGAAGAGCTTGAGAAACTAATTTTATAATTCTTGATTAAGGAGTTTAAATAATTCTTGCACTACTTTCTAGAGTTCCATCAAGTGGATTTCATGACACATAGAGGGATCTTCCATCATAATTTCTAATAAGATATCATGTATATAGAAATATAATTGTACAACCCTTATTTACTAGACAATTCATTAATTCTCTTAGAGTTCTTGTAAGAAAAACCAACACTTAAATATGAACTGTTGAAGGGATTGTACTTAATACTAGATTATATTGTTTTTATTTTACTCTGTTATCAAAACCAAATCACTATATTTATTTTTATTTTATAGAACTAACAAAAATTATTTCCCTTGATAGTGATGATGATGAGGATGAGGCCACCACCATCAAGGAGAATATTGAGGTGGAATTAAAATATGAATAAATTCTATGGGTTTTTTAATTTGACAAGAAGATTGATTATAATAAGGGATCACACATATATGAACTATTCATGTTTTAATATTTTTTAAATGGAAGTGTTAAATGATTTCTCCAATTTTTTCATTTAGAATATAAAATTTTAAAACCATACTTGGATGTTACTCAAGATTAAGTGCTTTAATAAGAAGAAGATATCAAGAAGAAAATGGTCATGTGACTTCCACCTCAATAATAGAGGGTACATCTATTGGAGGAGGAAATAATGAAATTTGATAAAGAGTTCCCCTTTATTCTTTCTATTTACCCAATGATTAATTATTTTATTTTCATATTCTAGTGATTAGATCATTTTTTATATTTTCTTGATGAATCTACTATTGGTGTAATTTGAAATACATTGGAGGAATAAAATGTAGCAGTTCATGCCAAAAAACCACATCGACCATTTGATTTTAGAAGATAAATTAAGACTACTTGGATGTAGGTAGCATAAACAAAACACCTATTAAAGGATAACCCAATTTTTTCTTTTCTTTTTTCATATTACACTTTCTTTGATTTTCAATAATTCTATTTCTTTAATACATATCTTTCAAAAGACGGTAATTAGGAGATTAATTCAAATCTAATGAATATTGAATAAACTAGTTTGTATTTGAGATTCCACACACCCACACTCCTAGATATGATTCTAAAAAAACATTCCTTAATCATTGGATTTGATACAAACCAAGATAACCATATATTTATTTTACATCATTTCCATAAGTTAAACATTACATTTCATAAATGGTCACAATCATAAGAACATAATATTTAGTGTCTTTGATGACTAGCTACATTAGAAACTTATTTTATAACACTTGAGAACATTTCTCCTTAACTGAGCCACACTAAACCCCCTTATATACTTCTCATAAGTTATACTTATATTCATAACCTGGGTAATGGAAATATAAGGAAGGGGTGATCTCAAACACTTATTAAGGAAAAACTTATCAACTTTTAATCAATGGTTATATCATAAACATATGAGAAAACATGATAAAGAGATAAATATATTATTAAAAATAACATAGAATAATAAGAGTTATATATAAGTCATGATAGAAGGAAATGTAATCTCAAATGAACAAACATATACAATGATAAAAGGGTGTGGAATTATGAGATGAAAAACATGATCCATGGAACATAATCATAGGTATATGTCACGAAAACATAACATGACCTCAAACATATCATAACAAAGAAATATTTCCCAAAAATAAGTATAGGTTATTATAATATTGTGAGCATATCCAAGAAGGAAAACCCATTAGTTTGTGATAATATCCAAGAAGGATCACTCTTTAATTTATATACCTATCTAAGAAGGCCCATAATATATTATCTCCAAAGATATAAAAACATAACCAATGTTTTGGATAGATATACAATACCCCACCCATTATCATTTATATATATGAGTTCCATAATATATCAATCATTCAACATATCATAAATAACCATGGGAGGAAAATGGGTTTCATATCATTTCTAAACTGTATCACATAACATGATATAAAAACTTGATTGGTTGATATAAAGTTTTCAATTAACCAAAAGGATTATTTCAAGAATCCATTTAGAATGCAATTCATAAAACATAACTCCATAGGATTTATATCATTAAAGAGGAACATGGATTTGAAATCATGGAAAAGAACTCTTAGAAAACATTTATTAACCTTTTCATATATATATATATGAAATTACGAATCATTTTCAAAATTTATTTTCAAGAAAGTAAAATGAAAACCTTTTAAAAAAACTTGGAAATAAATCAAAATAATTGATTCTTGAAAAGGACTTAAATATTTTATATAGTAAATGTGGAGTGGAAGATAAAAATAAGAACATGAATGGGAAATCCTTTTTAATATTGATAAAATACATTTATTTAAACCCACATCATAAATATAGTGGTAATCTATTAATTTAAAAAGGGGTAAAGATAAATTTAAATATTTTTAGAAATAAATAAAATTTATACTTAAAAAAGAAAGGATTACATTTGAGAGAATATTAAATATAGTTATAGAAGAAAAAGAGATCATTTGGAAAGAATGGTAATCATTATTAGCATCAAAATATTTTATAAAGAAATAAGTTTATCAATATAATTACCTAGTAAATAAGTAGGAAATAAATTATAATATAATCATATAAAATAATAAAACCATCTATTAATAACCATATTAAAAAAGGATTCATTTTGACTTAAGAAAAGAAGTTGAGGGAAGAAAATCCCCATCTTAAATCCCACTTAGATGAAAATTATCTAACCTATTTTATAATAAAAAACTATATTAATATCCGTGGAAAACAAGCGATTAAGGATAGATTGTGAAGCTCCGAGGCCTTATTGAACTCCACGAATGAAAGCGTAAGATTCTGGAAACCACTATGGATATTGGGGACCTTAGGGATCAAAGATCTTTGCGGAAAAGGGGGAAGAATCTTCGGTTTCGAACCAGCGGTGAAGATGTATCCTAATACGATTTGCGATGGAGGATGACTTTATTCAAGCCTACTCAAGTGTGCCTCCGAACTGCAAAGGGGATTGCTTCTTACTCCAAAGATGGACCTACGATTTTCATATGAAGCGGGACTCACCTATGGTTGCGAACTAGGTGAGTTTCCCTAACCTTCCACTCCCTTTCCAAAATCCATAGATTATTAGGATGCTAGGGAACCTTGTCGAAAGATACCTATGCTCTGATCAATGAAAAACAGAAGTGTGTCTTCCGGTGAATCCTCAGGTGTGCGTTGAATTTGATTCTTCAAGGGAACCTTCGGAGATTGTTTGGATTACAACAGGAGAGGAGTACCGCTGTTGGAAATGGGTGGTGTATAAATCGTGGACGGATTTCTGTACTGAGTGCAAGCATTTGGGTCATTCTCCGATGATGTGTAGACGATGAGTTGGACACTGGGGCTCTGGAATGAATTTTACAACTGTGGCACCAGGGGATGGTGCCGCTTGTGACAATCCTTCGAGGGTGAATTACAGTGGCCCAAGTTCTGATGGAGGGATTGACAAGAGGGTGTCCAACCAGGAATAATACACTACAACTGAAGGCTGTGCGAGGGGAAATGTGGGGTGCTCCTCTGGTATTGTGAGTTTTCAGTGTCCTGCAGGGGCTCCAGGTGATAGTAGTGGCAGAGGGGTTGTCCTCAATGCAGGTATGGTGATGTTGGAGGCTTCTAAGGGTGGGGATCTTCAGGATGGTAGCAGACAAAAATCAACTAAGGACTCTACTGGCTCAGATTTTGCTCTTGTGGAAGTGCCTCGGGAGAATCTAAAATTGTCCAAGGTGGATAGAAGGTTGAGGCAGAACCAGGCTGGTCCTCATAGTGTTAGTGTTTGGGATGGGGGTGGGTCACTCCAATAGTACGCTTCTCAAGTGGAGGAACAAGGGAAGGAGAACAATGTTGTTATGGAGTAGATGGAAGGCGGTGAGGAGGCTGATCTTGCTGCGTCTTCTACGGAGGAGGTTAGTTTGGGTGGTGCTGATTCGTGTAAGGGAAGGCAGGGGGGTTCGGGCCCTCGGATCCAAACATCCATTCACCTAAGAAACAAGTTTTAAGGACTTAATGAGGTAGGTTTGAGCTTGGATCAATCTAGCCTGGTGTATGCTGATGAGGTATGCATGAAGGATTCCAAGAGACATAACTCAAGTCATTCGATAGATGAATACTTAAGTCCAAAGAGTAATAGGAGTTTGAGAAGGAGGAAGGGTATGAAGAATTACTCCTCCTTACCACCTCCTTTGGAGACACGTTCTGCTAAAAAGGTTAACGATAAGAAGACACACATTGAATTTATTAGTCACCAAAATTTAGGGGACCAAGGTGATCCAGTCTTGGACTTGCTACTATGTTCTAAAGATGAAGTGGTTGAATAGGTCTTGCTGGTTAATGCAACTGATGAGGAAGCGGTCAAAATGATGGGGAGGCCTCTAAACGTGACTCTAAATGAGGAGAAATTCTCGTGGATTGATAAGAAAGACCTAATTATAGTTAGAGGCTTCAATAAAAGGAAGATTAGCATTGAGGAATACATATGATCCTGGGACCGGCTGGCTTCTAAGATTGAAAAGCTAATGATGGAGTCATCGGGCATCCAGGTTTCATCTTTATCCTGGAAATTGTTTCGGGAAACGGATTATGGGAATCTTAAATTATTTTTTAATGACTCTATCTAATGGATGGTTCTTGTTGTTTGGTTTGGGGAAGGTGGGTTTGTGTTGTGTCTGCTTCCAGTTCTACTTTAGCGTTATGTTTGGATGAGATATCATGTTGCGGGGCTACGATGCTAGAATTCTACTTGGATCTGCTTCAGATGAGGTTCAGAGCAGAAAACCTTCACCGATACATGCCATTTTGATTTGGATGATTGAGAGGGTATGGCTTTGCCATCGGTTCCGTGCCCATGCATTCCTGCACGGGACTGCTTGCCGAACAGTCATGCTTTGGTGGAGGCTTCTTCATGTTGCACTTTCTGGGGAGGGGCAGATCCTGTAGTTTTCTCCGAGTTGTTCTCTATTTTGTGTGTATGCGTTTGTTTTGATGGATCTCTTGGTTTATCACTTTATCCTTAAAAGTGTTTGATAATAAAAAAGTTAATTTTCAGTCATTTATTATAAATATATTGATATTTTATATTTTATTTTCATCATCTAATGTTTTTAGATTTGATTATATTCTTAATAATTGCTTCATAAGGTGGTGTTTATTCTTGATTATATATTAAATTTTCATATTTTAGATATCATTATATGTATTGGAATATATTTTTTATGATGATTTATAATTTTATAATTTTATTTCATAAGTATTTTAGTTACAATTTAGGATGATGAATTCGATGGAGAGATTATTTTGGTAATTTTCATGAATGATGGGTGGTATCTTAATAAAAAGTTAGATATAACCATTAAAATTTAAAAAAATTATTTACTTATTATATTCCATTTTCACTAGTATTTATGTTTCCTTAGTTATTAATGATAGAAATTTATTTCATTTTTTATGCAGGTGGTTAAACCGACCAGCACAAGAAGAAGCTATAATTTTTGGTTGAGTATGGTTATGAAAGAAATTCATTTGGAATAATATCTCTAATACATAACCACAATTATATTATTAATATGTTTTAATGAGATATATTAAGTTATAATATATTTTTATAAATAATAAAATACTAGAGTGAAAAACAAAATATTCCACTTGTGTGGTGGTGGTGGTCCACACATATGCACAAGTGATGAGTTCATTTTCTATAGATAAAGAGGAAGATATACAATTATTTATGATTTATAAATATTAATAATTCTAAAAATATCATATTAATATTTTAAATAATCTTTTAGAACAATCCATGTATGGTGGTGATGAAAAAATCAAGGACATCATTCAGGGAGGCGGTAGTCTGCACGTACGCATAGTGATGTTTTCATTTTTAAATGGTTTTAGAAGAAGTAAGAATATGGATATTACATTATTCAAATAAAATTTAATCATATTATTAATACTAATTTTAACAAGAATTTATGTATATAATATTTTTGAGAGGGTAAAAGAAGAAAATAACTAAGAGAGATCGGTTGAGAACATTACCTCTCCCTTTGGATGTTCTCCCTTAAGTAACACATTAAGGCCCCTTATCTTGATATTTTTTTTAAGTAAAAAGGATTTTTAGACATTGGGAGAGATATTTGTAGATACTGGGGAATAATTTTTGTTGAAATAATTATTTATAATGAGTGTAATAATGGGGTGGTGGTGAGATCCTTTTATTGGTGAAAGGAATGATATTTTTGTAAATATAATTTCTTAATATAAAGAGAGAACATGTTTCACTTGGAATGTGGATCCAAAGTGGAAAATAATTCATTTTGTGGATAATTTAATGTTTATAATCCCTCAACCATTCATTTTCTTATAAGTTTTAAACATGTTATCTTTTACTCTTTGATTTTTCACTTGTACCATTTTCAGTTTTTTCTGTGGTAATTAATTTTTAACTAAGTAATTTAATTTTAATGAAAAAAATAAAATGGTATTTAATAAATATTTTTTAACTAATGATTAAAATTATTAAATCAATTTTATTAGATAAAATTTCTACATGTAATAAAAAATAAATTTAATATTTGAGCATGTAGTGCGTAAAAACCAATTTATATAAAAGTGTATTTTTAAGAATAAAATATATGTGTAGGATAAATTTATGAAGTTTTTTATTTTCATGATATAAATTGGTTTATTATAAAATAAATATAATTTATATTTCTTTTAATGAAAGAAAAAAAATATAATTTAAAGAAAATTAATTTAAATAAAAGACAAAATATAGCCTCTTTTATTGAAAAATATTACTTAAGTTAATAAAATGATTAACATATGTTTTATAAATAAAAAATAGTATTTTTAATTTAATTATTTAACTCCATAAATAATATTTTTCTCATGAAAAAAATATTTATATGTTTTTAAGTTATACTTACTTCTTGATATAGTCACAAATGCTACGGTTTTAATAAAAACAATATTTTTCACTATTCAACTAAAAATCAATTATTTTAGAAAAATACTAAAAAAATATTAGGATAATTTTTACATGTCTAATCAAAAAATTAAGTTAATTTTATCAAATATGAAGTTCTAAATGTGATATCAATTAATTTTAATATAAAAACACATATATGGAAAACAAAATTTTTTTAAGAAAAAGAAAGAACTCTTGTATTAAAATACCTTTTTACATAGTTTCATAATTTTTTTACTTCTATTGATACACACTAAATTAATAGGTATAATATATAATCCATATTCAATATTTTATTTTATTAAAAAATAATTGTTTTCATTTTAGTTTGGTATTGTGTGTAAGACAAGCTAATCAACATTTTATTTATTTAACTAAAAAATATTTACTAAAATCATAGGTCATTATATTCTATCCCCTTAAAAATAATTTTGTTCTAAAAATTCTATTACTATTAAGAAAATAAATCAAGGGTAATTTTATATCATTACATCCTTTGGTTCCCATGTAGCTTCTTTGAAATCATGATTCATCCATTGATTTTTTATTTGGTGAGAAGTCTTGTCTTGTAGTGCTTTATCTATTTGATATTGAATATTTACTGGTTTTTCCTCATATGATAGACCATGTTTCAATTAAAAAACTTCTTAGTTTATTAAATTTTAAGGTTTTGTTCATTCCTTCCTCAAAATTAATTCATAGGACACAACAAGTACATGGAATAGGTCTAGAGTGATAAGTGATAAGCTAAAGATGTGACATGATCAAGGATCTTGAAGGGATTGTTATACCTAGGACTTATCTTCCCTTACTTATCAAACCACATAATCCACTTCTATGGTAATATCTACAGGAATACATTATCACTAAATTCAAAACATAGATCTTGTCTATGATTATCCACATTACTATTCTATCAAATTTGTGCCGATTTATTATGTCACTGAATGGTCTATACCTTATCCACCATTTCTTAGAAAAGATCATGACCTATCAACTTCTTCTCTCTAACTTCATCCTAGCATATTGGAGTTCTACATGTCTTCCCACAATGATCCTCATATAGAAGCACCTAAATTATAGAATACAAACTATTTTTATATGAGAACACTAATAGTGGGATATTTTTATCACCAAATCCTTGGAATTACATCAAACAATATTTCAATATATCCTCTAGATTTTGGATGGTCCTATCACACCAGCTTTATTTTTTAGGGAAACACGTAGTGCTAAAGTTTACCTCTATCTCTAATGTTTTCTGATGAATTATATATAACCTTGAGGTAAACCTTAGATCTTAATTAGATACAATGGAGAGTGTAACTCCCTATAGCTTTACCACCTCCCTTATGTATATCATGGTGAGTTGGGAATGAATTAAATATTATTTTATAGAAATAAAATGTTCCGACTTTATAATATGATTAAAAATAACCCAGATAACATTATGGAATTTACGTTCCCTGGGACATCCCACAAATAAAATCTATAGTAATATTTTTCCATTTTCATACTGTTATGGTTAATGGTTACATAATTACTCTAGACTTATTTCATTCAGTCTTAACTTTCTATCATACCAAGCATCGAGATATATACCATGTAATCTCTCAGTTCATGTTATCTCACTATAAGTTTTGATTTATATCTATATACATCTTTATACTTACTAGATAAATAGATAATGATGAGCTATACACATCATCCAAAATTTAAATATTTAGTTATAGTTTTGGTGGGATACATATTTGGGTTTAAAACTATATTACTCCCTCTTTAACAAAGTTAAAATCCAGAATACTCACTAAATTTTTCTATAGCTCCACATCATCCCTTTGGGAGTCTTTGATATTCATGTGAATGAATGGTTGAGTATTAATTTGGGAAAGATGTTATTTCTTCCCTTCCCTTATGACTTAAAGATTTTTCCTCTACAAATCCATGATTATTGGGTCTTTTTAAATCCACTTCATGGATAGGGTAGCATGATCTTTTCTACTCAGAGCATCAGCCACCTTAATTTTCTTCCTTGGGTGGTAATGTACTGAGAATTCGTAATCATTTATCAATTAAAATAATATCCTTTTACTTATATTCAAATCCTTCTATGTGAATACGTATTTCATTATCTTATGGGTAGTATATATTTCATAGTTTTCACTATAGTGATAATTTCATAAAATATTCAATGAAAATATTATTTCCTTCAACTCTAAATCGTGTGTTAGGTGATTTTTCTCATGAGTATTTGTTTTTTGTGATGCATAATAAATTACCTTATCATTATGCATGACTATTCAACCCAATAAATTTAATGAAAAACCAATATATATTAAAAATCCTTCCCCACTATAGGGTAATGTAAGTACAAGTGCAACAACCAACCTCTTATTTAGTTCCTTGAAACTTTCATCACATTCCTCTATCCAAAGGAACTTTATTATCTTCTTTGTTAACTTGGTTAGTGGATATTATAAACATTAAAATTGTTTTACAAAGAATCAGTAATATCTTGATAACCCAAGAAAACTATGCATCTTTATTATAGTGGTTAGTATGAGTCATTTCTTTATAGATCCCATCTTTCAAGGATCTATATATGTGACCTTTATGGTGCTTACATGACTGAATAATGATATATTCAGAAGTCAAACTTCACACTTGTTAGACTTTTCATAAGGATTCTCCTTTCTTAAGTTCTTCAACACAATATAAAAATGATCTTCATTCTCTTACTTTCTCTTGGAATATATTAGAATATCATCTATGATGGAAACCAAAAATTTATCAAGATAGTATCTAAAGAATCTATTCATTATATTCATCATGATATTGGGATAATTTATAAGAAAAAATGGAATCACTATAAATTCATAATGTCTATACCTCATTCGGAAATATGTGTTGGAAATATCATCCCTTTTGACCCTTAATTCATGACATAATGATAAAAGGTAAATATTTGAGAAGTATTGAGATCCTATGATTTGATTGAATAGGTCATTTATATGGGGCATAGGATACATATTATTGATCATGATAATCAATAAAAATATTCATCGACCCATCCTTATTTTTGAAAAAGAGAATTGATGCACCCTATGGTGAATAATTAGAGTATATAATGTAACATCCTCACTTAATTCAAGGCATGAGTTGTTTTAATTTTATTAAAATATCCAAATCTATTTTGGATCATCTATGTTATGGGTGTTTTGGAGGTTGGTTTTTAGTAAAAAGTTTATGGTAATTGAATTTTGGAGAGTTTAATTGAGGATAGGTTGTGTGGTGGATATAAATATATCAAAAGCTATCTAGAAGAATCCATTAGCCACCCGATGGTTCTATAGGAGACCTATAGAAGTCTGCCAGAACCATCACCTTGCTAGTGGGGTTCTACAGGACCACAAGTGGTGCTGGAAGAACCCATGTGATTTTTCCTTGAAGTACATCTATCTGGGCCTAAACATAAGTCAACCAGTGGTTCCACTAGACAACCAGTGGAGCGTGACTGGGTGTTCATTAAATAAACCCTATGGATTTTAATTTCATTCATTTTACACATTTTTTAATACCCAAATCATACCCTAGCCCCTTATTTTAAACTAGGTTCCTCTTTCATCGACTCTTGAGCTCTAACATTTTCCCCCTTGTATTTTCAATATTGGATCAATCTAGTGATGTCAAATCAACAAATTTTCTCTATATATACAATGAATCCATATTTATCCTTAAGATATATGAATAGATCTATCACAAATTTGTGAATTATATGGAAGTATGATGATTATTTCTTCCCTCCTTCATAGATCAGTGGTGGATTAAATGTGTCAATGACATTGTTTTTATCAGAGTTATATCTCTCATAAATGTTGGAAGTTTCTAATTAAGTTATCATTGATCAATGAACTTTATAACTTCTTCTTATTGAATTATATATTTGATCGCTATTATGATGGCATATCAATTTTTATTAGCTCAAACCAAGGTTCTATTCTATATGTATCAAGGAATTCATAATTTATTATTTAGTCACCAACATATCTGATTAATTGGAATCATATTATGTGAAATATCTGATAACAAGTTCTATTGGCAGTCTATGTGAGGTAAGTGATTATAGAACTACCCTTTTTAGAATGGAATATCCTCTGATCTATTTTCTAAACTTGTTATTTGATGAATTGAAACCTATGATAGAAACACTTGACATGAAAACTATTTTTATATGGGTTCAAAACATGATTTGGGGTTTGATCCTTTGATTAATATTGAATTACTTCATCAACAAGCTTGAGGTAAGGAGTTACTTTCCATTTGGGTCCATTATGTACACTTGTTTACTTTATATGATTCTTATGTTGGCATAGATTGTTGTCCATGATTGATAGTGATCACATGTGTGTCTGTGTGTAGCCCATGGGACCAATATACATTGTTTGATTCCATGACTATTCTTATGTAGCTTGTTATCCATGTTTTATCTTGATCAAATATAATTTTATGTTACTACCAATTATCATGATTCCATTCTATGATCTACCTTATCATCCTCTTCCTTTTTGTATGTATTTACCATACCTTTGGAAGTATTGTATTTAGTAATTAGAATAGGCAGACCATCATGAAATGGTTATCCCTTAGAGGGGGAGTGTGCATGACATGCAATGATGATGATAATGGACCTATACATTGGGTAGGGAAATGAAATCCTTGTGGCCTAATTCAAAACATGATGTATTGATGATTATGAGTAACATGTTCATAGTCAGATTTTTGGACCAACCCAAAACTTGATGCCTCGCGGGTTCTAAGTAACATGTACACCAGTCAGCCATATGACTTGACTCAAAAATCGATTTCCTGAGGATACCAAGTAACATGTTAACCATCCATGTGACTAGTTCTTGATCACTTATGAAATCTCTTGATTATCCTTTTAGTATAGAGTCAAGTTGGTATGGATGGGGCTTGTACTGGTTTGGTTGGCACATGAATGCTCAAAATATATATTTTTTCATTTATTATTATCATGTCATACAATTATTATACCTATAAAAAATTGTTAAGGATTTATTGTTGGTTCTGTAATGTGTTTTATTACTCACACCCTTCATGTGAATATTTAACTACGTGAAAAATTCATTATTACGGATCTAAGTAAGGGAAATTGACCCATGAAAGATAGATTATTGAGGATCATGGAGCTGGTAATAGTATCAAGGTGGAATATGAATGATTTACATAGTTTTTTCTTATTTATATGTTGTTTCCCTTATACTCTAGTTCAATTTTCCACATTGGGAGCTTAGTTTATTTATACGAGTGATATGATTGATATTTATTATTTCATTATGATACTTTATATTCTTCCTTGATACTCTGACTTTTTTTTATATTTTCTTATTCTTACATTGTATGGATATGAATACTGAGGGTATAGTCTACCCACTAAATGCATTTTGACCCTCACTTCTACTCGACAGCCTCTTGAATATGGGGAGGAACACATGAGGTAATGTGGATATTTGGCTCATACCTGATGGTTCGAGTCAGGGAATTACAAAATGGTATTAGAGCCTGAGTTTCATTTATTTTGTTTTGTTATCATGGGACATGGTAGAAAAGAGATAAGTTGTGTAGGAATTAGGTAGGGGAGTTTCCATGTGCATGGATAACTCAAGTTTAACTAACCTCTGAGTTATATTAATGAAATTGATGTTACAATTTAATGGGATTTGGGTGTGTTCATGCATCATGTGTAGTCACATAGGATCACATGTCATATATATAAATATTGCGTAATGGATGTTCGTTATTTAATTTAATTAATTTTTTTTATATCTATTCAAGATAGGAATGTATTATCTAATAAAGTGATATATCTATTTTGGAATTGATTAGTTGAACTTGAATATGTTGTTATGTTATATATATATATGATTATGACTAATGTGAAGGCATGAATAACCTTGGGTATTTCTTGGAGGGATATACCTTGGGTTATGGGTAACCTCCTAGGATAACCTTTATGTGATCCCATATACTATTTAAAATTTATATCAATGTATTTAGGTGATTAAATATTTATGTGGTGTTCTAGAAAAATGCCACCTTGGAGATGCTATATTTCCCCCACTATGTATGACACACTAGTTCCACCATAGGCCATGAAGTAGGATACACCTAAGCATGATCCCATTCCTTCAAAAGTGTTTTTGAAATTGGATCCACTCCAACTGGGATTCTTTCAGATTTTGCATACCCTATAGAGGACCATGGTTAACTATGCCAAAAACTTTAGCTCCAGAATCTACCATCCTTTCAGGGAAATAGAGTACTACATGTTTTTGAGGACTCATTATAATTCATTGAGGGAATATTCAACTTATTAGAGACACCAGAGAACTTATGGGTCAAGATAGAGATGTTTTTGATTTAGGGACCTTCCGGGGGATGGCAGGGTGTCATGGGAAAATCATGTAAAAGTGAGTGTCTTTCTTGGGAGGCCTTCAAGAACCTATTATTAAAAAATATTCTCTAACATGTTGAATTAGGATCAAGCTCATGAATACATAGATATTTAGTATGGTTCCAGGACCATATGTGAATAATATTCTTATTTCACTAAACTACTTTCTTTTTCTCCCCTCTTGGCCAAAAATGATCCCCTAAAGGCCAATAAATTTAATATTGTCCTTTTTCCTAATATCATATGGAAGGTTAAGAGTTTTGACCTAATGATATACCCATAGATTCTATACACGTCCTTGACTATTGAGGAGGTCCTTATGAAGGATTGAGTAGTTGGATTGAGAAGGTCCTTCAATACTCAGGTGGGTGGGCCTCCTTCTATTGCAATGGGCATCTCTTCTAGTATTAGCAAGAGGAAGACTGAGGGTGTGAAATGGGGTAGTGGTATATAGGTGGAGTATAATATAACTTATTTACCCACCTTATGAGGAGTTTTATAGTGCTTCAATTGTAGAAAGGTTGGGAATTATCGTGGGTTTTTCACAACACCCCAAAGAAAGTGTCAGTAGTATGGAATGATGGGGAATCTCTAGTAGCTATGTTATAGAGCTCCAAGTATGAGTTTTCATAGGGGTGAAGTACATACATGCTCTAAGACCCATGTATTTTACAAATTCCTCAGTAGAAATCTTATATGACAATTACTCAGGAAAGTCATTCACCTCAAGGTCATGTCTATAGAGCTGAAGAAGGCTGAGTGTATATAGTGGATCAGGCTCCAACTGATTTTGGTGAGAGATCATCTACTATTCAAGGTATTTTCTTAACCATTTATATGTTTTTTACTACTATTTTTTATACTGTTATTTATCATTCCTGTATATCTAAACATGTTGTTGTTGGACTTGAATTATCAATCAAGATATCTTCTGAGTTTCTTTACCTTGATACACCATTGGGAAATAAATTTGATCATCTTCCATGATTCCTATAGTATTATATAGTTTTTAGGTTATGAAAATCTTTGGGACTTCACAATAATAGATATTATTATCTTCAATGTGATCATTATAACATAGTTACCAACAAGTTATAGAAAAAACAATGATTGCTATCAGAGATGGGTATTGTTTACATCACCGAAGAGAGATAATTTCATGAAGACCAATGAGTAGGAGTTGGGAATAGGTTGAGTGGTTCTAGACATGGGCCATATTGGGATAATCATTATGTTGATTTTAGGTTTGGATCTTTTATTAGTATTAGTGGTATCACCCTCATCTTTTCCTCTAGTTTTAGATCTCTATCTGGATGTCTTCCCAGATGACTTCACAGGTCATACCCTAATTGAGGATTTGATTTTGAGATAAAACATATGCATGGTGCATAGACCATTATGATACCCCCTTATCAAATGGAACCATTTGAGTTTAAATATCTCAAGGTATATCTCAAGTACTTTTAACAAAAATGTTTTATCATGTCAAGTACATCAACATGGTATGCACCAATTTTTTCACCAAGAAAGTGGATGGTAGTATTTGACTTTTCATAGATTACCAAAATATAAATTAGATGATAATAAAGAATAGGTACCCATTTCCTAGGATCAATGATATTTTTGATTTGTTGTGGGGAGATCAGTGCTCCTCTAGATTGATATCCGATCATGATATCACCAGTTGCAGTTTAGAGGGGAGGAAATTCCGAAGACAGAATTTAAAAGTAGGTATGGGATATACCAGTACTTGGTGATGTTGTTTGGATAGGATAATGTTTTGTCTATGTTCATGTATATCATGAACATGATCTTCCCCTCACAACTTAACTTTTCCATCATGGTTTTCTTTGATGATATCCTAATTTACTCATCAACCCCATAGTAGCATGTGATATATATCGAGATAGTCTTGAGTACGCTTCAAGCACATATGCTTTATTCCAAGATATCCAAGTGTCACTTTTAGATTCAGAAGGTGAAATTATTATGTCATATGGTTTCTAATACTATCATATTATTGGACCCAAAGAATGTATAAGTGGTGATGTCTTGCACACATCCCCGTAAAATGTTTTTGATTAGGATATTTCTTAGTTTAGCGGGGAACTATCAATATTTTATCTAGGATTTTTCCCATTTATCAATATTTATGACTGTACTAAAAAAGTAAGGGGTAAAGTATTAATGGTTATACTATTGTAAGGAGGATTTTTTTATCTGATGTAGAGGTTGACTAAAACTCTAGTGTTGATTCTTTCTGAGCCTAGGATTGGATATTTCATATATTGTGATGAATCATGTGTTGGTTTGGGGGATGTATTAATGTATAGGGATTATGTAGTATCTTATGGGTAACTTAAACTATGAACCCATGATAAGAACTATCCTACCCATGAATTGGTGATGGTAGCTATGGTCAACACTTTGAAGTGTTGGAGACACTACCTTTTTGGTGTGAGGTTTATTATCTACATATCAGAAAAACCTATATTATATATTCTCACAACGAGATATGAATTTAAGTTAGAGGCACTGGGTAGAGTACCCACATACATGAAAATTTAAAATGACCAATGTACTAGGTAATGATAATGTCATTATAGATTCCCTTAGTCATAAAACACAAGTAGCTTAGGAGCTTCGTGAATTACCTTTGGAGGAATAGTGGCGGATGATGAACTTATTAGCCGATTAAGGGATGGATAAATTCAATGACCAGGGATAGATGACATGTGTCCTATTAGTGATCACATATTATTTATTATACCGAGTGAAGGATAATGAGGAATCTAACCTAGAATGTGTTGTGATATAAGAACAGTTGGCAGGTGGTGACATGATACCTGGGTGGTCATTGGACGGTGATGATGTGATCCTAATACATGAGAGAATTATCATCCATGTTTCCATCAAGGAAGATCTCATGAAATATTTCCATGTCTCAAAGTGGGTGGTGCATATTAGAGAAAAAAAGATATATCATGACTTTAGGTGGTAGTTTTGGTGGTTGGGAATAAAGTGGGACATTTCTAGATTCATTTCATAATTCCCTACCTGCTAGAGGATTAAGGCCAAGCAACAAAATCCTTGTAGTTTTCTTCATCCACTTCTTGAACCCATGTGAAAGATGGATGAGATCATGATGAAATTTTTGAAGCGGTTACCCAAAATATTTAGGATCCATGATTCTATTTTTTTATTGATGTTTGGATCAGGAAAGTTTCTCATTTTTTACTCATATATGAGACTCACTCAGTAGATAATCTTGGAAAGTTGTATATTTGTGAGATTATATATGCTCTGAGCTGGTGTTTTGGATTTTAGAGGAGCTTGTTATGATCAACTAGCCTTGATTGAGTTAGTATAAAATAGTAGTTTCTAATATTTGATTCAGATGAAACATTATGGGGATATTTAGGTTAGATATGTTGTTCACCACTTTTTTGGAACAAGGCTATTGAGTCAGTAGTTGTGGGGATTAGTATAGTGCGGGATACATCTGAGAGAGTGAAGAAAATTCAGAAGAGGTTAATCACATCTTAAATATAGAATAAATATTATTCCAACCTTATAAGGAGACCTTTGGAGTTTTCTAAAAGTAATTGGGTTTTTTTTATAGTGTCTCCTTAGTTAAACCACTAACTATTGAAAAATTAAGGGAGATATCACCACAATATATTGGACCCTTTGAGATCACCAAGATGATAGGGAAAATGGAATACCATATATACATTTCTTCTCACTACAGAGGTATGAACAATGTGTTTCATGTGCCTTGGTTCTAGAGGTACACTCCTGATCATACACTTTTCATTGATTTTGAGGATGTTGAGTCGAAGCCTAACGCATCATACGTGGAATTCCCAGTGCATATTATAGTCCAAAGAAAGAAAATACCATGAGGGAAAATGGTATCACTTATTAGGATTATATAGCATCATAAACCTATCAAGGAGGTGAATTTTGAGTAGGAGGAAGATTTTTGAGCTCAATGGCCCAAGATGTTTGAGTAGAACTATTGAATATACTTCTTGAGAATGAGAAGTCATTAAAGGTAAAGAATTATAATATCCTCTCTTAATTCAAGGTATAAGTTTTTTTATTTTTATTAAAATTTATATTTATCTTTTAGTTCATCTCTATTATGGATGTTTGGATGTTGGTTTTTAGTAAAAAAGTTCTAGTAATTGAATGTTATAGAGTTGAGTTGAGGCTAGGTTGTGTGGTGGCTGTAAAGATTTCACCAGCTTTCCAGTGGAATCCACCCACTATCCTAGGGAGCCTAGAAGGGTATGCATTAAATACACCCAATGGATTTTAATTCCACTCATTTTACCTTATTTAATACCCAAATCTTACCCCAACCCCCAATTTCAAACCAGATACCCCCTCCCTTATCTATTGAGTTATCCGATTCATCTCCCCTTCAATCTTCAATGATGGATCAATCTGATGTCACTAGATCAGTATGTTTTCTCTAGATCTACACATAATTTCTATTCCTCCGTAATATATGTGCATGGATATATGAATTAACTTAGAATTATATATATTTCAATGAAAACTTTTCCCCTCCTCTATAGATTAGTGGTGTATTTGAGGTGTCAACGACATCCCTTTGACGAAGCTAGATCTCTCATGAAGAATGGATATTTTTGGGTATGTTTTCATAGATTGATAATATTGAGACCTTATTCTTATTGAATATATTTATACATATCAATTATAATGATGTATTTATGGTGGAACAATGTTCATTGATTATACCTGAGGTTCTCTTCTAGATTTGATAAGAATTGACAACATGTTCTTCAATCACCAATAAATCTGGTGAATTGGAATACTTTTCATCAACATATCTCAGAAAAAAAGTTCTATTGATAGGATTAGTGAGGTATGTGGTTCTATAAATACCCTTATTATCATTTAATTTCCTTGGGTATCTTTTATAAACATCATATTTGATGAACCATAACCCGATATAGGCATCCTTAATGTGTGAACTAGTTTTCTATGGGTGCACAATGTGATTTTGGATTTGATCCTTTAATGAATATTATAGTACTTCGTCAATAAGATTGATTTAGGAATTTCCATACTTTTTGGTGTCCTTGTATGCACTTGTTGGATTTATATGATTATTGTGTTGGCACATCTTGTTGTCCATGCTTGATAGTGATCACATGTGTGTGTGTTTGTAACACATCAGACCCATTTTTTATGTTTGATCCCATGAGTATGATTATGTAACTCATTATATATGTTTGATTTTGATCACATGTATTTAAATATTTCTACTGATTCTCCTAATTCCATCCTATACTCTACCTTATTTTTTCCCACCATGTTTTCTATATTTACCATGCCTTGGGAGGATTTTATTTTTTGGTACTTAGAATAGGTGGACCATCAGGGTATGGTAATCCCTTAGAGGGAGAGTGTGGAAAAAGTGAAACTATGATGATGATGGACCCATAAAAAAGGTATGGGAATAAAGTACTTGTAGCCTAACTCTAAACAAAATTCCTTGAGGACACAAAGTAACATGTTCACAGTAGACCTTATGGACTAACATAAACTCAATGCCTTGAGGGATTTGAGTAACATGCGCACCTGTAGGCCTTGTTTCCAGACCTAAAACTCAATTCCTTAGAGATAATGAGTAGCATGTTCACCTTCCATGTGGCTAGTTCTTTTTCACTTCTAGAATATCTTGATTATCCTACATCATAGAGGCAAATAAGATATGGTCATGGCTCATGGCGTTTTGGTTGGAACATGAACACTCAACATATAATTTTTTATGTTTGCTTTCAAATTTATTATGATCATGGAATATACATATTCTACCTATCCACACATGTTAATCATTAATTGGTGGTGTCTTATAAGGTTTTATTATTCACCCCATGAAAAGGTATCTTGATGCACATAAAAAATTCATGATTAGGGAATTAGGTAAGGGAAAAGGAAACATGATAGATAGCTGATTGAAGAACATAGAGCTAGAATCAGTATCAAGTTTTCTCTAGAGGATTTATCCAAAATTTTATTATTTATCTTCTTACAACTTTATACTATGGTTTGTTTTTCCAAATTGGGAGTTAGATTTATTTTTATGTGTGATAAGGGTGTATTTTTTAATTTCATTATGATACATTATCTCCTGACTTCATAATTTGAGTTGTTTTATATTTTCTTATTCTTATGGTGTATGACTATGATTACATAAAATATAATCTCCCCATTGATGGAGTTCAAACCCTCATTACAATTCAGAAGCCCCTTTCACACGATGAGGATATCATGAGGCCTTGTGGATCTCTAGATCAAAATAGGTGGTTCGGTTCAGGGTGATACATATAAAAACATTTCTAGATTCTCTTTAAAATGTTTCATTAATTCTTATAACTCAACATGGTCATTTTTATAAGGACTTTTTAAGATATCCATGGATCTAGGTATGAGTTTAATTAATAACTCAACCTCATGCTCAAGGGGAAGACTAGGTAGTTCATGTAGTATATTACCATATAGTAGGCATGTAACCAATGTTTACTTCATCCCTAATCATTTGAGATAGAAATCTCTTATTATCAAGTTTCATGGACCATATTATTTAATTTTATTTCTAATGGAGTTCAGGATAATCCTTATACTTATATTTAATAACATCGTGATTCTATATGTGAAATGATATTTCCTTATCCCGATAATTGATATTCCCTCCATACATGGAAAGCCAATCCATACCCAAAATTATATCAAATTCAACCAAGGGAAGAATAATATATCTAAATTAATTACCCTTTAACAAACATCTATTGGAGAAGAGTTATATATCCTAGACATGATCATAATTCCACTAAGTGTTTTAAAATATAGTTAAATATCCATCACTTGAGATGTTGAATCAATATTACTATAAAACATGAATGATATAAAATAATAAGAGGAACCATAATCAAATAAGTCATTTACAACTACAGAGTAAAGAATTAGTGTACCGTCACTATTGAGATCTACCTCTACTATAGTGATAGAATACACTCTTCCTTTATAACTTAGTTTAAGAGTTTGTTGTGTCCTATTCTCTTCATTATCTCTATATTTAGGGAATTTATTTTATTATTGCCTAAAATACTTTAATTTAAAGCATTTATGTGTGGGTGGTACATTAGTCGGGACATTATTTTCCTTTATAATAGTGTATGGCATCCTTATCCGCTTATAATAATCTTTATTTTTGTAGAAAATCTTACCATAATTAAAACACATCCTTTTTCCTAGTATTTAATTTCATTAGTGATTCCTCCTATATTTTCTACATATAGGATGTTTAAATTTCTTTCCCTCATGTGACTTATCATTCAAGATTCCATGATTATATACTTTCGTTTTATCACTCCAAAATAACGATAGAATCCATTTTCTATCTCCAATTTTATAGAACATCATAAAATCTATTTATATAATCTAAAGTCTCTTATAACTATTTATTTTCAAAGACTTTTATTTTATAAATTTATTAAATGATCGATTTTACTCCCAGGATCAGAGATAAAATAAAAGTCATTCTTTACAAACCTTGTGATGTTTTATTCATATTTTGCAATAGATTCATCCCCCTTTTGTTTCAAATACATGAATTATATATCTATACTTGTTTTAATAATTTGAGGAAAATATTTATTTAATAACACTTTCTTGAACTCATCCCATTCCCTAAATTATACTTCTTCTTTCTATGTTTTATTCTAAATAATATTCTACCATTGGTTAACCTTTCCTTCCAAATGATAAATAGATAAAATGAATTTCTTATTCTTTAAGAACTATAGAAAGAAAAATATTTTATCCATAACATTGATTCATTACTCAGAAATTATTGGATTATAAGAGGCACTAAAGAAGGATGGATGTTTTCACATGAAAGACTTGATTGCAGGGTTATCCTTTCTTGGTGCATTTGGGAGGTTAAAACGAGTTTCATTTTTATTTATATCTAATGATATTTGAGTGATAATTACCATAAGATCATGTACTCTTACCCCCATACAATTTGGGTTCTCATTGTAAAATCATTGAATGTATGATCACACCAATTTTTAACATGGTTTCTCCTTGATCGAATTGATCTTAAATTAGAAAAGTTAAATATAGGAACTCTTAATTTAAAAATTAAAACCATTAACATAAATGGGATAAATCATAAATGAAATAAACTTTTAGGATTTAATATAGTTTATTCATTATCTATATGTAATTATTTTATCTAACCATACTATAAAGATGTGATCAGATCCTTCATAATGGTCCATATAGGGTATATGGTCAACAAAAAAAACTCCTTGGGAGTGTCTATCCAAGTTTATAGTCTCAGGAACACTCATTGTGCACTGGATGAAGATCGATTTGATACTCAACCATCCTTATTGGGCTGATTAACCCTATCTACATATGTGAAAAAACCACATTTACTTTCCAGTATCCTAGTAGGGATGTAATTTCTAAGAAGCCCACATACTCAGAATGTTATCAAAATTTCATGATGTTACTCTATACTTAGACTTATTTATATTATTTTCACTAGTTTCATCTAATAATAATTCCAAAAAATAACTAAACTAATCTTCAAAAACAAATAAACCATTATTTGATACCAATTGAGATGCTCTAGACCCACACAACCAGATTTGGTGCTTAATTTCTTTCTTAAAACAGATGATTTAATACAAAAAAACATAAACATATATTTATTTTAAATTAATTAAACATTTCACATCTCAAATAATTACAATCCTAGGAATATAAGTTTTAGTGTCTTTGAGGATAATATATATAAGAAAATTATTTTTTAACACTTGTGTACATTTCTCTGTAATTGATCCATGTCAGACTCACTTCTAGACTTCTCGTAAGTTGTACTCATCTTCATAACATGGAAAATAGAAACATAATAAAGGGGTGAGATCAAATGATCAGTAATGGAAAATATATCAATATTTCATCAAGATTTAGATCATAATAATATTAGGAAACGTGATCATCAGAGAAATATATTATTTAAAATAATATAGGAAAACAAGAGTTTCCCATAAGTCATGATAAAAAGACATGTAATCTCAAATGAACAAATATATACCATAAAAAATTGTTTAAAATAATGAGAAAATAAACATGAGTTATGAAGCATAATCATAGGAAAATGGCATGTAAATTTAACATTCCCTTGAAACATAACATAAAAAATAACTTTTGTGAGAAACATAAGTACATGGTACAATTATATTATGAGCATATCCAAGAAGGCCCACCCTTTAGTTTGTGATCATATCCAAGAAATATCACCCCTAAATTTTTGAGCATATCCAAGAAATCCCATGCTATATTATCTCATGATATAAAAAAATGTTACCAATTCATTAGAGGGAAATATAGGACCCACACTTCATCATCGATACATTTATATTACATAATATATTAATTATTTATTGTATCATAAAGAACCATGGGTATGAAATGGGTTTCATAAAATTTCTAATTGTTATAGCATAACATGATATCAAAATTTGATTGGTTGATACTAAAATTTTAATACCCAAAATAAGTATCTCATCAAGGAATTTGTGGTGCTTTATTTTTCTTCTGATATGGTCATGGAGATTCTCTTATAGTTGAGACCAGGGAAATTCTCAGTGGCCTGGAGATATGTAAAGTAAAAAATTTTAATCTAGAGGTGGTGGATACATACTCATTAATCATCTATAACTCCCTTCATAGAAAGGCATTGCCCTATGGAGTATCGGTTATATCATCTAGAGCATTAATTCTCTCTTGAGGGGTCATGTACAAGTAATTCATATATGGAATAAAGGTAATAAGTTTGCAGACTTCCTTACATCTAGAAAAATTTAGAATTGGAATATCACTTTATTTACTGGTATGGGATGGTTCTCCCCAAATGTGTGAATATTTTAAGTGGTGATTCACTCAGACTCCACTTTTACCTCCCACCCTAATGGACTTGTTTTGTATTTTTTGATTTTATATTAATAAAAAATATCAATTATAGTCAAGGAATTTGTAAGGTGATTCATAAAACATAACTCTATAAGATTTTGATCTTTAAATAGGAAAATTTAAGAAATTCCATGAAATATAGCTCTTATAAAACATTTATTAACATTATTATATAGATATAAAATTATAAATCACTTTCAAAATTAAATTTCAAGAAAGAAACATGATTTTTTTTTAAAATTCCACTTTTAAAGAAATATAAACATTGTAGTCTTGAAAATAACATAAAAATTTTATATAGTAAATGTGGAGTGGAAGATAAATATATTAATTTGAATGGTAAATACTTTTTAAAGATTTTAAAATACCTTTATTGAAACCCACATCTTAAGGATAGTGATAAATCATTAATTTAAGAATTCATAAAAATAAATTTGAATATTAGTACAAATAAATCAAATTTTTAATTTAAAATAACAAACAATAACAATATCTAGATTATTGAATATGGATATTAAAGAAAAAGAGATCATTTGTAAATAATGAGAATTATTATTAACATCGTCATTTTTTATGAAGAAAGAAGTTAATAAATGTAATTATATAAAAATTAAGGTTTAAATGAATTATAATATCATCATATTACATAATAAAACCATATTTTAATCACCATATTTAACAAGGAATAAGTATGACTTGATAAAAGAGTTGAGTCAAGAAAACCCCTTACCTTAAATCTCATTTATTGAAACATTCTCTAACCTACTGTTTTAAAAAAATAAAACTATCTTAATAAACCTTTTCAGAACCTTATTCATACCTATAACCTTTTATAAACTTATTTATAATAATTTATTTCAAATATATTAGTTATTTATATTTTATTTACATCATTGAATGTTATTATATTTGATTTTTTGTTTAGTACTTGTTTTATAATGGCAGTGTCGATTATTATTTATAGATTAAATATTCATAATTTCAAGATTATTATAGGTAATATAGTATGTTTTTTATAATTATTTATAATATTCTAATTTTATTTCATACGCATTTTAGTTATAACTCATGATGACGAATTATGCGATGAGCTTGTTTTGGTAATTTTCATGAACGAGGGGTGGTATCTTAATAATGGGTTAGAAATTACCATTACCACTAAAGATATAAAAAAATAATTACTAAATTATTATTTACCAATATCACTAGTATTTATGTTATCTTAATTATCCAATATAAAAATTTATAGCATTGTTCATATAGGTGGCTAAACAAAACCATACAAGAACAAGTTATAATCTATGAGATAGTATGGTTACAAAAGTGACTCCTTTGGAATAATATCATTATTATAGAATAATAATGATATTATTTATATTATTTATGGTGATAAATCATGTTATAAAATATTTGGGTAAATAATTAAAGACTATAGTGAAAAATGAAATATGTCACTTTTGTGGAGGCGGTCGTCCACATGTACCCACAGACGAGGCGTTTGTTTTCCACAGATCGAGAGGAAGATAGGCAATCTTTCATAATTTAATAATATTAGTAATGTTATTAATATAATATAAATCCTTTAAATAATACATTATAACCATCCATTTAAGGCAGTGATGAAAAAAACAATGCCATTCATGGAGGTGGTAGTCCCAACATATGCATGATGATGTCTTAATTTTTTGAATGATTTTAGAAAAAGGATATTATATTATAAATATAAAATTTCATAATATTATTAATACTTATTTCATCATACTATCATGTATATAATATGTTTTACAGCTTAGAAGAAGAAAATAATTAAGAGAGCTCGGTTCAGAACATTACCTCTCCCTATGGATATTCTCCCTTGGGTAACACCTTACAACTCTTTAGATTGGTATTTTTGAGGTAAAAAGGCCTCTAGGAAATGGGGAGAGAGTTTAGGAGTTACTAGGGTAGATTTTTTTTTAAGATAATTCTTTATCATTAGTATATAAATGGGGTGGAGGTGAGCTCCTTTTATAAGTGAAGGGAATTGCATTTTTTGTAAGTATAACTTCTTAATATAAAGAGAGCACATGTTTCAAATGGAATGTATATCCCAAGTGTAAAATAATATACTGGGAGATAATTTATGGAATATTATATCTCAACCTTTCATTTTAACAAATTTTTGTGACATTTTTTATGTATTTTTCTGTTACATTTTTCACTGTTACGATTTTTTATTTTTACCATGGTAATTAATTTTTACCTAATTAATTTAATTTAAGTTCCAGAAAATAAAAATTTAATTATTATATATTTTTTAAATACAAATTATAAATAAGAAATCAATTTTATAAAATAAAAATTATCCCATGTAAGAAGAATGTACTTTAATAATGTTCATGTAGTGTGTAAAAACACATTTTTAGAAAGAGTATATTTTTAAGTATAAAATCTATGTGTAATATAAAATTATCAATGATTTTTATTTTCATGATATAAATTTTTTATTATAAATATATATGTTTTATTTGTCTTACAAATCAAGTAACAAAGTAAATTTTACCAAAATAATATTTAATTAAAATAAAAGACCAAAACAATTTCTTTTATTAGAAAATATTACTTAAGTTGATAAAATATTAAACATAGGTTTTATAAATCCAAGATAGTATTTTTAAATTCATAATTTCACACTATAAATACATTTTTATCATCATTTTTTTATAAATTTTTAAGTTATACCTGCTTCTTTATATAGTCATAAATGCTATAGTTTCAGTAAAAACTGCATTTGTCACTATTCATCTAAAAATCAATTATTCCAAAAAATACCAAAGAAATCATATTAGGTTAATTTTTATTTGTGAGAAAAAAATTAATTGAATTTTATAAAATTATAGTTCTTAATGTGACATGTATTTATTTTAATATTAAAATTATTATGTGGAAAACTAAAGTTGTTTCAAGCAAAAGAAACGAATTTTGTATTAATATACATTTTTACATAGTGTTTATATGGTGGTTACTTATATTGGTAACCACTAAATTAATGAATATAATATATTAATCATGTTTAAAAGTTTCATTTTATTAATGTATCATATTTTTACTTTTATTTTGGTGTTGTGTGTAAGATAAGCTACTCCATGAGATATTTATTTAAGGAAAACTTATTTACTAAAACCATGGGTTGTTATTGTATTTATACTTTTGTTTTTTTACCTACACCTACTTATTATGATTTAATTAAAATTTTTTGTATCTTTATGTGTGTGTGGGGGTGACATTTTTTATGGCCCCTTTAGGATTTTCCATATTTGTGCGTATTTTCCTTCAAAATATTATTATTTTTCAAAAATAAAAAACCTTTAACATAAAAAAAATCATGTCATGTGATCATTACTTCTATGGAACCTATTTAAAATACATGTTTTATTTTTCAAATCTTATCGTAATCATGTTAAACATGGGAAACTTTTCATCATTCATGGTTGATTTTAGGGAAATAGAAGTTAGTCCATGATATGATTGATTTTTTATGAAACCTTTATGATTTTGACACCATTCATTATAGGTATTTTTAGGTAAATTTTTTCATTTAATATATCAACACTACTTCACCTAAAATGATCAATTGTGAGTTTTTATTACCCAATTGAAGGTATAATCAAGTTATAAAATTCATCTTACAATAATGGTATTTCCATTTTTTTATTTCTCTTATGAAAAATTTCATTACAACACTGGATTGATATATTCATGTGTGCCTATTATCTGACTATTATATGATCTCAAAAAATCAAAAACAATTAATAGGGGAGTGGTGAAATGTGTAGATTATAGGGATATTAAGGTCAAGAATTAAATTTTTGACTTTCAGGAATACTTAAGTGGGTTTGTTTTGAAATTTTATTTCAAAGGATATAGAATAGGTTCCATAGAATAGAACTAGTTAAGAAGAAATGATTTACTTCACCTGAATATATTGGATAAAGGGTGGAGAGATAAGATTTAAATGGTTGGGACACACACATGTAGGGAATTTGTAGTATCGTTGTCTCATAACTTGTTTATACTTGGTTAGTGTCATTAATATCATTAGATTTTGTTTTGATACAATTTATTAGTTTATGAATTTTAAATTTATTAAGGTTAACTTATTTTTATGATTCTTGTTTTTTTAATATTACTATTATCAATTTATAAGTGTCAACATGCATCATTTTCAATAATTTATGACATATGAATTTTTATAGGAGTGAAAAAAAGGAAATTATGGGGGAGTTGATAAACCATTTATTATTATTTTTTATAGTTATTGATATAATTTCCCCATATGAAGATTTATTTAAATATTTTGTGATTTTTTTATCTTGAATTTTTAAATTCTATGAAAATTCTATTTTTACCCTTTAAATTTAAATCAACTATTATTATCATAAAATTTCGTATACATGGAATTTTAACATGATTTTTTTTTGAAATCATTAATCACTAATTATGCTAAATTGTTCTTTTAGAATATGAAATCTGGATCAGAGCAAAGAGTATCAGTCACCAGAAGTAGAGCTAACCAAATTGGAAGAATAAGAGAGTATGGAAACCAACATTAGGACTAGGCACCGTACAGCTTTGTATGGGGAAATTCTAGCTGATCAACAATGCAAGGTGGGGAGCTAGGAGATCAATGATGCATAATCTTGGGAGGTTTATTTCTAGTGGGTTGGGCTTATGGGTCAAGTAATGGGAATAGTTTGCCTCTAGGCCTTTGGGTCATGTATTGGCCTTCGGGTCATGTCAGGCCTTGTTCCTTGGGCCTACGTGTCATGTAAGGGTTCCCCTTCAACCCTTAAAAGGTGGATTATCCATAATAAAATAAAAAGAATGCCTTCGGGCCATTCAGGCAATGAAGAGTAAATTTTGGAGGTGTAATTTCACATGTACCCTTGTTAGAATTTTAAACCCTATCCCTCCACACTCTATTTAATAGAATTTTAAACACTTACGGAGGGTTGGTTGCAGATTTAGGATCTTTTCATTGAATCCTTAGAATCCTTGTAATTATGGTTAATAAAACCCTTGCATATATAAATCATCTCCATGATTACAATTCCATCCATGATAGAGTAGTTATTTTTATGGTCAATATAATTCTTACAAAATTATTTATTTATTTTGAATCCTTAAAATCCTTGTAATTTATAAAATTATGGTTAATGAAATGAGTTTTTAGTTTTCAAATCACTTGAATGATTCATACTTAGAACATGATGTTGGTTTTATTGGATTTGTGAGAGTAAAGATTTAATTGTAAAATATAATCAATTTGAGATCAGTTCTTAGGGATTAAATATAACTAAACATACTAAATACATTCTAATTTATAGAGCATAGGCTCTTTCCAAATTTTACATTGATTATATGTTATCTTTTTGAACACAATCAAAGTAGGGTGTCGAGATTGGAAATCCCAAAGTTATATTAGAGTTAATTTTTCCAATCATTATGGTTATATTTTATTCCATAGGATTTAGGGGAGAAATACATGATCAATTATTTTAGAAATTAAATATTACTATATGATTTCCATGAATCTTACATCTCCACTAATGAAAATTAAAATAATGCACCAATCCCTAGGACATCATATTGGATTAAAATATCCTATAAGGTTGTGGGATGGTGGGTTATAAAAAATTATTTTTTTTTAAAAATGATTTTTGAATCTTAAAATTAATGCATGATAAATATCAATCCAAATTCCCCCTCAAAACATCACCCCACTGTAAAAATGATTTTTCTCTCTAAGAAGATGATAATATAAATATGCACAAAATGAACAATGGGAAAAATTATTGAAATAATTAGAAGATAAACATATGATTATCAAATAGAAAACACCCTGAAATAGATATTTGAAAAAGAACATGGAAAATGAAAAAATTAGTTCATACTCCATAGAATCTCAATTAAGGTAGGTGTGGAGCCCTAGGATAGATGACCACTAAAAGGAGGGGTGAATTAATGGTTTACTTTTAGGAATTCATACCTTTCAAACTAAATTTTTTAAACCTGTTAAATTAAATTATCCACTCAGTATAATATCTCAATATCACCTCATAATATATAATAATAATAGATAGATAAAAACACATGATACTTATAAGGTTTGATACTATGAACTACTCCATTACATGTTGTTTAGACACCCCAACATGGATTCTCCACTATAATCTTGTTATCAATTACATTGGATTAAGAAAAGACTGGTTATACACCCAAGAAGTTTATCCACTAGTTAGTATTGTCTCTATACCTCAACCATCAACTCTTCTTCCTTGGTTGGTTATACACCCTAATCTTTTTCCTCTCCCTTGATTAGTTTTACACCCCATCCACGAGTCTCTTTAGCAACTGATTATATTCCCTAGTTAGAATTATATATCGATCTAGTTTAATAAAGATCTTCTTCTTCAGATGATCCTACTCCATGAGCTGATAATATCAGGATTTCTAATGTACACCTTTATGATATTCAAAATAAATTTGGAACAAGACTTTTTTCCTTGAAATTACTTTAAGTTCTGGTGTGATATGGATTCTCATTAGCTTTGAATACTCAGGTGTATCACCTTTAGGGACTTCATTGTTGATCCAATTTCTCTTTATTCAATTATATTTGTATCGTAATCTTAAATCTTTAGTTGTATAGTTTTTTTAGAATATTCTAAGAATTAGATGATTCCAAACAACTTCTTCATCATACATGCATAAATATATACATAAAGAATATTGGGTATACAATCTATTATTAATTCTATAATTTATTATCGAAAATACATAATAAATTCTAGAAATTGAAGTATTAATATTTGGAATTGATATTAGTATATAGTTTTTAATCTCATTCATAACTCATAAAAACACCCTTATTATTGTCCTTATTTAATACCCAAAAGACTCATGTATTCTTCTCCTTATTTATATGGTTTCTAAATAACTAGAATCTTAGTTTATCCTTACTTAAATACCTAAATAAATTGGTATATAATTATATCTATCATAACAATCCAATCACATAGATTCTCTATGGTTTTCTATATGTTAATGCATGGAAGATTACATAAATATCACTAGTAATATGTTTTTTCTCTAGTGTAATGAGCAAAAATCTTTCATGGAAGATAAGGTGCCTTTATAGATCTTTGTATGTACCCAGAAACAATGTTTTTATTATTATAAAAAAATTTACATATATGTAATTAGAACTACATTCATATATGAATATATAAAACTCGCCCCAATAATGTATTAGGTTTTACCATTTTTTTAATATCCAATTCCATTTCATGAAAAATGTCAAATTCATTTCTGAGTTATGTATCCTCTATTTCATAATCATGTATGTGAACTTGTTCACCACTACTGATATTTCACATTTGAAAAATAAATATGATTTTCATTTTGAAAACCACATGTGAAGAAAATAATTTTCATCATGTTCTTCTCATGGAAGGTCATGCCACTGTGAAGGATTATAGTCAATCACCCTTTCCTCATGCGGTTTATCCATCGACTGTGTGGATACTTATGATATCTTTATGTTCTTCTTGTGGTGTCTTACCACTTGGGGAAGATTTTTATTTATGTAGTTAGTTTAATTTCCATATGAACATCCTTCATCGATTATCCCAAATACCCCTCATATAGTTGGTTTATTTCACGATTATGGTAGCTTGAGTAACAGATTTAGTCGATTACAATAATTCTGCATGGTAGGTACACCTTTGTTCATGAGGGAAGTTCATATTCTTCATATATTTTGTACATAGACCATGACTTCACACTTAATTTAGTCTCTTTGAATATGGGTGTGTGGTTAGTTGGGAGTTCATCATGTTGTAGGTAGAAAAATTTGTGCGCACATATCATCGAATGGCAAGGAACCCTAATAAGTCGAAGAAGATGACGATGTGGTGTCTTATCATTCAGAAAAGTGTTATGTCCATTTTTTTAATAATTGAGTTATAGTACCTATGTAGAAACCGATCCACCTAACACACTAAAAATGGATGAGGAAAACTTAATATAACTTGACCTCTCATCAACCCCATGACTATGAAATGAGGGTCATCTCTTTGCACACTCACACAACATTGCACTCATGCATTTCCACTTGCATGCACCCATGCACCTCATGTGAGAAATGTGTGTGTGTGTCTACATGCATTTGTGTGCACCTTTATTTTAATTTTTTTACATCTATGTGAACCTATACATATAAGCACATGACCATACACCACCATGATTCCTCTAATGCCAAATATGGGTTAGGTGTGGTGGACCCTAGTTCCCATATAGAAAGTGGCTACACCTGGGTCCTATGGCTGCCCTTGGAATAATTTTTTTGGGAATCTAAAATAAAAACACTTTAAAAAATACTGAGTAAAATTATAATGCCACCATAAATAAAAACATATACCAACACCTTCTCCTCTAATATTGTTCTTGAAAAAATATATTATTTTTTCATTTCCTTCACATATCTTCACGTTTTGAACAATATATATTCTATAAACACCTTGAGAACATGCAATGATAACTTAAAGAATAGATCAAAAATCAAAAAATATTTACTTAAGAATGTAATTACATAATAATACTTTAAGCATCATCATCATATCCATTAAACACATATTAATACATTGAAAAAATGAAATTCTTTCTTGGGAACTTTAGTATCTCCCTTTGAATTTTTTATCAATACCATAAATCCTCAATGTAAATATGTGTTATTAACTTGATTATTTATTCTCCCCATTATTGATAATAAATTAAAAGGTCAATGTAAGGGTATTATCATTTTTTTCTCCTGCCTTTCAAGGCACTCACTTTATCTTACCCATTTTTTAGATCTAAGAGAAGGATGATACCACAAGGTTCTCTTAGAAAAGAGCCTTTAGTTTCTCTAATCTAAGTCTATGTTGGGTATAACTATATAAAAAATGTGATACAACCAATGTTTTATACTCTTTTCATACACTACCATGCTTGTGATACCATGTAAAAAAATTAACAATTTAAGGGCTTTATAAAATAGAAACATGTAACCTACACACATCCCAAGAAACCATCCAAACCATTCATGTACAATTCATGTAACTCACCCTTAGTCACATCAATTAATAAATCAACTCCCCCTTCAATTTTTTAATATAAACAAATATAAGGGTTGAATGTGTGATTAGAAATCCAATTTCTACAAAAGTACTCTATGAGAACTCATCATCTTAGCTATTAAAAGGTGAAAAAAATCAAAACTTATCCTTCAATTACATGTATGTTATCACATTTAAAAATAGGACAAGGGAATAAAGAAAAACCTCTATTATTTTAAAAGGTAAACCTATGATTAATATTTTCCACTTAGTATTGTACATTTTTTCCTTCCAAACCTATCCTTTCTTACATGTCAAATTTTCTTTTCAACTCCAGTTATTTGTGCACATAAAGTTTCAGGTTCTTTCATTTTATTTTTGAATAGTTCCCACTATCTAGGAAATAATTTTAATCATTTGATTTTCATATTTCATGACATATTTCACCTTTTAAAAAAGTCACTAGAAATCTTAAGTTTCTCCATTTATTGGAATCTCTCCATAATTCAATGGATTCTTGGGAGTATTTGGATCAACACTTACCCTTTACTTAATTCTCAAGGAATACTCATGTCTCTTCACTTTTAGATTATTATTTTGGCTAGTAGGTTTATTCACTAATTTAGATTTTATCCTCCTTTATTTTGTTTTTTATGATTTTCATAAAGTGACATGTTGTGAAAACATTCTAATGTATTTTTACCAAATTCATTACAACACCAAATATTACCTATAAATATTGATCTTTTTTATCTAAAAAACATTATTTCCAAACTTAATAATGTTTTCTCCTTGGGAAACCTTCATAGCTATTTGGTTTCTTTTTGGGGATCTTCTATTCATAAACTTACTCTCATCCACCCTTGATGATGTTGTGGGGTTTTTAGTGATTTTTACTATCTATTTTACCACAAAAGATTGTTTTGAACCTAAAATAACATTATTAAATAAGATTATTTCTAGGATATGGGGAAAAAAATTTAGGACGTTTCTATTTTATTACAGGATTATCTCATTCACTTATTGAAAATAAAATTATTCCTCTTAGACTCACTAATCACAATGAAAACTATTATAGAAACATATATTTTTCTAGAAACATGGGAAGTTCAAACTTAGGTAAATTATTGATTCTTAAAACTCACCACCAATCCAAAAAAGTTCATGTTAAGGGAGATTTTATCATCCTAAATAGATCCCAACATATCTTCTCAATCCTCATTCATCTTATTTATTCATTCTTCATGAATTTTTACTGATTATTGTATACATTTTTCAAGCTTCCTTACCCTTTTTTCTTTGACATATAATTGAGAATGTTTTACATCAATATAGAAATTGTGAAATTTTTAATGTGTATGTAAAGATTATACAAAAAAAATATCAATAAAAAATTTATCACAAAAATACCTTTTTTATTATTCTTTAAAAATAATAATGGATTTATCTCTTAATTCCAGTGGTTCAATGAAAGTGATTCACTTTATGAAATTATTACTTAGTTTATACTCTATTTCGTCAACTTCTTCTTCTAAATGTTATTTACAAAATTTAATTCCATTGATTGTAACAAAAATAAATTTTATCACCACTTTGAGAGATTTATTTAGATTTTCATTAAATTTAGAATAATGATCACTAAGTGATACATCAATATCACAACTTGAAATAGCTTTATTATAAGAATCATGATCAATATAATTATCATTAATTTTACCACTACGAATACCTATTACTAGTGGAGTATATTTTTTTTACATCCAATTTATTCTTCAGTTTCTTTTACCCTATATATTTTCAGGTTTTATAGGCCTTTCTAGAACCTCTAGATTTGTACTTATAGAATAATATTCCCTTTTCTCCATCTAAGGTAGTTTAAAGTCTTCCTAAAATCTGAACTTCATTATAGATATTACAAATAACTAGGGAAAATTGTATCTTTAAAGGGAACCTACCCTTTGGTATTACAAGTGAATCCACTGGTTGGATGGCCACTGAGAGTGGAGTGAATTAGAGGATTTATTTTATGAATTTTTCCCTTTATGATCTCAACATCTTAAGACAGTTAAAGTTATTTATTCAATCACTATATTCTATCAGCATCACCTAATATACAATAATAATAATAATAGAGAGAACAATATATGATATTTACAAGGTTCGATACTAAGACATACACCTTTCTATATTAGTTATAGATCCAAACATGGATTCTCCACTATAATATTATTATAAGTTACAATTGATTAGGTATTAATTGGTTATAAAACCTAGCAGTTGATCCTCTAGTTAATCCTGGTTTAACACCCTAACCATAAACTATTCCACCTTGGTAGGTTATACACCACAACCTTCCTCCTCTTCCTTGAATGGTTATACAACTCAACCATGAACCTATTTAGAAGCTAATTGTAAACCCTATTTACAAGATCTTTATTTTTTAATGTTGATCCTATTGTAGAAAGATTCTCTTCTTTATATGATCCTCCTCCATGAGCCTATAAGACCAGGATTTCTCATGTACACCTTCATGATCTTAAAAATGTGTTTGTAATAGGTCTATTGGTTATAAAAATCCTTCTATATTTGGTGTGATCCAGATTCTTTTTAGCTTTAAATACTTTTCTGTATCACCTTCAGGGTCTCCCAGCATCAGTTCACTTTTTATTTCTTCGATACTATGTATTTCAGACTCTTAATTCTTCTTCTATATAGGTTTTTAATAATAGTATAAGTATATATAGATTATATCCAATTTTTTCATCATAATTTCACAAATACATCCACAAAGAATATCATATATATAATCTCCCATTAATTTTATAATTTATTATGGAAACTCTAAAAGATATTCTTAGCCTTCAAATCTTCCAATTTAAAAAGGATATGAATATATATTTTTTAATTTCATTCATAACTCATAAAAAGTACCTTATTATTATACTTATTTAATACCCAAAGGACTTAGGTATTCTTCTCATACTTAATATGGTCTGTAAATAACTAAAATCTTAGCTTCTCCTCACTTAAATACTTGAATGACTCAGGATCTCATTTTGTCTAGTATATCACTTAAATAATAAGGATTATCCATTGTTTTATATATGTTCATACATGGATGGTTTCAATAATATTGCATACAACATGTTTTTATCATGTGTAATGAGTGAATTTCTTTAATAAAAGATGTTGTGACTACTCTGAGCTTTGTGAAAATCAGGGAATACTATATTTCTTTTTATCAAATGATTTACATACATAAAATTAGAACTGCATGTATATATTAATATATATAAATCAACCCATACATGTATCAGGTTTTACATTTGTCTAAATATCCAATTTTGTTGTATAAAAAATATCAAGTTCATTTTTGAGTTATATACCCTTTGTTTCATAAGAATTCATATAAAATTATTTCCACTACCAATCTTTCAAGTTTGAATGACCGATATGATTTATCACTTTAAACCTTCATGTGTAGCAAAATAGTGGAATTAATTTATTCTCACAATAGTTCAAGCTACTGTGAAGGCTTTTTATTAATCTACCATTCTTCATATGGTTGATCCATAAACCATATGGACACTTTAAGTAACTTTTTTTTCTTCATGTGGTAACTTTCTCCCTTACAATAACTTATTCTTCATGCATTCAGTTGAGTGACTATATGACCATACTTCACATGGTTGGTCAGATACCCTCTATACGGTTGGTTCATTTCAAGATTTTGGTAGCTTGATTAACTCATGCGGTCAACTATAATCTTGTATCATGGTAGGTATACCTTTGTTCATTTAGGAAGTGTGTGTTGTTCATGTGATTGGTACAATGACTGCAAGTTCTCACTTCATGTGATTACTTTGAAGATGGGTTTTTGGTTAGTCAGAAGTTCATCATGCATTTGGTTGAGAAGTTTTTGTGTAAATATAATTATATGGAAAGGAAATCTACTCATCTGAAGAATACAACAACATGGATTATTCTCATCTAGTGAAGTATTATTTCCATATTTTTAATGAAGGAGGAACAATTCCCATGTAGAAACTATCATATATTGAACTTTAAAATGTATAAGGGTCATGTAATATAACACGAACCCTCATCAACCCATTATCCATGACACCAATTTCATTTCATGGAATACTCACACATCATAACACATGTTCTTTCCCACCTATGTGCACCCCTATTCCTCATGCATGATATGTGTGTGCCCTTTAATCCATACGTGTGCACCGTGATATTAATTCTCTCCATCTATACACACCTATGCATGTGTGCCTTTGGGAAATCTCCACTATGTGTCCTATATTGGCTGGATATGGTTGACCCTAGTCCCCACATAGATAATGGCTGCACCTAGGTCTTATAGCTGGCCTAGGACTATTTTTTTTAGGAATTTCAAATAAAACACTTAGTAAAATACTAAGTAAAATTTCAATTGCACCATAAATAAAACTATATATCCAAGGACTTCTCCATTAATATTCTTCATGTGAAAATATAATATTTTTTCATAGACTTCATGTATATTCATGTTAAAAAAATATGTATTCTTTAAACACCTTGAGCATATTTCATGATCACTTAAATAACAAAAGAACAATCAAAAAATATTTTCTCAAGGAAGTAATTCTATAAAAATCCACCAAGAATTATCAATAGCTCCACTAAACACTTTTTAATACAATGAAAATAAATTAAATTATCACTTGGGAACTTCATTAGGTTATATAAAAACTCTATCTCCTAGAGTAATGGGTTATCAATTTTACATGTATCCCTAATGATAAGGGTTACTGTATAATAACCACAAATGCACTATTTGTCGGAACCAAAAATAATTTACACTCTCATATCAAAATATACATGCAAGGAATGGTGATACTATGAAATAGAACACAATAACATGAGAGGATGTATATACATGTGAATTAAATCACTCATTGTCCCTTACATAAAACTATTTATGAATGACTCTCTCCCCACACCCTTAGATTGAAAATAATTATGAAAATTCTAGAGTTATGGGTATGAAAGGTTACTAGATATGTTTATTATCTTAAAAATGATTCTTCATGAATTATAAGGGTAGGAAAATGATAAAAATATAAGGGTGGATCAATGTGAACAAAGGGATAAATAAAGAAAAAATGCCTCAGTTATTTTAGTTAAACTTTTTAAAGTTACATCACTTTTATAGAAAATGAAGGAAAGTTTTATAAGAATAATATGGGATAATATTCCATCAATAAAAGGAAAAAAGGAAGTTTTGTGAAAAGGGGACAAAGTCCTCATGGGTATAGAAATTTAATTCTAGATAACATGAATGATCATGAGTGAAAATAAGTGTCTCAAAAATAAAAATATGTTAGAAAAACATTTTCGACGCATGAAGAAATATCTACAATCATCTAAATCATGGTATCAAAAATAAAACCATTTCTACCTAGAATTATGTGCATAGACTGAACTTGGAAAAAATTAGTAAGTCCCCAAATATATTTCTATATAAATATAATATCTCTGATGTTGGGTCAAAAATGATAGGGGTGTTAGTTTTTTACGATTCTTTTATTCTTGTAGTTATTATTTAGCTATGTTACATGGTCTTTTTAATCATAAAAATATATGATAGAAAATATAGAACTTCCTCAAGTAATTATAGAAAGACATGGAGTGGGTTCCTATATTCGATGATTCTCTAGAAACGATGTATCTATAATGATCTAATAGAGGAAACCTATACCCTCATCATATCATAAATATTACCCAAAAATAAATATATTGCATAGGTGATAAAAAATATTCAAGAGAACAACTAATCCACTAAATTGTCTAAGGAAAAAAAGTTTTAGGAAAATTAATTCTGTTTTATCACCTAAAACTATAAAAAATAAACTAAATTCAATGAAAGTAAATATAACTAATTATGGGTCAACTAAAATTGAGTTCTAAGAATACTTCAGATCTAACCAGATGATGATGTCACTCCACCATTATTATAAGAAAATTTACGCCAATTATCTACTTCCTCATTATTAGAAATGTTGAATGCATTAATTTAGAAGGTAAATATCCTTTCACCTAAAAAATATCTAAATAGAAAAGTTTCATAAAAATATATCCATTGAATGAAAGAAAAATAACCCTACTCAATTGGAAATTAATAAACATAGTGTGAATAAAAACTCAATAAATGAAAAATTGGGTAAATTACATCAATATCAATAAGATTACCTCTTTTAATGTTTCCCAAAGAAAAAATATTCATACTAGAATCACTTAATTATTGGGTTACATCCATCATAATCTTGAATGCAATGTTTGGTCTGATCTTATAAACTATTTCATTTTTATTAATAACCTCCAGAATAGGGAAATTATAATGACCAATAGTTTTCATACATATATATTACATATAAAATAGAATAATATTCATTAAATAACATAACCAAACCATGACATAACCTTATAGGGTTATTGTATTTGAAAACTGGGAACCATAAACAACTGGTTCATAAAACATGTACATCATCTCCCGCTTATTCCTTTATAACTAGAACCCATTTTGACACATCTTACTTAATACCTTTATTCATATCTCGTGGAGAAGAAACATAATAAAGGGTGATATCATAAGCTTAGTAAGGTTAAACAAGGGATATATAAATCATATAATATTCATAAGACATAATAACGTAATCAAAACATTGGAAAATTATTTCCTGCATATCAAATATCATGATATCATGTCATGGGATAAATCATAGAAGTTAATAAAGAATCATAGAAAATATTTCATGAGAGAATAACATAAGACATGAAATTTTGGAATAAAAATAATCATAGAAAATTATTTCCATATTAGTCAGGTCTCACTACCAAAACAATCATAATGGACAAAGTTCCTTACTGATCTGAGTTTACTCCTCATTCCAGCCATGTATTACTGGACTGAGTTTACTACATGTTATAGTCCCATCTATCTTATGAGATATAAATCTATACCCAATGAATCAGAGGGAGATATAGGTATGACCAATCACATAATGAAAACCATACATATGTTTTCCATAAGAAAAAAATTCATTCATCATATTATAACCCATAAAAAATGGGTTTCATAAACATCATTCCATCATAACATAACCCATGGAAAATAAATAGATTTCAAAAAAATCATTTCATAGTAAAAATAAATCAAAAATATAAATAATAAGAAAATTATCCTTGTATCATCACCCAAATAAAGCATAAGTAACATAAAATAATGTTATCTTAGATGGAAAATATTTCTGCACGATCACTTGAAACAATTCTTGAGGAAAATATCCTTTCTTCTTTGAAAATGATTTTTTATTAAAACATTGCAAAATTTTAAAATAAAAAAAATTTATTTGAAAACAACATTGTAATATTGTAAGGGGATATTATAGGTATAAAGGTGTCATGAAAGAAGAAAAATCTATTCATGTTGTATAATTTTTAAAAACATTCTTCTCAATCTTTTTCTGGAAAAGTCTCATGGTACCTCATTAGGAAAAAGAAAAAAATATTCATTTCATACCATTTAGTAAAAATTCACACATGGGTAAAAATAAATTTAATAATTTCATAAGAATAGTAAAAATATTTTGGATTTTTTTATGAAACATGGACATGGAAGATAAATATTCCCAGGAAATACTTACGTATAAAAAATCCTAGATAATAATGAGATTGAGAAATTAACCCTTACCTCAGGTCTTATTTCCATCATACATATCAAAAATCTATTATAATGTATTAAATAATTTTATTATATTATTCTAGAATCTTATTATTATTTATGATATCATATATGATCATATTATCACCTGTTTGTTAATAATATTTCATTATTAATATTCTTTTGGGTGTTATGTGATTTATTTTCTTATGCATGTTTCATCATATAACTCCAAATTCTTATGCATAGGATATAGTTAAACCATTTAATGAATTATATTAAGGTAATATATATCATATTATTTGTTATATACATTTATATAATTATTCTTGAATAGTGAATATGGAAAATGAATCGCATCGTATCGTGGAGACGGTAAGTCGTATGTACGAACGAGTGATGGTATCATTTCCTTAATAGTAAAAGAGTAAGAAAGTGGATGGAATATATTTTGTTCAAGAATTAATTTCATGTTATAATTATTATACATATATATATATATTATTTCCATCAGTATACCCATCCAAATAAAGTGGTGATGAAAAACAGATTACATCACGGCGTGAAGACGGTAAGCCTTACATATGCATGAACGATGCTTTGGTTTTTTGTAGGATGGATAAAAGGTTGAATATGATTGTTAAATAAAAACAATAAAATATCATAATATATATTATACTTTATTTATTACTTTATAATGGAAACAACACATTAAGAGGAAGTAGAATAAGTAAAAATCTTGAAAGAGTCGATAAATATTATTACCTTTTATTTGGAGAATATCCTTTAGATCTCCTCTTAGGGACACTAGGGTTTGTCTGTTGAAACTAAAATAACCTCTAGAATGTTTATAGAGATGTTGAGAAGATAAATTGTTAGGGTATGATCGATATTTAAGGCTTAATGTGATGTAGATAAGTGAAGGAGGAGGTTCCCTTTAATAATTGAGGTGAGGGGCAATTTTGGAACTTTCTCAAAATATTAATTTTAAAAAAATTAAATATCAAAATAAAATAACTCAAAAAGGAAATTTATTAAAATATAAGAGGATATAAGGTTTTAATATCATCAACCAATAGATTTCAGATAGGTTTTGGTATTATTTTAAACCTTATCATTTTGACCAACCCTTAGTTAACCTGTTTTAATTTTAATTAAGGTAACAACATTTTCAATATTAAGAGGTTGTAAATTTTACTTATTTGATATAAATTAAATAATAAATGAACAATTTTTAATATTTTATATAATATTATATTTTTTTTGTATTTTTAAATATTTTTTATTATTTTTAAATAATTTAAGAAAATATTATTTTGATAAAATATCATTAGTGCCAATTTTGACACTATTCATTACTTGGACTTTTAAAAATATCAAGATAAAACATTAACTTCAAAAAAATATTTTATTATATCCCTAACAGGTAAATTTAATATATAAAATTTGTTTATCACATTAATTATATCAAATTATAATTATTTTAATATTTTTTTGTAACATTTATTTGATATTTCCATTAATAAAATTATTACTACATTAGTGTTGTGTAATTATTTAATATGTGTATTTTTTCATTAAAAATTAAAAATAAAATACCATGATTATGATAAATACTATATGTTTCATAATAATTTTTATCGTCAAATATATATTTTGTTTAAATATATATAAAAAATGATACAGTATTTAAAACATGAATGTGATGTCTTTAAATTTTTACTAAATAAAAGATTATAAATACTAAAATTTCATCTAAGTTACCCAAAAAGTAAAAAAAAAAATTATATCATGAAAATATGTTTATTAAGTTAAAAATTAATAGTTAGATGCATTCATAACATAAATGTTTCCCCATGTGGATACATAAAGGATATTAAAGAAAAAACATTGACATTTTGTGACTTTCTTTGATTTAAAAATTAAATAAGTCATTTTCATGGACAAGTTTCTGTTAAACAACTTAAATTAGATCCTTAGGTATTAGGGGCATAATTTTATTCATCCAGTAATTTTTTTCCATATATTAGAGTCATTTTATAGTCTTTCTAATTTCATTTTAAACCTAAATTAATCAATTTACCCTTTATCGAGGTACTAAAATTTACCAAGGTTACTATTCATTTTGGCCAAAAATAAAAGTGACTTATTTAATAAATTTTTAAATTCTGAATAAAAATTCTGAATCCATTTTTAAAAATTCAAAGCCTAAAATTTTCAAAATTTTATTTAATATAAAACAGATAAGATGCCATGAAAAACATTCTTTACGAAAAACATCCCTTTAATACATAAAATGTTTTTTTTAATAAATTCATGTATAAAATCCTTTTCAAAAACCAAAATGGTATTATTTTAAATAATAATTAACTAATTAAAATTAAAAAATACTCCAAAATATAATTTGACCTTGTAAATACTTTAAATGAAAATTAATTTTCAATAAAAAATCGGTATTTTTACTATTTCTTAAAAAAATAAATGTTTTTAGACGAAATAATTTTTAGAAAATTTTGACATGATAAATTCAAAGATTAAATTAATTTTTTTAAACCCATTTTATAGAACTTTTAAAAATTAATAAAAATATGAAAAGATCATTTTTTAAGAAAACTTGTTTTTTTAAGAATAATGTGATTTTTTTGAAAATCATGTGATCATTTTCTAAGAACTTACCAATACATTCATATTGAGTTGGAAATTTATATTTATTTTATAAATAATTTATTATATTTAATTCCTCCAATTTAAAATAGGTTATAATATAATTTTTAAACTAATAGTGTTTTGAAGTTCATTTAAACTCGCAGTTGCGTCTAATGCAAGATATAAAAGAATTAAAATTATTTAAAGATAAATATTTATAAAAATATCAAGGTGTTACATTCTACCCACTTAAAATGAATTTTACCCTCAAATTTCGTTACTTTTATACAAACATATGAGGATACCTCTACCTCATCACATCCTCAGGTTCCCATGTAGCTTTTTAAAATTGGTGGTTCTACCATAAATCTTTAACCAAGAGAGTGGTATTGTTTTGTATAAATTTATATCTACAATCTAGAATCTGTATCAGTTGTTCTTTATAATAAATATCTTTATCCAGTGGTATGAATTATGAGTTCAGTACATATGAAGGATTAGGTATTTACTTTCTTATGAGAGATACACAGAACATATCATGAACTTGAGAGAGATTCGGTGGAAGTTCGAATAGAAGAGATACCTTCCCAAAACAATATAGAATTTAAAAAAGACCAATAAACCTAGGGATTAGCTTACCCTTCTTTCCAAATATTATCACTCACTTCCAGGAAGATATTCGTAGAAATACCTTGTCACCCACTTCAAACTCTAGGGATTTTTGTTGATTGTTAACAGAAAATTTTTATCGAATCTGAGCTGCTATTATGTGTTGTTGAATAGGTCTAACCTTTTATGTCATCTTCTCAACTATATTAGGTCCCAATAGATTTCTTTCCCCAAATTCATTCCAGCATGTTGTCATTCTTCACTTCTTACCATAGAGCTCTTCATAAAGAGCCATCTGAATACTAGAGTGACATTTTTTAATGTAAGAAAATTATACCAAAGGTAGGTGTTGATCCCAACCACCATTGAAATACATAGAGAAAGGTCTCAATATGTATTATCAAGTTTTAATTTTCCTCTAAAAATGACCATCTGTATAAGGATGGTAATCAGTGCTAAAAACTAACTCTGTATTCAGATCTTTTTGAAGACTTCTCCAAAACTTCGACATAAACCTCAGATCCTGATCAGATATAATGGAAGGCGGTTCTCTATGAAAACATACCACTTCCTTAATATATATTCTTGAAATATGATCAAGATAAAAGTCTTCTTTGATATAAATGAAGTGTACTAACTTTTTAACATGATCAACCATAACCCATGTAGAATTTTGACCTTTAAATTTTTTGGGAAGTCCAATGACAAAGTCCATGGCGATGTTTTCCCATTTCTATTCTAGTATAATTAATGGTTGTAACATCCCTTTAGAATTATGTCTCTCAGACTTAACTTAATGAAAAACCAAGAACCAAGAAACATACTTTGAAATATATCTCTTTATTCTATCCCACTAGAAATACTCTTTTAGATCCCTATACATCTTTGTGCTTCTAGGATGAATAGAGAATGATGAACTATGGGCCTTATCCAATAATTCCTTCTTTAATTCTGGTATGGTTGGAATACAAACACAGTTCCTGAACCTTATTATTCCATCCCAATTAAATTTGAAATCATGAACATTTATCACCTTATTTTTTTGCTCTATATCTTATTTTTCACCTCTTTAATCTTTACTTATATGTATAGTTGAACATTAATTTGAAAAAGATAGGATTTACCCCCTTTGTTTTAAATTTCCAGATCCATCCTTTTAAAATACATACATATTGTATCTTTTGTGATCCTCAACTTATATTGGATAACATGGTCCATTTGGCTCGAATCATCCACCACCTTGTTCACCTTCTCATGGTGGTAATGTATTGAGTAGTCGTAATCTTTAATAAACTCTAACCATCTTATTTAGCACACATTCAACTCATTTTGAGTGAAAATATACTTTAAACTTTTATGATCAATATAAATATCACACCTTTCTTCATAAAGATAATTACTCCATATCTTTAATGCCAATATTACTACAATTAACTCTAAATCATGAGTTGGGTAATTTTTCTTATGGATTTTCAATTATTGTGAGAAATAACCTATCACCACATCATTTTTCATGAGAAAAAAAATCCTATCCCCTTATTTGATGCATAACTATAGATCACAAACCTTTCTCAACTATAGTTTTGTGTGAGCATAGGTGAAATTAATAACCTTCTTTTCAACTCCTTGAAATTCTCTTCATATTATTCTATATATATTTTAACTTAACTCCTTTCTGAGTCAACTTGGTGAGTGGATTAGATAATCATGAGAAATATTTTAAAAAATGTTGATAATATCCATAGAAACCAATAAAAATTTGGATCTCAATTACCATTTTCGGTCTAATACAACGTTCAATAACTTTCACCTTTTCCAGATCCATATATATACCATATCTTGATATTATATGACCCAAAAAATGAAACTTTCTAAAGCCCAAATTCACACCTGGTAAATTTTTCATAAAGTTTCTCCTTTATTAAGGTCTTTAGTATAATCCTCAAGTGATCTTCATGTTCTTACTTTATCTTCAAATATATAAGAATATAATATATAAAGGCTACCAAAAATGGATAAAGGTATCCACTAAATACTTTATTCATTAAATACATGAATATAGTAGACGAATCAGGAAGAAAAAAAGGCATCACTATAAATTCATAGTGTCCATACCCTGTACGAAATGCCATATTGAATATATCATCCTTCTTGAATCTTAATTTATGATATACAGAATGAACATCCATCTTAGAAAAGTATTGAGCTCCGTGTAGTTGGTTAAATAAGTCATAAATACGGGGGAGAGGATATTTGTTCTTGATAGTGATCTTGTTAGGTTCTCGATAATCAATGAAGAGGATCATTGATCCATCTTTCTCATTAACAAAAAGAATAGGTGCACCCCAAGGTGATGTACTAGGGCATATAAATCCCTTTTAAATAGTATCTTGGAGTTTCTTCCTCAATTATTGCAACTATATTGGGGTCATTCTATAATGAGTATTTGAAATAGGAATAACCTGGTATACGTTCTATGGAAAACTAAACTTCACGATTCGGCGGAATACCTAGAAATTATTCTAGAAATACATCAAAAATATCCCATATAATAGGTGTATTCTTAATGGTGAGTTTTTCCCCAAACACCAGATATATATAAACTTCATTTATAGGAATTAAGACCCATAAGATGGAAGTAATTTCCACTGGAAGTTCATATTAATCCATGCATCAATATATGATCATAGATTCGTTTGGAATATGAAATGTGACTTCCAATCCTCAAAAATTTATATGATATACATATATAGAAAGTCAATACATGAAAATAATCACATCTAATTCAACTAAAGGAAGGATAACAAGATTTATAGGAAGCACTTTGCCACAAACTTCAATCGGAGAAGAGTTATAAACTTATGATGTGGTCATTGTGAAATTAAGAGTTTTCATAGCTAACTCAACATATAATTTCTGAGGTATTATGAATATACCCTTATAAAATTATTTATAAATAAAAGAGTGGGTGGATCCATAATCAAATAAAACATTAGATACTATAGAGTGGGTGGTAAGTGTACCTTTCACCACTTCATTATCATACTCCACATCAAAAATAATGATCACATGTGATTTTACATTTTCTTTGGCCTTAAGAGGTTTCTGAAATTGATCAACATCAATAACCCTTGTATTATGGAATTGGTTAGTATAATACCCATTTTCCTTACACATGTATCATTGAAGTGTGGGAGGCGTATTCAATGTAGCTTTTTCTCTATTTAAATCATAATGTATCTTGTTCACATCACTTCGGTAGTCAGTTTCCTAATGAAATTCTTTCCCACAATTAAGAAAAACATTTACTAGTCCCATTAATATCATTTCCTCTAGGTTTATTTTCACACATTGAGTATTAAGGAAAGATCATATTCTTTTCACTATGGTTTTTATATTTTCCCTAGAATTCCATTTTTCTCTTCTTATCAAACCCATAAGTTTGATGGGTGACTCAAATATCCATATCAACCTTGAGAGAACATATAATTATTTAATCATATCTATTTAAGTCCCTTATAGATAATTCACTTTGGATACATGGTTTTAAACCACTGAATAATTGACCAACCTTACTCTCTGGTTGAATGATAATTCCAGAATCTTACCTTGCAAGTCGTGTAAAATTTTCTTCGTAGGCACCAATAGATTCATCATCATTTTTCTTAAGATCATGGAACACATTATTCATATTCATTCAAAGAATAAAATAAAATTAATTATTGAAAAATATGTTCTTGAGCTCATCCTATTCGATAAAGTAAATTTCATCATGTTTTCTTGTATTCTTGATGAGAGTCCACCATTGATCCGCTTCACATTCCAAATGATAAACAAAAAAAATGAATTTCTCTTGTTCTAAACGTTGGAGAACTAAAAATATATTTCTAGTGGTATTGATCCATTGTTTATCCATTAGTGGATCATAAGACCCACTAAATTAAGGTGGAAGCTACCTCATAAAGGACTTAATAGAATGGTGTTCCCTCCTTTTCATATTTGGAAGTCCTATATGATTCATAACTTAAGAAATTTTTGTTAGAATAGAAACAAGATTTTTCATTCCATATACCATAATATTTAGTTTCTCAGGAGGAAAATCATTTCATTTCCCATCACATTTAGTATTAACATGGTTCTTTCCTGTTCCAACAATTGACTAAAAGAAAAAAACAAAGTGTAAGCAACGATAATCATAATGGAATACCATATAATCAAGGGAAATTACTTATAAAATTTTAATTTATGACACCTTAGATTTAATTCCTCTGTTATTCATTATTGTTACCAAACTTCATTATTTTATCATATACTTATATTTATCCTTAGGGTTCTTACTAAGGTTTTCTTATCCTAGTTTCCAAAGGTCAACTAAACCTTGCTCAGATACCAACTATAATAAAACATAATTTTTATACATAGATATTACATCTAAAATATAAGAATACTCATTACATAACATAACAAAACCACACCATAACCATATAGTTTTAGTGTCTTTGGAAGCTATGAATCATAAAAAAATGGTTCATAAAACATCTAGATCATCTCTCACTTATTCCTTCATAACTAGAACTCTTTTTGAAACATCTTACTTAATACCTTTTTTTATATCCCGAGGAATAGAAACGTAAGAAATGATGAGATAAGATGATCAATAAGGGTAAAAAAGGGAGATATCAATCATATCATAGTCATTATTCCTATGAACATAAGAAAAACATTTGAAAATGTTATCGAGCATATTGAGGATCATGATATCATATCCTGGGATAAATCAAAGGAGTTCATACAGAATCAAAGAAAATATTTCATGAAATCACAACATAAGACATGAAATTTTTACATATAAATAAGAATAGAAAAACTATTTCCATATTAGTCTGGGATCAATCCCAAGACCATCACAACAGATAAATTCCCTTACTGAACCAAGATCACTCCTCATTCCAACCTTGTATTACTGAACCGAGTTTACTACCCATTCTAGTAATTTATACCTCATGGGTTATAAATATTTACCCAATTCATTGGAGGTAGATATAGGTTTGACCCATCACATAATTAAAACCATATATATGTGTGCCACAAGAATATAAATCATTCATCATATTAGAATCCAAATAATCGGTTTCTTAAAAATCATTCCATCATAACATAACCCATGGAAAGGAAATGGGTTTCCTTAATATCATTACATCATTAAAATAAACCAACCACAAAAATAATAAGGATAATATACTTGAATAATCACCAAAATAAATCATAAGTAACATAAAATAATTTTATCCTAGATGGAAAATAATTATGTAAGATCACTTGAAATAAATCTTGAGGAAAATATCCTTTCTTATTGGAAAACGTTTTCTTTTCAAAAAACACTACACAATTTTAAAAGAAAACATTTTCCTTGAAAATAAACATGTCATATTTTAAGGAAATCTTAAAGGAATCAAGGTGTCATGAAATTTGAAAAATCCATTCATGTCATATATGTTAAAAAAAGAAAAATTGTTCTCGTACTTTTACCAAAAAAGTCAGAAAGTACCTCATTAAGAAAATGAAAAAAAGATTCATTTCATACCATTTAGTAAAAAGAAACAGATGGTTAAAAATTAATTTAACAATTGTATAAGAATAGTTAATTTTTTTTGGAATTTTTTTAAGAAACATGAAGGTGTAAGATAAATATTCCCTAGTAAATACTTATGTATAAATAATCCTAGATAATAATGAGATTGAAAAATTAACCCTTACATTAGGTCTGATTTCCTTCATACCTATTGAAAAATAATATATAATAGATATAGTAATGTTATTATATTTTTACAAAATCATATTTATATTTATGATATCATATATAATCATATTATCACCTGTTTATTACTAATATTTCATTATTACTCTTCTTTCAGGTGTTAACTGATTTATTTTCTTACGCATGTTTTGTTATATAAGTCCCAATTCTTGTGAATGGGGTACAGTTACATAATTTATAGAATTATATTAAGGTTATAAATATCATATTTATTCTTTATATACATTTATATAATCATTATTTAATGGTTAATATAGAAAATTAATCACATCATGTCGTGGAGATGGTAGGTCGTACGCATGTATGAGTGATGATATCATTCCCTTAATAGAAAAAGAGTAAGAATTTGGAGGGTATATATATTTTCCAGAATAAATTTAATGTTATAATATTATATATATCTATTATTTCCATCACTATACCTATCCAAATAAAGTGGTGATAAAAAATATATTACACAACGACATGGAGATGGTAAGCCTTACGTATGCATGCGCAGGGCTTTTGTTTTTCATAGGATAGATAAAAGGTAGAATATAGTTTTTACCTAATAATAATAACATATCCAAATATATATTATACTAGATTTATTATTTTATAATGGAAACATCACATGAATAAGAAGTAGAAGAAGAAAAAATCATGAAAGAGTTGGTAAAGATGATTAGATTTTCTTTGGATAACTTTCTTTAGATCTCCTCTTAGGGACAATGGGGTTGGTCTTTTGAGAAGAAAATAACCTCTAGAATATGGATTGGGAAGTTTAGAAGAGAAATTTTTGGGGAATTATTGATAATTAGGGCTCAATGTGATGTGAATAACTAAGGGAGGAGGTTCCCTTTTATAATTAAAGTGAGAAGAACTTTTGGAATTTTCTCAAAATATTAATTTATAAAATATTCAATATCAATCAAAATACCATAAAAATGAAATGTATTCAAATATAAGATGATATAAAGTTTTAATATCATAAAAAAATATATTTTAGATATTTTTTGGTATTATTTTAAATCATATCATTTTGGTTAACCCATAATTAACCTATTTTAATTTTAATTAAGGTAACAACTTTTTAATATTAAAAGGTAGTAAATTTTACTTATGCGATGTGAATTAAATCAAAAATGAACAATTTATAATATTTTTGGACATATTATAATTTTTTTGTATTTTTAAAGAGTTTTTATGTTTTTAAATTAATTTAAGAAAATTTTATTTTGATAAAATACCATTAGTGTCAATTTTGACAATATTCACTACTTGAACTTTTAAAAATATCAAGATAACAAGTTAACTTTTAACAAATTATTTTATTATATCCTCATAGGTCATTTTCATCTATAAGATTTGTTGATAAAATAATTATATTAAATTATATTTACTTTAATATTTTTAGTAACATTTATTTGATATTTCTATTAATAACTACATCAGTATTGTGTAATTATTTGATATAATAATTTGTTCACTAAAAATTAAAAATAAAATACCATGATTATGATAAATCCTATATATTTTAGAAGAATATTTATATACAAGTATATCTTTTTCATAGCCCTATATAAAAAATGATATAGTATTTAAAACATGAATGTGACATCTTTAAATTTTTATTAAATAAAATATTATAAATACCATAATTTCATCTAATTGACCCAAAATGTCAAAAACAAATTTATATTAGGAAAATATGTTTATTAAGTTAAAAATGTGTAGTTATATTCTTCCATAACATAACTTTTTCTCCATGTGGATATATAAGGGATATTGATGACAAATAAAGTGACATTTTGTGACTTTCTTTGATTTAAATAGTAAATATGTCATTTTCATGGTCAAGTGTCAATTTAAAAACATAAATTAGATTATTATGTGTTAAGGTTCTAAGTTTATACATCTAATAAATTTTTTCATGTGTTAGAGTCATTTTATAGTCTTTATAATTTCATTTTAAACTTAAATTACACAATTTACCCTTTACCATAGTAATTTGTTTTACCGAGGTTACTATTCATTTTCACAAAAAATAAAAGCAAACTATATAATAAATTTGGAATATATGAATCCAAATTTGGAATCAATTTTTAAAAATTCAAAACATATATCTTTTAGAATTTAATTTAATATAAGACCAGAAAAATGCTTTGGAAAACATTTTTCTTCAAAAGAATGCACTTTTAAATCATGAAATGTTTTTATAATAAATTAATATAAAAAATCCTTCTAAAAAACCGTAATAATATTATTTTAAATAAAAATTAAATAATTAAAATTAAAACTAATCCAAAACATAATTTTTCCTTGTAAAGACCTTAAAAGAGAATAAAATTTTCAATAAAAATCAGTATTTTCACTATTCATTAAAAAAATAAATATTTTTTAAAAATAATTTTAAGATAATTTTGACATGATGAATTAAAAAATTAAATTAATTTTATCAAATCTATTTTCCATAACTTCTAAAAATTAATAAAAATAAGAAAAACTCATTTTTAAAGAAAAGGTATTTTTTTGAAGAATAAAGCGACTTTACAAAAAATTGTGTGATCATTTTCTAAGAACTTAACAATACATTCATATTGACTTGGAAATTTATATTTACTTCATAAATTATTTTTTAAATTTATTCCCACTAATTTAACAACTAGGTTATAATAGGCATTTTATACTAATAGTGTTTTGTGGTTTGTTTAAACTCACAGTTGCGTGCAATATAAGACATTGAATAATTAAAATTATTTAAAGAGAAATGTTGAAAAAAATATTGGGGTTTTATATAAATTCACTAGTTTTAAACTCAATTTATTATTTATAATTTCATTGATTTCACCTAGTTCAAGAGTGTTGTTAACATTTGTCGGTATTTTAAGGAAGTGGTGTTGACTCCACGTGTGGAGCATAGGGAAATGATCTACTAGAGGAGGTAAATAATAAATCATGATTTTGTTTAATATTTTTAATATATATTTATATAATTTCCCAATATTGAGATTTATTTGAATATTTAATGGAAATTCATATTTTGATCTTGAATTTAGAAATTCTATGAAAAATCTATTTTTACCCTTTTAAGTTTAATATACTATTATTATCATAATATTTTATATGTGTTTAATTTTATCTTGGAATGTTTTATAAATATTAATCTCTAACTATCATACATTTTTCATTGAGAATATAAAGTTTGGATCCCACATTTCAATGGAAAAACATGGCTATTACTGTAGAGACTGAATATATTTGACATATTCACTAGCACAAAAAGGGGTTTTAAAATGTTTTTTCTATGTTTTTAACATCTTTTACCTCATGATGTTTTTGTAAGAATTTTTTTAAATAAGTTTTACAGGCTTGTTAATAAAAAACCAACATAATATAAGTGTTTTCACATCTTTTTTCTAAAAATTGAAAAAGAAACTAACTTAAAACTGTATTTTTAGCATAATTTTACATGTTATTTTTTTATAACCAAAATGAAAAATGATTTATCACATTTTTTTATTAAAAATAAATGATGTGAACTATGATTTTTTACATTGGTTATACAAAATCTGATGTGAAAACTAGATTTTTATAATTTTTCACATTGATTATGAAATAATCGATGTGAAAATATTTTTTTAAATTAAAATTTTAAATAAGTCTCAATAGTACAAAAGTATAAACAAAAAAAATTGCACAAAAATAGCCATAAAAAATTATCATATATTTAAATCATTTAAACATTACAATTTAAAATTTAAACTTTAAAATATACATTTTAAATAAACTAAAACCCAATATAACCTATGAAATATTTTCCCATTCTCTTTATAAGTGATTCTAATCTTTTCCATTATTAGGTTGAGGTACATCACAATTCTAAATATTAAAAATAAATAATTTAACATGTATTTTCAATATAATTATAAGATGAATTAAAGGAATTTTTATAATAAAATCTAACCTTGGGGAATTTTACTATTATTACGGTTTAAACTATTTCAAACATAAATATTATAACATAATATCCAAATTAATTTATTCCTTATTAATGATTTGAATTATGTTTCAAAAATAATTTTTCAATTAAAAATATAATTTTAAGTACTTACAATCAAAATATAGTAATTATAAATGAGAAGTCACCTTTTCTTTTATATATTTGTTCTTTATGATCCAATTTTCTATTGTCACTATGAAGTAATCCCATAAACTATTTGAAAATGATATATATGAAATAAAATTAAAAACATTATAATATAAAAGTATTAAAATAATAAAACTTATGTGTTTAATACTTTTCTAAAATTATCTACACGCCACCATGTACAGAACATAACTAGTAAGTTATATTCTCTTATGGAAAAAACTCCCAACATCCAATTAACACAAATATACAAAAAATATATAATGTGAGTGGTTATTCAGTAATAGAAATAACACTTTAAGAAATATATCTTTCATACCCTCAAAAATAAGGAAGCATCCATAACTGAATTGGATAATTTTGAAATCTTTAAGAAATAAATATTGTTAATTCTTCATATTTCATCGTCCTTATTATTAGTGAAGTACATTGTGGTTCAAAAAATCCATACACTAATGTATCATCATACTGAATAAAAATTGTATAAATATACCTAATACTAAATGAACATAAGTTTTAATTTTTAATAAATTAAAATAAATAAAAGATATATGATAATCAACTTACATGTAAAAGACTTGCATCTCATTGATGCCAAAAAAATATCTAGTTACAAGCTCCATGATATCCCTCTTTAAAATCAACATAGTCAGTTTACACCCACAAACGATAACATCCATATGAATCTCATAAACTTCCAATAAAAAAATAAATATGTTTTTAATATATTAAGTGCAGAAGATGCATTATTTAAAGTCATAGAATCATGTACTTGTTGTTTTCTATACATTATGTATTTACCTTTAATGTATTCCTATAAAAAATAGATAAATGTGTAAATTTTAAAATGTTAAAATAAATTAAAAATGACTATGAAATAAAGTATATAATATATACACACCTCATTTGTAATATGTTGAACAAGTCTTGATGGCCAAACTAAAAAATAGCCTATACTTTGTCCAACTATAGTGACCTCTATAGGAAATAATACTCTTACCGATCTATCTATAATATCCTATACAATGACCCCAAGCTTATCTATATCTATTTGTTGAGGATGAATGGTATCCCCAATATATTATACAACCCCATATGAAACAATATGATATTTGGGATCTTCAACATATAACTCACAATAAATAGGAAGTTGTGGAGGAGTAGGTATAGGAGTTGGATTAGTAGGAGAAGGTGGGGGAGTGGGATCTATAGGCTAAGGTGGAGAACTAGAATATATAGCCAGAAACTATTTTTTCATTTATGAAAACATTTAATTTACTGAATATCTGATTCTCTTCTCTATATTCTTAGCTATATACTGAGCTTTAGCTTCCAAATATTATATTTTCATTTTATATAAATCATTCTTTGAATAATATCAAAAAAAACCAAATGATATTTTTATCAATACACCTATCACATATACTCACACATGACTCAGGTGTTTAGGCTTTCCCAATGCAGTAGATAAAATAAAATTCCTACCCTTAGGTACGATGGTATACTATGTGATCTATTCCATAAGGGATTTTTATATAGAGTATTTGAAAAATTAATCAGTGAATCAAAATATATAATGATTTAAACTAACTTATATAAAAAATTAAATAACTTACAATCCTCTTAGATAAATATCTCTATTATTCCATAAGATATTAGCCCTTTTTTCTCATTTGAGCCCTCTTCCATTTTTCATGTCTAGCCAGGGGAGGAGAGTAAGCCTCAACAGATCCTGAAGACTCAACTCTCAAGTTATGAAAATTGTCTGCCATTATTTTTTCTTCTAATAATGTTTACCATCCATGAGATAAAGTATAAGGGTATATATTTTTCTATTGTATATCCTAATGATATCTTTTCATTAGCTATTGATTAATAATAAACAAATAATTAATATGATCATTAAAAAAATTCTATAAATAACCATTCACTTACAAAAAATGATTTTTATCATTTACTTTCAACAAACAACTTCTATGTATTTTCTTGTAGATAAGGATATGCATCACATGGATTTTATTTTGTGTTTCCCCAAAAATGAAATCTCTTGTGAGGGTTTATTTAGAATTCCTCAATCTTATAATAGCCAAAGAAAAATATTTATTACTGAATTATCTAATGTCATGTATATCATATGTTATCTAATAAGAAGTAAAAAAATATTAGTAATAATATTTCATGATAATTAAATTAATAAAAAATTAACTTATCGAAATTATCTCCCATAATTGAGATATTATCGCTATGTCGAAACATTTCCAATCACAAAAATACAAACTTTTTCCCAATATTGCATTGAAACAAAAGCCTTAAATTGTTTTGAATTTGAACCCCTAGGAATATCGTTAGCATCAAACTTAACTGATATCCTCTTGTACTCTATACAAGCAACTAATAATTTAGGTAAACATGTGTACCATTTTTATCAACCCTATAAGTCTTATCCTCCCTTGTAGAAGTAGATAGATCATATTAAAAAAGGATAAAGAGGCTCCTCAGTATGAGTACGTGTACGTTACACCATAAACGATCAAGGTGAATTAGATTTTTGATCTAAAATTATCCTATTAATAAAAGTAAAAAATAATTATTATGAAAATATACAAATCTAACTATTAAATATAAATTAAAATGAATAAGATAAAAATGATCTAATAAAAATTAAACTAAACTAAAAAAAATTATTCATACTTTTTAAAGTAGCTAAATTAAATGCTAACAACTTTAGGGTGAGGTTGATGAAATGAAATAAATGAAGGAAAAAATCCAAATATTACATAAAAATTTGAATAAAAATTATAAGAAGATACAAACAAAATAAAACAATAATAAACAAAGGAAAAAAAGATTAAGTAGAAATTTATAAAAAATTCCCTAGTTATTTAACACCTTGAGATTTTTTGAAATATGTTTTTCAAATAAATTTAATATTTTTAATATTTTGAGTTACACAAAACACTTATTTTAGTTTTCATTACACACAACACTAATTTTATCTTGTGTTACACGTAACATCGAGTTTAAACAAAACATGACATAATATTAAAACATTATTATTTAATATAATAGTTATCGCCTAGCCATTGGAATGGAGGTTATGAATAGGATTAAATAAATTATGAAAACATATGGTTTAAACATGTATATAAAATTAATTTTTTGGTGACTTAAAAATTATAAATGAAACTAAAAAACAATTTGAAAATAAAGTAAATGATTTTCTGAAAAAAAATATTTTTATGCGCAAAAACATGTTTTATCTCAATAAATTAAATAAATAACTTTAAGTGAATTATTTTAATGAAATTTATATGTTATATATTCAATAAAAGGTTTAACATTCATCTTATGTGTTTTATAGGAAAAAGGATAAGAATAAATCCAATTTTATGCTTAAAAACAACATTTTTCTTAAAAAGAAGTTTTTTCACATTTTGCGCACTTATTTTAAAATTAATTTTTTCCAATTTTTATAAAATTTATTTTAATTTTTTTTGGAAATAATCGTGTGAAAATTATCTTATAGTGAAGTTTTGATAATTTTCTGGAAAGATTATTTTTTTGATGAATAATGAAAAATACTGTTTTTTATAAGAATTATCATTTATTTTAAAGAATTTAAAAACATAAAATTTATTTTAAGATGTTTTTTAAATTAAAATTAGTTCAATTATATATCCATTAATAAAATTTATGTACTTGTAATAAATTTAAAATTTAATTTAGATATGATTCTTTAAACTTTTGAGACTTTTCTCTTTGGAAAACCGCTTTTTCATCATGTATGTGGTACTTATTTTAAATTAAATATTTCTAGTTATATGAATTTAATTTGGAAAAATATATTCCAAATTTTGAATAATCATAATTTATATTATATAATAATTAAAACCTAAATTTTTACCATAAATAATTGTAAACGAAGTAAAAATTATTTACTGCGGTTAAGGTAAAAATGGATTTACTAAGGGGTTAAACTATTAAGGCATGTGTTAAAAATGTCCCCAAAATTGTTTCAACACCCATTTTTTCCATATATCGACATTATATTTTCTAGTTTTGATAAGTTCTAATGTTTTAGTCTTTTTTATTGTGAAAAACATGGGTAAACCTTTTTCTTTTCAAAAATTACTAGTGTGCCATTCAACTCACTTATAAAAGGTCACCCCCTCTCCTCCCCTCTTCAAAATTACAAAACCCATTTTTTTATCTAATTACTAAAAAAACTTAAATAATTTTCTAATATAATCAAATAATCCTTATTTTGGTAATAAATCCAACCTATTAAGCCTTTTGATGCAAACCAAAAGAATTTTTCTGGAGAAGAGGTAACATCCTTAACTAAGTATTTTATTTTATTTCTTACTGAAAATCCTTAAATTTATATTAAAATAGGTTGGTATACAAACCTAAATGTATTAAATATACTTATATGTTGTTATTATAAGTTAATTACCTACAACCACTTCCACTTCCATTAAATGGGATACAAAATCATTATTTGTGTGTACAACGGACTACCGCCTCATGAACCGATGTTATTCGTTTTCCATCAACACCTCTCATAGATGGATATATTGATGAATTTAATTTTTATATATGATATTTATGATATTAATATACCTATTTAATTATAATAACACTTCTACTTTCTTACCTTCCAACCTTTGGGAAAATAATAACATCGCTCATGTGTACGATGGACTACCACCCCGCGAACCAATGTGATGTGTCTCTACATTTTGATTTTACTTGGATGTTAATAATAATATATTAAAAAAATATTTTTAACGTAATTATACCTATTTAATAAATATATCACATATACCTTTTTTACTTTCCATTTCTTGGGGGATACGATAACATCATTCATGTGTACGACAGACTACCGCTTCACGAAGCGACGTGATTTTTTTCACAAATAATTTTCATTGAAGTTAATAAGGGTAAATTTAATGAATATATGTGATATATAAAAAATAAAAATTATTATACAAATTTAATATATTATTTACTTTTCTATCATATCACCCCTCGAGAAAATAGAAATAATGTTCATGCGTACGTACGACCTACCGTCTCCATGAACGATGTATTTTATTTTCTATATCTATTATTTATGGATTAATATAAATACATATATAATGAATATATATTATATTAATATAATGTTTAACATTATGTATATTATATAATCATGACAAAAGTAATAGGACCTGAAATAAAAAATCAAAACATACACGAAAAAAGTTGTTATTACTCGATGCGTGATTTCAACAAGGGATTGTTAAAAAAAGGGTAAAAAAATGTTATAAGTAAATAAAATATGGTATGATATATACAATTATGTTTCTATGATATATGTATGATAAAATTAAATTTATTATATAAGAGATTTGAACTTGTATGAAGTAAGTTGAGACTTATGGTAAGAGATTCCCGTCTCAATTTATTTTTTAATGAGACACATTCTATATTCACCTTGTGTTTTTTATGTGGTGTATATACTATCCATGAATTTATTTTATGATTATTATACTTAATTTTTTTATTTAAATATCCATTTTTGGATCTCTCTTTCATGGGGTTTGTGGTTTAAAAGTTACCAAAGTAGTAAGAGATCTTTGTATCAATTTTCCTTCTTTGAGACATATGTTATGTTATACACCGATCTTATTTTATGAGGTGTATATACAGTCCCTTTGACATATAATATCAGGAATTTATTTATTATCATGATATTATAATTTAAATTTAATCTTATTATTTATGATGTTTTATGATTCAAATTTACCAAAGTGGTAAGGGTTTTATGTTACAATCTCATCGTTTATCGGGATTTCTCATGATTATACATATAATGACAAAATATTATGACTTATATCTCAATAAAATAATATATTTTTTTAACCTATGGTTATTTCTAGAGAATAAATTTTCCCTTCATTTTATTCTTTTTATTTACTCAAGAGTTCAATTTTTTTTAAAAAAAACCATCAGTATTTCACTCTTCATTCAATAACACTTTCCTACCAAAACTGTGTTTTCTAAAAATGTTTTCAAAACATGTTTTTAACATTCTAAAAATTATTTATCAAATTAATTTTTAACCATGTATTATTTTTTTTAAAATTATTTTAAAGGAATATTTATATCATTTTATAAACAAATCCCTTTTGGATTTTGCTGAAAATGTGAAAGGAATCGTTGTTTTAATGCGTACGGCATAAACATGAATTTTCGTGATATTAAGACCAATATTCACTTAGAAGAATACCTTATAAGGTTTTAAAGGTTATTTTAAAATAAAATTATTTCCACAATATTTTATAAAGTTTAAATTTTAAAAAATTGATTTTAAAATAAATGATATTTTCCTCATGAAACATTCCATGTTCTTTTTATTTCAAAAATAATTTTCCATATAAGATGAGAACCTTTGATGTTACATATGCTTTAATAGGTATATAATCAAAGTATACCATTATTATTATTTCTCATAATGGTTTATGTTTATGATGATAAGATTTTATGAAATGTGTTTCTCTTCCACAGGTTATACCATTATAATATGTTTATGAAACCCTATTATTTTTTCAATAGGCTATGCTTTAATGAAATGATTAAATGATTATGAATCCTATTTATTTTCTATTGGTTATATTATAATGAAATGTTTATGAAACCCATTTTATTTCATGGGTTCTGATATGATGAATTTTTTTATCTTATGGAACACATATGTTTGATTTTCATTATGTGATGGGTGTGACCTATATCTACTTCCAATGCATTAGGTAAAGATTTATATCTCATGATATAAAGAGTACTTTATTGGGGAGTGAACCTAGTTCAATAAGGAAATTTTTCCACTATGATAGTTTTAGGAGTGAACCTTGACTACTAAAATGGTCTGGGGAGTGATCCCATTACACCATGATATACATGTTAATGACCCTTGACTAATATGGAAATAATTTTCTGTGATTTTGTATATGAAAAAAATCTACGTCTTATACTAATATTAAGTTATCATGGATCATGTTCTTTTGTTCCTTTATGATTCTTGTCTTATGAGCTGGAAATACTTATGTCATGACACAAGATTTTGATCTTTCACATGTATGGAATGGTTTTCATATATTATTCTCTTGTTCTCATACCCTTATTCCCACATTATGTTTATGTATTTCCCATTTTTACCCATACGGAGCATCTGAGCTCACCCTTTCTTATGTTCCCTTTCCCATGTTATGAATAGTGGTTTTAAGTAGGGTATGTTTATAAAGAGTGCCAAATGGGAAGATCTTTATGGGGGATGTTGAATATATTTCAATAAATAAGAAGATTTTGTACCTGGTATCCAAAGCCACTAAACCATTATGATCCTTAGGTATGTGTTTGTATAATGTGATAAATATTCATCTAAAACATGTAATATCTATGTATGAGAAGTTTAGTTCTTTACAGATGGTATAATAGGATAGGTTTATTTAACCTTTGGAAACAAGGATGAGAAAACTTTATTGAAATATCTAGGGATATTTATAAGGATATTTCTAGGGATATATCAATAGATAAGTATAAGGATGATTAAATGTATAGAAAAATATCCAATAATTTTCGTAAAGGTTATAACAAGTGGTTTACAAGGAATTAAATCCCTTTTCTAGATACTAAAAATGGGTGTGGATCTGAAATAGATAACCCTAGGGGTAATAACTCTGAAAAGGGTTCTTGGAGTTAGACTCGACTATCACATAGTGCATGAAAATGGGCCTTGATTTACACCCAGTATTCCACTCATAGGGCATATGCTTTGGAAATTCACAAACTCTTTACAAACCATCATGAAATATTTAAATAATGACCATGAATGAACTATGTTAAAACTAATGTGTCATATATTGAAAATAAAGTGTCATGATTTAGACATCCTATACGTGATTCTTTATAATTATGTAGTTTCCCACTATCATTATTATTTCTCACACTATGATTTTTAGTTTTAGTCAATAGTGGGAACTAAAAAGAACTGGATTAATGTTTAATGTGATATAAATTTTTTTTATGAGAAACCAAATGGGATGATACTAGAGATAAGGATATTGTGATTATGCCTAATCATTTATCATGATATATGATTATCAATTTTTACCTTAACAAACTCTCGGAATCACTAAAGAAGTGAAGGATATAGTTTATTGAGAGTTCAGGTGGGGGACCATAGAGGAAAGAAGATCTGACTTTCTCTAGGTCAAGAATATGGGGAGAAGAATTCAACAAAATTTCTCAAAGGAATAGGAAGATGTTTTATTTTTGGAGAACAAGGACACTAATTATGTAATTATTTAGGAAAAATGAAAAGTTCAGTTAATGAAATGGATGAGAATAATGGTTTACCTAAGGAATCATCAATGGTTGAATGTTATAAATGTGGAAAGTATGGAAATTATACAAATTAATGTCCCAGTGGGAATGATCATGAAGATAATCCAAAATATGTTACGAGTAATGGTTATACTGCTAATGATGAAGATACCACAAATGAAATATTAAAGGTATGGGTTGTTCTAATAGTATTTTTTATGTTAAACATGAGAAGCATGATTAAATTGAGGTTGCTGAATGTTAGGATGTGATTTATATTTCATATTGTAGGAATAAGATATTAAGGAATAAGATGATGAATCCAAGTTAATGGTTTAGGAATGAAGTGGAATGATTGAAGTGTTTATGTAATGGAATTCAAGAATTATGAAATATATAAGAAATTTTTTGTAGAAGTTTTTAATTAAGTATGTTATAGAATATGTTGAATAGAACTGATGACCTCAAAAACTGATATAATGGTAATGTGATATTTAATGGAAAACAAACAGTTAAGGGAATATAACCCATAATATGTTCCCGATTTTGAGAAAATGGTGTTTAATTTATATACATAGAATATTGATATTGATAAAGTAAGTTGGATAGTACTGATTAACTTTGAACTAATTCAAGATTTGATGAAAAAGTGTTTTGTGTTATCAATGATGGAGTTAAAACATTTTTTTGGATTTATGAAATATATCATATAACAAGTGGTTTATTTAACGAATAAGGATGCACATATGTTTTCAATAAGGTTTTATAGAAATTCTAGTTATTACCATATTTAAGAAGAATATATGACCAAGGTATTAAAATATTTGGCATGTGACTATTAAGGGATACTTAATGATAGTCGAGGGATTATTGAAATTTTGGTTTTGAAAATTTAGTGACCCTATTTTTAAATTTTTGGATTTCAAATTGTTTCATACTTGGAGAAACATTAATGTTAACTATTCAGGGAATAGATTAAGTTGGACTTTGGATGTTGTTGGAAAACATATGCTAACAATTTTGTTTTGATGATAACTAGAGATAGAAGGAATGAAGTATCATTATGTTATGGATATTATTATCCATTAGTGCTTAAGGTATAACAAATTAATCTTCATTTCTTCAAGTAAGAGATGAATTGGAAATTTATTGAAGCACAACCAAAGGTTGAAATTGTTCTTACAACATAAAGGAAATATATAACCTAGGTATATCAATCAATTTAAAATTATTGATCATATTGGGATTGTATACTATCAATTATAACCTCTACTAATCTTATCCAAATTCTATGATGTGTTACATTTATCTCTCCTAATAAAGTACATATTAAATCCTTCACAAGTACTAAACTTAGAGGTCATATTGCTAGAACATGAGCATTCTTATAGGAATAATCAATTGAGATTCTAGATCGTACATAGAATGTTCTACGAAACAAGACCACTAAATTAGTCAATGTTTTATGGTGAAACCACTATCTTGAGGAAATGATTATGGAACCGGAGGATGTGATGAGGAAGATGTATAATCTATTTTCAGTACCAAAGTGATGAATTCTGAGGGAAAAGTTCATTTTAAGGGGGTAGAATGTAACACCCATAGATTTTTTGAAATATTTATTTAAAATAAAATTATTATTTTTGATATTTTTAATTATACAAAACACTGATTTTAGATTTCACTACACACAACACTAAGTTTATCTTATGTTACTGATAACACCGAGTTTATGGAAACACTAAATACTATTAAAATATTATTATTTAATATGATAGTTATTGCCTGGAAGTTGGAATGGATTTTTTTGAATAATATTAAATAAATTATGAAAATATATGGTTTACACATTTATATAAAATGAATAATTTGGTAAGAAATTAATTATAAATGAAAATAAAAACCCATTTTAAAATAAAGGAAATCACTTTGTAAAAAACTAATTTTACATACGAAAACATGTTTTATCTTAATAAATTAAATAAATCACTTTTAGCGAATAATTTTAATTAAATTTAAATATTATATATTTAATATATTAATTAATATTAAACTTATGTGTTTTCTTTGAACTATATAATAATAAATGCAATTTTAGGCTTAAAACTATATTTTTCTAAAAAAATAGTTTTGCCACATTTTTCACACTTATTTTAAAATTATTTTTCAATAATTTTAGAAAATTTATTTGAAAAAATAATTTATTTAGATAATCATGTAAAATTTATCTTGGAGTGAATTTTTAAGAATTTTCTAAAAAGATAGTTTTGTCGATGAATAATAAAGAATATCGCTTTTTATTAAGAATTTCAATTTCTTTTATAGAATTTAAAAACTTTAAAGTTGTTTTAATATGGTTTTAAAATTAAAATTATTTAAACTATATATATATTGATACAATTTAGGTAATTTGAATCAATTTAATATTGATTATTTATATAAAAACTTTTAAAACTTTTGAAACTTTTCTCATTGGAAAACTACATTTTCGTTGTTATGTGGGATTAATTTTAAATTAAAATTTTCAAATTTTGTTAATTTAATTTGGAAAAATGTATTCCATATTTGGAATAATAATAATTAATATTATATAATAAGTTCAACATAATTTTTGACCATAATGAATAGTAAAAATAATAAAAATTATTTATCACAGTTAAGGTAAAAATGGGTTTATTGAGGGGTTAAACTAAAAAAATAAGGGTTAAAATGAACAAAAAAATTTCAAAAAACCATTTTATATCCATATGCAGACCTTATATATTATATGTTCTATAATTTCCCATTATTGATCCTTGTGGTATGTGAAAAATGTTGGTACATTTTTTCTTTTCAAAAATTACAAGTGTGTCACTCACCTCAATTATAAAAGTCCACCCCCTCTCCCCACCTCTCCACACTTCCAAAACCCATTTTTTCAGAAAATACCTACCCAAATATTTTACTTAATTCCAGAATATCATTTTATAAGCTTTATTTTTTTCATAAATCTATCCTAAGAAGCCATTTTCTGCAAACCAAATGAAGTTGTTCAGAGAAGTGGTAATGTCCCTAACCGAGTGTTTTATTTTATTTAATCATCCACCTCATTCAATTATTATTAAAAAAATTATGATATAATAACTTATATAAATATATATATTACATATAATTAGATGTTTTTATGTTAAATTCATGACCTAAAAACATATCCACTTCCATCAAATGGGATATGAAACCAGCATTTATGTGTAAGGCGGACCACCACCCCACTAACCGGTGTTATTTTTATTCGATAACCATATCTCATGGATAGATATAATGATATATTTAATGTTTATATTTTATATTTATTATATTCTTATATCTCTATAATTATAATACCACATCTACATTCTTACCTCCCATCTTTTTGGAAAATAATAATGCAGCTCATTTGTACAATGGACTACTGCCTCATGAACTGATGTAATGTGTTTTTCCAGTTCAATTTTACATGGATGGTAATAAATATATATTAAAAAAATTATATTTTTAACATAAATATAACTTTGGAATAAATATGTCACATATACCTTCTTACTTTACATTCTTTGGGAGATACGATAACGGCGTTCATGTATACGACAGACTACCACCTTACGAAGTGACGTTATTCGTTTTCACTAACGCTTTGCATGGAATGTAATAAGAGTATATTTAATGAATATATGTGATATATATAACTTTAAAATGATTTTTTAAAGGTAATATATTATTTACATTTATTTCATTTCATCCATTGAGAAAATGGAAACTACGTTCATGCGAATATATGACCTACCATCTCCATGATCAGTGTGTTTCATTTTCAATATTTAACCTTTATGGATTAATATAAATACATATATAATAAATATATATGATATTATTATCATTATTAACAATCTTGAGATTGTGGATCCATGATCAAATTAAGAAGACCATAAATAAAAAATAAAACATACACACACAAAAACAGTTATTACCTGAAATACGATTTTAACAAGGAATCGTTAATAAATGGGTAAAAAAAGTTCTTAAGTAAATAATATATGGAATTATATATATAATTATGTTCATATAATATATTTATAATAAACTTATATTTATTATATACCAGGTATGAACATGTATGAAGGAAGTCAGGACTTATAGTAATAAATTTCCACTTCACTTTTATTTTTCTTGTGAGACACATGCCATATTGTTAACATGTTTCATTTATGTGGTGTATATAATACAAATGAATGTATTTTATGATTATTATAATTAAATTTTTGGGTATTTACATATCCATTTGGGGATCTATCTTTCACGGGTTTTACGGTTTAAAAGTTACTAAAGCGATTAGGGAACTTGGTTTCAATTTTTCTTCTTTGAGATATATGTCATGTTATGCACCTATATTATTTGACGAGGTGAATATAAATCCTATTTGACATTTAATATCATGGAATTATTTATTCTCATGATATTCTAAGTTTCATTTAACATTATTCTTTCTTGGGGCTTACGATTCAAAGTTACCAAAGAGGTAAGTAGAGGTACCGGGCATGCAGTGGAAGCCTCAAAAGACAGGATTTTAAAAAAATTCACTGAATAATGACATAAATATGTCTACATATTCAAATTTATTCCTAGTTTAATATGAGAATCTCACATGAAGATTATTAAGCACAAAATTAAAACCATAAAAATACATGGTTTAGATTGAAATTCACACTCAAATTCTGCTCTTTGTTGACAATTACTGCCTGATGAATACAAAGATGAATTCCTCTAGATCATCCACACATACTCCAAAAATCTATAGGAGAACCAATCATCAAAATTTGGGTGCTTGCGGGGATTTTTGACGACGCCTTCGATGATACAATGATCACTGCATCACCTTGCTTGCGATGCAAGAGAGGGAGCTTGATTCAAACTCCTTGGATCTAGAACTCCTCTCTCTCTAGAACATGGGAAAGAGAATAAAAGAGATAAATCCCATTAATAGTGCATGGAATATGCCTCTATTCTTTTATTTATAGAGCTCTTGAAAATTATTTGGTATTACCTCCCTGACCCCTGAATAATAAAGACTCTATACATATGATATTACGACTACTATACTGAGCCATAAATATCATTCATTATTATTATCACTTACCTATAATATAATAAATATATTATGTGATAATAATTGATCCATTAACTTAGCTATTAATTCCCTCAAACATTAAATGAACCTTGAATATTTTAAACTAATATTCGTTCAAATAATATTTTCAGGTATTTACTTTAAAACTTGTAAATACATTTTATAAATAAATTCAATTCCCATTATTATTAATGTGAATAATATGAATTTATTTATTGCATTGGAGATCGTATCTCCTTGGAAAAATCTTGGACCAAAGTAGTGGGTCCCACCATATCCAATAAACCTATTCAACTAAATATGACAGATTTTTTAATAAGTTAGTATGTGTGACCCTCTAGGTCATTTTCTCGATAGTAGTGAATACCATTCACAGACCAAGAGTGGGATCTAACAACCCATCATGGACTATCAAGAGATAAGGATTGTCATAGCAGTGATAACCAACCTATGAACACACACTATGTAATATAATCTCTTTTTATTTAATATATTATAAAATATGATGCACACCCATGTCATCACCCTATTCTTACATTATTATTTGTTGATCTAACTAGAAAAATTTACCAAGGACTACTATAGACATGGATTTATCAAGGTAATACCATCTTGATCAACATGGTCTGAGATATACAACTTCCTTAACCTGGAAGTGGAGAATCCCTTTTTAACCATTTTACCAATGTCATTCCACTAAAGATACACCCAACACAAACTAACTCACCATGATTTTATCATTATGGCTTTCACCTTGCATCAAAGTACACAATCAAATGGAACACATTAACACTGAACAAAAGTCAGGATACCATTACACATGTCCATAGATAGGAACATCCAATGACACCCAAAACATGTGGTGTTCCTATTGGCAGGTCTATCCTCATGATCTCACTACTCGAGATCACAAAGTGAGAACTTCATGAGAATAATTCTCAATGCTTATGAGATACTATCACCAGATATTCAAACATCTATTGTGTTTAGTCAGTAATATGTATATAGACCATATGAACTTTGTTTAAGATTAATGTCATAGTATCTCAAAGTTCTCATTATATCATGGTATTTTCTATAACATTTTGACACAACAACTAATCTATGAACATTACCATTAAATAGTGGATGTAGAAATATATAAACTATAATGGTAAGTTATCATCATGTATATCTAACTGTACCCATGATATATTAATCAAAAGCATTGTATAGTTAGTTCTAAGGAACCCACTATTTCAACACCCCCACTTGTACTAGAGCCAAATTTCTAACCAAAATTGTTAACTATCACATGATCAAAATCATGTTTCTGCTGATTCAAGACTTTAAATACTAGGCCTACCTTGATTATATTGTGTAGTTGTTCTACTATCTGTGATCTTATCTACTTGAGTAAAAATTCTTAAGAGATTAAATCCCTAAGTATATACCCTTTTTCCTCTGTCAAAACTTGAAATATTGGCTAGTAAGAAAATAATAATTTATATTATGATAATACTTTTCTTAACAGGTGTGATTCCAAGAACTGGAATAAATCATCACATTCAACTTCTTCTTAGCTTCCTCAAAAGATGCAATGTACTTTGTTTTTGTAGGTATGGATACCACTAGCTTATATGATCTTTTCTCACTCATCACCTTAGTCAAACAGTGATATTAGATCAATTAATATAAGAAATACTTGTTTGTGAAGCCTAAAAACTAGTATCCTTTCTTCTCCACATACCATGTATATATCGTTTTTACTTTCCGAAGTACAATCAGATAGTTTTGACTACTTCACTTGCAGTTCTCTTAGATATAATTATATTTTCCTACTGTAAATTATATCCTAGAAATATCAGTTTTGTACATATCATGGCGTATGGGATTGATCCATTCCTTATGCGTATGGATTTCAAATCACCACGTTTATCTCCTCCCATGTTATAGACATGTGAACCTAGAGAGATTATGCCATGTGACACTAAAAACAATTATTCCCTGGAATTGTTCCAACTTGTATTTTTTCAATACGGTGTCACTATATGTATGATTTAATAGGTCTAAGAAACCTTTATATCTACTTCAATAGATCATGTTCCTTAGAACCCAGGTTGTTACTTTAAGTCAATTACTAGAGAATTAATTTCATCTTGGTCTTAACTAACTGTAAGACCAATATCTGTTTTCCATATGTTGCTGAACATATTTTATTTGGAAAACTATAGAGCTCCCACTAACCACTAGTAGATACATGGAAAAAGATTCATTCCAAATGAATATTCTATGATCCTATTTCTTACTTCAATCCTAAACTGGATTTCAGTAACTTGCAACCAATATTAGCATTCTGTGACATGACCATTCCTTTTTGGTTGCGTCGTATATACACCTTCTGTTTTTAGTGGTCATAACATCAAATGATCATTATAATATGATCATAGAAAGTAGTTATGAAAAGTAAAATTCTAATGGATTCAGGAATAAACATGTGGTATTACCAATTGATCCTTATTGGTACTACACTTATACCATCCATGTGTCAACACACTTTAATACCCACTGTAGTATTCAAAATAATAAACCTCTTTTCACATTGATACATGGAATCCATTATTGAATTTTAACTGGTCTTTTCAATTTCAACTAATTTCCATACCCTACATACTTATAAGAAATATTATTCACAACGAATAGTAGATCACCAATTGTGGTGAATAAAAAATACCATCACCATGGTTTTATCCTTCCTATGTAGTATGTGTCTCCGAAACATAATCTATCATATATGCACTTGTAGAACTAGTTCCTATACAAAATACATGTGAATCTCTTGCATTAACTAAAACCAAGTCAATCTGGCTCCCACTATCTCTAAATAGATGTGATCCCTTATAGAAATATAGTCAATCACTTGACTACTACTTTTCTATATTAGGGATTTATGTAATATCCTAATAAACTGTTAGGACAATTACAATATATGCACTATGTGTTTGTACTTAATGAAAGTTTGTTTATATATTAACAAACTCTATGCATCTAAAGACATGTTTTTATGACATAATGGATTTTCATCATACTATAACTCATATGATATCCATTTTTCATATTCACTGGAATATGATTATGGGATATCACTATTATTTTCAATGCAATTAATAAAATATAAAGGAAGTTTCTACAAGTTGAAACATATATACTACTTACATCATAACCATGATGTATAAAATGTGCATTTAGGAATTAATCCATGCTAATTTTTTTGATCAATGTTGATTTGTAATACTTCATCATCAATCCTCCTCATTAACATCAATGTCATGATATAGATATTGTAATATGAATTTAGGAATTACTCCACACTACATTATCATGATTGATTAATGCTTGGTCAAGATATTCTTTGGTATGACAACCTGAAGCAACTCATATCTTCTGACCATGCATATTCATCATTTTACCATTCCTTAAATACATAAAGGAATCTAATGAAGTATATTTACCACTAGATCACCCTTTGGAATAGTTCACACTCATTTTTTGAACTAATACCAGTAGCATTGTGTCTTAGCTTTATTCTTAAAGGTTACTTTCCCCAAAATTAAGTATATATATCGATAATACCAATGGTGTTTATCTGTACTGATCTTAAATACCAAACCATAAATATCCTTGAAATATGCTTTAAGTTTTTCTTGAGAAACATTTATTTTCCACAACTGGGTAAATTAAGTCCAACATATTATATTAATCAATATATTTTTTTATGATTCAAGTACCACTGATCTATTAATTGAGTATTAATCAATAAAAACAACATTTATTTTAGAACCTAGAATAATGTCTCCTTATGTCCAAAGAACACATGAGATAAATGTTTTGGTTATACTCAATGAATGTTTAACTTTAATCATTAACATGGTAATTTGAAGTCTTGTACTTCTCACCACTAAGATATGAAACACCCTTTCTCAGCTTCTTGGAGAATACACCTGACTTCTAGTAATGTTTATATACTTGGTTATTGTATTTTAATAGAAATATTTGATAGCAATATTGTATTAAATACCTAATAAGTAAAACTAAAACATTACATTTTACTTTGATGAATAAAACTGAGGAAAAAGAGGTAAATTTCTTATTTAATTTAGTTAATTGAATTTAAACTTACATTGTTTTATTTTATGATATGCAAAGAAAATAAACTATATTAATACATCTTTCATTGAAGGACTTTGCAAATCTGCTTTTGGAATTACTTGTCATTGGCCCTTTTCCCCTGCCTTTCAATTTGTTCTCCATAATAATTAAAGGTTAATTTTTCTTTTATATTCTTATTTACTTGGAGATCCTTACCTAAATAGGTAATGAAGCATTTACTCTATACTATTCATTTTATAACCTAAAATAAAACTGGAGTAAATAGGTAAAAATGATATAAGAAATTGATCCATTGAAATATCATGATCCATCATTCAATTTACACATATCAGTTTAATCACCACCTTATTCATTTCTTGCTTCACTTTCTCCTTGAAAACTTCTCAAAGACGAGACTACATGTTATATCATGCATGTCCTAATGTAGCGACCAAAACTAGCATAAGGCATTGATGATTTCATAATGACATAACCATCATAAGATCTATACATGAGTCTACTGTAAGCAATTTCTCACCTTCATTTCTTGAGTTAAATTAATAGGTATTGGGGACACTGGCACCTTGAGTTTCTTATATCATAGTACTATGTGAAAGCACCCATACTATTCTTATATACTTGTGTTTATATGGACATTTAATTTGTCCATTATTTATCAAAATTATTTATTGTGGTATAACTTTCCATTTTCTACAAAAGTTAACTTTAGCAGATTAGCACTTTTTATCATGATTATCAGTTTGTATATTTTTTATTAATTAAATAAATAATTTAATGTATCCTACTATTTTATCGAATTCTAGGAAACCTCTGTGCTAGATTCAGAATACTCTATCGCTTGAGTATTCTAGTGGTAAGGATCCTCGAACCTCCCCTCACAGTCTACAAGATTTGGTTGTGCCACTACTTAGAGAGTCCAATGTAGGCATTTGGCTGGCCAAACGCATTAACTCGTGGTTCCTTGATCTATTGAGTGAATTCATGGATTCTTAAATCATAACTTGGTTTACTCAAAACTTGCCTCTAAAATTACAAAAAGCTAGATTTTGATACTTGTTTGCTGGGACTTTAGTTAAGTCAACCCATCACTCTCATAAGAACACCCTAATCATAAGAGACACCCTCAACTTTGGCATGACAAGCACCCTAAACACCTGGTTTTATTCAAAATTGAATTATATAAGGTGGTTGTGACTTAATATTTCTTTGAGGGTTTTATATTTTTAATGTGACAAAAGAAATAATTTTATATTTTTCAATCACTTATTATGATATCACACTCACAACTAACCATGTAAGAAATAGAAAAATTCATCGCGTCACATTTTTATTTTATCTTTGCATGTTGGTTTATTTTTCTATGTGATCGCGTGTAAACTACACATTCATGAAAATAATAAACCATGAAAAAATAAAATGATAAATAGATCGTGATCTGATTCTAATGTTTGATCCATTGAGTGAATAATGGATCAACCTTGACCCTAGTGGATATATCTTGAGTTGTGTCACTCGTGATTCGAATTGCAGCGCATGTCCATCCAATGCATCTATCTCATGTCTAGTGTGTCACTAAAACTTGGTGCAAAGTGCATCACTTCCCATCTCATCATTATACAAAAATACTCACTCACAGATGAGGAGAACTGGGGAGTATAAAATACAACTTTGAATTGGAAATGCATACTCTTATACATAAAATGACATTGAGACAATTTGAAGACCGCCTTTTAATTAAACTAATTATTACAAAACCATGAAATAATTAAATAATTAAATTACAAATAAACCAAAACATGCATTGGATGGTCTACGGATCATGACCATTCAATATTCATTAAACTTGTATATTTAAATAAATGCAGAAATTAAAAATTAAACATGCATTAAAATAATTTTTGAGGGAATTTTTATTGAATTAAAATTTACTCTTATTTTAATTCAATATTTTCCATCGTTTGATCTGGTTATTAATATAATTTTAAAACTAAAAATTAATTTAAAATTTTAATTTAATTTAATACTTAATTAAATTAATTTTACCCACATAATTAAAAATTTTAAAAAAATTAATATTTAATTAATTCAATTAATTTTTGATTATTTAATTAAATAGTCAGGCCCCAAAAACCCTAGATAGGGCCTGTGCGGGTTGGACTGAACTCACACAACCCCATTCAGAGCTTGGATGACCTCGTTTAGGGGTAATTTGGTCTAGGAAGGTCCACCCATGCCGGTTACGAGATGTGGGAACCCTCCCGGGCCATTTTCAGGATGAAACCAGTCCTGTAGAAAACTAGCAGGGACTAAGTGGGTATCTCTCGGGACATGGGCTGAATGGAACCTGTAAAATGCCACAACTGGGATGAATCATTTTCATGTGGTCGTCTACACTAGGGCTGGCTGGGCATGTCAGCATGGGCACTCAGGGAAACACAAGCAGGGGGTGAGGCATGGACTAGGGTGGTGGTCAGTAGATCTGGATGACCAGAGGATGGTAAAATGATGGGTGAAAGGTAGTCTAGTGAAGCTAGATCTGGCTTAGATGAATACTTTGGCACCATGGGAGGTAGTCATCGGGAGTGCCCAGGGTGGCGCAATGAGGCCCGCAGTGGTCAGATTTGAGTGGGAGGGAGATTCCGCTTGCGTCCGGCTGGTGGAAGAGAGGGTGGAGGGCTGATCGGAATGCCGTGGGAGAATGCCGATTTGGCGGGGGGAGGGGGAGGTATGGGCTGACTTCAGGGAAAAGGTGGTTCCAGGATGGGCCCATCGTGGAAGGTTGGGAGTGCTCAGAGGAGTCGGTGCTCCAAGTCAGCTGGTCTTACCGGGAGGGTCAGAGGAGCACTGAGGCGCAACTGGAGGGGACCCGGATGACAGAGTAGCATGATCAGATGGGGGCCATACAAACCCTCTTCTTTTAAAAAGTACATTTAGTTTTTAAAAAACAAAATTTAAGCATGCCATATATATATTTTTTTGTAAGATTTTGGCTATACGCTGACCCTTAGAGAAAAAATAGCCCCCTAAAAAATATCAAACTATCTTCATAGGTTTGGAAAAATAATAATATTATAATAATAAAATCATTATTATAGAAAATATTATTTTACTCAAACGGAAAAAAATGTTCCATCCATAAACTTTTTCAGAACAGTTGGTTTAAACAGAATTCACATTGTCATCAACATTCAAGTATAAAACAACATATATTTTTATATATACGTTCTTTGATTTTATACCCACAAAATAAATGATTTAAATCCATATTTAAAAATTCAGATGATCATAACTTGGTCATCTGAGGTCAGATTGGAAATCCGTCTATGAAGTTGGGACTAAAATGACTCCCTCTTATATGTTTAATGAAAATTTAATTTTCTTTGGCTTAAAATTCAACATGCGACCCTATGATACCATTTGGAGGTACCGGTCATGAAACAGAAGTGTCGAAACATGAGAATTTAATAAATTTAACTGATGAACGACATAAACTTGTCGACATCAGTGAATCATTGGCTGGTTTAAGCTGAGGATCTCATGTGAAAAAGATAAAGCACAAAATTAAAACAATAAAATATCTGGTGTAGATCTAAATTTCTGCTCGACGTCTACTCATAATTGGAGATCACTTCTTGAATAATCTAAAGCCTAATTCCTCTAGATCATCCACATGCACTTCAAAAATATGTGGGTGCACCAATCATCAAAATCTAGGTGCTAGCGTGGAGTTCCGATGATGACTTCAACACTCTGACGATCATCACATCGTATTGCATATGATGCAAGAGAGGGAGCTCGATCTGAACTCCTTGGATCCAAAGCCTCTCTCTCTAGAACATGGGAGATAGATAGAGAGAGATAAGGCTCATGAATAGTGCTTGACATGTGCCTCCTTTCTTCTATTTATTGAGTACTAGAAAATTATCTGGTATTTCCTCTTGACCATCAAATAATTAACATTCTATAAAAATGATATTACAACTACTATACTGATCCATAAATATCATTCATTATTATTATCACTTAACTATAATATAATAAATATATTATGTGATAATAGTTGAGCCTTTAACTCAGCTCGTACTTCCCAAAAATATTAGATGAACCTCGAATATTTTAAACTAATATTCGTTCAAATAATATTTTCATGTATTTACTTTAAATTTTTTAAATAAATTTAACAAATAAAGTCAATACCCATTATTATTAACTTTAATATTATGAATTTATTTATTGCATTGGTGACCGTATCTCCTTGGACAAATACCAGACCTTAGTGGTGGGGCCCACCATGTCCAATAAACCTATTCAACTCAATAGGGAATGTTATTGAATATGATATTGTGTGTGTCCATCTATTCTCTTATCTTGATATCATTGAATACTATTCATATACAAAGAGTGGGATCTAGACATCCATTATGGACCTTGAAGAGATAAGGATTTTCACAGCAACGACAACCAACCTACAAACATGCACTGTGTAATATAATCTCTTTTTTTAATATCTCATAAAATAGGACACACACCCATGTCATCAACCATTTATTTATTTATTATTTTTTATCTAACTAGACAGATTTACCCCTGACTACCATGACCATGGGTTTATCAAGGTAATACCATCCTGATCAATGTGGCCCATGATATATTACTTCCTTAACCTAGAAGCGACAAATCCTTACTTTACCATTAAACCAATGTCATTCCACCAATGAAACACCCAAAACAAACTACATTGCCAGGATTTCATCATCTTGGTTTTCAACTTGAATCAAAGTACACAATCAAATGAAACACATTGGAAATGATCCCAAGTCCGGAGACTGTTACACATGTCTGTATATAAAAACATCCAATGACACCCAAAACAATTGGTGTTCCTATTGGCAGGCTTTTCCTCATGATCTCACTACCAGAGATAACCAAGTGTGAACATAATTAGAATAAGTCTTTTTGATTATTATACCCTAGAACATGATAGTAAAAAATCTACTACAACTAGTTAGTAAGATGTATATTTACCATGAGAAATTTTTTAAGATTAATGTCATAGTATCTCAAGATTCTCATTATATAATGGGATCTTCTAAAACCTTTTGATACGACAATTAATCTATGGAAATTACCATTAAATAGTGGATAAATAAATATCTACACTATAATAGTAAGTTATCATCATGTATATTTAACTGTACACATGATATGGAAATCAAAATCACTGTATAGTTGGGTCTAGGGCACCCACTATTAAAACAATAAGGATTTTATGTTACAATCTTATCGTCTATCTAGATCGCTCATGATTATGCTTCCAATGAGGAAATATTATGATCTAACTCTCAATAAAATCATCTATTTTCTTATACTATGGTTATTTTTGGAGAATAAATCTTTTCCATTCATTTTCTTCTCTTTATGTACTCAAGATTTCAAAATATTTTTTTAAGAAAAAACATATTAATTTCTCTATTCGATAAAAAACATTTTTCTTCCAAAACCATGTTTTATAAAAATGTTTTCAAAAAATGTTTTTTACATTCTAAAAATGTTTTATTAAATAAAAGTTTACCCATATTTGGCATTTTATATAATTTTTGAATGGAATCTTCATGTTGTTTTCCTAATAAGGCCCATTTGGATTTTATTAAAAATTTGAAATGAATCTTTGTTTTAATGTGTGTGACATGATCATGAATTTATTGATATCATGACCATTATTTACATTTAATAATCAATTATATGTTTTTTGAGGTTATTTTTAAAGAAAATTATTTCCATAATATTTTAGGAATTTTTAATTTATAAAAATTTATTTTCAAAGAAAGGATATTTTCCTCAAAAAACGTTCTAAGTGATTTTTCTTTAAAAAATCATTTTCCATATAAGATAACATCCTTTGATGTTACTTATTATTTAATGGGAATATAATCCAAGGATAACATTCTTATTATTTTTATAAATGGTTTATGTTTATGATGGAAATATTTTTATGAAAACCATTTCTCTTACATGTGTTATACCATGTTAAAATGCTTATGAAACCCTCTTCTTTTTTCCATGGGTTATGCTTTAATGAAATGATGGAATGATTATGAAATATATTTATTTTCTACAGGTTATTTTATTATGAAATGTTTATGAAACCCCTTTCATTTTATGGGTTCTGATATGATGATTTTTTTATGATTTTGTGAAACACATATGTATGATTTTCATTATGTGACGGGTGGGACCTATATCTTCCTCCAATGCATTGGGTAAAGACTGATATATCATGAGATAAATAAGACTATAATAGGGAGTAAACCCAGTTTAGTAATTATATTTGTACACTACTATAGTATTTGGTGTGAACCTTGACTACTATGATAGTTTGGGGAGTGAACTCATTTCACTATGATAACCTTGCAAATGAGCCTTGACTACTATAGAATTGATTTTATAAACATATGTATATGCTATAAATCTATGTATTGTGCCAATTTTATTTTTTCATGGATCATGTTTTTTATTCCATTATAATTCATGACTTATGAACATCCAATATTTATTCCATGACATAAGATTTTGTTCTTTGACATGTATGGTATGGTTTTTATATGTTATGCTCATGTCACATAACCTTATGCTCATGTTATTTTTATATATTTCCTATGTTTACCATTACTAAGAATTTAGGGTCACCCTTTCATATGTTTTCTTTTCTAGGTTATCAAGAAAGGTTTTATGTCAGGTATTTTTATAAAGAGTACAAAAGGGTAAGATATTTATGGAGGATGTTGAAGATATTTCAATAAAAAATAAGAATATGTACCCAGTTTCCAAAGGAAATAAACCATTATGATCCTCATGAATGTGTTTGTGTAATGTAATTAATATTCATCTAAATTATGTAATATCTATGTATGAGAAGTTTTGGTCATTACAAGTTACATATAAAGTTGAATAATTAAAAAATGAAAAAAATAATAGTAAATTAATATAGAAAAATTATTTAACATGTTAGTTATAATATGATTTTTATGTAAACAAATAAAACTAATATATCTAACATTTAATGAAATTTAAAAAATTAAACAAGAAATAAATATATGTTACATGTAATATTAGGAAATCACTAAAGTATTATTTTCTCATATTCCTTCATCATGATCATTTGGTATGAAACAAACCATGTCTATAACATGCTCATAAATATTATCTATTAATCATTCCATGGAAGTAGGGGTCTCACATAAATCATCATTTTTTTCATGTTTTTATCAAAAACATACAATATTTTTCCATGTAAAATGATATACCACTGCATATTTGCTAGATCAAGAACATAATTTTTGTTTGCATGTGTTTCCATGATAAAAGGATCAGCTGTGTATTACAATCTATTCACATTAATTAGTGTCATACTGAATCCATCGTGTCTGATATATTTTATTTACCAATAACCCATTTGTAGTTAAAACATAGAAGTTAAAATTTAATGTAACAAACCTACCAAATATCTTCAATGACTCTATAATATGCACTTGATTCAGATATTGGGTTTTTGTCTTTAGCACTCGAAAAATGCATTGCTTCTATGAAAACCAAAACACTGCTATTTTGAACTGCACTTCTTTTGTCCATATATTTAATATGGAATGTTTAGCCATTAATTCCATGCTTGAACCATGTTATAAAATTTAAACTTGGGACAACCACTAATAATCTCAATGTTTCTTATGCATCTGATGTACCATGCACACTCACTTTAAACCATGAATTTTTTTTATGATCATTCAAAGTACACATATCTTTCTTCTTTAGATAAATTTTTTAACACATTAAATGAAATTTTGTATATGTATGGGAATAATCTTTGTTATTCAAGATGTATAAATGTACATGTTGTAAAAGTTGGTTCCCTAAACCCAATTATGTAGTACTTGTTATGACAATATCCTGTATTCGATTTGATATACATGATTTTTAATTACCTTTATAATGTAGAGTTTTATGCATCCACTATTGAAATGGTAATGTATATAGATTAATTGTCATATAAAAAGGTTATAAAAGATCCTAAGCTATAATGATAACCTTGAGATACTATGACATTAATATTAAATAAAGGTCATATGGTATAGATACATCTTACTGACTAGAAATTGTAGATGTTTGACTATCAGGTGTTGGGGGATCATAAGTATTCAGACATCTTCACATGAAGTTCACACTTGGTGATATATAGTAGTGAGATCATGAGGAAAGACTTGAAAATAGGAACACCACATGTTTTGGTAATCATTGGATGTTCCTATCTATAGACATATGCAATGGTATCTTGACTTGAGATCATTTTCAATGTGTGACATTTGATCACATAGTTTGATGTAAGGAAAAATCATGATAATGAAATCATGGTGAGGTAGCTTGTGTTGGGTGTGTCATTGGTTTCATGATATTGGATGAATGGCCAAGAAAGGATTTGTCACTTCTTGGTTAAAGAAGTAATATATCTTGGTTCATGTTCACCAATATGGTTGTACCTTCATAAGAATATAACCATGGAAGTTGAGGGTAAATCCATCTAGTTGGATCAAAAAATAATAAATCAAGAAAAGGATGATGACATGGTTGTACATCTTTCTTTATGAGATATTAAATAAAAAGACATTATATTACATAGTGCATGTTCATAGTTTGGTTTTTCATTGCTATGACTATTATTATCTCTTTAGGGGCTATAATGGATTTCTAGATATCACACTTGATTTGTGAATTATATCAATTACTATCGAGATAAGGGCCTAGAGGGTCACACACAATAACATATTCAAGAATCTTCCCTATTCAGTTGAATAGGTAAATAGGACATGGTGGGACCCACCATTGGGGTATGAGATTTTTCCAAGGGTATACGATCACCATGGAATAAATAAATTCATATTATTCTAGCTAATAATAATTTAAATTTAATTTCTTTATTAAATGAATTAATAAGTTTTAATGTAAATACATGGAAATATTATTTGAACGGATATTGGTTTAAAATATTTAAGGTTCATTTAATATTTTTGGGAATGAAAAGTCGAGTTTATGACTTGGGTATTATCATGTAATATATTTATTATATTAAAAAAAGTGACAATAATAATAAATGGTATTTTTGGCTCAGTATAGTAGTCATAGAATTGTTTATATAGTGTGTTAAATATTGGGGGGTTGGGAGGTAATTTCAAGTAAGTGAATAACACACTATATATAGAGGATGAGAGACATTCAAAAATTAATATTCACTAAAAAATGGAAAGAGATTATCTCTCCTCTATCTCCCAATTTATTGAGAGAGAATCTCTATATCTAGGTGACCAGATCAAGCTCCCTCTCATGCATCATAAGAAAGGTGATGTAGTGATCATTAGAGTGTCAAAGATGTCGTCAAATCTCCACACTAGCATCCAAAATTTGATGATCGGTGCTCCCTCAATTTCTTGATGTGCATGTGGAAGATCTAAAAGAATTATTCTTCAGATTATTCAAGGAATGATCACCAATGACGAGCAGACATTAAGTGTGACTTTAGATCTTACCAGGTATTTATGGTTTTGTTTTTGTACTTAAATTTCCTCACACAAGATCATCAAATGATAATTGTGCAGTGTTTCACCAATGATGAGCTCATGTCGATTGTCCGTGGAAAAGTTTTTAAAACCCCAAGTTTTGGGGATTTCACTGCATGATCGATACCTTCAATTGGTATTAGAACAACATGTGATGATTTTAAGCCAAAAAAATTAAATATTCATTATGCTTAATAGAGGACATCATTCCAGTCCCAATACTACAAGTTGTGTTTTAATTCGACATTGGATGACCAAATGTGGAATGGTTTCAATCGATAAGTTTCAGTTGATAAGTTTTATTCCACACAAATGCCGAGTGGTTTTAATAATAAAAAATTATTAAATTCTGAAGTCTATTTGATAGGATTTAGAATTTTAATAATAAGACTATTTGATGTTTGGTGGGTCAAAAAATTTAATCAAAAAAGGGTCAAGGTTTGGCCCCCTTCTTGTTGGCTGTTGTTTTTCCACAAACCAAAAAAATAAAGAAAACAATCGGGTCGGGCCACCCCCTTTTACCTCCCTCTTCGTGCACCAGAGGATCAGCTGACCACTCGAGTGAGGAGCCTCTCCGAACTTCCGCACTCCACAAGTGGAAAGATCCATATTTCAGCCACCTACGACGACCCACTCTGTCCACCCCTGGGTCTCCCTCTCCGCCAAACAACCTCGACAAGCGGCCACCAGTAACCAAACCACCTCTCACAGTGGTGTTATCACTTGCAAGAGACCATCACTCGATGGCTGTAACCTACCCTGGCTACCTCCTGCATCCACCGGTAAGTCCGGGACCCTATCGACCTCTCTCATAGATCGTCGCTAGCTGGATATGCTTTCTGTGTGACATCTCCCTCCAGGTCCATGCAGGCCCCTATCGGTACTATCCTTCTTCACTACCCAGCTGGCCTCCCACCTCCATTCGTGTCTGGCCACCCAGATTTCACCGCCAACATTTCCTATCTTGACCCATGGATGACCATTCACAAACTTTTGAGATCCACCACCACCAGGACACATTTCAACCTCATCCTCACTTGTCATCCCAATGTCACCTCCTTCCTATCACGTGCTCTGGGATGCCACAACACCACCTCTTTCCACAGATCTGGCCGACTGATGCCTACTGTGGTTCATCCTCACCCTATATCTCGTCCATTAGTGGGTCTCAACCATCTCCAACCCTCAACATATAGTTATCCCACTACAAAACACCGATTTCCCCTGATACAAACAAAGCAATGGAAATTATTGAATTAAAAATAAGAGTGAATTTTTAATTCAATAAAATTTCACTTGGAAAATATTTAATTCAGTTAAATTTTAATTATGTATTTATTTTTAACATTTGAGTTTAATGCATATATGATAGATAATGAGCCTTAGGTCATTCAATATATGTATGATGCATGTTTCATTGATTTAATTTATTATTGTAACGGTTATTTTTAATAAGCTGTTTAAAAAATGGAGATCTATGAATACTATGTGTCATTATTTGTATAAGGTCCGAAATTTCCATCTTTTATACTCTCTAGACCCCCTAAAATTCAAGTGAGTATTATTGTATAATGATTATAAGATTATATATACACTTTGTGATGAGCTATGGTGACAAACCAAACAGGAGTCAGATGCATTGGATGGGAAGGTATAGCAACTTGAGTCATAAGCAGCATGACTCAAGGTATTACCCTAGGTTCTAGGTTGATACATTATTCATTAAATGGATCAAACATTAGTATAAAATTATGATCATGTGGTAATTTTATTTTAGATCATTTATTATTTTTTGAATGTGTAGTTTACGCATGATAACATAGAATAATAAACAAGCATGCACAAATAAAAGTAACACATGACAAAATTGATATTTTTTTTATTTCTTGCATGGTCAGTTGTAAGTGTGATCACATAGTGCATTCTTATAAGATAGAAAATGATTTATTTTTTCACATAAAATAATAAAACTCTCAATGAAATATTAAGTTGTAACCTCCTTCCATCATTCTCATTTTGATAAAATCCAATGTTCGAGGTTCTCGGTCAGCCATAGGTGAGGGTGCTTCTTACTATCAGGAAGTTCTTACAAGATTGGTGGGTATACATAACTAAAGTGGTAGTAATTATTATACATATCTAAATATATAATTTTATATTCAAGCATTGAGTGAATCAAGTTATGATTTTAGAATGTCAGACTTCACTCATCAGATCAAGGAACTACGAGTGAATGCAGTGGTTCAGTCAAACGTTTACCATGAACCTTCAGAGTAGTGGATTAACAAATGTATGTAGAATATGAGGGGGGGGGGGGGGTTCAAGGATCCTTTCCTCTAGAATAATCAAGTAACAAAGTATTAAAATTATAGAACAAAGGGTTCCTTGAATTCGATAAAATAGTGGGAGACATTTAACAATTTAATTAATTAAACTAAATGTATTGATTGATAATCAAGATAAAAAGTACTAATCTAGTATAATTCTATTTTTGTAGAAACATGGGATGTTATAAAATGAGAAATACTAAGATAAATATTGGACAAAGTAAATGTATAAACTAGAATGAATTTTCAAGTGTAGTATAGGAACTTTCACACAATACTATTATATTGAAAATTAATGGTGTTGGTGTCCCTACACCTGTTAAGCTACCTCAAGAAGTGTGGGTGTAAAAATTTATTACATTATAATCTTATAAATATTATATGATGGTTATGTCGCTATGCTATTATCAATTTTTTATGTCATTTGTGGACACTACATCAGTACATGGGTGATATAACATGTAGTCTCATTTCTGAGAAGTTTTCAAAGAGAAAGTGAAGCAAGATATGAATAAGGTGATGCTTACACTGGACATGTGTAAATTAAAAGATAGATAATGATATTTTGATAGATTCCTTTATCACATCCATTTAACCCATTTACTATAGTCTCATTTTAGGTTACAAAATAGATATTATTTATTTAACACTTCATTACCAATTTAGGTAGGGTTAACCAAGGAAATAAGAATATAAAAGATAGTTTAATCTTAACTCTTATGGTGAAAAAATTTAAAGGTAAGGTTGAAAGTACATTGGTAAGTAATTCCATAAAAAAATTCACAACATCCTTCAATTAATTTAGGTTTTTTAATAAATATGAGGTTATTTTCTTCACATATCATGAAATAAATCTATATAAGTTTAACCACAATGAATTGAATTAAAAAAGCAAGTTACTGCTTCTTCTTCAGGAATATTCATCGATAAAATGTAATGTTTTAGTCATACGTATTGGGTATTAAATACAATATTCCTTTCACATATGTTTATTTAAATACAATAACCAATTAAGTTTATAAACATTTCTAGAAGTAAGGTGTATTCTCCAAGTGGATGATAAAGTGTGATTCTTAAGTCAGCAATGAGAAGTACATGACTTCTATATTGCTAAGTGAATGATTCTTGTAAAAATATTATTGAGTATAACCAAAACATTAATCTCATGAGTCCTTTGGACACAAGGAGACATTATTCCAGGTCCAGGAATGAATGTTTTTTGTGGTGTTTAATACTCAATCAATAATTTAGGGATGTATGAATAATAGGAAATACCAGATGAATATAAAATGTAAGACTTATTTACCTAGTTGTGGAAAGATAATCTTTGTTAGGAAAAGATAAAAATAAAAGTCCATGATATACCCAGTATGGTATTTAGACTTGGAAGATCTAGAAAACTTTGGTATTATCGATGTACATACTTAATTTTGGAAAAAGGAACCTTTAGAAATAAAGGTAAGCCATAAGGATTTTGGAATTAGTTCAGAAAGTGAGCATGAACTATTTCAAGGGTATGTTAGTGGTAAAAAAACTTCATTAGATCCATTAATTGATTAAGGAATATGCATGTAAAGTATGATATTTTCATGTTCAGAAGATATTTTTTGCTTCAGGCCGACATGTCAAAGAATATCTTGACCAAGAAATCATCAATTAATATAATGTAGCGTGAAGTAATTCCAAAATGAATACTAACTTATTTATATCACGAAATTGATGTTAATGCGGAAGATCAATGATGAAGTCTTACATGTTAACATTGATAAAAAATGAATCATGGAGAAATTTCTAATGAACATTTTATACATCAGAGTTATGATGTAAGGAGTATCAATGTTGTAATTTGTAGAAACTTACATTATATTTTTTAATGTGATTCAAAAATAATAGTGATATCCCATAACCATATTGAAACTATCATGAGAAATTGATATCATATGAGTCATAGTATGATTAAAAATCCATTATCTAATAAGACATGTGGTTAAATTCAAAGTGTTTGTTAGGACATAAACAAACTTGCATCAAGAACAAAGATAGAGTGCATCTAAAGTAATTACCCTAGCAATTTATTAGGATATTACATAAATCCCTAAGAAAATTTATAGTCAAAGTGATAGACTACATTTATATAAGGATGAACATATCTATCAGAGATAGTGGGTGCTATATTTACTTGGGTTTAGTCAATGCTATAGATGAACATGTAGTTGTCATTGGAACAAGTTCCAAAAGTGTATGTGGAAGAGGAACATACTAGAGGCACATACTTAGTAGGAAGGTTAAAACCATAAAAATGGTTTTATATTCACCAAGGTTGGTGATACATTATTTTGTGAGAATAATAATTCCTACAAGTGTGTAGTATATGGAAATTATCTAAGATTGATAAGGTCAATTGAAATTCAATAATGGATTCCATGTATCAAAGTGAAAATGGGATTATTATATTTTAATACTATGGCGGGTATTCAAATGAGATGATACATGGATGGTACAAGCGTGGTAGTAATAAAGATCGATTGAGTATACCAAGTCATTCTTCCTAAATCCTTTAGAATTTTACTTTTCATAGATAATTTTTATGGTAATTATATCGATAATTTCATTTCATGACCACCAATCATGGATGGTGTCTATACGACACAACTAGAAAGGGATGGCCGTGTCATAGAATATTAATAAAGTTTGAAAGTTATTGAAATCCAGTTTAGGATGGAAGTATGAAATAGGATCATAGAATATTCTTATTGAATGAATGTTTTCCATGTGTCTAATAGTAGTAAGTGGGAGTGCCTTTTTACAAGTAAAATATGTTTGACAACGTATGAAAAATAGATATTGGTCTTACAGTTAGTTAAGACCAGTATGAAAGTTATTCTCTAGGGATTGAATTAAAGTAGAAATATATGTTCTAAGGAACATGATATACTGAGGTAGATATAAAGGTATATTGGATGTATCCAATCATACATATAGTTACATGGTGTTGAAAAACACAAGTTGGAAAATTTTGAGAGATAATTCTTACCAATGTCACAAGAAATAATCTATCTAGGTTGACATATCTGGGACATGGGAGGAGATTAACATGGTTAGTTTAATTACATAAACTTTTGTTATGGATCAATAATGTTTTCCATGATATGTAAAAAAAATTATATTTCTAAGATATACTTTATAGTAGGAAAATGTCAATGATTTCCAGAAGAGCTGTAAGTGAAGTAGTCAGAACTATCTGATAGTACTTTAGAAAGTACAAAAGATAAGTACTTGTTGAGTGGAGAAGTAAGGGATACTAGTTATGGTGAGACACAAACTAGTCTTCCTTTGGATCAATTTTATCTAGTATCCTACTTAGGATTAAGGTGTTGAGAGAGACAAGCTCATATAAGCCAGTGGTATCCATACTTACAAATACCGAGTACGTTGAAGCTTCTAAGGATACTAAGAAGCAGTAAAATTCAATGATTTTTCTAGTTCTTGGAATCACACCTAACAAGTAAAACATTATCATAATGTACATTATGATATTCTTACTATACAAGATGTCAAGTTATGACTGTGGACAAATAGGGATATACTCAGGGATATCATCTCTTGAAAAATTGTACTCAAGGAGATGAGGTTGAAAATAGAAGAATAACCATGTGGAAGAATTGTGGAAGACCCAGAAACTAAATTCATGACTCAGTAGAAACATGATTTTGATCATGTGATAGCTAACAAGGTTGGTTAGAAATTTGTCTCTAGTACAAGTGGGAGTGTTTTAATAGTGGGTTTCCAAGACCCAACTATATAGTACTTCTGATTACCATATCATGTATATAGTTATATATACCTGATGTATACATACCATTATAGTGTGGAATTTTATGCAACCACTATTGAAATAGTAATGTCCATATATTAATTGTCGTATCAAAAGGTTATAGTAGATCCCATGATATAATGAGAACCTCAAGATACTATGAAATTAATCTTAAACAATATTACTGATTGTACATAGTAGATGTTTGACTATTAGGAGCTGGAGGATCATATGCATGAAGACTTATTCTCATGTAGTTCACACTTTGTGATCTATAGTAATGAGATCATGAGGATATACCTGCCAATAAAAACACCACATGTTTTGGGTTTCATTGGATGTTCCTATCTATAGACATATGTAATAGTCTCTTGAATTGATATCATTGCTAATATGTTCCATTTGGTCGTGTACTTTTATGCATGAAAAAAACCATGATAATTAAATCGCAGTGAGGTAGATTTTCTTGGGTGTGTCACTGGTGGTATGACATTAGTTGAATGGTTAAGAAAGGATTCTTCACTTCTAGGTTAATGAAGTAATATATCTCGAGAAATGTTGATCAGGATGGTAGTACCTTCATAAGATCAAGAACATGATAGTTGAGGGTAAATATATCCATTTAGATCAACAAATAATATAGCAAGAAAAGGATGATGACATGGGTTTTCATCCGGCTTTATGTGATATTAAATAAAAAGTGATTATATTACACAATGCATGTTTATATGTCCGTTGTCACTTCTATGACTATCCTTATCGTTTTAGGGGTCATGATGGGATGCTAGATCCCACTCTTGGTCTATGAATAGTGTTCACTACTATCGAGTTAAGAGCTTAGAGGGTCACACACAACATTGTATTCAAGAATAAGACCTATTTAGTTGTATAGGTAAATATGAAATGGTGGGCCCCACCACTATGGTATGAGATTTTTTCAAGGGTATACGATCACCCAGGAATAAATAAATTCATATTATTCAAGTTAAGAATAATTGGCACTAAATTTATTTATTGAATATATTTACAAGTTTTAAAGTAAATACATGGAAATATTATTTGAACGAATATTAGTTTAAAATATTAAAGGTTCATTTAATATTTTTGAGAATAATGAGTTGAGTTTATGGATCAGGTATTATCAAATAATATACTTATTATATTATAATAAATTGATAATAATAATAAATGGTATTTATGGCTCTGTATAGTAGTCATTATATCATTTATATAGTGTATTAAATATTTGGGGGATGGGGGGGATTTCAGGTAAGTGAATAACACACTATATATAGAGGAGGAGAGGAATTCACCAATTACTATTCAATACAAAATAGTGATGGATTCAATCTTCTATCTGTCCCACTTTCTAGAGAGATAATCTCTAGATCCAGTCAATCAGGCTGAGCTCTCTCTCATGCATCGCAATCAAGGTGATGTGGCGATTATTGGAGTATTAAAGGGATCATCGAATCTTCATGCTAGCACCTAGAATTTGATGATCAGTGCTTCTATATTTTCTTGAAGCGTGTGTGGACGATCTTGATGGATTTGTCTTCAGATTCCTTGAGAAGTGATCACCGATGACGAACATGCATCAAGTTAAACTTCAAGTCAAACAAGAAATTTATGATTTTTTTTAATTCCTCACACAAGATCCTTAGATAGAAATTGGGCAGCATTTCACCAACGACAACGAACTCATATCAATCTTCAGTGTAAAATTTTATTAAACCCCCATGTTTCAGGGCTTCCGTTGCATTACTATAACCTTCAATACCCTCTTTATCTTTTCACATGTCAATAATTTTACTTTCAAGCCACAAATCCCCTTTCCCCTATAATTTAATCATTCATGGTATGATTTAGGAAAACCAATGCATTCCATTAATGACAAGTAGTTTGTACAATACTATACAACCACCTCAGAAATATACCTCTCAATAATGGAGGCTTTAAATAGATATGGATTTTTAACATATCCATTCGATATATTCATATAACTTTCAAAAGGATACATCCAATGTAGATATACAGTTCCAAAAATAATTATTTCTCATTCCAAATGAACCACTAAATGAAATAATATATCAAAAAAAGATGGAGGAAAATATATTTCCAGTTCACAAAGTATAAAAACTATATCATTCTCTAAATTGTTCAATAAATTTAGATTAATCACTTTGTTAAAAATTAAATTGAATAAATAAAACACCTTCCTGATATTCATTCTAACATGAATGGGAAATATTCCATGTAATGAAACTGGTATAATTTATTTCATCATGATGTGACAATCATGAGACTTCATGCCTGTCAACTTCAAATCTTTTGATGACACATAATTTTTTACATTTGAAGAATAATCTTGTGGTACTTTGATACCATAATGACACTGATAAAAATTATTTTTCTACCTCTTGTATAATGCAGGAAAAGATGGAGGTAGGTATGTTCATGTTCAATTAGGAGTGGTAGATAACTCCAAATGTATTCCCATTGAGAGTAAGTCCAATCATGCATTAAACCCATATTTAGTATTACCGTTAATATTATCAATATTCTAATAAAACAATCACATATATTCTTCTAAAAATGTATGAAATCAATGTTATATTTGACCTCAATATATATTAGTTATCAAATCTCAAAAAGAATTGATTTTTTGTTCCAAATATTTCTATTATTACAAAATTTTGGTGTCTTTCTGAATGTGACATCAATATTTTCACCCTCTCAAAATAATTATTGGTGGAAAAGATTTTAGATCAATATCAAAATATTATGATCTATCTAATTCCTTTTTTAATCTTTAATAAGAGTAATCCATGGAGAAAAACCTCTGATAAACCATGTATATTATTTTTCTCCCATGTTGATGTTGATAATACGATGTTTGTTCACAAACTGGACAAGATTTATGCCCCTCAACATTGTATCAAGAAATTTTTTCACATGTTCGAAATTACTTTATAGTGAACATAATCATTTCATGTTGTTGATAATGTTCTATTTTGTAAGAGTCCTATAATCTATTACCTTCATCCCATAAAATCTTCAAATCATCAATTAATGGTTACAAGAAAATATCAATATGATTTCTAAGCTATTTTGGTCCATAATTCATTAAACTCAACATTATATATTTACACTTCATACAAAATTAAGGAGATAATTTGTGAATTACAAATAAAACAGGTCATTAACTATGTTTTCTTCCAAATATTTGATAAGAATTCATTCCATATGTGCAGAATCCAAGTTTGATATTTTGAACTTTATTTCTGAATATAGGAAATTGTTGATCAATTTTCTTCCACTATGGGAAATTAGCTGGATAATGTATTTTTTCATTAGGTATCCACTCATATATATGTAATCATAACCTTTTTTAACAATTTAAATTTGAAAAATAAATCTTTCAAATGATGAATTATAGGAACATACCAAATTGCATTGGCATGAGTCTCTATAACTGGTAAATCAACATGTGATTTTCCTTTCAACTTAAACCATGATACCCCAAATTTTGGAATTCCTAATAGACATTTACATTAATTTCTATATAGAACACAATCATTTAGGTAGGCATGTATTTTTTTACCCCAAACCCATCAAGCACAATATTTTCTTCACATTATAATGTGAATATGAAAGATTATTTTCTTTAGGAAATATGTCTTTAAATAGTTATAGCAACTTTGTTGGTCTCTTCTCACTCTTTACATTTTTCACCATCAATTTCATCAATCTTAACACCATTGATATACCCTTAAATTCCATACAATCTGGATATAATGGGTTTTCTACATCACTATATAAATGCTCAATTATATGTTATTTTCCAATTTATTCTACTACAATATCATGAATCATTTCTTAAATTTTATTATACTTATCATCTTGAAAATCATCAATCATCAATAGATATTGAATTAATCCCTGTTTCACTATTCCATATCTAAGGTTTGTGGCTCAGATTAAAAAAATGAAAGATTACATTGTAATGCCTCAATCATAGTTACCCAGGGTCGGTGCATTATTACATAACATTAGCACAATCACAAGAGATCAAGTCTTGAAATACTGATTAGTTTAGTATCCTTAGAAGTGGTAGATACATACATAAGTTTTACATAACATCATGAAATGGAAAAACAACAACATCATGTCCCCTTTGAACAGACTCATATCCTTTATCCTATCCTTTTAGGTTAATCGTAATATACTTCTTCGCATCCTAGGAAAAATAAAACATAGAAAGGGGTGAGATCAGATGATCAATAAGGATAACAATATAATTGAAACTATCATAAATAAGTATAAATATTTATGGCAATGTATAAGACTAAAACACAAGCCTTTTAAACATAATCTTCCACATAATATATCAAAGATAAATCAAATAATTCCATTTACTTATTCACATGGATATTCCATTAGTCGAATAATCACTTGTAATATCAATAACCAATTTCATAATGATGGAATGCATAATTCCAAAAATCATAACCACATAGTCAAGGCCTCGTTCCAAGACTAAAAATAAGATTTTGTCAAGGCCTTGTGCCAAGACACTATTTTGTCTCATGAGACCTATCGATGCATCGAGGAGCTATAGCAGACTCCACCCGTCACTTACTAAGTCCAATGCATTTCTTATATGAAAAGGTTGAAACATAACATAAACATTCATATTAAAACTAGCATACAAAATGTTAATACATTAACCATAAACCATGAATGGTATAAAAATATCACATCCACAGTCAAACATATCACAAAACCTTCAATAAAATATGGAATATTTTATCATAATAAATCAACTTCATACAAGTGTAAAATCAATCAAATGATGTTGACATAGATGAAATAAAAATATTTGAGAGAAATATCTCTTTATATTTTGAAATCATTTAAAAGTCATGTAATTATAAAATAAAACATTTATTTTTAAAATATTCTTATAAGGTTTTAAGGGAATCTTTGAAGGTGTTTTAATGATGGAAAATAGCCGCACCCACCGTATAAGTTAAAAAAATATTCTTACCTTAATTTGTAAAAAATGGTCATAAAGTACCTTTTTTGGAAAATGACGGAAAGATTCATTTCAAAACATTGTTTAAAAAGTAAAACAAGGGTGTATATGAATTTAACCCATTTTCTAGGAAATATTTATTTTTTTGAAATATATTTTTAAGAAACACAGATGTGGATGATAAAGAAGTCCCAATAGATACTTACATATAAACAACCTTGAAAAATAAAGAGATTGTAAAATTAATCCTTACCTTGTACCTTTCCTTGACTGAGGGTATGTTAACCTCCTATATAATATTTAAATCATTGTTATTAAATTATAAAAGCACCACATTCATAAATATGATATCATATATGATCTTCTAATATTTCTTTGATAACAATATTTCAGTAGTATCATTGTTCTGGGTGTTAACTGATTCATTTTACTTTATATGTTTTGTTATATAAGTCATGTTTGAAATGGATAGGATGTATTTGATTCATATCCAAAATTATATTAAGTTATTAAACATTATTTTTAATTATAAAATAAAAATTATTCTTGAATGATTATGATGGGGAACAAATCTCATCGTGTTCGTGGAGACGGTAATCCGTACGTACGCATGAGTGACAATACCATTCTATTGATAGTGGAATTGTATTTAATTGGATGGTATATCATATATATAGAATAATTAATATTCTATATTTATTATTTACATCAATTATATTCATTATTATACCCATCCAAATAATGAAGTGTTGTATAAAAAACTACACCACGACGTGGAGACGGTAAGCCGTACGTACACATGTATGGTGACTTTGTCATCATAGGATGGATAGAATAATGAATATGGTTGTACCATATTTATAATAACATAAAATTATGTAGAAGGTACTGGATTAATTATTTTTTTATGGAAACAACAACGAAAGTGGAAGTGGGAGAAGAAAAGAACTTTGAAAGAGGTGATAAAGTAATTACCTATTCTTGGGGTTCTTCCTTTTGATTTGATCAAAAGGGATCTTTAGGTTGGATTTATGATCAAATGAAGGCCTATGAGTTTAAGTGAGGGTAGTTTGGAGGATATTTGAGTAGATTTTGGCCAAGAAAAATGGATTTTGAGGTGTGATTTTGAGAGAAGGGGAAGTACCCTTTTATAAGATAGGTGGAGGTCACTTTAGGAAAAGCTTGAAATATTATTTTATTATACAATCATATTTGGTTTATAGTGGCTCCAAAAGGATTTATTTCGAGGATAATGTGGTGATGAGTTGAAAATCTCTCAGACAATAGGTTTTAGATAGGTTTAGGTAACCATATTAACCTTATCTTTTAGATTTAACTCTTAGTTAAATAGTTTAACTTTTACCATGTATTCTTGTATTACTATAATAAATGGTTAATAAACATACTATAAATAGACAATAAAACCCTATGTGGTTAATTATTGATATATCTAATCTTATGTAAGTTTTTTTTCCGAACCTTAGGTTTTTAGTAATATTATATCAATTAATAATATAATATTTGTTTTAAAAACCCATTTATGTCAATTTTGATGCTATTTAGTATTTGGTTTTTGTGAAAGTCATAACAACTTTATCACTTCAAAAAAAATTATTTAATTAACCCAAACTTGTCATATTGACCTATAAAATTCTTGGAATATATCCAAATTCTCAATTTAAAATTATATTAATATTTATAATATCAATTATTTTAATATTTCAATAATAAGGTAATTACTGCATCATCATTGTTTCATAAATAAATTTAATTATTCAATGTATAAAAATTATAAATAAAATACTCTTATATAGGAAATATTTTTATCTTTCTAATTAATGTTTATAGTCAAATTTATCTTATGTATAACTCTATATTAAAAATGGTTTAGTTATTAAACATTGAATTTAACACTTTTAACTATTCTTTAAATAAAATAATAATAAATGTCTTAATCTAATACAGGTAAAACAAAAGGATCATATTTTATTCCTAAGGTTTATTATGGTTTAAATAAACTTATACAATAGAATTAGAACATGTGTTAGGGTAATTATAATATCATTTTTACCTTTAATTAGCCAATTTACTTCTAACAGTGGTAAATAAAATTCCAAAGTTACTATTCACCAAAAGTTATTTTCATCCTGTTGAACCAAATTTTACTTACTGATGCCAAGAATATCTCTCGTATTTTTTAAATTCAATTCATAGAAGCGGTAAAATTACATTTTATGCAAATTTGCAAATGTGCCTAGAAGGTGGGTAAAAGACGGCAAAAAGTTCAATAAAATTTTATATATCTAATCTTATTATAAAATGACTCCAATGAATTAAATTGAAAATATATAGGTATTAAGTATCTATTTTGACCTAAAACTAATTATTTAAATAAAAATTCAGTTTTAAACAATAACGTAATGTTTTTTCACTATTCATCAAAAATTGATTATTTTCAGAAAAATACCAAAAATTCACCCTAAGCTAATTTTGATATTCTGAATACAAAAATGAAGTCCATTTTGAAAAATAAAATTTATAAAATTTAAAAAAGTGGGTATTAATATTCATAATGGCTAGTTTGATTGGTTGTGGTGTATTAGAACTCGGAGTTGCGTACAACACAAGCTATTGCATTATTCAAAGAGAAACATACCATGGAAGCTTGGGATGTTACATTCTTACCTCCATAAAATAATTTCTTCCTCCAAATTTCTAGAATACTACTACATAAAAATATTTGAGTGTTTCTTCATCATAATTTCCTCGGGTTCCCATGTTGCCTCTTCAATTTTATGGTTTCTCCATAGAACTTTTACCAGATGAGTCATCCGATTTCTCAACAATTTTTCTCTAGTATCAAGAATCTTTATGGGATCTTCACAATAAGACATATCAGGTTCTAGTTCTATTTCGTCCTAGGTGAGTACATGCATTAGTCCAGACATGTATTTTCTCAACAGTGATACATGAAACACATCATGAACTTTGGAGAGACTTGGCAGCATTGCCAAATGGTAAGCTACAACTCAAATTCGTTCTTGAATTTCAAAAGGTCCGATGTACCTTGGACTTAATTTACCCTTCTTACCAACTCATACAACACCCTTCTATGGAGATACCTTCAAGAAATCATGATCTCCTACTTGAAATTATAAATCCTTCCTTCGGTTATAGGCATAGCTCTTTATCCAACTTTGAGCTGCTTTGATGTGGGTTTGAATAATCTTCACCTTTTCTATTGTTTCCTCAACAAGTTCTGGGCCTACGATTTTTCTTTTACCAACATCATCTCATCAAGTTAGTGTACGACATCTCTTTCAATATAACGCTTCATATGGCAACATCTAAATACTTGAATGGAAGCTATTGTTATAGGAAAATTTTACCAGAGGTAAATACTGATCCCACATACCTAGAATGTCAAGTGAGAAAGATCTCAACATGTATTCTAAGGTTTTAATAGTCTATTATGACTGTCCATCAGTCTGAGGGTGGTAGGCAGTTCTCAAAAAAAGTTTATTATCTAGGAATTTATGAAGACTTTTCCAGAATCTTGATGTAAAATAGGGATCAAGATCAGAAACAATCGATAGGGGTACATCATGAAGTCTTAAAACTTCATTAATATATCGTCTTGCTAAACATTCAAGTGGTAAATCTTCTCTTATAGCATGAAAATGTGCTGACTTTGTAAGACGATCAACAATGACCCATATTACATCATTCATTCTAGGAGTCTTTGGTATCCCCATGATGATGTCCATCGTAATATCATCCCATTTCTACTTAGGTATGGGTAGAGGTTGCATGACTCATCAAGGATGTTGTCTTATATCCTTCACCTATTAAGAAACCATACATCTTGACACATAATCATCAATCTCCCTCTTCATGTTTTCCCACCAAAAATGTTCCTTCAAATCTTTCTATATCTTAGTTCTACCAGGGCTTATAGAGAAATTGGATTTATGAGAATCATCCAACGATTCACTTTTCAGATCAGGTATATCGAGAACACAAAGCCTTTTCCTAAATTTCAAAATTTCATCTTCATATATAAATTCGATCAATCTACCATCATTCACAACTTTAACTTTCTTTTGAAATTTCTCATTATCAGTCTGATTTTTTTATCCTTTCTAGTAAATATGGTTTGGCAACCATTTTAAAATGTATCGATGTTTCAACTTCCGTGGTTATTCCCATATCTATCTTTACCAGATCCATGAACATAGGATCCCTTTTAACTCTCATCTAGTTCAGAACTCCATGATCCTTTCTACTCAAAGCATCTGACACTTTATTTTCCTTCCCCAGGTGGTAGTGTATAGTGAAATCATAATATTTGAGTATTTCAAGCCATCAACTTTGCCTCATGTTGAGTTCTTTCTATGAGAAAATATACTTCAAACTCGTTTGATCAGTATATATATCAAATTTTTCACTATTGAGATAGTGTATCCATACTTTCAAAGAAAATATTATAGCTGCTAACTCAAAATCATGAGTATGATAGTTTTGTTCATGAATTTTTAGCTGCCATGATGCATAGGCAATAACTCTATCATTTTGCATAAGGAAACAACCAAGTCCCTTCTTTGATGTGTCACTATAAATAACAAACCCTTCATTCCCTGATGGTAGACTCAAGATAGGATCATTAACTAATCTTATCTTTAGTTCTTCAAAACATTATTCACATTCTTTTGTCCAAACTAATTTAAACCCTTTACATGTGAGCTTGGTTAATGGGTTAGCCAATCGGGCACAATTCTATACAAAATGCTGATAATAACTTGCTAAACCAATAAAACGACATACCTCAGTTATACTCATCAGTGATGGCCATTCTTGGATTGCTCTTGTCTTATAAGGATCAACAAAGATTCCATACTTAGAGACAATATGGACAAGAAAAGAAATCTCCTGAAGCCAAAATTCACACTTACTAAACTTCCCATTTAATTCATTTCTTCTAAGGGTTTTCAAAATAGTGCATAAGTGATTTTCATGATCTTCATAGATTTTAGAGTATACCAAGATATCATCAATAAATAATACTAAAAATTCATCAAGATATTCCTTTAAAACTATATTAATTAGATCCATGAAAATAGAGGGTGCATTCATCAGTCCAAAAAGCATTATTGTAAATTCATATTGATCATACATGGTTCGAAATACTGTATTTGGAATGTCTTCCTTTTTCATGTACAACTGATGGTATCCAAATAGAAGTTCAATATTTAAAAAATATTTATCTCCATGAAGTTAATCAAATAAATCATCAATACGAGGTAAGGGATACTTGTTCTTTATTGTTATAGCATTGATCTTCCTATTGTCAGTGCACAACCTCATAGATATATCTTTCTTCTTAACAAAAAGAACAGGATATCCCTATAGAGAAACACTAGGGTGAATAAATCCTTTATCACTCAATTCCTCTAGTTTTTCCTTTATTTCCACTAATTCTACAGTGGCCATTCTATATGGGGTCTATGATATGGGCCTTGAACTAGGAATTAAGTCAATAGAAAACTCAATTTCTCGTTATGGAGGATGTCCCGGTAAATCCTCTGGAAACACATCAACATATTCTTGCACAATATGTACATCATCTATTAGAACATTATTTTCCTCACCCATAGTTATTTCACTCCCTTCCTCCCCAATAATTTAATTTAGTAGAGCTACTGGGGGTGGATCTAGATAAAAATCAGATGGTGACGTTTTTGCTCTAAAGATAAAGTATTCCTTATCATCATCATAAAAAATTGTAACCTCCATCTTCTTATAATAAATTTTTGCATCATGGTCCGAAAGCCAATCCATACCGAGGATTATATAAAATTTAATAATGGTTATTACAATAAGATTACCAGATAAAGCATCTTTATATGCCATAATGTTAACTGATTGACAAAACATTGTTGCAATGATACTTCCCTTAGGAGTTTTAATGAACAACTCCCTTGTTAAATCAAATTGGAAATATCTAATTTTCTTAGAAAACTGAGAAGATATGAAATAATGTGATGATATAGAATCAAATAAATCATTGTCTAATTTTTAGGAAACCATTAAATTACCCACCACTACGTCATTTGGAGCTTCAACCTCAGTAGTAGTGATCACATAAGCTTGGCCTTTCTCCCATAGAATTTTATGAGGTATATTTCTTTGACACTTAGGATATTCATTTTCATAATGCCCCATTTCTCTACAATTGTATAATTCAACATTGACAACCTCTTTCTTTCCCTTTCAATCACGAGCTTGGTGGCCTTTCTCACCACACTTGTAACAGACTCCCATTCCCTTTAGGCATATACTATAGTGTTTCTTCCCACATTTACTACAGGATAGAAATTCAACTTTTCCCTTCTTCCACTTATTTCCATTTCCATAGTGTTCATAAGATCTCTTCTTATCTTGATTTTCTTTAAAGTCATAAGACTTAGAGAATTCCTATTTTGTCTTGATAGCATATGAGACAATATCTTTGTACGATGAGAAGGATTTTGAGACTAATTCTTAATGGGTAAATGGTTTTAACCTATCAAATAATCGATCAATATTACTCCTTGGGTTACATATATAATCTGTTACATGCCTTTCCAACCTTGTAAAGTTAGCCTCATACTTTGCGACATTATCATCCTCCTTTTTCCTCATACTCAGAAATTGTCTTTCCAAATCTGCTCAATGGGCACGAGTAAAGTATTTTTCTAGGAAAATATCTTTGAACTCCCTCCATTACATATTTGATACTTATTAATCCTCCTTTGTGTTTTGAATTAATTACCACCATTGATCTATATCTCCTATGAAGTGATAAACTACCATTACAACTTTTTCTCTTTCGCTACACCCCAAAGCATGAAATATTTTTTCTAAGGAACTTATCCATTTCTTAGTTACAAATGGATTTTTAGTCCCATTGAATGTTGGTGGTTGTTTCCTCATGAAGAGGTCTAACATTGACCCTCCATGTTATGGATCAAGGTGCTCTATACAAGTAAGGTTATTATTTATAACCTGAGTGAGTTATCCAAGTATGGTTATAAGTTGTTCAGCACTGGTTGCAACACCATCTCCACTATAATTATCTTGAGTAGGAGGAAAATCCCAACATGGATTACATGCATTGATATAGTTTCCATTCCTTCCACTAGGCGTCATTTATAAACAATGGCATACACTAGACTAGTTTTTGAATTGCAATAGATAATTCGAAACTAGTAAAACAATTAACATAAATTAAATAGTTTATGGATATAATCCATAATCATAAAAAAAATTTCCTTGAGGAAGTATTTAATCATAAATCCTTTATAATGGTTTGTAAATAAAATGTGAATTATCTTAAGCATATCCCCTGGGATTGTCGTAACCAAGAGTGCAGCAAGGCTCGTTGTTATGTACCAGAATACCCTAGGTCAAGCCCGAAACTCCTTGTTAAAGTTTTTACTCCTAGGTACATCTGTTCCAGAGCATCCACTACCTGATCGTATCCAGACAATGATGTATTTGTTGGAAAACTCACAAAATCTCTACACTAACAAAATTCTAGGAAGTTCTTCTATACTAATCCTCGAATTCTATCTTAGGGTAATGTTCTCTAATAAGAGTTTTTCTAAATCTAGTTTCCAAGGTTTGTATTAAACTTCCACTAATACCAACTATAATGCCCCAACACTAGTTACCCAGAGTTAGTGCATTATTACATAACATTGTCTTGATCATAGGAGATCAATTCTCAAAAGACCGATTAGTTTAGTAGCCTTGGAAGTTCTAGATAGATACATAAGTTTTATATGGCATCATGAAATGGAAAAAACAAAAACAACATTGTATCCCCTTTGAACACACTCATATATCTTATCCTATCCCTGTATGTTAATTGTAATATACTTCTTCACATCTTGGGAAAAATAAAACATAGAAAGGGGTGAGCTCATATGCTCAGTAAGGATAACAATATAGCAGAAACTATCCTAAATAAGAATAAACATTTAAGGTAATGTATAAGACTAAAACACAAGCCTTTATAACTTAAACTTCAGCATAATATGGAAAAGATAAATCAAATAATTCCATTTACTTATTGAAATGGATATTCTACTAGTTGAACAATCACACGTAATATCAATAGCCAATTTTAGAATGATGGAATGCATAATGTCGGACATCATAATCACATAGTCAAAGCCTCATGTCAATACTACAATTAAGATTTTGTCAAGGCCTTGTGCTAAGACACTATTTTGTCTCATGAGACCTATTGATGCCCTGAGGAGCTATAGTGGTCTCCACCCATCACTTATAAAGACCAATTCATTCCTTATATGAAAAGGCTGAAACATAACATAAACATTAATATTAAAACTAGCATATGAAATGTTAATACTTTAACCATAAAACATGAATGGTATAAAAATATCACATCCATAGTCAAACATATCAAAAAACCTTCAATACAATATGGGAGATTGTATCATAATAAATCATCTTCAAACAAGTGTAAAATCTATCAAAGGATGTTGACATAGATGAAATCAAAACTGTTTGAGATAAATATCTCTTTATATTTTGAAATCATTTAAAATTCATATAATTATAAAAGAAAACATTTATTTTGAAAATATTATTATAATCTTGTAAGGGAAGCTTTGAAGGTGGTATAACGGTGTAAAATGGCCGCACCTGCTGTATAAGTTAAAAAAACATTCTTACCTTAATTTGTCAAAAAGGGTCATAAAATACCTTGTTTGGAAAATGATGGAAATATTACTTTCAAAAAGCTTTATAAAAAGTCAAACAAGGGTATAAATTAATTTAATCTATATTCTAGTTAATAGTAAATTTTTTTTGAAATACATTTTTAAGAAACACTGATTCAAATGATAAGGAAGTCGTAGTAGATACTTACGTATAAACAACCTCAGAAAACAAAGAGATTGTAAAATTAACACTTACCTTGTACCTTTCCTTGATCAAGGGTAAGTTAACCTCATTTATAATAGTTAAATCATTGTTATTAAATTATAAAATAATTACATACATAAATATGATATCATATATGATCTTTTTATATTTCTTTGTTAATAATATTTCAGTAGTATCATTGTTTCGGGTGTTAAATGATTCATTTTACTTTATATGTTTTGTTATGCAAGTCATGTCTTTAATGGATAGGATGTTTTTGATTCATATACAAAATGATATTAAGTTATTAAACATTATTTTTAATCATAAAATTAAAATTATTCTTAAATGATTATGATGAGGAATGAATCACATCACGTTCGTGGAGACGGTAATCCGTACGCACGCACGAGCGACAATACCATTATATTGATGGTGGAATAATATATAATTGGATGGTATATCATATATAAAGAATAATTAAAATTTTATATTTATTATTTACATCAATTATACTCATTATTATACCCTTAAAAATAATGAAGTGTTGAATAAAAAACTACACCACAACGTGGAAACTGTAAGTCGTACGTACACACGTATGGTGACTTTGTCATTCATAGGATGGATAGAATAGTTAATATGGTTGTACCATATTTATAATAACATCATAGTATGTAAAAGTTATTGGATTTATTATTTTGGTATGGAAACAACAAAGAAAGAGGAAGTGGAAGAAGAAAAGAACTTTGAAAGAGGTGATGAAGTAATTACCTCTTCTTCGGGTTCTTTCTTTAGATTTGACCAAAAAGGATCAATAGGTTGGATTTATGATCAAAGTAAGTCCTCTAAGTTAAATTCGGGGTAGTTTAGAGAATATTAGAGTAGTTTATGGCTGATCCAAATGGCTTTGTAGGTGTGATTTTGAGAGAAGGGGAAATACCCTTTTATAAGAGAGGTGAAGTTCACTTTAGGAAAAGCATGAAATATTATTTTATTATACAATCATATTCAGTTTATAATCTCTCCATAAGAATTTATTTTGAGGATAAGGTGGTGATAGGTCTAAAACCACTCAACCAATAATTTTTATACAGGTTAAGTCACCATATTAACCTTATCTTTTAGATTTAACTCTTAGTTAAATAGTTTAACTTTTACCATGTATTCTTGTATTATTATAATAAATGGTTAATAAACTTACTATAAAAAGACAATTAAACCCGTGTGGTTAATTATTGATATATATAACCTTATGTAAGTCCTTTTGATGAACCTTATATTTTTATAAATAGTATATCAATTAATAATCTAGTATTTATTTTAAAAACTCATTTATGTCAATTTTGACACTATTTAGTCTTTGGTTTTTGTGAAAGTCATAAAAACTTTATCACTTAGAAAAAAATTTATTTAATAAACCCCAAAATGTCATATTAACCAAGAAAATTCGTGGAATACATCCAAAGTCTCAATTTACAATTATATTAATATTTATAATATCAATTATTTTAATCTTTCAACAATAAGGTAATTACTACATCATCATTGTTTCATAAATAAATTTAATTATTTAATGTATACAAGTTATAAATAAAATACCAATATGTAGTAAATTTTTTTTTATTTTTCTAATGAATTTTTATAGTCAAATTTATCTTATGTATAACCCTATATTAAAAATGGTTTAGTCCTTAAACTTTGAATTTAACACTTTTAACTCTTCTTTAAATAAAATAATAATAAATGTACTAATATAATACCAGTGGAAAAAAAGGATAATATTTTATTCTAAAGGTTTATTTTGGTCTAAATACAATTATCCAATAGAATTAGTACATGTGTTAGGGTAATTATAATATCAATTTTACCTTTAATTACCCTATTTACTTTTAACCGTGGAAAATAAAATTCAAAAGTTACAGTTCAAAAAAAAATATTTTCACCCTTTGAACCAAATTTTACTTACTGATGTCAATCGTGTCTCTCATATTTTTTAAATTCAATTCAAATAAGTGGTAAAATTATTTTTTATGCAAATTTTCAAATGTGCAAAGAAGGTGGGTAAAAGACGGTAAAAAGTTCAATAAAATTTTATATATCTAATCTTATTATAAAATGACTCCAATGAATTACATTGAACATATATAGGTATTATGTATCTATTTAGACCTAAAAATAATTATTTAAATTAAATGTCTGTTTGAAATAATAACTTAGTGTTTTTTCACTATTCATCAAAAATTGAATGTTTTCAGAAAAATACCAAAAATTCACCCTAAGTTAATTTTGATATTCAAAATCAAAAAATGAAGTACATTTTGAAAAAAAAATTTAAAATTTTAAAAATTGAGTATTATTATTCATAATGGCTAGTTTGATTGGTTGTGATGTGCTAGAACTCGAAGTTGCATACATCGCAAGCTATTGAATTATTCAAAGATAAACGTACTGTGGGAGCTTGGGGTATTATATAAATGATATCTTATTTCTCTATTTTTAAACTTCTTTATGTTTAAAAATTTCAAACATAGATAGAAAAAAATTGTTACTTGGAACATTTTGTTTAGAAAATTCCAAAAAAAATAATCAACACCTTCCTCATATTTATCACTTGTTCACAGTGAAATAATCCAACTTTGATTAATTATAATCTATAAAAAAAATTCTAGAATTAGGAATGTGTTATTATATTTTGAAATTTAATTTCAAATTTACATTTATAAATAAAATTATACCATAAAAGTTTTCATTAATAAAGGATGACAACATATTTGATAAAAAAAAGTATCACATTAACACATTTATTTATCATTATTTCATAAAAAATCAAAAAAATTCATGAAATTAGTATGATCATATAAATATATATTATCGATACCCTATATTAGAACTTCAAAATCCACTATACCTTCAAAATTTCAATTCACAATGTAGAGAAAAAACATACATTAGCCACACATTAATTAGTAAATTTACATTATTTATAACTTGAATTCATAAAATAATCATTTAATCAAAAATTAATCTCAAAATATTCATACATCAATTAAAAAAATACCTCATATAGATGAATAATTGGAACATATAAAAAATAGTGAAGATATGAAAAAATTAACAATGGCAGATATCATTTATGAAAACAAGCCCAAAATTACATTTATCAATTAAAACATGCCTTGATATATAGAAAATTGAAACAATAAAAAAAATGTAAATATATACTGTATAAGGGATGAATGATAATTCAACAACAATAAAAATATGGAATAGAGAGACCGAAAGGGGTGGTGATGACAGTTTAGAGTGGAAAATGGTGGTAATGACAACTGAATGTGATTAGAGTCCACCAGATTGAAGAATGAAGGATTAGGGTTCCCGATGTTAGAGAAAAAAGATAGCTATCATTTGAAATAATGAACCTAATATGATTCAATCCAATTTTTCATAATAATTTTAAAGGTTTATCATGTTAGTTATTTAATAATCAACATGAAAACACATTTTTTCACTTTGATTATTACATAACCGATGTTGATTTTTTTTCAATTTTGGTAATGTTATAACCAATGTTGAAAATAAACACCATGTGTTTTTCAAATTAGATATAAAATAATAGATATGGAAAATAATTTATCATGTTGGATATAAATAAATGATGTGAAAAATGTGTTTCCTTAAATGTATTTTTTACTAGTGATTATAACTTGTCTCACCATTTGGGACATAATATTTTTATCCATGGTTGTAATGGTATGAAATTTCTCTACATGTAAAATAACTCAATTCCATGAATTTAATTATCATAGATTAAAATATGGTTTATATGGGAATTTGAAAAAAAATGCGTCTCAAGGCGAAGTAGAAATTGGAGGCATAATTCTATATGTACTTTTGTTATAATTTCAAACCCCAAACTTACCCTAATCTATTTAATTGGATTTTTAACACTTTATGAGGATTGGTAGTGTATTTAGGAGGGTTTTTATGAATATATTGGTTCTATTGAACCACTATAAACATTTTCAATAAGGAAGTCTTTGTGCAAGGATCTCTTCCAAGAAGGCAATCCTCTTCTTATTTTTATACTTATTTCATAGTTTTTATGCATGTAATATCCATTTGACTTCAATGAGTCTTATTTTTTATTATATTTTACTTATTTTATTTTTATTTATGGTGATAGAATAAAAAAGTTGAGATGATATTAGGTTATACCCTTTTACATTTTACTTATACAAATCGTCTCCAAGATGATAACAACACCTATAGTAGAGTAGTTTGTTTTATTGTAGATATAATTATGAACTCATTTATAAATTATTTTAAATCCATTAAATTCCTATAATTAATAAAAATATGGATATTGGAATTAATTTTTAATGTTTAAATCACTCAAATGATCCACACTTAGCACCTGAGGTTAGGTTTGTGTGCTTTTCAAGTGCAACACTTTAATTGTCAAATACAATCAACTTAGGATCGATTCATAGGGTTCAAATATAATTATCCATACTCAAGAAATTATCAATTAAATTTTGGAGGATCTATTATAATTTTACAAAAATAATAAGTTAGTTTTTGGGCCACAATCAAAGCAGTGTGTTGAGATTGGAAATCTAAAAGTCATCTTAGAATTCATTTGTTTCAATCATTGTGGTTGTGTTTTCTTCCATAGGGTTCAAAGGTTAAAAAATAAAGGAAAAATAATTTAATTAATTTGATAACAATGGATAATTATTAATGATTTATGAAGATAAATATTTTATTATTCACAATCATTCATTTTTTTAATTTTTATGTTTTTATTTCTTTCAGGATTTATTTTGTGAAGATATCATTTCCTTTCTACATTTTTTTTCCAAATTCACTCAATAAAACCACCTATTTCCCTTTTTTATAAAAAATAAAATACCCAAAAATATTTTAAGGTCAATTAAAATATTTAATTACTGACACTAAGGATCCTCAAGAGATGTGACCTAGGTCAACCTATGTGTTGCACACAGTTAAAAAAATTACAAAATTTTTAGAGCACACAAGAAAATTATCATCAGTGACTATATTTCATTAAAAATGAAATATTATATAAAATTACATTATATATTACTCATAATTTTCACCATAGGTACATGAGTCACTAAAAACTAATGATCCTCTGAGTAATTCCATTCTTTAATTGTTTTTAAAACTTAGTATAGGTCCTTAACCACCATAACTGAATGGTCTTCAAAATCTTGATCTCTTTTTGATGCTTTTATTTTGGATAATGTATCTAAGTAAAATTGTACCTTAGGAATAGGTGAGTTGATTTGTATTATAGTGATTTCCTATAGTTTATGGATATACATGCCATCAATTCTCACTTTGGAATAGAAGAGTTATGAACTCACAGGTGACGATCATGAAATAACAATGTCAGATAGTGAATTCTATCTGATATATTTAAAGACATGATTTTTTTAAAATGTTATTGGAATGGAGGAATAAAACTTTTATTGATAGGGGTCATATATAGTGAAAATAATTTGTTATGTTTTTGTTTTAACAATGTTTGTTTTTTATTGAAAACTAACTTTTGTAAAAGAATTTTTTTCTAAATCAGATGAAAGATGTGTTACTAGAATTTTATAATTTTTAAATTGGGAAATTTATGAAATTTTGGATGAATAAAATGTTTTGAAATGTTATTGATCTGATGCACAATTAGATTCTCCATGTAAGATCCCCATGTGGAGATAAGGTATGTCCCAATTTTAATTTTTGGTTCGTGGAATGTTTCCGGGTAGTAGGACAGGTCTTGGGGGTTCTTTGGGGGTTAAAGGAATGGAAAAGAAGGAAAAGAGGCCAATTTGTGCTGAGATGAATGTTGAAGCATGGTTATAAGTAACAATTCATAAAAACGATGTGATCCATAGAAGTGGATTCATGGTTGGGTAAACTGTGCAAGGATTCCTAGGAAACCATGCAACCAACACACACCCCACCCCCTCAGATAGAGGATGGAGCATAGAGTCCTCATAGTTTTTTATATTGTGTGGGTGGACATCCAGATCATGAAGCCAAGTCCCCTCTCAAATAGAGGGAGACACAGAATTGGTGCACAGTTTTACCAACCATGCAACTAAACCATGCCCCACTTATAAACAAGAGTGGACCATTTTTTTCTCTTGGGAATAAATATTTCTTCCTGGAATTTCTACCCAATCAAACCCCCTATAACTAGTGTGAAGAACCAGGATCTTCTACCTCTTATATAGATGATTCTACCTTGTTTCATGGCCTTTTGGAGAACCATTGGGTGTATATTGAAGCTCTAGGTGATTTTAACGCTCCTTTTTATTCTATTTTATAGAGGATGCCTTGGATAGTTGATCTTCTACTTCCTAATCCCTAAAAAATGATTTTCCATCACATTATAATTTGGATATTTGAGGGTGGTTTGATCTCAAATTAAAGTCTAATATTAAGTGATCATTCATCTAAGATCATGAGGTTGGTTGTCCATAAGTGTTTTCCCATAGTATTGATGTTTAATAAGTGTACATGGTTTTACCAATGTACTACCTTGTTTTGTTTTTATGTATTTGAATAAGTAAAGTAATTTGGGAATTATATTGGGGTATAAGACCCTTCATAGTCCTTTCTGGGGCCATTGAAGATTTAAAACTGTACTTAGGTCTACCCAATGGGTATGCTATACCCTAGGAAAATAGTGAAATGAGTTGGTAAATATCGATTTTGGGAAATTATGAGAGTGAATGGGAAGGAGTTGATACTTAGATAACATGAATGGTTAAGGGGGATGATTGAAATTTTCATATTCTTGTGTTTTTGAATTTCTTAGTAGGATTTTTAAAATGGTTTAAATGATGTGTGTTAGATTTTGATCTGGTTATAGTTTTAAATGAAGGAAAATGATGTTTTGAAAGTGGGTAAAATTTTAAAAGGAAGAGTTGACCTCATAGTGTCTTAAATGGTTTTTTTATTATGATATTTCCAATGATGATTTGAAATGAGGGTGTGGATCCCATTTTTGTGAAAATTACATCAATGTCCCTTTTACTAGTTTGAAATGGTTATGAAATCCTTAGGGAATGGTTTAGTTTTTCTTAAGAGGAAGACCCATGTTTTAAACAGTGGATTCCAGATGATTTTTAATGAGTATTTGGTTGTGGTATTTTATACCATGGTGCGATTTAAGGGTCTTTTAGAACCTTGGTAAATGAAATGATAAAATGGTAAATGTGTTAAATGGTTAATGAGGCTTGTGAAAGAATAAGTGGTATGTGTGGGGGTTGGAATGGGGCTCTACTCCACGGTTAGAGATAGACTAATGCTCTAGGACCCACCAATGTATTGGATGACTAGGATGTTGGACTAGGTCTCCTTATCTTGGGTGGGGCTAGACTGATACTCTAGGCCCCACTGATGTATTATATGATTAGGATGTTGGACTGATGCCCCTCATCCTTGGGTGGGGCTAAACTGATGCTCTAGGACCCACTGATGTATTGTATGATTAGGATGTTGGAATGATTCTCCTCATCCTTGGTTCAGGCTAGATAGATGGTCTAGGCCCCTTGTATGTATTTCATGGTTTGGGATGTTAAAAAGAGGCTCTACAATCCCATGTCATGGACATGATATGGTTACCTAAACTAATTCTCTAAGGTAATCAGTTAAAATGAATTGGTTAATGAATTCCCATGTGACTAAAAGTATATATCCTCTTATGCTATGGATTAGTCTCTTAGTATGATCTGAGTGAGATAAGTTTTTGGTTTATATGATGTAACTTGAAGTATAAAATGGTTAATTAATAATTGTTAAATATGAAACATGTTTTCCCTTATTTCCTTTTTTATTTACCTCACCATTATTATCCTCATAAACTATTGTGAAAACTTGTTATTTATTTAGACACTGTTGGTGGCAGCCTACTGAGTTGTACTCATAGCTTTCTCAGGCCTCCATTGCAGTTGGGTACCAAAGCACACACTACTTGTTTTCAGGTATAGGTTTAATATAGGGACATGATGTTGAGTTTGTGAGTGGTATGATGTGTTAGAGCATGGGATGTAAGGACTGGGTTAGAATTAAGACCATGTTCAGGGTTTTTCATAGTTTTGGTATTTTGGCTCTTTACTGTATTAATTAATGTCATGTTTTTTATACATTCGATGCATATATTTTGTTTCACTTGATTTATTATTGGACCTTGTCTTTGGTTGTCTAGTTATATTTCTTATTTTGGTTAATATATCTATTTATTTTATTTATTCTATGTTTGTAATTTGATAAGTGGGTATAGTCTTCCCACTGTATCTTTATATACCCATGATACTAGTCAGTATCTTTTAGCATACAGGGAGTCTTTCCTGAGGACATGTGGTGACTCGACTTAGAGCATCGATTATAGTGGCTCCCAGGTTAGGGCGTTATAAAGTGGAATGAAAGGTGGTTTATTTTGTATTACTATTTAGGCATGGTTAGTAGGAGACTAGGATCTTGTCATGACTTGGTAATGAGATCATGACTGGGTGCCTGCATACCCTCATATGAGGGAAACCCCAAGTTTATAGGTGTGGGGATAGGTGTTCTGTTTTGTGGTTTTATAGTTGATTGATATATCCACCTCGATAGGTGCACTTGGATGTGATGTTTTTGGTTTTTGAGGTTTTATCTATTGGTTCAGTATGGAAAGAGAGGGTGTGTGGGTTTATGCATTATGATAGGAACATAATATTTATAGTTCACTTGTATTTTTCCTTTGATTTATAGTTCCTTGGGATTCATTTCCCAGTAGGGTACTTTTCTATCTGTGTTTCATGCTTATTGATATTCTTTTAAATGGATGTCAATGAAAATGTTTTGAAATATTAATTTTAGTAAAATTGTTATTTTTTAAATGTTAGGTTAATAAAAATATTTTCAAAAGTGTAAATACTTGGGTTTTAAAAATGGAACATTTTGAAATGTGAATCTACATATTTTAAATGGTTGAGTTTAATTGAAAATGGGAAAGGTGATATAATAGAACCTTTAGGGTCTCGGGTTTTGAGTATCCCTAGTTTTTTTATTAGACCCTTTGTATGGGTGGTTTGAGTGGTGAGAGTGCCCTATCTAATACCCTAGTAATAGTCATTAGGCTTTGTTGGGTCTTGATGTGTGGATAAAGGTTCGTGCTTATTGTACCTTAGGTAGGGCTGTGGATTTTTGGTTGTGAGATGTTGACCGGTAATGTGAATGTAGTAACCCTTGTGAGTTTTGATTGTGTGGGTTTCATTGGGCCTTGAAAATGGGTGTTGTGTTTATGGTACTATTAGTGGTAGTGATTTCATTGTGGGAGTGAAACCTAGAGTAAATGTTTTCTTGGGTGTGTTTTATAATGGGTGAAGGATTGTTGCCTGTGAGGGGTGAATTATTGGAAGTTTGATGTGTATGGATGGGGGAGGGAGCCAATAGCCTTTTCAGGGAATTAATCCAATTGTGGAGTTGATATAAGTTGATCTTTGATGTTGTCCTGTGAGAGAGGTTAGTCAAGTTCTTATTCATTTAGGGTACATTTAGAACAAGTTGAGGTTTTTGAGATTTTTCTTGTGACACGCGGAGAGTGATTCCTAGTATAGGTTTGGCATAGTTGTATAAGTGGGATGTTCAATGGTTTTGTAGGTGTAACTTGAGCAGTGGTCTTGTGGAGGTGGGTTTAAGGAATCAAGGGTAACCTGAAGGAGGTCAAACCAGTGTTTGAATTGCTTTAGGATATGAAACATGAGTGGATTATTCGGCGGTGGAATCGATGCATGGTAGCTGGTTGGTTGTAATTCTAGTATCAAATGGTTGAATCATTTATGTATCTAGATTGGTTGTTTTGGAAACGTTCAATAAAGAGATCGATGTTGAATCTAGATGGGCACTTTCATTATGGAAGTAGCACTTGGGGGAAGGGGTGGTCATGAGGACGGGCTTTTTCATGTGAAAGTTTGGGTTGTTGATAGGTAACGTTATGAATTCCTTGATTCTAATGAGGATGGGGGAATAGGAGGCATGGTTAGTTGTTTAAATAGGTGTTTGGTCTTGGTGATGTATGACTCATGGATTCTATAGTTGGGTTTAGTGAGTGGTCATAGGGAATACCGCAACATCAAGGGTCCTGATGAGGACCCTATGTGGGTATGTACGGGAGAGTCACAATTCCATGTGGGATGTGTGAATAGATGGCTCGGGATGAGAACCTATCATTTTATGTGTGATCACAGTGGGACGATCTGGTTATATGAGAGATAGTTTGGTTTTTGATTGGTGTAGTGGTTGTTATATTTCCATTTTGAATCACTAGGGTTATGATGGAAGAACACGAGTGTGGTGATGGTAGTGGTTCCAAAGGGAATGTTGGGTCATGAATACTTGGAAGAGGGTTGTGAAGTGGTGGTGAGTTTTGGTTGGAAATCCCATTCAATTTGTGGTGATTGAGTGTTGATGAGATGTTTTCTGGAAGGGATGTAAGACTTTCAACAGGTTATGGTCTCCCTATAGTGGGAGGAAACATTGGTGATTTATTAGTTTTGGTTTTTTCATCAATGACATCATGGTGTACTCCTATACTCAACATGATCATTCCCAACATCTTGACATCATCTTGGGTACACTGAAAGAGCATTGGCTATATTCTATGCAATATAAAGGTTTTCTCTTGGTTGGATGGAGAGCCTCTTGGAGGTTACATTCATGGAGTACTGTAAATGATGTTAGTTGGTGGGAGGTGCACCATCGTCATTTCCATATGAGGTTTTCATGGTGGAAAATTTTGAAGGATATATTATTGGAAGATAATAATGATCAATGATTAATGTTTTGTTTGTTTTCTCAAGTGAGGGAGGTATGGCCATGAAAAATTCTTATGCTCTATAGTGATAGGGGCGTGATCCATGGGGGTTAGAACATCTTGAGGAAAGTGGTGAAAATGACGCTCCTATTGCGGGGAGTGAGGTGTTAGACGTGGGAGTGTGACACTCATGCTGGTAGGCTTGTAAATGTGTGGAAGAAATTGTGGATAGAAAGTAGTGAAACTATGATGCCAATGAGAAACCTTTGGGGTAAATGTAAAGGTTTTTTGGGAAAGGCCTGCTGGGCCTAGGATGTGGGGATGGATAGAGCCAAGCACTGTCCTTAGAATCAGGCTGGTTCTAAAAGAAATCCAAGTTTTTATGTTAAGAGTTTTGTTGGGGGAAATGACGTGTTGCAATTGTTTATGGGAAATAGAGGTTTAGTGCTAGAACCGCATTGGGAGTCGAGCATGGACTCTGGTAGTTCAATTTGGGTAATATTAGAATATATTTATGTATGAAGGCATATTTTCTAGGAAGAGTGGTGACATTCCAACACTAGGAGTTGGGATTTTGGGGGTGATTTGGTCTGGGATTGTCCTAAATGTATTGGAGAAAGGAACTAAAGTGGAGGGTTTTAAACCTCCTTTGGTGGATGTTTAAATAGTAAGTGTGTTTGTTAATGGAATTTATCTTGAGGAAAAAGATAATATTGTCCTTAGTTTATGTGGGGATGGAGGGTATGCAACTAGTTTGGGTGGTTTTGATGGAAAGGATGGATTCCGAACTTGGATGATTTTATCATGTATTTTTGGGTTTAATGAGTTGGGAAAGGAACCCAATGTGTGTGGGAGTTTGAGTTAGGTTATAGTGGTTTTATTTGATGTTGGAAGTGCTAAACACTGAAAGGTGGTAGTGGTGATCTAGATCATATGGTTGGGAGAACCATAATGGAAAGTGGTCAATTGATAATGTGATTAGTGTTATGGGTGGATGAACTCAGGTGAGTGACAACTTGGTGTTTTAGTTTTGATAACAACCATTTGATTAGGTTTTGACTGGTTAAGTTTCTTTACATAAAGGTTGTACTTTTTGTGTTATGGGTGATCTAATGTGGGATGAGATTATTGGACCTTGATTTGTGTACCAACATAGGTCAAGGAATGTGGGTGAGGAACTGTGTGTTCCTTGATTGATTCTAAGCTTGGGTCATAGATTGAAATTTAAATAATAGGGTAAGTTGGTGCCAAGTGAATTGGTCTATGATTTTTGGATAAGATCGGGCAGGTAGAGTACCAATTGGATCTTCAATAGTGGTATGATGCTTCGTAAAATGTTTCTTTATGTCTTGATTTAAGAAATATTACCTTGACCATTATATGTGATTGGTGTTGATGATGTTGAGTTGAGGTTGATGCCCCCTTTAAGGATAATTGGGGTTGTGTTGTGAAACTCAGTGGGAAAATTATTTGAGGTAAGATCATGATTTTGATATGAATGTTGTGACATAATGGTTGTGATCAAGAGGCAGTGTAAGGAAGGGAAGTTGGTGTGATGTCCCATTGGCCTGAACCATTTTCCTCGGGGGTTTTGTGAGTTTAAAAGTATAGCTCAAAGAAGAGCTATTTTAAGGTGGGGAGGTTATAAGATACCAACCCTGAGATAAGGTACATCTCAATTTTAATTTTTGGTTTATACAATGCTTTCATGGATTAGGGAATGTCTCGAGAGTTCCATAGGGGTTTGGGGTATTGAAAAGAAGGAAAAGAAGCCAATCTACACTGATATAATGGTTGGAACATGGTAAGAAGTAACCATGATCCATAATTTTGTGGCCTGCATAAGGTGGTGAGTGGTTGGGAAAACCATGCAAGGTGGCCCAGAAAATAATATAGCCAACAAACCCCCCTCAAATAGAGGATAGAGCATGGGATCCACAAGGTTTGTTAAACTATATAGGTGGCCAGGCAAACCATGTGGCATGGTCCCCTCTTGGATAAAGGGAGAGACACGGTTGGTGCACGGTTTGGCCAACCATATGACCAAACCATGTTCCACTCAAAAATTAGAGTTTTAAAATTTTCCCTATTGGTATTGAATATTTCTTCCCAAATTTTCCCCCATTCACCCCCTATAGTTAGGGTGAAAACTATGTGCTCCTCTCTCTTTCGTGGATGATTCTCCCTTGTTTCTGGGCTATTTGAAGCACCGTTGGGTGTGGATTAATGCTCTTGGGGAGTCTAATGATACTCTTTCTTATATTTTCTATAATTGACCTCGTGTGGTTGTTCTTATCGTTCTTAAACCCTAAAATAATAATTTTCCATTAGATTCTAAGTTGGGGCTTTGAGGATGGTTTGAGATCAAATCAAAGGCTATGATTAAGTGATTTTTTGTATATGAGCAAGTGGTAGGTGGTCTATAATAGTTTTCCCATAGTATTAATGTTTGAATATGTGTATGTGGTTGTTATAATGCATTGCCTTGCTGTATTTTTATGTCTTTGTATAAGGAAAGTAATTTGGTCATTAGATAGGGGTGTGAAACCATTCATGAACCCCTTTGAGCCTATTTATGATTCAAAACTAGACCTAAGGCTACACAGAGGGTTTTCCAAACCCTTGGAAAATAGTGAAATGTGTTGATAAATATTGAGCTTGGGAAATTAAGAGAGTGAATGAGTAGGAGTTTCTACTTAGATAATGGTCATGGTTAAGGGGATAATTAAAATGACCATATTCATGCATTTTTTATTTTTCTAGTAGGATTTTGAAAATGGTTTAAATGACATTTATTGTATTTTGATCCAGTTATGGTTTTAAATGAAGTATAATGATGTTTTAAAAGTGGGTAATGCTTTAAAAGGAGTTTTAAACCTCATAGTAATTTAAAAAGGGTTTTATTAAGATATTTCAAATGATGATTTGAAATGAGGGTGTGGATCCCCTGTTGTGAAAATAATATAAATTTCCATTTAATGGTTGGAAATGGTAATTAAATCCTTGGGAAATGGTTTAGTTTTTTTAAGAGGAAGACCCATGTTTTAAAGGGTGGATTAAAGGTGATTTTGAATTACTATTTGGTTACAGTGTTTTATGCCATAGTGTGATTTAAGGGCCCACTAATGTATTGGATGACTAGGATTTTGGACTGAGGCTTCCCATCTTGGGTCAGGCTAGACTGATGCTCTAAGTCCCACTGATATATTGTATGATTAGGATGTTGGACTAATACTCATCATCCTCGGGTCAGGCTAGACTGATGCTCTTGGACCCACTGATTTATTACATGGTTTTGGGATGTCGTACGGAGGCCCTAGGCACCCATAAAATGGACATGATATAGTTACCTGGACTGATGCTCCAACATACTTAGTTAAATTGAATTAGTTAATAAATGACCATGTGACTAAAAGTATGTAATGCCTTATGCTATGGATTAAGATCTCGGTATAGCCGGATATAGGTAGGTTATTGGTTTACATGATGGAACTTGAAGCATAAGATGTTGAATTAATAATTGATAAATGTGAAACATGTCTTCCCTTATTTCCATATTTATTTAATGCACCTTGATTATCTCCATAAACTGTTGAAAATACTATTAATTACTTTATAAACCATTAGTGGTGACCTACTGAGTTGTGTTCACACCTTTATAGGGCCTCCATTGCACTTGGGTACCCAAGAAGACACTACTTTGTTTTCTAGTATAGGTTTAGGAGGGGGACCTAGTGTTGGGTTTGTGCATGGGATGATGGGTTAGACCATGGGATGTCAAGATTGGGTTGGACTTGAGGCCATTTTCATGGTTTTTCATAGTTTGAGTATTTTGGGTCTTTACTGCATGAATTCTTGACATGTTTTGCATACATTCCTTGTATATATTTTGTTTTACATGATTTATTAATGTCCCTTGTATCTGATCATCCTGTTGATTTGCTTCTTTTTTTTATATATCGATTGATGTTATTTCTTCCATGGTTGTACTCTGATAAGTGGGTATAGTCTCCCCACTTTATCTTTATAGAATCTCACTTCTATTCAAAAATATCTGGCATACAGGGAGTCACACCTAAGGTCATGTGGTGACCCATATCAGAGCATTGGTTATAGTGGATTCCAGGTTGGGGTGTTATACTCCATCAGATGATTCTTTTGTTATAAAGTCAGAAGTCTCTAAAGGTAAATAAAGTTAAAGAGTTTCTGAGCCTCAAAAAGTTAAGAAGTCATATAATTTTCAAAAATAAGTTATATAATTATTTGTTGAACTCAATGTTCTAAACATCACGAATAAGTCATGATATAGGGTGGAGTTTATAGAAAGAAAGAGAAGTGATAATTTCTAAATCTTTATGTTTTTGAAAATTTGTTGTTTTATAGATGCCACTTATTTGACCAAGAAGCACCAGACTTACAAGTTTTCAGAAGACTAGATGTTTGAATTTGATGGAGTTTGAAGAAATTCCATGTTGTTGATTAGAGACAGTACATAAGATATAAGTCATTAGAATAACCTGATTGGATGTGAATAATCAAATGTTTATTTTTTTAAAATCCTTGTTTTTTAGTTTCTATGTTCTGAGTTTTTTTAGTGTTCCAAATGTGAAAGAAATATGAGGTGGCCCAAGATTTCAGAATTTAATATCTGAGTAAATAAAAATGAGGAGATTATATTTTCTGTCAATAAAACATATGAGGAATTTTGAAGTTTCTTCACAATATAAGTTGATCAGATGAAGAATTTGTTTAGAGATAGAAATGTTTGAGTTTACTATCAGATAGGTTTGATCGGACGGTAGGCAGATACTAAGTTTATATAAAGGGACGTTTTGATCCAAGTCACCTAACATAGATAATCAGACAAAGAATATATTTAAATGTTTGAATTGTTTTGGTTTTTGAGATAATACGGTTTTGAAAAAGATGAAAGAAGAATAAGATTCATAAGATTAGATTTTTTCACCAATAATTCATCAAAATCATAGTTCTATAAAACAAATTATGAATGGAATTAATAGTAGATGAAAATTATGCTCAGAAAGAGGAAGTGGATGAAAATGTGAGACAAATACATGTTTCTACCGGACAGTAATTGTAGGTTTCTGAAGTATTTAGAAGTTATAAAAATGTAGTCAACCATTTTCAGTTGGATTATGGAATTGGAGTGAGAAATCAGAAAGTAATGAAGTTTTTAAGTACCATTCCATTGGATGGTCATTTTCCATCAGACACACTTTTTTTATCAAAATACATTATATATAAATTCTTGAAGGACATTAAAATTTTATAAAGATAAGATAAGTTGAATTTATATAGAATCTAATAAGTCTTGAAAAGACTCTAGAATATTTGAGTATAGTTGAGAAGTATCCCCACAAAATTCAAATAAGTGTGAAATTAGGGTTTTTTAGTTTAAGTGGGCGGGAATAAGAAATTGGTTTACCACTCTTTCATTTACCAAAGAATATATAAATAGTGATGGATAATAAATCATACTTTATTATTTTTCACCCATATATAAAAGATGATATGCTATATTTTGCTATGAGAACCGAGTTTCCAACTGAAGTTGTTTTATGTTGAAGAAGAATTTCTAGAAAAAGGATTCTGATCAGAAGATTATACAGAGGTATGTTTAGATTTATGAAAAGAGAGAATCGTACTAAAGAAATTAGTCTGAGTTTTCAAGTTGAAGTTTGAGAAGTGTAGTTTTGTTAAATAGAAAAATCAAAAAGTTGAATTCAGGAATAGATTCAAAAAGGGCCATCAAACTGAGGCTATTAGACTAAGGCCATTAGATGCAGGCACATCAAACAGAGTTTTTGGATGAACCTTTATAGAGAAGAATGTTTCAAAGTCACTTTTATTATTGTGTCTCAAACCTTGGTAAGAAAAATTTGTAAACTGACAGGATTCAATATAAACATTCCTACCAAAAGATATAGGGTTTCCAATGGGGGTTGAAATAAGTTTCATTCACTTATAAATTATAGTGAAATTCCATAGACCTATGGGAGTGGTTATAGAAAGGATGTAGGATCTCACACTGAGGAAGAACCTCATAGATTGTGTGTACCTTATTTAATTTTTCTATTTCTTCATATATTAGAGTTTACTAAATGTGGATAAGGAAGAAACTATAGAAAGTTTCAGGGGTTAATTTCCTAATGTTGAAAATTGTAAAAATGGAAACAACTAATTCAACCTCACCTTATCAGTTTTTCTATGATCCTTTGGAACTTCATTTAGTGTTATATAAAGAAGTACAATCAAAGAAGACTCCTCACCAGACTTATAAAATGAATGTTTTTCTTATAGAACATGTACCAAATTTTTTACATAATATTTTTTCTGAATTAGAACATAAAGTGGTAGTGATGAGGATAATTTTTCAAGTTGAATCAATTGATTTTCTAGTTTTTACATCATTGAAACCTAATTTTCATTTTGTTCTTAATTGTTTTCATTGTATAAAAAAAATCTTCATTACATGATTCTTGAAGATCAGACCTTTTGTTTACCTCATTGATAATAGTGAACATTGTGTAATCGAGTGTTAAAGTGTTTGGATCATGAAATGATTGATCAAATTTCATGTTATCCTATAGTGAGAATGGTGGTTCATGTTCTATAAAGTTTTGAGATTATACAATTGAGTTTTTGAAATTATTATAAAATGTATTACAACCTAGATTGACTACATGAATTACTAGGTTCATCATTTTTAGGAATACCTTGACTTGGAGAATGATCAAAATATGAATATAAATTAATATTATATTTCAATGAAGGATTATCACATGGATGATCACATTTAATTGAATAAAAATCATTATATTAAATGGAATTACTTGGATAACTCACGTGAGGTGAAAAATTATAAATCATTTCATGCATTGTTAGAGGTTAGGGTGGGTGTTGGTTGTAAAAAATGTGATGCTTACCATGTCATTTTTAACTCCTAGGTGTCTAATTTTACTTCAATGAAAAAAGTGCCCAAAGTAATAATCTATTTTTTCCTTTCTTTACTTTTTATTTTGTTTTTTAACATAAATCACTCTGTTTGGAGGATCTCATAATGCTACCATTATCTCAGAAAATTTCTCTAGAAATTTGGTATATTCTATCATGAAATGTTTAATTTAGAAATTTATTATACATTTTAACTACTATAGTAGTGGAAGTAGGTTTGATCCAACAAAGAACTGCTGGAAAAAAATCTATAAAAATGGTTTATAACTATTGGTATATGACCCAAAACCATTGTATAGCCTATACAAATAGTTTTATGAACCATGGGAATTAGATTCTTCGGTATAGGGTTATACCAATTGTTTTATTTGAAACTGTTGGTATAGCTCACTGCTAATTTTGAATACCCATTGTTTACTTCAAACCGTAGGTATATAGGGATTTCCAAAATTGATGCATACCCATGATTTTGTGAAACATGGGTATAGATTCCTATCCCCAATGGACATAAGAATCACTATCCAACACCTGTCATAGGTTTTGAAAATAAATTACAAACCACAATACACATTTAATGCAATACACTTATTATATATTTAGAATTTAACCATCAGTTTATCATTTGTTTTAAAAACATTTAAAATACTATTATATACATATAAAATCCACATCATCAATAAGATTTAATCATTAAAAATCATACACATGTCTCTTTACTTTCAACTCAAAAAATATAGGGGATTAATATCTCCCTCATCACCACAAGTTTCATCATAATAATCACTAACATTGTCACCTAGAGTACCAACATCATCATCATCATCACCACCACCACCACCACCACCAGGATCATTGGCTCAACCACTACTAGGACCCTCATTGACATCACTCAGTTCATCATATATATATCACATTGTTTCCATACATGAATAAAAAACATTATCATCCTATGATGGAAGTGAAGTAAATATAACTGACATAGTTTTCAGGAACAGTTAGTTGACCAGTTTACCTCTTTCAAACTCTTGTATATCTATTTTTATGGCCTCATATTCTTCTGCTAGATAAATTTTTTAGCTCAGTGGTTTGAGAGGTTTGAGAGGTTCCTAAAGAGGGCCAATACCTAGTGAGGATGATGTTTTTACCTAGTCGACATCAGACTCTCCCTTGATGCTCCTCACCTAATACCTATCTCAAATGATCATTTGGCCTACATTTTTCATATTCTTTATCATTGAGGACATCCATGGAATGTTTTTTAAAATATAAACATGATATTTAATTATGAATTATGTATCTAAATTTGAAATATCCATAAAAATACTTACAATATTTTCTTGTGTCTGTGTATTTACATCACTTCCATCTTTTTTCCTCCTACTCAAGAAAAATATTTTTTCTCAAGGAACACGAACATTGATGACTAATTTTTCTTCTTGAAAATTAAAATGATTAATATTATATATCATTATTTAATAATATCAAATTTCAAAACCTAGAATGAATAAAAATTTTAGCTATTAAAGAAATCCATAAAATGAAGAAGCATCTAAATATAAATTTAATTAAAAGTCTAATACTAGTGTAATAAAATAATAAATACATAGTAATTATCATGATAATCATGGGTATGATATGGATTCCTTGCATACATTCATTTGAAACCAATTTGGTTTGTGTTACATCATTTAGTTATTTTTCACTTAGTTATTTTTTTTCATTTGGTCGTTTAGTTAATTTTTTGGTTTGGTTGTTTAATAACTTGCTCATTTGGTCATTTGGTCAATCGATTAGATTATTTTTCATATTTTTTGGTTTTTAAATTTGATACATTTTGGGTGGGGGTGTTTCTTTCATTAATGAGTTATGTAATTTGGTTTTTGTTTGGATTATGCTATTCGGTTTATTTTGGTCATTTGGTCGTTAGTTTATTTTGGATTAGGTCATTTGGTCAATATTCCATTTTATGGTTAGGTTAATTAGTTTATTTTAGGTTAGGTTATTTATTTTTATTTGGTTTATATTATTAAGTTCATTTTTGGTTACATTATTTGCTTCATATTTGGTTATGTCAATTGGTTAATTTTGGGTTTGATCATTTGGTTCATCTTTGGGTTATGTCATATTTTAGTAAGGTCATTTGGTTTATTTTTGGGTATTTTATTTGGTTCATTTTAGGGTTATGTAATTTTTGGTTTGTTTATTTTGTCATTTGTTTATTTTTTGGTTAGAACAATTGGTTTTCTAAGGTTAGATTATTTTTTTGATATTAGGTTATTTCATTTTGATCTTTTTGGATTAGGTATTTTTAAGTTAGGTTATTTTGTTTATTTTTGGGTTATCTCTCTTTTTAGGTTATTTGGTTAATTTTGGGTTAGGTCATTTAGTTTATTTTTGGGTTATGTAATTTTTGGGTCATGTCATTTAGTTAATTTTGGTCTTTTGGTCATTATTTTGTTTTGACTTAGTTTATTTGATCAATTGTTCAATTTTTTGGTTAGGTAAATTAGATCATTTTGGGCAAGGTAATTTATTTTTCAATGGGCTAGTTTATTTAGTTCATTTTTATGGTATTTGTTTCATCTTAGGTTATGTCAATTAGTTAATTTTTGTTTCAGTCATTTGGTTTATCTTTGGGTTAAGTCATATCTAAGTTAGGTCATTTGGTTTATTTTGGCTTACATCATTTGGTTCATTTCAGGGTTATATAATTTTTTGTCAGTTCATTTGTTCATTTTTTTCATTTTTTTGTTAGAAAAATTGGTTTACATGGGTTTATGTTAATTGGTTTATTTTGGGTTATGATAATTTTATCATCTTGGGTTAGGTTTTTTAGGTAAGGTTATTTTTTGCATTTTTAGGTTATCTATTTTGTATGTTAGGTTAATTGGTTTATTGGGTGAGGTTATTTGGTTTATTTTTTAGGTTATTTCTTTTTTGGGTTACTTCATTTGGTTCTTTTTGGTCATTTGGTCATTAGTTTGTATTGGATTAGATCATTTGATTAATTTTTCATTTTTTTAGTGAGGTAAATTAGTTTATTTTGGGTCAGGACATTTATTTTTATTTGGGATAGGTTATTTAGTTAATTTTTTTGTTAGGGTATTTGCTTCATATTAGGTTATATAAATTTTTTAATTTTGGGTTCAATCTTTTGGTTTGTCTTTGGTTTATATCTTACTTTAGTGATTTCATTTTGTTTATTTTGGGTTATACCATTTGGTTCATTTAAGTGTTATGTAATTTTTTGTTATTTAATTTGGTAATTTGTTCATTTTTTGTTTAGAACAATTGGTTTAATAGGGTTTAGGTTATTTGGGTTATTTTGGTTTATGTCATTTTTTTCATTTTGTGTTAGTTCTTTTTAGGTGATGTTATTTTGTTCATTTTTGGATTATCTATTTTTTATGATAGGTTATTTTGTTTTTTTGGGTTAGTTCATTTGTTATATTTTTGGGTTATGTATTTTTTTGGTTATTTCATTTAGTTAATTTGGGTCGTTTGGTTATTAGTTTGTTTTGGATTAAGTCATTTGATCAATTGTTCATTTTTTGGTTAGGTTAATTGGTTCGTTTTGGGTTAAGTTATTTATTTTTCTTTAGGTTAGGTTATTTAGTTAATTTTTGGTTAGAGTATGTGCTTCATCTTGGGTTATGTCAATTGGTTAATTTTGAGTTAGGCCATCTGGTTCATCTTTGGATTTTGTTATATTTGAGTTATTTTATTTGGTTTATTTTGGGTTATGTCATTTTTTTTATTTCAGGGTTTGGTAATTTTTGGTTAGTTCATTTAGTAATTTGTATAATTTTTGGTTAGAAAATTTTTTACTTGGGTTTAGGTTATTTGGTTTATTTTTCATTATTTAATTTTGTTCTTTTTGGGATAGGTCTTTTATAGGTTATGTCATATTCTTCTGCTAGATAAATTTTTTAGCTCAGTGGTTTGAGAGGTTTGAGAGGTTCCTAAAGAGGGCCAATACCTAGTGAGGATGATGTTTTTACCTAGTCGACATCAGACTCTCCCTTGATTCTCCTCACCTAATACCTATCTCAAATGATCATTTGGCCTACATTTTTCATATTCTTTATCATTGAGGACATCCATGGAATGTTTTTTAAAATATAAACATGATATTTAATTATGAATTACGTATCTAAATTTGAAATATCCATAAAAATACTAACAATATTTTCTTGTGTCTGTGTATTTACATCACTTCCATCTTTTTTCCTCCTACTCAAGAGAAATATTTTTTCTCAAGGAACACGAACATTGATGACTAATGTTTCTTATTGAAAATTAAAATGATTAATATTATATTTCATTATTTAATAATATCAAATTTAGAAACCTAGAATGAATAAAAATTTTAGCTATTAAAGAAATCCATAAAATGAAGAAGCATCTAAATATAAATTTAATTAAAAGTTTAATACTAGTGTAATAAAATAATAAATACATAGTAATTATCATGATAATCATGGGTATGATATGGATTCCTTGCATACATTCATTTGAAACCAATTTGGTTTGTGTTACATCATTTAGTTATTTTTCACTTAGTTATTTTTTTCATTTGGTCGTTTAGTTCATTTTTTGGTTTGGTTGTTTAATAACTTGCTCATTTGGTCATTTGGTCAGTCGATTAGATTATTTTTCATATTTTTTGGTTTTTAAATTTGATACATTTTGGGTGGGGGTGTTTCTTTCATTAATGAGTTATGTAATTTGGTTTATGTTTGGATTATGCTATTCGGTTTATTTTGGTCATTTGGTCGTTAGTTTATTTTGGATTATGTCATTTGGTCAATATTCCATTTTATGGTTAGGTTAATTAGTTTATTTTAGGTTAGGTTATTTATTTTTATTTGGTTTATATTATTAAGTTCATTTTTGGTTACATTATTTGCTTTATATTTGGTTATGTCAATTGGTTAATTTTGGGTTTGATCATTTGGTTCATCTTTGGGTTATGTCATATTTTAGTAAGGTCATTTGGTTTATTTTTGGGTATTTCATTTGGTTCATTTTAGGGTTATGTAATTTTTGGTTTGTTTATTTTGTCATTTGTTTATTTTTTGGTTAGAACAATTGGTTTTCTAAGGTTAGATTATTTTTTTGATATTAGGTTATTTCATTTTGATCTTTTTGGATTAGGTATTTTTAAGTTAGGTTATTTTGTTCATTTTTGGGTTATCTCTCTTTTTAGGTTATTTGGTTAATTTTGGGTTAGGTCATTTAGTTTATTTTTGGGTTATGTAATTTTTGGGTCATGTCATTTAGTTAATTTTGGTCTTTTGGTCATTATTTTGTTTTGACTTAGTTTATTTGATCAATTGTTCAATTTTTTGGTTAGGTAAATTAGATCATTTTGGGCAAGGTAATTTATTTTTAAATGGGCTAGTTTATTTAGTTCATTTTTAGGGTATTTGTTTCATCTTAGGTTATGTCAATTAGTTAATTTTTGTTTCAGTCATTTGGTTTATCTTTGGGTTAAGTCATATCTAAGTTAGGTCATTTGGTTTATTTTGGCTTACATCATTTGGTTCATTTCAGGGTTATATAATTTTTTGTCAGTTCATTTGTTCATTTTTTTCATTTTTTTGTTAGAACAATTGGTTTACATGGGTTTATGTTATTTGGTTTATTTTGGGTTATGATAATTTTATCATCTTGGGTTAGGTTTTTTAGGTAAGGTTATTTTTTGCATTTTTAGGTTATCTATTTTGTATGTTAGGTTATTTGGTTTATTGGGTGAGGTTATTTGGTTTATTTTTTAGGTTATTTCTTTTTTGGGTTACTTCATTTGGTTCTTTTTGGTCATTTGGTCATTAGTTTGTTTTGGATTAGATCATTTGATTAATTTTTCATTTTTTTAGTGAGGTAAATTAGTTCATTTTGGGTCAGGTCATTTATTTTTATTTGGGATAGGTTATTTAGTTAATTTTTTTGTTAGGGTATTTGCTTCATATTAGGTTTTATAAATTTGTTAATTTTGGGTTCAATCTTTTGGTTTGTCTTTGGGTTATATCTTACTTTAGTGATTTCATTTTGTTTATTTTGGGTTATACCATTTGGTTCATTTAAGTGTTATGTAATTTTTTGTTATTTAATTTGGTAATTTGTTCATTTTTTGTTTAGAACAATTGGTTTAATAGGGTTTAGGTTATTTGGGTTATTTTGGCTTATGTCATTTTTTTCATTTTGGGTTAGTTCTTTTTAGGTGATGTTATTTTGTTCATTTTTGGATTATCTATTTTTTATGATAGGTTATTTTGTTTTTTTGGGTTAGTTCATTTGTTATATTTTTGGGTTATGTATTTTTTTGGTTATTTCATTTAGTTAATTTGGGTCGTTTGGTTATTAGTTTGTTTTGGATTAAGTCATTTGATCAATTGTCCATTTTTTGGTTAGGTTAATTGGTTCGTTTTGGGTTAAGTTATTTATTTTTCTTTAGGTTAGGTTATTTAGTTAATTTTTGGTTAGAGTATGTGCTTCATCTTGGGTTATGTCAATTGGTTAATTTTGAGTCAGGCCATCTGGTTCATCTTTGGATTTTGTTATATTTGAGTTATTTTATTTGGTTTATTTTGGGTTATGTCATTTTTTTTTATTTCAGGGTTTGGTAATTTTTGGTTAGTTCATTTAGTAATTTGTATAATTTTTGGTTAGAAAATTTTTTACTTGGGTTTAGGTTATTTGGTTTATTTTTCATTATTTAATTTTGTTCTTTTTGGGATAGGTCTTTTATAGGTTATGTCATATTCTTCTGCTAGATAAATTTTTTAGCTCAGTGGTTTGAGAGGTTTGAGAGGTTCCTAAAGAGGGCCAATACCTAGTGAGGATGATGTTTTTACCTAGTCGACATCAGACTCTCCCTTGATTCTCCTCACCTAATACCTATCTCAAATGATCATTTGGCCTACATTTTTCATATTCTTTATCATTGAGGACATCCATGGAATGTTTTTTAAAATATAAACATGATATTTAATTATGAATTACGTATCTAAATTTGAAATATCCATAAAAATACTTACAATATTTTCTTGGGTCTGTGTATTTACATCACTTCCATCTTTTTTCCTCCTACTCAAGAGAAATATTTTTTCTCAAGGAACACGAACATTGATGACTAATGTTTCTTATTGAAAATTAAAATGATTAATATTATATTTCATTATTTAATAATATCAAATTTAGAAACCTAGAATGAATAAAAATTTTAGCTATTAAAGAAATCCATAAAATGAAGAAGCATCTAAATATAAATTTAATTAAAAGTTTAATACTAGTGTAATAAAATAATAAATACATAGTAATTATCATGATAATCATGGGTATGATATGGATTCCTTGCATACATTCATTTGAAACCAATTTGGTTTGTGTTACATCATTTAGTTATTTTTCACTTAGTTATTTTTTTCATTTGGTCGTTTAGTTCATTTTTTGGTTTGGTTGTTTAATAACTTGCTCATTTGGTCAATCGATTAGATTATTTTTCATATTTTTTGGTTTTTAAATTTGATACATTTTGGGTGGGGGTGTTTCTTTCATTAATGAGTTATGTAATTTGGTTTATGTTTGGATTATGCTATTCGGTTTATTTTGGTCATTTGGTCGTTAGTTTATTTTGGATTATGTCATTTGGTCAATATTCCATTTTATGGTTAGGTTAATTAGTTTATTTTAGGTTAGGTTATTTATTTTTATTTGGTTTATATTATTAAGTTCATTTTTGGTTACATTATTTGCTTTATATTTGGTTATGTCAATTGGTTAATTTTGGGTTTGATCATTTGGTTCATCTTTGGGTTATGTCATATTTTAGTAAGGTCATTTGGTTTATTTTTGGGTATTTCATTTGGTTCATTTTAGGGTTATGTAATTTTTGGTTTGTTTATTTTGTCATTTGTTTATTTTTTGGTTAGAACAATTGGTTTTCTAAGGTTAGATTATTTTTTTGATATTAGGTTATTTCATTTTGATCTTTTTGGATTAGGTATTTTTAAGTTAGGTTATTTTGTTCATTTTTGGGTTATCTCTCTTTTTAGGTTATTTGGTTAATTTTGGGTTAGGTCATTTAGTTTATTTTTGGGTTATGTAATTTTTGGGTCATGTCATTTAGTTAATTTTGGTCTTTTGGTCATTATTTTGTTTTGACTTAGTTTATTTGATCAATTGTTCAATTTTTTGGTTAGGTAAATTAGATCATTTTGGGCAAGGTAATTTATTTTTAAATGGGCTAGTTTATTTAGTTCATTTTTATGGTATTTGTTTCATCTTAGGTTATGTCAATTAGTTAATTTTTGTTTCAGTCATTTGGTTTATCTTTGGGTTAAGTCATATCTAAGTTAGGTCATTTGGTTTATTTTGGCTTACATCATTTGGTTCATTTCAGGGTTATATAATTTTTTGTCAGTTCATTTGTTCATTTTTTTCATTTTTTTGTTAGAACAATTGGTTTACATGGGTTTATGTTATTTGGTTTATTTTGGGTTATGATAATTTTATCATCTTGGGTTAGGTTTTTTAGGTAAGGTTATTTTTTGCATTTTTAGGTTATCTATTTTGTATGTTAGGTTATTTGGTTTATTGGGTGAGGTTATTTGGTTTATTTTTTAGGTTATTTCTTTTTTGGGTTACTTCATTTGGTTCTTTTTGGTCATTTGGTCATTAGTTTGTTTTGGATTAGATCATTTGATTAATTTTTCATTTTTTTAGTGAGGTAAATTAGTTCATTTTGGGTCAGGTCATTTATTTTTATTTGGGATAGGTTATTTAGTTAATTTTTTTGTTAGGGTATTTGCTTCATATTAGGTTATATAAATTTGTTAATTTTGGGTTCAATCTTTTGGTTTGTCTTTGGGTTATATCTTACTTTAGTGATTTCATTTTGTTTATTTTGGGTTATACCATTTGGTTCATTTAAGTGTTTTGTAATTTTTTGTTATTTAATTTGGTAATTTGTTCATTTTTTGTTTAGAACAATTGGTTTAATAGGGTTTAGGTTATTTGGGTTATTTTGGGTTATGTCATTTTTTCATTTTGGGTTAGTTCTTTTTAGGTGATGTTATTTTGTTCATTTTTGGATTATCTATTTTTTATGATAGGTTATTTTGTTTTTTTGGGTTAGGTCATTTGTTATATTTTTGGGTTATGTATTTTTTTGGTTATTTCATTTAGTTAATTTGGGTCGTTTGGTTATTAGTTTGTTTTGGATTAAGTCATTTGATCAATTGTTCATTTTTTGGTTAGGTTAATTGGTTCGTTTTGGGTTAAGTTATTTATTTTTCTTTAGGTTAGGTTATTTAGTTAATTTTTGGTTAGAGTATGTGCTTCATCTTGGGTTATGTCAATTGGTTAATTTTGAGTTAGGCCATCTGGTTCATCTTTGGATTTTGTTATATTTGAGTTATTTCATTTGGTTTATTTTGGGTTATGTCATTTTTTTTATTTCAGGGTTTGGTAATTTTTGGTTAGTTCATTTAGTAATTTGTATAATTTTTTGTTAGAAAATTTTTTACTTGGGTTTAGGTTATTTGGTTTATTTTTCATTATTTAATTTTGTTCTTTTTAGGATAGGTCTTTTATAGGTTATTTTATTTTTTTCATTTTGGGTTAGGTTTTTTAGGTTAGACAAAATTTCCCCTTTACTCTAATCCCCCAGGACATGGGTTTTTACTAAATCTCTACTAAATAACATATCATCCCTAAAAATATAAACCAATTCCACATCTATAATCTAATCAATACCAAACTTATCAATCCCTAATTAAAATACAAGAACATATTACAAATATACATCATTATTCTGATGTGTGACTTTGAAAATTTAATTAAACAAAAAAAATAATAAATCCATAATTACCAAGTGGTATCTAATATCTAAAAAAACATTACATAACCCAAAAAAACATTATATACTTCTACAATACAATTTCCAATATATAAATCACAACCTTAGTACATTATTATCAAATTAAATACAAATTACCAATACTAATGGTTTAACAACCAGATGGAATGTTAACCACTACATAACTAATACACACTAAAAATATTAATCGTGCATCCATTGAGTAATATATTTGTAATAAACATAACCATTATTAACACAATGATCAAATACCAAAATACCATGTAACATAACTAAAATCCTCAAAATATTGTCAACAAAACTATCATCAAACTTATGGAACTCCCTAATATAAGAATCACTATGGCTATACTTTTTACTTATTTCTACTGAATTTTGGTTTATAAAAAAATCACACTTCAAAATAGTTTCACCAAAGTAACATTACTATTTAAAATACCCCAAAAAATTATTTCAAATATATATTATATATCAAAATTAAATTAATTCAAAATAAAATTTGATAAAAACTCTCCCAAACTACATTACAAGAAGTAATCATTTCAATATACCCACCACTTTTCAAAACTAATTCTCTTTCAAAGAATAATTTTAGAAAATAGTTTTATTTCTTAAAAAGTTACTATTTAAAGGTATTCAACCCATTTTAATACCTTTTCCCCATTTTAAAATAAAAAATCATTAAAAATATGTCCTTTATTTAAAAATACAACCAGTTTTATAAACTTTATTCAGTTTTAAAATAATTTTTTTTATGGTAATTAGTTCATTTTGGGTTAGGTTATTTATTTTTATTTAGGTGAGGTTATTTAATTCAAGAGGACTTCATTCCAGCTATAAATTCGAGATTAAAGGTTCATTTACATCCTTATATTAAAGAGATTAATAATAATAAAACTTAAATTTCAGAATGAAAATCTAACTAAATGGGGAATTTCCAACATTCTGTATCAATATTTTATTCCATGCCTTAAGTATTAGGACTACATGAGTTTTTTTAGTACAGTTTAATACTATTTTATTGAAGTTTAAATCCTTTTATGACTATTTATATTTTTATACTTCTTAAAAATACAAATAAAATTAAATGAACACTTTAGTAAAAATATAAAAATAAATATTATTTATGTTCTTATTAATGTACCAAGAGCCTCTCATGCTCATGCATTGTAGTACGCCCAAAGTGTGAAAATAAATCATAACATCTTTTTTCTTTTTGTTTTTTTTTTCTGATGCATCCTAAAAACAAAAAATCAATAAAATTAATTATAATTAAATTTTCAATGAAACCCATTAAAGATTAAGAATACCTTAAACCCATTACTCTTTCAATATATGATCATTTTATGATATTTTTTGTTAAAAAGTCAGTGAATATTGGTACACCCACTAAATCAGAGCCAACTCTACTCTTCCAACCATCATATAACTTGTGCTTATAAGTCTACCATAACTCCCGATGATCCAAAAACCATGTGACCATAGTGGATTCACCATTGAGAAAGTTAAACTAATTTTGAAGTCAACATGTTAATTCATTTGAATACAATAATAATATAGATATCAATTTTACAAATTTTCTTTCCCATATATCCACCCATTCTTTCTCATTGATTTAATTACCAATATTCCTCTATGATACTAGTTTCCCCAGAATGATATCTTTGTATTGGGATAAAGTTTCCATAAATATCTACACCTCCTGAATTTTTTACCTATCATTTGATTGTCATTATTATAATCCACTTTTTTTTTTGATGATTCTAGGGTTTATGCCTAATGGTACGCCCATGTCACGTATTCTAAGATCACAATAAATAATATAAAATAAAAAAATAAGAATTTATTCATAGTTAAAAGGAAACGAATTATGTGATATAATTTGATACACTTATGAAAAACGTAATGCAGGCTGGTTATTAGGCTCTGTTGGATCTGTGGGTTTTCCAGGATCAGTAGTATATGAAGGATGCACATATTCCAATGCATGCATCGGTTCATCTACATGCACTGTAGTGGAAGATAAAGGAACAGAATCATCAGATCTTGGATGGATAGTAGGAAATGAAGGTGACATAGAAATTTTAGGATAAATATTTAAGGGATAGGGATAAATCATAGGATATGGATATGATATAGGTGTAAAAATTCCTATAGGTGGCATAGACATCATATGATAAGTAAAGTATAAATAAGATGATGATGGAGGCATAGGTGGGAACATCCCTGGAGGATCAAGTGAAGGATGAAAAGGTGCGGTATATGAGGTGTTCACTAGTGGGTCAAGTGTGAATGGGTACAATGGGTGCTCCCTGTAGCTCTAGGAGGACCCCCACTCAGACCCATACTAGTAGGATAAGGAGAAGTCAAATCAAGTTCAAATTAATGTCCCTATTTTTTTGATAAATAATAAGAACATGTAATTAAATGAAATAGAGAAGAAAAACATCAAAATTATTATACTCACTAAGGTAACCTGAGAAGGAAAACCTAGCACACACATTCGTCGATCATTATATAATAATATATTCCTTCAAACTTCTACAATATCTTTCATAATATTCATAAGAATGAATTATAAATTTTTTACAAACAACTTTTAAAAATTATTCATATAAGTTAGAAGTCAAAGAATTCATAAACAATTTCATAAAATGTTTTTGAAAATATAATTTAAAACCAAGTTATACATTTTTTAAAAACCCATTTTTAACATGGTTTTCTAAATTTAAATAAATCTAATTAAATGTAATGAAAAAAATACAAAAACAAACATATCATTCCAAACTGAAAATAAATTAAAGTAATTATAGTAGTACCAACCTAAGAAACCCACTTCAAGGTAAACAGAATGAACTGTGAACATATATGGTTGGTTGTCTATATTACCCATCACTAATTAAGGTTCCACATCAATTATAATAATGGGACAATTTGAGTCATAAAATACAATATATTTTGGTCAACACTGATGGGGGAATCAATGGTTTCAATTTTATCCTCACTATTATGAAAAATATGTTTTAGGATTAAATTTATAATGATACCCCAATCCTGTATCAAATGATATTTCACATAAAACACTAATTTTTTCCATTAATGCCAAAATTTGGTTAATTGGTATCCAAGAAGTGAGTCATGTCAATAACTATGAATCCAAGGTCATTAATAAATGCATCATGTCATGTAATTGAATCAAACCATTTACATTTAATCATAGTGACTTGACCATGAGAGTAGTGAAGTGCCCAGTAGATCGTGTAGGTATACTAAGAGGGGGGGGGGTGAATCATTGTACCCAAGTTTTTACTAATTTTATTTTCTTCAATTTTACCCACTTTAAAATATGAAACTCTACACTTGTTAGATTGAATGAATATTCCCTATTTGAAAACAGAATTATACCATATGAAATATATAAAGTAAATAAATAAAAACACATATTAGTTTTACAAGGTTAACCCCTGAAGTAGGTGACTACATTCTTGTTGTTTTTGGGATGATATGAGACACAAATTATCCACTATAAATCAGTAAATAATTACAAGTGGGTTGGTCAGGTATCATCCTGAAACCATTATGCGTAGGTATGAACCTTTTCCCAAATTATAATGGAATACCACCAGAGTTATTTATAATGGAATCCCACTAGTTTTTCACAAATAAAACACTTAACACAATGAGAAATATCACAATAAATTCATGTTATCACTACAACACAAAACTAATCTTCCTCTTCGAGACACTGGAATAATCTACCTTTTCACTTTATTACTTCAAAGAAAACTCTAAGACTTCTACTAAATATAATCAACAACACTATATATAAGTGAACTTAGTATAATCTCATTAATAGGAGAAGATAGAACTCCTAATTCAACTTAATGTAATAATTGAGTGAGCAACACAATATTTATTAATAAACTGCAAGTTGCCTTCTTCATTTCTTTACTAAAAAATATTTCTTCAATTCAACTCAATTATTAAACACATAAATATCATGTGTTTTTAATGCATGTAATTATAATCATCAAATGAAAATATTTAATGCATGGAATTATCCACACTATTTATCTATATTCTTTATGCAATAACAAATGCAGAACACTCTATATCTTTTATCTCTTCTTGGTGAAAGAACAGATTACTTCTCACTTTTATTTGTATGAGATATGTCATGTGCATGTGATCAATGAATTATTCATCCATGCACACTTTTTGTCTCTTAGAATCATGTATGTAAAAACAACTGTATATGTATTGTGTATTCCATGTATGTACCCTGCAAATTTTTTGTACAGGGATGTGTGTAATACACTGTCTACTTTTGTATTCCTTCATGCACACCATGTATTCTCACAGAAACTGATAATTCATATTTCATGTAAACATGAACACATAACCTAATTTTTTTTCTCTTATCTTTCACACACAATATATACATAATATCTATGCATTCATATTTTTCACTATTGATTGCACAAACTAGAATAGGTGTACACTTTTTTTCTTCTTCTCAAATCTCTTTTCACACACACTCTACTTGTGTTATAAGCATGGATATTATGAATTTAAATTCAATTAATATCTTTTTCACACCCAGATATATGTTCACTACCCTTCTGGCTTGTGCTCACTAATCCTTTTCATGCAATAGATATTTTCACCATTCAACACTACTCGCTACTCAAACTGTACACACTATTCAGTATGCTTTGCGTAAGTGCTTGACCATTTCAACTCACAAATTTTTTACTTCAGGAATAATTCAAGAACTCTTCACATATCAATATATTTGATACCTCTATCTTTTTCATGAAACACATGTATATGAGGTTCATATGTGTTTCTTCTTTCTACTTCAGAAAACACTATGAATATCTTCACTGGTTCGCAGTTCCTCAAAGTTGTTCACACAAACACCTAAATATATACATATTTAAAAATCACAATATATTGATTTATTTTTATAACCTTTTTATTCGTGATGATATATGAGTGTGAAAATCACATATCATATGCCCATGTGATCTCTTTAACTTTTTAGAAAACAAAGTCTGCACAGATCTTTTTTCAAAAAACTAGAGGGATTCCTGGTGAATCTATTTCATTAGAAATCAGATCCTCTCACACTCAAAATTTTCTCATAGGTGTAATCCTCAGTATTTATAGGCTACATACCACTAGCTCAAATAATACACACAAACTACCTCAAGTGCATCATCTTGGTTTTTCAAAAATGGAAGAACACTGTCAACAATAAAAATTATTTTGAAACTCACTGCATTTATTCGGTTTGAACTTCATAATATTATGAAAATGAATTTTTATCTCATTTAGATCAATTTAGGTTGATCATAAGAATAAAATGGTTATAGGAAGATATGTCTAGATTATCTATCGATGTCACTGTATGAAGAGCCTACTATGTAGAACTATTAGATGCCTTGAGGTAGAAGATAGGCTTAACAAACAAATCAAATGGCTAGAAAAAACACATCATAAGTACGAAACAGAGCTAAAATTCATAAATTGTGCCCCATATTGAAACTATCATAGTTAGTTTCTCTATTTATAATACAAGGTACATCAATACCCCACCATAAATGGTTACCGAGAGCACACATAATGCACTAGATTTGCCCTGTGGCTACGCCTCCATCCGCTATTGTGCCACCCCATTCCATGGTGGCTCTTCATGTACATGTTCCTTTGTAAGAATTCCTTGAAATACTCTATCCCCACTACCACCATGATGGATGGTTGAGTGCTAGAAAATTCTTACCCTAATAGTGGAGCGGGTCCCTCATGGCTGGCTAGTAATGTTGTCCATTTTTAATGTACAAACCATTAAAATACTTAACCAAAATACAGATTAAGTGAAAATCTAAAACACAATATTATTCAAGTATACCAAATCCAACATATTAAGAAGATCATATCCATATTTATCCTTTTATTTTGAAAGCGAACCATTAATTCAAAAACATTATAGTTGTTTTAATGATGTAAACAATGCGTCACTTCAAATTAACAAGGAAATGTATTTTCTGAACTACTGATTAGTTCTAAAATTTCCATACTTAATGTTGCTTCATTAGAAGCAAGAAAATATTCCAATTACAACATCATTTCCAAATTATTAATACTTATCAAGAACAATTAAATAGAAGAAACTCTAAACTTTAATCAAAGTAACATTGACTTTTTATCAAATAAGTATATTGATAATAATTACAACACAAATATTACAGTAATCAATTTGGGTTCTTCAATATCCACCTTTGTATTTTTTTCAATATCCATTTTACATTAAAATTCAATTATTTATTCTCCCCCTTAATTAACAATAAAACCAAAGATATAAGTATGGGAAATAATTCAAATAATCTCATTCTGTAACAGCTGAACTTTTATTCTTCTCTCATTCAATCTCCCCATTTTATAATAGATTCCAATTAAGAGAAATTTAAATTGATCTTCTTGAGAGAAGGAAAGCATCACCTTTTTAAATTAAATGAACCATTAATTAATCATCTCCAAGTATACATGGGCTAATTCAGTATAGAAAACAATAGTGATCAATCTAGAAAAAAATATGACAATTTTTTTTAAAAATGATGCCAACATAGAAACATTATTTCAGGGATTATTAAAAAAACATTCAACTAATATTCTATATTCATATTGAAGAACATATTAAAAGTATTCAACTATAAGAATGTAATACCCCTTTATCAATCCATTTAAATTTTTCCATCAAGTTATCCGTTTCTTCTCTTTCTGATTTAGACTTAATGTTCATATTGAGATTGAAGAACATACATATTTAATGAAAAGTTCTAATTTCCAAAATTTGAAATCATCAAATAAATCTCTTACAAGAGCTTCAAATATTAATTTAATACTAGTTGAGATATTCAACTCTAGTTATTGCTCATATTTTCCCCCTGTAGGTATGGGAATCATCCAATTTCTTTATCATGATTTTCTTTGTTCAATAAAATTTTACTAGCAATTAAAATAAATAAATCTATTATGAATAACCTCCTAAATGCTGAATTTTATTTTTCACAGCACTCATATCCTTAATAATACCCCTGAATATATTCCCCACCTTCAATTTTATGCATAGAAGAAACAAAGAAAATACATAGGAATAACTTAGTTTTTATAAGGACCCAACCTTAAACATTACATAATCTTGAGTTAAGTCAAGAATTCAACATTGAGGATCTTTTCAGGTTTAGAGTTTTAGAGAATTAGGCCATAACTATTACATTACATTTCAAAAATTACAAGGTAGATACTTATACTCTATCATATTTTTTCACAATAATAAATCTCCTTAAATAAAATAAGAATTCATTTCTTGATATAAATTTTCATTAATTCTTACTTTCTATTACCCTTACTTATACCCTGTGAAAAAAATTTCAAAAACATTGGATGAGCATAAAAAGATTAGTAAGGTTTATAAAATAAGGAAAGAAAACATTATTCCATAAATACATAGAAATCAATGAAATAATACTTTTCACTCATAAAACATAATATATTTAACATACCTCATGAAATCATAAGATTTATGAATAATACATAGAAATAATAAATCATAAAGGTAACATGTGGCATCCATAATGTACTTATATTGTAGTATTCACTGCTACATAGGGAGCTACGTTTGGAATAACCATCACAATATATTCCCTAAATATCTTAGGAGAAACATTAACATTTACCTCCTTCAAATTACCCAATGCATTGGAGATCAATCTCAGGCTCACCTACCCTTGGTTTATCACATAACCTCCCATATACATATGTAATGCCCAAGAACTATAACATAATCGTAACAAAAAAAAGCATAAAGGAAAGATAACATTTCCACATTGCAATAACAATATATCATTTCAAGATATTTAAATGATCAATACTTTCTCAAAACCATTTTCAATACCAAAATACATAAAAAGGGTATATGTTATTTATTTTCATTTTAAAAACATTACGACTTATTAAGGAATCCAAATATCAAATAATGCTTGCAGTGGCGAAAAGGTCATTTTCACCACGTACGTTAAAAAGAAACACTACTTTTGTCGTTTAGTAAAATGATTCATAGAAAAAAGATTCCCTTTGAATGAAATTAAAAGAAAAAGTGGTTTATACACCGTGTAAAATAAATTCATGTAAAAATAAAAATATGCCTCAATGGAAGGATATTGAGACGAAGTCCCTTACCCTATGTCCGACTTGCCTCATTTGTTCTTTATATTCCTGAATAATAAACATAAGTTAATTTTTACTTGATTCAGAACCTTTTTCAATTTTATTATTCCTTTTATATCACTTATTACCTTTTTATAACAATCATATAATTATTCAAGTTCATATCAGTCATTTTGTTGATATTCAGTACTTGAGTCGAAAATGAACTTGTTATAATTAAAAATTGTCCATGTGGTCTAAAGTCCATTATCTCCAGAATAGTATTCATGATTTAAATATCATATATATCTAGTATATATATATATATTTATAATATTCCATAATATTTGGAGATAATAAATGAAATGCACCGTTCATGGAGATGGTAGGCCATACGTACGCATGAAATCTACTTTAATTTATTTGTCATATTAATGAAATGAAAAATAAATAATACATAGGTATATTATAATACCATAATAATATAATATTTTATATATTTTACATAATTCCATTAACTCTATCCTTTATACATTCCATGTTTGGACTGAAGGAGTCATATCACTTTGAGGGGGCGGTAGTCCACACTTCCTCAAATAAAATTATAATATTTACACATTATGGAAAGCATAAAGGTATGTTGTAAATAAAAATTACAAAAAAATAGATAAAAAATAAAGATAATATATATCATATATAAATATAGTTCCATTATAATGGCCATCATGAGAGGTGGTAGAGGAAAATTGGACAATCATCATTTAGTGAGGCTATAGTTCACCGTACATAGAAATAGTATGTTCGTATCCATTAGATGAAGGTGTGTGTAAGTGTATTTTGAATAATTCTCATAAAAACACACTAGTGTATTTTTGATACTAGTGTTTTTATGTAATAAAAAAATTAAGAATATGATGGGGAGTGAAGAAGAAAAATAATTGAAATGATCTTTAGAGAAGACGCTACCTCTAAAACGTGTAACTCCTGTTGATTTGAGAGAAAAGGCTTTCTTGAATGACTTATGCCCAAGGTAAGGATTATAGGAGTAATTTAGGGATTATAGGATGAGTATTGGACATATTTTTTCTGAACTCAAAGGATTTGGAAGTGTGAGAAAAAGGAGAAGAAGAAGTTCCCTTTTATAGAAGAGGTGAGGGGCACTTTAGGAAAGTCTTGAAATATTATTTTATTATAAATTCAATTTTGATTAAAAATGGTACAAAACTAATTTAATAAAAATATAAGATTATTTTAGTTTGAATAGACATCATACAATAATTTTTATACAAGTTTTATAAAAAAAATTGTCATATTTTTTGTTTAACCCTTATTTTACCCTTTTAAATCTTATAGTAATATATTGTTATTTACAAATTGTGGGTTACTCTAATTACCATATCAGAACAAACGACCCAAAAGAAGGTAATTAATGATATATTTGTACTTATATCAACCATTTTTCCAAATGATAGTTTTTTATTAATTTAAAATCATTTGATAAACTATTTAATATTTTAAGTATGAATTATGCCAATTTTGGATTATATTCATACTTGGCTTTTTTAAAAAATCATAAAAACTTTATTCCTTTGAAAAAAAGACATTAACTCAAAGATAATATGTCAATATCATCCATAAAATGTATAAAATAAAAATAATCAAATTACATTTATTTTAATATTTATAATATCATTTATTTGAATATTTTATTAATGAAGCAATCACTACATCATCGTTGTGTCATAATTAAAATTTTTATTTAATGTATAAAAATTATAAATAAAATACCATGATGTATTAAATATTATTATCATTATAATTATTATTTATATCCAAATATATAATTTATATAACCCCATATAAAAATTGTTTTACTAAAAGATATATGTTTATGTTATTTTTCTCTTTACTTTAAATTAATTATTATAAAATGTCATTATCATTTCCAAGTGGATCCATGGGGTCCCAAAATCGACCCAAGGATGCCCATGGTCGGATATATCTCATCAAATAGGATTATGATAGATTTTAAGGTATTTTAATATTATTATAATACTATTTTTACCCTTATTTACCAGATTTACCCTTTAACCATGGTAAATAAAATAACTACTGAAGTTAATATTTATAACGTCTAAAAATAAAAGGTACCTATTCACACAATTTTATCTTTATGATTCTAAATATGGAATATATTTCTCCAAATTTTAAACACATAATTTTCAATAATTAATTTAAAATTAATTTCCCATTGTCAAAACTAAAAAAAGTATTTTAAAAAAGTAAAATCTATCAAAAGATTGACATATATTTATGTCCAATTAAAATTTGAAATTACTTCCAATGAACATAATTGGATTAAATGATAAAAACATAACCCAATTAAACTTTAAACCAATTTAAATGATAATCTAACTATATAAATAAATTATATGAAATAGTAGTTTTGAATTAAAAGGTAATATTTTTGACTATTCATTAAAAAATAAACTTTATCGGAAAATTACCAAAAATTTAATCGAAGTAAATTTTAATGTCCCACTTCTATAGAAGAAGTTTATTTTTTCAAATATAACATATAAGAGTGAAAAAATCTAGATTTAAATAGGGTTTGCCTTCAAAAGGCGTTAAATCGACCTTTTAAAAATATTAGAGTATTTTATGATTAAAATTGGATTTATTCTCATTTTAAGCCTATAAAATTTATTTTATAAATTTAAAAACATTTAAAAAAATATATAAAATATTATTATAGTTAATTCTATTCATTTTTTTCATTATAATGACTAGGTGTTAACTACCATTTAAAATAATAATAATATTATTGTATTATTTTTCGGTATAACTCAACATTGTGTGCAATGTAAGATTTTGGGGAAACCTAGTGTTGCGTGTCGAGTATACTATCAGAAAAAGTGTCTTATTTAACGTAAAATTAATATATTATTTATAAATATTAATAGAAAAGAAAAATTATTATTCTATAAATACCTGGGTTGTTACATCATTCCCCCCTGTTGGGAATTGCATCCTCACAATTCAATTCACTTATCAAATAAGTGGGGGTATTTATCCCTCATAGAATTTTCAGATTCCCTTGTTTCCACTTCAACCATATGGGTTTTCCACAAAACCTTTACCTAATGAATTACCTTATTCCGGAACACTTTCTCTCTACGGTTAAGAATCTAGACTGGTTTTTCCTTAAAAGAAAGATTCTATTCCAACTAAACTAACTCTAGACTTAAAACGTGATATGGATCTGTCATATAATTTCTCAACATTGAAACATGAAAAGAATTGGGTACCTATGATAAACTTGGAAATAAATCCAAATTTTGTCAACTAATACAACTTTCTCCAAGATTTTATAGTGTCCAATGAACCTTAGAATTAACTTTCCCTTCTTACCAAAATACATCACACTTTTCCATGGAGGAACTTTGACAAAGACATGATCTCATACATCGAAAGAAAGATCCTTCCTCTGATTATACACATAATTTTTATGCTTGTTCTGAGCAGTTCTCATGTGCTTCTAAATCAACTAAACTTTTTCTACTATCTATTCTACCAATTATGGTCCCATCAACTACCTTTCACCTACTTCATCCCAAAAGATGGAGTTAGACACCTCTTTCCATATAATGTTTCAAATGGTGCCATCTATATACTGTAATGAAAACTGTTATTATTAGAAAACTCAACAAAATATAGATGTTGTTCCCAACTTCCCTAGTAATCTAGTGAATAAGCACGCATCATATCTTCCTAATTGTGAATAGTTCATTCTAACTGCCCATCTGATTGCATATGAAAGGATGTATCAAAATTTAATTCAGTACCCAACAACTTCTGAAGGACCTTCCAAAAGTTATAAGTGAACCTAGAATCACGTTCAGATACAATGGAGAGGGGAAATTCATGTAAACTGACCATATCTTTAATATAAAATTGATAAAGTTGATTTAGAGACAAAGTATCTCTAATAAAATGAAAATGAGAAGACTTAGTCAATCGATCAACAATAACCCAAATTGCATTTTTACCTTAATAAGTCTTTAGTAATCCCACTATGAAATCCATGGACACATTTCCCCATTTCCACTCTAGCCCTGGAAAAGGCCAAAGCATCCCTTTCGATAACTACAACTCTGCTTTAACCTATAGAAAAATCAAACATCTTAGGGTAAGGTTAGCAATATCTCTTTTCATTCCATCCCACCAGTGACACTCCCGAATATCTTGGTACATCTTAGTACTGTCAGGATGAACTGAAAATAAAGAACTAAGAGCTTCACATAAAAACTCTTTCTTCAACTATGAATAACAAGGAACACATAGTCTCTTTCCAAACTTCAAAACACAGTCTTTATCAATGTTAAATTCAGGTAACTTACCCTTCTGAACCAATTCTACCTTTTCTTGCAACTCACTATCTTCTTTCTGTGCTTTATTTATTCTATCTGATGGAGATGATTAACTGAAACCTGAAACAAAACAAAGGAATTCCCTGCACCAAAAACATTCAATACAAAATTCATCAAATCAGAAACCAAAGGATCTCATTCGAAATGTATCATTGTTAATGTAGCATTACTCTTTCGACTAAAAGTGTCATACACCTTATTTTCCTTTCCTGGATGGTAATGAATCGTGAAATCATAATCCTTCATTAATTCTAGCTATCTCCTTTGTCTTGTGTTTTATTATTTCTGTGTGAATACATAATTCAGGGTTTTTTTATCAATATATATTTCAGACTTCATGCCACACAGATGATGCCTCCAAATTTTTAATGTAAAACAATAGTAGATAATTCCAAATCATGTGTAGGGTAATTTAACTCATGAGTTTTCAATTGATGTGAAGCATAAGCAATTACCTGATCATTCTATATTAGGACACGACCAAGTCCTTTAAATAAATCATCACTATAGAAAACAAATTCACCATTCCTAGAAGGTAGTGCCAAAACTGGAGCATTCACCAATATTCCTTTCAATTCTTGAAAACATTCATCACATTATTTTGTCCATATGATCTTAACACCTTTTCGAGTTAACTTAGTCAGTTTATATTTGTGGGTCTTGTCCATTCTTCAGCAACTTTTGTTATAATATGATCAACTATTTTTCCATCTTTAGAAACAATGTGACCAAGGTATGAAATTTGTTGTAACCAAAACTCAAACTTTCTGAATTTACCATACAATTTATTTCCATTGAAAGTTTGCAAGAAAACTCTTAAATAACTTTCATTATCTTATTTACATTTAGAATATAACAAAATATCATCAATAAACACAGCCACAAACTTATCCAAGAACTCATGGAAAATTATATTCATAATATCCATGAATATAGTAGGTGAATTGATTAACCAAAAAGGAATAACTACAAATTCATAATGGCCATATCTAGTACAAAATGCAGTTTTAAGAATTTATGCTTCCTTTACTTACAACTGATGGTACCCCAACCTCAATCCAATCTTAGAAAAAAATACCAAGCTCCCTGGATCTGATCAAACAAATCATCGATATGAAGTAAATGATACTTGTTTTTAATAGCGATGTTATTCAAGGCTCTATAATCAATGCAAAGTCTCATTGAAACATATTACTTTTTAATAAAAAAGAAAGGTGCACCACATGGTGATGTGCTAGGTCAAATGAATCCGTTATCTAATAACTCATGCAATAGCTTGTTCAACTCTAAAATTTCAATTGAGCCATTCTATAAGGGGGTTTTGAAATTGGATTTGCATCAGGAACCAAGTCAACAGTAAATTTAACTTCCCAATTAGGTATTATACCTAGAAAATCGTCATAAAAACATCAAGATACTCATTTACCACTGGAACATCATTGATCTAAATATTTTTTTTTGTTTTCAACGATATTTGAATGGTAACATTCATTTCCATATTTTACTAGTTTCTCACCATCCTGATTTTTTATCATAAGTAAGGGTTCATTCTTGTACACAAACTGAAATTCTTTCTAAAAAGAAACATCTTTAGCTATGCATTCAATCATAGCATGATAAATGAAAATCCAATACATACCCAAAATAATATCCAACTCTACTAGAGGAAAAACAATAAGGTTTGTAGGAATATTTTTTCCGCACACAAGGAAAAGAAGGTTCTTATAATTTCTTTTTATTTCAATATTTCCTCCATGGGTTTTTACCACAAGTTTAAGATTCATATCTTGAGATGGAATTCCAAATTTAATAGAAAATTTATCAGAAATGAAATAATGTATAGAACCATAATCAAACAACACATTAGAAAAATCTGAATAAACAAACAGTATACATGAAACTACTTCATTTTATGGCTCAACATCTTCTAAAGTAGTTACAAAGGATTTCACGACCCCATTCTACTTATAATCTGATTGTTTTACATAATTTGAGTTTTTTTTTCAGGCACTCATGTGCATAATGACCAATTTAATTGCACTTAAAACATTTTAATGATTGTAAATAATACTTTTTCTTACCACTGCCTAGATCTTTTTCAGTGCAATTATGAGCCTTATGTCCCATTTTACCACCTCGGAAGCACTTACCAGAATTCAAAAGGCATTCCCCAGTGTTCTTGTAATCACAATTTTCACAAACTATAAACTTGGGTTTCTTACCATCAGACTTTTTTTCAAAGTTCTTCCCTTTTTTATGCCACATCAACCTCTTATTCTGTTGTTTTTCAAAGAACATCGGATCATTAGAAAACTCTATTTCCACCTTCTCTTCACAAAGAACAAGTTTTTTTTATAAATTTTGAACTCACAATAAGATAATGCTATTAGATACTTTAGCTTTAATCCTAAGTAAAAATGATTGATTTTACTATCAAGATCTCGTATTAATTTTGGAGCAAAACTTGCCAGTCGAGTGATTTTTTCTTTATAAGCAGCCACTGAGTCATCCTCCTACCTCAATTCCAAGAATTGTTGTTTCATCCTAAGATGAACCTCCTTAGAAAAACATTTCTCAAGAAACATACCTTTGTATGAATCCCAATCAAGAGCATCAATCACCTTACAATCACTAATATTTTTAACCATCGACCACCAATGATTGGATTCACCTTCAAAACTGTAAACAACAAGACTAACCTTTTGATGTTCTGAACACCCCCTTACATCAATTTTTTTTTCCAGTGCTTTAATTTACCCTTTTGCTAGCACAGGGTTAGATGATCCTTTGAATGATGAGGGATATTACCTCATGAAATGCTTCACTACTGACATGTTCCTTTGTGGCTGATCTAGCTGATCTCATGCATGGATACCACCACCATTTATAGCATGAGTCAACTGTGCAATTACTACAACAAACTATTCAGTTCTGATTCCAATGATTTATGGCTGCTGATTTGGTAGGTTGTTTTCTTCTTGATGTTGTTGCATCATAGCTACCCTGTTTCCTCTCTAGAAAACCATTTTGAACACATATATATCTTAGACGAAGCAACATGGTAATCTTAAAATGATATATCATTTCAATTGGACCATAATATAAAATAATTTATGGATATTCATTTAACAATATCCTACCTCCTAATGTTATCTAAACTGACATCTGATATAAACTATAAGGCCCCTAGCCTTAAACATTACATAATATTTAGTTAAGTTAAGAATTATACATTGAGGGTATTTTCAGGTTTAGAGTTTTAGAGAATTAGGCCATAACTATTGCATTACATCTCAAAAATTACAAAGTAGACACTTCTACTCTATCCAATTTTTTAACAATAATAAAACCCCTTAAATAAAACAAGAATTATTTTCATGATATAAATATTCTTGAATTCTTCCTTTCTCTTACCCTTTGTTATACCCTGTAAAAAACATTTAAAAAACATGGGATGAGCATAAAAAGATCATTAAGGGTTATAAAATAAGGAAACACTGTTGGAATTCTACCCTTTACCAATGGTTCAGAACTGTTTGTAAAGGCTTGGAAACCGTTGGTATATTATATACCAATGGTTTCCAAAACTGTGGCCAAGTAAGCCATGGGTGAAGGCTTATACCAACGGTTCTATGTAAACCATTGGTATAGGTGTTAATGTAAGAGATATACCAATGTTTTCACAAACCGTTGGTATATGTTACCCTTATACCAATGTTTCTAAATCGTTGGTATATAGTGTGAAATATTCATCCAAAGCATATACCAACGGTTTTTAAAACCGTTGGTACAAGTTTATACCAATGGTTATAACAAAACTGTTGGTATAATATACATCAAAATGCTATAGCAATAGTTTTCAAAACCATTGGTATACATCTATTGTAGCTCCACAGCAGCCAGTAGCCCTGTAGCTTCATAGCAGCCTGTGGGCCCCTCTAACCTGCAACTCTTCATGACCTGCAAGAACACATACACATCTGGAATCCAAAATCCTACATGGGATGTTTAAAATTCATCCAGAATTTAGAAATTTAGAAATTTAAAATTCATTCCTCACTCAAACCACAACACAAGAGAAAAATCCAGAATCCAATACACCCACAATCCAATACATCCAGAATTGAAATACAATAACACCCATAACACCAATACAAAATTAAAATCCAATACATCTAGAATCTAATACACATAACAATATTCAAAATTTAGAATTCATTACCAATACATCCAGAATCCAATAATTCCAGAATTCAGAAATTTAGAAATGAAAAGGAAATAACACCCATAACAGTAATCAAAATTTATAATTCACTCCTCACTCAAACTACAACAATAATACACACAAGAGAAAAAGCCTACATGTTATAGGAAACACATGGGATGTTTACTCATGGTCTTGGGTTGACTATCTTAAAACCAACAAAAAAAGGTGGGTAGAGTGGACAAGGATCATGATACCCATAAGATAGAAAATGGTAGTGGTCATGTTCTTAGACCTAAGATGAGTTATATGAAGCACATGGGATGTTTATATTCCTCTAATTACTATGTATCCATGTATAAATGGTTCTTGATTTGTTAGTGGGAAACATTGGCCAATCTCGACATATGAGATGGGTTACCAGATAGCCTACATGTTTTTCATAGACTTTTCAATTGGAACAAGGGGATATGTGGGTAATTTAAATTTGGTCTCCTAGGTGTGATGTGAGATGAATCCCCATTTTGGGTAGTGGTTATGAATATTCAATTATGTCTTTGGTATTAGGTTCCCAAAGGGACTTTGGTTTGGTCCTAGAACCCACTGTCTGAGGATGGGATTGGCGTATTAAATTTCATGTGTTTTAGAATATGGGTAGGATTTCCTCACATGATAAGTGGATTGTGTGAGTATAGACCATGGATCCCTGTGTTAATGTATTAAAAAATCTGAATATGTTTTGTCGGTTTTCCGTATTCCAATTTTTTTCACTTAAAATGTTGTTCATTTTAAACAAAAGACAGACACTTCAAGTGATACTGGCCACAATGTGCCTCGGATTGAGGCAGAGTTGACTCATAAACATCAAATATGACCCATGGATCTTTTTTCTAAAGTATCAAGACAATCTGAATGCGTTTGGTCGGTTTTCCGTATGCAAGTTGTTGTTTTCACCTTAAATTTTTTCCATTTCAAATAAAAGTGAGACACTTTGAGTGGTACCGGCCACATCGTGCCTCATATTGAGGAAGGGTTGACTCATACACATCAAAAATGACCCATGGATCATTGTTCTAAAGTATAAACACAATCCGAATACGTTTGGTCAGTTTTCCGTATGCCTGTTGTTTTTACTTAAAAGAGTATCCATTTTCAACAAAAGAAAGACACTTTGAGTGGTACTGGCCACACCGTGCATCATATTGAGGCAGGGTTGACTCATAGGCATCAAAAATGACCCATGGATCCTTTTTCTAAAGTATCAATAGAATATGAATGTGTTTGGTCAGCTTTTCATATGCTAGTTGTTGTTTTAACTTAAAATGTTGTCCGTTTCAAATAAAAGTGATACACTCTGAGTGGTACAGGACACAATGTGCCTCAGATAGAAGTGGAATTGACTCGTAAACATCAAAAATGACCCAAGGATATTTGTTCTAATGTATCAACACAATCCAAATCTGTTTGTTCAGTTTTCCATATTTTATTTTTTTTCACTTAAAATGTTGTCCATTTCAAATAAAAGTGATACACTTTGAGTGGTACCAGCCACACCGTGCCTTGGATTGAGGCGGGGTTGACTCATACACATCAAAAATGACCCATGGATCATTTTACTAAAGTATCAAAAAAATCTGAATGCGTTTGGTCGGTTTTCCGTTTTCCAGTTGCTGTTTTCACTTAAAATTTTGTCCATTTCAAATAAAAGTGAGACACTTTGAGAGGTACCGGCCACACCATGCCTTAGATTGAGGAGGGGTTGACTTTTACACGTCAAAATGACCCATGTATCATTTTTATAAAGTATAAACACAATCCGAATGCATTTGGTCAGTTTTCCGTATGCTAGTTGTTGTTTTCACTTAAAATGTTGTCCATTTCAAATAAAAGTGAGACACTTTGAGTGGTACCGGACACACCGTGCCTCATATTGAGGTGGGGTTGACTCGTACGCATCAAAAATGACCCATGGATCATTTTTATAAAGTATTAACACAATCCAAATACGTTTGGTCAGTTTTCCGTATGCCATTTGTTTTTACTTAAAAAGAGTATCCATTTCAAATAAAAGTGATACACTTTGAGTGGTACCAGCCACACCATGTATCAGATTGAGGCAAGGTTGACTTGTAAACATAAAAAATGACCCATGGATCCTTTTCCAAAAGTATCAACATAATCTGAATGCGTTTGGCCGGTTTTCCATATGCTAGTTGTTGTTTTCACTTAAAATTTTGTCCATTTCAAATAAAAGTGAGACACTTTGAGTGGTACCGGCCACATCGTGACTCGGATTGGGGTGGAGTTGACTCTTACATGTCACAAATGACCTATTGATCATTTTAATAAAGTATTAATAGAATTAAAATGTGTTTGGTTGGTTTTCTGTATGATATTTGTTGTTTTCACTTAAAATGTTGTCCATTTCAAATAAAAGTGAGACACTTTGAGTGGTACCAGCCACACTATGCCTCAGATTGATGCAGGGTTTACTCGTACACATCAAAAATGACCCATGGATCATTGTTATAAAGTATAAACACAATCCAAATACGTTTGGTCAGTTTTCCGTATGCCTGTTGTTTTTACTTAAAAGAGTATCCATTTTCAACAAAGAAAGACACTTTGAGTGGTACTAGCCACACCGTGCATCATATTGAGGCAGGGTTGACTCATAAGCATCAAAAATGACCCATGGATCCTTTTTCTAAAGTATCAACACAATCTGAATCTGTTTGGTCAGTTTTTCGTATGCCAGTTGTTGTTTACACTTAAAATGTTGTCCATTTAAAATAAAAGTGAGACACTTTGAGTGGTTCCGGCCACACCGTGCCTCAGATTGAGGTGGGGTTGACTCATACACATCCCTTGGACATTTTGAGTGCTGTCTAGTGCATATTGAAGATCCTGGTGATTCTAATCCTCTGCTTGGTTTCTCTTTTTGATTAAGATTAACACTCTTCTCTCATCTTCTTCCAAATCTCTAAAACCCTCTTTTACATTGGGATTTTGGGTGAATCTTGAAGAGAGCTTAGATTGGGATCCGAGACGCCGAATTAAGAGTGCGATTGTCTCCGAAATCAAGGTAGGTGGTTGGTGCTTGGTACTGAAGTAATAGTAATGGAATGTTAATTAGATAGGGATTTTGGGTGAATCTTGAAGAGATCTTAGATTGGTCTCAGTGACCTTATGATGTAGTGATTGGTGTGATGATGTCGGTGATACACAGTTGTGTGAGGTACCCAGTGGAGGATGAAGATATATGTGGTGGGGGTTATACATGGTAGGAGGAGTGTGGGGGTCTGTCCAGGGTCCAGGGAGGAGGGTGGGGGGGGGGGGGGGGGGTTGTCCGAGGGGTTGTCCGGGGGGTGGTATGGGGTCCTGGGAGGGGGGTGTGGGGGGGGGGGGGGGGGGTGTCTAGGGGCCTGTCTAGGGGGCTATCCGGGGGGTCGTCCAGGGTTTAGGGAGGAGGGTGGGGGGCTGTAAAAGGTCGAGGGAGAGGGGGGGGGGGGGGGCTGTTCGGGCGGCTGTCCAGGGTCCAGGGAAGAGGGTGGGGGGGGGGGGGGCTGTCCAGGGGGTTGTCTGGGGGGCTGTCTAGGGGGTTGTCCGGGGGGCTATCTGGGGTCCAGGGAGGATGGTGGGGGGGCTGTCCAGGGGGCTATCTAGGGAGCTGTCCGAGGGGCTGCCTGGGGTCCAGGGAGGAGGGTGGGGGGCTATCTGGGGGGTTGTTCGGGGGCTGTCTGAGGGGGTTGTCCCAGGTTCATGGGATGATATTTAAATATTTTCTAATAAAATTATTTCAAGGTTAAAAAAATAATTTCATTATATCAAATTCTAAGCAGACCACCAATTTTCTAAATTCCACTAAAAAATAACAATTTTATTAAAATAGGGGGATGTCACAACAAATCATCAAATCAAGTTTTATTATTTATAGATAAAAAAATAAATATAATGTGACCTACCTAATCACACATATATTGAGGCACAACAAATCAATAAAGATCAAAGGTCAGTAATATCATTCAAAAATGCAACAGATCAATCTGTCCCTCGTCACCATCACTATAATCACCATCATCTTAACCCTCACACTTGTCCTCATCATTGTCCCCATCATCGTCCCTTCCCTCCTTGCCCTATTACTAAGCCTTGGACCCCTCATTACCCTCCTCCTCCGCCTTGACCTCCTCCTCACCCTCCTCCTCCGCCTCGGCCTCCTCCTCACCCTCCTCCTCCTCCGCCTCAGCCTCCTCCTCGCCATCGTATCTACCACCACTATAAATTCCACCTGGTGCACCATATATAGAATGCATTGATGAAATATATTCTTCACAAGCAGTGCTAGCCTCTGGTGGAAGTGTTAGATGTAAAGATTCCATCAGTTTCATAAATGCAGTGTTTGCCATAGAAGACTGTGATGCCATCTCTATGGCCCTTTTTTCAGCCTGTTCTACCTATGCCTTAACCTGCTGCAACTTGGTGACACTAAAACTCGTACCTGAGGAGGGACAATACTTCTTTGGAACTATACTCTTCCCAAGCCAACAACGTACTCTACCAGGGTGCTTATCTCCAAAACACCTAATGTAAGTGATCGTTTGGACCAAAATTGTAAGGTTCCTGGGAATCAAGGGCCTATAAAGCAGCCTGTTACAAATATAAATATATTATTAATTTACAAAATAGAGATTAAAATTTTAAATCTACAAAGTAAAACTTACAATCTACTTCTGAGTCAGTTCATTAACCAAACTTCTATATTTCTTCTTTCTACTCGAGAAAAACAATTTTGCTCGAGGCACACGTCCTTCTATATTAAATTTATACCTCTACAATGCAATTGAATGTTGGAAACCATAATTAAAAATAGGATAAAAACAGTAATTTCACAACTAAAATTATATAACAACTTCAGCAATCGAATAAATTATAGAGGAATCAATAGTAAGTTCAAGTGGTAAAGAAAGATTATAAACTGTCATACCAGCTGTCACTCATGATCTAGCATCGTAGTACATCCCAATGTGTGGACGTATTTCTTGGAATCAATATTTTTTTATTTATTCTAGATGCATCCTAAATAAATTCAATAATTAGTATTAATGAAAAACATGAATATTTTCATTTAAATACTTCTAATTTGATTAATACCGTAAAATAGCTAGTCACCCAATGAGTAATCATCTATCGGTACTATTCTAATGGAAAATCATCCATGATAGAGACCACCTCCAACTCTGTGCCCACTATATCACATCATCCAATGTACAACTCATGCTTATAAGCTCTCCAATGCTCACCTAAATCCTTTAGACGTGCTAGTCGTGCACCCTCACCATCGGGGAAATTAAACCGCAACTGAAACCAAAATATTAATTCATATAAATACAAAAATTAATATATTTCATTAAATACAACTAATTTCTTTACACATATCTCTGACCAGGCTTTATCCCTGACTTCATGTGGCAGCTGTCTCCATGAGAGTGGGCTGATAGGAATGATGTCAGAGTATTTGTCAAGCGTCACCAAAAAAACTCCAATATTGCTACCCTGATTTTTCAATCATCTGACTATCTTCATTGTATTCCACCATCAACTACGTGCGGCGGTACCACACCGAACGCATGCGTGTACTCCCCCACCCCTACTTCCTATCAGTAGATGTATCTATTATGAAAGAAAAACAAGTATTTTATAAATACATGTTGTAATGAAAATAAATAATGGTGTAACAATTTGTTAGGGTTGTATAAGTATAGTTGCAGTAGTCTGATCAGTGGGCGCTGCTGGATCCGCAAAAACTAAAGGAACACCCTGTACAGATGGAGTGGGTCCCAATGTATGATCTGCAGGGATACACTATGGCGGGGCAGTAGTCGAAGAAGATGGAATATAAAAGCCTAGAGAGATCGAAGCTGTAGTAAAAGAAGATGACAGGGATGGCTGGCCAAATGCTAGATGGAGAGTGGGAATCATCATCGAATATGATACAAATGGGTGAGGAGGGTCAGATCTAAATGGTAGTGAAAACATGGGAGGACTAAATATTATGTGTGTCCCTAACGGCATACCAGGATCAGAATGTGGGATGGATGGTATGTCAATGGGAGGGGCAGGGTCTAATCGGGTACGCCAACCAAATCGTCTAGCTCCCGTACCACCCCCCCCCCTCGTACGAACACCCCCAGTACTGGGACCACTACTCAGCTACTATTCAAATAAATGTCGTCTAATAAATGGATCCTAAAAAAAATTAAAAAAATTAATCACATGACATTATATATAATTTAAATAAATATATTTGAAATAAAATACACACTGCAGGAACTAGTGGTGGAATGCCTAGATCAGTCATGCGACGATTGTGGTTCATAATTTGTTTTCATTGCCTCTCTTCAATTGGTTTCATTTCCTGCATTTGAAAACAAATATGGAAGTAAATAGAAAAGGATAACTAATGTGTAACCCAAAAAACAAAATAATTAGAGGGAATAGGGGGATTCATGGATAATTTAACTAACCATTGTTTTATGTGATCTTGAACAAATATACAATGAAGTCAATCAATCATACAATATGTAATAAAGAATTTAATTTTTAGTAGGATGATTATTTACTAATTGTCATCAGTCTATTAAAATCATGGAATATTGATTCTACCAGATTCATAACTAGAAAAGTAATTGTCAAAATTAAGGAAAAATTTAATTTCATTAGCTCAAGTAGATGATGCATGTTTCAATATTAATTCAATTTGAATAGAACCAACCTTAACATCCCAAATCAAGGTAAAACAAAAGAATTGAGAACATGAATGGTTATATATTTCCCACCACAAATTTAGGTTCACAGTCAACTCTGACAATTGAGCTATTGGATTCATCAAAAGAAATAAATGGATTGGTTCCAATGGTAGTAGGGATGGTGTCAATTCCATCATCACCATCATTAAAAATATGTCTTGGAATTACTTCAACTATGAAACCAAATTCAGGTCGATGTTGGTATTTGACATACAAAACTTGGTTATCCATTGATTCCAATACACATGGTTCTTCGGTAGCAAGAGTGCAAGTCATATTAATTACTCAAAATCCAAAATCATCAATAAATATGCCTTGTATCATCATTGAATCAAACCAATGGAATTTCATCATCGTGACTCATCCATGAGAGTAATAATCCAACATTATTATTTTTTAACAACTCCATAATAACCCACATTTTCAAATCGTGGTCTATTATCTGATGCACTGGCATAACAATATGTTGTGGCAGTAACCACAACAACATCATGTTGTGTTCCCATGTTCTTTTCTCGTTCAGTGACAATAAATTTGTTCTCTTTGATAACAATTGATTTAGAGTCACGAACCACGGTATTTGGATGAAAATCCAAAGCTCTTATTTCCTCAGAGATAGAGTCAGCAGACAAACTCAATACCTGCAATATAAATTAATATTAAACTTAATTAAATATTGATTTAATTTTTTTAAATAGTAATATTTTTACCTTTAATTTTAACCAAGCATAAAACTATTTGCTATGCAAAGTATCCCTCCTTCTCAATGATAAAAATGATGCTTTATATTTATCATTGTTTTATGTTCCCTATAGATAAAAAATATGAATAGTTTAGCAGATATATATGTAATACATACATATTCAATTTAGTTACCTGATGTAGTCGTCGAACAAATAATAGTTGAAAAAATGTGCGATGTGCCATCTCCCACTCTTCAAGGCTTAATGTCTTCAATGTATATGATCCATGAATTCCTCCTGTTTGAGGAAGTGATGGAAAATTGGGTACAATTTTCTCATACAGTTCTTCTTCATTTCTCATTGTTCTATTCATTCTTGTAGTCATATCAGACAAATACATTGAGTAGAAATCTATACATTCTTGATCCAAGTAACCGTTCATGATAGAAGCTTCGTGATGATTCCTGTTTTGGACATAAGACTTTAATGTGTACATATTTCCTTTAGTTGGATACATCCAATGAAAAGAAACAAGTCCTCCGAGAATTATTTCAGTGGGAATATGGATAGTCAGATGCTACATGCATGTGAAAAATGATGGAGGAAATATTTTCTCCAAATCACAAAAAATTAATGGGGCATCTGTCAACATTTTTTGTAAGAACAACTTAGACAACTTCTTAGCATAATGATCTCTAAAAAAATGGAACAACCAAATAATAGTCACCCTTACATTATTAGACAAAAGTTGAAAGATTTCTATTAGAATCAACTCATACAGAAGAATGTGATAATCACAAGTCTTCAAAGATTTTAGCTTCAACTCTCTTCTATTGACCCGTTTAGATATGTTTCTTGAATATCCATTAGGAACTCTAACAGTCTCTAATACTTCCAGATTTTTTTCGTTGGTGTCATCACATAAGAAGCACATGAAACTTTCCATTTATTTTCACTTACGCACAGGATGCAATTCTGGTCTGATGCCCCAATCCACCAAGTCATGCTGAGACCGTGAATCATCTTTTATCTTTCTCTTAACATTTAGAAGTATCAAAAGAAACATTTCACATATATTCTTTTCAATGTGCATTATGTCTAAGAAATTATGTAACAAATTGGTTGACCAATAAGGTAAATCAAAAAAGATACTCCTCTTCCTCCAATTGTAACAGGTTTCAGTGGAAACATTGTTTCTCTTTCCAGATTTCATTTGACCCTTCCCGAATGAAAAACCAAAATCTTTCAATTCATTAAGAAAATCAGTTCCAGACATACGCTGAGGTGGATCATCGGTCTCTATGGTATTATCAAATCTTCGACGATTATTTCTATATGGATGATCCATTGGAAAGAATCATTGATGTCCCATAAAACTGAAACTACAATGATGTTTCAGTCTTCTGGATCGTGTATTCTTCATTCAAACAAGACATGACAGTTTTCCATTCGTGGTCCATCCATACATCATTGCATAAGTTGGAAAATCATTGATCGTCCATGTAAGCACAACACACATCTGAAATATGTCTTTCAAATAGGCATAGTATGTGTGCACACCCACATAACAAAGAAGTTTCCACTCTTTTATTAAAGGTTGCATGTATATGTCAATATCAATGCCAGGTTCAGAAGGGCCAGATATGAGTATAATCATGAAAGTGAAAGGTTTTTTCATACACAACCATGGGGGAAGATTATAAATGTGTATAAAAACTATACATGTGTTGTGCGAAGTAAGCATCTGCCCAAATGAATTAAAACCATTGCATGAAAGACCCAGCCTCACATTACGCACATCAGCTGCAAAATCAGAATATCAAGCATCAAATCTCTGCCATGAAAATCTATCTACAAGGTGAACCAACTCATCATTAGTCTTCTTTCTCTCAGTATCATTCCATATCATTTTAATTGATATTTCATCAGACATAAAAATATTCTAGAGTCAGGGGATCAATGGAAAGTTCCATATTGCTTTATGTGGAAGGCGGGATGGTGTTCCATCAGATTTTGACTTCCAGCGTGATGTGCCACATTTTATACAATCATTTCGTTCAATGGGTTTTCTCCTAGAATAAACTACAATCTTTAGGGAAATTATGAATTTTGTTTCTTAAAAATCCAATTTCCTCGACTAACTTCCATGCCATATAGTGGTTTGAGGAAATATCTGCATCATCTGGAAGTAAATAATTCAAGAAGGTAAGAATGTAATTGAATGCTGTATTAGAAATCCCATACATAGTTTTCCCATGAAACAATCAGATTAAAAATTCTAACTTTTTCATTTTATCACACTTTCAATATACTGGAGTCGTGGCAGCATCATTCAATTTTTTCACCCTTAAAACATTATCATTTTCATTAGATGCATCATGTGTGCTCATATCGAAGTCTTCTTGGGTCGGAATCCTTTCTTTTTCACGATGATGAATAAACAAAAACTGGTCATATAACAAATTCTACACTCCAGTCCTCTCATTTGAATCATCAACAATTTGAGATTTCATTTTCTCCCCATTGTGATACTACACATAGTAGTTTGCTTGAAAACCATATTTGGTTATGTCGTATATAACTTCTTCATGGCTCAACCAAGGTATTCCATCACAATTGGAACATGGGCAGTGTATGCGACCACTATCTGAAGCATTGTGAAATGAAAAATCTAAAAAACTCTCCATTTTTTTTAAAAATCACTTGATATCGGATCGGTTTCAAACATCCAACTTCTATCCATTATGTAAAAAAGTAATTATTATAAGTCATTTCATCAAAATCAATTCAACAAGATTGAAGTTTCATCGAAAATATATTTAAGTAAATGATAATTGTTCACTTTATATGAAACCATAACTGACACACTACTCTATATGAAAATAATAATATAAAAGACAAAAAAATACTATATTTATAACAAAAAATCTTTGAAGAACTATACATGAGTGTACAAGATCATGTATACTTGTGGAGGAGAATTATTCAGAAGCTGACTAAATTTTAGATCAAAGAAATTTTATGTTTTAGTAGATAATTTGAGTGATCACATACATTGCCCAAGGGGGAGGGAGTGTCTAGGGGGTGCGGGGTGTCTAGGGGGTGGAGGGGTTGTCAAGGGGGGTCAGAGGTGTCCAAGGGGTGGGGGGATGTCTAGGGGGGTTGGGGTGTCCAGGTGTGTCACGACCAGACCCTACCTGGGCTCGAGCCGCAACTACCCAAGGCCCGCCTCCATAGGCCAGGGGCTGGCGACCAGTGCCGAAGGCACAACAACTCGGGGAGGCCTTTGCCTAAGTACCTGTACACACGCACGCAGAAAACTCAATGCAAAAGTGCAGAGTAAAAAGGAAAAGCAAGGGAAACTGCTATAAATAAACCATAGTGTGCATCGACCTCTAACAGTACAAAGTACAGTGCTGAAAGGAAAAAGGGGCAAAACACGCGCCCAACCAAAAAGTGTCACAACCCGATAACAGGTAAACGAAAAGAAATAGCTGACGGGTCTGCCACCTGGAACCCGGCCACGAACACTGCACGCGGTCCAAGCTCCCAAGCTCCTATACTCCACTAAAGTCACGCTCCACCTGTCCGTCGTCTGCAAGGGCACACCAAGTGCCGGCAAAGCCCAAGCAGGGGTGAGTATAAAAATACTCAGTAGGATACCCCGAAGGCTCGAGGGAGAAACAAAGGAGGTACCGAAGGGTGAGCGGTAGAGCGAACAGAAAAGTAGAGGGGTACAACCTAGGGTGTAGTAGAGAGTCCAGCTCAACCCAACAAAAGAAAGGAACTAGACTCGTCCAGGCACAAGGAGCTGGAAACAGTGAGAAGATAAACTTCCCGTCGAGTCTTCGCTGCCTATAGCAGGAGAGTAGACTCGTCCAACCACGAGAAGCTAGACACGGAAAGCACGTGGCATACCTCGCGCGTCTTCGCCTCACCTGGAAGGAGAGTAACCAAACCCAAGAAGTGGGTACCAGAAACAAGGTATATACATATCCTTATGCTCTGCCAAGAAGCCCGAACAAACTCGTAAGGGGATTTCCGTCCCGTAGCTTAGCCCAAGAAAGAGTCGCCAACAGTCCCAGACATAACCCCATCATCGTCGCCCAGCAACCCGCACGTCTACCCTGAACCACAAGCCAAGGGGCTCAGTCACCGCACCATGATACTATCCGCTTTGGGTGGCACTGACTCGCCCGCACGGTTTTAGATCGCGTCGCAAGAACGCATTTCGGTGGGGAAAGCGCCCCTCGTACTTGAGAGTTCTAGGAAAGTCAAACCACACCTCATCACTGCCCTGCAGTCGAGAGGTCTTATCAAAGTCAAGCCATCACAACACTGACCCGTACAACCAAGGGTCCTGCTCTGGAAATCACGGAGGAAAGCCACAGACTAGCCTAGTCATAAGGACTGAGCCTGGAATGCCAACAGGTGTCCCCACTACCCAGTCCTGCTGGAGGGAAATTCATAACCAGATATCAGGTGACCTACTGCCCAGCCCTGCTGGAGGGTAAACCATAACACATCATCAGGCGACCCAATGCCCAACCCTGCTGGAGGGTAGACCTTAACATATCATCACGCGACCCACTGCCCAGCCCCGCTGGAGGGTAGACCTAAAATAAGTCGACAGGCGACCCACTGCCCAGTCGTGCTGGAGGGTAGACCTGGAACTAGACGAAGGGCGACCCACTGCCCAGCCCTGCCGGAGGGTAGGCCCTAAGAGGTCGTCGGGTGACCCACTGCCGAGTCTCTGCTGGAGGGTAGACCCTAATAGCGTCGAGTGACCCACTTCCCAGTCTCTGCTGGAGGGTAAACCCTAGAAGTCGGTGAGCAACCCACTGCCCAGCCCTGCTGGAGGGTAAGCCTGAGGGAGTCGATGAGTAACCCACTGCCGATCCCTACTGGAGGGTAAAACTCAGAACCTCTCTGCCATCTCTACAGGAGGGTACAACACTGGCCGACCGAACACGGAGTGGGTGTCGCGCAACCACCCAACTCCAGAACAGCTCTCCCAAAAGAGGTGCAGCGTCTGCCCCAGCACTGGGTGTCACTAGCACCGCCACCTGCCAAACCAACGAGAATGAAACCAGGGGGGAGACCACTCAACCCTGCTGGTCAACCAAACAAGCACAAAGCCAGGGGAGATAAACCCCACCCTGCTAGTCCAAACCAACGAGCACAAAGGGACCCTCTACGCCGCGAGAGGTCCAAGTACGCAAGGCAGAACTCGGCACGCACATGGGGCCCACACAACGTGTGGCCCCAAGTCGACCCCAACTGAGCGCACAAACATCCCCAGGTACAAACAACACGTACCTCCAAGCGCTCCCGTATACTCCCGGAGTATACCTCATTCCAGCCCATTGGCTATCGTGCACACGGCACCCAACGTCAGCGCGAAGGCGTGACGTAACAACTCCACCTCAAAAGGCCCAGGCATGGCCAACCACGTCACCTCAAGCATTTACATTACTCACACGGGAGTGCACGCGATCACTCGCCAAAGGTCCGCGACAAGCAAAGTAGGGCGAACCACCACTGGAGCACCTTTCATGCTTCCACATTTCTCAAGATCGCGCAAGAGGATCCGTACAGCCAAACGGATCACACCGTTGTAACCCTTGCGAAAAAACACGCGAGTTAGACTACTCACTCGCCCGAAACGGTCGACAGGTGAAAAAGGTACTATTCACTGTGACCAAACCCGTGTGGGGCCCACCCCAAGATACCGAAATTGAACCAACGGATCACGCCACTGCGATCCCCTCAGAAAAACACACGGGATTGAGTACTCAATCGCCCAAAACAAACACCCAGTGAAAAGGGCACTATTCACCGTAGCCGGGTCGGGTGGGACCCACACCACGTCCCCGAAAAGGTCGGGCGGACTGCGCCATCGCAAAGCTCTCGGAAAAAGCACGTCAAATTGACTGCTTACTTGCGTGGAACGGGTACCCGGAGAAAAAGATACGTTCCGGCACACCGCACACGAGCGGCGCCACGTGGGACCCGCATCCCGGTCCCGAAACTCAACGAACGGATCGCACCGTTGCGATCCTCTCAAAAAAGCACTCAAGATGGACTACTCACTTGTCCAAAATGATCGCCCGGTGATAAAGATGGAAAATCACCGTCGACGCCCAAACGACCCTCGTGGGCCCCGCACCATCGTGCCGAATTTGAGCAGGCGGATTGCACCATTGCAATCCCCTCGGAAAAACATCCAGAGACGACTGCTCGCACGCCCCGAACGGACGTCCGATGGAAAAGTCGTGAAACGCCGCACGTAGCTCAAGAGACGGGCCATGGGGCCCGCGCCTCAACTCCGGCCTCAATGCCTGAAACCACCTTGAAAACCTCCGCCTCGACGCCAGGGTCCCAACGCAACTGACGGCGCTCAAAACAGACGTCGGATGCGTCCGCGCCGTCCAAAACAAGAATCCCGGAAAAACGCTCGTCCACTTAAGGACGCGTCGCGCCTCAGCGGCCCCTCGTTTCGGGAATTAAAAATTCCCGAAACCATCTAAAAAACTCCGTCTTGACGCAAGCTCAGCGCTGCCCCAGACGGCGCGCAAAACGGACGCCCGTAGCCCGAAATACGGGTGTCCGAAGTCTGAGGGGCAAAGCCCCTTTGGGCCGGACCGGCCCGATCCAGCCGGTCCGCCTTGCCCGGGCCGGCCCGCGCTGGCAGGCCCGGTCCAGCCGAGCCACGGGCCGTCGCTCCGCGGCCCGCTCCCCCTTCACACCCGCGCGCCCGCCGCGCGAGATTCCTCACCGACCGGCCACGAGGGCCGGTCGCTTATTCCACGCCACGACCCGCAAAACGCGGGTCGTTGCTGCGCTGCACGGGGCCGCCGCCTCGCGGCCCCTCCTCTGCTTGCCGGCGCCCGCGGCCGGCACCGCGGCCGGCTTCCGACAGCCGCCGCCGAGGCCGTCGCCACCTCCCGGAAACGCCGCCGCCACCGAAGCCCCGGCCGACCGCCTTCGCCCTGCTCCGCGCCGCGCCGCCCTGCGTGCCGCCTTCTCCGCCGAGCCGCGCCGCCGCTCGAACTCGCCAGATCCCGAAAACCCGCAAAGTTCGGCGGATCATTGCGGATGCTACGGAGCTCGGAATTTGAATCCGAAAGATGAGTTGGATAGGGAATTTACTCTACTACGCATTCATGGGCTTCGATCGAAGAGGAAACAACAAATCGACGCTAAAATTGGGGTTCCAAAGGAGGTTCGGGAATTAAAACTCAAAAACAAAACCCTACCTCGTGGGGCTTCGCCCGACGCTTCCCGCGTGATCCGCCCCGCGCCGTTGCCTCGCCGGAGCTCGCCTCGCCGGAGCTCGACGGAATGTAGGAGGGAAGGGGTGAGGGTGTGAGGGAGAAGAAGAAGAGGAAGAAGGGGGGGGGGGGGGGCGTGTTTAAATAGAAACACTTAAACACACCGCCCGGCACGCCCCCGACTCCGCTCCTGAAGCAGACAAAAAGGAGGGAGTCCCTGGGGTAAACATGACCTCCCGAGCACAACGGAGGTCTCGGAATTTTAATCCGAGACCCCGTTAAAAAGTTATTAAACTTAGCGCCCGAGGCCGCCAAATTACGAAAACACCCATAGGGCCATTTTTCACGAACGACCCGCGCCCGCGAAAATTATACCCCTCCTAGGGTAAACGGCATGCTCTAAACTCAACGGTTCTCTCAGTTTTCCAATCCGAGCCACCGTTTAAGAGATACTCGAGTTTCACCATTAAACGAATAAATTAAATTTATTTAATCCGTTTAACGTTCCAGAAGCGGGCGAGGGGTCAAAACATCCCGCTTCGACAAGTTTTATGTCGTTCCTAGGGTAAACACCCCATTCCAGACCCATCCATACACTCGGATCCCTGATCCGAAACTCATTTTAGGAGTTATCCTATTTATTTAGTGTTTCCAGTGTGAACGCACTAAAAATTTAATTCCGGCCACTCCGGGGCCCGGAATCGCACGCCGTCTGAAGGCGCTGCTCTGGATTATCATCAAGAATATTTCGAATTCTTTCATAGCAAAACCCGGGTTCTTAAATCATTCCATCCTTCAAGATTTTCGTCCTGTAAAAGCAAAACTAGGGATCAACACAGGGTACTAAGCCCACACCTGGCTTCCTCATACCCAGAAGAACCCACGCACAGCTCTGCGCCTCCGCACACAGACCAAAAGATTGATCTGTTCACGCGAGGTCGGCCCTTGCCGATGTCGTGCACCCACTCTAGACATTGGGGTTAGGGCAAGGCGGTAGGGTACCTCGCCATCCCTTTGCACGGTCTCAAATGGCCCGAAGGCCCTCAGGGGTAGCTCACCTCCCCGGTCAAAACTCTACGTCGCACACCGCGATTGGAATCACCGCCTGCACCTGGAACAAGGCCCGGTGATTCCCTCCTTCAGAATATCCATATGGTGAAACACCCAAGGATATCTGGTCACGCTAGGCTCCACAGTCGATGCTCTCTTACACGCTCAAAAGGCGAAGGAGTCAACACCATCGACTAAAGGAAAAGGTATCGCGCTTTTCTCCTTACCACCATAGGGTTACACCCGACGCCCTGCGTCACCCTGGTAACACCTCAAACAAGGAGCCGGGGGAGAAGCATTCCACATGCAGAGCCTAACAATTCTACTGCAAGCAGTAGAAGGGTCACAAGGCGTACCTCTCACCATTCCGTGCTCTGCAGGATCGTAGACATCCAAAGCTCGTGGCTACCCGCGGTCCCAACCGTCAGCTCCCAGAGCCTGATGTGGACTGTCTAGTGGTGATGGGGAGATCTTGTAGCATCGTCCCCCACCTCCAGCTCCTCCTGCTTCTCTACTAGCACCACCTCTCTGGCCACTACTCCGATCACGGCGCTGCCTCTGCCGTGGTGGTGCGCCTGCTGCCTGCCCGAAGCTCTCTGCAACTCGGGTTGGGCAGTCTCGTGCCATGTGACCTCGCCATCACAAGCACAGCACTGACGCTCTCTGGGCTGCCCTGGTTCCCTCCGGCGCCACTGTGGTATACGACCACGGCCCAGGATCCACTCACGGAAGGGCATCCTCGGCTGAGGCCCTGCGCCTTTTCGCCACAGTGGTATACGACCACGTCTCCAAAACCGGCAGCGGGAAGACCACCTGCATCAAGGTCCTGTCCTCCGGCGCCTGCTAGCTACGGCAGACGTCCTGGCTCCGTCGCGCCCACTGCCACTACCAACCGCAAAACATGACAGGAAACCCTCTGTCACCAGCGCCTGCTCTTGCACCCCAGCATATGTGGAAATGCCCAAGGGTACTATGACAACACGAATCTCTCGGCAGAGACCCTGCTCAAACTTCTGCGCTCAGAGGTTGTCGTCACGGACCAAGTCTGGGTAAAAGCATGCACGGTCTGCAAAACTAGCCACGTACTCAACCACCGTCATCCCTCCCTGCTGAAACTGCAGGAGCTCTTGAATCCGAACAGAGCGCAAGCAGGAGGGGCAAAACTCCTCACGAAACAACAACTGAAAGTCGTCCAATGAAAGCGACGACTCCTCAAGAAACCAAGTCACCAGACTCCACCAACGCCAAGCTACTCCACGAAAAAGGGTGGTTGTCAAATCCACTCTCTGATCTGTCGGCGTCTGCACAAGCCTAAAAAGGCGAACCACTGCCTCGAGCCAAACCTCTGCTGCCTGAGGGTCTGGCTCACCACTGAACCTCAGCGGCCCCTGCCGCTGGAACTCACGGAGCGCGCTCAACCTGCGCTCAAGTTCAGCCTGCTCTGCTGAAACTGTCTGCTGCTCAACAGGTGGGGATACTACTACCGGCCCACCCAGAGAAAGGGCTCGCATGATGGGTTCTGGACTGAGGCCTCGTAGCTCACAGGGTCGTCGTCACGTACCCAAAGCTGGTATCCTGGCTGGCTGTCCTCGCGGAGACATCCTAAATATTATCAAGGAGTGCCGCGGTCAGATGAGCATATATGTATATACCGATAACAAGAACGATGGGAAGCCGACTCAAGAAGGACAGTCAAAACTCAGTTCTATATGATGCACAAACAAATTTCCCTGCAACAAGTGTCTCAGCATGCCGAGTCGACAAGAGGGTTATCAAGGTCCTGGTGAATGGATACGTCGGCCGCCGCACCATCACTGGACTCCCTGGCCTGAGAGCCGTTCTTGAAACACGTTAACACTGTTGCCCTATATCCCAACCAATTCCTCTTTTAGGGACGTCCGCACAACGCCCCAAGGAAATAACCACCTCTGATACCACTTTGTCACGACCCGACCCTACCTGGGCTCGAGCCGCAACTACCCCAGGCCCGCCTCCATAGGCCAGGGGCTGGCGACCAGTGCCGAAGGCACAACAACTCGGGGAAGCCTTTGCCTAAGTACCTGTACACACGCATGCAGCAAACTCAATGCAAAAGTGCAGAGTAAAAAGGAAAAGCAAGGGAAACTGCTGTAAATAAACCATAGTGTGCATCGACCTCTAACAGTACAAAGTACAGTGCTGAAAGTAAAAAGGGGCAAAACACGCGCCCAACCAAAAAGTGCCACAACCCGGCAACAGGTAAACGAAAAGAAATAGCTGACAGGTCTTCCACCTGGAACCCAGCCACGACCACCGCACGCGGTCCAAGCTCCCAAGCTCCTACGCTCCACTGAAGTCACGCTCCACCTGTCCGTAGTCTGCAAGGGCACACCAAGTGCGGGAAAAGCCCAAGCCGGGGTGAGTATAAAAATACTCAGTAGGATACCCCGAAGGCTCGAGGGAGCAACAAAGGAGGTACTGAAGGGTGAGCGGTAGAGCGAACAAAAAAGTAGAGGGGTACAACCGAGGGTGCAGTAGAGAGTCCAGCTCAACCCAACAAAAGAAAGGAAGTAGACTCGTCCAGGCACAAGGAGCTGGAAACGGTAAGAAGATAAACTTCCCGTCGAGTCTTCGCTGCCTATAGCAGGAGAGTAGACTCGTCCAACCACGAGAAGCTAGACACGGAAAGCACGTGGCATACCCCGCGCGTCTTCGCCTCACCTGGAAGGAGAGTAACCAAACCCAAGAAGTGGGTACCAGAAACAAGGTATATACATATCCTTATGCTCTGCCAAGAAGCCCGAACAAACTCGTAAGGGGATCTCCGTCCCGTAGCTCAGCCCAAGAAAGAGTCGCCAACCGTCCCAGACATAACCCCATCATCGTCGCCCAGCAACCCGCACGTCTACCCTGGACCGCAAGCCAAGGGGCTCAATCACCGCACCTTGATACTGTCCGCTTTGGGCGACACTGACTCGCTCGCACGGTTTTAGATCGCATCGCAAGAACGCGTCTCGGTGGGGAAAGCGCCCCTCGTACTTGAGAGTTCTAGGAAAGTCAAACCACACCTCATCACTGCCCTACAGTCAAGAGGTCTTCTCAAAGTCAAGCCGTCACAACACTGACCTGTACAACCAAGGGTCCCGCTCCGGAAATCACGGAGGAAAGCCACAGACTAGCCTAGTCGGAAGGACTGAGCCTGGAATGCCAACAGGTGTCCCCACTGCCCAGCCCTGCTGGAGGGTAATTCATAACCAGATATCAGGTGACCCACTGCCCAGCCCTGCTGGAGGGTAAACCATAACACATCATCAGGCGACCCAATGCCCAGCCCTGCCGGAGGGTAGACCTTAACATATCATCAGGCGACCCACTGCCCAGCCCCGCTGGAGGGTAGACCTGGAATAAGTCGACAGGCGACCCACTGCCCAGCCGTGCTGGAGGGTAGACCTGGAACTAGACGACGGGCGACCCACTGCCCAGCCCTGCTGGAGGGTAGGCCCTAAGAGGTCGTCGGGTGACCCACTGCCCAGTCTCTGCTGGAGGGTAGACCCCAATAGCGTCGGGTGACCCACTGCCCAGTCTCTGCTGGAGGGTAAACCCTAGAAGTCGGTGAGCAACCCACTGCCCAGCCCTGCTGGAGGGTAAGCCCGAGGGAGTCGATGAGTAACCCACTGCCCAGCCCTGCTGGAGGGTAAAACTCAGAACCGCTCTGCCATCTCTACAGGAGGGTACAACACTGGCCGACCGAACACGGAGTGGGTGTCGCGCAACCACCCAACTCCAGAACAGCTCTCCCAAAAGAGGTGCAGCGTCTGCCCCAGCACTGGGTGTCACTAGCACCGCTACCGGCCAAACCAACGAGAATGAAACCAGGGGGGAGACCACTCAACCCTGCTGGTCAACCAAACAAGCACAAAGCCAGGGGAGATAAACCCCACCCTGCTAGTCCAAACCAACGAGCACAAAGGGACCCTCTATGCCGCGAGAGGTCCAAGTACGCAAGGTAGAACTCGACACGCACATGGGGACCACACGACGTGTGGCCCCAAGTCGACCCCAACTGAGCGCACCAACATCCCCAAGTACAAACAACACGTACCTCCAAGCGCTCCCGTATACTCCCAGAGTATACCTCGTTCCAGCCCATTGGCTATCGTGCACACGGCACCCAACGTCAGCGCGAAGGCGTGACGTAACAACTCCACCTCAAAGGCCCAGGCACGTCCAACCACGTCACCTCAAGCATTTACATTACTCACACGGGAGTGCACGCGATCACTCGCCAAAGGTCCGCCACAAGCAAAGTAGGGCGAACCACCACTGGAGCACCTTTCATGCTTCCACATTTCTCAAGATCATGCAAGAGGCTACGTACAGCCAAACGGATCACACCGTTGTAACCCTTGCGAAAAAACACGCGAGTTAGACTACTCACTCGCCCGAAACGGTCGACAGGTGAAAAAGGTACTATTCACCGTGACCAAACCCGTGTGGGGCCCACCCCAAGATCCCGAAACTGAACCAACGGATCACGCCACTGCGATCCCCTCGGAAAAAACACACGGGATTGAGTACTCAATCGCCCAAAACGAACACCCGGTAAAAAGGGAACTATTCACCGTAGCCGGGTTGGGTGGGACCCACACCACATCCCCGAAAAGGTCGGGCGGACTGCGCCATCGCAAAGCTCTCGGGAAAAGCACGTCAAATTGACTGCTTACTTGCGTGGAACGGGTACCCGGAGAAAAAGATTTGTTCCGGCACACCGCACACTAGTGGCGCCACGTGGGACCCGCATCCCGTTCCTGAAACTCAACGAACGGATCGCACCGTTGCGATCCTCTCGAAAAAGCACTCAAGATGGACTACTCACTTGTCCAAAACGGTCGCCCGGTGATAAAGATGGAAAATCACCATCGACGCCCAAACGGCCCTCGTGGGCCCTGCACCATCGTGCCGAATTTGAGTGGGCGGATTGCACCATTGCAATCCCCTCAGAAAAACATCCAGAGACGACTGCTCGCACGCCCTGAACGGACGTCCGATGGAAAAGTCGTGAAACGCCGCACGTAGCTCAAGAGACGGGCCATGGGGCCCACGCCTCAACTCCGTCCTCAATGCCTAAAACCACTCTGAAAACCTCCACCTCGACGCCAGGGTCCCAACGCAACTGACGGCGCTCAAAACGGATGTCGGATGCGTTCGCGCCGTCCAAAACAAGAATCCCGGAAAAACGCTCGTCCACTTAAGGACGCGTCGCGCCTCAGCAGCCCCTCGTTCCGTGAATTAAAAATTCCCAAAACCATATCAAAAACTCCGTCTTGACACAAGCTCCGCGCTGCCGCAGACGGCGCGCAAAACGGACGCCCGTTGCCCGAAATACGGGCGTCCGAAGTTTGAGGGGCAAAGCCCCTTTGGGTCGGACCGGCCCGGTCCGGCCGGTCCGGCCGGTCCGCGTTGCCTGGGCCGACCCGCGCCGGCCGGCCCGGTCCAGCCGAGCCGCGGGCCGCCGCTCCACGGCCTGCTCCCCCTTCACACCCGCGTGCCCGCCGCGCCCGCCGCGCGGGATTCCTCACCGACCGGCCACGAGGGCCGGTCACTTATTCCATGCCACGACCCGCAAAACGCGGGTCGTTGCTGCGCTGCACGAGGCCGCCGCCTCGCGACCCCTCCTCTGTTTGCCGGCACCCACGGCCGGCGCCGCGGCCGGCTTCCGACGGCCGCCGCCGAGGCCGCCGCCGCCTCCCGGAAACGCTGCCGCCACCGAAGCCCCGGCCGACCGCCTCCGCCCTGCTCCGCGCCGCGCCGCCCTGCGTGCCGCCTCCTCCGCCGAGCCGTGCCGCCGCTCGAACTCGTCGGAACCCGAAAACCCGCAAAGTTCGGCGGATCATTGCGGATGCTACGGAGCTCGGAATTTGAATCCGAAAGATGAATTGGATAGGGAATTTACTCTACTATGCATTCATGGGCTTTAATCTAAGAGGGAACAACAAATCGATGCTAAAATTGGGGTTCCAAGGGAGGTTCGGGAATTAAAACTCAAAAACAAAACCCTACCTCATGGGGCTTCGCCCGACGCTTCCCGCGCGATCCGCCCCGCGCCGTTGCCTCGCCGAAGCTCGCCTCGCCAGATCTCGCCTCTCCGGAGCTCGCCGGAATGGAGGAGGGAAGGGGTGAGGGTGTGAGGGAGAAGATGAAGAGGAAGAAGGGGGGGGGGTGCGTGTTTAAATAGAAACACTTAAACACACCGCCCGGCACGCCCCCGACTCCGCTCCTGAAGCAGACAAAAAGGAGGGTGTCCCTGGGGTAAACATGACCTCCCAAGGACAACGCGGTCTCGGAATTTTAATCTGATACCCCGTTCAAAAGTTATTAAACTTAGCGCCCGAGGCCGCCAAATTATGAAAACGCCCCTGGGGCCATTTTTCACAAACGACCCGCGCCCGCGAAACTTATACCCCTCCTAGGGTAAACGGCATGCTCCAAACTCAAAGGTGCCCTCGTTTTCCAATCCGAGCCACCGTTTAAGAGATAATCGAGTTTCACCATTAAACGAATAAATTAAATTTATTTAATCCGTTTAACGTTCCAGATGCGGGCGAGGGGTCCAAACATCCCGCGCCGAAAAATTTTATGTCGTTCCTAGGGTAAACACCCCATTTCGGACCCATCCGTACACTCGTATCCCTAATCCGGAACTCCGTTTAGGAGTTATACCATTTATTTAGTGTTTCCAGTGTGAACGCACTAAAAATTTAATTCTGGCCACTCCGGGGCCCGGAATCACACGCCGTCTGAAGGCGCTGCTCTGGAATATCATCAAGAATATTCCAAAGTCTTTAGTAGAAAAACCCAGGTTCTTACAAGGTGGGTGGGATTTCAACGAGGGTTCTCGGGCTGTCCAAGGGGGTAGGGGGTGTCCAGGGGGGTGGGTGGGCTGTCCAAGGGGGGTGAGCAGGGTGTCCAGGGGTGGGCGGGGCTGTCCAGGGGAGTACAGGGTGTCCAGGGGGTTGGCGGGATATCCATGGGGTGGAAGGGCTGTCTAGGTGGGTACGAGGTGTCGAGGGGGGGGGGGGGCGAGCTATCCACGAGGGGTGGAAGGGATGTCCATGGGGGTGGTTGGGCTGTCCACGAGGGTGGCGTGGCTATCTAGTGGGGTCCGGGGTGTCAAGGGGGTGGGGGGGGGCTTTCTAGGGGGTGGGGGGAATTCAGGGGGATGGGGCTGGGGGGTGTTCGGGGGCTGGTGGGCGGGTGCCGGGGGGGGGGGGGGGGCTATCCATGAGGGTGGGGGGAGGGGGCTGTCCAGGGGGGTATGGGCTTTTTGGGGGGTGGGCGGGGCTCTCCACGGGGGTGGTAGGGATGTCCAGGGGAGTCGGGGCTATCCAGGGGGTGGGGGGATTTCTAGAGGGTGGGGGGGGGGGTTCCATGGGGTATGAGGTGTCAAAGGGGTGGGTGGGTTGTCCAGGGGGTGGCGGGGGTGGTAGGATGTCCAGGGGGTACGGGGTGTCTAGGGGGGTGGGAAGGATGTCCACGGGTGTGGCGGGGCTGTCCAGGGGGGTCGATGGTGTCCAGGGGGTGGGGTGGGGGCTTTCTAGGGGGGGGGGGTCTAGTGGGTACGAGGTGTCCAGGGGGTGGGCGGGATATCTAGGGGTGGAAGGGTTGTTCAGGGGGTACGAGGTGTCCAAGGGGTGGGCGACCTGTCCACGGGGGTGAAGGGCTGTCCACGGGGGGGAGAGGGTGTCCAGGGGGTGGGCAGAGCTGTCCAGGGGGGTACGAGGTGGGTGGGTGGGTTGTCCATGGGGTGGTGGTCCTGTCCAGGGGGTATGTGGGGTCCACGGGGATGGGCGGGCTGTCCACGGGGGTGGGCAGTGGGGGGGGGGGGCTGTGCATGGGGTACGAGGTGTCCGAGGGGTGGGAGGGCTATCCACGAGGGTGGAGGGGCTGTCCAGGGGGTTCGAGGGGGTCTAGGGGTGGGGGTGGGGGCTTTCCAGGGGGTGTTCGGGGGGTATGAGGTGTCTAGGACAGCCCACCCCCACCCCTTGGACATCCCACCCCCACTAGATAGCCCCCCCCCCCCCCTGGACAACCCATACCCCCTCCCCCACCTGGATAGGCCCCCCAGGACAGCCCACCCCCTCCATGGACACCCCACACCCCCTCCCCTACAGCCCCCCACCAGGACATACCCCCCACATGGACATCCCCCCACCTGGACAATCACCCCCCACCTGGACAACCCACCCCCTCCCTTGACACCCCACACCCCTTCCCCCACCTGGACACCCCACCCTGACCCCCTGAACAGCCCACACCCCTCCTCGGGGTAGCCCATACCCCCTCCCCCACACCCCTATAGTCCCCCCTAGAGCCCCCCCTAGATCCCCCTACCCCCTTGGACAACCCACCCCCCACCTGGACAACCCCCCACACCTGGACAACACCCCACACCTGGACAACCCCCCACACCTCCTACACCCCGCTTAGGGTATTTTTATTTAAAATCATTTTATTCATTAAGAAAGCCAAACTATCATGAATTATCCATTTCACTACACAAAAAACATAAACCCCCACTAAACATAATACATAAAACCCCACTAAACAAAAAACATAAACAAACATAAAATAAACATAAACCATACCCTTTACCCCACTAAACAAAAACCTAAAAAAACCCTTTACCCCTGCACTAAACAAACCCCAATAAATAGACCATTTAGGATATATGATGTGTATAACAAAAAAACATGAAAACAAACAAAGGTTTTCATACTCCAACAACACTAATTCTAATTTACCCAAAATCAAAACATAAAACATAAAATAAAAAAAGGAAGAAAAATAAAACTAACTTACTAATTTGAAGTGTAGAAATTAAAATTTGTTTGATTGAATATGGATATTTGGATGAAAGGTGTTTCGAGGTCGAGAAGACTTCGGGAGGAGGTCTAGATTAGGTCTGCATTCGGGCATACTGGGAGCTGGGGCACTGGGTAATTGGGGTAAAACTTTCCCAACGGTTTTTAAAACCTGTTGGGAAAGCCTCTTTATGGTTTATTAAAACCGTTGGTATATGTTAGAGGAACTGAATCTTCCCAACGGTTCTATCAAACCGTTGGGAAAGATTAACTATTTTAACACATTTTCCAACAATTTTACCAAACCATTGGAAAATGTGGATTTTTTTACAGTATAGCAATAGTTTCTTCAAACCGTTGGTATATATCCGTTGGGAAAACTACTATTTTCAGTAGAAAAAGAAAACATTAGTCCATCAATACTTACAAATCAATTGACTCATAATTTTCACTCATAAAACGTAAAATCTTTATCATACCTCATGAAATCATAATATTTATGAATAATAAATAGAAATAATAAATCATAAAGGTAACTTGTGGCATCCATAACATATTTATATTGTAGATTTTACAGCTACATAGGGAGTTACGTTTGGAATACCCATCACATATATTTCCTCAATCTCTTAGGAAAAACATTAACTTTTACCTCCATCATGTTACCCAATGAATTGGAGAGATATCTCAGGCTCAACCTCCCTTGGTTTATCACGAAACCACCCATATACGTAAACAATGCCTAAGAACCATAACATAATCATAACACATAAAACAAGCATAAAGAAAAGATAACATTTCCACATTTCAATCAAAATATATCATTTAAAGATATTGAAATAATCAATAATTTCTCAAAACCATTTTAAATACCAAAACATGTTTAAAGGGTATATGGTATTTATTTTCCTTTTAAAAACATTACGACTTGTTAAGGAAGCCAAATATCAAATAATGCTCGCGGTGACGGAAAGGTCATTGTCACTGTGTACATCAAAAAGAAACATTCCTTTTGTTGTTTAGTAAAATGATTCGTAGAAAATAGATTACCTTTAAATTAAATTAAAATTAAAATGGTTCTATAAACTGTATAAAAGAAAGTTGTGTATAAATTAAAATATGTATCAATGGAAGGAGATTGAGACGAAGTCCCATACCTTGAGTTCGACTTGTCCCGTTTGTTCTTTATATTCCTGAATAATAAATTTAATTTAATTTATACTTAAATTATAACCTTTTTCAACATTATTATTCCTTTTATATCACTTATTTCCTTTTTATAATAATTATATAATTATTCAAGTTCATATCAGTCCTTTTTTTGATATTCAGTACTTGAGTCGAAAATGAACTTGTTATAATTACAAATTGTCCATGTGGTTTGAAGTCCATTGTCTCCAGAATAGTATTAATGATTTAAATATAATATATATCCATTATATATATGTATTTATCATATTACACAACATTTGTAGATAATAAATGAAATGCACCGTTCATGGAGACAGTAGGCCATACGTACGCATGAACACTACTTTCATTTATTTTTCATCTTAATGAAATGAAAACTAAATGATAAATATGTATATTATAATTCCAGCATAATATCATATTTTATATATGTTACATAATTTCATTAACTCTATTCTTTATACATTCCATGTATGTAATGAATGATTTATATCACTTTAAGGGGGCGGTAGTTCGCACTTCCTCAAATAAAATTATGATATTTACATATTATTGAAAGCCTAAATGTATGTTGTAAATAAAAATTACAGAAGAATTGATAAAAAATAAATATAATAAATATAATATATAAATATAGTTCCATCATAATATCCACCATGATAGGTGGTAGGGGAAAATTGAACAATCATCATTTTGTGAGGCAGTAGTTCGTCGTATAAAGAAACAATATATCTGTATCCATTAGATGGAGGTGTGTGTAATTGTATTTAGAATAATTAGCATAACACCATACTAGTATATTGAGGATACTGATATTGTTATGTAATAAAAAAATAAGAATATAATAGGGAGTGAATAAGTAAAATAATGGAAAGGAACTTTAGAGAATATGCTACCTCTAAAACATGTAACTCCTTTTGATTTGAGCCAAAAAGGCTTTCTTGAATTTATTTCTTCCCAAGGTAAGGCTTATAGGAGTAAGGGAAGGATTATAGGAATATTATTGGAAAGAGATTTTCCGAACACAAAGGCTTTTTAAGTGTGAGATAAAGAGAAGAAGAAGTGCCCTTTTATAGAAGAGGTGGGGGCACTTTTGGAAAGTATTGAAATATTATTTTATTATAAATTCAATTTCAATTAAAAATGGTCCAAAACTCATTTAATTAGAATCTAAGATGCTTTTGGTTAGAATAGAAATCATCCAAAAAATTTTAGTAAAGTTTCATATATTTTTCTGTCCTTATCTTTTTAGTTTAACCCTTATTATACCCCTTTTAATCTTATAGTAATATCTTGTTACACATTGTTGGTTATTGTAATTATCATATCACTTAAAATGACACAAAAAAGTCATTAATGTTATATTTTTACTTATCTTAACCATTTGGACTAATTTTAGATTTTTTGGAATTTAATATCATTTAATACATTATTTAATATTTTAAGTTATGAATTATGTCAATTTTGGAAGCTATTCATACTAGACTTTTTTAAAAATTCATAAAAACATGATTCCTTGGAAACAAAGACATAAAATCAAAGATAATATGTCAATATAATCCATAAAATTAGTGGATGGCATCAAAATATTCATTTTTCATTTATCTTAATATTTATAATATCATTTATTTGAATCTTTCATTAAGGAAGCAATCACCACATCATCATTGTTTCATAATTAAATTTATTTATTTAATGTATAAAAATTATAAATAAAATACCATGATGCATGAAATCTCATTATATTTATAATAATTATTTGTATCCAAAGAGATCAGTTATATTACCCCATATAAAAATTGTTTTAGTAAAAGAAACATGTTTATGTTTATTTTCTCTTTGCTTTAAATTAATTATTATAAAATGTCATTATCACTCCCAAGTGAATCCATGGGGTCCCAAAATCGACCCAAGAATTCCCATGGTTGGAAATATCTCATAAAATAGGACTAGGACACGTTTTAGGGTAGTTTAATATTGTTATAATATTATTTTTTACCCTTATTTACCATATTTACCCTTTAACCATGGTAAATAAAATAATTACTGAAGTTACTATTCGTAATGTCTAAAAATAAAAGGTACCTATTCACATAATTTGGAGCTTATGATTCCAAATATGGAATTAATTTTTCCAAATTCAAAACACCAATGTTTTAGTAATTAATTTAAAATTAATTCCCATTGTCAAAACTAAAAATCATGCTTTTAAGAAGTAAAATCTATCAAAAGATTAACATTTGTTTATGTACAATTAAAATGTAAAATTGATTCCAATTATAATAATTGGATTAAATGATAAAAACATAATCCAATTACACTTTAAAACCAATTAAAAGGGAAATCTAACTATATAAATAAATTAGATAAAAAGGCATTTTTGAATTTAAATGTAGTATTTTTCACTATTTATTAAAAAATGAACTTTATCAGAAAATTACCAAAAATTTAAATAAAGTAATTTTAAATGTATTTATTCTATAGAAGAAGTTTATTTTGTCAAATATAACATATAAAAGTTACAAAAACTAGATTTAAAAATGGTTCACCATCAAAAGGTGGTAAACCGACCTTTTAAAAATATTAGAGTATTTTAAGCTTAAAATTGGATTTATTCTCATTTTAAGACTCTAAATTTATTGGATAAATGTAAAATCATTTAAATTTTTTATAAAATCATAATATAGTTAATTATGTTAATTTTCTCCAATACAACAGTTAGGCATTAACTACCATTTAAAATAATAATAATATTATTGTATTATTTTTCGGTATAACTCAACATTGTGCGCCCCATAAGATTTTAGAGAAACCCATTGTTTCATGTCGAGTATGCTATCAGATAAAGAGTCCTATTTAATGCAAAATTAATATCTTATTCATAAATATTAAAAGAAAAGAAAAATTAATATTCAATAAATACCTGAGTTTTTACATCATTCCCCCCTTTTAATAATTATGTCCTCAAAATTCAATTAACTTATTAAATAGAGGGGGGGGGGTATTTATCCCTCATAGAATTTTTATATTCCCATGTTGCCTCTTCAACCATATGGGTTTTCCAAAAAACCTTTTCCCAATGAATTACCTTATTCTGCAACACTTTCTCTCTATGGTAAAGAATCTGGACTGGTTGTTCCATATAAGAAAGATTATCTTCCAACTAAACTACCTCTGGACTCAAAACATGACATAGATCTGGCATATACTTTCTCAACATTTAAACATGAAAAAAATTGTGCAAATGGGATAAACTTGAAGGTAAAGCCACTATGTAGAAAATTGATACAACTTTCTCCAAGATTTTATAGGGTCTAATGAACCTCAAACTCAACTTTCCCTTCTTACGAAAATTCATCGCACTTTTCTATGGAGAAACTTTGAGAAATACATGATCACCTACCTTGAAAGAAATATCCTTCCACTGGTTATCCACATAACTTTTGTATCTCTTCTGAGAAGTTTTCATGTGCTTCTAAATCAATTGAAATTTTTCTAGAATCTCTTCTACCAATTCTGGTCCCATCAACTTCCTTTCACCTACCTTATCCCAAAAATCTAGATTTCGAAACCTCTTTCCATATAATGCTTCAAATGGTTCCATCTTTATAATGGAATGAAACTGTTATTATAAGAAAACTCAACCATAGAAAGATGTTGGTACCAACTTCTCTGGTAATCCAGTGAACAAGAACATGGCATATCATCTATAGTCTGAATAGTTCGTTCTAACCTCCCATCTGATTGCAGATGAAAAGTTGTACTAAAATTTAATTTAGTACCCAACAACTTCTGAAGGCCCTTCCAAAAGTTATAAGTGAACCTGGGATCATGGTCAGATATAATGGAGAGGTTAACTCCATGTAACCTAAATATCTCTTTAATATACAATCGAGAAAGTTTATCTAGAGACAGAGTATCTCGAATAGGAAGAAAATGAACATATTTTTTAAATTGATCAAAAATAATCCAAATTGAATTGTTACCTAGAGAATTCTTTAGTAATCCCACTATGAAATCCATGGACACTGGAAAAGGTTGAAGCATCCATTTCAGTAACTGTTTCTATGCTTTATCCTATTGAAAAATCAAACATCTTAGGGTAAAGTAGGAAATATATCTTTTCATTCCATCCTACCAATAATACTCCCGAATATATTTTTACATCTTAGTACTGCCTGTATAAACTAAAATTAGAGAACTATGAGCTTCACACAAAAACTCTTTCTTCAACTATGAATCATAGTCCACACATAATATCTTTGCAAACCTAAAAAAATAGTCTTTATCAATGTTAAATTTAGGAAACTTACCCTACTAAACCAATTATACCTTTTTCTACAACTCACTGTCTTCTTTCTACACTTTCTTTATTCTATCTAATAGGGATAATTATATTTAAACCTGAAACAAAACAGATAATAGATTAATTCCCTCAACCAACAACTTTCAATCCAAAATTCATCAAATCAGAAACCAAAGGATCTTGTTCCCAAAATATCATGGTTAATGTAGCATTACTCTTTCGACTCAAATCATTAGCCACCTTATTTTCCTTTCTTGGATGGTAATGAATCATGAAATCATAATAATTAATTAATTGCATCCATCTCCTTTGTCTCATGTTTAATTATTTATTAGTGAATATATACTTAAAACTTTTGTGATCATTATATATTTCACACTTAATGCCATACAGATGATGTCTCCATATTTTTAATGCAAAAACAACAACAGCTAATTACAAATAATGTGTTGGGTAATTTAACTATTGAGTTTTAAAGTGATGTGAATCATAATCACTTACATGGTCATTCTATATTAGGACACAACCAATTCCCTTCAACGAAGCATCACTATAGATTACAAATTCACCATTCCTATAAGGCAGTGCCAAAATTAAGCATTCACCAATCATCTTTTCAATTCATGAAAACATTAATCACATTCTTTTCTCTAGATAAACTTAATACCTTTTCGATTTAACTTAGTCAGTGGACTAGATAACTATGAAAAATTTTCAACAAATATCTGGAAATAACCTACTAAACCAAGAAAATTATGAATCTCGGTTATATTTTTGGGTCTTGTCCATTCTTCAATAACTTTTGTTTTAGTAGGATCAACTGTTATGCTATCTTTATAAACAATGTGAACAAAGAATGAAATTTTTTGTAACAAAAACTCATACTTGGTTAATTTCCCATAGAGTTTATTTTCTTTTAAAGTTTTCAAGAAAACCCTTAAATGACATTCATGCTTCTCTTTACTTTTATAATATACCAAAATATCATCAATGAACACAATCACAAACCTATCCAAGAAGTCATGGAAAATACTATTCATAAGATCCATGAATAGAAAAGGTTCATTAGTTAACCCAAAAGGTATAACTACAAATTCAAAATGGTCATATCTAGTAGGAAACCCGGTCTTAAGAATGCTTGCTTCCTTTACTTTCAACTGATGGTACCCCGTCCTCAAGTCAATCTTTGAAAAATACTAAGCTCCGTCGAGATAATCAAAAAGATCATTGATATGAGGAAAATGATAATTTTTTTAACAGTGATGTTATTTAAGGCTCTATAATCAAAGCAAAGTATCATTGAACCAGATTTCTTTTTAGAAAAAAAACACAGGAGCACCCCATGGTGATGTGATAGGTCGAATGAAACCTTTATCTAATAACTCTTGAAATTTCTTCTTCAAATCTGAAAGTTCAATTTGAGCCATTCTATAAGGGGGTTTTGAAATTGGCTTAGCATTAGGAACCAAGTGAATAGTAAATTCAACTTCCTGATTAGGTATTATACTAGTGAACTCATCAGGAAAAATGTCAAGATGCTCATTTACCACTAGTACACCATTAATATGAATAGTTCCTTTGTTTTCAGAGATATGTTCAGGGTAACATTCATTTCCATCTTTTACTAATTTCCCAGCTTCCAAATATGTTATCAAAAGTAAGGGTACATTCTTGTACACAAACTTAAATTCTTTATGAAAAGAAACCTCTTTAGCTCTGCAGTCAATCTTAGCATGATAAATGGAAAGCCAATCCATACCCAAAATAACATCAAACTCTAGTAGAGGAAAAATAATAAGGTTTTTAGGTATATTCTTTCTACACACAAAGGCATGAAGGTTTTTATAATTTATTTTTGTTTCAACATTTCCTTCATGTGTTTTTACCACAAGTTCATAATTCATATATTAAGATGTAATTCCCAATTTACTAGAAAATTTTCAGAAATGAAAGAATGTATAGATCTAGAATCAAACAACACATTGGAATACTCTGAATAAACAAAAAGTGTACTTGATACTACTTCATTTGATGGCCCAACATCTACTAAAGTAGTTAAAAATAATTTCACCATGACTTTCTACTTGTAATCTAGATGCTTTCCATCATTTGAGTTCTTTGTCAGACACTCATTTTCATAATGAACCATTTCATTGCACTTAATAAATTTTAATAATTGTAAATAATATTTTGTCTTACCACTACCTTTATCTTTTTCAATGAAATTACAAGCCTTATGTCCCATTTTACCACATCAGAATCACTTACCATAATTCATAAGGCATTCCCCAGTGGGCTTTTTACAAAAATTTTCACAAACTATAAACTTAAGTTTCTTACCATCATACTTTTTTGAAGAGTTTTTTGCTTTCATCTACCACCTCGACCTCTTATTCTGTTGTTTTTTCAAAGAACACCGGATCATCGACAAACTCCATTTCCACCTTCTCCTAACATCAAACAAATTTTTCATAACTTTTTAACTCACAATAATCTAATTCCATTTGATACTTTTGTTTTAATCTTGAGTAAAAATTATTGATTTTACTATCAAGATCCCATATGAAATTTAGAGCATACATTTCCAGTCGAGTGATTTTTTCTTTATAAGCATCCACTGAGTCATCCTCCTACCTCAATTACAAGAATTTTTTTTCCATCCTAAGTTGAACCATCTTAGGAAAATATTTCTCAAAAAATATACCATTGAATGAACCCCAATCAAGATTATCAATCTTCTATCTATCCCTGATACTTTTAGCCATCGACCACCACTGATCGGATTCACCTTCAAAATAGTGAACAAAAATACTAACCTTTTGATGTTCTAAAGACCCCATGACATCCAAAATCTTTTCTAGTGATTTAATCCACCCTTCAGCTAGCACATGGTCATATGATCCTCTAAATAATGGGGGATTTTGCCTCTTGAAATGCTCCAGTACTGACATGTTCCTTTTTGGTTGATCTGGATGATCTCGTGCATGGAGACCACCACCATTTATAGCCCAAGTCAACTGTTCCATCACTGCAAAAAACTATTCAGTTACGATTCTGACCATTTCTAGTTATTGATTTGGTAGGTTGTTTTCCTCTCAATGTTGTCCCAACATAGCTACCATGTTTTCTCTGCATAAAACCATTTTTAACACAGAAATATATTAGAAAAAGAAATATGGTAATCTAAAAATGCTATATCATTTCAAATTGACCATAGAGTAAAAAAATATATGGATATTCATTTAACAATATCCTAACTCCTAAAGTTATCAAAACTGACCTCTGATACCAACTATAAGGCCCCAAAATTAAACATTACATAATATTTAGTTAATTCAAGAATTATACATTAAGGATCTTTTTATTATTAGAGTTATAGTGAATTAGGCTATAACTATTACAATACATCTCAAAAATTACAAAGTAGACACTTATACTCTATCCAAATTTTTTCACAACAATAAAATTCCATAAATTAAACATGAATTATTTTCTTGATATAAATCTTCTTTAATTATTATTTATCTTAACTTTACTTATAACCTATGAAAAACATTTCCAAAACATTGTATGAGCATAAAAATCTCAGTAAGGGTTATAAAATAAGGAAAGAAAACATTAGTCCATCAATTCATACAAATCAATAAAACCATAATTTTCACACATAAAACATAATATATTTATCATACCTCATGAAATTGTAATATTGATGAATAAAACATAAAAATCATAAATCATAAAGGTAACATGTGGAATCTATAATATAATTACATTGTAGCTTTCATAGCTACATAGAGAGTTACATTTGGAATACCCATCACAGTATATTCCTTAAATCTCTAAGGTGAAACATTAATGTTTACCTCTTTTATGTTACCCAATACATTGGAGATATATCTTCGGATCACCTACCCTTGTTTTATTAAGTAACCACCCGTATACATAAATAATTCTCAATAACTATAACATAATCATAACACGTAAAACAAGCATAAAGGAAAGATAACATTTCCACATTGCAATCAAAATATATCATTTCAAGATATTGACATAATAAATAATTTATCAAAACCATTTTCAATACCAAAATATGTAAAAATAGAATATGGTATTTATTTTCCTTTTAAAAACATTACGGCTTGTTAATGAATCCAAATATCAAAAAATTCTCTCTGTAGAAAAAAGGTCGTTTCTACCGCATACGTTAAAAAGAAAAATTCCTTTTGTCATTTCGTAAAACGATTCCAAGAAAAAAGATTCTCTTTGAATGAAATTAAAATTCAAAGGGGTTTATACGCTGTATGAAATAAAGTCATGTATAAATCAAAATATGCCTCAATGGAAGGAGATTGAGACAAAGTCCTTTACCTTGGGTTCGACTTGTCTCATTCGTTATGAATATTCCTAAATAATAAACTTAAGTTAATTTCTACTTGATTCATAATATTTTTTAAATTTATTATTTCTTTTATATCACTTATTACCTTTTTATAACAATCATATAATTATTCAAGTTCATATCAGTCATTTTGTTTATATTCGGTACTTGAGTTGAAAATGAACTTGTTATAATTATAAATTGTCCATGTGGTCTATAGTCCATTATATAATAAATAGTATTCATGATTTAAATATAATATATATCGAGTATATATATGTATTTATTATATTATATAAAATTTTGAGACAATTAATGAAATTCACCGTTCATGGAGACGGTAGGCAATACGTACGCATGAATGCTACTTTCATTTATTTGTCATATTGAATAAATAAAAACTAAATGATACATATGTATATTATAATACCATAATAATATCATATGTTATATGTGTTACAAAATTTCATTAACTCCATCTTTTATACATTCTATGTATGTAATGAATGATTCATATCAATTTGAGTGGGCGGTAGTCCGTACTTTCTCAAATGAAATTATTGTATTTACACATTATGGAAAGCATAAAGGTATGTTGTAAATAAAAATTATATAATCATAAATACAAATTAAATATAATATATATCATATATAAACATATTTCTATCATAATGGCCACCATGATAGGTGGTAGGGTAAAATTGAACAATCGTTATTTTGTGAGGCAGTAGTTCACCATACAGAGAAACAGTATGTTCGTATCCATTAGATGGAGGTGTGTGTAAGTATAGTTTAAATAATTCTCATAAAAACATACTAGTTTATTATGGATACCGATTTTTTTATGTAATAAAAAAATAATAATATAATAGGGAGTGATGAAGTAAAATAATGGAAATGAACTTTAGAGAAGATGCTACCTCTAAAACGTGTAACTCCTTTTGATTTGAGCCAAAAGGATTTCTTGAATTGCCTTATGCCCAAGGTAAGGACTCTATGAGTATGGTAAGGACTCTAGGAAGAGTATTTTATATAGTTTTTACAATCTAAAAGTCTTTGTAAGTGTGAGACAAAGATTAGAAGAAGTTCCCTTTTATAGAAGAGGTAAGGGGAAATTTACGGAAGTCTTGAAATATTAATTTATTATAAATTTAATTTCGATTATAAATGGTCCAAAACTCATTTAATTTAAATATAATATTATTTTTGTTCTAATATACATCATAAAATATTTTTTAGACAAGTTTTATAGATTTTTTTATCCTTATATTTTTGGTTTAACCCTTATTTTACCCTTTTTAATCTTATTGTAATATCTTGTTATTTACACATTGTGGGTTATTGTAGTTACCATATCATGACAAATGACACACAAGAAAGTCACTAATTATATATTTGGACTTAGATTAAACATATTTCTAAATATTAGATTTTTAAGAATTTAATATCATTTAGTAAACTATTTAATATTTTATGTTATGAATTTTGGACATTATTCATAATTGACATTTTTAAAAATTTATAACATGATTACTTTGAACTAAAGGAATTAAAAAAATATAATATGTCAATATCATCCATAAAATTCTTGTATGGAATCAAAATATTCAAATTACATTTATTTTAATATTTATAATATCATTTATTTGAATCATTCATTAAGGAAGAAATCGTTGCATCATCATTGTGTCATAATTAAATTTATTTATTTAATGTCTAAAAATTATAAATAAAATAACATGATGTAGGAAATATTATTATATTTATAATTACTATTTATAGTCAAATATATCACTTATATAACCCCATATAAAAATTATTTTCTTAAAAGATATATGTTTATGTTATTTTTCTCTTTACTTTAAATTAATTATTATAAAATGTCATTATCACTACCAATTGGATCCATGGGGTCCCAAAATTTACCGAAGGATGCCCATAGTCAGAAATATCTCATAAAATAGGATTAATACATGTGTTAGGGTAGTTTAATTTTATTATAATATTATTTTTTACACTTATTTACCAAATTCTCCTTTAATAATGGTAAATAAAATAATTATTGAAGTTACTATTCCTAACATCTAAAAATAAAAGGTACTTATTCACACAATTTGGAACTTATTATTAAAAATATAGAATCCATTTTTACAAATTAAAAACATAAAAAATTTCAGTAATTAATTTAAAATTAATTCCCATTGTCAAAACTAAAAAAACGTGTTTTTAAGAAGTAAAATCTATCAAAAGATTGACATGTGTTTATGTCCAATTAAAATGTGAAATTACTTCCAATGGCCATAATTGGATTAAATTATAAAAACATGATCCAATTACACTTTAAAACTAATTAAAATAAAAATATAACTATATGAATAAATTAGACGAGAAGACAGTTTTGAATTAAAATGCAGTATTTTTCACTATTCATTAAAAAATAAACTTTATCAGAAAATTACCAAAAATTTATCCAAATTAAATTTTAATGTCCCAATTATATATAAGATGTTTATTATGTAAAATAAAACATATAAAAGTGAAAAAAACTATATTTAAAAAGGGTTTTCTATCAAAAGGTGGTAAAATGGCCTTTTAGAAATATTAGAGTATTTTTTTGCTTAAAATTGGATTTATTATCATTTTAAGACTTTAAAAATTTATTGGATTAATGTAAAAACATTTAAAAAATATATAAAATCATAATATAGTTAATTCTATATATTCCTACCAATACAAAGGCTAGGCGTTAACTACTATTTAAAATAATAATATTATTATTGTATTATTTTTCAGTATAACTCAACGTTGTGTGCAACGTAAGATTTTAGAGAAACTTGTTGTTGTGTGTCGAGTACACTATTATAAAAATTTTCCTATTTATTGTAAAATTAATATCTTATTCATAAATATTAATATAAAATAAAAATTATTTTTCTATAAATACCTCGGTTGTTATAGTTGTTCAATGATTTTTTCAATTAGAATAGAAGGGATGAAATTTATTTCCCAACCCAGAAACACCTTTCAAATCTGCTCTAGATTCATTAAAACTTATCATGATTTATCCCTATTTCACTTTCCAATTTTTATCATTTATAAGAAGCATGGACCTCTTGATTTCTTCATTTTTCATCTTAGATTGAATATGCTTCTTCCCATAGACAAGTAGTACACTTTCATTATTCTGTTCCTACTCCAGTTTTTAGCCAATTCCAGCTAATTTGAACATAAAAATAATCATTCATTTTTTATATGCTCAAAATTATACTTATGTGTAGATGCCTTCTTCACAATATCATTTTTAACATAAAAATCCATTGTTTCTTTAACTTTTTTCTTCACTAGTTTTATTTATTCAGGCAACCATGTCGGGCATTTTTTAGCAATATGTCAAGAAATTTTTTACCATCCACTCAAAACTATAACAATCATAGGGTTATAATTTATAGAAAAAGTCTCATGAATTTAAAAAATTTCATCTTGATTTTCATGCACCAAATTGACCATTTTATTCGATTTTAATATGAATTTATTTTTTTCATTAGATTTATTCCACAAGAATTAGTGTTTATGACCTATTTAAAATTGTCCATTATATGGACATTTCTTCCAAAATATAAGAACCTTTTATTTAGTGTGACATTTAATTCATCATCCTTTTTGAGTGTAGCATGCTTCACAATTTTATTAACTATCTTCTCCTTCTCACACCCTAAGGTAGACTTTTCTGCATGTATTATTTGCCTCTATATTTGATGTAGTCTTTTCTTTATATCATCATCTGCATCATGCATGGTTTGTACATACTAGTACTCATCATAACTATCACCACTTATATTGAAATAATCATAAAAGTCTTTAAGAAACTAAAAAAATTATTGAAAGATAGATTCATCTTTATATGTGAATTATGGTTCAATTCTGTAGGATTTATCTTCACATATGATCTTCACCCCCTTAATACTAGACTTTTATAATTATCATGCATTGAAAAATTATTCCAAAAGTCAATATCTCCATTAAAAAATTTCCAAAAACACCAACAATAGCTTGCAAATATTGATTTCTTCTTTTGTGCTACCACTTGGATAAATTTTACATCTTATTGTTTTTGGATAGTATGATTCTTCATATGAGATCTTTAAAGAGAATAAGAATTAAAACTCTTATTAATATCCACATTTGATGATATAGTGAATTTTTTATTAGTATTCTTCACCCATGTTTTACCATAATAACTTTTGAAACCTGTAATTTTAGATGAGAAAATATTATTACAAACAGAAACTTCTAGAATATGGGTGACCTGTTTAATGAGCTTACAACAAATTTATCTTTATATAATATAAAATTATTATTTCCACTGCAATGAGTATCGTCATAAGTAAGAATATTTTTATAATTAGTCTTGGACTATTTTCTAATCATATCATTTTGTAAATATTCAGCTTAGATGTTCTCCATATTTATGAACTTGACCTCCAACTCGAGATATTTAAGATTTAGAGAGTTCTTATGGTCTTCAAGTGATTTCAACAAATCATCACATTCTTTATGGGAAGTCATTAATTGTGTTTCTTTCAGATTTTTCAAATTAAATTTCAATTTAAGACCCTTCATGTTGAGGAAGTTTTTCTCATCCCCAACAACATTCAGTTTGTCTTCCCATTGACTCATCATTTCTTGAACTTGATCATCATGCATTCGATTTTATTTCAGTAGAAAATCATTAAAGTATTTAATCCTCTTTGTATTAACCTATAGATAGTATTATTTAACATCCATAGATGTTTTTTTAGTTTCTTCAATGCACATATATCTTCTTTATAAACATTCTTAGTCACATCCTTCTCAAAAAATAGTCCTTGCAATTCATCTTCAATTTGATCAAATCTTTCATTATAATATAATATATAACATTCTTTTTATTTATCATCTTGGATGAATATCTCATAATTTTCTTTGATTTCCAACTGATAGTCCTTAATACTCATGGTAGATTTATGATATTCCTCAGGTGTAGGAATCAACTCTGTAAGGACCTTCTCATTGAATTCTTTCTAATACCCATTTATTTAAAATTATTCGTCAATATAGGATAAATGTACATTGTAAAGTGATAAATTTTCTTCTTTGTATTGAATAATTTGTGTAAGAAGTTTACATCTATGAAACGTCTTTTCCAAGTCTTTCTCCATTTCATCAACTTCCTTTTAAAGTTGTGACATTTCTTAATATAATCCCTTGATAAAATCAAATACATAAATGAAAAATTGGGTAGGAACATTATTCATATAGTCTTTTATTTCTAAATAAAATTCAACAAGTGATTCAATAAATTCCTTTTCACCATATCCTGAACCATAATATATAAAAGGATATTTAACAACTGATTTAGCTGATATTGCTAATAGACTATCATTTTTGCTACATTTAGTTTGTGATGTATCATATTCCTTATTAAAATGCTTTCTCAGATTTTACCTCTTTTTTCTAACTATTATTCAAGGTTTTTTAGAAGCCTCATTGTTGAAATTGACAGATATAGTAACTGAAAAGTCTATCTAATACAACCATATTTCTTATTTAAATTCAAATATTCACTCCATATAAGTCTGATACAAACAACTAGTATAATAAGATAGATCCAATCAAAAGTGTAACCAATGATCTGATACCAATTGAATTTCCCATTTGATCATGTAGGTACACTGAGAGGGTGGGGTGGGGTTGGGGGTGAATTAGTATACCAAAGTTTTTACCAATTTTCTTTTCTTTACTTTTTCCCTATTTAAAGATCCAAACCTATGCACTCATTAGAGTGAAAAAATCTTCCATATTTATAAAAACTATTATACCATATCAAATAAATAAATTAAATGAAGCATAGAAGAAAATATTTTTACATTATTTTACCATGAATTATGTGACTATATCCTTGATATGTTTAGGATGATTTGAGACATATACACTCTATGAGAATTCAATCAAAAATTACAAGTGGGTTTGTCAGGTATCATCCTGAAACCATTGTAGGTTGGTCTGATCCCTTTCTCAAATTATACTGGCATCCCAAAAAAAAATTATACTTGAATCCCACCAGGGTTTCACAAATACAACACATAAAACATTGAGAAAGAACACAAGAACTTAAAGCTGACACTGAAGAACAAAAACTGATCTTCCTCTTCTATCCACTGAAATAAACTCATTCTGCACATGCTCACTTAAACTGAAACTCTACAAATTCCACTTAATATAATAAAAAAACTCCATAAAAGTTGACTCAATATACTCTAATAAATATTAGAAGATAACACTCCTGATTCAACTTACTATAATAATAGAACAACAACATAATATTTATCAATAAATTTCCAGTTTTCTTCTTCTTTTCTTTATTGAAAAATATTTCTCTAGCTCAAATCAATTATTACACACATAAAAATCATCTTTTCTTCATGAATGTAATTTTTATCATCACATGAAAATATTTAATACATGAAATTCTACACACTATTTATGTGTCACTTTTCTTTATATGGGTTATGTCATGTGCATGTGATCAAATAATTATTCAAGAATACACATATGAATTAACTTATACTCATGTATATAATAACATGTTTATATGTACTATGTATTCCATGTATGTACCATGAAAATCCTTTCTACAAGGAGGTGTGTAATACACTGTCTACATTTGTATTCCTTCATACACAACTTGTATGATCACAGACACTGATCATTATTCTTATATGTAAACTAAAACACATACACTACCTTTTTTAATATTCTCATTCATTCACAATATATACATAATCTTCATGCATTCATAGTGTTCCCTACTGATTTCACACACTAAAATAGGTGTTTATTATTTTTTTTTCTCTTTCTCAAACCTATTTTGTGCACGCACAAACACTACCTCTATTCTAAGAAGAGATATTATGCATGTTCATAAACTTTATATCTTTCACACACCTAGATATAAGTTCACTACCCTTCTTCATTGTGTTCCTTATTCCTTTGTGTGCAATAGATATGTTCACTTTTCTACATTGAACGCTACTCAAACAGTACACATTGTTTAGTATGCTTCAGATCAGTTCATGTCCATTTCAAATCACACATTACTAACTTTATGAATAATATTTAAACTCTTTACATATCAATATATGTAATACCTATGTCTTATTCACACAACACATGTATACGAGGTTCATAGGTGGTTCTTATTTATACTTTGTGAAACACAGTGAATGTTTTCACTGATTTGTGGTTCCTCAATGATGTTCAAAAACACACTTGAATATATATGTGTAGAAGAATCCTAATATATAGATTTATTCACATAACATTTTTATTTTTTAATCTCTAAGAGTGTGAAATAACATATCACACATCCATGATATCTCTTCAAATTCGCAAAAAATTGAGTATGTGTGAATCTTCTTTTTGTAAACTATAGGGATTCACAATGAATCTATTTCACTAGAAACTAAATCATATCACACTATAAATTTTAAAATGGGTGTAATCCATTGTATTTATAGAAAATATACCATTGTCTCAACTCATACACACCAAATTCCACAATAAAATCATCTTGGTTTCACAACAATAGAAGAACATCATCAAATTTAAAAAACATTTTGTAACTCCTGGAATCTCTTCGATTTGAACTTTGTAAAATAATGAAAATGAAGTTGCATCTCATTTCAATCAATTTTAGATCATAAAAAGAATCAAATGGTTCTTGGAAGCTATGGTTTGATCTTCTATCAATGTCACTACATAGATATCACATTGTAGAGAATTTTTTGATGCCTCGAGGTAGAATACAAGCTCAAAAAATAGATCGAACGATTGGAAAAAACATGTCGGATGGATGAAAAGGAAATAAAATTCATAAAAATAACATCACATATATTATTATCTTCATTGAATTATAACATTATAATATAAGTCACCTTGATGCCCCACCAGAAATGGTTACTGAGAGCACACATAATGCATTGGACACTCCCCATTTTTGTGCCCCAGTCCACTGCCATGCTGCCCCGCATAGTGGTGGCTCTTCCTATACAAAAACCTTTGTGGGAATGCCTTAAAATCCTCTAGCCCCACTACCTCCATGATGGCCGATAGAGAGTTAGCGCATGCCCACCTCAGTAGTGGAGTGAGTCCCTTATGGATGGCCAGCAATGTTGGCCATTTTTAATGTACAAACCATTAAAATAATTAACCAAAATCCACATTAACTGAAAATCCAAACTATAATATTATTAAAGTATACCTAATACACCATATTAAGAATATAATATCAACAATTGTCCTTTTCTTTTTTAAATCCAACCATTAATTGCAAAACATTTCCCTTTTTTAATGTTGTAATCAACGTGTCACTTCTAATTACTAGAGGCACATATATTATAAACTACATATCAGTTCTATAGTCATCACACTTAATGTTTCTTCACTATAATCAAGAAAATATTCTAATTAAAAAATATTTTCCAATTTATGATTAATTATCAAGAATAATTCAATGTAAGTAGCTACAAACTTCAATCACATTAACATTGAATCTTCCTCAAAATAGTATTTTGAAAAAAATTACAACAAAAATACTAATTTAATCAATCTGGGTTCTTGATGTAATAATCAAAGAAAAATATTTTCTCAACAATTCCCTAATAAGACACATTTTTATATCAATTACTTCTATCTAATGCACTTTAATAATAGTCCATTATTATAGTTAACATAATTCCATCATGTTTTTTCTCACATTCACTATTTGATCATTTGTAACAAATTTATACCCATTGATTATCAAATATTTTCATTCATGAACCAAATAATTGAGACCAAAATCCAATACTCTTAATTCTTGAGAGACAAAGTCAACAAGTAAATCCAATACCTTAAATATATATGAATTATAAAATTAATGAATATCGATATTTTAAGTTAATTAAAGTAACAGTCACACCTTTGATTTCAACCAAACGTGAAACTTTTTTCTATGAAAATTATCTCTCATTCAAAAAGGTAAATATCGATGAACTATAATTATAATATGTTTATGTTTCTATATAAAAAGAAATAAAAGTTTATGGTATATGTGAAATTACATATTATGATATAACATATAAATATTCAAATTTCTTACTTGATATAGTCATTTAACAAACCATAGTTAAACAAGACTATGCGATGTGCCATATCCTTCTCTTCAAGGATCAATGTAGCCAATGTATTTGACTTAAAAATTCTTTATGTTTGTGGAATAAATGGAAAATGAGGGCCCGATTTCCCTGTAATACTCATCTCTATTTCCCATTGACCAATTATTTCTTGTGCTCTCATTAGAAAAATACATTGAATAAAAATCCATACCTTATGGAAAATGATAACCTCTCACAATGGAACCATCCAAATGATCCTTATTTCAAACATAATATTTCATTGTGAACATATTATTTTTAGTAGGATACATCCACTGAAAAGAAACGGGTCCCGTAATAAGTGTTTAGTTGGAAGATAAACTGTTAAATGTAGCATGCAAGTGAAAAATGATGGAGATTTTTTTTCTAAATCAAAAAAATTTAATGGCACCTCTTGATACATTGTTATCAATAAATACTTGGATAACCTTATAAAACAAAATTATATATCAAAATTGAGCAAGTGAATAAAAATCACCCTTAAATTATTGGATAATACATGCCAGATTTCTATTGGAATCAATTCATGAGGAATGATGTGATAATCATGAGTTTTTATGGATTATAGTTTCAACTCCCTTCTGTTGAATCATTTAGATATGTTTTTGGAATATCCAGAAGAAACCATTATATTCACCAATACATACATAAATTGATTTTTCTCTAAAGGTGTCACCACATATGATGCATAAGGAAATTTCCATTTGTTTTCACTGATACACACGAGATACTTTTTTGGTCAAATACCCCAATCCAACAAGTCTCAGCAAGATCATAAGTCATCTTTAGTCTTGCCCTTGATTTTTAGAATAATTATTAGAAACATTAGAAAAATATTTTTCTCAATGTTCATTATGTCTAAACAATGGAATAAGAAATCTGTAGGCCAATATGGAAACACAAAAAAGATACTTTTATTTTTCTAATTGTAATTGGTTTTAGTGTAAACATCTTCATCTTTTCATATTTCATCTAAAATTCCCCTAATGAAAACATAAATCTTTCAATTCATTAAGAATATCAATTCCTAACATAAATTTAGGCGGCTAATTAGGGTCAATAGTATTATCAAACCTCTGGAGATTCTTCTTGTATTTATGATGCATTGGAAAGAATCATCAATGCCCTATGAAACTGAAACTACAATGATATATTAGTCCTCATGATCATGTATTTTTCATAAAAATATGACATTATATTTTTTCTATTATACACCAACCTAAAATAATTTCATAAGTAGGGAAATAATTTATAGTCCATAGAAGGGAAGCACATATCTAAAATTTATTTTTTAAAGAAGCATTGAATGTGTTCACACCTATATCCCACGGTACCATCATAGATCTTTTCTGCTAGTCAGTAGCCTCTATTATACGAGGAGGTGAATCTGAGGTCATGTAACCAAGTATGTATAGTTACTATGGAATGATCCAATCTAGGGAGGCTACAACCATTTATTACATACTTTATTGTTCACTATAAGTTATAAGTTGATAATTCTATTTATCATAATATATCTTTGGAAATAATAAATTTTATGGGATTACATACATCATATAATTATACATCCAGGTCAACTAAGAGTGAAAATACATGATATTACTAAAACATCTTCTAAAATTTCATTACTTATTGAGGATGTGTCCACAGTTGGATAGATTCTTGAAAATATTTTATCCTTTCTAGATCGACTTGTTCGATAGTTGATGATTAATAGATGCATTGTATATAAATGTTTATCTAGTTTCTTTTTTAAATTACAAAAAATGTATTCTTGTATTTACCTTATAAAAGTATCTAAAATATAAAGATTCAAAGAAATAAAGACGTCACTATTTGGATCTAGTTCTATAAGATACTCCTTATTTTTTCAAAGGTCTAGTTGAATTATTAGAAAATAATTTTGTGTTAGGGAATTTTTATAAGTTTTTAATGATTATAGACATGTATGGAAAAGATAATACAATAAATATATTTAATAAATACGTCATGAATATTGTTGTTGTTGATCTTCTCATGATAAATGTGTTTCAATTATTTTCCATGTATGTGAATTTCAATTTCAATTTTAATTTTTTCATTTGAATATAATTTTTAGTGACATCATTTATCATTAATATAATTAGGAATATTCATGGTATTTTAATTTAAAATAAGATATCCTTTGTTTATAGATGTATAAATCTGGAATACTTTTCAATGGATGTGATATACTTGAATTGGAAATAATAATTGAATATCTTTACCAAAGATTTACTAATAGAGATATTTAGTGTCGGTTACTTCTATTTATTAATAAATATTAAAAATTAAATATTTTAAAATTACTATTTATTATATTTTAATTCATGTTAGAAATTTATATTTTAGGGAGCACTGGATGTTATGTGTATTATATCCATATGAATACACTGCTTACTGATTATGATCATTAATACATGAACATTATGATAATTAAATTTTTTTATTGGAAAAATAAGTTTTATATGTAACATATCGGACCAAGTATCTATACATGATACCTAAACTGGTATGGCATAAACCGAAGGTACATTCTCTATCATCTTATGATAATATAAGTATCAAGGTATCAACACAAAAATATGAAAAGGATTTCACATCTATAAAACATAAGGAATAAATGTGACTGAAAATGCATAAATCAACTTAATAAAGAAACTTGTACTCATCCAATATTCCACATGAAAATAAAAATATGAAAATAAGGTATATGTTTATGATATAAAAGTTAGGACATAAACAAAATAAAGATCCCAACTATCTTCTTATGGCATATGATCACCTTTTATGTGACCACCTCAATAGTGTTATAATTATTCACATATACTATTAATAGGAAGATTGATTATACCTATAAAAATAGATCAAGATAAGACAAGGATACATAACACCATGGTGTGTACGTAGGTTGTAAAATAAATCCAAGTAGGATACCACCAAAAATCTAGGAAATTACTTTTTATATGATAAACTCTAAAAGACAGTTTTAAATACAATAAAAAATAATAATTTTGGCACATATTCATGGTAAATAAAAAAAACATTTATACTTTTTCTTTTCTCTTAAAATATTTTTACATTGATGTAAAGAAAACAAAAAATCATGAAAGTAATAACATAAGGAAGACACTTAATATTTATTACAATGTAAATCCCAAAAGAAAATAAATAATTATTTGGGATAACTATCATGAGCCTATGGAGACAATTTAGGACCTTGATAATCAGAACCATATAGACACCTATGATGCAATCATATAGAAAAAACCTTGAAATACCCTCATTTTCCTCACATGTAAAGAACCATCACTACTAAAATACCTCATAGGTCAGTAGTGAAGATGGGTTTGACCCCCAAACTCGCCTCCAATAAACCATGGGTTGAAGACTAGCACTAAGGGTATTTATCACATTTATAGGAGGCACTACCCATATAAAATATAATAAAATAAGTGTAACACCTAATAAACTATATATATATACATAAAAGATAAAAATTCCCATAACCAAACCATATATACATGTAAAGGAATAAAAAATACAAGAACAACATCCAAGACTACACTCCAGCTGTCCGAACAATAGACTCCATTAGAGATTCCCAAACAGTAGTATCCAAAATTTCCATTAAAATATCATACAAAATAACTCAAGAAAACTGTAGAGGGATTTTCACTTGAGAGTACTCTGTAGGATAATATTTATAAACAATTCAACATCCTTATGAAATAATTATTACATGATAAAAATTAGTGAGATCAAATAAGAAAAGGATTAAGTAAGTATCAAGAGCAGGGCTGGGTAATCTATCACCTTCAAAAGTAAACACAATCACCAATTCAAGCTACATCACCCAAGACCACCAATTTACATAAACAATCAAATAGTATAAATAAATAATGGTTATATTAGATTTATAGAATCATATAAGAATAAAAAATAAGGCTTAGAAACACATTTCCACTATTATAACCATAATAATCAATAAACTATATCATTAACCAATATCAATATCATTATCACCATTAGATGGTCACAAATATATCCACATCACAATAACTACCACATCACTGTAGCCTTAACCACATCACAACCACCACCATATCACCACAAACCCAACCACATCCCAACCACCACCACGTCGCCACATACAAAACCACATTAAAACTACCACCACATCACAATAACTATCTAACCAACTTATTCTATAACCATGATTCATCACAACCCAAATACATGACATAAAATTAATCCATCACAACTTAGGTATATGTTTACATGTCATGACCTTACACCATTAAAACCCTTAAATAATTTATATATCATAACCTTGAGATATTATAGCCCATATATTTATATATACATACACTGTACCTTAAGACATTACAAACTGTGTATGTATATAAATTCATTTACCAATAGTAATTCATTATATATAATACTGTATATGCATGTGATAACATTGATACACTACAACCTATATATATAGACCATAACTTAAGAAATTATATCCCATGTAAGTTTACACATAACTAAAATCCATTACTTCTTATATGAATAGTACTATAAGATCCCACACAATCAAATAAACATAAAATAAATAATAAACTATCAGACAAAAAACACAAAAAATAATAACGAATGTTATATCACAAGGTATCATAAATAAAAAACATCGATACAATATCTAATATAATAACCACATTAACTCATGATCCAAAAATCAATTTCATAATAGACAAAAATAGAAACAACCATCAATGTCAAATCCTGTCCATTTTTATATTTTAATAATTTAATATCTCATCCTTAATTCAATATTTTTTATGCATCTTATTCTTAAGACATAATTGATGTTTAACTCATTTCCATATTAGAGAAGTTATTTAATTCATCCAATTACGTCATTATGAATCATATAATCATTACACAAAGTTATGAAATTCTAAAATTCATGTCAACTATTTAATTAATTTAACATGACCACATAATTATAAATATCTATGATGCATACATGATCTAGCCTCACAATCCCTCAAAATATTTTTCCAAGATGAAACTAACCATATGACAACATTACCCAATGCCTCAAATATAACTTCTAATATATAATTGCAACCTCATATCACTCCCACCACTAGTGATTACTCAACTATATCAACAAAAAAACCACACAACCTCTTCAAAACCAGACACACATTGACCAATAACAAAATTAATGTAATCACTCAAGTAAGGAATACATGAAACGTATTCATAACTCTAACTTCTCACTATCTAACCCAAAACCAAATGAATCCATCCTAGGGAAGGGAAGATACTTTAAAGGATAGAAGTACTCCCAATAGGCTAATAACAACACATATAATATCACCTAAATAATATAACCCAACCATATCCAAATAATTATTCTAGAAATTAAAGGAATAAACTATAAGTCTAATCATAAATAAACCCAAAAATCTATCTCAAAACAAAAACCTTAATAAGATAATGAACCCATCAAAATAAATAAACAATCTTGAATCCACATGCACCTAAGTTACACTACCTATATAATCTTCATGTGAATTAATATTTATTTATAGGGTTCCTTTTCTATTACCGGTATATTTTAATTTTATATCAACTTACATTTACACATATGGATTAAACAAGATGGAAATATCATAAGGAAGAAAACATATACCCCCACTTAATTTTTTAAAATCATAGAATAAATAAGAACTAAGAAAACATCAATACTTTCAATTTTGTTCTCTTTAATAATTTACAATCATCTCTGAACCTTAATAAATAATATCATCATACCAGAAAAGCTCTGTCAGAGGAAAAAACTATGACCATTTATTAAGAAAGGAAAAGTACAGTGAACAAGAAAAAAAACAAGAAAAACAATTTACATATCATATGATTCATACCCCTCGCCACACCCATGGTATAAGACTTCCTCCGTAGTAGCCGATTCCCATTCGGAGCTTTCATAGTGCTTAAAGACCTTAGCATAATTCCGTCTGAGATTCAGTTTCTATAAAGATATCAACTCCCTAAAGAATTTCCTGATAGAGGACCTGGTTGACACTGGCTTTGGCAAGTCAGAATAAACCTTCCTCTTTCTTCGTTTATCTGGAGGAGGTTCCTCATTTCTAGATTTCTTCTTCCCATACTTGACAACGCCACTAAAGTAAGGCTTGAACAAATCACAATTATTTTCTTTGTCACTGTATGAGACGTCCCCCCATTGTCCGGTGATGACCATAGCTCAGAAAGCATCAATCATGGTCTGGTTCTGCTCATATTTCCTCCTAGAATCAATCAAATCCAAAAAATGTGGAGGGTCTACAAAAACATGACCAGCATCCACCTCCTTCCTCAAAACATCATCTTTAAAAATCTACATGTTGTGGAATTTCATCATTTGAGTACACCCATTCATCTCATCGTAACCAAATTCTTGAAATCGGTTAGAAGTATCAGTTGTGATCTACAAACCACAATCAGAAACCAGATGCATGTGATAATCCTCAATGCCTAGATGAACAAGGAGTGCATCATGGACTTCCCCATCTACTGAGCTCAATTCCATCTCTCCCTCCTTCCGCTCAGCATCACTAGCTTAGATCAGCCTAATGACATCCCTTCCCTACATCATACTGAGCAACTCGATCTTCCCCATGCTGCACTACATCCCCTGAAGAAGAAGGCGCTCCCAAAATGCCTCCAATTCCGTTGCCAGGACCTACTTCATCCATACCAGAATGATTTACACCAGTAGTCAGTCAAAGGTCTTGCTTCAGTCTATCAAACACTGCAACAACAGATGGATTAGGGGATGCCTGAGCCTACCTTCCCAGAGATGAATCACCCAAACTATTAGCAGTTCCATGCTTAACTGCATTAGAACACATCTGTCCTTGACCATATAACCTACCAAGCCTCTTCATCGAAGCCGCCAGACTTCTGCGTCTGGATTCAAAAAGACAGTGACCAGCCGTATGACCCATATGACAATAAGTTGAGCAGTAATCAACCTAATTTTTAAACCCAACATCTTTCCTCCATCAGACTCCTCACCAACAGTAATCCAAATCCAGTAAACCGGTGGATTTGAGGCATCCACCTCAACACAAAAGCGAGGATTAACTAGATGACTCATAGAGGATTTGAAAGCTTCAAAGAAGAGGAAATGGCCAACTAGATTCCCTAACAAACAAATTATCAAAGGATTTTGAAAAGGCAAAGAAATATGAGGCAGGCTTACCCAGGTCGCTACTGAAAGAGGATCTTGATTCATATAGAGATCAAACAACCATCGGAGAAGAAAAAATTTTCATCTGTTGCATCTACAGGGAGCTCCAAACCATGCAAAAATTAAGTCTTCCTCTGAACCAAAATGAATCATCAGATGAAGATTATCAATAAGCCCTAAAACCGCACGTTCTTTCAGATCCCAGTCACTAAACAAAAAGAGATCTAACTCATCAACTGAAGGCCTTCAATGAGAAAAAAAGCAACTAGGGTAAAATCCAGGAAGCCCGAGGCCATAGAGAATTCCGCTAAAGAAATCAAAAGCCGAGGGACCCCAAGATGAAGATCTGTAACTTTAAGGCTTAAAGAAATCAATGGGAAGTTTTGGAGATAGCTAGGGTTCAAAAATGGTACAAACGACACCTGCGACACTGGGGGCGGTGGATCCACAACATCCTCCCCCCTCCCCCCACCAGGAAGGGGGGGAAATCCTGCATTGGGCATCAACTAGGGTTCATCATCGGGAAGGAGAAAGCGAGGATCACTCCTAATATCATCATAATAATAATTGTAACTTATTAATTATAATATTATCAATAAAAATATGACATGATATAGAAACCATACAACACACCATTCCATATTCACCCCATAATCAAAATCATACATTCTTTTCTCTTCTTAAGGAAATCATAGAATAATATTATTATTCTAAAGAAATTATTAAATAGAGAAAGAGAAATAACCTTGGAAATAAAATAATAAAAAATATTAAATAAAATATACAATATCCCCCTACCATAGACCAAAACAAAAAAACTGATATTAAGGGAAAGAGTATGAACTTACCATGTTAGAGAGGCATCTTAGAAGTTAGTCAAATGGGTATATTATTAAATTTTAGAGTAATAAAACCAAAGAGTCAAGGATTATGGAATTAATAAGAAGGATTCCAAACAAATTAATGATAGAAAAGAAATAGGTGGTTTATAGAAGACCAATAAAGGTTTCTAATAGTTATATTCAAAGGTGTTAACAAGAAAAAATCTTATAGGTCAACAAGTGTAACCTAGAAAACTAAATATCATTCCAAGAATACATAATATTCAAAAACATAGAAGAAAATATTAAAAATACCATACCTCAATAGAGATAAGATATTTCATGATGAGAAAATTGAATCCAAATACCAATGAATCCCTGAGAATCTTCCACCAACTTACTTCTAGTGAATCTGCATAAAAATACACTAACACGAAATATAATCATTATTGTAACCTTCCTCGGAATTGGGATAAGAAATAACAAATGAAAAGTTATGAAAATGGAACATAAAATTAAATAAGAATCAATAATATGAATTGAGAGGTTAGGATTCATAAATGGATAACCAAAACAAACCAAAAAGAAAACTAGGATTATCTAGGGTTTGAGAGAGAGAGGTAGAGAAATAAAAAAGCCATAGAGAAGTGTTAAACCCTATTTATATATAAAAATTGACAAAACTTTACCATTATAGGGTGAATTCAAAAATGGATGTTATGACCTCAGTAGAAGATTGATGAAAAAATATCATATGTTTGAAATGGTTAACCCCACCCCCTGAATATCACTACTATTTGTTTCAATTTTAAAAGTATTGAACTACCACCATGATGTGGTGATTCCTAAGATATTTTATCAACCTCAACCTTGAATCCTAAAATTGGTGTTTCTCCCTTCCTTGTTTCCCATAGGGATTCCATCATAAATCTCCCAAAACCATGCTCACTAAAATATACATCACCAAGTTGTGGTGAGATCTTTAGGTAATATTAAATCTAAAGACCCAAACTTTATAAAAGATTAAATTAGAACCCACATAATATTAATCCAAAACCTATCATATCCTATCACACCTTGGTGTAGTGGAACTATGCCCACTAAAATATGAATTACTGTCACATACAAGACATATTTTAAAGGTATTTTTCATTTAATTTACATCATTTCTTTGTTTTGGGGGTTTCCCTAGGTTTTAGGGAGGAATAGATGAGTATTCATGAATTGGGCCAAGCCGTGAGCCCAATTCCAGATTAAAAAATAAATTTTGTATCTTTTATAACTTTTTCATTTTTCAATATTTTTCATCCATTCAAATTCCTAATTGACCTACCCTAACCTATTAACACCACCAAGATAATTTGGAGCTTTTAGAAGTTCATAACCAGGGGTTATTTGGGTTTTTGTCTAAGGGGTTGGGCCTGCCCGAAAGCCCAATTCCTGTTTTAAAAATAAAATTTGATTTTGTTATAACTTATTCATTATTTGGGCTTTTTCGGTGATTCCAAGTCTCACTCAATCCCAAGTAACCCAGCCGCGCGCCTGAACTCTCTCCCACCCATTTGGAGCTCTGTAGAATCGCGATTTTGTGCCGATCTTCATAGGGTTCCTCAAATCGCCCAGATTTGAAGAGGTAAAGTATTTCCTTCATAAATCTCTCAATTCTCAGTCTTTTTCCTCCATTCCAGTTCCTAAATGAGATAATACATCTTGTTCGAACGTACCCTAAATTTGGGATCTTTTAAATTTCAGATACTGGAGTTTTGGAGTGATTACTTCAAGATACTTCAAGTAAATGAGCCCTTTTCTTTCCTCTTTCAAATTACTTTGGGTTTAACTCTTTGTTCTTAGGGTTTATTCGGTTATAATTGAGTTTACTAATGTCCAGAAACTAGGATTTCGAACCTAGGGTTTAACTTTGGGTTTTCTTGGCCAATTTGTGTGGTTTTAGGTTTGATCTAGTTCTCTCTTGGTGCGGCGGGGGTGCGATTTGATTTCGCACGGAGATTCAAGGGGTTTTGTTAATTTGGTAGGTGATTCCATTGTGTGTGCAATCTTTGTGAATTAGCTTGCTGTTTTTCATGGTGAATGGGATCCTCGGTCAGGTCGCGCAGGGCCTCCACTCCCAGAGTTGGGAAGTGTTATCTTCCAGTTATCTTCGATTGTGCTAGAGGATGGTCTTTCCCCTGAAGGTGCACTACCTCATGTAGTGAATGAGTTTCCTGAGGTATTCCCTGATGATTTTTCTGGTTTGCCCCCGGAGCGGGATGTGGAGTTTTCGATTGATCTGGCGCCGGGAACACAGCCGATATCTCTTCCCTCCTATCGCATGGCCCCCACCGAGTTGAGGGAATTAAAGATACAGCTGGACAACTTAGAATCCAAAGGATTCATTCGCCCGAGCGTCTCTCCTTGGGCCGCTCCTGTGTTGTTTGCAAAAAAGGCTGATGGATCCCTCCGGTTGTGCATTGATTACCGGAAGCTGAATAAGGTAACAATTAAAAACAAATACCCTTTGCCCAGAATAGATGATTTGTTTGACCAGTTGAAGGGAGCAAAGTGGTTCTCAAAGATAGACCTGCGTTCAGGGTATCATCAACTCAGGGTGAAGGAGTCAGATATCCCAAAGACAGCCTTTCGGTGCAGGTACGGCCACTTTGAGTATTTGGTCATGCCCTTCGGATTGACCAATGCTCCAGCAGTCTTTATGGCACTTATGAATAGGGTGTTTCATCAGTATCTCGATTCCTTTATTGTGGTGTTCGTGGATGATATTCTGGTATACTCTAGCTCTGAGGAGGAACACGAACATCACTTGAGGATCGTTTTAGGTACATTACGGGATCACCGCCTCTATGCAAAGTTGTCAAAGTGCAAATGAATTTTAAGTTCCAATTTTTGGTGAAATTGAGGGTTTTCCATTCAAATCATTTATTGGTTCATTTTGGGATGCCCCCTAACTGAATTTTTGGTTTCATTAAAGGGTTATGAACTGAAATTTGGTTTTAATATCTTAAAAGTGTTATCATAGTGTGAAAGGTGGATATCATAAAGAGCTTTGTGTGAAAAACAATGTGATGTTTTGAGAGGTTGTTTTATTGGAAATAAAAATTATTTTATTGTGTGTTTTAAATGGTATAAAATGTGTGTAGCTACTGTACAATTTGTTTGTGACCAGTAGTGATATTTTATATGAAAATGGATGTGTGTTGTTTGCTAAAATTGTTTGAGCACAAAAGGGGAAGCCCGGGTACTTAGGTGGGGCGGATTTGTACTAGTACGGCTAGTGGATCGGATGGGTTTTGTCCCTGTTCCACTTAGCATCTGGATAACTACAACTCTAACTAAACTATTTGGATGATGATTGGGGACCACTAGGTTATGGGTATGTTCCCTACTAGTGGCTCGTGCACGAGAACGAATTTTTCTATGGTTACTCTACACCGAGGTACGAGGTACATAGGGCCCGAGACAACCTAGTGCTTAGGGGTGTTCCTGATTTTGATGCTCATAGAATTTGTGGTATTTACCCTTGTTATGGGTTGTTTTTGGCAGTACATTACAGTATCTCACATGTCTATTTAATGTGCTAACATTCTGAAATTCTCGAATTGAAAACTGTTTTCATTTGAAAGTTGCATTTCTTTGAATTTTAACACTGTTTCACCTTGTGTATTAAAATTGCTTGTTTTGTTCACATTGTATTGAATACTCTTTGGAATCAACTGGTGGTATCCTATTGGGCTTAGGCTCACACCCTACTTACACCCCTTGGGTGTAAGTAGACCTGCTTATGCTTGACTCAGGTAAAGGGAAGGCTAAGGGTGATGGCGGTTCGGGATGTTAGTACCCATCTTTGGGGCGGAGTTGCGGGGATGGATTGCGTGTGATGATCCCCTTGTCTTGTGGAGTCCATGGGGATGTCTTGATGTTGTCATTATCTTTATTTGGACCAATTTTTGTGTCTTTAAACATATGTATTCAGATCTGGTTTTGTTAAGAATGGTTTAGCATGGAAATTTCAGATTCTTATCATTGATTGTTTTATTTGTTTTATGCTTTCATACTCGGGTAAATCGTTCCCAAATCATATTGTTTTATACCCGGGCACTTGTGCCAGCCCGTGGGGATAGGGAATGCCCTTCGGGCCTTGCCACGGGCCAGGTTTGGTGCCGTTAATGGTGGCGACCAGATCTGGTTCGTGACAAAATGGTATCAGAGGGGTGAGATTTCTGGGGCATGTGATCTCAGAGCACGGAGTTTCAGTGGACCCTGAGAAAATTAGTGCGGTTATGTCATGGGAGCAGCCGAAGAATGTGTTCGAGATCAGGAGTTTCCTTGGCCTGGCTGGTTACTACAGGCGATTCGTTCGGGATTTCTCTCGGCTTGCATCACCAATGACTGCGCTCACCCGGAAAGGGGTGAAGTTTGTATGGGGTCCAGAATGTCAAGCATCATTCGAGGAGCTGAAGAGACGGTTGACTACCGCCCCTGTGCTGATTTTGCCTGAGGCTGGGAAGGGTTATGTGGTTTATTGTGATGCTTCAGGTATGGGTCTTGGGTGCGTGCTTATGCAAGATGATCACGTGGTGGCTTATGGCTCTCGCCAACTCCGACCACATGAAAAGAACTACCCTACCCATGACTTGGAGTTGGCAGCGGTGATGCATGCTTTGAAGACATGGCGTCACTACCTCTTTGGCGAGAAGTTTGTGGTCTACTCTGATCACAAAAGCTTGGCTTATATCTTCTCGCAGAAGGACCTCAACTTGAGGCAACGTCGCTGGATCGAGTACTTGCAGGGGTTTGACTTTGACATTGTCTATACCCCAGGCAAGGGTAATGTAGTGGCCGACGCTTTGAGCCGAAGAGTTCCAGTGCAGGCTTTGAGGAAGTCTAGTGATGAGTGGGCATTGATGGGGCTCTTTTCTCAAATGCATGTGGAGGCTAGGGAACACAGTGGAGGGGCATTCTTGGCGAGTGTCCAGTTGACTCTTTCTCTATTAGAGTTGATTCAGCAGGAACAGCCCAGTGATGATCTTTGTCAGCGGTCTAAGAAGTTCCTTCATGGTGGGGAGACATCCTCTGATTGGTCGTCATCTCCCGAGGGCATCTTGTGCTTCAAGGGCCGTTCAGTAGTGCCATTATCTCTACGGAAGGTGGTGATGCAAGATAGCCACCAGTCTCAGTGGGCTGTCCATCCGGGTGCCACCAAGATGTATTATGACGTTCGTCGGCAGTTTTGGTGGCCTGGTATGAGACGGGACATAGCAGGCTTTGTTTCGAAATGCTACACATGTCAGCAGGTGAAAGCAGAGCACCAAAGGCCATCTGGTTTGCTCCAACCACTACCCATTCCTACCTGGAAGTGGGAAGAGGTTTCCATGGACTTCATTGTTGGCTTACCTCGTACACCTCGGGGTAAGAATGCTATTTGGGTGGTGATTGATCGTCTGACCAAATCAGCCCACTTCATTCCGATTAAAGATACAACTAAAGTAGATGAGTTGGGCCATTTGTATCTTCAAGAAGTGGTGAGACTCCATGGTGTACCATCAGCTGTTGTCTCGGATAGAGACCCCCGCTTCACTTCTCGATTTTGGGAAGGCCTTCAGAAGTCCTTGGGGTCTCAGATTAAGATGAGCACAGCATACCACCCACAGACGGATGGTCAGACAGAGCGGGCAAATCAGATATTGGAGGACATGCTTCGTGCATGTGTCCTGGACTTTGGAGGTTCTTGGGATAGCCATTTGGGATTGGTAGAGTTTGCTTATAATAATAGTTACCAATCCACGATTCGAATGGCCCCTTTTGAGGCGCTCTATGGTCGGCCTTGTCGGTCCCCCCTATGTTGGGCTGAGGTAGGAGAGACTTCACTGTTGGGGCCGAGCCTTGTGCAGGAGACTTCTGAGAAGGTCAAGTTGATCAGGCAGCGCTTATTGACAGCTCAGAGTCGTCATAAATCTTATGCTGACCGGAGGCGTCGAGACCTAGAGTTTTCTGTGGGTGACAGGGTATTCTTAAAAGTGGCCCCTCGTCTGGGCCATCGTCGATTGGGAAAGCAAGGTAAGTTGATGCCACGGTATGTCGGACCCTTTGAGATCACCGAGCGTATTGGTAAGGTGGCATACAGGTTGGCCTTACCTTCTCAGTTGACATCTATCCATGATGTCTTCCACGTCTCCCAGTTGAAGAAATACAATCCAGATCCATCCCATGTGTTGAGTTGGGAAGAACTAGAGATAGAGCCTGACTTGTCTATCGTTGAGAGGCCGGTGAAAATAGTGGACTCCCAGGAGAAGATACTTCGAGGAAAGTCTATTCCTTTAGTCCGGGTTTTATGGCAGCATGGGAATGATACACATGAGACATGGGAGCGAAAGTCATGGGTCAAGGAAGAGTACCCATTCTTATTTTCCAACCGAGATTCATGTTGACTTTCCGGGGCGGAAAGTCCTTCATGGTGGGGAGAATTGTCACATACAAGACATATTTTAAAGGTATTTTTCATTTAATTTACATCATTTCTTTGTTTTGGGGGTTTCCCTAGGTTTTAGGGAGGAATAGATGAGTATTCATGAATTGGGCCAAGCCGTGAGCCCAATTCCAGATTAAAAAATAAATTTTGTATCTTTTATAACTTTTTCATTTTTCAATATTTTTCATCCATTCAAATTCCTAATTGACCTACCCTAACCTATTAACACCACCAAGGTAATTTGGAGCTTTTAGAAGTTCATAACCAGGGGTTATTTGGGTTTTTGTCTAAGGGGTTGGGCCTGCCCGAAAGCCCAATTCCTGTTTTAAAAATAAAATTTGATTTTGTTATAACTTATTCATTATTTGGGCTTTTTCGGTGATTCCAAGTCTCACTCAATCCCAAGTAACCCAGCCGCGCGCCTGAACTCTCTCCCACCCATTTGGAGCTCTGTAGAATCGCGATTTTGTGCCGATCTTCATAGGGTTCCTCAAATCGCCCAGATTTGAAGAGGTAAAGTATTTCCTTCATAAATCTCTCAATTCTCAGTCTTTTTCCTCCATTCCAGTTCCTAAATGAGATAATACATCTTGTTCGAACGTACCCTAAATTTGGGATCTTTTAAATTTCAGATACTGGAGTTTTGGAGTGATTACTTCAAGATACTTCAAGTAAATGAGCCCTTTTCTTTCCTCTTTCAAATTACTTTGGGTTTAACTCTTTGTTCTTAGGGTTTATTCGGTTATAATTGAGTTTACTAATGTCCAGAAACTAGGATTTCGAACCTAGGGTTTAACTTTGGGTTTTCTTGGCCAATTTGTGTGGTTTTAGGTTTGATCTAGTTCTCTCTTGGTGCGGCGGGGGTGCGATTTGATTTCGCACGGAGATTCAAGGGGTTTTGTTAATTTGGTAGGTGATTCCATTGTGTGTGCAATCTTTGTGAATTAGCTTGCTGTTTTTCATGGTACTATAATGTTTATTTCACTTGAATGTTTCTGTAAAAATTGGTTTTAGTTGCATTTATAATGCAAATGAATTTTAAGTTCCAATTTTTGGTGAAATTGAGGGTTTTCCATTCAAATCATTTATTGGTTCATTTTGGGATGCCCCCTAACTGAATTTTTGGTTTCATTAAAGGGTTATGAACTGAAATTTGGTTTTAATATCTTAAAAGTGTTATCATAGTGTGAAAGGTGGATATCATAAAGAGCTTTGTGTGAAAAACAATGTGATGTTTTGAGAGGTTGTTTTATTGGAAATAAAAATTATTTTATTGTGTGTTTTAAATGGTATAAAATGTGTGTAGCTACTGTACAATTTGTTTGTGACCAGTAGTGATATTTTATATGAAAATGGATGTGTGTTGTTTGCTAAAATTGTTTGAGCACAAAAGGGGAAGCCCGGGTACTTAGGTGGGGCGGATTTGTACTAGTACGGCTAGTGGATCGGATGGGTTTTGTCCCTGTTCCACTTAGCATCTGGATAACTACAACTCTAACTAAACTATTTGGATGATGATTGGGGACCACTAGGTTATGGGTATGTTCCCTACTAGTGGCTCGTGCACGAGAACGAATTTTTCTATGGTTACTCTACACCGAGGTACGAGGTACATAGGGCCCGAGACAACCTAGTGCTTAGGGGTGTTCCTGATTTTGATGCTCATAGAATTTGTGGTATTTACCCTTGTTATGGGTTGTTTTTGGCAGTACATTACAGTATCTCACATGTCTATTTAATGTGCTAACATTCTGAAATTCTCGAATTGAAAACTGTTTTCATTTGAAAGTTGCATTTCTTTGAATTTTAACACTGTTTCACCTTGTGTATTAAAATTGCTTGTTTTGTTCACATTGTATTGAATACTCTTTGGAATCAACTGGTGGTATCCTATTGGGCTTAGGCTCACACCCTACTTACACCCCTTGGGTGTAAGTAGACCTGCTTATGCTTGACTCAGGTAAAGGGAAGGCTAAGGGTGATGGCGGTTCGGGATGTTAGTACCCATCTTTGGGGCGGAGTTGCGGGGATGGATTGCGTGTGATGATCCCCTTGTCTTGTGGAGTCCATGGGGATGTCTTGATGTTGTCATTATCTTTATTTGGACCAATTTTTGTGTCTTTAAACATATGTATTCAGATCTGGTTTTGTTAAGAATGGTTTAGCATGGAAATTTCAGATTCTTATCATTGATTGTTTTATTTGTTTTATGCTTTCATACTCGGGTAAATCGTTCCCAAATCATATTGTTTTATACCCGGGCACTTGTGCCAGCCCGTGGGGATAGGGAATGCCCTTCGGGCCTTGCCACGGGCCAGGTTTGGTGCCGTTAATGGTGGCGACCAGATCTGGTTCGTGACAATTACACATATCCCTATTTTATATAAGGACTTCACAAAAAACTCCCCTAACACCACACCATTCAAAATATATCATCTAAATTGAAATGAAAAATTTAAATATTGAAGCACAAAAAATAGCCAAAATCCCTAAAGATGATTATTTTACACCATGGATTCATCATTCACCAGAATATTTAATGATCTACGATGAAAACACTAAAAAGGACTCCACTAAAACTTCAAAAATGGGTGTTTAATCCCTTAGAGATTTAATAATCAACCCTATACCTACATAAAACTTTTAAACTTCCTATTGATTCATCTAAATACAAGGAAAAAATAAATTAATTGTTCAGTAAGGTCTGATACATTACATTAGATACCTATAAAAATGATTCCTATCCCAAAGAATGAAAAATAAAATTTGTAAAAATGAGGAACCAACCTAGGTAAAGGATAGAGAAACCCAAGTCATCATATTAAATATAGATTAAATGATTCTCTTCCTTATGAATCCCATCCAAACCCAAAACAAAATAAAATAAAAAAACATATGATCCATGGAGAGATACCTCTAAAATATGATAGGCACACTACCAAATCTTTCTAGGATAGGGTTTGGCTATGTCTCTATGTCACTTTTCACAAGAAAACATACAATAATATCATAACCATAGGATATACCTCTCAGATAAGAGCCTCACCACCAGATAAATCCAAACACAAAAAAGGAATAAAACACCAACCAAATTTACTTATAACTAACCTCTTTATAACTACCCATTTCTACTAAACTAGATTTATTTAAAAAAAAATACCCTTTAAAAATAAGTCATAAACCATTTAAAATCATTAAATACATTAAAAAAAATATTTTCTTAGAATATTTATTACTAATTTGAATAAGGTGATAATTCATTTATTATAAAAAAAATCAATACACAATGCCACTCTTCTATTTTTAATAAGATTTTAGAATCAAAATCAAAATAATCTTGAACTTATTTAAGGAATATAGTAGAGTTAACCATCTTATGACATGCATCACTTAGATAATCATAACTAACAATCAAATAAAGACTAAAAAACACATAGAACTTTAGAACATTTTTACCTATAATGACTTATCACAAAAAATTGAATATAGAACAACTAACATACTTCAAGACCCTTTAAATTTATCAAGGCTAGATCTTGTGGTGACACAATAATTCTATTGGATCTCCACACATGGTGTTTCAATGTCCACAAGACTCATAATCCATGGCATGTATCTCAACAACTACCACACTTCTATAGTATTATTCATAGATTCAAATATCTACATAAGGAAAAATAAAATCTTTGTTATGTATTTTAAGAAACTTCAACCAAGTCACCTCATCCAGGTGGCCTTATTTCATTATCCAATGTATCTAATATAAATTACAAATAAAACAATAAGTTTAGAACATATTACATGAATTATAATAACATCCTAGAGAAAATATTATCACATAAGGGAAAAATTCACAAGATAATAATACCCATTACCATAAACCCATCATTACAACACTTTTTTTCCACATCATCATTCCACATACCATCCAAAATATCAAATAATAACATGATATACATTCCTCCCTATTAACTATATCCACCAAATAATATCATTTCGAATCTTACCATAAATATCAACTAAACATTATAATAATTCTTTTCATATAGCTTCAACATGAAATGGTAAATCAATATCTACAATAACCAAACTTGAGGTATAAAGAAAAAAATATCATCATCTCATTGTATTCCAATAATTAACTAGTAAAGGTATAGATTAACAATCCAATACATAATATTAAGGTACCCTTGGGATAAATATTTCCTGAGAGGTTCACATGGAATATTCATATCAAAATATTTATATTTTTAAAAGAATAACCCTAAAATCAAACTAATTCAATTCCATATCATTCTTTTGACTCAAAACTTAATTACCACTTCTTCCCCTTTTGTGATTTATACATAAAAAATAATTTTAATTCCTAATAGTCTCCTGTGGGAATTCTATATAACATGCACAAAACATAAAATTATAAAACAAAATATGTAATATTATTGAAATAAAATCAATAATCATGTCATTTCATAAATATATAATAAATAATGTTTAAACTAGCATGAATCAATTAAATAAATAAAGGAAACAAAATTATAAATACTACACTATTTCAATATTTATTATCATAAATAAACCCAATAAAAAATAAAAATTTATGATTTTAATATAAATACAACATATGATAATTATACATGAACCCACCCTAAATATTTTATCCTAAAATCAGAACATTTTCACCTAAACATTCATAGTTGGTTTTCATAACCATTACCTCATATCACCGGGGGATACTATACCTATTTCCTAGCTAGTCTCTCTTTGGCATTAAAGGTTCTAGCATCATACATAGGGGGCCTTAAATATTTTTGTTCAATCTAATCCATTTATTTTATCACAATTTAAGTTAAATTAAATTATATCCCTACCAAAACCATGTAATACTTACCCATGGATAACTCCAAAATCCGTCATATATCATAACTGAAATATTTTATTATACTCTATCTTGAATCACCCCCATTCAAACCCCTCTTGGGTCAACAGTAATGATGAGAGTGACCCCCCAAATCTTGTATCTAATAGGCCATGGGTTGATGACTATCTTTGAGGTTATTTTTTCACAAATATGGAAGGAATTACCCTAATAAAACTAAGGAAAATAAAGGAGAACCATGGATCAAATCCATATATATACTAAAAAGATGACAATTCCCACACCCAAACCATCTAAATAAGTAATAGAATACAATACAATCAAGTAAAATTCCAAAATAAACTCTTAAACTAATGTATGGATGCTCAAACAACAACAGAACCAATCTCAATTAAGATATCATGTGAAACAACTTGATAAACTATAGAGGGGTGATAACATGAGAGTACTTGATAGGATCATATTTCTAAAAAAATCAATTTTCAAATGAAATAAACATGTCAGGATATACATGGTTGAGATCATCTAAGTAATGAAAAAGATGGTATCAAGAATAGGGTTTGGAAATCTATTATAGACAAAAATAAACACAATCTCCACATCTAACTACATGACTAGAAACCAACACATTACATTAATAATAAACTTGTATAAATAAATAAGAGTGATATCATATTTATGAAATCATATAAGAATAAAGAGGAAGGTCCAGAAATATATCATCACTCTCTCATTCATTATAATAAATCCACTAAATCATTAACCATGCTCAATCATGTTGTTTTTTTAAGATGGTCACAACCATAAATATATCAAAATCACCACCATATCACCATAGCCTCATCCAAATCAAAACCACTACCACATCACTATAAACATAACTAAATCACATCTACCACCACATAACTATATTTGAACGCACTTTATAAGCACCACCACATTAGCACAATCATCTCATCAACCCATTCTATAACCAAGAGTCATCACAACCCAAATAAATGACATAAAATTATGCCATAACATCATAGGTATATTTTTAAAAGTCACAACATTAATCTATTATAGGCTATAAATAATTAATTGGTCATAAACTTGATCCATTAATTCTTTAATACACTGACACGCACACACGCACACACAAATTTCACTTTAAGAAATTACAGCCAGTGTATGTATATAAATACATATCCCTAACATAATCCATTACATCCCATATGGTATATACATGTGATAAAATTTATCCACTACAAACCTTTTATATATTCACTATTCTTTATGCCATTATATCCCGTGATAGTATGCATATAATAAAAATCCATTAAAACTATAATGACCTAAAGATTTCAATGGAAATTTTCTTCTTATGATTATGTCATATAATAACATGAAATAAAAACATAATGAACTAATAAGTATTGTAGCGGCGGCAGGGCACTGTAGTGGCAGTGGTTACTGTAGCAGCCAGGTTACTATTCATAGAATGGGCCTTAGGCCAAAAATTTGGGCCTACGGGCTATGTAATGGGATACAAGCCTGCTGGGCCTTTGGGCTATGTAATGGGTCTCCCTCTACCCAGTTAAAAGTGTTATTTTCTTTGATTTAATAATAAAATAAGTCTTTGGCCCCAACCTTTAAAAAAAATCTAACTTACACGATTGCAATAAGTAAGTTTTTTGGAGTCTGATAAGAAAAATTTAATTTTTGGTGAATTGTAACCTACCCTTATGAATATTAACATACCTTATGAATAGTGATATACCATAATGAATTTTAACTTTACCTATGATAGTATAAAAATAATATTCAAGTGAAAGTACGATATACCTATATCTTGGAATAAGAAATTAAATGTTTTAAAATTGTTATTTTTCGAGTAAATTATGATTTTAATTAAATATTAAATTAATAATATTTATTAAATTATTTTTGAAAAATTGATTTCATTTTTGGATTCTAAACATTGAAAAATTGTTAGGGTTAATTTTTGGGATTTTTCTAAAATACTTGAATTTTTGATGAATAGTAAAATACGATAATTCACAATAAATGCTAAAACTGTAATTTCTGCCTCATGCTTGAGTCATGGATGATGTAAATGGACTTTAATTTAAACTGAAAATTATTTATTACTATTCTTGGTCATGGAATCATCACTATTTTTTGTCTTATGGAAAAATAATAAACTAATGATTATAATATTATGAAAACTCTCCTCCCTTCCACTATAAATACTACCTATCCTTACCTCTTCTCTTCACTCATCTAAAACCTTGTTCCTTTCCAATATTCTACCCAAATATATCCTCATTATCCTCCCCCATGTTTAAAATCCCATAGTTTCTTAAAAATACTAAATCCTCTCCCCTTAAGAAGGCTCTCAAGGAAGATTGATTCAAGAGGTAAATTTATCCTTTCTTTTATTTCTTTTTCTTTTCAAGTTCATTTGTTTTATTTTCTATCCTTACCTCTCATCATTACAATTTTATAAAAACTAAATTACCTTAAATGTACTAGAATTTTTTTATGATAATTTAATAAGTTATTATCATCTCTCCTTTAGTCTTCTTTTATTTTAATAGTAAAGACACCCTTTGAGATGTGTTAGTTTACCGCATTCAAGGATGATGGGTATTCAATTTCCATTACCATATTCAATTATGGTCATGAAACCATTTTTATGTTTGAAATATAACATAATATATTTATTATCCATCATATTTTGTTATTTAATCTTTTTATACACATGGTTTTGGTTTTATAAAAAGAAACATATTCTTTGTGGTCAAAAACCACCAATTAACCCAAAAGGTTGTTACTAAAGTTTTATATAATGATTAAACATCACTCCAAGTAACCAAATTAAATTTTCAACCATGTAACATTCTTTATGTTCAATAATAAAATTTAACCTCAATTCTGTACTAACACTTTCATCATACATGTTTATCTGAACATGAACCAATCATTAAAACCAAGCAAGCAAACAGACCCAAATGATGAAATTAAACCTTATAACCAATCAAAAAGGTCTTGAATGAAATTAAAAAGGTTATAATAAATCTTTTACATATATAATAGGTTCTGGAATTATTAATTAATTAACCTAATTTTATTATTCAGGTCATTAATATCAAATGGAGAACATCGTTGGACGTAAGGTTAGGGATCCTCTCTATTTTACTTTTATTAAAGTATGTCATCTTTGCTATTCCATTTTATGTGTAATCCCTAAGGATGGGGTATGATTTAAAACCTTTCCCATACTTCCCTCATGATGTATATGTGATTATAAACCCATTTATCTATCATGAATCCCTCTTAATTACACCCGATACCATGCCGATAATCTCTAAGAAATTCTACCCAAACTGCCTTTATTTTTTTGGGTTGCCCGATATTTCTTTTTTCCAAAATTAAGTTGTGTTTTATTTTTATTTTAAAATTATACATGATGTTTATATACTTAAAAATCATGTTTCAATATCCTTCCCTCATTTTATTTTAGGTATATACATTCTTTTATGTGAATCTTGTCTTGATACTTCCCAATAAGCAAACTCGTTTTGAAGGGAACTTCCCAAATTTTTACTGAATTTCAAATGCACTCTATCCTCTATTTTAATCCACCATTATATTCATAAAATCATTATTTTTATTATGAAAACCATATTGGATTACTTCTGGGTGTATATAAAATATTGTTCCCTTTTCTATCTTGAAATCTCTATAGTATTTTCCTTAATACCACACTATAATGTTTTAATGCTAAAATTTCTCAAATACGTTTCTTACATGTTGTCACATATGTTTGAAATCACATAACATGATATATGACTATTTTAATTTATGAAGGTACATGTATGTTATAATTCCTTTCTTTATGGACACTTTCATGATACGCCCTTTGGTTATGCTTTTTGTCTTGATTGTGGTACCTAATTCTTTCCATGGGTAACCCTTATGTTTATATAAGATTGATTATGTATGATTATTTATGTGGAAAAAATATTCATGAAATTTAAGATGGGTGTAACTAGATAGTGCTCCTATACATTGGGTAATGTTGAGTCTCATGAGATGTTATGTGCGATGATCTTGGAGGTTATCCTTGGCTTGTACTACTAAGTGCAATAGTCTTGGCGGTTACTCTTGGCTTGTGCTACTATGGAAAAAAGTCTTGGTAGTTGGCCTTGACTCCTACTAAATTCATGTTTTATGTTTCTACCACATTTCTATTATTCCATGTTTATATGATCCCATGTTTATATGTTATGATTCTATATGTTACATGCCTTTTTTATCATCATGTCATGCCTTCTATCCCATGTGCTAATGATTTTTTCTTATGGTTATTATCTCACTGGGATTTTAGTTCATCCCTTTGTTAATTTTATCCCTAGGTTACACTATACAGATTTGTGATCACAATTTAAGATAGGAGCTCATTTTGGAGTTTAAATAAAAAGTTTTTTTTATGTTTGATTATGTACCTAGTCTTCCAAGACACTAGAATTTTTTATCCTTGGATTGTACTATGATGTATAATTATTCTTAAAATCGTGTAATTATATATTTGAAAATGATAGGGTTTCTATAGTTGGTATCAGAGGGTGGTTTAGTTATTTTTTGAGGTTAGGAATAGAGCACCTTAGTGAGAACCCTAATGATGAGACGATCTATAAGAAAACATCCCTATGTTTTTGTAAGTATAGAGTAAGTGGTTTATCAAGAAAATAAATCCCTGTATGGATCCAAACAGGTAGAGGTGACTCTGGAATAGATGTATCTAGGGGTGAAAACTCCGACAAGGAGCTTTAGGCTTGACCTGGGGTATCTTGGTACACAAAAATGGGCCTTTCCGCACTCTTGAATTGACACTCCTAGTAGATATGCTTTGGTAAATTAATGAGCTTAGTACAAACCATTATTAAGGAAATAAAAAATACCATAAGAGTATATGTTAAGAAATATATTAGGGATAACCTATATTTAAACTTAAGGAATCACAAGTTAGGATATACTTCTCCTCTACAAGTTTATCCTTTTATGTTCAAAGATTCTTTTTTTATGCTCAATAGCTATGTATTCAAGCCCTCTAATTGTACATTATTTTTCATAGTTAATAGAGGGAAATAGAAGAACATATTCTAACAACCAATGTGATAGGAAATGTAAATATTTCCCTAATGAAATGCCTGATATGACAGAAACAGGTGCCAAAAACTTCATGATAGTACTTGCTCATTTGGCTCAAGTTATGAATAATAACATGAATAATGTGGAACTCCCTCCAACTCCAAGTAAAGATAAAGTTTCTATAGAATACCTCATGTTGAAAAGGCCTCCCATGTTTAGTGGATCCTCTAATCCCATTCTTGTGGAATAGTGGATTAACTCCATTGAAAAGATATTATCCGTCCTCTAGTGCTCGGAAGAAGAGAAAGTTGTACTAGCAATCTATCATTTTGAGGGGGAAACTGATTAGTGGTGAAAATTGATCAAGAATACAAAGTCCCAAGAGGAAATTGATTCTATGGATTGAGAGGAATTCTAGAGGATGTTTTTCAATAAAACTTTTACTCGAACCCTCTGTCTCAATATGGAAAGAGAGTTCCTCAGACTCAAGAAGAAGGAATATGAGTCCATCAAGGTGTATGAAGCAAACTTTAAAAGGATTGTAAGTTACACCTCTGGCTTTATCATGAACACCGAAATCAAGGTGGATCACTTCTTTAGCAGAATAAAGTTGAGTCTACGGAAGGTGTTGGTAATCTGATAGTTCGATAGTTATGAGGAGATTTTACATTGTGCCCTCAAGGATGAAATGAGTATTGGAGAATCTCAGTGGCCTCGTGGGCCCGATGAAAAGAAGTAGAAAATGGAGAACAACAAGGTTGGTTCATCAAAAAATCCCATGATGTAAAGAAAACAAAATATACCCCTTGTAAAAGTTACAGGAAGAAGCATCCTGGGAACTATCTAAAGGGAACTAGGAATTGCTTCAAATAGGGAAAGTTGGGACATCTATCCAAGAACTGGAAAAGTGATATGAAAAGTACCACTAACATGGAAGAAGAAAGGAAGGTTCAGATCAATTCTCAGCTAGTGGTATAGTGTTAAAACTACAAGGAGTATGGAAATTATGCAAAAAAAAATTCCTAATCCAAGGGTTGTCCGAGGAAATCAACAACAACCTCCAAGGAAACAAGGAATGGCTTATGCTACCACTACTATTGAGGTAGAGCTAGACAATGATGTGGTAACAGGTATGCTAGTTATTCATTAAATAATAGCGAATGTACTATTTGATTTTGGTTCTACACATTATTTCATATCTTTCAAGTTTAGTAGAACTGTTTAAATACCACCTCAAAATTTGGAGGATATGTTATATGTGAGAATAGTGAATGGGGAAATTATTTCATCCAAGGTTTATAACACCTCCTTGGTAAATGTTTGTGGGCTAAACCTCCAAGAAAATATTTTCATACATTCTTTAGTGGGTTTTGATGTTATCTTGGGCATGGATTGGCTATCTTTATACAAATCCAACATCAACTGTTGGTAAAGGGAAATCACTCTTCACATCCTGAAGCATCCTCCAATTCTTTACAAGTGTAAGGAGGAAGATGAATCAAATTTAGAATCATCTTTTCAAGTGTAGATATTTCTTCCTTATGAGCAAGCATATCTAGCCCAAATTATTGAGACAAATGAGAGAGTCATGTTTGAAGACATGCCTATCATGAGAAATTACACTAATGTATTCCCCGAAGAGTTTTCTGGTCTTCCTCCTGACCGAGAGGTTGAGTTCTCAATTGAAATTATTCCTGGATCTCAACCTATATCAAAGAAACCTTAGAGAATGGCCACCATAGATCTGTAAGATCTGAAGAAGTAGTTACAGGATAATCTAGAAAGCGGTTTTATACGCCCGAGTGCTTCACTGTGGGGTGCACTAGTCCTCTTCGTCAAGAAGAAGGATGGATCAATGAACCTTTGCATTGATTATTGTGAGCTCAATAAAATCAAAATAAATATCAAGTATCCCCTACCACGAATAGATGACTTGTTCGATCAGCTTCGTGGGACCAGTTATTTTTCTAAAGCGGACCTTCGGTCGGGATATCACAAATTAAAGGTGAGGGAAAAAGATATTCCCAAGACTACCTTTCAAACTAGGTATGGAAACTATGAGTTCATAGTGATGCCCTTCATACTCACTAAGGCTGAAGAGATTTTCATGTATTTAATGAATAGAGTCATTAGAGATTACCTTGACAAATTTGTTGTAGTCTTTATTGACAATATTCTGATATACTCCAAGAGAATTGAGGAACATGAGAATCATTTTAATATTATGTTAAAGACATTGTGAGGGGTGAAGCTATATGAAAAGTTAAGTAAATGTGAATTTTGAATAGAGTAAGTATCATTATTGGGGCATGTTATCACCTACAAAGGGATATCTATGGACCCTTCCAAGACAAAGGCAATTGAAGAGTGGCCCAAGACAACATCTATGATGTAGATCAGTAGCTTTTTGGGTATAGCTGGGTATTATCAATGATTTGTGAAGAACATTTAAAGATATTAAAACCCAATGACCAAGATGACACAGAAGGGAGTGAAGTTGGTCTAGACTTAGGAATGTGAAGAATGTTTCGAGGATTTGAAAAAGAGGCTTATCACTACACCAATACTCACACTCTCAATAAGTGGAGAACTATTTGTGGTGAACAGTGGTGCTTTAAAGAAGGGCTTAAGATATTTGATAATAGAAAATTATAAAGTTATATCTTATCCCTCAAGTCATATAAAAATCCATGAGAAAAACTATCCTATGAATGATCTAGAGTTGGCGGCTGTGATCTTTGCATTAAAAATATGGTTCCATTATCTCCATGGGGTGAAGTGTGAGATATATAATGACCACAAGATTCTAAAATATATATTCACACAAAAAGAGATTAATATGCTCTATAGAAGATGGATATAGCTCATCAAGGAGTATCAATGCTCAATCCACAACCATCTCAGTAAGAAAAACAAGGTGGAATATTCTCTAAGTAGAAAGGATCCTGCATCTTTATCAATGATGAGAATTGAAAAGGATATGATCTTCTTATATTTGCAGAGGATAGACATGGGAATCATTAAAGGAGGAACAACATCAATCCTTTCTCAAATTATTGCTCAACCATCCCTCATGGAGAAAATAAAGGATACTCAAAGAAAAGATGTGGAAATTCAGAAAAGGGTGGAAGACATTAAAAATGGAAATTCCTCACAGTTCAAGATTGATGAGGTAGGAGTTATAAGAGTTGGATCATGATTATTTGTACCATCTGATCCAAAGGTAAAGAAGGATATTTTTAATGACACACATAGCTCAACCTTCTCTATTCACCCAGGGAGCACAAAGATATTTTGAGATCTCTGAAAAAACTTTGGGTGAGACAATATGAAAGTTAAGATTGCTGAATATATATATCAACTGCCTAGTATGTCAGCAACTGAAGTATGAGAGGAAAAAGTCTAAGGGGGTGATTCAACCACTACCCATACCAACATGGAAGTGGTAGAACATTACCATGGAATTTTTCACTGGAATTCAATGGACAACCAGAGGAAACAATGCTATATGGGTCATTGTGGATCATCTTACGAAGACAACACACTTTATCGCAATTCGAGAGGACTTATTAATGGATCAAATTGCACAGATTTAAATCAAAAAAGTTGTAAGGATTCTGGGAGTACCACAATCTATCATATCCTATCGAGATCCGAGATTCACCTCAAAGTTCTGGAAAAGACTCCAACATTCTCTAAGCACTGAACTGAACTTTAGTACGGCCTATCATCCTCAAAATGATGGCCAATATGTGCGAACCATTCAGACATATTGAGATCATGTTATATGGAATTAAATGGAGTATGGGACCAACATCTTTAACTATTTGAATTCTCTTACAACAACATTTTCCACTTGAGCATCTGAATGGCACCATATAAAGCCCTTTATGGGAAAAAGTGTAAAACACCAACATGTTGGGATGAAGTCAGTGAGTGTAAGCTGCTAGGACCTGAAATGGTCGAAGAAATGGTGGAGAAGATGAAAACCATTCATAATCACATCAAGGAAGCCCAAAGTTGATAAAATAGTTATGCAAATAATCATCGACAAGACCATGAGTTCAAAGTTAGACAAATGGTATTTATATGCATATCTTCATCGAAGAATGTCATGAGGTTTGAAAAGAAAGGGATATTAAATCCTAGGTACATCAACCCCTTCAAGATTCTTGATTGTGTTGGGGTTGTGGCCTATCAACTATCGCATCCACCTACCATGGACAAAGTACATGATTTCTTCCATGTATCCCTCTTAAGGAATTATATACCAAACCCTTCACATGTACTCTCTTCATAGGTGGTACAGTTGGAGGATGATCTTTCTTATGAGGAGGATTCAGTGAAGATCTTGGATCATAGTGATAAAGTTCTATGCAACAAGACTACTCACCTGGTCAAGATACTATAGAAGAACCATAAGTACTAAGAGGCAACACAAGAACTGGGGGAGGCAATTAAGGAAAAGTACTTACACCTATTTATGGCCTAGAATAAAAAATGAAATTTTTAGGGAGAAATTTCTTAAGGGGGGAAGAATGTAACGACCCAAAGTTTTCAATGGAAATTTCCTTCTCATTATTATGTCATATAATCACATGAAATAATAACATACTTAACTACTAAGTTCTATGTAACATTTGAATATATTTTTGACACTTATGTGTTTTGAATTTTTAAAATATGACTTACATGATTGCGATCAGTATGTTTTTTGGAGTTCGATAAGAAAAGCATAATTTTTTGTGAATAGTAACCTACCCTTATGAAAAATAACATACCCTTATGTATAGTGATATAACCTAATGAATAGTAACCTTATCTATGATAGTATAAAAATAATATTCATGTGAAAGTATGATATACCTATATCTTGGAATAAGAAATTAAATGTTTTAAAATTGTTCTTTTTCGAGTAAAGTGTGATTTTAATTAAATATTAAATTAATAATATTCAGACAATTATTTTTGAAAATAGAATTCATTTTTGGATTCTATACGATGAAAAATTGTTAGGGTATTTTTTTGGATTTTTCTAAAATACTTGAACTTTTTATGAATAGTAAAATACTATAATTCAAAATAAATTCTAAAACCTGAATTTTTGCATCATACTTGAGTCATGGATGATGTAAATGGACTTTTGTTCAAACTCACATGAATTTATTACTATTCATGGTCATGTAATTATCACTATTGGTTTTCTTATAGAAAAATAATAAACTAATGATTATAATATTATGAAAACTCTCCTCCCCTCCACTATAAATACCACCCATCCTTACCTCTTTTCTTCACTCCTCTCAATACTTGTTCCTTTCCATTATTCTTCCCAAATCTCTCCTCAAGATTCTCCCCCACATCCAAAAGCCCCTAGTATCTTCAAAATGACATATCATCTCCCTTTAAGAAGGCTCTCAAGGATGTTTGATTCAAGAGGTAAGTTCTTCTTTTCTTTTCGTTATTTTTCTTTTCAAGTTCATTTGTTTTCTTTTCTATCCTTACTTATCCTCATCCAAATGTTATGAAAACTCTAGTACCATACACGTACTTGAATTTTTTTATGATAATGGAATAAGTTATTATCATATCTCTTTTACTGTTCTTTTATTTTAATAGTGAAGACACCCTCTAAGATGTGTTAGTTTACCACATTCAAGGATGATGGGTATTCAATTTCCATTACCCTATTAAATTCTGTCCATGAAGCCATTTTCATGGATGAACCAGACCATAATATATTTATTATGATTCATCTTTGGTTTTGGAATCCTTTTGTGCACATGATTTTGGGTTTATAAAACAAAACATGTTCTTTGTGGTCAAAAACCGCCAATTAACCCAAAAGATTGTCACTAAAGTTTTATATAATTATTCAACTTCACTCCAAGTAAAAAAATTAAATTTTAAACCATGTAAATTTCTGGATGTTAAATAATAAAAATTAACCTCAATTCTGGACGAACACCTTCTTCATACATGTTTTTACAAACTGGAATCGGTCATTTAAACCAAGCAAGCAAACGAACCCGAATGATGAAATTGAACCTTATAACGAATGAAAAATGTATTTAATGAAATTAAAAAGGTTATAATAAATATTTTAAATATATAATAGGTTATATAATTATTAATTAATGACCCTAATTTTATTATTCAGTTCATTAAAATCATGTGGAGAACACCATCAGATGTAAGGTAAGGGATCCTCTCTATTTCACTTTTATTCAAGTATGTCATCTATGTTATGCCATTTTATGTGTAATACCTAATGATGAGGTATGATTTAACACCTTCCCCATAATTTTCTCATGATGTATAAGTGAAGAGAAACCCCTTTCTCTCTCATGAATCCATCTTAAGTACACCTGATATGATGCTGATAATCCGTAAGGAATTCTACCCGGTCTATCTTTATTCATTCGGGTTGCTCTATATTTCTTTTTACACAAATGAAGTTTTATTTTATTTTTATGTAAAACTTATACAATCTATTTATATACTTAAAACTCATGTTTCAAGATCCATCCCTCATTCTCTTTCAGGAATATATATTCTTTTAAGTGAATTCCTCCTCAATACTTCCCAATAAGCAAACTCATTTTAAGGGAACTTCCCAAATTTTTACCCAATTTAAAATGCACTATATCCTATTTTATAAGCCAATTTTTTTTATAAAATCAGAATTTTTATTAATAAAACCTTCTTGGTTCACTTCTGGTTTTATATAAAATACTTTTCCCTTTTCTATATTGAAAGCTCTATTATATTTTCCTTAAAACCACACAAAATATTTTTAATGCTAAAATTTCTCAAATACATTTTTTACATGTTGTCACTTCTGTTTGACATCACTTACCATGATATATTCCTATTTTACCTTGTGAACGTACATGTATTTTATAATTCCTTTCTTCATGGAAACTTTCATGATACACCCTTTGGTTGTGCTTTATGTCATGATTGTTGTATCCAATTATTTCCATGGGTAACCCTTATGTTTATGTAGAATTTATTATGTATGATTCTTTATGTGGAAAACATATTCATGAAATGTAATATGGGTGTTCCTAGATGTTTCTCCAATTCATTGGTTAAAGTTGAGTCTCATGAGAAGTTATGTGTGACTGTCTTTGTAGTTAGCCTTGGCTTGTTCTGCTACGTGTGACGGTCTTGGTGGTTAGCCTTGGCTTGTGATACTATAAGAAACGGTCTTGGTGGTAAGACTTGACTCATACTAAATTAATGTTTTAATTTTCTGCCACATTTCCATGATTCCTTTTTTATATTATCCCATGTTTATATGTTATGATTCCATATGTTACATGCCTTTTTTTATCATCATTTCATGCCTTCTATCCCATGTACTAATGATTTGTTCTTATAGTTATTCCCTTACTGATATTTTAGATCATCCCTTTGTTCATGTTATCCCCAGGTTACCCTATATAGATTTGTGAGCACAATGGAAGATAGGAGCACATTGTGGAGTTTAAATAAAAAGTAGTAATTTATGTTTGATTATGTAGCTAGTCTTCCAAGACACTAGACTTTTTGATCCTTGTATTGTACTCTAATGTATAATTATGCTTAAAATCGTGAAATGTTATATATTAAAATGCTAGGGTCTCTATAAAAACCTTAATGTAAAGTACTATAATATCAAAAACAAATAAACTAATATAAAATAAATAACAAAAAAATCAAACAAAAGAAACAATAATAACCAATGGGATATCACACGGTATCATAAAAAAATAATAATTTATATAAATAATAAAATAACTACATTAAATCATGTTATAATAAATAATTTCATTGGAAAATAGAACTAAAAACAACCACTAACGTCAACTATTATTCATTTTTAGCTTTTAATTATTTAAACTCTCATAATTAATTCACCAATTGTATCTACATCCAATTCTTATAGTAATATTTATTTTTAAATCATTTTTTTATTAGTGAAGTTATTTAATTCATACAATTACCTCAATATGAATCATATAATCACTACTCCAAATTATAAAATTCTGAATTTACTATTAATTATTTAGTTAATTTAATACAAAAACATAATTAAAAACATATATGATGCAAACATATACCTAACCTTGAAATACAATACACTAATTTCTCAAGATGATACTAATAAAATAGCATTATTTACCAAACAACTCAAACCTAACTTCTAAAACATCACTACAACCTGCCACCACTCCCACCACTAGGACTTACCCAACTATTTCAACGAGAAACCCACACAACCTATTGAAAACCTTACATACATTAACCAAGAACAAAACTAATGGAATCACTCCCTAAAGGAAGACCTAAACCCACATCTTACTATCTAACTAAAAATCCAAAGACATTATGCTAGGGGATGTAAGAGACTTTAATGGCAGTGACTACACCCAATTAGATAACAATAAAACACTATATCTCACCTAAATATTATAACTACAACTTAGATAAATATCCTTACAAAATAATAAGAAATAACTAAAAAATTAATTATAAACCAACCCAAAAATATATCTTAAGATAAAAACCCTTAACATGATAATAAAACCATTCAAATAAATAAGCTCTCCTAAATCCACAAGTACTTTAGTTACACTACCTAAATCATTTTCATGTGCAATAATCATTAATTATGTGGTTCCTTTACTATTAATAATATATTTCTATTTTATAACACCTTCCATTTATACACATGGCTTAATTATTATTTCAATGTCATAAGGAAGAAACATATACCTCACTTAATTTCACAATAGTATGACATAATGAAGAACTAAGAAAATATCAATTTTTTATGTATCTTCAATTTCCTATTTTCCAATCATCACCAAAATAGAATCAAACATATCATTAAAAGTATAATCATAGATAATTAATTATAAAATCATTAATAATAATACAGAATTATGGATAAACCAGCTAACATAATCACCTTTCAATATTTAGTTCATAATCAAATTCATACTTTCCATTCTCCTGTAAACGAAACTATAACATAGTAATATTATTCTAAATTAGTCATTAAAGAAATAAAGTGAATGATACATAATAAAATAAGGAATTAAAATTATATTATGATATCTGTTGTGCACTGTGTTGAATTTTTTGTCAATCAGGTATCAAGGATTGAGTGGATGAAAAGGAGTGTCAATATGTGAATGACAAAGGAAGTGATGGTGATGGTGATGTTGTCAATAAGGTGTCAAGGATTGAATGGATGACAAGAAGTGTCAATATGTGAATGACAAAGGAAGTGATGGTGATGGTGATGGTGATGATTGGAGAATGACCATGGTACTAATAAGCATGTCACTTAGGAGAATCACTAAGTGGCATAGGAGGTAATGGTTGAAAAATTATCCATAGAAATCAGACGATTGTTGAGATGATATTAAGTTCAAAGAACTTGTATCAAGAAGATACAATGTCACAACATTGTTAGAAGTCCATGCATTGTCTTCACAATGCATGAGGAGATAAAGAAGTGCCATCCACAATCAATAAGTGGATGAGGAATGAAAGGAGAACCATCCACATCACTAGGTGGATGAAGTGAAGGAGATCCATCCATATTACTAAGTGGATGAAGTTAAGATGAACCATCCACAACTACTAAGTGGATGAAGTGGTTGGAAGAATACCATGCACTATCTCTTAGTGCATGAGGATTTGAAGATGATCCAACCTCATCTCTGATTGGATCATTGAAGAACACTGAAGAAATATTTGATTCAAGAGCAACAGTTGAAGAAGAACCTTCGGGAATTCCCTCCTAAGTAGATAATAAATGTTGAAGAGAAGATGAGGAATTCTAAAGAATAAGAGGAGGTGAATAAGAGGATAATGGCTTGAAGTAGACTTGTTCCTACTTGGTTATTTAACTAAGTATACAAGGTGGAGCTTATGCAAAAAATATAACAACTATTGGGCCAGCCTTAGAGCCTCAACCCAAGGCACATGTGGGACTAGGTCACCATGCCCATGGGGAAACCGCAGGGGCCAGCCCAATAGAGGCCGGGCCGTGTGTAAGCCTGAGCCACACGGAGGTCAAGCCCGCGCAGCATGGGCGCCAAGGGTGCATCCGTGAAGGAGCATAGTGGGCGCTAGAGAGCGCCCGGAGGAGCAGAGTGGGTGCTAGAGTGCGCTCGGAGGAGAGCCAGTGCAGGGCGGCACCGGAGGGGGGGGGGGAGAATTCTAAGCCGATGTTGGGAGGCGCTGTTTGTTAAACCGCGCAAGAACCACGACACGTTTCGATGTGGGATAAGTTTTTAAAGACGCGGAGCTGATCTGCACCGTCCATCTGATCCGCGCGTAATCGCGGCTGCTCATCTAATATCGCCACGCCATGTTATAATCCTGGTCGTCCGTGATCATTTAACGCAGATCCAACGACGCTGGAGTCGTCTTCAATCTCCCATCGGCTGAGGGTCACCCCGCGACGCCTCCTATGAACCAGAACCACCGAGCAAGGGATAAGGAGCTTCCGACCACCTCTGATAAAGATGAGTCCTTCATTGTGTTCTTCTCCCCTTCACGAACACATGAATGTATTAAAAGTCGCATGCATGCAATGAAATGAAGAAATTCGAACAAGGACAAAGAAAACGGAGTTGCGAGGCAGTGTATTCATGCATGGAAAGAACAAGAAGAAGCCATGCATGTGTTCGAAAATGCATGCATGTGAAGACCATGCGCCATGAAGAAACCCGCGCTGAACAGAGAAGAAAAACAAGATTTGATAAAATCTTGAAATCCCGAAGGTTGTGGGAAATCAATATTTACTTAAGAATGAAAGATCCCGTGGTTGAAAAAGAAAAAGGAAACAACCGGGATTCTAGCATCCCGTGTTCCAAATTTAGAAGCCGAAGATCTCGGGAATTCAAATTCCCGATATTCATGGATCTTGATCCCCCTCCTCGCCTACAAAAGAAGAAGCCCGAACCGAGAAGAATGCTGCTGATCGTCTGAGAGAAGATCCGCGAAGCTCTGAGCAACGTGAAGAGAAGATCCGCGCATAACCTACACGACAGAGCAACCCATAGCCACCCGAGGCTTTGAGAGTTCCTTTAGTGCAACCCCTGCATGAAATAAGAAAGGAGGAGGCCACCCTGCACACTCCCTTGCATGACAGGGAAGAAGCCGAACCTTGCGCTCCCGCTGCCTGAAGCACTTGCGCGGTAGCAAGTGGCCGCACCCTGCACGGCCTCTGTGCCCGCGAACTCTCACGGTAGGAGGAAGCCACCACGCCACCTGCGCGGTATGAGAGTGCTGCCGCACCTACGTGGCATAAGGAGTTGTCGCGCCATCCACGTGGTAAAAGCCACTCCCAAAACCTGCACGGTAGAAGACCCGTGTTCCTGTTTTTCTCGAAGAAGAAAAATCGTGCACTCTTGTTTTGCACAAAGAAGGAGAACCTGAGGCCTTGTATTGTCACAAATAAGAATACATGCATGAGGCCGAGGCTTTGATAACCTCTTGAGAAGAAAACTTCATAATTACACTATCCACATAACTATTCGGATTGTGTGTGATTTACTTGAAGAAGGAGTGTGCTTGCATGGTGGAGTTAATGTGCATGAAAACATAAGAACATAGTGTGTGTGCAAAGAAACAAGAAGGACAAAGCCTTAGTGTGTGCACAAGTGAAGGAGGCCATACCTATTGTGTGTGCCCAAGTGAAGGAAGAAGATACATGCATGTCCATGCATGTATGAATAAGTAAACAAGCGGGTGAACACCTTGAGAAGAAAAAGAGAAGGAGAATTTCACACTAAAGAACAACACAAAATTTGGTGTGTGTGAGAAAGAATAAGAGAGTGTGACTCCAAGAAGAAGGTGTGTGTGCTAAAAGAGATTACACCCTTCAAGGGTTTATCACATCAAGAAGAAAAGGGGAGATCATGCTTGCATGCATGCAAATGCACACATAAACAAAGTTTAAATCAGTGTGTGTGCATTTGAGAAGTCCAAGAACAAAGGTTCTTGAAGATATTTGAGATTCCATTCAAGTCATGCATGAATATTGAGATTCCATGAAAACATTTCATGGAGATTTAGAGATGCCATGCACTCAGTGCATGAAGTTTAATTGAAGAGAGACTGAATCCAGACTGAAATTAAAGACATCATTTATCTGAGTTTTTCAGCAGTTGAGAAGACCAAGAATATTGAGTGGGCATACTCAGTGCAAAAACATATTTACCAATCAAGATTCTTGAAGACAGAGGTCGGGTCATCTTTAGAAGAAGGAGATAAAGCCGGAGCAAAGAATAGGAGTCCTGGTCACCACATTTGATCAAAATAAGTGAGCAATCCCAACAGACCTTATCCAAGGCTGTTGAAGACTCTTGAAGAGCTTCAAAAGAAGAAGAGCTACTTGTGTGACTTGAGGAGCCAGGAGAAGACCCCCTGTGAGACTCAGGGTAGAGAAGTCTTTGGTGGAAGCTGAAGTAGGCCAGTGGGACTCTGGTAACACTATGGGATGCAGTATAAAGAACCTCCTATGGGACTCGGGAGAGATACAGTGTGACTCTGTATCGACCATTTAAATTACTAACCGAATTATAGTGGAGAAACCATGTTGGGGCGTTTAACCAACATGGCAAGGACATAGGCCTTTGGAGTTGAACCTTGTAAATCCTTGTGTCCTGTGCCTTTACATTTACTGCATCACTCGAGGAAAGGCTGTAAGATACAAGAAGAGTGGATCGAGGCCTTAACAAGCCATATAGGTTTAATTGATAAAGAATCAATTAGTAAAAAGTTATAAAGGATCACTGATTCACCCCCTCCCCCTCTCAGTGGTCACACTGATCCGGGCACTGCAATATCAAAATTAAATTAATGAAAGAATATATCTAATAATATCCCCTTACCATCGATCAAACATTCAACCCTAATAATGAGAGAAAAGAGTTTTAATAAAAATAAATAAAACATAAAATAACCAATTTTCCTTGACTAAACCAAAAAAACCATACCGAAGGGAAGAGTATGGACTTGAAATGTTATATAAGAATTTTATAATTTAGAAAAATGGGAAGGTTTTGAAAGGATGGAGTGGTATAAAAAATAATCACAAATTATATAATTTGATAGAAGTAGTCCTATAAAAGTAATGATAAAAATATGTTGTTTATGGAATAACATTAATGGGTTTTAGTGGTTTAATTTGGAGGTATTAATAATAAAAATTGTTATAGTTTAATAAGCATGACCTAGAAAATTACGCAACACACAATGGATCTATGAAATTCAATATGAAGAGAACTGAATATGAGCACCAATGAATCCATGAGAAGATTCTAACATCCAGATTTAGTTCAATCAAATTCAAAAAATAATCCAAAACGATTAATAATAATTTATGTAACATTCTTTAGAAGGTGAATAAAAAAGAAAAAAGAAGAAATATGTAAAGGGAACCTGCAATTGAAGAAGGATCTAAAACACAAATCGAGAGGTTAGGATCAACAAAGGGATGAAAACAAATGCTTCAAAAAGATTGCTAGGATTTTATGGGGTTTGAGAGGGACAAATAAAGTCAAACCAAGTAGTATGTTTAATCACTTTTTACAGATAAAAGCTGAATGACCTCTACCATTGTAACACCCCACAATTATAAATTAGGAATATTGTTTCTGAGAGTGTGTATGACACGCAACACAAATCACATAAGGGAATATAATATCCTGAGACTTTACAATATATTTACTATTTTAAATAGATTAAATATATTTTATATTTTATAATTAACACAATACTAAGTTATCATGAATTGAATGAAACAATTAGTTTCTTTGATATATTGTGTTACACGCAATAGCACATTTCTTTGGTAGTTTATTTCACATACAAGACTGAGTTTTACCAAACAACAACATATAATTAAAATATTATTATTTAATATCAAAGAATATAAACTAGTTGTCAAATTACTAGTTATGGATATTTTTAACTAACTCATTAAAATATATGGTTTACAAAAATATAAAATTAATTCATTAGTTAAAAATTAATTATAAATAAATATAATAACCAATTGAATACAAAGGGAATATTTTTATAGAAAACTATTTCTATGCTCACAAGTTGTTTTATCCTAATAATTTAACTTATTTATAAGTAGTGAGTCATATTAATGAAATATATATATATATATTATATTCCATTAAATATTTTTGATATTCATCTAATATATTTTATGATAATTATATAAGAATAAACCCAACTTTATGCATAAAAACATATATTTTTATATAGTCAGTTTTACCACCTTTTAATGGAGAACCAATTTTAAATAAAATTTTTGGAAAATTTATAATTTTATATTTCAAAATAAGCTTTATATTTTAAATATAAACATGAAAATTATCTTATGGTGAATTTTTGGTATTTTTATGTTAAATTTCATTTTTTTATGAATAGTAAAAAATACTGAATTTTAATTTAATATCACGTTTTCATCTAATTTATTTATAAGGTTAAATTATATTTTTAATTGTTTTTAAAGTAAAATTATATATATTTTTCAGAATTTAATTATATTTAGGCCATTGGAACCAATTTCATATTGAAATTAGATATAAAAATGTCTCAAATGTTTGAAAATTTTTACTTTAAAAAACTGCATTATCGTCCTGTCTCCATGATTAATTTTAAGTTAATTTATACCACTTATATGATTGTAGTTTAAAAAATTGGATTAAATATTTATAATATGAATAATTTATAATGTATAATAATTTCAAAATAGTTTTTTACAAAAATTATTATTGAAATTGATTAAAATTAATTACAACGATTAAGAGAGAAATTTGCTTAACAAATGACTAAACCTAAAAATTAAAGAACCAAATGACCTAGAAACCTATAAAAAACCCATTGTATTGTAATATTTTGACCCTATAATAACATGGATATAATTTTTACCATTATTGGATCTATATTACATTTTATTAACATGTTTTAAATTCACTTTTCAAAAATTTAAAAGAGTGTCACACCTCCTCCACTATGAAAAGGCCTCCTCTCCTCCCACTTTATCACGCCTCTCAAGACACTTTGGATGAACCAATATCTACCTAAATATATAATCAAAATACTCCACTAATCATAGAATCATACAATTTGGTATAAATCCATCCAAGGAATCCCTTTGGTGAAAACCAAAAGAGTTACCCCAAGAAGAGGTAACATCTTTCCTCAAACTCTTTTATTTTATTTTCATTATCCTATACTTAAATAATTATTATACCTTTATTATGTAAAAATAATAATTATAATAAATATAATTTATATTTTTTATTATAATATGTCTACCTACACTTACACCCAGTTCCATCTAGTGGGTAATGAACTTACTGTTCGTTTACAGCGAACTGTCACCTCACGAAACGGTGATTGTTCGTTTTACCTTAACACCTTTAATGATTGGAAATTGTGATGGAAATGATATTAATATATGAAATTTATAATTAATTTATTCTTATTAAATTATTTTATAACACATAACTTTATTCTTTCCATTTTTTGGTAATACGATAACATTGTTTGCGGACGTGTGGACTATCGCCTCCTCAAGGTGATGCGATTCATTCACGCTATACATGTAACATATAAAGGATGGTTTTAATTAATATATGTGACCTATATTAAATAAATATGATAATTTAATTATAATATACATATATTTAATTTATTTTTCTTTCTTTTAATATGAAAAATAAATGAAACTAGCGTTCATGTGTACGTACGACCTACTGTCTCCATAAACAGTACATTTCATTTCTTATCTCCAAATATTAATGATTATTATAAGTAAATATATACTGATTATATATTATATTTACATCATGGTTTACATTTTTGAGATTATGAAATCATGATCTATATAATAGTAACCAAAATAAACAAGTTAGAACATACTCGAAAAACTAGGAAATTAACGCACACAATAGTGAAAATAATGAATGATTATTAACAAACAGGTAATAAGATATTATAAGAAGATTATATATGATATTATAAATATAATTATGGCTATTATATAAGTTATTAAAATTATTAAAACCATTATACATGAGGTTAAATGATATTCACATAAAAGAAAACACAAGGTAAGGGATTCATGTCTCACTTTTTTTCCATGACACATACACCATTATCACTAATTTATTTTGTGCGGTGTATGTTCTGACCCATTTGATATATTATATCATGGATTAATTTATCTTAAACTTATTTAAAATATTCATTTAATTTTATTTCTTTATGAGGCTTATTATTCATATATTTCAAAGTGGTATGGGACAATTTGGAATGTATAAAGATTATTTTCTTCAAGAGGGTTTTAACTATATTTCAATGGTATTTACATTATTAAATGTTAAAAAACCGTGTAGTGTGGTGTACCTACTTCCCAATTTTATATATTATATCATGAATTATTTTATCCTCATGGTATTCTATGTTTCAATTTGAATTATTTATTATAAGGTGATTTGAGTTAAATGTTACCAAGTGGTAAAGAAGTTTATAACATGATTTCTTTTAATTGGGTTATATTACTTCATAGTTATCATTAATATTCTAAAATTATGTGTGTAATAAATTTTTACCATATATTTTTGTATTTAAACTTATTTTATGTGTATTTACATTTGATACACATAATATATTCAATGATTGATTCTCACATCAATGTTATTGTCTTTTTAAGGGATTACTTCACAATATCATTTTGTTCGATATTATTTAGAATTGAATTTACATTAGAGAAAATTATTTGATAATTGTCTAATAAAACCTTTAATTTTATTCTCACTGTTTATTGATGAAATTTTTCAAGTAAAATTACAATTTTCCCACTCTTTAGTACTTAAAATGTTTTATAAAATGTTTTTTAATAAAACACACACTAGTTTAAAAACACGATTAAACATTGGTTTTTTTTCAATTTTAACATCAGTTTTTAACCAATGTCTATAAAGGTGACGTTGAAAACAAGGTATTGGCATTGGTTTTTAAAAAATGATACTGAAAATGTGAATCCGCTTTATTTTTTGTATCATTTTTCTAAACATTAATGCCAAAAATGAGAATCAACTCCATTTTTAGTGTCAATTTCTTAAAGAAACTAATGCAAAAAAAAAACCATCAATTTTTTTAATATTTTAGCATCATTTTTATGAAAACTGATGCTGAAAGAGTTTTTTTGAAATTTTTTAATATTACACCCCAAATAAATGACAAACCCTATAATAGAAAAAATAATATACAACCATGAAGCATAATGCGTCATTAAAAAAATCTATAAAAACAAACTTAGTTTTAACAAGTTTATCAAAAAATTATCTATGCATTTGTATTATAAATAAGAATTGAAAAACATATACATGATGTTTACAAAATGATCATTATTGGTTTATGTTGAAGAATTATTTTGAGATAATTATGTTCAAAAACATATTATAAAAATTAATTAGTTTTTGAACACTAGTTATTAGGAAAATGTAATAGTCATTATACAAATTAGAATATACATACCATAAATTGTAATCATACTTAAAAAAATAGTTCACAATCAAAGATAAAAGATAGGTATGTTCATATTTTATATATTAATCGACATCATTTAATTTCAACAATAACATCGAATTATTTAAGATTAAAAAATAGACTACTATGACATAAAATATAAAATAATTAATATAACTAGACTTATCAAATTAAGTAGTTGCCCTAGTTGTGGTCATCTCATACATGAATCGTAGAACATAATAACCACATTCAACATATCCTTTTTGATGATGAAACCAAGGATATAAAAAATTAACTTGATAATTAAAACCAATATATATATATATCAAAAAATAAAATGATATCTAATATAAAAAATAATTACTGTTACTTTCACATATTGGATTTCATTTGGGTTATTTATCAATAAGTGGTCTTTGTTAAATTTCTTCCATGAACTACATTTTCATATATATAATCTAATAATAAATGTATATACAATAATAATTAAATATAATGAACTTATAAAAAATAAAAAAACTTACCTATCCAACAAGGTGGTAAATTTTTTATAAACATCACCTAATAAAGAGAAAAACCAATATAATGTACATTCACTTGAGAAGAATATACCTAACATCCAATGTACCCTATAATAAAAAAGTTCAAAATTAATGAAATTATAATGAAAATTGGTTCATAATTATGTTTGTGTTCTTACCCATCAAGAAATGGAAAAACTAACACCCAATCTCCATCTATAATAATCTATCACATATTTAAATTATCTTCAATTAATGAAATAAAAACTAACATGTAAATTTACTTACATGGAAAAAAACTTCAACATAGGTACTCTAAGATCTTTAAATTCAATTAGATCCATGATATATTTTATGAATATTCTCAATGGATAGTCTCTACCACATATATCAGACATCATCCGAAACTCATAGATAATAACGAAAGAAGAAGAAGCCTAAGATAATATTTATATCCCATATGAAATATCAAAAGTATCTAAAATTGTTTTTTCCCGATCCTTTTGTTTCTATTATTCCATTTATTTTGATATTAGATACTCTTATATAAGTTAAATGTCAGAAAACATTATAACAATTTTCAATCAGATGTAATAAATATTTAAAAAACATATACTCTGTATGAAAGATAATGAATAAGTCCAGATATATAAAGTAAAAAAATGACCCATACAATACACAACTCTGGTAAGTTCCTTAGTAGGAAGTGGTAGTAGAGTAGTGGGATCAATTATATTATGTACTGATACTCTAACCTGATTCATCTTCATTGGCTGGTGATGTACATAATCCCCCAAAAGTGCATGACTCCGAATGTTAAATTTTTACATGAGGATATCCAGCATAAAACTCACATTATAAGGTTGGGTCTGAGTAAAGAGGTGGAGGATTTTAGTAGGTGGGTTGGGAAGGAAGGTTTGGATAGAAGGTATCTATAGGCTACTCAACTGGTTGAAAAAGCTGGATAGACTAGGAAGGCAGTACAGACTAAGACTGTCTTGTCAATTGTTTTAACATAGCCTGCATAATTGATTGAATTTGATCGCCAATGAATTGTTTCATATTTTTTCAGCTCATCTTTAAAGGATTTGATTTTTGTATCTCTTTATTGATTACTTTGATAACCAAAAAAATCAGAAAACTAACAACCGCCTCATAACCAATTATGCGGTCAGGGTGTTCTAACTTTCTTAAAGTAGTGGCTAGGATGTCCATCACACCCTCAGGGATAGAAGTGCCCTGTGATTATTTTCCTAAAGTTTATATTAAAATGAAAAATGAAAATGGTATATTAGTGTTGTTAATTTATAAAATAGAAAAATTCATGAAAAATAAAAAAAATATTTTCTTACAATTTATTCAAATACTTCCTTAGAATTCTATGTAAGATGCTTTTCATTTTTTTCATCTTCTTGCACTTTTCCATTTTTTAGGGAGGGTGGGGGAGATGGAAGACCGAAATGGACCTCATAAAACCATTAGTATACTTAGATATTAATGATTTAAACATTTCCTTGATCATTTTTCTCCAATAAATGATACCATCAACATTATAAAGTATGAGGGTATACAATCTACAACTGGATGTCTTGATGATATTTCTTGGAGGCCTATTATATAAAAAGTAAACTAATAAGTAATTAGATATATATATATAAGAAATTTGACAACATAATATAATTATCATAACATAAAAGATTCATAATGTCAGATGGAAACAAATTTCTACCATATTTCTGCATCTAAAAATTCATAATTGGGGTGTATAGTATCCCACCTTTTTATTACATAACTTTTCATTGCATTTTAGAAAGAGAGGATCTTTAAAGTCTAGCATCTTGGAAATCATGAAAAAAATACATGAAAACATAAAACATTCTTCTAATACACATGTAAGGCTTCACTATAGGTTAATCCTATGTGCAATTACTGCATCTCATAACCTAGAGACAAACATCAAAGGAAAGGGTGGGCACCTATAAGGAAAGTAATAGAGTCAATTTTATAAGGCCCCAGCCTTAAACCTTACTTAATCTTGAGTTATTACAAGATTACACATTGAGGATCTTTTCGGGTTTAGAGTTTTAGAGAATTAGATCATAAAACTTTCATTACATCCCACATATAAACAAAGTGGTTACATAAAGATGTTATTCTTCATTCCCATCAATGGAAACACATTTAAAATAAAACATGGATTATTTCTTGACACTTCCTTGACACTATTATCATATCATGTACCTTTCCCTTGACCTGTGAAAAACATTTCAAAAAAAAAACTTGGGATGAGCATAAAAAGCTCAGTATGGGTTATAAAAACATGGAAAGGAAACATGAGTTCATATATACATAAGAATGAAATCATACATTACCCATAAAATATAGGCACTTTAACATACCTCATAAAATCATGAATAAATCATAGAAATCATAAGACATAAAGGTAACTTGAGGAATTCATAACATTCTTACGTAGGGAGTAACCCTCTTGGTTACGTTTGGAATACCCATCACAGTATATTCCCTAAAATCTCTTCGTAGAAATCTTAACATTTCACTCCTTCACGTTAACCAATGCATTGGAGAGCTATATCGGGCTCACCCGCCCTTAGTTTATCACGGAACCACCCGTCTTCATAATAATTCCCAAGAACCATAACATAATCGTATCACATAAAACATACATAAAGTAAACATAAAATTTCCACATTTCAATCACAAGATATCAATACAACACAAAAACATTGTGAAAACCATTTTCAATACCAAAATAAAAGAAAAGTAAAACATGGTATTTATTTTTCTTTTAAAAAGAAGGTATGGATTGTAGAGGAAGCCGAAACTCAAATAACGGTCACGACGGCGGAGAAGTCATTGTCGCCTCATACGTACGACAAAAACATTCCCTTTTGTCGTTTAGTAAATGCTTCGTATAAAAAAGATTCCTTTTGAATAAATGTAAAAGTAAAAGGGGTTTATACACCGTATAAAAGAAAGTTGTGTATAAAATAAAATATGCCTCAATGAAAGGATATTGAGACGAAGTCCCATACCTCGTATCCGACTTGACCCGACCGTTCTTTAATCTCCTGAATAATAAACTTGAGTTAATATATACTTGCTTATGAACCTTTTTCAAGTTCATTATTCCTTTTATACCATGTTATGAACATCATGTAATCATTTAAGTTAATAGTGTTCATTTTGTCGGTATTTGGTTCTTAAGTCAAAAATAGACTTCTTACACTTACATGTTGTTAATTTGGTCAAAGGTTCGTTATATCCAGAATGATATTAATGATTTGGATAACATATATATTCAGCATATACATGTATTTATAATATTACATCACATTTAGAGGTAAGAAATGAAATGCACCGTTCATGGAGACGGTAGGCCGTACGTACGCATGAACGCTACTTCCATTTCTATTTCGTATTTCTGGAATAGAATCATAATTATATAAGAGTATATTATAATTCCAGTATAATAACATATATAATATCATTAACTTTATCCTTTACACATCCCACATATGGTATTAACGAATCAAATCACTTTCAGGGGGCGGTAGTCCGCACTTCCTAAAATGAAGATATCGTGTTTACCCATAATGGAAACCATAAAGGTATGCCCAAAATGAAAAAAACAGAAGATTAAGGAAAAAATAAACATATTATATATCATATATAAAAATAGTGTCATCATAATGGCCACCTTTGAAGGTGTTAAATGAGTATTGAACAATCATCGTTTCGGGAGGCAGAATTTCGCCATCCCCGGAAACCGTATGTTCTTTAACCATTTGATGTAGTTGTGTGAGAGTGTAGCTCAAATAAATCTTATAACAACATCCTAGTATATTGAATATACTGTTGTTGTTACAAAAGAAGTAAATAAAAAGAGTTTAGGGGGTTGGAGAAGCAAAATAAAACAAATGAACATGATAGAATGAATTACCTTTAAAAGTGTAACTCCTTTTGATTTGAGCCTTAAGGCTTCCTTTGAAAGGATTCTGCCCAAAGGGAATCCTCTAGGATGTGGATATGGATTTGGAGAGAGTAAATGGTCAGGGTTTGGCCGATCCAAAGGCTTGAGGAGTGTGTGAAATGAGGTAGAGGTGGGGGCCTTTTATAAGAGGAGAGGAGGGGCACTTTTGGAAAGTAAGGAAATATTACATATTTGAAAATGTGTTTCGGTTTTAAAAGGTCCCAGATTGATATAATTCGTGGATAAGGTGATAAGGGTTCGAAATACACCCATACAATAAGTTTTGGACATGTGTAGTTTATAGATTTTACATTATCTTTCCATTTTATTTAAATCGTCAAATAATGATGTCATCGCTGCATCATTATTATGTCATAAATAATTTAATTTATTTAATGTCTAAAAATTATAAAAAAAATACTATGATGTAGGAAATCTTTTTATCTTTCCAATGAATATTTATAATCAAAAATATGATCGTTATAACCCCATGTAAAAATTGTTTTCGTAAAACATATTATGTTTGTGTCATTTTTACTTTTACATCAAATAAAAAGTAATTTATGTCATTTCCCAACCAAAGTGGATCCATGGGGTCCCCAAGTCGACCCATGGCTTGTCTTGGTCGGCCATGACACAACCAATGAGGGTAGGACATGTGTCAAGCTCATAGTATTTTATTAAAGCATTATTTTTACCTTAAACTACACTAATTACCAATAATTGCGATTAAGAACTTAATAAGTTACTATTCACCAAAAAATTATTATAATCTCATTGAACCACATTTTACTTCTTAATGACAACCATGTATTTCGGATTTTTGAAATTCAAAACACAATGATGGCAAAATTCCATTTAAACGGAAAAATCAGTTTTTATAAGTACTACTTAGTGGTTTCACTATTCATCAAAAATTGATGTTTTTTAGAAAAATCCCAAAAATTCACCCTAAGCTATATTTGATATTCCGAATTCAAAAATGAAGTCTATTTTAAAAAATTCAAAACATATAAGTCACATTAATTAATTTAATAATTAATTCCCGATGTCAGAGCAAATAGCGTGTTTTTATGAAACAATAAGTATCAAAAGATTGACACTAGTTTAAGTCCAATTTCAAAGTGAAATTGATTCCAATGACCACCATTGTATTAAATGGTAAAAATATATTCATATTAAACATTAAGACCAATTCAAAAGATAATCTAATCATATAAATAAATTAGATTAAAAAGCAGTTTTGATGTAAAATGTAGTATTTTTCACTATTCATTAAAAAATGAACATTGTCAGAAAAATACCAAAAATTCACACAAAGTAAATTTTGATGTCCCAATCATAAAGAATAAGTTTATTTTGACAAACATAGCTTATAAAATTTTCAAAAGATAGATTTAAAAAGGGTTTTCCATCATAAGGCAGTAAAACAATCTTTTAAGAATATTAGTGTATTTCATGCTTAAGATTGGATTTATTTTCATTTTAAGCCTCTAAAACAATATCTTAATCATTAATAGACATAGATAAAAATATATATTATTCATTACTTACTTGGGATGTTACATCCTTCCCCCCTTTAGAAAATTGCGTCCCCGCAATTTATTTACTTATCGAATAAATGGGGGTACTTATCCCTCATTGCATTTTCAGATTCCCATGTTGCCTCTTCAATCATGTGGTTTTTCACAAAACCTTTACCTGGTGAATCACCTTATTCCGTAACACTTTCTCCCTATGGTCAAGAATCTGGACCGGTTGTTCCTCATAAGATAGGTTCTCTTCCATCTGAACAACCTCTGGGCTCAAAACATGAGATGGATCTGGCATATACTTTCTCAACATCGAAACGTGAAAGACATTGTGTACCTGAGATAAACTCGGAGGTAAAGCCACTCGGTATGCAACTGATCCAACTCTCTCCAGAATTTCTTATGGTCCAACGAACCTTGGACTCAAATTTCCTTTCTTACCAAATCTCATCACACTTTTCCAAGGAGAAACCTTGAGAAAAACATGATCACCTACCTCGAAAGATAGATCCTTCCTCCGGTTATCCGCATAACTCTTCTGCCTGCTCTGAGCTGTTCTCATGTGCTTCTGAATCAACTGAACTTTTTCTGCCATCTCTTCTACCAATTCTGGTCCCATCAACTTCCTTTCACCCACTTCATCCCAGAAAGTTGGATTTCGACACTACTTCCCATATATTGCCTAAAATGGTGCCATCTGTATACTGGAATGAAAACTGTTATTATATGAAAATTCAACCAAAGAAAGATTTTTGTCCCAACTTCCCTGATAATACATAGAACAAGCTCGTAGAATATCCTCCAATGTCTGAATTGTTCGTTCTGATTTCCCATCTGATTGAGGATGAAAAGCTGTACTAAAATTTAATTCAGTACCCAACGACTTCTGAAGGTCTTTCCAAAAGTTAGAAGTAAACCTGGGATCACGATCCAATCAATGGAGAGAGGAACTCCATGTAACCTGAATATCTCTTTAAGATACAAACGGGAAAGTTGATCAAGAGAGAAAGTATCTCGTATAGCAAGGAAATGAGCAGATTTGGTCAAGCGATCAACAATAACCCAGATTGCATTATTACCTCGAGATGTCTTCTGTAATCCAACAACAAAGTCCATGGATATATTCCCCCATTTCCACTCTGGCACTGGTAAAGGCTGAAGCATCCCTTTTGGTAACTACCACTCTGCTTTAACCTGTTGACATGTCAAACACTTCACAGTAAAATCAGCAATGTCTCTTTTCATTCCATCCCACCAGTAATACTCCCGCAGATCTCTATACATCTTAGTACTGCCCGGATGAACTGAAAACAGAGAACTATGAGCTTCACATAACAACTCTCTCTTCAACTGTGAATCACAAGGCACACACAATCCCTTACCAAATCTCAAAACACAATCATTATCAATGTTGAATTCAGGCAACTTTCCTTTCTGAACCAGCTCTACTTTTTTCTGCAACTCACTGTCTTGCTTCTGTGCTTGCTTGATTCTATCTGATAGAGAAGATCTCACTGATACCTGAAACAAAACAGAAGGACTTCCTGCACCAACAACTTCTATGCCAAAGTTCATCAAATCCTTAACCAAAGGATCACGTTCCAAACGCAACATTGTTAATGAAGCATTACTTTTTCGACTCAAAGCATCAGCCACTTTATTTGCTTTTCCTGGATCGTAATGAATTGTACAATCATAATCCTTGATTAATTATAGCCATCTGCTCTGTCTCATGTTTAACTCTTTCTGAGTGAATATATACTTTAAACTTTTGTGATCGGTATATATTTCACACTTTACTCCATACAAATGATGCCTCCAAATTTTTAAAGCAAAAAACAACAGCAGCTAATTCCAAATCATGTGTAGGGTAATTTACCTCATGAGTTTTCAACTGTCGTGAAGCATAAGCAATTACCTGATTATTCTACATTAGGACACAACCAAGTCCTTTCAATGAAGCATCACTGTATATAACAAACTCACCATTCCTGGAAGGTAGTGCCAAAACTGGAGCATTCACCAATCTTCTTTTCAATTCCTGAAAACAATCATCACATTCTTTTGTCCAGATGAACTTAACACCCTTCCGAGTTAGCTTAGTCATTGGACTAGATAACCGTGAAAAATTTCTAACAAACCTTCGGTAATAGCCCGCCAAAACAAGGAAGCTACGAATCTCGGTTACATTTGTGGGTCTTGTCCATTCTTCCACAACTTTTGTTTTTGCAGGATCAACAGTTATTCCATCTTTAGAAACAAGGTGACCAAGGAAAGAAATTTGTTGCAACCAAAACTCACACTTGCTGAATTTCCCATACAGTTTCTTTTCTTTTAAGGTTTGCAAGATAACCCTTAAATGTCTTTCATGCTCCTCTTTACTTTTATAAAACACCAAAATATCATCAATGAAAACCACCAAAAACTTATCCAAGAACTCATGGAAAATTCTATTCATTAAGTCCATGAATACAGCAGGTGCATTGGTTAGCCCAAAAGGCATTACTACAAATTCATAATGGCCATATCTCGTACGGAACGCGGTCTTAGGAATATCTGCCTCCTTTACCTTCAGCTGATGGTACCCCGATCTCAGGTCAATCTTTGAAAAAAACTGAGCTCCCTGGAGCTGATCAAAAAAATCATCGATATGAGGAAAAGCATATTTGTTCTTAACAGTGATGTTATTCAAGGCTCTATAATCAATGCAAAGTCTAATAGAACCATCTTTCTTTTTAACAAATAAAACAGGAGCACCCCATGGTGATGTGCTAGGTCTAATGAAACCTTTCTCTAATAAATCTTGCAATTGCTCCTTCAACTCTAAAAGTTCAATTTGTGCCATTCGATAAGGGGGTTTTGAAATTGGCTTAGCATCAGGAACTAAGTCAACAGTAAACTCAACTTCCCGATCTGGTATTATTCCAGGCAACTCATCAGGAAAAACATCAGGATACTCATTTACCACTGGCACATCATTAATCTGAACAGTTCCTTTATTTTCAACGACGTGTGCAAGGTAACATTCATTTCCATCTTTTACAAGTTTCTCGGCCTCTTGATATGTTATCAAAAGTAAGGGTTCATTCTTGTAAACAAACTGAAAGTCTTTCTGAAAAGAAACTTCTTTAGCTCTACAGTCAATCTTAGCATGGTAAATAGAGAGCCAATCCATACCCAGGATAACATCAAACTCTAATAGAGGTAGAACAATAAGGTTTGCAAGTAGGTTCTTTCCACAGATAAGGATAGGAAGATTCTTATAAATTCTTTTTGCCTCAACATTTCCCCCAGGTGTTTTTACCAAAAGTTCAGGAGTCATTTATTGAGATGGTATTCCCATTTTACTAGAAAAGGTTTCAGAGATGAAAGAATGTGTAGACCCCGAATCAAACAACACGCTGGAATAATCTGAAAAAACAAACAAAGTACCTGATACAACTTCATTTGATGGCCCGACATCTGCTGAAGTAGTTGCAAAGGATTTCACCACCCTTTCTGCTTGTAGTCTAACTGCTTCCCATCACTAAAGCTCTTTGTCGGACACTCGTTTTCATAGTGACCCATCTCATTGCACTTATAACATTTCACTAACTGTAAATCAAATTTGTTCTTACCTTCACCTTGATCCTTTTCAGTGCAATCACGAGCCTTATGTCCCATCTTACCACATTGATAGCACTTTCCAGAATTCAGAAGACATTCCCCAGCATGCCTTTTTCCACATTTATCACAAACTGGAAACTTAGTTCTCTTACCAGCAGACTTTTTTGAAGAATTCTTACCTTTCTCCTGCCACCTCGGTATCTTCTTCTGCTGGTTGTTATAGAACACTTGGTCATCGGCAAACTCCATTTCCACCTTCTCACCACATCGAACAAGCTTTTCATAACTTTTAAACTCACAATAACCTAATGCCATTCGATATTTTGGCTTTAATCCTGAGTAAAAATGATTGATTTTACTATCAAGGTCTCGGATAAAATTTGGAGCATACCTTGTCAATCGAGTGAACCTTTCTTCATAGGCAGCCACTGAGTCTTCTTCTTGACTCAATTCCAAGAATTGTTTTTCCATACTAAGTCGAACAGCCTTAGGGAAGTACTTCTCAAGAAACATACCTTTGAATTCATCCCAGTCAAAATCATCAATCTCATCGGCGTCCCTGATATTTTTAACCATAGACCACCACTGATCTGCTTCACCCTCCAAACGGTAAATAGCAAGACTAACCTTTTGATTGTCTGAACACCCCATGACATCAAAAATATTCTCCAGTACTTTAATCCACCCTTCAGCTAGCACAGGGTCAGATGATCCTCTGAATGATGGTGGATGTTGCCTCATGAAATGTTCCACCACAGACATGTTCCTCTGCGGTTGATCTGGCTGATCTCGTGCATGGATACCACCACCATTTATCGCTTGAGTCAACTGCGCCATTACTACAACAAACTGTTCAGTTCCAATTCCGACCATTTCTGGATGCTGATTCGGAAGGTTATTTCCTTCTGTATGCCTTCCTAGCACTGCTTCCCTGTTTCCTCTGCGGAAAACCATTCTGAACAAACATGTCTTAGATGAAGCAACATGGTAATCTTCAAATGCTATATCACTTCAATTTGACCATAAAAAAATATTTTTGGATAATCATTTAATATAATTCTAACTCCTAAAGTTATCTAAACCAACCTCTGATACCAACTATAAGGCCCCAGCCTTAAACCTTACTCAATCTTGAGTTATTACAAGATTACACATTGAGGATCTTTTCGGGTTTAGAGTTTTAGAGAATTAGATCATAAAACATTCATTACATCCCACATATAAACAAAGTGGTTACATAAAGATAGTATTCTTCATTCCCATCAATGGAAACACATTTAAAATAAAACATGGATTATTTCTTGACACTTCCTTGACACTATCATCATATCATGTACCTTTCCCTTGACCTGTGAAAAACATTTCAAAAAAAAACTTGTGATGAGCATAAAAAGCTCAGTATGGGTCATAAAAACATGGAAAGGAAACATGAGTTCATATATACATAAGAATGAAATCATACTTTTCCCATAAAACATAGGCACTTTAACATACCTCATAAAATCATGAATAAATCATAGAAATCATAAGACATAAAGATAACTTGAGGCATTCATAACATTCTTACGTAGGGAGTAACCCTCTTGGTTACGTTTGGAATACCCATCACAGTATATTCCCTAAAATCTCTTCGGAGAAACCTTAACGTTTCACTCCTTCGCGTTACCCAATGCATTGGAGAGCTATATCGGGCTCACCCGCCCTTAGTTTATCACGGAACCACCCGTCTTCATAATAATTCCCAAGAACCATAACATAATCGTATCACATAAAACATGCATAAAGGAAACATAACATTTCCACATTTCAATCACAAGATATCAATACAACACAAAAACATTGTGAAAACCATTTTCAATACCAAAATAAAAGAAAAGTAAAACATGGTATTTATTTTTCTTTTAAAAAGAAGGTATGGATTGTAGAGGAAGCCGAAACTCAAATAACGGTCACGACGGCGGAGAAGTCATTGTCGCCGCATACGTATGACAAAAACATTCCCTTTTTTCGTTTAGTAAATGCTTCGTATAAAAAATATTCCTTTTGAATAAACGTAAAAGTCAAAGGGGTTTATACACCGTATAAAAGAAAGTTGTGTATAAAATAAAATATGCCTCAATGAAAAGAGATTGAGACGAAGTCCCATACCTCGTATCCGACTTGACTCGACCGTTCTTTAATCTCCTGAATAATAAACTTGAGTTAATATCTACTTGCTTATGAACCTTTTTCAAGTTCATTATTCCTTTTATACCATGTTATGAACATCATGTAATCATTTAAGTTAATAGTGTTCATTTTGTCGGTATTTGGTTCTTAAGTCAAAAATAGACTTCTTACACTTACATGTTGTTAATTTGGTCAAAGGTTCGTTATATCCAGAATGATATTAATGATTTGGATAACATATATATTCATCATATACATGTATTTATAATATTACATCACATTTAGAGGTAAGAAATGAAATGCACCGTTCATGGAGACGGTAGGCCGTACGTATGCATGAACGCTACTTCCATTTGTATTTCGTATTTCTGGAATGGAATCATAATTATATAAGAGTATATTATAATTCCAGTATAATAACATATATAATATCATTAACTTTATCCTTTACACATCCCACATATGGTATTAACGAATCAAATCACTTTCAGGGGGCGGTAGTCCGCACTTCCTAAAATGAAGATATCGTGTTTACCCATAATGGAAACCATAAAGGTATGCCCAAAATGAAAAAAACATAAGCTTAAGGAAAACATAAACATATTATATATCATATATAAAAATATTGGCATCATAATGGCCACCTTTGAAGGTGTTAAATGAGTATTGAACAATCATCGTTTCAGGAGGCATAATTTCGCCATCCACAGAAACCGTATGTTCTTTAACCATTTGATGTAGTTGTGTGAGAGTGTAGCTCAAATAAATCTTATAAAAACATCCTAGTATATTGAAGATACTGGTGTTGTTACAAAAGAAGTAAATAAAAAGAGTTTAGGGGGTTGGAGAAGCAAAATAAAACAAATGAACATGATAGAATGAATTACCTTTAAAAGTGTAACTCCTTTTGATTTGAGCCTAAAGGCTTCCTTTGAAAGGATTCTGCCCAAAGGGAATCCTCTAGGATTAGGAGAGGGATGTGGAGAGAGTAAATGGGCAGGGGTTGGCCGAGCCAAAGGCTTGAGGAGTGTGTGAAATGAGGTAGAGGTGGGGGCCTTTTATAAGAGGAGAGGAGGGGCACTTTTGGAAAGTAAGGAAATATTACTTTATTTGAAAATGTGTTTCGGTTTTAAAAGGTCCCAGATTGATATAATTCGTGTATAAGGTGATAAGGGTTCGGAATCCACCCATCCAATAAGTTTTGGACATGTGTAGTTCATTGATTTTACATTATCTTTCCATTTTATTTAAATCGTCAAATAATGATGTCATCGTTGCATCATTATTATGTCATAAATAATTTAATTTATTTAATGTCTAAAAATTATAAAAAAAATACTATGATGTAGGAAATCGTTTTAGATTTCCAATGACTATTTATAATAAAAAATATGATCGTTATAACTCCATGTAAAAATTGTTTTCGTAAAACATATTATGTTTGTGTCATTTTTACTTTTACATTGAAAAAAAAGTAATTTATGTCATTTCCCAACCAAAGTGGATCCATGGGGTCCCCAAGTTGACCCATGGCTTGTATTGGTCGGCCATGACACAACCAATGAATGTAGGACATGTGTCAAGCTCATTTTATTTTATTAAAGCATTATTTTTACCTTAAACTACACTAATTACCACTAATCGCGATTAAGAACTTAATAAGTTACTATTCACCAAAAAATTATTATAATCTCATTGAACCACATTTTAATTCTTAATGAAAACCATGTATGTCAGATTTTTTAAATTCAAAACACAATGATGGCAAAATTCCATTTAAACGGAAAAATCAGTTTTTATAAGTACTACTTAGTGGTTTCACTATTCATCAAAAATTGAAGTTTTTCAGAAAAATCCCAAAAATTCACCCTAAGCTATATTTGATATTCAGAATTCAAAAATGAAGTCTATTTTAAAAAATTCAAAACATATAAGTCACATTAGTTAATTTAATAATTAATTCCCGCTGTCAGAGCAAATAGCGTGTTTTTATGAAACAATAAGTATCAAAAGATTGACACTAGTTTAAGTCCAATTTCAAAGTGAAATTGATTCCAATGACCACCATTGGATTAAATGGTAAAAATATATTCATATTACACATTAAGACCAATTCAAAAGATAATCTAATCATATAAATAAATTAGATTAAAAAGCAGTTTTGATGTAAAATGCAGTATTTTTCACTATTCATTAAAAAAATGAACATTGTCAGAAAAATACCAAAAATTCACACAAAGTAAATTTTGATGTCCCAATCATAAAGAATAAGTTTATTTTGACAAACATAGCTTATAAAATTGTCAAAAGATAGATTTAAAAAGGGTTTTCCATCATAAGGCAGTAAAACAATCTTTTAAGAATATTAGTGTATTCCATGCTTAAGATTGGATTTATTTTCATTTTAAGCCTCTAAAACACTATATTAATCATTAATAGACATAGATAAAAATATCTATTATTCATTACTTACTTGGGATGTTACAAATTTACTTGTAACATCAATAAGAACTTAATGAAAATCATAAAGACATGTGAAATAGAAGAAGTGGAATATCATAATAAAAAGAACATGAATCATTACTTGAATATGTAGCTAAAAAATATAACTTAGACATTCATGAACATATCATCAAGGTTCATCCCCAAGGTGTTATAAAAATTACCACAATTATTCACCAAGGTATCGTGAAACTTGTCATCTCTAGAGATTAAATTATTTATCCAATGCATTGGAGTGATATCAGGGGACACCCTTAATATGTATTTATTTTTATGTCATCCACATATATCATAAACAAAAATTTCATAAATAACCCAAAAAGAATAAAAGATATGGGTTTCATTTCAAAATCACAACATTTTTAAAAGTGCTTAAAAACATGATCATTATGTCATTTTTAACCCACAGAAAAGGAATGAGGGTTTCATGTATTTAAATTCCAAAATAAAAAATATATTTTTTATTTATTTATGAATAACCATAGAAATTAAATAGTTTTGGGTATTCATATAAATAAAATAAGATAATTTCTTGAGAAAAAGGAGAGATTTTGAGATGAAAATTCTGCAGCCTAACGACAAAACAATATGGTTTTTGAAAATATTTAAAAGAGAGGGTACAAGGGTTTAAAACTAATAAATAAATCATAATATAGTATGGGTACATAATAAAAATAAATAAGATCATGTTATGGATATTTTAATGACAAACCATATCAAAAGGAAACTTGATAGAAAAGAGAAGATGTGATTTCTTTTATGAAAAACTCAGTAGCCTAACGACGTCGGTTAAAATTCATAAAAATGAGTTGATGAGAGTGGAAAGGGTATCTCATAATTTGTACATAAAATTGATAGAAATAATGAAGTATAATTACATAGCCCAACATAATAATATGGAAACTAGAAGACATAACATAAAAGAAGTAATGACTCAAAATAGGAGGGTGAAAAGTTCCCTTACCTTGAAGAGTAACTTCAAAAACATGAAGGTTGTAACCATGGGAGGCATCATGGAAGTTTTGGAGTACTCCTTGGGAAGTAAAAAAGACCAGATATTTCTTTTGGATGAATTTGGAATGAATGGAATGAAAGAATGGGTTGGTATTTATAGAAAAAGTGAGTGAATATTTTATTAATTTCCAAGGGACTCCTCATTAATGGTATTTGAAAAACCATGGGCTTTCCCATGGTATTTACCCATGTTAATGGACACATGGGAAACCTCATAAAAAATATTACTATTCAAAATTCTACCTGGATTATTACATCCTTAATGATGTCATTAAACACACTGAAACTCAAAACTGTATTTTTACTATTCACTGAAAAACAAAACATTTTATAAAAATATCATGAATTTACACTAACATAATATTAATGCTTTTAATTCAATAATTCACTCCATTTTAAGAAAATAATTTTCTAAATATTTTTAATTTTATTTTCAAATAAAATCATAATTTATTTAAAAAAATAACTTTAAAACTATAACTCATTTTATAACACCGTGAGAATTTAATCTTGGTCCCATAAAATTATCTTATAACCATAAGACAATAAAGTAACAATTTTTTATTACATTTTATGAAAATAAATTTCCATTTTAAATTATTAAATTAATCATAAAATTGTAATTAAAATATTTATGACATACAAGAAAATCAATACTTATACTATGATCGTTTTTTCACTTTTAGGATGTCTAAATTATATTTATACATTCATGGGTGAAGTTTATATTTTTTTGGATTATTTACTATTTATTACTATTCATAAGGGTAAAATTACTATTCCAAAGGGTTAAGTTACTATTCACTTAAAAAATTAAGTTGATCTCATTTGACTCTAAATATCTTACTGATCGCAACCGGGTATGTCTATTTTTCGAAAATAATTACACAGAAAAAGTTATTTAATAATAAAATATATTTTTACTATTAATAAAAATAACACTATACATTAAACACTATTCCTCAAGAAAACACTATTCATACAACACTATTCATCAAATAAAATACTATTTATCAAAAAATTGAAACATATTATAAAACTTCTAAAATTTCCAACCATATTAATTTTGAAATTTGAAATTCAAAAATGATGTTTATTTAAAAATAATAATTCTCTAAGTTTGCGAAAATTTTCTTTTTAATATGAAAATACCTATTTATTAAAAATAATAGTGGATAGAACATGAATATTGAAATTTCATAGTATCACTTCTAACACACAAAAAAAATTATTTTATCATTTAAATTAAGAAATGGGTGTTTTGATAATATTTTTTAATTAAAATAATCCTTATTCTATATAAATATTTTTTTTTATAATAATTATATCATTTTTAAAAACTACAGTTTGGGTCTGAAGTAATTCGATGTGCTTCTATTGTAAAACATAATAAAAAGTTATTAGGTGGAATGAGATCCATAAATAAAATAAGTGCATTTTTTTGGGTTGTTACATTCTTCCCCCCTTAAATAAATTGCATCCTCACAATTTTATCTTATTAGAAATTTATTATTATGAGGAAAATTATAATTATAAAGTAATTTCATGTATTAAAAAAATATTATTCTTTAACAACAATTACATTTTTTATAAATCCTTCATAATGATCCATAAAAAGAATGTGATTAACCAAACATATCCCCTAAGAGTGTCAAACCAGGAGTGCATCAAGGCTCGTTGTCATGTACCAGAATACCCCGAGTTAAGCTCAAAACTCCTTGTTGGAGTTATAAGTTTTACATACATCTGTGCCAGAGCCACATCCTCATGTTCGTATCCAGACAAGGATTTATTTGTTTAAAAACCACTTAATTAATATTTCACCAAAATAAAAAGTAGTTTTCTGATATTTAAACATTTCTATATGGTTCTTCCTAAATTCTTTAAATCCTAATTTCCACAAATAACTAAACTATCCTTTGATACCAACTATAGCATCTTTCCTTTTATTACATAACTTCTCATTACATTTTACAAAGAGATGATCTTTAAAGTCTAGTATCTTGGAAATTAGACACAAAATACCTGAAAACATAAAACATTATTCTAATCCACTTGTAAGGATTCATCATAGGTTCATCCTAAGTATAATTAATGCATCTCATAACCTGGATACATACATCAAAGGAAGGTGTGATCAGAAGGCCCAGTAACGGAAGTAAGGGAATAAGTTTACTTGTGATATCAATAAGAACTTGATGAAAAACATTAAGACATGATAAATGGAAGAAGGGGAATATAATAATAAAAATAACATGAATCATAACTTGAATATGTGGCTAAAAAATTTAATTTATACATTCATGAACATATCACCAAGGTTCATCCTCAAGGTTTCATAAAAATTACCATGGTTATTCACCAAGGTATCGTGAAACTTATCATCTCTAGAGATTAAATTTTTTATCCAATGCATTGGGGCCCTATCAGGGTAAACCCTTAATATGTATTTATTTTCATGTTATCCACATAGATCATAAAAAAACATTACATAAATAACTAAAATAGAATAAAATATATGGGATTCATTTCAAAATCGTGATGTTTTAAAAAGTTCTTAAAAACTTGATCATTATGTCATCTTTAACCCATGGAAAATGAATAAGGGTTTCATGTATGTCAATTCCAGAATCAAATATATCATTTTTATTTATTAATGAATAACTCTATAAACCAAATAGGTTTGTGAATTCATATAAATAAAAAAAGAGAATTTCTTGAGAAAATGAGAGAGAGATTTTGAGACGAAAATTCTACAACATAACGGCTATACAACATAGTTTTAGAAAATATTAAAAAGAGAGGGTACAAGAGTCACCCACTCATAAATAACTCATAAATAATTATGGGTATATAATAAAATTAAATAATATCATGGTATGGATATTTGAATGACATACCACATGAAAAAGAAAATTGAAATAAAATAGAATATGTGGTTTCTTTTACGAAAATTTCGGCTGCCTACCAGCCTCGCTTAAAATTTCTAAAAATAGGTTGATGATAGTGAAAAGGTTCTCTTATACTTTATACATAAAATGGACAGAAATAAGGACATATAATAACATACCCAAACATAATAATATGGAAACTAGAAGACATAACAAAAAGGAAGTAATGACTTTAAAGAGGAGGGTGAAAGGTTCCCTTACCTTGAAGAGTAACTTCAAAAAATAAAAGGTTGTGACCTTGGGGGATTGAGGGAACCTTGGGAGTACTCCTTGGGAGGTAAAAGACCATAGATTCATTGAGGATGAATTTTGAATGAATGTAATGAAGGAATGAGTAGGTATTTATAGCAAAAGTGAGTGAATATTTTATTAATTTCCAAGAGACATATCATTAGTGGTATGTGAAAAACAATGGGATTTCCCTATGGTATTTTCCCATGTTATTGGCCACTTGGGACACCTAATAACATATATTAATATTCAAAAGTAAACCTGAATTATTAAATCATGATTACATTATTAATGATGCCATTAAACACACTGAAACTCAGAATTGTATTTTTACTTTTCACTAAAAAAACATTTTATAAAAATATCATAAATTACTCATAACATAATATTAATGCTCTGAATTAAAAAATTAACTAAATTTTAATAAAATAATTTTCTAACAATTTTTAATTTTATTTTTAAATAAAATCATAATTTATTTCAAAAAAAACTAACTTTAAAACTATAACTATTTTTATAACACCTTTAGAATTTAATCTTGGTCCCATAAGATTATCTTATAACCATAAGACAATAAGGTAAAAATTTATGATTAAATTTTATGAAAATATATTTCAATTTTAAATTATTAAATTAATCACAAAACTTTAATTAATATATTTATGACATACAAAAAAACAATACTTATACTATGATCGTTTTTTCACTTTTAAGATGTCTAAATTATATTTATACATTCATGGGTGAAGTTTCTATTTTTTGGATTATTTAATATTCATTACTATTAATTACTATTCATAAGGGTAAAATTACTATTCCAAAGGGTTAAGTTACAATTCACCTAAAAAAATAAATTGATCTCATTAGACTCTAAATATCTTACGGATCGCAACAGTGTATGTCTGTTTTTCAAAAATCATTACACAAAAAAAGTTATTTAACAATAAAATATTTTTCTTATTATTCCTGAAAATAACACTATTCATCAAATACTATCAACAAGAGAGCACTATTAATCCAACACTATTCATCAAATAAAATACTATTTATCAAAAAATTGAAACTTCTTAGAAAACTTCTAAAAATTCAGCCCATATTAATTTTGACATTTGAAATTAAAAAATGATTTTTATTTAACCATAATAATTTATTGTATGAGAAATTGGTCTTTTAAATATAAAAATACTTATTTACTAAAAATAATTGTGGATAAAAGATGAATAGTGAAATTGCATAGGAAAATTGCTAACACAAAAAAAATTATTTTATCATTTAAATTAAAAAATGGGTGTTTTAATAATACTATTTAATTAAAATATTCATTATTACATATAACTTAATTTTTTATAATAATTATATCATTTCTAAAAACAAAAATTTGAGTCTGAAGTAATTCGAGGTGCTTCAATTGTAAAACATAATATAATGTTATTTGGAGGAATGAGATCCATAAATAAAAGAAGTATATTTTTCGGGTCGTTACATTCCTTCCCCCTTAAATAAATTGCTTCCTAAAAATTTTCTCTTATTAGAAATTTGTTATTATTAGGAAACTTATAATTATAAAGCAATTTCATGTTTAAAAAAAATTATTCTTTAACAACAATTACATTTTTATAAATCCTTCATAACGATTTATAAAAAGATTGTGATTAACCAAACATATCCCCCATGAGTATAAAACCCGGAGTGCAACAATGCCCATTGTCATGTATCAGGATACGCTGGGTCAAGCCCAAAACTCTTTGTCGGAGTTTTCAGTCCTAGGTACATCTGTTCTAGATCCACATACACTTGTTTGTATATGGACAAGGATTTATTTGTTTAGAAACCACTTACTTAATATTTCACAAAAATTCCAAGAAGTTTTCTTATATTTAAACTTTTATATAGGGTTCTTTCTAAATTATTTATAGCCTAATTTCTACAAATAACTAAACTGTCTTTTGATACCAACTATATCATCCTTCCTTTTTATTATAAAACTTTTCATTACATTTTACAAATAGAGAATCTTTAAAGTCTAGTGTCTTGGAAATCATGAAAAAATACATGAAAACATAAAACATTTTTCTAATACACTTATAAGGATTCACCATAGGTTCATCCTAATTACAATTACTACATCTCATAACCTAGAGACACAAATCAAAGGAAAGGGTAAGCAGAAAGCCAAGTAAGGAAAATAAGGGAATCAGTTCACTTGTGATATCAATAAGATCTTGATGAAAAACATAAAGACATGAAAAATGGAAGAATAGGAATATAATAATAAAAATAACATGAATCATAACCTGAATATGTGGCTACAAAATTTAATTTAGACATTCATGAACATATCACCAAGGTTCATCCCCAAGGTTTCATAAAAATTACCATGGTTATTCACCAAGGTATCGTGGAACTTGTCATCTCTAGAGATTAAATTCTTTATCCAATGAAGTAGAGTGCTATCAGGGTGAACCCTTAATATGAATTTATTTTTATGTGATCCACATATATCATAAACAAAAATTTCATAAATAACCCATAAATAATAAAAGATATGGGTTTCATTTCAAAATCGCGACGTTTTTAAAAGTGCTTACAAACTTGATCCTTTTGTCATTTTTAACCCATGGTAAAGGAATGAGGGTTTCATGTATGTAAATTCAAGAATAAATTATATTATTTTTATGTCTTTATTAATAAACTTAGAAACAAAATAGGTTTGGGTGTTCATATAAATAAAATAAGAAAATTTCTTGTGAAAAAGAGAGAGAGATTTTGAGACGAAAATTCTGCTACATAACAGTTATACAACATGGTTTTAGAAAAAAATGAAAAGAGAAGGGACAAAGGGAAAACAATCATAAATAAATCATAATACAGTATGGGTATAGAATAAAAAGAAATAAGATCATGGTATGGATAGTTTAATGACATACCACATGAAAAGGAAACTTGAAAGAAATAAGAATATGTGATTTCTTTTACGAAAACTTCGACAGCCTAACAACCTCACTTAAAATTCAGAAAAATATGTTGATGATAGTGGAAAAGGTATCTCCTAATTTGGACATAAAATGGATATAAATAATGACATATAATAACATACCCAAACATAACAAGATAGAAGCTAGAAGACACAATATAAAGGAAGTCATGACTTAAAAGAGGAGGGTGAAAGGTTCCCTTACCTTGAAGAGTAATTTCAAAAACTCAAAGGTTGTGACCTTGCGGGGCTTGAGGGAAACTTGTTAGTACTCCTTGGGAGGTAAAAATAATAGAGCTTCATTAAGGAGGAATTTTTAATGAAAGGAATGAAGTAATGGGTTGGTATTTATAGAAAAAGTGAGTGAATATTTTATTAATTTCCAAGGGACACCTCATTAGTGGTATTTGCAAACCCATAAGCTTTCCCATAGTATTTTCCCATGTTATTAGCCACTTGGGACACATCATAACATATATTACTATTCAAAAGATGAAAAAAATTATTAAATCATGATTACATCATTAATGATGTCATTAAACATACTGAAACTCAAAACTATATTATTACTATTCACTGAAAAACAAAACATTTTATAAAAATATCATAAATTCCCTATAACCTAATATTTATGCTCTGAATTCAAAAATAAACTCAATTTTAATAGAAAATTTTTCTAAATTTTTCTGATTATATTTTTAAATAAAATCATAATTTATTTCAAAAAAATAACTTTAAAACTATAACTCCTTTTATAACACCGTGAGAATTTAATCTTGGTCCCATAAAATTATCTTATAATCATAAAAAAATAAGGTAAAAATTTATGATTACATTTTATGAAAATACATTTCCATTTTGAATTATTAAATTAATTATAAAATTGTAATTAAAATATTTATAACATACAAAAAAGAGTACTTTTACTGTGGTCATTTTTTCACTTTTAAGATATCTAAATTATATTTATACATTAATGTATGAAGTTTCTATTTTTTGTCTTTTTACTGTTTATTACTATTCATAAGGGTAAAATAACTCTTCCAAAGGGTTAATTTACTATTCATATAAAAAATTAAGTTGATCTCATTAGACTCTAAATATCTTACTGATCGCAACCGCATATGTCCATTTCTCGAAAATCATTACACAGAAAAAGTTATTTAATAACAAAATATTTCTTTACTGTTCATAAAAAAACACTATTCATAAAGAAAACACTATTCATAGAACACTATTCATCAAATAAAATACTATTTATCAAAAAATTAAAACTTCTTAGAAAACTTCTAAAAACTCATCCCATATTAATTTTGAAATTTTAAATTCAAAAACGATGTTTATTTAACCATAATAATTCTTCAAGTATGAAAATTTTTTCTTTTAAATATAAAAATACTTATTTATTAAAAATAATTGTGGATAAAAATGAATAGTGAAATTACATTGTGAAATTTCTTAACTATCACACCCTGACCCGACACTTCACGATTTTTTTAATTTTCTTATTTATTTTCAAGTTTCTATTTAATTTTATTCATTTTCAGGTTTTATTATTATTATTATTATTATTATTTATTAAAATCAATTGAATTAGAATGAAAAAAAACTTTATATAACCCTCACCTTCACCACCCAGCCGACCCCCCCCCCCCATCCTCTCCTATTGCACGGCCGAACCCCCTACCCCTTCCCGTTGCGCGACACCATACTCCCTCCACTTGGACCTCTAGTTTGCTTCTTCCTCTCCTCACCGCGACCGCTGCCTCCTTCCCGATCGGCTTGCTCATACCACCCCATAACTCCTCCCTCTTCCCGACCATGCAACCCTCTTCCGGCCAGTGTGAACCGCACTGTCACCATCCATCTTCCTCGAACCGGACCCATCACACCCCTAATCGACTGACGCAACCTTTTTCCACAGGCGATTCCCCTCCCAGTAAGCTCTTATTCTCCTTTCCCAAGAATTTTTGTTCTTACTTTTGGTATTTTAGGTTTTCAGTGTGTATGGGGTCATGTTAGGGTTTAATCTTGTCATTTTTGGATGAATCACGACTTCTTAGGGTTTACTTGTGGTGCGTTTTTTGTGTGATTTATGTTTTGAATAGAGTGTTGGGGTTTTTAACCCAAAAGACAGGTGATTTTATGCTTATCCTTTAATTGATGAATTTTTATGCTTTATTGAGTGTTTTTTCATGTTTTATTATTATCTTGGGTGGTGATAAAATTTATTTTTGAAAGGAATTGAGGTGGATTTAGTTTTAAAGTGGTGATTTTATGTGAAACAGTGTTTGTTTTATGTGGAAAACATAGTCGCATCACTGCTTATGATTTTATAAATCATGCATTTTAGTTTATTAAATTATGTGTAAGATTGAAATTATATTTTGATAAGGCTTTGATATGTAGTTGATTTTTCTAAGAGGGTTCAGGTGCTCTTTGGGTTTAGAAGCATTTTGGGGTGTTATTGAAGTTATTTTATAAGTTTTTTTAATGGTGTTTTTATTTGTGTAAAAGGTGTAAACCATATTTGGAAAAATGTTTTGAGGTACGTTTGGTTTTAATAAAAGGAGATGGAGTATTTTTTTAGGGTAAAGCATTGTTGTGCATTTTTGAAATGTTGTATTAATTATTTAAATGATTTATGAATTTGGGAGTGTGATGCGAATGATACTTTGGGAAGGTTTTAGTGTGTGATTGGTTTAAAAATTGTGGATTTTTAGTGTGTTTTTTGGTGTATAGACTTGTGGAGTTTCATGAATTTTTTTTATTAAGTTTCTAAATGATATATTAAATTATTAAAGTGATGAAAATTATGATTTGAAATGGTCTTTGTGTGCTTTTGGCCTCAAAAGTGGAATTGTGTGTGGGGATTTTGTGTACAAATCCTTGTGATGCATCTTAAAATTACTTTATAAATTTTTTAAATGGTTCATTTAAATTGATTAAATGGAGAAAGTCATGTTTTGATATGGTTATGATGTACAGTTGGTTTTAATGTTATGTTTGGATATAATTTGGGTGCCTTTCTTTTGTGTAAATTTTATGGTGCTAATTTTGAAGTCTTGCATAAATTGTTCTATTAATTTATTAAATGATATGTGTAGTGTGCGGGACCTCACTACGATAGTTTTGGGCCACGAGTGTCGAGGTATCCTATATGTACATGCATAGGGCAAGGCATATATATATATATATATATATATATATATATATATATGCCCTATTTGTGCATATTCCCTCATGGTGCGGGGAATATGTGAAATGTAGCTAGAGGTTTATATATATGTGTGTAAAATGCATGTTCATGTATGCACCAAGTGTTGGTTCGAGTGGTCGTCAACGAATAACGACATGTTTGAGGTAGGTCCCCTATGCCCCTATCTTTAGTTAGAATTTCCATAATTTCTTAGTGTTTTGTAAAAAATGTATCTTCTTCTTCTACATGAAATGCATATGCTATATATATATATGTAAATGTTTGCGGTTCGTGAAAAGTGGTTTCATTAATGTTTCAAACATAAAGCGGGTATTTCCAAAGACGCGTTGTCTTTCGGCCGATTTTGTTGTAAAAGTGAAAGGACATGTTGTTTTCCAAATAAGCTCCAAAATGATCTCCATGAAAGGGTTTTGGTTGAACATGTTTTCTAAAGTAAAAACATTCTTGTGGAGTAATGATGCCCATTTGGCACTTTGAAAATGGTTTACAAAATTGGAAAACCCCTCTCAAGGCATCCCCCCTAGTTTGATAAATGTAATTAAAGTGTTAAAATGTGATTTTTGATATGTTCCTAGAGTTGATGATTATGATTTGTGTGGTGTGAAAGAGGGGGAATGCGCTTAAGGAGGGAGAATAGTGGTGAGAGGTTGAACGAGTTTTGGATAAATAAAGTGTTGTGTACATATATGTTTGCTTGATAAAAACTCACCACCACTTGAAATAGAGAACAATGGGAAACCTGGGTATCTAGGTGGGGGAAACTAGGACTTGCGAGCTAGTGGTCCAAAGGTGACTTAACCTGGTTTCACTGCAGGTTTGATTATTGCAACACTAACTAAACATATTAATAACTGAGGTTCGTGATCTTCTAAGCCACGTTTTCTGAGGGTCGTGCCTTCTAAGCCATTTTTTCCGAGGGTCGTGATTTCTAAGACAAGTTTCAATGAGACATGAGGATCCTAGGTCCCCAACTAACACTAGCTGTATAGGGAATTTCCATGGTGATTTTGATGCGATTTTCAATTTAGTTGTATCATGCTTGTTCCCTCTTTTGTGAAAACTATATTCTAAATCTAAGTTTGTCTCCTTTAATTTTGAAATGTTAATGCATGCTCAAAACCTATTTTAAAAAGGGAAGAGAAATGTTTTCCTTTGAAATTCAATCTTTTTATTTGAATTTTAAAAGAGTGAAAAACATTATTTTATTATACCTTATTTTAAAATGAGCATGATTTCGATTTCTTATTAAAGGTAGTGGCATAGGGCATTGTTGTATTTAGACTTTCCTACTTAGCATCTTGGTGCTCACTAATACTTTATTTATTCAATTTCATGTTTTATTTTTATATTTCTTGAGCTTGGATTTATGTTTGGTGATGACCCATGGTGTCACGTGGGGGTATGTCTTGCTGGTTACAATTATTTTTTCTCCAATGTTAGTGTTTTCCTATTTTTACTATTTATTTATGTTTATCTGTCTTTTATTTTCTGAGCAAAATCTTTCCCAAATGCTTGTTTTGATGCCCGACACTAGTTTCCAGCCTGTGGGGATCGGGAATGCCCTTCGGGCCATGCTGCGGATCAGCTCAAGTGACCACTTCAAGGATGAAACGGGCACTAGGTCGGATGACGAACCAACTTGGTTCATGAAAAAATGGTATCATAGGAGGTTTATCCCATGTCCTTTGGGGGTGTTTTATAGTTTGGAGTTAGGATTGTCGAAATCCATGTGGTTAATTATGGGTAGGTTCCTGATCACCACCTATTCAGAATGACCCTTGAATTGCCAGGGTGGTCCGGGATGGTCTTGCCTCAATGTTCGTGTCTGGTTCCTGATTGTTTTTAGGCACCTTATTCCTGTTTTCATGTTTCTAGTTAGTTTTGAGATTTTTTGGTCATTCTAGAGGGGTTCATAGATGTTGTGCACATCCTAGAAAGCCATGCGTAGACCATGCAATTGCCTCTAATGACTCCCTATGTGCTCACCTGGTTGGTGCACGATCAACCAAACCATGTGACCAAACTTTGTGTTGCAGTTGTTTATTTGAGAATTTGAAATCTTGATTCATTGAGTGAATTGGTTGTTCTAGAATGTTCTTGGTGTGAGTTTAAGTTAGGTTTAGGGTATTTCTCTTAGGGTGCAAAATTGATGATTGGTCCTTCGAAATTGGATTTCCAAAATGAAAATATTGGTTTGTTTAAAAATTCAATGAGTTGTTTTGAAAATGGATGTTCTTTTGGGAACTATTTTGGGATCATTTAAAGATTTTGTAAAGCATAATCAAAATTTTATTTGGAAAATGTTTTTGGGGATTCTGAAATTTTTGTGATGTATGAAACTAATGTCTTTTGGAAAAAAGTAATTTGGAAATGATCTGTTTGACCTTTGGTATTTCTATGGATGCCCACATGTATAGATGAATGTAATTGGATGTTGATGGTTGTTGGTATGCATGGATTGGTGTAGAGTTGGCACAAGAATGTACAAACGTGAGGTTTCATGGAATACCAATGGTGGGTGCTCAGTTTTCGAGGCTTGTTTTATTTTCCAAAGGCATGTTTTTATTAGTGATGTGCTCAGATGAATTTTGTCTAAGAAATTTTAAAAAAGGAAAAGTGGGTTTTAAAAAGGGGGTTTTAGCATTCAGATGGCTTGAAATGGGATGATTTTGAAAATGGCCATTAGTGGAAGTGGGGTTTAGGCTTGGTTGGTGAGGTTACTTTGGTATTTCTTTGGTTGATATTTGATTTGGTTATGGTTTGATTTTGTGATGTATTAGACTATGGGATGAGGCTTGTTTTCAAGCTGGTGTTTCAAGGTTGAAATGATGTTTTGATTTCGAGTTAATGATTTATGGTTAAATGTGGAGGCTTGTTTTGTGATGTGCTTCAGGTTGGTTTTGTGCTTCCTGTTTAATGTATGCCACCCAGAAATGTCCAAAGGTCTCCGAGGGGTCATTGCCAGTTTTTAGTTTTTCTTAGACTCCCAGTGGAGTGGTGATGTTATTTTCTTTTCCTCATTGCTTTTTTCTTTGTGGTGGATGAGGTTTGATGGAGGTTGTAGTGAAACTTGAGGAAGTCGAGTGTTCTTTTGGGTATTTAGGAATTTCAGATGTTGTGAAGGGAAAGTTGTCCTGGTTTTGTTTGAATGGTCATGTTCGGGCTAGAGAAGGGTGATTGTTATCTTCTCCTTCCAAGTTAGGGTCGTAGATTGGGAAAAGTGACAATCTTGTTTTACAAGGTGCTCGTGAAGGGTTCCCCATTCGGTGTAGAGAGTGAATTGGAGGAAACATGTTCTTGGTATGGGTCTTTCATCAGTTCTTGTCTCTTATTCCTAAGACTACATAATCATTTGATTCCGATGTGGTTGATTTGGGCCCTCAAAGCTTTTCATCACAATCTTCTGAAGGCTTGTCAACTGCGTGGCTGTTTTGGTCACCTAGGTAAGTCTGTAAGCGGTCTGTCTAGAAGATGATGTGTTAGTTGGAGGTTGTTAGTTCTTGAATACCATGCATCAGATGATTCAATACATCAGAGCTCTAGCCATAGGTCTCAAAGTGAGGCTTTTCATGTAGTCAGGAAGTTTCCAGGTGTGAGGGATGCGCTTCCAACTTGTCGTCTTTAATGTTGGGGAAGAGACCGGTAAATTTTTTACTTCATGTGGCTATTTTTTTGGGAGGGGGGATTGTTTTGGAGGTCTTAGAGGCCTCTTTCATGAAGTTTTAGTGGTTGTGTCTCATGGGGTATGAACTTTGTAATGGCTAGTCTTCCCCTTAAGCAGTTTTGAGTTTTGGGTGTTTCCTATTAAAGATTATCATGTCCTATGGAAGTGGTGAGTCCAGAGTCAATGTTCATTTCAGGTTCCTCTTGTTTGGACCCCCCTCTACTGTGTAGGATGTTGCCCCGTGTCGGTGGGTTCATGATGAGGAATTCCCTATGCAGTGTTAAAACTAAATTGAGAGCTCCCATGTGGGTGTTATCATACTACCCAGTTTCTAATATGGTGTGGAGACCCACTGTGGGTCTCTCCAATGTCTTCCCTCAAGCTGCTCGAGAGTAACGTAGAATGTTGAGGGGTCACACTAGCGTTAGGGGTTTTGTTTGGTTTACTAACTTGTCTCAATTTGGGAAATCCAATATTTGGCTAGAGTCCTAAAATAGAAGGGAGACCAACATAGGAAAAATTCATGGAGAACTTAATATTCAAGGTGTTCTAGTCAGGGGAAAACTCTTTTCCTCTACTCTTCCTGACTCCGATAAATGTAGATTATGGGTCATATAGAAAATTTTCATTTGAGATCTCAAGCAGACTCTAGTGATTTCTAAGTTTGGGGTCAGGGTGTTCTAGGATGTGGTTGTGTTTGGAAATGTGATTCATGTATCGTTGGTTATTTTTCCTGGTAGTCCAAGTCTCGACATTTCAGGTCTTGGGTGGAAGGTGAGTATTTGATCCTCAAGTGGTAGGGATTTTTTTTGAGCATCGTTGTGTCCTTATTTTGAGCTTTGAACATCCGAGTATTTTGGGACTTTCTCGGTGCATAAAGTGTCATTGTGGGGAGAATTGTCACACCCCGACCTGACACTTCGTGATTTTTTTATTTCCTTATTTATTTTTTAGTTTCTATTTAATTTTATTCATTTTCGGATTTTATTATTATTATTATTATTATAAATTTTATTTATTTAAATCAATTGAATAGAAAGAAAAAACCTAATCTGACCCTCACCTTCACCGCGCAGCCGATCCCCCCCCCCCCCCACCATCCTCCCCTATTGCACAGCCGAACCCCCTACCCCTTCCCATTGCTCAATGCCAAACCCCCTCCTCTTAGACCTATGGCCGACCTCTTCTTCTACCCCCTACGACCTCTTCCTCCTTCCTGGTTGTCCTGGTCGCACCGCCCCGCAACTCATCCCACTTCCCAACTGTGTAACCATCCTCCGGTCGATGTGAACCGCACCAGTTCCATCTATCCCCCTCGCACCAGACCCATCACACCCCTGATCGACTGAAAAAACCTTCTTCCACAGGAAATTCCCCTCCCACTAAGCTCCTATTCTCCTTTCCCTAGAATTTTTGTTCTTACTTTTGAGATTTTAGGTTTTTAGTGGGTATGGGGCTCATGTTAGGGCTTAATCTCATCATTTTTGGATGAATCATGACTTCTTTAGGGTTCACTTGTGGTGCGTTTTGTGTGCTATTGAAGTTTTGAACAGAGTGTTGGAGTTTTTGACATAGGAGACATGTGATTTCATGATTATCCTTTAATTTATGAATTGTTATGCTTACTTGAGTGTTTTTTATTGTTCTATTATAATATTGGGTGGTGTGAAAATGATTTTTGAAAGGAATTGAGGTGGATTTGGTTTTAATGTGGCGATTTTATGTGATACAATGTTTGTTTTATGTGGAAAACTTAGTCGCGTCACTGCTTATGATTTTATAAATCATGCATGTAGTTTATTAAATTATGTGTAAGATTGAAATTGTATTTTTATAGGGATTTGATATTAAGTTGATTTTTTTAAGAGGTTTCGGGTGCTCTTTGGGTATAGAATCATTTGGGAGTGTTATTAAAGTTGTTTTATAAGTTTTTTTAATGGTTTTTTTATTTTTTTAAAAGGTTTAAACCATATTTGGAAAAATGTTTTGAGGCACATTTGGTTTTAAAGAAAGGAGATGGAGTATTCTTTTAGGGTAAAGCCTTGTTGTGCATTTTGGAAATGTTTTATTAATTAATTAAACAATTTATGAATTTGTGAGTGTGATGTGAATGCTACTTTGGGAAGGTTTAAGTGATCACTTGGTTTAAAAAGTGTGAATTTTCAGTGTTTTTTTGGTTTATATCCTTGTGGAGTTTCATGGAATTTTTTTATTAAGTTTCTAAATGATATACTAAATTATGAAAGTGATGCAAATTATGATTTGAAATGGTCTTTGTGTGCTTTTGTCCTCAAAAGTGGAATTTTGAGTGGGGTTTTTGTGTACGAAGCCTTGTGATGCCTCTTAAAATTGCTTTATAAAAATTTTAAATGGTTCATTTCAATTTCTTAAATGGTGCAAGTCATGTTTTGGAATGGTTATGATGTACTGTTGGTTTTATAGTTACATTTTGATATAATTTAGGTGTGTTTATTTTGTGTAAAATTTGTGGTGCTAATTTTGAAGTGTTGCATAAATTGTTTTATTAATTTATTAAATGATATGTGTAGTGCGTTGGACCTCGCTACGATAGTTTTGGGCCATGGGTGTCGAGGTATCTTACATATACATGCATAGGGTAAGGCATATATATATATACCCTCTTTGTAAATATTCCATCATGGTGTGGGGAATATGTGAACTGCAGTTATGGGTGTATATATATATATATGTGTGTGTGTGTGTGTGTGTGTGTATCAATGCATGTGTGTGTATGCGCCAAGTGTCGGTTCGAGTGGTCATTGGCGAATAATCACATGTTTGAGGTAGGTCCCCTATAACCAGATCTTTAATTAGAATTTCATTAATTTATTATTGTTTTGTTAAAAGTGAATCTTCTTCTTCTACATGAAATACATATACTATATATATATATATATGTAAATGGTTTTGGTTCGTGAAAAGTGATTTCCTTAAGGTTTTGAACAAAAAGTGGGCATTTCGAAAGATGCCTGGTCTTTCAGCTGATTTTGTTGTAAAAGTAAAATGACACATTGTTTTCCAAAGAAGTTCCAAAATGATCCCCAAAAATGGGTTTTGGGTGAACATGTTTTCTAAAGTAAAATCATTCTTGTGGAGTAACAAGGCTCGTTTGGCACTTTTAAAATGGTTTACAAAATTGGAAAACCCCTCTTGAGGTATCCCCCTAGTTTGAGAAATGTAATGCAAGTGTTAAAATGTGATTTGTGATATGTGCCTAGTGTTGACACTTATGCTTTGTGTGGCGTGAAAGAGGGGTAATGCGCTTAAGGAGGGAGAACAGTGGTGAGAGGTTGAATGAGTTTTGGATAAAGAAAGTTTTGTGTGCATATATGTTTTCTTGATAAAAACTCACCACCACTTGAAACAGGCACAATGGGAAACCTGGGTATCTAGGTGGAGGAAACTAGGACTTGTGGGCTAGTGGTCCAGAGGTGACTTGGCCCAGTTTCACTGCAGGTTTGACGATTGCAACACTAACCAAACATATGAATGACTGAGGGTCGTGGTCTTCTAAGCCACGTTTTCTGAGGGTTGTGGCCTTCATTGACAAGTTTTCTAAGGGTCATGGTTTCTAAGCCACGTTTCACCAAGAAACAAAGATCCTAGGTCCCCAACTAACACTAGCTACTTAGGGACTTCCCACGGTACTTGGGATACGGTTTTCAATTCAGTTGTTTCATGCATGTTCCCTCTTTTGTGAAAACCATTTTCTAAATCTAAATTAGTCTCCTTTAATTTTAAAATGCTAATGCATGCTCAAAACCTATTTTGAAAAGGGAAGAGAAATGTTTTCCCTAAAAATGAATGCTTGTTATTTTAATTTGAAAAGAGTGAAAATCATTATTTTATTATACCTTATTTTCAAACTAGCATGATTTGGATTTATTATTAAAGGTAGTGGCATAGGGCGTTGTTGTATTTTGGCTTTCCTACTGAGTATCTCGGTGCTCATGCCTAATTTATCTATTTAGTTTTAGGTTTTAGTTTTGGATTTCTCAACCTTGGATTTATGTTTGGTGATGACCCATGGGGTCACTTAGAGGTATGTCAAGCTAGTTACCATTATTTTGTTTCTGCTGTTAGTGTTTACAAGATTGTCCTTTTTATTTCTGTTTATCTACCTTTTATTTTCTGGGCTAAATCTTTCCCAAATGATTGTTTGGATGTCCGGTACTAGTTTCCAGGCCATGGGGATCGGGAATTCCCTTTGGGCCATGCCATAGACCAGCTCAGGATATCGGTTCAAGGTCGACACGGGCACTGGGTCAGATGACAACCCGACTTGGTTCGTGACACTAACACAAAAAATAAAATAAAATAATTTTATCATTTAAATTTAAAAATTGGTGTTTTAATAATACAATTTAATTAATATAATCATTATTCCACATACCTTAATTTTTTATAAAAATTATATCATTTCTGGAAACTACATTTGGGTCCAAATTAATTCTATGTGCTTTTATTGTAAACATAATTGAAAGTTATTAGGAGGAATGAGATCCATAAATAAAAGAAGTACATTTTTTTAGGTAGTTACATTCTTCCCCCCTTAAATAAATTCCATCCTCACAATTTTATATTATTATAAATTTATTATTATTTGGAAACTTATAATTATAAAGAAATTTCATGTCTTAAAAAATATTATTATTTGACAACAATTACATTTTTTATAAATCCTTCATAATGATTCATAAAAATATTGTGATTAACCAAAAATATCCCCCAAGATTGTCAAACTGGGAGTGCAGCAAGGCCCATTGTCATGTTGCAAGATACCCTGGGTCAAGCCCGAAACTCTTTGTCAGATTTTTCACTCCTAGGTACATATGTGCCAGAGCCACATCTACTTGTTCATATCCAGACAAGGATTTATTTGTTCAGAAACCACATACTTAATATTACACCAAAATACCAAGTAGTTTTCTTATATTTAAACATTTCTATAGGGTTCTTCCTAAATAATTCACAGCCTAATTTCCACAAATAACTAAACAATCCTTTTATACCAACTATAGAATCCTGCCTTTTTATTACATAACTTTCCATTACATTTTATGAAAAGTGGATCTCTAAAGTTAAATGTCATGGAAATCAGGAACAAAATACACAAAAACATAAAACATTTTTCTAATCCACTTGTAAGGATTCACCATAGGTTCATCCTAAGTACAATTACTGCATCTCATAACCAGGAGACATACATCAAAGGAAAGGGTGAGCAGAAGGCCCAGTAAGGAAAGCAAGAGAATCAGTTTACTTGTGATATCAATAAGAACTTGATGAAAAAAATAAATACATGAGAAATGTAATAAGAGGCATATCATAATAAAAATAACATGATTCATAATTTTAATATGTGGCTAAAACATTTAATTTATACATTCAGGAACTTTTCACCCAGGTTTATACCTAAGGTGTCATAAAAATTACCACAGTTATTCACCAAGGTATCATGAAACTTTTAATATCTAGAGATTAAATTTTTTACCCAATGCATTGAAGCACTATCAGGGCACACCCCGTCACACCCCCACTCGTATGTCTAAATTTATTTAATTATTTTTCTTCTATTAAATATTTTTTTGGGGTTCGTGGTGAGTCCACTACTACAAAAATAGCATATATCAGCGCTAAAAAGGGCTTTAATAGTGCTAAAAAAGCGTTGTAAAGCTCAGCGCTAATATAGGGGGTCCCTTTTATCAGCGCTTTTTTAGCGCTGATAAAGGTCAAAAAAAATAAAAAAAATAAAAAAAAAATTAAAATAATGCGGGGAGTGCTTTTATCAGCGCTTCACACCCCCTTTATCAGTGCTAGGAGGTCTCCTGTGCGCTGCCCTTCTCTTGCATCATCATACGCACGCACACCCCCTTCGCTTCCTCTCGAACTTGAACCTGAGACCTCCCCCCTTTCGCAGCTGCACCTTTACCACTAAGCTATTTCATTTTGTTCTCTATTTAATGACATATCTGTGTATATATAGTTATATTTATTCATATATTGATATAGATTCATATTAATATAAATATATTTATTCATATATTAGTATATATATATTAATTCTTATATTAATATATTTATATATATATTTTTTGTTATAATTTTTTATACATATATTTATTTGTATATTAATATATACATATAAGATTAGTTTTAAATACATTTATGAAAAAATATGTTTTATATGTGTGTTTATAAATAAATAAATACATACATACATACATACATATATACAACACACAAACACACATAGAGACACACACACACACAAACACATATATATTTACGAATAAATACCATATTTATGTGTATTTGAAAAGCCATAGAATGTACATATAAGATTAGTTTTAAATACATTTATGAGAAAATATGTTTTTGATGTGTGTTTATAAGTAAATAAATAAATACATACATATATACATATATACAACACACAGACACAAACATATACACTCACACACACACAGACACATATATATTTACGAATAAATACATATATATGTGTATTTAAAAAGCCTTAGCATGTTAAAATGATCATAACTTATAATCTAGAATCTCATTTCAATGCCACAACCAGTCAAATCGAAGAAAATGAAACAATCTTCGTTATGATATGTGGTACAGGCCTAACGGACATCTGGATCAGAAGTTATACTCGTTTGAATGTTAACAAATCGGGGCATCCCGACTAAAAACTCAGTTTTAGAGGCCTTATGGTCCTTTTTTGGGCTTGAAAAATGTGACATAGGCTTTTCTTAAGTTATGAGCGGGTAGTGCTCGTCGCAGGCTTCGATTTGATATGCTGTAGAGCTCAAACGGACACTCGGATCAAAAGTTATGGTCGTTTGAAGTTTGAGTTACATTTTCAACATATTTTAGATCTTTTATTAATTGTTTTGATTTTTTGTGTCTTCAAATTGTTATTAAATGATTTTAAATCGATAATAATTAGAAAATTATTAATTAATAATATTTTTAAAAAATATTTTGAAGCCATTTTCACTAAATTTCTTATATATTAAATGTAATAATGTATTTATACGTATCTATAACATATTTAAAAAATATATATTGTATTTATATCAATATAAATATACTTATATAAGAATAATTTATTTTTCCAGATTTTTTTTGAAATATAAAATTATTCAGCGCTGATAAAGCCCCTCTTTATCAGCTCTACTAAAAGAAGCGCTGATAAAGGGGCCCCCATTATCAGCGCTTTTTTTGAGCGCTGATAAAGGGGTAGTGCTTCCTTTGCCAGTTTTTGGCGTAGTGGTCCCAGATAAAATTTCTGAGTTTATGATAAAAAGTGTGTGCTTTGGGTTTGACGTCGTTGGACGCACGGGCAGAGTGCGACACCATGCGGGTTCTCCTAAGCAACTGCGTGGCCTTTTCATCTTCTAATAATTAAAGTGAATAAATAAATGTTAATTTATTATGTCATTTAATATTTTTATTATTATTAAGAATTTTAATATTTTTATTTCAGATAAAAACTAAAATTGTTAATTTTATTATTATTGAAATGAAAAAATACTTTTCTTATATTTAATTTTATCATCATGTAATTATTTTATTATTATTATTGTAGTTATATATATTACCCTTAAAATTAATGTTAATTAAAAAAATTGTTAGGAATTATTTTATTATTATATTAATATTATTGTTATTATAAATATTATTATTATGATTATTGTTATGATTATGATTATTATGATTGTTATACTTGTTTTTGTTGTTGTTGTTGTTATTATTATTATTAGTTAACCCATTTTTTAGGGTTGATGCGGGATTTTTTTTACGTTTTTTTAAAAAAAAATTCCAAAAATCGGTTAGGGCATAAATATTTTTAAAAATGCGCCTGAAAGGCGGTATCCCGGATGTCACCTTTGCATGTCGGGGGCAAGGCGACATCCGCGATGCCGCCTTTGCGCTGCGGGTGAAAGGCGGCATCCGCGATGCCGCCTTTCTCCTAAAAAAATCTTTTTTTTGAAAATTTTTATTTTTATTTTTTTTATTTTGTTTTGTTTATATATATATATATATACATATATATATATAAACAAAACAAAAAATTTCAGAAGAATTTCTCTGCTATTAAAGATCCAGCGCTACAGCCATTACAATAATCTGGATTCTGACAGAAGCTCTCACCCAGACCTCCCTTTTATAAGAGAGCATACCCTTGAAATCATTCTGCATTTCCGATGTGGGATTCTGGCTCTCCATTTCTTGCACAGAACATTCTGTATTTCCGATGTAGGATTCTGTTTCAAGTACATGACTTTGAAAGACTATAAAATATAAACTATAAGGCCAATATAAATGAAACTTAAAACATGGATTAAACATATAAAAAATAGTTGAAAACAAAAAGAATTTCCTCAAAAATGTTGATGAAAAATAATCTATAACCTTTCAAAACCGCCTACTTGAAACTTAAAAATGTTTCAAGTATGTGATTTTGAAATCCAATAAAATATAAATTATAAGACCAATATAAATGAAACTTAATACATGAATTAAACATAAAACAAATATTTGAAAATAAAAAAAATTTCATAAAAAATATTGATGAAATATAATTTATAAGCTTTCAAAATGACCAACATGAAACTTAAAAATGTTTCAAGCACGTGACTTTGAAAGCCTATAAAATATAAACTATAAGGCCGATATAAATGAAACATAAAACACGGATTAAACATATAACAAATAGTCGAAAAGAAAAATAATTTCGTAAAAAATGTTCATGAAAAATAATTTATAAGCTTTCAAAACCGCCTACTTGAAACTTAAAAATGTTTCAAGTACGTGACTTTGAAAGATTATAAAATTATTACTAATTAACTGATTAATTATTATATAATTAATAGTTATATGAATAATTAACTAATTAATTATTATATAAGTAATAATTAATGAGTAATAATTAATAATTAATAATTTAATCAATAGTTATAATTAATATTTATATTACTAATTAACTGATTAATAATTACTAATTACTTATTAATAATTATTAATTACTAATTACTAATTATAATGAATAATTATAATAAATATTTATATTACTAATTAACTAATTAATAATTACTAATTACTAATTAATTAGTTATAATTATTAATTATATTTCTAATTAACTAAATATTTATTATATATGTAAAAATTATATTACTAATTAATTATTACATAATTAATGATAATATTACTAATTAACTAATTAATTATGACATATTTAATTATTAATAATTACTAATTAAAAATTATAAAAATTATATTTTATAATAATATTACTAATTAACTAATTAACTATTATATAATTAATAATTATATTACTAATTAACTAATTAATTATTATATAATTAATAGTTATATTAATAATTAACTAAATAATTACTGTATAAGTAATAATTAATAATTAATAATTAATAATTAATAAGTAATATTTATAATTAATATTTATAATTAAAATTTATATTACTAATTAATAATTAATAATTACTAATTAATAATTAAAAACTATAATGAATAAATTTAATTAAAAATTATATTACTAATTTACTAATTAATTGTTATATAATTAATAATTATATAACTAATGAACCAACTAACTATTATATAATTAATAATTAATAATTAATAATTAATAATTATCATGACTAATTATAATTAATATTTATATTACTAATTAACTAATTAATAATTAATAATTACTAATTACTAATTACTAATTACTAATTACTAATTAATAATTAATAATTATAATGAATAAATGTAATTAAAAATTATATTACTATTTTAGTAATTTATTATTATATATTTAATAATAATATTACAAATTAACTAATTAATTTTTAACTAATTAATTATTATTAATTACTAATTAATAATTATAATGAATAATTATAATTAATAATTATATTACTAATTACTATTTAATAATTATAATGAATAATTATAATTAAAAATCATATTAAAAATTTACTAATTAATTATTATATAATTAATAATAATATTACTAATTAACTAATTTATTTTTACACAATTATTTATTAATAATTAATAATTAATAATTATAATTACTTATTATAATTAATTATCATATTTAAAATTAACTAATTAATTATTATATAATTAATAATGATATTACTAATTAAATAATTATTTATTATATAGTTAATAATTATATAATTAATCATTATATTACTAATTAAGTATTATATAAATAATAAATAATAATTAATAGTTATAATGAATAATTATAATGAATAATAATATTACTAATTAACTACTTATTTATTATATAATAATTTTTAATAATTACTAATGAATAATTATAATGAATAATTATATTACTAATTAACTAATTAACTATTATATAATTAATAATTAAATTACCAATTAACTAATTAATTATTATATAATAATTTTTAATAAATACTAACTAATAATTATAATGAATAATTATAATTTATAATTATATTACTAATTAACTAATTATAAAAAGGGTCTCGACTCTATCTTTCTCAAAAAATTAACTAATTAACTATTATATAATTAATAATTATATTACTAATTAACTAATTAGTTATTATATAATTAATGATTAAGAAACACTAATTAACAAATTACAAATTATATAGTTAATAATTATATTACTAATCAACTAATTAATTATTATATAATTAATAATTATATTTTTAAGTAATTAATTAATTATTAAATAATTAATAATTATATTTCTAAGTAACTAATTAATTATTAAATAATTAATAATTATATTACTAATTTACTAATTATATTAGTAATTAACTAATTATTTATTATATATTTTACTATTAATAATTACTAATTAACTAACTAATTATTATACAATTAATAGTTTTATAATTAATAATTATATTATCAATTAAAAATTAATATTTAATTATTAATAATTAATAATTATAATTAGTAATTATAATGAATAATTATAATTAGTAATTATAGTTTTTAATTATAATTAATAATTATAATGAATAATTTAATTTATAATTATATTACTAATTAACTAATTAACTATTATATAATTAAAAATTATATAACCAATTAACTAATTAATTATTATATAATAAATTTGAATAATTACTAATTATTAATTATAATGGATAAATATAATTTATAATTATATTACTAATTTACTAATTAACTATTATATACTGAATAATTATATTACTAATTAATTAGTTAATTATTATATAATAAATTATTAATAATTTCTGATAAACTAATTAATTATAATATAATTAATTATTAATAATATTAATTTAGTAATTAAATGAATTATTATATGTTTGATCCATGTTTTAACTTTAAATTATATCGGTCTTATAGTTTATATTTTAGTCTTTCAAAACCGCATACTTTAATCATTTTAAGTTTCAAGTAGGTGGTTTTGAAAGCTTATAAATTATTTTTCATGAACATTTTTTACGAAATTCTTTTTATTTTCGACTATTTGTTATATGTTTAATTCATGTTTTATGTTTCATTTATATCGGTCTTATAGTTTATATTTTATAGGCTTTCAAAGTCATGTGCTTGAAACATTTTTAAGTTTCATGTTGGTTATTTTGAAAGCTTATAAATTATATTTCATCAATATTTTTTAAAAAATTCTTTTTATTTTCAAATATTTGTTTTATATTTAATTCATGTATTAAGTTTCATTTATATTGGTCTTATAATTTATATTTTATTAGCTTTCAAAATCACGTACTTGAAACATTTTTAAGTTTCAAGTAGGCGGTTTTGAAAGGTTATAGATTATTTTTCATCAACATTTTTGAGGAAATTATTTTTGTTTTAAACTATTTTTTATATGTTTAATCAATGTTTTAAGTTTCATGTATATTGGCCTTATAGTTTATATTTTATAGTCTTTCAAAGTCACGTACTTGAAACAGAATCCCACATCGGAAATGCAGAATGTTCTGTACAGGAAATGGAGAACCAGAATCCCACATCGGAAATGCAGAATGATTTCCAGGGTAAGCTCTCTTATAAAAGGGAGGCCTGGGTGAGAGCTTCTGTTAGAATCCAGATTGCTGTAATGGCTGTACCACTGGATCTTTAATAGCAGAGAAATTCTGCTGGAATTTTTTGTTTTGTTTACATATATATGTATATATATATATATAAACAAAACAAAAAAAATAAAAATAAAAAAAAATTCAAAAAAAAGATTGATGCCGCCTTTCACCCGCAGCGCAAAGGCGGCATCGCGGATGCTGCCTTGCCCCCGAAATGCAAAGGCGACATCTGGGATGCTGCCTTTGAGGCGCATTTTTAAAAATATTTCTGCCCTAAGCATTTTCTGGAATTTTTTTTTTAAAAAAAACGTAAAAAAAATCTGTTGATGCACTACTTCTTTCCTCCCTGTTTTTCCATTACTGCACGTGACCCGGTGCTCCCCCGTGACACTGCCTCCCCGATGTAGCCCAACCCTCCTTCTACTTCCTGGACGTCATTGACCTCGACCTCCCTCCATCTCAGTGGCACACTGCTTCTCCCCAGCACCCTGGCCTCCATGGCCTCTCCATTCTTCTCAGTATGCAACATCCTGGTGTGGCCCCTGTTTCACGGTGCGACCCCTGCTGGCTAGCACGACTACCTCCCACTGCCTCCGGCGAAGCCGCCACCCCGCTCTGGCCGACCACCAACTACACCTCCCTCCTTTGCTACAGACACAAATACCTTACCTGCTCAGTGACCAGCGAATGCTGCTCACCCGATGCATTCCCTTTGCTGCACACAAGAATGCCAGCCACCTCCTGGCTTAACACCCCTGGATCCCCTGCTAAGCGGCGTATCTGCACTGCTACCCTTGGTCAGCCCTCCTCCGACCGACAATACCCTTGGCCGACCCCTCAGTGTTTTTTCTTTTCCGATGATCCTATTATCTAGTATAAACTCTTTTTCTGTCCTCACAAACCCCCTCTGGTCAGTGGTCTCTCTCCAGTCGCAGCACGTTGTAGCCCCCGGATGCAGCCCCCTTCTCCTGCTCAAACCAGCGGCACAACTTTTCCCTTTCAGCACACCCTCTCTTCACCAAAACAAACCTCGATGGAAACCTCTCTATGTGCAATATCCCTAGCTAGCGCACCAACCTCCCTGCTCTAGAGACCCCACTTCTGGTCGTGACCACTGGCATTTGTTGTCGACAACCTATCTGGCCAGCGGTCCACCCCCGACCAGCCCGTTCCTTCTGACGAAGCCTCTTCCTGCATTTTCTTCTTTCCATCGGTATAATTTTTTTCTTGTTTTATCTTATTCCTGTTTTTAACCTTGTTTGATTAGGGTTTTTGGTTAATTTATTGGTTTTTCTAGGTAGGTTTGAGATTTTAGAACCTGTGTGGAGCGATTCTGAGTGAGCACCGTTGTCGCACCTTGGTTCCGAGGTAGGTTTCACATGTGCCAACCTTCTAAATTTTATAATCATTAATTTTATGTTTTTCTCCACTTATAATAATGTTAAATATAGTTTATTACCCTCTTTGTTAAGTGTTTAGTGTGTGGATAATATTTTAAGGGTTGTTTTTTTATAATTTGGTTTGCTCTGCTAAATTAGCGCACACCACATGTTTGATGAAAAATTGCCTGGTTGTCCTTCAGAATTTTTTTGTGACATTGAAAGTATAGTGTGGTTTCGTTAACAAGATTTTGGAATTTAAAATGTTAGTTTGAGTTTTCTTGAAATATATTTTTTTTAAAAAAATTACGGAAAAGTTTGTGTGCTTTGGTTTTTTTAAGGTTACTTTTTCTTTTGCAATTTTTTTGTCTTTTTTAAATTAGTTTGTCCTATCATATTGAATTGTATCCTAGTTGGTGTTTCATAAAAGTTTGTTTTGTTTGGAAGTGTGTCAGAAATTTTTTGAAGGGGTTCTTTTACAAATGCTTTTATATGTTAAATAGTGTGTCTTGCACCTCTTTAGAAATAGGTTTGCATCTTTGGTAAAGAATGTTTTTATGGAATGTTTAATGGAATGTTTGACCACTTTGTGAAAATAAGGGGTAGTGCTTATTATGAAAACCTCCTATGGTTTCTCCTCTTGCCTTGCCAACATGGAATGGTTGGGATGCCCTTGGTATGGAATCCTCAGGTTCCATCATGTGGGTTTCTTGGTTGGGAACCATTAGTAATCTATTTATTTTATGTCATGAGAGTAGACCTTGGGGAGACTCGGGTTGTGGCCTGCTATGATTATTATTATAAATATTGGTTGCGATTTGATGCTCAGAGGCATATAACGACCCACCCCTTTAATACCTGAGACATTGGAACCTAACATATTGGGAGAATTGTCTTAGATGAGTACTGAACTTGCAGGTTATGGTATTGACCAGTGTCCCATAGTAGGCAGATATGTTTGGGTTTATTGCTGTGAGATTTTCCCTTGGCCTAGTTAAGAAAGGATGGTTGAGCATTTTGGAGCGTTAGATTTCATCGTATGTGGCATGATACTATAGATGGGGTCGTAGGTATTAGTGTCATCTAGAATATTCTCGATCTCTCAGGTTCGCCTATGTCTATGATTTCTAGCTAGTGAACTGTTGCTGAGATATTTGCATCCTTATTTACGTTGCTTGTTCTATATCTGCCTTGGTACCCTTGTGTGGTGTTTTTTATGAAAAGTGACATTTTGGTTTTCCTACCTCCTATGATAATGTCTTCAAAAGAAAAGGTATTTCAAACTCTTTTGTTCTAGTTTTTTAATGAAATCATTACTTTCCCCTTGAAATATTATGGAAACACTTAAGGTTAAATTCTGGTTTTTCAAATAATTAAGGGAAAGGGTTTGTAATTTGTTTTTAAGTAAAAATTGTATAAATTCATACTTTAATATATTATAGTTAAAACTTAGAAATGATGTTTTCTTAATTTTTAAAGGTAGCACCTTGTGAATAGATATCGGGCAAGCCTACTGAGTTTTAATACTCACGCCTATAGTTCTTTTCTGTTTTTAGTGTTTGTACAGGCTCTAGCTTGGGTTCCCTTTCCTTGGGCGATGCTTGAACATTGAGTCAGAGAGTGACTCATGGGGTCACATGGAGATAGTTCGGTCATTGAGTTTGGTTAGTGTTATCTTATTCAGTTCTTGTTTAGTTGTGTGTTTGGTTTATTCATTCTGTACTGCTCTTTATTATTTCCTCTCCTTTTATTTATTTGTCTTAGGCGAAAGCATTCCCACAGTCTCTGTTGATGCCCAGGCACTTGTCACCAGCTTGGGAGGATCGGGAACATCTCTCGGGCCTTTTTGCGGATCATCTTGGGTGACCGGTTCAGGGTCGACCCGAGTTGGTTCTGGAAAAAATGGTATCAGAGGCGGTCGACTCTTAGCAGAACTTACTTTTAAGAGTGCCCCTTGTTATTTGGGATGTTAAGGTAGAGGGAGTAGGATCGTCGGGACGCAAGGGGTAGGTGCAGGAAGAGCGTCACGAACTCTTGCTCGTGCTGATCCTCAAGTTTCCATGGGAAGTCTTGTTTAATTAGTTTCATTGGGTTTTTATGGAATTTTTTGTTATTGGGATATGACAAAGTGAGTTGGGCTGAAATTCATCCTAATCTGCATAGCCTGGAAAGCCATATAGAGCTGGGGGAATGGTCCTAAAAGGCTCTCCGTGTTAGTGACGTGTTTGGCATGTGGCCACTGACCATATGGCCAAGTCGACCACTGACAGTAGTTCCCTTTATGAATTGTTTTGGGTCTCCTCTGACATCTGAAATTTGTTTGAATCAGAAAGGTTGGTTTTTGGAAAATGGTTGTTTGAAATGAAATTTTTAATTTGTGGATTATTTTAAAATAAATGGGGTGAATGATTTTTTTTAAAAAATAAAGTTGTTTTGTTTTGGGATTTGTGTTCCTAGGGATGGTCACATGCATAGTGATATATGGGAATGTGGAAGGACGTCTGGTATAGTGGATGGATGCCCGAGGTGGCACAAAAACATGCGTGTGATTGAGACTCTAAGGAATACCAATGGCGAGTGTTTAACCCACCAAACTTGTTTTAAATTAAGGATTTTTTCGAAAAGGAAAGTTTTTATTTTATTATTCCTTGTTTTCTTGTGTTTAGAGCTTATCACCTATGCGGTGTTTCATTTGGAGGATTTTATTTATTGAGTTGGACTTGATTAGGTTCTTGACTTCTCTTGTCCAGCGGTTTCCCCCTTGAAGCTTTGATGGGTGATCATAGTATGGTTGATCAACCTAAAGATTTAATGAATGAGTTTTGGAATCTAGATCCACCTATCTTTTATGGTCAAGAAGACCCTTCCATGGAGGAGGAGTGGATTCGGGGGATTGAAAGGGACTTTAACCTCGTTGATTTTCCCGAGTCGTTGAAGGTTAAGTTTTCAACCTTCATGCTTGAAGGTTCACCGTGGATGTGGTGGAGGTTAGTGTCTTGTAAAAATCCCCATCAAGAGCTTACCTGGGAGTTTTTCAAGGATTTGTTCATTCGAAAGTATTTTATTGAAGAAGAAATGGTGAGAAAGAGGATGGAGATGTGTTATCTGTAACAAGGAAATAGATCCGTGTTGGAATATTTCTAGTGCTTTGTGAATATTTTCCCTTATTATTCAGGGTATTCCATAGATGACTCCATGACGGCTCGACGTTTCGAGGCGGGTCTCTACCCCAATCTACATATGAAGGTTTCAGTTTCCAACCTAACTTCTTTTTTCGATGTGGCGAGAAAATATTTTCATGTTGAAGTTGTGATGACGGGAGTGCTCAAAGTAGTCCTCCATCCTTCAATCCCTATGAGCAGTGGTGAAGATTCTAGTAAGGGGATGAGGAAGTGATTGAAAGTGGATGTAAAAGTTTATGGAATAAAAATGCCTCAGGATCTTTCATCAACCTATTCGGAGTGAGAGATCCTCGTGTGTTATAAGTGTGGAAGTCCAGTTCACAAAAAGTTTTTGCGTGCAAATGCTCTAAAGCCTTGCCAGGCATGTGGACACCTGGGTCACTTGCGATGATTCTGTTGGGGAATTTCTAGAAAGCGTCGCGGAGGAGGTTCTCAGAAGTGATGTGTTGTTGGGTTTTTGTTTAAAGTTTCATGTGTATGTTTCCTTTAACTGTACGGGATCTCTTATCGTTGTAGTTTACTGATGGTGTTTTGGGTTTTGAAATGTATATGGATGTCGTGGGTCTTTTGACAAACATCAGTTTTCAATGTCAGCGTGGTTTTCATTACAGAATTCTATCCTTTCATATGTCAGATCTAAATTTTTTATGTTTCTTATTAGCATTATCAGAACCTAACTGCGAGGTAGGAGATGATTCATCTATTAGAGCTCTAGCCAAAAGGCCTCAGAGTGAAGTTGATGCGTAGTCAGGAACCCTGGGGAATTTCAATGAGTCTGGTTAAGGTTGTGCCTCTCTCGATTCGGTGAGAAAGTTTTAGTGTTTTTGTTATGGTTTCTCTATCATTGTAATTCCCCTCTTGTCACAAAGATCATATTGGATTTACCCCTTGTTCAATGTCAATAATTTTCCTTTTTAGATGTGATTGGTCGATTAATGGCCTTGCGTAGATCACCCATGTGAATCAGTTGTGGCTTTGGTTTGAGTCTACCTCGAAGTGGTGAGTCACGAATAGTTATCCTTTGTAGTTTCATTGATCCAATCCTTGGTCCCTCCCTCCCTCCCTATGAGGTGAGGGTTTTTAGTTCGTGCGGAGTTTTCTGTTAAGATCTTATCCCTTTTGGATGGGACTGAATGATTTAAATATTCTTGATATGTTCCTTCTAGCTTGAGTAAGGCCCAATTCAGCCCTAAGTCGGTGTTTTTGATTGGCCATGTATGGGTTGATTCATTATGGTGGGGAGACCCACCGTGAGTCTCTTTGGGTTTTCTCATAAGTTGTTATCGGATGCTAGATGAGTTCTAATGGTGGGGAGTCCGTTCAGGCCTCCCCTATGCTGGTGATTTATTTCAGGCAATTGGGTTGAGTCCTGTTGGTGGTCCATAGGATGTCCTAGGGTTAGGAGGCTTGATCATTAATATGTGAAATCCTTAGGTGTTGATCGATCGGCTGGATAGTGTTGTGGCTTTCCGAGGGCGAAAAGCATTATGGTGGGGAAAATTGTCACACCCTAACCCGTATGTATAAATTTATTTAATAATTTTTCTGCCTTTAAATATTTTTTGGGGGTTTTGGGTGAGCCCCAGAAGAAATTTTTGAGTTTATGTTAAAAAGTGTGTGCTTTGGGTTCGAGATTATTGGATGCATGGGTAGATTGCAACGCTGCGTGACTTTTCCCAGGTAACTGCGTAGGCTTTTTGTCTTCAAATAATTAAAGTGAATAAATAAATGTTAATTTACTATGTCATTTAATATTTTTATGATTATTAAGAATTTTAATATTTTTATTTCAGATGAAAACTAAATTGTTAATTTTATTATTATTAAAATGAAATAAATACTTTTACTATATTTAATTTTATCATCATGTTTTATATTGTTATTATTTTTATTGTTATTCTATATATTACAATTAAAATATATATTGATTGAAACAATTTTTAGGAATTATTTTATTCTTGTATTAATATTATTGTTATTATGAATATAATAATTATTATTGTTGTTATGATTATGATTGTTATGATTATTATACTTATTATTATTATTATTGTTGTTGTTATTTTGTTATTATTATTTATTAGTTCACCCTTTTTTTAGGGTTGATGTGCGATTTTCTTCCCCCCCCATTTTCCCCTTGCTGCGCGCATCCCAATGCTCCCCTGTAGCGCCGCCTCCCGGCCATAGCACAACCCTCCTCCTACTTCCTGTACATCGTCGACCTCAGCCTCCCTCCATCTCAGTGGAGCACCGCTTCTCCCCAGCACCCCAGCCTCCTTGGCCTCTCATTTCTTCTCAGTGCACAGTAGCCCGGTGAAGCTCTTGTTTCCTGGCACGGCCCCTACTGGTTGGTGCGGCAACCTTCTGCTTCCTGCAGCGAAGCCTCCGCCCCACTTTGGCCAACCACCGTCTATACCTGGATTTTTTTTAAATACGTTTTTCTAAAAAAAAATCTGAAAAACTACCTAGGTCAGTTTTTTTTAAAAAATACGCTACAAAGGCAGCATCGCAGATGCCGCCTTTGTTTTAGCACACAAAGGTGGTATCTGCAATGCCGCCTTTTCTCCCCCGCGCCACCTTTGGCCCGGATCGATGACATGGCAAAGGCGTCCGGGGGGAGGCCGCCTTTCGCCTCAGGGTAAGGCGAAAGACGGCATCGCAGAAGCCGCCTTTGGCCATACGCAGAGGCGAAAGGCGGCTTCCACGATGCCGCCTTCGCCTGAACTCCTTATAAAAGGGCGGCCACCCCCCCCCCCCTCCCCTCTCCTCACTTGCTCATTGCATTCCTCACTTCCTCCTCACTTCATCTCTCCAAATTTCTCTCTCTCTCTAAGAAATTCCTATGCTGTGCGAGTTTTTACGAAGCTTCATTTAGAGGTATGTTTCTTTATTTAATTTAATGTTTTTATTTAATTAATTTAATTTTGTTTAGTTTTAAATCTTTCATTTGTTAAGTAGTTTAGGTAGTTCTTAATATTTGGTTATTTGGTTTTTTTAATTAGTTATATATAGTTTTAAATAATTACTATTAGGTAGTATAGATTAAGTATAGATTAACTTAAGATTAAGTATTTAGAAATTTTGGTTGCTTAAAGATTATGTGGTTATCTACGCAATTAAATTCCTATCTGGATACAAACAAGTGGATGTGGCTCTGGCACAGATGTACATAGGGGTAAAACCCGAAAACACCGCTTCGAGCTAGACTCGAACGGGAACTGGTGCACGATAACGGGCCTTGCTGCATCCTGGTTTGACACTCCCAGGGAATATGCTTAAGATGATTCATATTTTCTTTATAAACTACTAAAATTTATAAGAGAAGAAAAAGCAAATCAGTATATTTATCAATGATAAATGATAAATATAATGTTATAGAATCAAATAAGGACATAAGAATTAACGAATTAAAGTTATTATTAGTTAATTATAAAATAATAGAATAATTAATGATTAGTTGTTATTAGTTAATTTTAGAATAATTAATAAATAACATAGGATTAAAACATGGATTCATATAATGATTAGCTAACGATACTAATGATCAGTATATTTATCAATGATAAATGATAAATATAATGTTATAGAATCAAATAAGGACATAAGAATTAACAAATTAAAGTTATTATTAGTTAATTATAGAATAATAGAATAATTAACGATTAGTTATTATTAGTTAATTTTAGAATAATTAATAAATAACATAGGATTAAAACATGAATTCATATAATGATTAGCTAACGATACTAATGAACATATAAAGTGAAATGAATAAGAACAAAAAAACTAAATAAAAAGGCACTCTAAAATTACATTATAATAAATATCATATGGTCAAACATCAGTAGCTTAGTTTATGGTATAGAAAGGCGCAATAAAATTACATTATAATAAACATCATATCGTCAAACATAATTGTTAATATTTTGTTACACTATCATAATTTTTATGAAAGAAACATTTTTGACGTAGAGAGCCATGTTTTCCTGTGCGTACTGTTATGGGGAGATTATTCAAACTGAGCAAGGAGCTTCTTACAGTACAAAACCAATTACGGTGGTTAGTATAGTTGATTATGTTACCATAAGTGACCTTAAAGATAGAATTCGTGTTTCCTTAAATCTGGGACCTGATCAAGAGATAATGTCTATGAGCTATAGACATTTGCAATTTCCAACAACACTGTGGCATATAGCTTGTCCATTGGTTGCTGATGCGCAGTGGGTCCAAGCAATTAATTTATTTTCTCAACGGTTAGATGGTACCATGATGGAGTTATATGTTGTTGTTGCTACTGTACAACAACAATGTCCACTTGTACAAAGAAGTAGAAATATAAGAGTGGTTGAAGACAGTCTACCTCATGACATTGAGCCTATTCCAAATGATGCAGCAGAAGAGGACAACATAGATGATCTCCTGGATATACATGTCAATCCGACTTCTGATGAGGAGTTTCGTAATGATGGATCAGATGGTGACAACAGTGCTAATGAGGAGGGACCAACAGAAGATAGAGAGGAGGTTTTGAGAAATGCAATTGTTGTAAATCAACCTCGGTCAATAAATCATCCACCACTATTTTCATCTTGGTCAGAAGCAATGACACACGTGCCTGAATTCGATAATACTATTCTCACACTGACAACTGAGTTCCCTGGAGTTGTACCAGATAGGTTTAGTGAGGTGGACAAAACCTTATATATTGGAAGGAATTTTCCCAGTAAAGATGCCTTAAAAAGCACGTTAAAGAGATTTCATATTGAGAGAAACTTCAACTATATAGTTCACGAATCATGCCGTAGTAAATATGTTATACGGTGCATGAAGTATGGGGATGATTATAGATTTCTCTTAAGGGCTATTCCAGACATTACATTTGGAGGTTGGAGAATCTCAAGGATTGAGGCGGCTCATACTTGCGTTCAGCCAAGTCTCACACAAGATCATACTTCATTGGATGCAGAATTTGTGTCATCTATTGTTGTTGAGATGATTAGGACATGCCAAGATGTTCCAATATCCCTTGTGCAAGAGAGGATTATACAGACATTCGGTTATAAGATTTCCTATAATAAGGCATGGATGGCGAAACAGAAGGCAATTGTGAAGGTATATGGTGATTGGGATGACTCATATCAAGTATTTCCGCAATTGGTAGCCATACTGAGGCATCATAACCAAGCTGTCTTCCATCTGGATACAAACGAACATGTGTCTCCTGATAATCGACTTGATCCATCTCGTGTTCAATTTCATCGGTTGTTCTGGGCATTCCTTCCTTGTATCTCTGCATTTCGTTTTTGCAAACAATTTATTCAGATTGATGGAACATTTCTGTATGGAAAATACAAGGGCGTATTGTTGATTGTAGAAACCCAAGATGGAAATCGTTCACCTCTTCCGCTTGCCTTTTCCATTGTAGAGAAAGAAAATTATGAATCATGGAGTTGGTTTCGGGCATGTATCAGCAACCATTTCACCAACATTCATGGAGTTTGTTTGATATCTGATCTCCATCGATCAATTAATGAGGCAATCAATTCAGATCCTGATACATGGAGATACCCAAATGCACATCATCGGTTCTGCATTAGACACATTGCTAGAAATGTGCATAAAAAATTCCACAACGAACCGATGAAGAAGGCAATCACGAGGCTTGGTACGTATTTTATTCATTCTGTTTTACTATTTCAATATAAATATAAAATCAATTTATGTGAAATATCATCTACGTTTTGTAGCATATGAGTCAGACCAACGACGATTAGAAGAACGTTTTGAACAAATTCGTCAGGCTAATCAAGAAGTTTATGATTATATGATGCGGATTCCAAAAGAGAAATGGACATTGGCATACGACGGGGGAAAGAGGTACGGACACATGACGAAAAACATTGTGCAGTGCATAAATGGTATCTTCAAAGGACTTCACAAGCTACCTATAACCACCTTAGTTCAGGAGACATTATATCGATGTGTGAAGTACTTTGTGGATAGACAAAAACTAGCATCAGATGGAATACATCAAGGGATAAGATATGGAAGAAACTTTCAACGAGAGATTGAAAAAAATATTGAAGAAGCTTATGGTTATCACGTCTATCTCTTTCGAAGAGAAGACTCCCGATTTGAAGTTCAAGAGTGTTCAGACCCCATCACAAATCACGTCGGTGAAAAAATGGTGGTATTACTGGAAACAAGGCAATGCCAATGTGGAAAATTTCAGGCCTTACGATTTCCATGTACACACGTCATCGCAACATGTGCCTCTGTGAACATCTCATGGGAAGCATATGTTGATCCAGTGTACTGGATGGATATCATTTCCAACTGTTATGTTGCACCATGGACACCTATTGGGGAGTATCGTTATTTCCCAATGCCTGAAGGCCAGCCGATAGTGATACCTGACATGAATCGGTTACGTCCTCGTGGGAGACCAAAGGTGAGTAGGATGCGTAATGAGATGGACTGGCCTCAAGAACAAGGACAGAGTTTGCGATGCACAATATGTCATAAAGAAGGTCATAACTGGAAGCGATGCCCTAACGTTGTTGGGTTGACTTCACAGTCTCATTCATAATGATGTATTGTCTTCATTGTGACATTCCCATATTGTAAACTAAATGTTGTTATCTCTTCTTTATTCCTTGGTTTTCTAAACCCCAAAAATCTGAGATAAGTTTTCATATTAATATTCATTCTTTCAAGAAATAACTATAAATATGAGATAATAAAATTTATTTCAAAACTCCGAAAGCGGAACACATAACCCATATTGAAAAGTGTATGTCAGTTAACCCATTAACATGTTTCCTGGACGTTAATATTAAAAAATTTAACCCTAAACCCTCCAACCTAAACCCCAATCTAAACATGCAAAATATTTTAGCAAACTGTTCTATAACAAATTTATAGTATCATAATAGTTAGCATAAGATATTGAATACATACAATTAGATAAATTCTAAAAACATCATTACTAATTGACATGGTTTATCTTAATCCAATCCATAAGTAGTTAATCACAAAGCTTCCCCAAAATATGTGTAACCCAATTCAAGACTCAATATTTTAGATAACATAACTTATTTCATATTAATATTCATGCTTTCAAGAAATAACTTTAAATATGAGATAATAGAATTTATTTCAAAACTCCGAAAGCGGAACACTTAACCCATATTGAAAAGTGTATGTCAGTTAACCCATTAACATGTTTCCTGAACGTTAATAATAAAAATTTTAACCCTAAACCCTCCAACCTAAACCTCAATCTAAACATGCAGGATATTTTAGCAAACTATTCTATAACAAATTTATAGTATCATAATAATTAGCATAAGATATTGAATATATACAATTAGATAAATTCTAAAAACATCATTACTAATTGACATGGTTTATCTTAATCCAATCCATAAGTAGTTAATCATAAAGCTCCCCCAAAATATGTGTAACCAAATTCAAGACTCAATATTTTAGATAACATAACTTATTTCATATTAATATTCATTCTTTCAAGAAATAACTTTAAATATGAGATAATAGAATTTATTTCAAAACTCCAAAATCAGAACACTTAACCCATATTGAAAGGTGTATGTCAGTTAACCCATTTACATGTTTCCTGGACGTTAATATTAAAAAATTTAACCCTAAACCCTCCAACCTAAACCCCAATCTAAAAATGCAGGATATTTTAGCAAACTGTTCTATAACAAATTTATAGTATCATAATAATTAGCATAAGATATTGAATACATACAATTAGATAAATTCTAAAAACATCATTACTAATTGACATGGTTTATCCTAATCCAATCCATAAGTAGTTAATCACAAAGCTCCTCTAAAATATGTGTAACAAAATTCAAGACTCAATATTTTAGATAACATAACTTATTTCATATTAATATTCATGCTTTCAATAAATAACTTTAAATATGAGATAATAGAATTTATTTCAAAACTCCGAAAGTGGAACACTTAACCCATATTGGAAAGTAAATGTCAGTTAACCCGTTTACATGTTTCCTGGACGTTAATATTAAAATTTTTAACCCTAAACCCTCCAACCTAAACCCCAATGAAAATATGCAGGATATTTTAGCAAAATGTTCTATAACAAATTTATAGTATCATAATAATTAGCATAAGATATTGAATACATACAATTAGATAAATTTTAAAAACATCATAATGTTATATTTACATTTTACACTTACGACTCATTTTCTTTGTTTATATGCAGATGGATGATACCATACTAATCACTCAACAGCCTACCCATATTTCGCAGGCCGTGTTAGAGGGTCATCCAGATCGATTTGAGAAGGTGCGTCGAGCGCACCATTTTCATCACATGGAGCCTCCACATGCCATTAGACCTTACTTGCGCCGTGCTGGCTTCTATGACCTTGCCGTATCAGATTTTTCATTTGTAGATCATTACCTACTTGCTGCCCTCGTTGAGAGATGGAGACCAGAGACACACACATTTCACTTGCCTGAGGGAGAGATGACCATCACCCTCGAGGATGTCGCAGTGCTTCTCGGTCTTCCTATCTAGGGGAGACCTGTTATTGGACCCACTCGTGTAGCTTGGCCAGACCTTGCTCAACGCTTGTTAGGCATTGATATTTTGTCCGACTGTAGGGCTACAGATGGATCGTCCATATCTATGCGTTGGTTGGAGTCGCAGATTCCACATTTAAAGGATGATGATGATGAGCAGAACGTCATGCGTTACTCCCATGCATATATCTTACGACTCATTGGTGGGACCATGTGTACTGATCACTCGGGGATGCATGTGTATATGATGTATCTACCCCTACTAGAGGACTTTGATCGGGCTGGGACGTACAGTTGGGGATCAGCCTGCTTGGCATACACGTACAGATCATTATGCAGACTATCCCATAGGGACCGTACAGGTCTTGGAGGATGCATCATCCTTATTCAGATGTGGGCATGGGAGCGCATCCCAGCATTCCGTCCTGACCTTGCTGGTCCACCGGTCGAGATGGAGGTGCTGCATGATGCTCCGCGTGGACACTGGTATGATAAGTCATTTCTATTGGTTTTTGATTCTACTATGAGTTATTAACTATAATTTCTCATTATTTGTCATTATCGTTGTATTTTACAGGTGGTGTCAGCGACACATTTTTGACGTGGTTCCGAGACAGCATTTGGGCGTATATCGGCTACAGTTGGACTGTCTATTACCTGATCAGGTATGTATATACAATCTATCACTGTGTAACATTTTTAATAATAACATCAATTTTGGTTTTTAGTTGGGTGTTTTTTGACAAAATCACTTGTCATTTCAGATTTCATGGCTTCCATACTAGAGTATTATGGACCAGTTGCCAGCATACTGCACTGTTGGGCTTGAGGATGCTATGGCTGTAGTACCCCTCATTCACTTTCATATTATTGAGTGGCAGCAGCCTGACAGGGTCATGCGCCAATTTTTTCGTACTCAGCCGATTCCATTACCATCTAGACAGACAGACAAGCTTCATGGGATGAAGCTGATAGGGAGGCAGGATGATGACTGGTCCCAAGTACATGTGAGTTTTATCGATTGCTGGCACAGACGTGCAGAGTTACGTATTCAGGGTGTTCCTACAAATCGATTCTCTCTTTCAGAGCAGGTTGACTATGCGCCATGGTATAGACTGAAGTCTATACTGTATCTTACCCAAGCTGGCATAGAGATGTAGAGGATGGTAAGTTAATAAATTCCTATTAGTTTGTTTATTGAATTATTTTATAATTCCATTTGAATCTACTTACAGGGAAGTCACACAGAGCAGCTTGTTCGCATGAGTAATGAAGAGGAGGAGGGGGTCTTTAGCCGGGCAGCCGTCCACGCTACAGCGCTGGAGGTGAGGGCATCCTTTCATGCACTTTCCGGGAGCATCTTCACGCGTCTGGCTTGGAGACAAGAGGTTCCTGCCCCAAAGGAACATCCTGCAGCTGCTGCTGGTGCTGAGGATCCACGACCACGGCGACGTAGACAGCGTCGTGCTGCACGTGAGGCCTCGCCTGTTCCACAGGCAGAGGTCGAGCCTCTAGTAGTCCAGGATCATCCTATTCAGGATGTGCCTCAGGTGGCATGGGATTAGTCTTTCCTGACAGGATATCCGCAATTCTCTCCATCTTGGGTTCCAGATCCTTCACAACCTTGGATTCTAGAGCCGTCGTCATCTTCGGGTATAGCTCCATCACAGGCTTCGTTCCCCTCTACGATGGAGGCAGGTCCTTCTACCACCCTAGTGGGAGAAGGATCCGAATGGCAGTACGAGATGCAGTTGACAGCTCCTCCCACTGACACACAGATGGAGGATGCGACGGTCGACGTTTCAGTGCCCGAGGATCAGCCTTCTCCAGGTCATCAGAATCCACTGCGCACTCGACGCGAACGTCCTATTCGCAGAAAACCATGTGGGGCGGAATCTCCTCGCCACAGACATATTCATTGATTGTACATTATTGTTTACATGTTTTATGTGTACTGAAATCAAAATACTATTTTTACTTGTTGGTTAGAGTGGAATCTCAGGAGGGGGTAAATTAGGTTTTATTTATATATATTTATATAACCATACGAATATAATAATAAAACATTAATAATTACTAATTACCTAATTAATAATTATATAATTAATAATTATATTACTAATTAACTATTTAATTAGTATATAATTAATATTTATATTACGAAATAACTAATTAATTAGTATATAATTTGTAATTTGGTAATTAGTGTTTATTAATCATTAATTATATAATAACTAATTAGTTAAATAGTAATAAAATTATCAATTATATAATACTTAATTATTACATATATAATAAATATTTAGTTAATTAGAAATATAATTAATAATTATAACTAATTAATTAGTAATTGGTAATTATTAATTAGTTAATCAGTAATATAAATATTTATTATAATTATTCATTATAAGAGGGTTTGCCCTAAAAATCATTCTGCATTTTCGATGTGGGATTCAGGTTCTACCTTTACTACGCAGTACATTCTGCATTTCCAATGTGGGATTCTGTTTCAAGTACGTGACTTTGAAATACAATAAAATATAAACTATAAGGCCAATATAAATGAAATTTTAAAGATTGATTAAACATATAATAAATAGTTGAAAACAAAAAGAATTTCCTCAAAAATGTTGATGAAAAATAATCTATAACCTTTCAAAACTGCCTACTTGAAACTTAAAAATGTTTCAAATAAGTGAATTTGAAAGACTGTAAAATATAAACTATAAAACGAATATAATTGAAACTTTAAACATTGATTAAAAATATAATAAATAGTTGAAAACAAAAGAAATTTCCAAAAAAATGTTGATGAAAAGTAATTTATATGCTTTCAAAACCGCATACTTGAAACTTAAAATTTTTCAAGTACGTGACTTTGAAAAACCATAAAACATAAAATAGAAGACCAATATAAATGAAACGTTAAACATTGATTAAACATATAAGAAATAGTTAAAAACAAAAGCAATTTCTGAAAAAAATGTTAATGAAAAATAATTTATAAGCTTTCAAAACCGCCTACTTGAAACTTAAAAATGTTTCAAGTACGTGACTTTGAAAGATTATAATTGTATTACTAATTAACTAATTAATTATTATATAATTAATAGTTATATTAATAATTAAATAATTATTTATTATATAAGTAATAATTAATGAGTAATAATTAATAATTAATAATTTAATGAATAGTTATAATTAATATTTATATTACTAATTAACTAATTAATAATTACTAATTACTTATTAATAATTATTAATTACTAATTACTAATTATAATGAATAATTATAATAAATATTTATATTACTAATTAACTAATTAATAATTAATAATTAATATTTACTAATTAATTAGTTATAATTATTAATTGTATTTCTAATTAACTAAATATTTATTATATATGTAATAATTATATTACTAATTAATTATTATATAATTAATGATAATATTACTAATTAACTAATTAATTATGACATATTTAATTATTAATAATTACTAATTAATAATTAAAAATTATAATGAATAAATGTAATTAAAAATTATATTACTAATTTACTAATTAATTGTTATATAATTAATAATTATATAACTAATGAACTAACTAACTATTATATAATTAATTATTAATAATTAATAATTAATAATTATAATGACTAATTATAATTAATAATTATAATGACTAATTATAATTAATATTTATATTACTAATTAACTAATTACTAATTACTAATTACTAATTACTAATTACTAGTTACTAATAATTAGTAAGTGGTTTTGAAAGCTTATAATTATTTTTTATCATCATTTTTTATGATTTTTTTTTGTTTTCAACTATTTTTTATTTGTTTAATCCATGTTTTAAGTTTCATTTATATTGGCCTTATATTTTATATTTTATAGTCTTTCAAAGTCACGTACTTGAAAAATTTTAAGTTTCAAGTATGCGGTTTTGAAAGATTATAAATTACTTTTCATCAACATTTTTTTGGAAATTTCTTTTGTTTTCAACTATTTATTATATGTTTAATCAATTTTTAAAGTTTCAATTATATTCGTTTTATAGTTTATATTTTACAGTCTTTCAAATTCACGTATTTGAAACATTTTTAAGTTTCAAGTAGGCGGTTTTGAAAGGTTATAGATTATTTTTCATCAACATTTTTTAGGAAATTCTTTTTGTTTTCAACTATTTATTATATGTTTAATCAATGTTTAAAATTTCATTTATATTGGCCTTATAGTTTATATTTTATTGTATTTCAAAGTCACGTACTTGTAACAGAATCCCACATCGGAAATGCAGAATGTACTGTGCAGTAAAGGTAGAACCTTAATCCCACATCGAAAATGCAGAATGATTTTCAGGGCAAGCCCTCTTATAAAAGGGAGGCCTGGGTAAGAGTTTCTGTTTGAATCCAGACTACTGTAATGGCTGTAGTGCTGGATCTTTAATAGCAGAGAAATTTTGCTAAATTTTTTTGTTTTGTTTATATATATATATATATAAACAAAACAAAAAAAAATAAAAAAAAAATTTCAAAAAAAAAAAAAGATTTTTTTAGGAGAAAGGCGGCATCGCGGATGCCGCCTTGGCCCCAAAATGCAAAGGCGGCATCAGGGATGCCGCCTTTGAGGTGCATTTTTTAAAAAAAAAATTGCTGTAAGCGTTTTCTGGAATTTTTTTTTAAAACGTAAAAAAAAAATCCGTCTATACCTCCCTCCTTTGGAGTAGCCTCACCTTTCTTCGAGTTTTTTTTAATAATTTTTTTAAAAAAAATATTTTTTAAAAACAGGCTAGGTTAAAAAAAAATTTGGAAATATGCCACAAAGGCGGCATCCTTGATGCCGCCTTTGGGCTCGGGTGAAAGGCGGCATCCTAGATGCCGCCTTTCCCCTAAAACAGAAAAAAAATATTTTTTCTTGAATTTATATTTTTTTTTCTTTTTATTTTTTTTGTTTTGTTTATATATATATATATATATATATATATATATATATATATATATAAACAAAATAAAAAAAACACAAAAAAAAAATTTCAGCCGAATTTATCCGGTATTTAAAATCCAGCAGTACTGTCATTACAGCAATCTGGATTCTGACAAAAGCTCTCACCCAGGGCTCCTTTTTATAAGAGTGCTTACCTTGGAAATCATTCTGTATTTCCGATGTGGGATTCTGGTTCTCCATTTCCTGCACATAACTTTCTGTATTTCCGATGTGGGATTTTGTTTCAAGTACGTGACTTTGAAAGACTATAAAATATAAACTATAAGGCCAATATAAATGAAACTTAAAACATGGATTAAACATATAAAAATAGTTGAAAAAAAAATCATAAAAAATAATGATAAAAAATAATTTATAAGCTTTCAAAACCACTTACTTTAAACATAAGAAGTTTCAAGTACGCGATTTTGAAAGCTTATAAAATATAAAGTAAATGACCAATATAAATAAAACTTAATACATGAATTAAACATAAAACAAATATTTGAAAATATAAAGAATTTCGTAAAAAATATTGATGAAATATAATTTATAAGCTTTCAAAACGACCAACATGAAACTTAAAAATGTTTCAAGCATGTGACTTTGAAAGCCTATAAAATATAAACTATAAGACCGATATAAATGAAACATAAAACACGGATTAAACATGTAACAAATAGTCGAAAATAAAAAGAATTTCGTAAAAAATGTTCATGAAAAATTATTTATAAGATTTCAAAACCACCTACTTGAAACTTAAAATGATTAAAGTATGCAGTTTTGAAAGACTAAAATATAAACTATAAGACCGATATAATTTAAAGTTAAAACATGGATTAAACATATAATAATTTATTTAACTATTAAATTAATATTATTAATAATTAATTATATAATAGTTAAATAGTAATATAATTATTCATTATAATTATTTATTAGTAATTATTAAAAATTATTATATAATAAATAAGTAGTTAATTAGTAATATATTTATTCATTATAATTATTCATTATAACTATTATTTATTATTTATTATTTATATAATACTTAATTAGTAATATAATGATTAATTATATAATTATTAACTATATAATAAATAATTATTTAATTAGTAATATCATTATTAATTATATAATAATTAATTAGTTAATTATAAATAAGATAATTAATTATAATAAGTAATTATAATTATTAATTCGTAATTATTAATTGATAATTATGTAAAAATTAATTAGTTAATTTATAATATTATTATTAATTATATAATAATTAATTAGTAAATTTGTAATATGATTTTTAATTATAATTATTCAATATAATAATTAATTATTAAATTTGTAATATGATTTTTAATTATAATTATTCATTATAATTATTAATTAGTAATTAATAATAATTAATTATATAAAAATTAGTTATTTAATTTTTAATATTATTATTAATTATATAATAATAAATTACTAAAATAGTAATAAAATTTTTAATTACATTTATTCATTATAATTATTAATTATTAATTAGTTAATTAGTAATATAAATATTAATTACAATTAGTCATTATAATTATTAATTAATAATTATTAATAATTAATTATATAATAGTTATTTAGTTCATTAGTTATATAATTATTAATTATATAACAAATAATTAGTAAATTAGTAATATAATTTTTAATTACATTTATTCATTATAATTTTTAATTAGTAATTATTAATAATTAAATATGTCATAATTAATTAGTTAATTAGTAATATTATCATTAATTATATAATAATTAATTAGTAATATAATTATTACATATATAATAAATATTTAGTTAATTAGAAATATAATTAATAATTATAACTAATTAATTAGTAATTAGTAATTATTAATTATTAATTAGTTAATTATTAATATAAATATTTATTATAATTATTCATTATAATTAGTAATTAGTAATTAATAATTATTAATAAGTAATTAGTAATTATTAATTAGTTAATTAGTAATATAAATATTAATTATAACTATTCATTAAATTATTAATTATTAATTATTACTCATTAATTATTACTTATATAATAAGTAATTAGTTAATTATTAATATAACTATTAACTATATAATAATTAATTAGTTAATTAGTAATATAATTATAATCTTTCAAAGTCACGTACTTGAAACATTTTTAAGTTTCAAGTAAGCGGTTTTGAAAGCTTATAAATTATATTTCATTAACATTTTTTTTTGAAAATTGCTTTTGTTTTCAACTATTTCTTATATGTTTAATCAATGTTTAACGTTTCATTTATATTGGTCTTCTATTTTATGTTTTATGGTCTTTCCAATTCACACACTTGAAAAATTTTAAGTTTCAGGTATGTGGTTTTGAAAGCTTATAAATTACTTTTCATCAACATTTTTTTGGAAATTTCTTTTGTTTTCAACTATTCATTATATGTTTAATCAATGTTTAAAGTTTCAATTATATTCGGTTTATAGTTAACATTTTACAGTCTTTCAAATTCACGTATTTGTAACATTTTTAAGTTTCAAGTAGGCGGTTTTGAAAGGTTATAGATTATTTTTCATCAACATTTTTGAGGAAATTATTTTTGTTTTCAACTATTTATTATATGTTTAATCAATGTTTAAAATTTCATTTATATTGGCCTTATAGTTTATATTTTATTGTATTTCAAAGTCACGTACTTGAAACAGAATCCCACATGGGAAATGCAGAATGTACTGCACAGTAAAGGTAGAACCTGAATCCCACATCGAAAATGCAGAATGATTTTCAGGGCAAACCCTCTTATAAAAGGGAGGTCTGGGTAAGAGTTTCTGTTAGAATCCAGACTGCTGTAATGGCTGTAGCGCTGGATCTTTAATAGTAGAGAAATTCTGCTGAATTTTTTTGTTTTGTTTATATATATATATATATATAAACAAAAAAAAACAAAAAAAATAAAAATAAAAATAAAAATTTTCAAAAAAAATATTTTTTTAGGAGAAAGGCGGCATCCCGGATGTCGCCTTTGCATTTCGGGGGCAAGGCGGCATCTGCGATGCCGTCTTTGCGCTGCGGGTGAAAGGCGGCATCCGCGATGCCACCTTTGAGGTGCATTTTTTAAAAAAAATTTGCCAGAAGCGTTTTCTGGAAAATATTTTTTTTTAAACATAAAAAAATCCGCTTTCTTCCCCATTCAACAACCTGTGAACACTACTCCCCCGATGCATTCCCTTTTCTGCACGCATGCAGGCTAGCCACCTCCCGACACAACACCCCCTGGCTCCCATGCTAAGCGGCATATCTGGCGCTACCACCCTCGACCGGCCCTCCTCCGGCCGACAATACCCTTGGTCAACCCCTCACTATTGTTTCTTTTCCAGCGATCCCCTTATCTGGTGGCAACTCCTCTTTTGAACACACGGACCCCCTCCAGTCGCTGGTCTCTCTTCGATCGCAGCATGTTATAGCCCCCCGGATGCGGCCCCTTCTCCGGCTCAAACCAGTGGCACAACTTTTCCCTTCCGGCGCACCCTCTCTTTGCCAACGCAACCCTCGCTGATGACCTCTATGTGCGAAGCATCCCCAGCTAGTGCACCCAGCTCCCTACTCTAGTGACCCCACTTCTGGTCACGAATGCTGCCATTCTTTGCAGACAACCTATCCGGCCAGCAGTCCGCCCCCGACCAGCCAGCGCCTTCCGACATCACCTCTAAATGCATTTTTCTCTTTCCATCTGTATACTTTTCTTCTTGGTTTATCTTATTCTTGTTTTTACACTTGTTTGATTAGGGTTTTTGGTTAATTTATTGGTTGTTCTTAGTAGGTTTGAGATTTTAGAACCCACGCGGAGTGACCTCGCGCCTTGGTTCCGAGGTAGGTTTCCCATGCACTGACCTTATAAATTAAAGAATCATTAATTTTATATTTTTCACCACTTATATTTATGTTAAATATAGTTTATTACCCTCTTGGTTAAGTTTTTAATGTGCGGATAATGTTTTAGGACTTTTTTTTTATAATTTGGTTTGTTCTGATAAATTAGCTCACACCGCGTGTTTGATGAAAAATTGGCTGGTTGGCCTTCAAATTTTTTTTGTGGCATTGAAAGTATACTGTTGTTTCCTTAACAATCTTTTGAAATTCAAAATGTTGGTTTGAGGTTTCTTGAAAGATATTTTTTAAAAAAGCATTTATTTATGGAAATGAAAGTGCGCTTTGGTTTTTTTAAGGTTACTTTGTCTTTTGAAATATGTTTGTCTTTTTTAAATTAGTTTTTCCTGTCAAATTGAATTGTAACCCAATTAGCATTTCATAAAAGCTTGTTTTGTTTGGAAGTGTTTCGGAAATGTTTTGAAGGGATTTTTTTTAAAAATGATTTTATATGGTAAACGGTGTGTCATGAACCTCAATAAAAATTGGTATACATCTTTGATAAATAATGTTTTTATGGAATGTTTAAGGGTCTGTTTGACCACTTTGTGCAAATAAGTGGTAGTGATTATTATGAAAACCTCCGATGGTTGATCCTATTACCTTGACAACATGAAATGCTTGGGGTCCGCTCAGTATGGAATCCCCAGGTTCCATCATGTGTGTTCCTCGGTTGGGAACCATTAGTAATTTATTTATTTTAAGGCATGAGAGTAGACCTTGGGGTGACTTAGGTTGTGGCCTGTTATGATTATTATTATAAATATTGCTTGTGATTTGATGTTCAAAGGCATCTGATGGCCCACCACCTTTAATACCTAAGACATTGGAACGTGACATATTGAGAGAATTGTTTGGGACATATACTGCACTGGTAGGTTATGGTATTGACCAGTGGCCTATTTTAAGCGAATATGTTTGGGTTTATTGTAATGGGATTTTCCCTCAGCCTTCTTGAGAAAGGATGACTAAGTGTTTTGGAGCATTAGATTTCATCGTATATGGCATGATATTGTAGATGGGGTCATAGGTTTTAGTGTCATCTAGATTATTCTCGATCTCTCAGGTTCACCTATGTCTAGTGATTTTTAGCTATTGAACTGTTGCAGAGATATTTTCATCCCTATTTACATTGCCATTTCTATATATGCATTTGTACCCTTGTGTGGTTTTTTTCATGAAAAGAGAAATTTTGGTTTTCCTAAGTCCCGTGATAATGTTTTTAAAAGAAAATATGTTTCAAACTCTTTTGTTCTAGTTTTTGAATGAAATCATTGCTTACCCCTAGAAATAGCATGGAAACACTAAAGGTTAAATTTTGGGTTTTCAAATGATTAAGGTAAATGGTTTGTAATTTGTTTTGAAGTAATTTTTTTTGGAATGCATACTTTAATATATTGTAGTTCATACTTATAATTGATGTTTTCTTAAATTTTAAAGGTAACACATTGGGAATAGATATCTGGATAACATAATGGGTTTTAATAGTCACGCCTATAGTTCTCTTCAGTATTTAGTGTTTGTACAAGAACCATATTGGATGTGCTCACCTTGGGAGATGCTTGATCATTGAGTCAGAGATTGACCCGGAGGGTCACACGGAGATAGTTTAGTCATCGAGTTCGGTTAGTGTTATCTTATTCAGTTCTTGTTTAGTTGTGTGTTTAGTTTATTTATTTTGAACTGATATTTATTATTTATTCTACTTTTATTTATTTTTCTTGGGAAAAACTATTTCCACAATCTCTATTGATGCCCTGGCAGTTGTTGCCAGCCCGGGAGGATCGGAAACGCCTCTCAGGCCTTCCCGCAGATCGGCTCAGGTGACCAGTTCAGGGTCGACCCGGGTTGGTTTGTGACACACCCTTAATATGTCTTTATTTTCATGTGATCCACATATATCATAAACAAATATTTCATAAATAATCCCAAAAATAATAAAAGATATGGGTTTCATTTCAAAATCGTGACGTTTTTAAAAGTGGTTAAAAGCTTGATCGTTATGTCATTTTTAACCCATGGAAAGGAAATGAAGTTTTCATGTTTGTAAATTCCAGAATCAAATATATCATTTTTATGTCTTTATAAATTAACCTAAAAACGAAATAGTTTTGGGTATTAAAATAAATAAAATAAGATAATTTCTTTAGAAAAAGATATAAAGATTTTGAGACAAAGATTCTGCAACATAACGACTATACAACATGGTTTTAGAAAATATTGAAAAGAGAAGGGATAAGGGTCACCCATTCATAAATAACTCAAAATAGAGTATGGGTACAGAATAAAAATAATAATATCATGTTATGGATATTTGAATGACATACCACAAGAAAAGGAAACTTGAATGAAAAGAGAATATGTGATTTCTTTTACGAAAAATCCAGCAGCCTAACGGCCTCACTTAAAATTAAGAAAAATAAGTTGATGGGAGTGGAAAGATTCTATCATCATTTGGAGATAAAATGGACAATAATAAGGGCAGAGAATAACATACCCCAACATAATAAGATGGAAACTATAAGACATAACATAAAGGAAGTAATGACTTACAAGAGGATGGTGAAAGGTTCCCTTACCTTGAAGTGTAACTTCAAAAAATTGAAGGTTGTGACCTTTGGGTGACTGAGGGAACCTTGGGAGTAATCGTTGGGAGGTAAAAAAGTAGTGATTCATTGAGGAGGAATTTTTAATGAAAGGAATGAAGGAATTGGTTGGTATTTATAGCAAAAGTGAGTGAATATTTTATTAATTTCCAAGGCACACCTCATTAGTGGTATTTGCAAAACCATGGGCATTCCCATGGTATTTTCCCATGTTATTGGCCAATTGGGAAACCTCGAAACATATATTACTATTAAAAAGACGACCAGAATTATTACATCAAGATTACATCATTAATGATGTCATTAAACACACTGAAACTCAAAACTGTATTTTAACTATTCATTGAAAAACAAAACATTTTATAAAAATATCATAAATTTACCCTAAAATAACATTGATTCTCTGAATTTAAAAATGAACTCCATTTTATGAAAATAATTTTCAAAATATTTTTTATTTTATTTTTAAATAAAATCATTATTTATTTCAAAAAAATAACTTTTAAAAAATAACTATTTTTATAACATCGTGAGAATTTAATCTTGGTCCCATAAAATTATCTTATAACCATAAGGAAATAAAGTAACAATTTATGATTTCATTTTATGAAAATAAAATTCCATTTTAAATTATTAAATTATTCATAAAATTGTAATTTAAATATTTATGACATACATAAAAACAAAAACTTATACTATGATCGTTTTTTTCACATTTAAAATTTCTAAATTATATTTATACATTCATGGGTGATGTTTCTATTTTTTTGGCTTATTTACTATTCATTACTATTCATAAGGGTAAAATTACTATTCCAAAGGATTAAGTTACTATTTACCTAAAAAAATAAGATGATCTCATTAGACTCTAAATATCTTACTGATCGTAGCCGTGTATGTCTATTTTTTGGAAATCATTACAGAGAAAAACTTATTTAATAATAGAATATTTTTTAACTATTCATAAAAATAACACTATTAATCAAATACTATTCATTTGGAACACACTATTCATCTAACACTATTCATCAAAAAAATATTATTTATCAAAAAATTGACAATTCTTAGAAATCTTCTAAAAATTCAGCCCATATTAATTTTGACATTTGAAAATCAAAAAGGATGTTTATTTAACCATAGAAATTCTCTATGTAGGAGAAATTTGTCTTAAATATAAAAATACTTATTTATTGAAAATAATAGCGGATAGAAAATGAATAGTGAAATTGCATAGTGAAATTTCTAACACAGAAAAATAAAATTATTTTATCATATAAATTTAAAAATGGGTGTTTTAATAACACTATTTAATTAAAATAATCATTATTCCATATACCATAATTTTTTATAATAATTATATCATTTATGAAAACTATAATTTGGGTCTGAATTAATTCAATGTGCTTCTATTGTAAAACATAATATAAATTTATTAGGAGGAATGAGATCCATAAATAAAAGTACATTTTTTGGGTCATGACAATCTTCCCCCTTAAATAAATTGGGTCCTCACAATTTTCTATTTTTAGAAAATTAATATTATTAGGAAACTTATAATTATCAAGTAATCTCATTTATTCAAAAAAAATTATTCTTTAAAAACAATTACATTTGTTATAAATCTTTCATAATGATTTAAAAAAAATATTGTTATTAACTAAACATATCCCCTCAGAGTGTCAAACTTGGAGTGCAGCAGGTCCCGTTCTCGTGTACCAGGATACCCTGGGTCAAGCCCGAAACTCCTTGTCAGAGTTTTTAATCCTAGTTACATCTGTTCCAGAGCCGCATCCACTTGTTCATATCAAGACAATGATTTATTTGTTCAGAATCCACTTACTTGATATTTCACCAAAATAACAAGAAGTTTTCCTATATTTAAACTTTTCTATAGGGTTCTTCCTAAATTCTTCACAGCCTAATTTCCAAAAATAACTAAACTATATTTTGATACCAACTATAGCATTCCCATCTTTTTATTACATAAATTTTCATTACATTTTACAAATAAAGGATCTGTCATGAACCAACCCGGGTTGACCTTGAACTGGTCACCTGAGCTGGCTCGCGACATGGCCCGAGGGGTGTTCCCAATCCCCACGGGCTGGCAACTAGTACCAGGCATCAAAACTAAACAATAAGGAATGATTTGTCCCATAAATGAAAGACAAATAAAGCAATGGAAAGAAGTAAAATAACGAAACGAAAATAAGTGACACGAAAAAGGAGGAACAACCAACAACAACAAACTAACCTGACCACTCCCAAAACTCTTCACGACTCCGAGAGTCACTCACTAGTCCAAAACCAACTCTCGCCCACGGAGAGCAAGCTCAATTCAAACCTACAACAATACTAAAAATTGGAAAACACTATAGGCGTGAGTATTAAAACTCAGTAGATGTGCCCAATAAACTATTCCCAATGCACTACCTTCAAATAAAGAAATTTACTAATTCCCGGTTTGAACTAAAGTATACAAAATATGGGTTTCCACACACACACTTCCATTTCTAAGACAAGTTATAGTCTAATTCCCTTCTTAATTTAAAAACAAGTTTAATGTTTGAAAGGAATAGGTGCATTGCATTTTATATCATTTTCGTGAACAATTTAGAAATCCAAATTTTAGTTGTTAGTTAAATGGAAAACCACACACAACACACAACACATGCTAAGGGAAATGGAAAAGAAGTGGCACACAGGGGCCAAAAACTGAACTAGTCCTCTCAATTGTCTGCCACGTAAAAATAAACACTAAAGAAAACATGCGTCGAACCTAGGAGCTCGTGAAAAATCCAGAATGTACCATACATGTGACTCATCCTGAAGGCATGCCTACTCTCGATGACGTCATAACGCCCTAACACCCAGTGTTGCCCTACAAGGCCTAATCGAGGGGCCCAATCCCCTAGCAGAGTATAATCCATACTTAGGGCCACTAGCCAGTGCGTAATCTAAACTAGTGCAACAATTGTTCTCAGAATATTCACTTATTATGCCAGGTTCCCATGTCAAAATGTATAATAAACAGGGGTGAGTCAAAAATTTCAAACAAGAAACCAACTCCAATGCACAAACATCACACACAAGAATCTCACACAATCGCCGAACACAACAAGATCACCCCTATGTTATCCCAAAGAAAGTTTTCTCAAAATAATTTATTTTTTCAAAGGGCTAAACGGGCCTTAACCGACCAATTTTAAAGAAAATCCTCATTTCTCAAGAGAACCAAAACACTTGTTCATGCTTCAAAATAAATAATTTATCAATAAACCAGATATACATTTGAAATTCCATAAATTATTTTTAAAGTACAAACGGGAATTCTTTCACTACTGGTTGTCCATTCATCCAGAAAATATTTCAAGTGTCGTGTATAAAATAAATAGATCTTTTTTACATCAGTGATCATTTAAAATTTGATTATTTAATACTATTTGTTATTTATTAAAATTAATAAAATATCAAGAAATTAATAAATTATGAATTTAAAGGCGAGTGCAGTGGGGGAACTACCTCGACTTGCAGCTCGGTTACAAAGACACGACACGTCTCACACTCGCGCACAAGTACGCACAACCTGCTGACGACCAAAATATCATGGAAAAACCTTGCCAATGTACTGCAACCACAAAGATAACTAAAATACATAAACACAGACTGAAACAATAAAAATGAACAAACATCTCAAAATAACCACCTTGACCTACTTTCACAACATAACTCGCACCGCTTGTACTATTTAATAAACCACTTTAAAATTTATAAAACAATTTCCAAAGACTAACCCACAACCCACACATACAAAACTAATCCAAAGAACACATTTTTGATCAAACACACACCCCAACATACTAGAATAGAAAACACATGACATGCATAGACAAAAACTAAATACACATTCCCATGAAAATATTTTAAACATCACAAAAATTGGTTTTCTAGAAAAACACACCATATTTCACATATACATGACACACGATATCAAATAAAACATCAATTTTTTTTAGAAACTAATGACACCCTATTCTAGTTAAACAAACTAAATTATTTAAAAAAAACTAAATTCTCACCAATCTATCAACCACAAAACACGTCAACTCAATTAAACAGGTGAAACAATTATCCAAATAAAGGAGAACCAACAATTTCCACCTAATAGAATTAATTTAACAACAAAAATGAATAACTAGAAACCTAAGAGATGTGAACGTCATGTAAACAAAGTAACTTAATTTAAAGAGGCATAAGCATTGAAATCCAACCTCAAGAATAAATAAGCTTTCTAAATTCAAGTGCGGACATCAAACACACATCGATCACGCCCCAAGGATTGTTAAAATCAACCCTAAGAAGTAAAATTAAACACCAAACTTAGGAATCAACCCTAAAAAATGAAACCTTAGCAGCAGAATAACATTAAATGGAGAGGGAGAGAAAAAAACTACCGAAAGGGGGATTCACTGCCGGAAGAGAGTCTGGATGTAGGTTGGGAGGTGGTGCACCGGAGAGGGGTGAGGTTGGTCAGGCAGGACACCTGTGCGGGGCAGTAGGGTCGGTGGGAGGTCGGTGCAGCAAAAAGGAAAAGCTGCACGTGAGGTGCAGGACACCATACTATTGTACATGGTCGAAGGGCGCTATAGGGGCACAATGGGATGATGGAGGAGGGAATGGGCAGTGGCCAGAGGGGGTGGAAGCAAGGTAGGCTGGTGAGGTGAGGGTGCACTGGAGGGTGTGGGTTGGAGATGGCCAAAGCCAAGGGTAAGAGGCAGAGGAGGGCCTGGGTGAGGTTGTTGTGCGTGGCGGACACGCCAAGGGAGAAGGTCAAGTGTGGGCCAGGAATAGGAAGGTGAGGCGACTGGGGCAACGAGTGGTGGGGTGCAGGCGGTTGGCCGGATAGGGTCTTACAAGAGGCAAGGGCAGGGTCTTGCAGGAGGCAAGGGCAGAGGGGACTCGCAGCGAGAGGCAGTGTGCTAGGTGAAGCGTCGTGTGCAGGGAGGTGGAATCCAGATAGGGCCAGAGGCAGGGTAAAATGTTGGGTCTTGGATGAGGGAGGGGCGGCAAATATTAGGTAAGGGGAAGGGGGTGCTGTAGTGTGGAACATGGTAGGGGGAGATGGCCGGGTAGATTTAGGGTTTGCACTTTTCTTTATCCATAATAGTAATATTAATATTAATTATAATAATAATAATAATACCAGAATAATAATAATAATAATAATACAACCAAATATAATAATAAAAAAATTAACAATAATAAATATAATATTAATAAAATTTATTAACACTAAAAATAATAATTATAAAAAATAATGAGAATAATAATAATGAAAATAATAATAATAATAATAATAATAATAAGAAGAAGAATAACAATTAGCAATTGCCCAACTCCTGGGCTGGCTGCGCGGCTACTGCCAACCACACGGTGACCGCGCACAGGTGCAAAGCCTAGTAAAAATATTAATTGACAAAAATTTAAGGTCTCAACCCAACCCAGACATTGGCGCAATGACCCGAAGCCAAGAAATAATAAAATATAAATAATTTAAGAAGTCAGGGTGTGACAGATCTTTATAGTCTAGTGTGTTGGAAATCCGGAACAAAATACATGAAAAACTAAAGCATTCTTCTAATTCATTTATAAGTCTTCACCATAGGTTCATCATAAGTACAATTACTGAATCTCATAACCTGGAGACATAAATAAAAGGAAAGGGTGAGTAGTAGGCCTAGTAAAGAAAACAAGGGAATCATTTTACTTGTGATATCAATAAGAACCTGATGAAAAACATAAATACATGAGAAATGGAAGAAGAAGAATATCATAACAAAAAGAACATAAATCTTAACTTATGTGGCTAAAACATTTAATTTAGACTTTAATGAACATATCACAAAGGTTCATCCCCAATGTGCCAACAAAATTACGATGGTTATTCACCAAGGTATCATGAAACTTTTCATCTCTAGAGATTAAATTCTTTACCCATTGCATTGGAGTGCTATTAGGGCGCACCCCTAATATGTCTTTATTTTCATGTGATCCACATAGATCCTAAAAAAACATTTCATAAATAACCCAAAAAGAATAAAAGATAAGAGTTTCGTTTCAAAATCATGACATTTTTAAAAGTGCTTAAAAACTTGATCGTTATGTCATTTTTAACCCATGAAAAAGGAATGAGGGTTTCATGTATGTCAATTACAAAATCAAATATTTCATTTTTATATCTTTATGAATAACCCTAGAAATGAAATAGGTTTTGGTATTCATAAAAATAAAATAAGATAATTTCTTGACAAAAAGAGAGAGATTTTGAGACGAAAATTCTGCAGCATAATGACTATACAACATGGTTTTAGAAAATATAGAAAAGAGAGGGGACAAGGGTCACCCACTCATAAATAACTCTTAATATCATATGAGTATATAATAAAAATAAATAATATCATGTTATGGATATTTGAATGACATACCACATGAAAAGTGCCATGAACTAGGTCGGGTCGCCATCCGACCCGGCGCCCGACCCGGTCTGCAACATATCCCAAAGGGAATTCTCGATCCCCACAGGATGACACAAGTGCCCAGGTATCATAGGTAACAAATTGGAATGGTTTACCTGAAATAAAAAATAAAAAGTCAACTCATAATATAAATAATTGAAACTGGAAACAGACAACCAAACACACCTTTAAACTATAAATAGGTTTAAAGTCTACAATTCGACTAAAAATACAAGGTGAACAATAACAATGATAGAGAACTAAACTCCAATACCAACCTCCAAGTGATACGAGAAGCCACATCCCCAAGCTACAAACACCAACCTGCACGCGAAGACCAATAGCATCCAGAACCACCTACACTAAGCATGATGCTTCAACCTAGAATACACAAAGAACAAGGTCTACATACACTCCAAGGTGTATGTATGGTGTGAGACAAGAGCCTAGTAGGATTCCACCATGGGAATATTCAATGAATAACCATTTAAATGATGAATACATTTTCCAGTAAAATAGATAAAAGGGAAATAAATGCTTAAACAGTATTTAATGAAAACAATTTTTTATGACAAGTGCTTTAAATGAAAACGAATCTAAAGACAACAACATAAATTAAGGAGATGAATTAAACAATCACACAATTTTAAAGAAAATAGGATTTATGAAAAACTGTTTCATATAAAATAGATTAAATTAAAACACACACACACTTACTTTTTAAGATAACCAAAGTGTCGCACTGATGGACGTAAAGTAACCAAGGAGCACAAAATATGGGAGAGGCCTCATGGGTGTTAGCTAGCTCGGGTCCCTAGATATTCGTGTCTTGGTGAAGCATGGATTAGAAACCATGACCCTTAGAAAACATGGCTTAGAAGTCCATGACCCTCAGAAAACATGGCTTAGACAACCACGACCCTCAGAAAAGAATATGTTTTGTTAGTGTTGCAATTGTCGGTCCTACCAGTGAAACTTGGTCGAGTCACCTCCAGAACACTAGACAACTAGTCCTAGTTCACCTTCCTAGCTACCCCAGCTTCCCACTTTGTTCCCAACAAATTTCAAGATAATAATAGGTGCACATCACATAATAAATCCAAGAAAAACACCTCACATGACAAGATACCATTTACACCATCAATTCTACTTTTAAAATTCATGATCATGTCAAATGTCAGATTTTTTCATAAAAGCCAAACAGATTACTTACACACACTGAAATATCATTTTCACACTCAAATACCATTTTGAAATATTACGCACACCAAAATACCATTTTTAAATATTACGCACACCCAAAAATCCTTTTTGGACTTAATCTGCATCGCTTGCACCATCAATTAAACCACTTGCAATAAAAAAACAGTCTTACACTTAGACAACCCCCTAGAAAACATTTTAAACAAATTCAAAGATGTTCCACATGACTTTAAACACTAAAATGCACTCAGAACCTCTTTTATGAAAAAACACACTTTGACGTCACACCCAAAACACACACTGCAACTCTTTCACATTCAAACAAACCAAATGCACAATTATGAGAACACTGATAAATAGCTCAATGTAGGTTCTCATAACAAAACACATTAGCATTACATAAATGCTCGACTAAAAAAACAAATTCACAACAAGACTCTTCCAAAATTTTATTCGCCACATGGAAACTACTTAACAATTGTGCTAAATTAATTAAATTGACAAACTAATTCACCAGAAAATTTATAAATCAATTTTTAGAATATGTCGCATGACTCGAAAATACTAAAAATACAGTCAAAATATCCTCTATGACTCGACACAAATTGACAATGAACCAAAGCACAATTTGTATAATTTATAAACAAATAAAAAATAGTTCAACATCAATTTTTCACATAAAACCCACCTATATCTCACACACATATCAAATTCAATTAAAAACATTATTCGCATTTAATAAATTAATTAAATAATATGCTAAATTAATTTATGAAGAAAATTAATTCATCAAACAATGGTTAAATGCGAAACCACATACCTCGGTGCAGTAGAATTCACAAATATGGTGCGCAAGGATCATCGCACACCAACTGCAACTCAAACAAACCTAAATTGACCCTAAATAAAACAATTGAACCACAAACATCAAGAATTAACCCTAATATCGAACACCCATCCTACTGAAATCCAAAAACCCCAAAAACAAGAACCAAACACTGAGGAAATGAGAGGAGGAGGACCTTACTGGGAGGGGATTCGTTCATGGAAGAGGGTTGCGCCGGTCGAGCAGGGGAGCAAGGGCACAACCGATCTGGTGTGAGGCGGACAAACAACACCGACGCGAGCTGTCCAGGAGGTTGGGCGGTGGTGTGAGTAGCCTAGTGAGGGGGGGGGGGGGGGGGTCGGGGTGATAGCATGAATTGGGGAAGGTCAGCTGAAAGGGATGGTTCGGCGGCTGACAGGGAGCAAGGGCGTGACACGGTTGGAGGTGATGTAGGGGTGAGAGCCAAGGGGAAAGCCGGAAAGCCATAGGGAGGATGGTCATGTGGATAGGCTTCAGTGCGGAATGATGGAATCCTGAGTGGAAGGTAGGGGTGTGGCATGCTAGTTGGGGGGGGCTTTGTGTGATAATAAGAGTGGAGGAGAGCGACGAGGATTCCATCGGATAGAGGAAGGAAGGCCGACACCGAGAGGTGGAGCGACCATAGTTGGGTGTGAGTAGAATTGAGGAGAAGGGGGGGGGGGGAATACACAGCACGACGCCAAGGGTTTAGGGGGAGAGAGATCCGATGCACAAGAACCCTAAAAAAGATAAAAATAAAAGTAAAAACAAAATAAAATAAGAAAAATAATCATAATAGTGGTTATATTCATAATAATATTAATATTCTGAAATTAAAAACATTAACAATAATAACCAATTAAAAATCCTAATAATATAATAATGAATGATGATAATTAAAAATAATAATAATAAGAAGTTAATAGTAATAATAATAATAATAATAATAATTAATATAAAATTAGAAAGAAGATTATTGCGGATAAAATCAGAAAGAAGATCGGTCCCCCGGAAAGGGACTCTTGAAAACATTGTTCTGTTTTGTTTGATTTTGTATCTGGCTGTTCTTGATGTCTCTCCGAACTTTGATTTTAATAAAATATTTTGGGGCCTCCACCCCACCTTCCAAAAAAAATTAACATATTATTAATATTAATATTAATATTAATTATAGTATTAATAATGACTTAAAATAACTTAATTGTCATCATTAATATAAATAATAATAATAATACTCCATAATAATTAATAATTTCCTCAAATAATAATATTACTATTATTAGTAAAATAGTTAATTAAAATTTTATCCGATCCTTATTATTTTATTTTATTTTTATTTTAAGACTCAATTAATTTTATTTCTTCATTGTTAATTCATTTCATTTAAGTAATTGAACATCGGCAGGTCACCCAGTGGACTAGGCGAGGCTACGCGGTCTCAATTTTCATTGTATTCTCATTTTCTTATTCGTCGAATATTTTTCATCTTCCTTAAACATCAGGCGGGTCGTGCAGTGAACCGGATGAGGTCACCCGTGGTGACCCAAGCAAAGTCAAGTGATTTCGACTATGCCCTTCCCATGTGCTGAACACTGTCAATGAAAAAACATGAGTTTTAAAATAAGAACTCAAAATTTTAAGTCTGACATAAACCCGAACTACCCAACGTAGGAAAATTAATAAAATAATTAATTCTACGATGGAGGGTGTGATAATTCTACCCACCATAGCGCTTTCCATCCCCAGAAATCCACAACAAAGGCTGAACCCATAGTAGAAAATGAAACACCCCTTAAGATTCAATGGGGATCCCCCCGAAAATGAGTGAAAGGAGCCAAAAGCATCATGCTTAGAGAAAGTGACTTTAATGACATCCTCATGAAACCCCAAAAAGGATTTCACTAAGTGTCACCCACCTGAGCACACTAGAATACCTTCAGTTGATCAATCAAGTAAAGGAACTCTCTCACCCATGAGAACCAACTTCACAACCAAAATATCTCAAGCACTATTAAACGAAACCCATGCCATTTGGATAGAATGAACAAACAAGGTCAAACCATGTCCAAGGAACAATCTAATCACTTATCACCAAGCCATCTTTAGAAACAAAAAAATGGTCAACATGGGGAAGCCTGAGGGGATCCCCACCATTAAGAACCTACCTACACCCAAGAAGATACTGGAAAACCGACACAGGGAGGTCCAATCAGACTCACCACTATTAAAGAAAAGTCCAACATTGATTTATTATAGAGAAATTCGTGCAAGACCCAATGTGGGTCTCCTCGCCATTAGAACTGAAAGAGGATACAAAACTTTGGAAACATCCCGACGATGACCAAACACCCCACCACAAGGGGCGGGGAGGGAGGGGACCGACCACCGGGTTTTAAAACCACAACCTAAGACCAACAAGCATCACTACATCCCTGGATGAGCACTATTCAAATCTGAGACCAATTTACCTAACAGAACCCATAAGGACCACTAATAGCGATTACACCTGGTGGGACTCAACCCCCAAGACTTTAAGGTATGAAATGACCATGCTTCCTCATAGCTACAAGAAACCTCATGCACCTAAAAGAGTCATTCAGAATGGAACAACCACAGAAAATAGTTTAAACCAACTTCACCTTCAATACTGGTGATAGAAATAAAGTTGGGGTCTCAAACACTCTCGTGGTTCCTGAGCACGTTCCGGCTTCACTCCGAGGCCTATGGCTGGAGCCCTGATGTTTGAAGTATCTCCTACCTCGTAGTTAGGTATTTAAGACTCCCAAATGGAGCTTCTCCTTTTGGTGTCACATGCAACCACACTACAACCGAGACAACACTAGAAAACACAACACATTACAAAATCCAACTAATCATAACCGGAACATTCACCAACACAAGAGCTTAAATGGTTCATGTGCATCACCCTTTGTTGCACTGAATGAGAACATGACACCAAAAATCATCACTGAACATTACCATTGCTGTTGAGAGGAACATTATATGGAGAAGGACTTCAAAATGAGTCTTAAACAACACGTGATTCCTACAATCGACCGTAGCATCCCCATGTGACTGGGTCTGCCACACTAGTGGCCTAACATAGACCCTTCCTTAAATGAAACCAACGAAGGATCAAAGGTTATTTAGAAGAGTGGCCCACACTGACAACTCCAGACTACTTCCTCTTTTCCCCACTGGAATCTCCTTCACCGTTTCCAAAGAGAACTTTCAAATTAATGAGATCAAACTTCACCCTTGACTATCAAATGACTAATGGAAACCCAAGTTCCATTGAACCCCTCTCACGTCACCCTCCCGATTGTAGAAGACCTGCTTGATTATAAATAGGGGTGGGTTCAATCCTAAAATTCAAGAAGAGAGTCCTTCGATCAACTGTAGGTCCACCCAATGGTTAATTTCTTGTGGCCGCACTTCAATCGCATGTTAACACTTTATGGGGGGGGGGGCGTGCACTGGTCAAGAAAGAAAACCATGGGCCCAACTAAACTAGTCCAATGGTCAAGACATACCACAAGCGAACACTAAATGTGCAGGTAGAACCATTGAAAGGGCTTCCTGAAGCACTTTTCCAAGGAAACTATTAACCACACGCTTGCACACCAACTTACAAATAATAATTTAAACATAGGACACAATTAGTTAAGAAGGATTATCAGATCGAAACTCCCCACACACAACATTTCCAAAACACAAAGACACACCACGCAATCACCGGTTATTTAAAACAACAAATTCTCATTTAACAAAACATTTTGAAAATAAACGAAGCTGGTGGCTTGAACAAACACCAATGGTGTCACGTGGGCCTCACACATGCATGTTTCTTTGCCAAACCGGATCCCACCTCATGTCCATATAGACACTAATCCGCTCGTACCATTAACCATTCCTCTTTCCATACACACTCATGCATGTGGTTTCCCATAAGAACACTAAGGATCAAAAACAAACCTTTCCATTTTTCAAAACCAAAACATTCAACCCATGCTTTTCAAACCTTACTCATTGTTTTCTTTTTAAAGAGCTTCATTTCAAAACATTTTTCAAGACCAAATCATTTTTACTTAAAAACCATATTTCCATAAGTCCAAAACAAAGAGACGAGGGATGATGCAAGAGAAAACTAGTGTCAGAAGGTGACTAGAACATATGGTTGGCAGCCATATGCCAATCACGCGACCACCACAGAGGGAATTCTGGGACAGCGTCCCCGGCTCCACATGGCTTTCCAGACCCTACGAGCTCACTGGGAACACTGACCCTACTCCCTTTTCATTTCCTCTAGACAAGATTAACCACACAGACCAAAGGTTTAAACAAACCTCAACTTACTTTGGTAACTCAAGTCCCGCCATGAGGTGTGTTGGCCAGGCACCTTACTCGTAGCCAGGACGCCAAGTCCCAACAACCTTAACTCCAGTATACCATGAATCTATTCCAAAATAACATGAACCAAGAGAGAAAACCTCCTCTGATACCATTTTTTCACGACCTGCCACCCTAGGCCATGAAACTTGTCATATGATCCCATGGGTCTCCTGTAATACCTTGGTTTCCTTCCCAGCACACAATAGGCTATTACTCACTAGGGTCGCTTATCAGACTAATGACTATCCCCACATGCCAACACATGTTCTTTTAGTGTGTTTTGTCCTCACTCACACTCACCATGAAAAACATCCCAGAATGTCACAAACCAGGTCAGGTCGTCATCCGACCAAGCGCCCGACCCGGTCCGCGACATGGCCCGAAGGGTGTTCCCGATCCCCACGGGCTGGAAACTAGTGCCGGGCATCAAAAAAAACCAGTTGGGAACGGTTTGGCCCATGAAAAAGATAAATAAACATAAACTGAACAAGCAGACAAATAAAGGAAAATAAACTGGACAATGTGGCAGCAGAAAAAGGAATAAAAAAAGAAACGTGACATACGTCAGGTGACCCCGTGGATCACCACGGTATGACAACCACACTCGCTCCCAAAAGAGATCCAAGACTGAAACCTACAACTGAAAAGTAAAGTAGGCATGAGCACCAAAATGCTCAGTAGGAAATCCAAAAATATAACCACGTCCTATGCCTCCGCCTTTATTAAGAAATCCAACCATGCCAGTTTGAAAAATAAGATATAATAAAATAGTGTTTCTCCTTTTCAAATTCAAGTTACGAGTTTGCATTTTTAGGTAAAGCATTTTACTCCCACTACATTTTCAAAATAGGTTTCAAGAATGCATTAACATCTCAAAATGAAAAGAAACTAGTTTGGATTAAAATATGGTTTTTACAAACAAGACATCACGTATTAAATAGCTGAAAAGAAAGTTACCTCGTTAGCAGCATGACACAAATGAGCACCATGGGTAACCCCTATAGGCAGCTAGAACAAGTGGGAACCTAAAGACCTCGTACCTCAGTGAAACGTGGCTTAGAAGACCATGACCCTCAGAAAATGTGGCTTAGAAGGCCACGACCCTCAGAAATCCATATGTTTAGTTAGTGTTGTTGCGTCAATCCTGCTAGACAAAATGGGACAAACCCCTGCCGTGTCATCTAGCGTACTAGGCCTGGTCACCCACCTAGATACCCGGGTTTCCCATTGTTCTCTATTTCAAATGGTGGTGAGTTTTCTTTATCAAGCAATCAAACAAGTACATTACACTTTCTTTATCTAAAACTCATTCAACCTTTCACCACCGCACTCCCTACTTAAGTGCATTCCCCCTCTTTACATCACACAATCACGCACAAGCCTTTACACTAGGTACATATCACAAACCACTCATTAACACTTACATCACATTTTATTTTCAAGTTTAGGGGAATGACTAAAAAGGGGTTTTCTATTTTCACAAACCAAATCTTAAAGTTCCAAACATGCCTCAATAAAGGTTTTTCTATTTCATAAAACATTCTTAAGATGCCAAACATGCGTAATTACATAAAGGGAACACTTTTTACAATCAACTGGCTAAAGGGCCAAACACCTTTGGAAGTACACCTTACCAATTCAAAACCACTTAAGAAATCAATTTTTAAAAAAAAGTCACTTAAGACCAATGACTTTGAAATACATTTCAATTTTCCCAATACAAGGCATAATAGTTTCTAGGAACCATAATCAGATTCCTTATCATGTGTATATAGCATAGTGTAAAACATATTTTTAAAACAATCAAGCAATTATGAATTTCAAATTAAAAGCTTAGGCATAGGGGACCTACCTCAACATGTCGCTGCTTGAAGACAAACATTCAAACTGATCCTTGGCACATACACGCACATGCATTTATACATATATATATACACCCCTAGGTGCATTGCACATATTCCCTACGCCATGAGGTAATATGCACAATGAGGGAATATCTATATATATGTCTTACCGTATGCATGTACATGCAGGGATCCTCGATAACCGCGACCCAAAATCATCGCAGCGAGGTACAACACACTACACATATAATTTAATGAAACAATTCAAACATATAATCAAACATTTGACCAATTTATAAAACATTTCATCATGCTCAAAGTGGTACATTTTCCATCAAAAATTCTTTTCCAGCACACACGCACCTCAAGTACCCACAATAACACATTTCGCACTACTCAAATGATTAATTGAACAATTCCAATGATTTTCACAACAAGGTGCACACACATACACCCCTATATGCATACTCAAACCCAATTTTGAAAACACTCACACCAAAAAAATATACAAACATGTTTCACACACTTTACAAGATTTTATAAACCACTTAAAAATTTTATAAAACAACTCCAAGTGGTATTACAAGACATTGAACACAAAATCCCACCCCAAAACCTCTTATAAGGCCAAACACACACCACTCACTTGTCAAAACAGAAAACGCAGCCCGTGAAAAACATAATAAACCAACTGCACAATTAAAAAAAACACTTTTAAAACTCAAAAAACTATTAAGAAAATTTATTAAAAAGTTTCAAAAAATTTCGCTTAACTTTGAATACCAAAAGTTCACCTAAAATCTCTTTTATGATAAAATGGATTTTAACATCACATCAAAACACAAACCGCATCCCTTTAAAGTCTTAAAAAACTATCAAAACAATTAATTAAACACTAATAAATAGTTCATCATCGGTTTTTCACACATTAACACACTCATATTTCACAAACAGACTAATAACAAAATAAATGCACATCAAAAATCAAATACAACCAATTTCACCCTTTGCGCATGGTATAAAATTAACTACATAATTTATAAAATAATTATAAATAACAGTATGAGATTTTTGCATCAAGAACACACCCAAAAGCAACTTCAGCAACTAAACACGCGTTGAAACCACACCAAAACACTAACTCCATCCTTTACACAGTTTGATAAACCAACAATAAATTTTATAAAATAGTGATAAGAATCTTGACATAGGTTTTTCAAATAAAACAAACTTCTATCAGAAAAGTATTCTACTAACCAAGCCAATATACATTAAAACTCGAAAAGAAAAAAAGGATTTGCAGCATGCAAAATAAACATACTAAATCAATTAAATTCACGAATCAAATTATCAAACTAATTTTATGAGAAACCGCCTACCTCGATGTAGGAAAACTTCACTAATTTGGTGTGCAAAATCCATTTCATGCCAACCACACCTCAATCGACACAATTAAACCCTAAAAACAAGGTAACGTGTCAATTGAATCAGAATCGGAAAAACCATAACCTAAAACCCTAAGTGCAAATCTACCAACGGAAGAAATCAACCAAATGAGGAGGAACACACGTGCTATAAGGGTTGAGGGAGTTCAACCAAGAGAGATGGGGGCGCCGAAGGTGATCTGCACTGGAAAAATCTGACTGGAGAAAGGGAGATCGGAGTGAGGGTGGTTAGCCGGAGAAAACCAAATAGCCGGAAGGGGCGCTGGTCGGAGCAGGACCAAAGGGTGGCACGAGCGGGAGAGGGAGGAGGTGGTGGCGCGATAGGCTGGATGGGTAAGAGGCGGCGGCGCAGCGTGAATAGAGGAGGGAAAGGGAGGAGTCGACGGTAGCTACACGGCGGAAGGCCGGGAGGCAGGGAGGAGGAGGCGTGGCGAGGGCGGCGGCCGGAGAGGGAGGAGGGGGCGGTCTGACGAGGAGAAGGGGGGTGCGGGCGTAGGGTTAGGGGGGGAAAGTGGTAGTGCGACGGGGGGGGGGGGAGGCGTGGAAGAGGAGAAGGGGGGAAGAGTGGAGAGAAAGAAAAGAAAGAAAGAAAGAAAGAAAGAAAATGAATAAAATAAAATAACAAAAACTTAAATAAAACAACAAATATAATTCAAATAATAAAACTAAAATAATAAAACAAACAAAATATTATTATTATTATTATTATAATCATTGAGATCGGGAAACACATGTGGTCACAGGCATGGTCTCGCGCGCGGTCACGCGTGCGGTCTCACGCATGGTTGCATGTCTCAATAATAACACATTAAATAACAAACATTCCATTAATAAGATTAGGAACTACACAGGGCGTGCATACCCTTGCGCGCCCATCTAAGAACCCAATTTCTTTTAAATTAAAACTGGTTCAAAACATAGTTCAAAAATTAGACCCAAAAGATTAAAATAAAATAAGGCGTCGGGTCGGGGTGTGACAATTCTCCCCACCATGACACTTTCTGCCCCCAGAAAGTCACCCAGCCAAACAAGGAAACAAACTCGAGTTTGAAACTAAGTGAGGCCAACAAAATCACAACTCGATGTGACTTTTCACTCCATCAGTCACACCCGACCAACTATGAGGGAAACTGAAAAGAGAAGAACCATCAGGAAACGAGGAGGGTTCTCCACACCACAAGAACCCAACTAGCACAACCGACATTGAGACTCTTAGTATGGGCTAACTCTGGAACTTCTAACTTGATCCAAGAGGAACTGCCACATAGACTAAACCTCAAAGAAGGGACAACAAGATTCATGGTGGGTATCCCCACCATTTAAGAACTGACCAGCTTAAACCAACCAGTATAAACCAACACGAGAACTTCCAAACCAAACCAGAAACCACTAACACATGAGAAAACCCACAGAAGAATTCTACCAAAAGACAAACTTAACCATGAATCATCATTTCCACAAGAGGGGAGCATCTCCAAAACGAGCATGTACTAAAACAAAAAGGGTCACATTTGAGGAGGCGCAATTACCGGAATTACAAAAAGATGATATCACCACGCCTTCTTAAAACCACAGTGGGGTGATCAAAGAACAAAGACTACAATGAGAAAAAGAGACCATTACACCTCTTACAGAAAAATAGAACCTTAAAATATGGGAGAGCTACAACAGGGAAATTCAGACCATCCCCATTTCAGCATTGGAGACAAAAAAAATTAGACCAAGGTGCCCCACACCCAACAATTCCTAACTGTGTGAAAGGCTTCACTGCGAGACCTGTGGCTGGAGTTCTGATGTCTTGAAGCATCTGCTGCCCCACAGTCAAGATCTGACATTCTCCTGTTGAGACTCCTCTTGACGAAGCCGCTAGCAGAACCTCTCTAAGTTTCCCAAACAGCCACACTGACATCAAGTCTTCAATGGATGATGATGAGGCGACTTAAAGTACCCAAACCGGCCACAAAAGAAGCAAACAAGAGAGTGGCCCGACTAATAGAAGATGGAATTAACGAGAAAACTTTTTTGAGATGGTTTCCTCCAGCTCGCTCTCACAGAATGGGGAACCATCCCAAACACCAAAGGGAACCGGTCCTTGAACAATAGACGAAGACCCCACACAAGAGAAACTTTAACTGATTCTGCGACATTATCTTTGGAGAAAAGGGAACCAACTTCTTGAGATGCCCAACATAGGCCTTCACTATTCGTTGGCATTGCTGGACCCTCACGAGCCTTGTCGCTTCCATCACCTTCGCTTCCACAAATATAAACCATCAAACGAGAGTGGTCCTAAACACCTTCCAAGTCATACCATCATGCAACGATGCTGGGATTATCTCCACCAATCCCAAGTTTCACCTTCAAACGGACCTGAACCAACACAAAATATCTTAGCTTTAGGAGTTCCCAATAACTTGAAAACACCAACGACTTCACCAATCTAGTTCGCTACCATTAATAGATCACGATCGCCACGGAATCTAAAAAATGACTGAAAATAATTCAATTCCACCGCCCCACTAATGGTCTAGGTAGAACCAACAACTAGAAGAGGCTCACTAGAAACTTCTGGGACTTTTCTGGGCAGCATACTCAAAAACAAGAAGCATAAATTCGAATCAAAACTCATCATAAATCAAAATTCTACACCTCAATCATGAACGAAAGCTCAAACTCAAATCACTATTCCAACCACAATTCAGTACGTCAAAACCAAGAACTCACGAAAAAGAATACCCAACACGAAAAGAGAACGCTAAACAATTGCTCACTCACTTTTCAAAACATTTAAAATAACTTTTTTTTAAACCATTTTTTTTCAGCAAACAAACCAACTTCAATATCCACCATTGGTATTCCATGAAGTCACACACATACATATCCATGTGCTATCTCAAGCACTCATCCACTCACATCACCAATTTCTCCACTTGCCACATGCGCACCTCAATGTGTGTGATCACTCATATGAATACCAAGGGTCAATTCAAGAGACTTCTCATTTTTAAAATAGATCATTCAGCATAAAGCACAAATTCCCAACCAATTTGAAAAAGTAACTTATCATCAAAGCAATACATTTCCAATTTCCAAAACATTTTCCAATTCACATTCCAAAAAGTGTTACTGAGATTCCAAAACAGCTTCCAAAACACCTCCCTTTTTCCCTTTTGAAACCACACATTTGTTAAAAGAAAACAATGTCCATTTCAAAATCACTTTTCCACTCTAACACCACATTCCCATTTGAAACCACCTTCAAAAAAATCCATTTTCATTTTTGAGATCTACTCACACCAACCAAAATGAAGTTCAAACATAACTCACATCAAAATTTCCAAAAATAAGGGACTAGTGGCTATGCCAACCTGGTAACATGGCTTAGCAGATCATGCTCCAAGCGGGCATCCACCATAGGAAGTATCTTGAACCGTGTACTCAGGATGTACATGGGTCGCTACTCCATGCAAGTTTGTCGCATAACACTGGCTCACTTCCTTGGTCATCCTTCATCCACACATACCAATCCAAAGAAGAAAATTCAAATCCCGGACTACCCCTGGAAACTCAAGTCTCGGGACGGGAAAGGGTTCATTACGTCCTTCCCACACCTACCTCTCGAGTCCCGACACACCTAATCACCAAGCTACTTGACACCCCAAATAACAAGGGCACCTTTGATACCATTTTGTCACAAACCAGGTCGGGTCGTCATCCGACCCAGTGCCCGACCCGGTCCGCGACATGGCCCGAAGGGCGTTCTTGATCCCCACGGGCTGAAAACTAGTGTCAGGCATCAAAACAAACCAGTTGGGAACGGTTTGGCCCATGACAAAGATAAATAAACATAAACTGAACAAGCAGAAAAATAAAGGAAAATAAACTGGACAGCGTGGCAGCAGAAAAAGGAATAAACAAAGAAATGTGACATACCTCAGGTGACCCCGTGGATCACCACGGCACGACAACCACACTCGCTCCCAAAAGCGATCCAAGACTGAAACCTGCAACTGAAAAGTAAAGTAGGCGTGAGCACCGAGATGCTCAGTAGGAAATCCAAAAATATAACCACGTCCTATGCCTCTGCCTTTATTAAGAAATACAACCATGCCAGTTTGAAAAATAAGATATAATAAAATAGTGTTTCTCCTTTTCAAATTCAAGTAACGAGTTTGCATTTTCAGGAAAAGTATTTTACTCCCACTACATTTTCAAAATAGGTTTCAAGCATGCATTAACATCTCAAAATGAAAAGAAACCAGTTTGGATTAAAATATGGTTTTCACAAACAAGACATCAAGTATGAAACAGCTGAAAAGAAAGTTACCTCGTTAGCAGCATGACACAAATGAGCACCATGGGTAACCCCTATAGGCAGATAGAACAAGTGGGAATCTAAAGACCTCGTACCTCAGTGAAACGTGGCTTAGAAGACCACGACCCTCAAAAAACGTGGCTTAGAAGGCCACGACCCTCAGAAATCCATATGTTTAGTTAGTGCTGTTGCGTCAATCCTGCTAGACAAACCGAGATGAACCCCTACCATGTCATCTAGCGTACTAGTCCTGGTCACCCACCTAGATACCCGGGTTTCCCATTGTGCTCTATTTCAAATGGTGGTGAGTTTTCTTTATCAAGCAATAAAATAATTACATTACACTTTCTTTATCTAAAACTCATTCAACCTTTCCCCACCGCACTCCCTACTTAAGTGCATTCCCCCTCTTTACATCACACAATTACGCACAAGCCTTTACACTAGGCACATATCACAAACCACTCATTAACACTTGCATCACATTTTATTTTCAAGTTTAGGGGAATGACTCAAAAGGGGTTTTCTATTTTCGCAAACCAAATCTTAAAGTGCCAAAGAGGCCTCAAGAGAGGTTTTTCTATTTCATAAAACATTCTTAAGATGCCAAACATGCGTAATTACATAAAGTGAACACTTTTTATAATCAACAGGCCAAAAGGCCAAACACCTTTGGAAGTACACCTTACCAATTCAAAACCACTTAAGAAATCAATTTTTCAAGAAAAGTCACTTAAGAACAATGGCTTTGAAATACATTTCAATTTTCCCAATACAAGGCATAATAGTTTCTAGCAACCGTAATCAGATTCCATAGCATGTGTATATAGCATAGTGTAAAACATATTTTTAAAACAATCATGCAATTATGAATTTCAAATTAAAAGCTTAGTCATAGGGGACCTACCTCAACATGTCACTGCTTGAAGACGAACATTCAAACTGATCCTTGGCACATACACGCACATGAATTTATACATATATATATACACCCCTAGGTGCATTTCACATATTCCCTACGCCATGAGGGAATATGCACAATGAGGGAATATCTATATATATGTCTTACCGTATGAATGTACATGCAGGGATCCTCGATACCCGCGACCCAAAATCATCGCAGCGAGGTACAACACACTACACATATAATTTAATGAAACAATTCAAACATATAATCAAATATTTGACCAATTTATAAAACATTTCAGCATGCTCAAAGTGGTACATTTTCCATCAAAAATTCTTTTCCAGCATACACGCACCTCAAGTACCCACAATAACACATTTTACACTACTCAAACGATTAATTGAACACTTCCAATGATTGTCACAACAAGGCACAGACACATACACCCCTATATGCATACTCAAACCCATTTTGAAAACACTCGCACCAAAACAATATACAAACATGTTTCACACACTTTACAATATTTTATAAACCACTTAAAAATTTTATAAAACAACTCCAAGTGGTATTACAAGACATTGAACACAAAAGCCCACCCCAAAACCTCTTATAAGGCCAAACACACACCACTCACTTGTCAAAAAAGAAAACAAAGCCCGTGAAAAACATAATAAACCAACCGCACAATTAAAAAAACACTTTTAAAACTCAAAAAACTATTAAGAAAATTTATTAAAAAGTTTCAAAACATTTCGCTTAACTTTGAATACCAAAAGTTCACCCAAAATCTATTTTATGATAAAATGCATTTTAACATCGCATCAAAACACAAACCGCATCCCTTGCACGTCTTAACAAACTATCAAAACAATTAATTAAACACTAATAAATAGTTCATCATAGGTTTTTCACACATTAACACACTCATATTTCACAAATAGACTACTAACAAAATAAATGCACATCAAAAATCAAATACAACCAATTTCACCCTTTGTGCATGGTATAAAATTAACTACACAATTTATAAAATAATTATAAATAACAGTATGAGAGTTTTTCATCAAGAACACACCCAAAACCAACTTCAGCAACTAAACACGTGTTGAAACCACACCAAAACACTAATTGCATCCTTTATACAGTTTGATAAACCAACAATACATTTTATAAAATAGTGATAAGAATCTTGACATAGGTTTTTCAAATAAAACACACTTATATCAGAAAAGTATGCTACTAACCAAGCCAATATACATTAAAACTCGAAAAGAAAAAAAAAGAAGGATTTGCAGCATGCAAAATAAACATACTAAATCAATTAAATTCACGAATCAATTTATCAAACTAATTTTATGAGAAACCACCTACCTCAATGTAGGCCAACTTCACCAATTTGGTGCACAAAATCCATTGCACGCCAACCACACCTCAATCGACATAATTAAACCCTAAAAACAAGGTAACGTGTCAATTGCATCAGAATCAGACAAACCATAACCTAAAACCCTAAGCGCAAATCTACCAACAGAAGAAATCAACCAAATGAGGAGGAACGCATGTGCGGTAAGGGTTGCAGGAGTTCAACCAAGCGAGATGGGGGTGCCGAAGGTGATCCGTACTGAAAAAATTTGACTGGAGGAAGGGAGATCGGAGCGAGGGTGGTTAGCTGGAGAAAACCAAATTGCCGACAGGGGCGCTGGCCGGAGCAGGACCAAAGGGCGTCGCGAGCGGGAGAGGTAGGAGGTAGTGGTGCGACAGGCTGGATGGGTAAGAGGAGGCTGCGTGGAGTGAAGAGAGGAGGGAAAGGGAGGAGTCGACGGTAGCTGCACGACGGAAGGCCGGGAGGCAGGGAGGAGGAGGCGTGGCGAGGGCGGCGGCCAGAGAGGGAGGAGGGGGCGGTCCGACGAGGAGAAGGGGGGTGCGGGCATAGGGTTAGGGGGGCAGGGGTAGCGCGACGGGGGGGGGGGAGGCATGGAAGAGGGGAAGGGGGAAGAGTGGAGAGAAAGAAAATAAAGAATGAAAGAAAAAAAAATAAATGAATAAAATAAAATAAAATAACTAGAACATAAATAAAACAAAAAATCTAATTAAAATAATAAAACCAAAATAATAAAACAAACAAAATATTATTATTATTATTATTATTATTATTATTATTATCATTGAGACTGGGAATCACACGTGGTCACGGGTGACCGCGCGCGGTCACGTGCATGGTTGCACATCTCAATAATAACACATTAAATAACAAACATTCCATTAATAAGATTAGGAACTGCGCAGGGTGTGCATACGCTTGCGCACCCATCTAAGAACCCAATTTCTTTTAAATTAAAACTGGTTCAAAATGTATTTCAAAAACGAGACCCAAAATATTAAAATAAAATAAGGCATCGGGTCGGGGTGTGACACAGAAGGTCACCCATCCAAATGTTTAAACAAACCTCAACTTACTTTGGTAACTCGAGCCCCGCCACGAGGTATGATGGCCACACACCTTACTCATAGCCTTGACGTCAAGTCCCAAAAACCTTAACTCCAATCTACCGTGACTCTATTCCAAAAGAACACAACCCAAGAGAGAAAACCTCCTCTGATACCATTTTTTCATGACCCGCCTCCCCGGGCCATGAACCTTGTCATATGACCCCATGGGTCTCCTGTAATACATTGGTTGCCTTCCCAGCACACCATAGGATATTACTCACTAGGGTTGCTTATCAGACTAATGACTGTACCCACAGGCCAACACATGTTCTTTCAGTGTGTTTTGTTCTCACTCACACACACCTTGGGAAACTTCCTATAAGTTCACCCATCCAGATTACTACTCCAGGACAAGCATTCTTAACTGTGGAGTTCTAATCAGGTAAGCTTCTGGAAAGAAAGGTTCACCTTGTTGACATGAGTCATATCATTTATTCATTTAACCCTTTATCATTTGGGGATGTTACAATCACACCCCTTTAGAGCACAACGCCCATGTTGTGGGCCCTATATCTCAACCCAGGCAGTGCGCTGCACGTAAGGCTGGGCATCACCTCTGATACCAAATGTAACAACTGGGTTCGAATGACAGCAAAACACAAACCACCACCCACATGCTCGAACGGGTGGTGTTCTGTGTTATGCTGTCATCAGGACCCAGTTTTTACATTTGGTATCAGAGGTGGTGCCCAGCCTTAAATGCAGCGCACTACCTGGGATGAGATGTAGGGCCCACAAGGAGCGCATTGTTCTCTAAAGGGGGGTGATTGTAACATCCCCAAATGATAAAGGGTTAAAAGAATAAATGATATGACTCGTGTCAACAAGGTGCACCATTCTTTTCAGGAGCCTACCTGATTAGAACTCCACAGTTAAGAATGCTTGCCCTGGAGTAGTAATCAGGATGGGTGACCTTCTAGGAAGTTTCCCAGGGTGTGTGTGAGTGAGGAAAAAACACACTGAAAGAACATGTGTTGGCCTGTGGGGATGGTCATTAGTGTGATAAGTGACTCTAGTGAGTAATATCCTATGGTGTGCTGGGAAGGAAACCAAGGTATTACAGGAGACCCATGGGGTCATATGACAAGGTTCATGGACTAGGGAGGCAGGTTATGACAAAAAGAAAACTTAAAAGAAAATAGGAGATGTGATTTCTTTTACGAAACATTTTCCAGCCTAACGACGTCGCTTAAAATTTAGAAAAATAAGTTGATGATTGTGGAAATGGTCTCTCATAATTTAGAAATAAAATGGAAAGAAATAATGATATATAATAACATACCCAAACATAATAATATGAAATCAAGAATACATAACATAAAAGAAGTCATTACTCGAAAGAGGAGGGTGAAAGGTTCCCTTAACTTGAAGAGTAACTTCAAAAACACGAAGGTTGTGACCTTGGAGGGCTTGCGGGAACCTTAGGATTACTCATTGGGAGGTGAAAAGAACATATCTTTGTTAAGGAGGAATTTGGAATGAAATTAATGAAGGAATGGGTTGGTATTTATAGCAAAAGTGAGTGAATATTTTATTAATTTCTGATGGACACCTAAAGGAAGTCATTACTTGAAAGAGGAGGGTGAAAGGTTCCCTTAACATGAAGAGTAACTTAAAAAAACAAAGGTTATGACCTTGGAGGGCTTGAGGGAACCTTAGTATTACTCATTGGGAGGTAAAAAGAACATATCTTTGTTAAAGAAGAATTTGGAATGAAAGTAATGAAGGAATGGGTTGGTATTTATAGCAAAAGTGAGTGAATATTTTATTAATTTCCAAGGGACACCTCATTAGTGGTATTTGCAAAACCATGGGCTTGCCGATGGTATTTTCCCATGTTATTGTCAACCTGGGACACCTCATAACATATATTACTATTCACAAGTCTACCAGAATTATTACATCATGATTACATCATTAATGATGTCATTAAACACATCGAAACTCAAAACTGTATTTTTACTGTTCACTGAAAAACAAAACATTTTATAAAAATCTCATAAATTCACCCCAACCTAATATTTATTATCGAAATTCAAAAATTAACTCCATTTTAATAAAATAATTTTCTAAATATTTTTAAATTTATTTTTAAATAAAATCATAATTTATTTCAAAAAAATTAACTTTAAAACTATAACTCATTTTATAACACCGTGAGAATTTAATCATGGTCCCATAAAATTATCTTACAACCATAATAAAATAAAGTAAAAATTTACAATTACATTTTAGGAAAATACATTTCCATTTTAAATTATTAAATTAATCAGAAAATTTTAAATAAAATATTTATGACATACAAAAAAACTAATACTTATACTATGATCGTTTTTTCACTTTTAAGATGTCTAAATTGTATTTATAAATTAATGGGTGAGGTTTCTATTATTTTGTCTTATTTACTATTCATTTCTATTAGTCACTATTCATAAAGGTGTAATTACTATTCTAAAGGGTTAATTTACTATTCATCTAAAAAAATTAAGTTGATCTCCTTAGACTCTAAATATCTTACTGATCGCAACCATGTATGTCCATTTTTCAAAAATCATTACACAAAAAAAAGTTATTTAATAATAAAATATTTTTTACTATTCATAAAAATAACACTATTTATCAAATACTATTCATCAAGAAAACACTATTCATCCAATACTATTCATCAAATAAAATACTATTTATCAAAAAATTGAAACTTCTTAGAAAACTTCTAAAAATTCAGCCCATATTAATTTTTACATTTGAAATTCAAAAATGTTGTTTATTTAACGATAATAATTCCTTAAGTATGAGAAATTTGTATTTTAAGTATAAAAATGCTTATTTATTTAAAATAACAGTGGATAGAAAATTAAAAGTGAAATTTTATAGTGAAATTGATAACATAAAAAAATAAAATTATTTTATCATTTAAATTTAAAAATGGGTGTTTTAATAATACTATTTAATTAAAATAATCGTTATTCCATATACCTTAATTTGTTATAATAATTATATCATTTCTGAAAACTAAAATTTGGGTATGAAGTAATTCAATGTAATTCTATTTTAAAACATAATAGAAAGTTATTAGAAGGAATGAGATCCACAAATAAAAGAAGTACATTTTTTAGGTCATTACAAGGCGTGGGTTTTCATTTTGTCTCTTTTCAAAAACAAATTTTTTTGTCAAATTTGTTTTGAAATTTAACCATCAAACCACCATTAAAGAAAGAAATATTTTCATATTTTCTTTTGTTTCTTCAAAATTGAATTTCATATCTAATTGAATAAAATAAATAGTGGCCATTAAAAATATATCCTATTTGAAAAATTCTGTTAAATAAATCAGTTGAAATATTTTACCGTTACGGTCTCCCAAACTCGATTTATCACCATCTTATTGACAGACATCCAATCAGGATATTAAATATTAATCCTATAACGTCTTTGCATAGAGATATAACTGATAAATATTGTTACATTTGGGCCAATTGTATTATTATTATCATCAAAACTAATATAAAACCACTCATCTCCACAAGAAAGTGATATTTTTGTTAAACATGTAATGATACATTTACCAAATTGAGAACTCAATTTCTTAACAGTAAAACCAGAAGACTCCACTGCTGAAGTCTCACCAATAGTCCTGAAATAATTTTTTTTAAAATTAAAAGTTTGTTTTCAATAAATAATTATATTACTAGATATTTAATAATATGAAAAAGATAAATACCTCAGTACATGTTCCTCTGTATCTGTATCTTTATCCTTTATTAAAATAAGAAAATGTAATGATATTATTGTGTAGCTATATATTACTTGACAAATAAATAATTTGGAAATTGGAAAATAGAAATATGTAAGTAGAAAAAGTGGCACACATGTGTATGTTATGAAAAAATAATGATGTTATGATTCTTAACCAAAGAAATATACAAGGTAAAATATTAAATATAAACATTACTTCTAAAATTATAGAAACATTTATAAATTTAAATATCAAAGTTTGAAAAAGTGTTATAATATGTGTAACTATAACCAAAATATAATAATGTACATCAGGTATTTTAATGAAAGAAATTTAACCATAACTTTAGAATATAAAATTTTAACATAAAAATCATATAAATAATCAAATATATATAATTAAATATCTAATAGTTATTAAATAATATAGTTTTTACACATTTAAATTAAAAAAATAAATATAATTAAAATAATTAATATATTAATTAGGAGTTTAATTTAGTGTTTTCCCATATCCCTTCAACATGATAATTTTGTACTGCATGCACTATGTATGCATTATAGTCATTATTATATGGAAATCGTGTCATAGATGAAGAAGCCTCATATAAATCAACAACATCATCATTATCATCATCAGCCAAATGGATTCTTTTCTCTCACAAAATGATGGACCACTGATCATTCGACAGATCAATGACATAAAATATTGGCTTTTCATGTGTATCCTTTATAAACGGTTCCTCATTTCAACTAAATCTCTTCAAATCAAACTGTTTAGACCCATATTCATCTAGTTTCACACCACTATTATTTTCAACCCAATTACGCTTAAACATGGTGACTCAAAATTAAAGATAATCAATTTATTATATATCTTCAAGAACTAAAAAATATGGCATTGATGTATAAATTGGGTTTTATCTTTTACACTCAAAAAATGTAATGCCTTAGCGATGACCATTACACCAAAATTTTGAATGGTACTCTTGTCATCCAGCTTTTTTATATAAAATATGTACCCATTAATTTCTAAACTAGATCATGTGATCACATTAAGATATGGTCCCCCTTCCAACCATTTCAATGTTTATAATGTAGATATATATGTGATGACTTTCTATTTAAACCATGAAACAAATTTCGTCTTATACTCAATCATTATCCAATTTTGATTTTTTTTTTGGATATCGTAACTTTAATTTTGTAATATGTGATGTTATATATGATTTAACCTCATATGTGTTATTCAAAATGTATAAATGTGCCTACATCACTTCATCATGTGAAATGAAATTTACCTTTAACCCTCTAATACCTCTACCTTCACTATCAAATGTCATATATCGAGATATAAGGAGACCAATATGCTTCACTTCATTTAAATGATCTGTTCAAAACTCAATCACCACTTCTGATACATATTTTTTAATAATAGAGGCCTCTTATTGATAAGTATTTTTATAATATCCCTTCAAAATTTTCATATATCTTTCAAAAGGATACATACACAATAAATAAATAGTACCACATATTCTTATCCCATGAACCAAACGAATCACCAAATGAACCATTATATCAAAAAATGTAGGTGGGAAATAAATTTCTAGTTGAAAAAGAATATGTGAAGCTTTATTCTCCCACAAATCTAAAAAATTTGTATCACCAACTTTTCTAAAAATGGATTTGGAAAAATTACATAACCTAATGATAGTCTTTCTAAAATCTACCAGTAATATACCAGACAATACTACTAGTAGAAGTTGTTGCATCAATACATCAAAATCATGAAATTTCATACATATTTGTTTAAAATCCTTCAATGACACCAAATTCTTTACATTTGAAGATTAACAACCGGGTACTTTAATATCATGAAGACGCTGAGAAAAAATCATCTTCTCAATCTTGCTTAATGTGTGACAAGATGGAGGTAAATATGTTATGTTTCCTTTAATAGGGGAAGATAACTCTAAATGTATTCCTATTGATATCAAGTCCAATACAGTATGCAATCCACCTTTTTTTCTTTACTATTATGTATAAAAAAGTTCCAATCGAACCATCACATGTGTTTTCTCAATATTAATAACATTAATGTTATGTTTTATCTATAAAAATCATCAATAAAGTAGTTTGAAAAAAGATAGATTGTTTCTTCTAGATATTTATTTGAAGACCGGATATTCTTTTCTTTCCAAATGTTGAATCAATATTTCTTCACCCTGTCATAATATTCTTCAATTAAAAATGCTTATGGGGGAAGATTGTATTCCTGTAAACCATTAAGTTTTTTTCAATCTATGATAAGGATGATGAATTCACAAAAATATTCGATGTCCCATGTACAATTTATTAATTCCATTCTACAATTGATAATATGAAGTCTCTTCTTCACAAATTGGACATGATTTGTGTCTCTTAACATTGTATCTAGTCAATATTCCATATGCATGAAAGTCATTATAATAAACATTATCATAACACGAAGAAGAAAATTCTCTTTCTTATATATAGCAAAAACTTTAACAACATTCTTCCATAGCAGTTTCAAATAATCAATCAATGGAGTAGGTTCGCTACTTAGGATCTAATATGGATTCATTACATACGTACACAATCCAATTCTGAGATTCCTAACTTCACTTCCAAAATCAAAAAATTGTTTATAATAATATCATCTACTATGATGAATTGGCAGGGTGACATAAGTTACCATTAGAGACGTGACCATCTAAATTCCATCTTAACCTTTTTGCATCAATTGAATTTAAAAATAGATGCTTCAAACGAGGAATTATTTGAAGGTACCAAATTTATTCAGCAGAAGCTTTTATTCTGGTACCTGGGAATGAATCATAGTTGAATTATCTAAATTATATGAAGGAATTATTGTATAAAATTATTTGAAAGTATAAAAAATTTGATTTTTCATGAGGTAAGATGCCATTATCTGAGAATGAATCTGAGTTGACTTTTTCATCATTCTTATAGTGTGATGTCCCACATCTAGGATAGTTTGATAAATATTCATATTCTTTCCTATACAACACACAATAATTGTGGCAAGCATGTATTTTTTATACCCCAAACCCATTGGGAATAATATTTTTAACACCTCATAATTGGAATATGGAATCACATTCCCTTATTGAAGTAGTTCTTTTAAAATTTCAAGTAAGTTATATTAACTTTTATCACTCCACCCATTTCTTTATTTTATGTTAAATAATCTCAAAAATAATGATAACACAATATATTTATTTCAAAATAGGGATAATGGTTTCTCAGAATCTCCATAAAATTGTTCAAAATTTCTATTTTTTCAATTTTTTCAACCCATACATCTTGAATTAATTCTTCAATATGATCCTCTGCCCTATTATGAAAAGTTTCATCAAAATCAGATGTTGAATTTTTAGTTCTTTCACTATTCTAGATCCAACATGTATAATTATGGATAAAACCATAGAAATTGATATGATCCTCAATTTCTCTGGAGTTTAACTTTCTCATATTCAAACACTCCACACATGGACAAAAAATAAAATCTATGTTTTTAAGATTTTTTTTTAAAAATTTCAATAAATCCTCCACTCATTTTTCATATTCACTAGTTCTTATTCATAAATTTATTCAATTATGATCCATTCAATACCTGATATTTCAATATAATTAGTGAATATATTAAAACATATAAAAATTTAAATAAATAAACAAATAAATATATATAATTATAATTATAAACATAAAAACATTCAATAAAAATGATTTTTAATCTGATAGGAAACATCAATGATTATTTGGAATAAAAAAACTAATCTACTAATGTATTTATTTTGCATAATGTGTGTCATGCTGATCCAATGGATATCACATGTAATGAACCTATTATAAATTCTTATTAGAAAATCCAGATTTTGTAAACTAAACTATAGTTTGGTTTTAATTTATTTCCATTTATTTATTTATATATATATATATGTGATATTCTTAGTAATAAATCATAATTTTATTACTATATGTATGTTTTCCAGACCACATATTATAATATTAGGATGTTTATTTAATTTAATACCCTAATGTTTGTGGTTGTGTATGATAAATGGTTAATTATTTTACTTATTAACATTATAATATAGGGGGTAAAATCTCCCCATGGTAACTCCTTAGATCCTCACTGTTATCCAAAACATCTTTTTAGAAAAAAATAGTATTAATAATTATTTACATTAAAATACAATATTTTTGAAAAAATTCCAAAAATTCATACTATGATAATATTTAAATTCCAAACCAATAATTAAAGTTCATTTTACCAAATTAAATTTATACAATTATATTTTATTAAATGAATTGTTATATATTATGAAAAACAGTTTTTAATGAAATATGACCATTTTAACATTTGTTGTTTTGTAATATTATTTCAACAGAATATGAAAATTAATTAATGATTATATATTAGTTCATATATTGAAATATAATATATTGTTTAAATCATTTAAAAGTGACCAATTTAATTTATTAAGGTCAATTATAGAAAATTTTAACATATTTTATGAGAAAAATATATTATTTTAATATAAATTATATATCTTCTGAATTTAAAAATAGTATGTTTTTTATTTTAATATTATATACATGTGGTTTATTGATATTATAATTTAATTATTTTCAATCATTTAACATGTATTATTTCATTTTACATAGTTGTTACATTAGTTTTGTGTCTCATGTCTCAAGAGGTATTTATGATTTTATTAATTTAACGGGTGAAAAATATGGAGTCCTTGCATGTGATATACATTATATTGATGAATGATGGAACTATATATGTCATTGTTCATTGTATAATATCTTCAAAAACGTTTTATAATTTCATCAAATAAAAAATTTATCAAAATAAACAAACTTTAACAATGAAATTTATAAATAACAATCAACTACATAAAATAATTGAAGAAATAACTCAAAAATCAACTAAATGATAAATTTTTTAACATCAAAATTTAAAAAAAACCTACAAAATTTTGAGTTCATCAAGGAAAATGGATCCTTAATCTAAACTTGCTCCCTAAAATTCATTATAAGGATAAGTACTGCAATATCTAACAAAAATGATTGTATAAATTAACAATAAACAAGAATAATGAAATAAAATCAAATTGCGGTATACGTTCGGCCAAAAAACAGGTTTTTAAGAGAAATACTTCTATGGATGATGAAACAATGATAAAGGATAAATAATCGAGACCACATATCATGAAATTATGATTAAAATTGAATAAAATAAATAATAATGGTCGTTGAGGACCAGTGGTTCATTGTTGAGGTCATCACAAATTAAGAAAAAAATTTCATAGATAAAAAATGAGGGATTCATGATCTAGTGTTTTTTAATGCTTTTGGAATCGGTTTTTAAAAAAACCAATTCCCTAAATATCATCACTAGCATTTTTTGCATCATTTTTTTAAAAAAAGACACCAAAAAGTTGATATAATTTTTTTAGTATTGATTTTTGTTAGAACTAATGCCAAAAAGTTTCTACCGATACATTTTACCTTAGTTTATAAAAAACCAACACCATAAATTCGACATTGAAGCCACTATTTTTACTAGTTCTTACTTTATTTATCCCTTTAGTCAGAGAAACTATTTTTTTTATAAAAACACTTTTTTCTATAAGTTTTTTTGAAAATGTTATTAACCTTCCCAAAATGATTTATTAAAGTATTTTTTTTACCATTTTTGTCTTTTAAAAACATTTTCAAAGGAATATTTTTATCACTTTTTGAGCAAGGAACTTTTCTAAACTTTTTACCTTGCAAAAGGAATATTATTTTTACATTGTATGGATTGTATAGATTTACTTTCCACCATTCCATCAAAGAATACTCTGCAATATTAAATGGTTAATTTTTAATGAAAATATTTTTAAATGTGATTTTCAAAGAAATTTATTTTCAAAATGTTTTTCAAAATAAAAAGTATATTTTCCCCAATAATTATTTTGAAGTTCTTATTCAATTTCATTAAATAAAACAACCCTTATACATACTCCAATGGGTATATGTCATATTAATACCATACTTATTCTTCCTTTGGATGGTTTTTAATTGATCTATCTAAGGATAGTATTGAAATTCACTTCCTTGATTCCTTTTCTAGTCCTCCTGAAATATTCAATTTTCTATAATCATTTAACTTTTAATTTCCTCTATTTATCATTATAATTTATCTTGGATAATCTTATTGCCTAAACCATATTACATTTCTACATATGGTGTTTACTTGATAGTTATTTGATTAATTGGAGAAATACTGATAAATTTGAATCTTGCACTCCATACATATATTTGATGAGGTACATTGTTAAATTGATTATTCGATATATGAGGAATGCTTTGGATAGGTATGACACATGTAGGGAATGATTATAGATAGCCTCTCGATGCATCGGTAGTCTCATGGGATGTGTCAGTTGGTTGACCTTAGATGGGTTTGTACCCAGTATTTTATAAAATGTATTGTGAAAGGTCTTGATGGTAATAGTTCCATATACCTAAGAAACATGAAATTAAATAATTAATCATCTCCCTCATTTCACTTTACTTATTATTTACCCATGATATTTTGTATTTCATATCTCTAGATGCATTTCATTATCAGTTCATTTATTAAATGGAATGTGTTCCAGTAGATTTCCTTGCCAAATTGATTTTTTCATATCTTGTTATTTAAATGGAATGTGTTATCAATTATTTACCTGTCCATATTATTTAATCACTTCATTCTTAGTTATTGATTATATTTAATGTGTTCTTATTTGTTTACCTTTCCATATTGATTTTAATCATTGATTAATTATTTCTTCTGTTATACTTTACCCTTACTGGGCATTTGAGCTCACCCTTATTTCTTCCTCCTTTCCCCAAGAATATAAGAAGTGTACTAAGAATTATATGTAAGGATATGTGATATGGAATAAAGTTATTATCCAAAGAGAAAAATATTATGGTGTAACTAGTGTATTATTTTTAAATATAGGATTCATGATTGTATCTGGTTTACCAAGACAACTAAACTATTCAGTCCTTTGGGATGTTAATTACTTGTATCTTATGCTAATTTAATGGTAGTAGAAACTGGCTCTGGGCTTTCTGGGTCTGGGTCGCTATAGTTGGCATCAGAGAAATTTTAGTAGAAAACTTTGGTACTTGATTTAGAAAACATAGATTAGGGAAAAAAACCCCTAAGACATACTTTAAGGATAATCATAGAAGAACATCCTAGAATATTGTTAAGGTAGAGATTATGTGGGTATTTCTAGAAATAAAACCCTTTCTATATTCTAAAAGTGGATGTTGTTATATCATATATGTACCTATGGGTAATAATTCTAACATGGTGTGTTAGGACTAACTCAGTGTAACCCGAGACACCAATGAGCCTTACTAAACACATAGTTTGACACTATTAGGGGATATGTTTTGGATAACTCTCATTTTATTTACAATCCATTATAAAGGATCTAAATAGATAATGAAAATAATTAATCCAGGTTAAACCTAAGGTTTTTTGGACTGAGAATAAGGGGTCATGACTTATATATCCTATAAATGATTATGACTTTTTATCATAGTGATTATTATTACTCACACTATGATTTCTAGTTTTATTCAATGGATGGAACCCGAATGAGTAAAGTTAACATTGAACATGAAGGACAAGGTGGTGATAATGAGAATCCAAATAAGTTGTTGATAGGAGTGAAAGATATCATGTTTACTATAAAGCCCTGAACTCGCACTTCCTAATTCAGTACTAAAATAGGATATGTATTTTTTTATAAGAGATAACATAAAAATACAAAATACATTATAAATATGAGTACCTTTTCTGGTCTAGGTTCTAGAGAATTATACATTAACTTACATACGTTGAATAAGTGTTTAGAAAAATAATTACAAAATAACAAGTTGGATTTATCTGTACTTATACCTTAACTATTCTCTGATATTTAAAGAAATCCTATAAAAAACATTTTAAAAACTTGTAATTAGCATTAAAATCTCAATAAGGGATATAAAAAATGAAATAAACCATTAGTCCATGAATAATTGTAAACATATGAAATCATTTTCAAAAATACATACTTGACACCCATATATACTTACTTTGTGAAACTTGATATTTCCACAAGATTTCCACAAAACATAAAGAAAAAACATAGAACCATAATGTTATATTGGGGAATTACTTACATAATCTTGTAAATCTCTAATCTACCTTATAATTTGTAACCCTCACGACTACCTTACAATGTAACCCTTACACCTACCTTATTGTGTGACCATCACACTTACACTTGGAGTAACCATATGACTGACCTCCAACATACACAAAACCAATGAATTAGAGGGAGATATAGGTTACAAAATTAATCATAAAAATTTTCCAAGAACCATAATATAACCATCAAACAATAATACTTTCATAAAAATATTCACTTTGAATTTTTTAAAACTAGAAGTTTAAAAGATGATTTTATAAGAAATGTCACTTACAAATAACATATAATTGATATTATAATAAATAGAAAGAAATTAATAGGTGTATATACTATAAATATACATAATAAAACATAATATAAAAAAAATCATCACAAAAATGATCTTAAAACCACACAATTAATGAAGTAGAAGGTTAACCCAAAGAATGTAAATTGGGATAAGAATTCCCTTGCCTCAGGGTTTTCTTACTTAAAACTTGTTTAAAACTAATTTATAATGGTTAAAATAGTGTTATTAGTATTTTAAAGAAACATTTTATTGTTTATAACACCTTATATGATCATTTCATGACATCATTTCACCCTTTAATTATAAGTATTTTGTTCCTTTCGTTGTTTTGAGTGTGTTCTTTACATGATTTCCATGTTCCAGTTTGTATTTGATTTTCTTGTCGTATGGAAATAAAATTATAGAAGTGTAATGAAATGGTATTAATATGTTTAAAGAATATATAATGATATTATAAATCATTTTTTATCATATATTATGATTAATCATTAGATAAAACATTAATGATATTTGTTTAGTTCATTTTTGGTGTGTCCTTGATAATCATGAACTTGTTTCATTATATAAATTAATGTTATACATATAAGTTCATTACATAACATAAAAGAGGTTACATAATACAATTTTAATTCTTTTTCAACCCTCAAAATGGTTTTACAAATAGTTTTTAAGTTCATCACGAACGATGTCTTTATAAGAGGGGGAGGAGATGAAGTAAGTTGAGGATTTTTTCCATAAGCATGATAACATAAAGAATATATAATATTATATATCTTTTATTCCTCTTGTATAATGGGGAGAGAATATAGTATAAGAAAATAAAAGGAATTGAAAAGAAAACACAATAATAAGAAAGAGGATTTTTACCTCTTGATCTCTTCTTCTTGAGATCCTTCTTAAGAACTTTGGTTTTGGCCTTTTGGTGAGATTATATGGTATTGGACGTGGGGAAGAGACTTGGGGAGGGGATTTGGCATAAATTAGACATGGATCAATTCTTTAGTGGTGTGAGAGGAAGGGGGTGCTATTTATAGTGTAGGAGAGGAGGGGTTTTAAGTTATTTTAATCATTAGTTTAATATTTTGGATCAAGACTATGAATATTATTGATTCATGAGACCCCAAATAGTAATAAGTTATTTTTTATTTCAATAAAAGTGTTCTTAAATCAACCTTGTATCACCTATGATGCAGTAAAACAAGAATTTAGCATTTATCGTAATTTATCATATTTTACTATTCATCAAAAATTCAAGAATTTCATAAAAATCCAAAAAATTAACCCTAACCATTTTTTGATGTCTAGAATTTTAAAATGAACTCCATTTTTTGAAAATAATTTTACAAATATTATTAATTTAAATTTTAAATAAAATCATACGTTATTCAAAAATTTCGAATTTATAATCTATAAGTCCTTTTATATCACCATGAAAAATTAATCAAGTTGTCATTATCTTAAAGCCTTAATACAATAAAATAATAATAAAATTTACTATTAATTAAGGGAATATTACTATTCAAATTACTATTCATAAGGGTATGTTACTATTCACTAAAAATCAAGTTGGTTCCATCAGACTTCCAATAACTTATCACAATTATAGCTGACTGTTTTATGAAATTCAAAACACAGAAGCAGAAAAAATATGTTTAATGGATATATTATATAGGTAAAATATTATTTAGTAGTTTATTTAATCATGATTTGTAATTTTTTCCTTTTTATAAAAAATTAGGATGTTACATTTATTCCTGATCATTTTTCACAAAATAGGATAAACAACATATACCTGAACCAACTCCCGAACTCACCAAATAAGAGAAGGATGAAATTTTCTAAGAGATCCAGGGGTTGATACCATGGATAAAAGAATGCTCTATTTCTATAAGGAAATAAATGTGGAAGGATACACCTCGGAAAGTGTCTCAATGGAATGGAAAAATTCTTTATGTGTGGGAAAGAAGGACATAATATAATGAATTTATGAGGAAAAATGAAGAGTATGATGGATGGAAATGAAACTCATCCACAGGAATTCTTTATAGTTCATTTTATTTAGTGTGGTAACCTAGGAATTACCCAATTCAATGACCTATACTAAAGAATAAAATCTAGACCAAGGAATTACCTATGTTAAAATAAATGGATAATGAATTTATTTATTGAGGATGTATTGGAAACATTAGTTAAAAGGATATTTATTGATGAACCTTTTTTCAAGGATGTCCATAATATTTATTTTTGAAATAATATAATGGTTTTAAAAAATAAAAACCTATATTTTGGTTGACAACACATAAAATCTGAAAAGGCTACGGGACTTGAACCCACGACCTAAAAATGAAAAGGGTTTCATGCTTACCACTAACCTATGTAATTTCTTGGTTAAAATGTAATTATTTTTAGTTAAAAAATTTTATAATTAAATATTAATGATGAACCAATAGTGTTACTTTTTAGGTTTAGATATTAATGTACTAACCATTTTGGATTTGAAGAATAGTTAGAGACAAATAGTTAGACTTTTCACTAATTTATGGGTTTTATGATTCATTAAAACTTTATTTTAGTGATTCATACATCAAAGTTAATTTTTGGATATCCATTTCATGGAGTAAGGGATGTGTTATAATTTTAGTAAAGAACAACCAAAATATAGAATTGTTCATAGGGAATTGAAACCCATCAAGTAAATATATTCTTTTATATTATTGGCTAATAAAATAATTCCTAAAAATTATAGAAGGTATCTTAATTTTTTTTGTCCTAATGACATATTTTTTGTTGAGATTATGGTTTTCTAAATCATTATAGATTTATGGCTTTGAGGACCTCATATTTACGTTGATCATTCGCTTTTCTGTAATTGATGTCCTCAATCAATCCCAATAAATAATTATTCTTTTACTCCATGTTTATATCTCAACTTTCCTCTAATTTTCTCCTACATAGATGCCTACTTATATGTTAGTCCATGTGACCTTTGTAATTCCCATTCACTCTTTTCTAGAGTATGTTTTATGAACCCTTCTCATGATGTAGGATTTTAACATAGGAAACATCAAATGGTATATTACTATGATTGAGTTTAAATTATGAGGATGAAACTTATTAAAGTTGGGGAAAATTAACACAAAAAAATTATAAATTAAGAACATTTTATTTGATAGTGTGTATTACATGCAACACCAAACATGTAAAGGAATATAATATTACGAGACTTAAAAATATATTTAATATTTTTAGTAAACTAAATATATGATATATTTTGAAATGCATGTGATAGTGAGTTAGCATGAATCAAACACAAAAATGAGATTTTTTGATAGCTTGAGTTACATGAAATACCGACTTTCTTCATTAGTTTTCATTACACACAAGACTGAGTTTTACCAAACAACAATATATTATTTAAATATTATTATTTAATATAATAGGATATAACCATGCCATTAAGTTAGTAATTATTAATAGTATTAGAAAAATATGAAAATATATGGTTTACACAAATATAAAATGAATTCATTGGTTACAAATTAATAATAAATTAATATAAGAACCAATTAAATATAAGTGGCATATTTTTATAGAAAACCATTTTTATGCTCAAAAAGTCGTTTCATCATAATAAATGAAATTAACTACATATAGTGAGTTATTTTAATTATATATATATATATATATTATATTCAATAAAATATTTTATATAGTCATATAATAGATTATATATGAATAATATACGAAAAAACACAATTTTATTTATAAAATCCTATATTTTTATAAAGGTAGTTTTACAATTTTTTAATGAAGAGCATATTTTAAATCAAATTTTTGGAAGTTTTATATTTTTTTATATGTAAAAATAAATTTAATATTTTAAATGGTAATATAAAAATTATCTTAGGGGTAAATGTTGGTATTTTTCTGTGAAGCTTTAATTTTCGATGAATAGTGAAATATACTAAATTTTAATTCAAAACTGCCTTTTCATCTAATTTATCTATAAGGTTAAATTATTTTTTTAAATTTTTTTAATGTTAAATTAAATTAATAATACATAATTTCATTTAATTCAGTTCATTGGAACCAATTTCAAATTGAAATTGGATATAAAAACTTAGTAAACTTTTCAGAGTTTTTATTTTAAAAACCCACATTGTTGTCCTCTATATGGGATTAATTTTAAATTAATTTCTACCAATTATGTGATTTGAATTTTAAAAAATGGTTTCTATATTTATAATCAGAAAATATTATATTTTATAATAATTTCAACTTATTTTTTTACCAAAATTATTAGTGAAAGTGATTAAAATTAATTACAACGATTAAGAGAAAAATTAGTATAACAAATGACTAAACCATAAACATAAGGGCCAAAATGACCTAGAAGCTTATCCAAAGGAAATTTTATGTACTTATTTATACCCTATACTCATTTTTTAACTAATATTTTACCATTATGGGATCCAATTTACATTGGTAAAATATGGGCGGAATTTCCTTTCTAAAAATTTACAAGAGAGCCACTCCTCCTGCACTATAAAAAGGCCTCCTCTCCTCACACTTACTCACACATCTCAAGCCACTTTAATTGAAAAATATCTAAAATATTATCTCATAAAATTACCTAAATAATACTATAATTTTACCCTTGGGAATAAATCAATCCAAGGAAACCCTTTCATGGAAACCAAAAGGAGTTACCCAAAGAAGAGGTAACATCCTTCCTAAAGATCTTTTGCTTTATTTTAATTCTCTAATCCATCAATTATTATTATATAATTACGACATAAAAAATAACTATCATAAATATAATTTAATTTTTTATTCTATGAGTTTGACCTACACCTATACACACATCCATTCAACAGGTAATGAACATACCATTCGTGTACTACGAACTACAACCTCACGAAACGATGATTGTTTGTTTTTCCTTTACCAGCGATCATGATTGGTTATTATAATTTAAATTCTATTTATATATGATATATATTATATTTATAATTTATTTATGATTCTCTAATTATTTTATAACACACACCTTTATTCTTTTTATTTTTTGGTAATACGACAACATCGTTTGGGGAAGTGTTGACTACCGCCTCCTAAAAGTGATGTGATTCAATCTTACTATACATCGAATGTATAATGGATGGATATAATAAATTTATATGACATATATAAAATAAATATTATTATTTAATTATAATATAAATATAAATCATTTACTTTTCATTCTTTTAATATGTCAATGAAATTAAAGTAGCATTCATGCATACATATGGCATACCGACTCCATGAATGGTGAATTTAATTTCTTATCTCCAAATATTATGAATTATTATAAATACATATATAATTATTATATATTATATATAATTAATGATTTAAATTTTTGATATTATGAAATCATGAACTATGTAATAGTAACAAAAATAAAAAGTTAAAACATACTCGACAAACCAAGAAATTAACACTCAAAATAGTGAAAATAATGAAAGATTATTAACAAACTGGTAATAAAAAGTTATATATGATATTAAAAATATAATTATGGTTATTTTAGAAGTTATTAAAATGATTAAAACCAATATACATGAGGATAAAGGATTATCACCCGAAAGGAAATATAAGGTAAGAGATTCTTGTCTCACTTTTCTTTTCATGACACATAAATCATTCTCACCACTGATTTATTTTTTGTGGGGTATCTACTACCCCTTTTGATATATTATATCATGAATTACTTTATCTTCATGTAATTTTAAAATTTCATTTAATTTTTTCATTCATGAGGCCTACGATTCAAAATATTTCAATGTGGTATGAGACAATTTGGAATGTTTAATGATTATTTCCCTCAAGAATGTTTTAATAATCATTCAATGGTATTTATATTCATCAATGTCAGCAGGCCTTATTGTGTGGTGTACTGAATTCTCCAATTGATATGTTATATCATGAATTATTTCTTATTCAAGGTATTATTAGTTTCAATTTGAATTATTTCTTTTAATGGGATTTGAGTTAAAAGTTACCAAGTTGTAAATAATTTCATTACATGATTCCTTTTCATCGGGTAATATTATTTCCTCATTTTCATTAATATTATAAGATTGTGTGTGTAATTACCTTTTAATATATATTTTTTTATTTACACTTCTTTTATATGTATTTTCATTTGACACACATAATCTATTAATTTATTTATTCTCACATAATTATCACCATATTTTAAAGGGTTTACTTCACAATCTCATTTTGTTTGGGATTTTTTACAATTGAATTTATATTAGAGGAAATTATTTGATAATTTTCTAATAAACCCTTTAATTTTATTCTCCCTAGTTATTCATGAACTTTTTTAAGAAATAGTATCATTTTCACTCTTTGGTACTTTAAATGTTTTATATTTTTTTAAAGAAAAACCAACTATATTTCTCCCTTTAGTCAGATAAAATATTTTTGTAGAAAAATTGTGACGCCCCGAGCCCGCTCTTCCGGACTCGTTGCTTCAAAATGTTTTGTAATAATTTTTTTTATAAACTTAACTTAAAAATTTCACAACACTTTAAACAAAACGAGGATCTTTTACCAGTCTAGGTTCTAGAAGATTTAGACATAACCCTACATTTATCAGAGCTGAAACAATAAAACAATTGTCCACTACTCTTCCAATGCACGCTACAACAAAGATGAACAACTCTGGGATTCAAGGTAACCTGTGAAAAACATTTCAAAAACGTAGGGTGAGCACAAAAGTTGCCTAGTAAGGGGTTTTGAAAACCTTTGATAAATCACTTTCAGAAAAATATCCTTTCAATAATACATTTGAAAAATTTCAATTGTAAACTCATTTGTAAAACAACCTTTATAAAATAATATAAACCTTTTGAAAAATAGTTATACTTTAAAAAAAACTTTTAAACTATTCCAGTGATTTTATTTGGAAAATATTAAGCAAACTTCATGAAAACAAAACATCATTTTGAGGCAACTTAATTCGTTGAAGGCTGTCTTGGGCCTACCCACTTAATGAAGGACGGGTTCACTCCCCAATGACCTTCTATTTTTACAACGAACAAGAGCCGATATTTTTAGAAAACGTTTAAAGTTTGCTTTACATATATACTAGTATTGGTCACTGGAGTTTTTGCCCTTAACTTATCAATGTATTTAAAGTACACATGTATTTATAAATACAACATAATTAAATAAAGACTTCCATATTTTTATCATCTACAAGTTTGGTTATGACCAACTCTTCTACACTTTACAAGGTATATCCCTGTGATTAATCATTCATTCTCAAAGCCTCTTTGTTGCAAATATGTGCAATTTTAATTTAAATTAACTCTAACAATTAATAAAGTTATGAATAAAACATTATAAATTTGACGTTCAATTTTATAATGAAATTCTTGTAATTGGTGAATTTGAGAACAGAACCTTATCTTTTTAACTTAAATTATAAGTTTACTTTTAGCGAAATGAACGTCGATGATATGTATAAACACATGGAAAATGTATATGAAAGTGTGATGCCGATAATATTGATAAAACATGTTGATACGTAATGTGAAACATGACAATAAACTGAAAATAATATTATAAACATGGTAGTAGGATTATGAACATGGTAATTTAATCTAAATATATATATGTATATCCATAAAAATAAATCTTAACTTATTATAACATTTTAACCCTTTTGGGATTCTGTCAAATGAATATTCAAAAATACAGATTATATAACTTTATATAATTTTAGAAAACAATTAGAATCAAAGCTTTTAAATACTTCTAGAAAATAAATAGATGTTCGAACCTCGCATTAAAATCATAAAATACAAATCATCATTTTGAGAGTAAATGAGTATTAAAACCCATACATAAACAATATAAATTTAAAAATAATTTATCCCTTACGCTGATTTTAGGTATACAAACTCCAACAAAGCATCACTAAACCTATTTGGATGATTATAAAAGAGAAGGGATTTAATTCTACTTAAGATTATTAAACTGCATAGAATTATATAATAAAAGTTTTGTAGAAATTGAAATGATTGGAAATAGTTCTTTATGCAAACCAAGAAATCATAAAAACTATAATATTTTTTCATAAGAAAATTTAGATTAAAACAATTATTCCCTTAAAAAAACAATAATATGTAATTGCATAGAATGTTTTTAAAAATACATAATTCCTTACGGAAATAAGAGTTCAAAAGAACCAAATGTTGGAAAATTAATATTTTCCCCTAACCTAATGTAAAATGGAATTGCATACTACGTAATTGAAATTAAATAGTCCCTTACACAATTATTATTTTAGGAAGGAAAATAAGTTGCTAAAATAAATTTTAGAAATCCCTTACCAAATTTTGAAAGGATGGAATACTTCACTCCTTAAAACTTCTACTCGTATCTCATATTCAGGACCAAAAAACACAACACATCACAAGGAAAAATATATATATCGCATACCCCTCTCAGACTCCTCTATTTATTCATTTGGAGGGACGAAACTATTAGTATATTTTATTTCCACTTGAAAATGAACTTTCACTACAAGCTAATCAATGTCAAGCCAAAACAGTGAGATATAAATATTTTATACAATTGGATTATCCTAATAAAAAAACAACAAGTGTGTCCCAAAATTTATTATATTTAATTGATATAACATTGAAAAACTGGGCTAAATTCTAAGGATGCAGAAGAGTTCAATTAGTGTGAAATAAAAAAAATTACAAAACGAAATCATCTGATAACAGGACCACTAGTTTCGAAGCAAATTGACAAACTAGCATCAAACTTCATCCACACAGCAAATGATCCAAAACAGATAAAAAAAATGTCAACCAGATAGATGACATATAATACTGGATAATGACCACTATTTAAAATACCACAACATCAATGACCAGAAATAGAATGACGTACGGAGGTGGAAAAATATAGAAATACAACATATCGACATCTAAAAATTTGAATTTAAATCTAGATTCGGATACCAAATTGCAGATCTAAATGAAACGAACCAGGAAGAAAGAAAGGATGGCTTTTCATTTCATCTGCAACATCGATCTGTAGCTCGGACTCAACTCTCGGATGAACACCTGACGAAAATCGATGGCCCCCAAAGCCTCGGCATCAACGCCCTTGGCATCGAACGCTACTCAATCCCCTGAATCGCGACCTGTGCCTGAAGGCTCCGCCTGGCTTGTTAGAGCTCATCCGCGACAAACCCTAATACTCCTCTTCGCAATGACGAACCCTCCTCGACGAAAACCCTACCTCTGCACGGAACCCCTCTTCACCCCTATTGAACATATCATTTTTTTATCTTTACTGAACTAATATTAATATACTACATTAATTTTATAATTTCATTATTTTGGTTTTATTTTAATATTAAACACTTAATGTTCTTTATATGTATTTCTATATTTAAACAATGTAAAATTAGATGATGAATTACAACATAATATTAATATCTCAAATTAACATTATATATATATATATATATATTAGTTAATAAAATTTATTAAAAACACAATGTTTGTTTATTACATATTAATTTCAGTAATAATATTTAAATTAGTAATTTTTTTTTCATTAAGTTATTTTATTAATACACCAATAGTCATTTTTATTTAAATTTTAAAAAGTAATAACGGATAGTTTTTTTTGTAACGGTCGGATAAAACTCTATAAATACTAATGTTTTACGGGTCGTTCAAACACTCAGAAGAAAAATACCTCGACGCTCACGCCATTGCTTTTGGAGATGGTTTTATATGTTCCTCTTATTTTTAGTTTTATTGCTATAATCCTTGCCATAACGTTTGTTCTTATATCAGATCCAAGAGATGATAACTACTCGATCGGCATCGTTGTGTTTCTCGGTAGTCTTCAAATTGTTTTATTATCAATAGCAGTGGGTTTAATGGGTTAGTTATTGTGTATCAAGGGTGTATTCTAGAATTTGTATGAATAAAGTGCTTGATAATTATATATTTGCATTCGGTAATTTATTTTATTACATCTTGGAAACATTGGCAAAACATAAAACTTAATTTTAAACCTGGGGTGTTACAAAAATAGTTCTTTCTAAAAATGTTTTAAAAAATGTTTTTAACCTTCAAAAAATAATTTATTAAAGATATTTTTACCCTTTTTTCTTTTATAAAAAATTCAAAGGAATATTCTTGTTGCTTTGCGAACAAGGTACTTTTATAACCTTTTTAACTGGGAAAAAATGTTATTTTTACCCTATACAAAATGTATTGATTTACCCACCATCATTCCTTTGAATAATCCTTTTCAATTTTAAAAAGTTAATTTTTAAAGAAAATGTTATTAATAGTGGTTTTCAAAGAAGTGGATTTTAAAAAAAATTAAAAAAAAGTTATTTTCCCCAAGAATTACATTAAAGTTATTCTTCTATTTCATTAATGAAAACAACCCTTACACTTAATCCAATTGGTATATGTCATATTTATACCATCCTTATTCATCCTCTCGGTGATTTTTGATTTATTTGTCCAAGGATAGTATTGAAATTCACTTCCTTTATTCCCTTTCTAGTCCCCTTGAAATATTCAATTTTCTATGATAATTGAACTTTGAATTTCACCTAGTTATCTGTATTATTTATCATGGATAAGTTTATTTCCTAAACTATATACCATTTCTACATAAGGTTTTTACTTGAAATTTATTTTATTAACTAGGTAGATAATGATAAATTTGTATCTTATAATTTATACTGTTATTTGATATGGAACATTGTTAAATCGATTATTATATATACAAGGAATGATTTTGACAAGTACGACATGTGTGGGGCCCAATTATAGATAACCCCTCAATGCATTGGTAGTCTCAGGGGATGAGTCAGGTTTCTAGACTTAGATAGTTTTTACCTAATATGTTATAAACCATTTTGTGAAAGGTCTTGATGGTAAAGGTACCATATACCTAAGAAACATGGCATCTGATAATTAAGAAATTCCCTAATTTATGTTAATTTATTATTTATCAATGATATTTTCCATCGACATATCTATGGATTAATTTCATTGTATTTTCATTGATTAAATTAAATGTGTTTCAGCTGTTTTCTTTTCTATATTCATTATTTCTTATCTAGTTGTTTAAATGGCATGTGTTATCAATTATTTAACTTGACATATTATTTACTCCCTTTCTTATCAGTTATTGATTTCATGTCAGGTGATCTCATTTATTTACATTTCCATATTGATTATTCTCTTTGATTCATTATTTATTATGTTGTAATTTACCCTTACTAAGCATTTTAGTTCACCATTATTTTTTATCCTTTCCATAGGAGTCCAAGATGTATACTAAGAAAGATATTAAATGATACTATAAATGGAATAAAGTTATTATCCTTGAAAATACATTATTATATTCAAATTAGTGTATTAATTTGTAACACAAGACTCATATATATATATCTGGTTTACCGAGACTACTAAATTGTTCGGTCCTTTAGGACGTGATTTACTTATATCTTATGCCAATGAAATGGTAGTAGACATCAGCTCCAAGATTTATGTTGTAAGGTCACTATAACCATGGCATGGTGCATTCCAAAATAATCATTATAGCCTCAATCAAATATTGAAATAAAATCTTAGTCATTTGAAATGGTTATATCCTTTCAAAAATCACAACTAATTCATTATATTTAAAACATATTTAACTATATCCATGATATGAAGATTTCCAAAATGGTTATATTAAACTTAAATCCAACTCTTAAGGTAAGAATTTATTTTTTCCATGATTAACACGGGGATTACACCCTAAATATTCACATTCCATTCTCCCCAAAACAATAATAACCATGATGTGGTGAGATCCAAACATAAAAACAAATTTTAAGACCCAATCCTTATATATGATTAAATTATAACCCATATAATATTAATTCAAAACCCCTCATAGTCCATCCCACCATGTAATAGTTCCTTCATACCCACCAAAATGATCATTACATATCTCCCTATTTTTTACAGGGACTTCACCAAAATCACCTTAGGAATTATTCCCTTTCAAATAGAATACCATAAATCTAATAGGGTGTTTTAAATCTTAACCCACTCAAAATGGATATACTCACTCAAAATAATCATTTTAAACCCTAGTTTCATAATTCACCAAAATGACCACTACACTATGACAGAATCCCTAAAATGGACTCCATTAAATATTCCAAAATGGTCATTTCAGACAGTAGGGAACCAAAACTCAACCCTTTAAAACTGGACCATCTTAAAACATCCTATAAATTACTTCAAATTCTGGGAAAATAGAAATTAAAGGTATATAATGGTATGAGAAATTACATCACTAGGAAACAATCCCTTTTCCAGGGAATGAACTAAACTATGATATATTATTCGAAGAGTAATCATAAACTACTGGAACACTCATCCTCAATTTTTATCATAACTACCTATGGATCCCATGTAATTCTAATCAAAACCAAAAATAAATAAACCAATAAATACATAAATAACTCTCATATAACCTTCAATAACCTTCTAAGAAATATATACTTTAATCAAATCTATTAATACAAGGGGGTCAATAAAGAGAATACAAAAAAATAATAAAAATATAAATTATTCTAAAAATACTTTATAAACTATAACATGATGCAAACATGTTAAAATACAATAATAAAAATAAAAACGTCTTAAACCTCACTTATAAATTGATTTAAATAAAAAAACTCTCAAAGATATTTCATTATACATTATTTTTGTATAAAATACATTTTTTAAGAACTGGCACCTCAATACCACTGGAATCTACTTTATAAAAATAAAACATCATTCAAAACATCCATATTTTTTAATGAAGATTCTATAAAACTTTATTAACATAATGTAAATTTATAAAACATATCATGAAAATCATTTTGTAAATCATTATTGATAAGTCATAAAATAATTTTATATGAATAAAATCAATTTCCAAATCTCAATCATCAAGAGTTATGTCAAATAAAAGGAAAAAACCAAGATAAACCTACCCTAGAATCAATAAAATCATGAAAATTTCATCAAATGAAGATATAAGTGGGTTAGAAAAGGGGTCACATCATTATAAAATCAAAATCCCCATTAGAATTTAGGGGTTTTCCTTGAAATAAAAAAAAAATTATTTTCCATGAACCATAAATTATGGAGAGAATAGGAGAAGGAGAAATATGAGAAAGGGTAAGAGAAAAAGAGGAAAAAATGAAACATAGGAGATCCATTGAAAATATCCCTTAAATATTAAAGAAGATAATGGTAGTATAAACCCTCCCCCTCAATTTCATCCACTATATCCAAATTAATGGGGGAAGAAGAATTCTCTTTATTTATAAATCCTCTAATAATAATACAAATATAATAATAATAATGAAAATAATTTTCTAAAAACAACTAACCTAACACAACATGTATAAATAGTCTGTTATAAATAAAGTTGGACAGAAATCCCTCATGGTTCCATAATGGGGTTTTTAGCTATGATTGTGTTTATTGATAAAGCTAGATGATTACGAATGAGTATGGTTGGCCCAAATTTTTGGGCCTCAAAATAGGGAGTTTGGTTTTTGGAAAAGGGATGTTTTTATATAGAAAATATTTCATATACCACGGATCAAAGTTCATAAACCATAAATTGAGTACATAGAATGGTGAAGGAAATCGAAAAAGAAAGGACTTACGCATAGCATCACTATTTGGACTGTGAGGTGCACTATACAGATCATAGAGGAAAACATGATTCCCGAGAGGATCACAGTTTCTGGGAGGCATAAATTTCATGGGAGGGTTTTTATTTTCAAAAATGAGGTGGATATTCATGGATTCACATAGGGTTTTCTTTCGTAGGAGAGATTAGTCGCCACAAAGGGAGAATGGTGATCGCACCACGACTCACTGTTTCATTTTCACCCTAACACCATTGTGATAAACTAGTTTTGTATTGAAAATTATAAAAATAATTACAAAATTCACTTCATATTTAATTCCAATATTTTTATTTTATCACTGTTAAAAAGGTAAATATTATTTGTTTTGATAATTTCATTGAAGGTGGAGGTGATTTGGATGGCCCATGATGACGTTCAAGAAAAATGGCCCAAACTGCGTAGGATCTAAGCACACCAGTGGACTCAACCAAAAACTTATACTAAACCGTGCATATAAATTTTTTGATATTTTTTTTTCTTGTCCAAAATTCATTAGGATATATTTTATATTCAAGATCCCAAGACAAAATCGGCCATTAAGTGGCCCAACCGACCTAATCTATCCTGCACACCGAATCTGCACGAAGCCAAAAGTGGTGTGGTATGATCTATCCATGTCTTGAGATTTAGGTGTCCAAATGAAGCCAAACATTTGGTGGATATATTCATGAGGTGGAGGTAAAACTTTTTAATTTTCTCGAAAGCGATATAAGGATTTAGGGAGGTCGAAAGCCATGTTCCAAGTGGTTTTAAGAAATATGTGTGCCCAAAACCATATTCCACATTCCCTATAAATTGTAACCTTGGGCACTTCATTTGTACGTTATGATAGGTGGAAAAGATCTGGTATTTTGGAGACTTAAATGAGTCATATCCTCATCCAATAAGTTCTGGAGTTCCCTATCCTCATAGGGGGATCAAGGATGAATGTAAAGTTCCACCCGAGCCAGCTCCTCCTTTCGATGGCGAGCTAAACGATGGACGATCCTTTTATGGGAGATACACGCACTTGGGAGGGAGTTATGACACAAGTTATTCTACTAGTTTTGTGTAATTTGTTTGTTAAATATTTAACCTATTTATTATCATTATATTCTTATCCTTTGATTGCATTTCTTTGATATAATTAAGTGATCCACTTTTTAGTTCAACACTGATTGAGTTGAGATATCAAGTGGGAATCTTGGGTTGTTCTGATTAGACAACACAAGCACCCTTTCTCTGTCACACATAAATGAGATTTCAATATGATTTGGTATCCATTTTTATATGATTGAGGACCAAACCTTGACAACATGATCATTGTGTCAAGGGTTTCCTCTTTGTGCATCGTTTTAAGGGGTAAGAGGGGAATCAAGATCTTGACAACCCTCAACTAAAGAATTAAACAAACCCATGTGAAATTTTCACAAAAATGAACTATAAAATATGTTTAGAGAACTTTAAATTATATACTTCTCTAATAAATCTTAAAACACAACCTTAATTAGTCAACTATTAAACTATTTATGTTAAGTTATTTTCTTTAAACTGTTTTTAAAACCACCCCCTTTTTTAGTAATTTTTATTTAAAATGCATACTCAAAACTTAACAACACTCCTTGAGAGATGACCTAGGGTCTTCCCTATGTTATAAATCAACCTAAAATCCTAATCAATCTGATTTTTCATGACAACGTGGTATACTTTTTGCACCGTTGTAGGGGAGAGATTTGGTTTTTAGTGTGTGTTTTAGATATTTTTTTTGTAAATTTTGTGAATATTTATTTTTTTTCTTATACCTTTACCTATACTATTTTGTTCTGATTTATTCTTTATGTATGTTTTTTGCATGATGCATTCTAATCTGGGAGATTTACCACCTTTAGAACCTGAACCTGAGAGGATCTTACATCAGTGACCCCAAGATGCACAAGACAACCCTTTGAAGGAGGACACACCACAACTTGAGACTTTTAAAAATCCCTCTTCATCTGGAACCAAATTAGAACATGAAATTAATGAGTATAACATAGATTAAAATAAATGGACATTAAAATAACTAACCTCACCTAATGTTGATATCCAACCAAACTATATTCAAATACATGGCGAGACACCAAATTTGGAACTAAAATCTAGTCTAATTAACTTATTTCCAAGATTTCATGGACTCACAGGAGAATATCCACATAAGCACTTAAAAGAATTTTATACTGTGTGTACTACATTAAAACTTTCAAATGTGGATGAAGAAAAAGTAAAGCTAATGGAATTTCCTTTCTCATTAGAAGATACTGCAAAAGATTATCTTTACTATGTTAATTCACAGATTAGAGGTCGGGGGGACATGAAACGTCTTTTTGTTGAAAAATATTTCCCATCCTCTCAAACTGCAACTATAAGGAATGAAATTTGTGGTTTAAGAAAATCACAAGGGGAAACATCACATGAATATTAGGAACTATTTAAAAGGTTATGTTCAAGTTTTCCACACCACCAAATAAGTGATCAAATTTTAATTCAGTATTTTTATGAAGGGTTAATTCCTATTGATAGAAACATGATTTATGCTGCTGCAGCTGGTGCGCTAGTTGATAAGACCCCAATTGCTACCAGAACCCTAATTGAGAACATGGAACAAAACACTCAACAATTCAGTTCATGGTATTGTGTACCCATTCAAGGTGTCCATGAGGTGCAATCTATCGAATTCGTGAAGAAGGTGGACACAAAGTTTGAAGAGGTAAGTACCCTTCTTCGACAACTCTCTCTTTACAATGGAAAATCACAATATCCTCCTTCTATCCATTGTGGTATATGATCTTTTGATACCCACTACTCTGAACAATGTACTAAATTGAGAAACAATTCTATGAGTTATGAGGCAATATTTCCAGGCCACTCCTATAACCTACCCTTTAGGTAAGAACCTCACTATCCATCCAACCATAGGTGGAAATAAAACAAATATTATATGCAAGGGGGTATTCAAACCAACCTCAAAAACAATGGAACCAACCATGGTAGAGAAGTCACCCACCACCACCACCAAGAAATACCCAACCAGCACAAATTCCTTTCCCACAAGCCCCTCCAAAATCTGAGCCTATCCTTGAAGACATGATGAAACAAATGGCTTCCAATAATCTCTAATTCCTAACAAACCAACCAAGCAACCATACAAGACCTAAAAACCCAATTATGAAAACTAGATAACTCTGTGGGGGAAATCCAAAGTCATGGGTTGGGTAACTACCCTCTCAACCTGTAGTAAACCCTAGGGAAATGGTAAAGGTTAGTTCCATCACCCTTAGGAGTGGGAAACAACTTAAAACCCAAATTAACCCTCCATTTGAGTCATCCCCTGTGTAGGAAAACACTATCCCAACTTTTTAAATCAGTCTAAATGTTGAAAATCATTATCCTAGGAGAAGCCCTACCAAAGGAAATAGTGTATATATTGATGAGTCACCTATCCCATCCATTCCTCTTCCATTTCCCCAAAGTGCCACCCAAACAAGAAAAAATAAGAAAACTGAACTTGATAAAGAAATCTTGGAAACTTTAAAAAAATTGCAGGTCAACGTCCCCATGATTGATGTCGTGAAAAAAATTTCACAATACACTATGTTTTTAAAGGATATGTGTACACATTGAAGGCAACTTTATAGAGATGAAAAGGTGATATTGGGGAGGAACATATCATCATTAATAGAGCCATCAATTCCCACTAAGTGAAATGATCTTGGAACATTCTCAATTCAGTGTGCCATAGGGGTGTATTGTTTTTATAATGCTATGCTTGATTTGGGAGCCTCTATTAATGTGATGCCTCACTCCATTTACTCTTCATTGTAGGTTGGTTAACTGAAGGCCACTAGAATAGTCGTTTAGATAGAAAATTGGAGTACAACACACCCTTATGGTGTGTTAGAGGATGTTTTTGTGAGGGTGAAAATTTTAATTTTTCTTGATGATTTTTATGTACAAAAAATGGAAGATGATAAGATGAATGGACATGCCACAATTATATTGGGGAGACCCATCTTGAAAACTATGAAAACCATAATTAATATCCATAATGGTACATTATCTATGGAATTTGGTGGTGACATAGTCTATTTCAATATCCTCAATGCCATGAAGTACCCCTCAAAAGAACATTATTCTCTCTTTTAATTCAATTGATGTACTCCCTTCCCTTGAAAAAACTTCTTTTTATTACCCTGATCCCCTTTTTGAGTTTTATTCCTTGATTGAAATTCTAGGAAATGAGTCAAGCAATGATTTTTGTAGTGGATTAAAAAAATTACATGCATGTTTATTAATTGATGATTTCTTGAACACTGAGGATCACATGACCAACGATGATACTTCTAATCCTATAAAAGCTCATTCAAAATCTAAGGATGATACCTTTGAGTACTTAAATGATATTAGTAACCTCTCAATTTCACAAAAACTCCCATAAATCCAAAATCCCCCTGAATTGGAACTAAAAAAAAGAATCAATATTTAAAATATCCGTATCTTGAGAATGGAAACAAGTTTCCCATCATCATTTCTAGTTCACTCCCTCCTAATCATGAATTGCGACTGCTTGAACTTTTACGGGAGTATAAACAAGCATTGGGATAGACACATGTAGACATTCCTGGTATTATCACATCAGTTTGTACACATCATATTTTATTAAATGATTAGGCTAAAACAGTGATGCAGACACATCATTGACTGAACCCAAACCTCTTAGATGTAGTTAAAATGAAGAAACAAAATTATTGGCTAATGGAATCATTTACCCCATCTCTAAAACCCAATGGGTTAGTCCCATTCAAGTAGTTACTAAAAAACTGGTCTCACAGTAATGAAAAATAAATATAATGAATTGGTTTCAACTCATGTGCAGAATAGTTGGTGTGTCTATATGGAAAATCACCAATTAAACCAACATACTAAGAAAAACCATTTCTCATTTTCATTCATTGACCAGATGCTCAATAGTTTACCAGGAAAGTCCCATTACTTTTTTCTTGATGGGTATTCTGGGTACTTTTTGATCCATATTTCCCATGAGGATCAGGAAAATAAAACCTTCAATTTCCCCTTTGGCACATTTTCATATAGGAGGATTCCATTTGGTCTGTGCAATGCTCCAGGTACTTTCCAGCGATGCATGGTTAGTATTTTTTCAGATTACCAAGATAATTTCATGTAAGTAATCATGGATGATCTCACTATTTATGGATCCTCTTTTGATGAATGTTTGAGTAGTCTTGGTTTAGTACTATGTAATTGTATTGAAAAGAATCTCATATTAAATTATGAGAAATTCCATTTCATGGTGTGACATGGTATAGTTTTGGGACATGTCATTTATGGTGGTGGTATCCAAGTAGATAAATCAAAAGTGGATGTCATTTATTCCCTAGAATTCCTAAAAAAATGTATGGGATGTGACTTATTTCCTAGGTCAAGCTAGATTTTACCACCATTTCATTCACAAATTTAGTGAAATTTCACTCCCCCTCTTCCGATTACTACAAAAAGAAAAAGATTTTTTTTGATAAATATTGTGAGGAATCTTTTAATAAGTAAAAATGGAGTCTCACGTCACCCCCGATAATCCAACCACCATAGTGGGATTTCCATTTGATCTCATGTGTAATGCCTCTGACTATGCAGCAGGGGCAGTCTTATCACAAAGGGTTGATCGAGCTCCACATGTCATTGCCTATGAATCACATGCACTGGACCCTGCCCAAGTAAACTACACCACAAGTGACAAATAATATCTTTCCATTGTGTTTTCCTTGGATAAATTCCAGTCGTATCTTTTAGGGTCCAAAGTAATTGTGTTCTCAGACCATGCAGCCCTCCGATATCTCCTTATAAAACTGGAAGTCAAACCACATCTCATTCACTAGATGATCCTCCTTCAATAATTCAATTTAGAAATTAAGGATAAAAAGGAGTAGAGAATGCGGTGGATGACCATATCAATTTGATGCACCCATCCTCGGACATTGACTCATCCCCCCATATCCCGAAAAATGACATGTATCCCAATGAGAAACTATATCGAGTGCAAGTTGTTATTCCTTGGTATGCTGAAATTGTAAACTTTTTGGTAGCATCTTACATTCCTACTGATTTCAAAAAAAACTAGGATGACTGTCTAAAACATGAGTCCCCTTGGAACTTTTGGGATGAACCCAACCTTTGGTGTCAATATAGTGATCAATTCCATAATAATTGAGTTCCCAATAGAAAGTTTTAGTCTATCCATAGGTTCTACCAAACTATTTCTTGTGGGAGCCACTTTGGTCCCCAATGGACTGCTCACAAGGTCCTTGATTCTATTCTATTTTGGCTAACATTTTTTCAGGATGCCCATGATTTTTGTAAATATTTTCCTAACTAACAAATAATGGGGAATGTATCTAAAATAAATGAAATTCCATAATAACCCTTCATCCTCGATGAAATTTTTAATTTTTGGGGAATTTACATTATGGGAAAAATCCCCAATTCATTTGGGAACCTTTACATTCTTATAGAAGTGTATTATGTTTCAAAATTCATAGAGGCATGGGCTACAAGGACTGATGATTCTAAGGTAGTTGTGGAATTTCCGAGAACCCAAATATTCTGTAGGTTTGAATTACCTAGGTTTATCATCAGTGACTAGGGTTCTCATTTTTGCAGTCAAATAATGAAATCTCTTTTGTGTCGATATGGGGTCGTACATTGAGTGTCTACTGCTTATCACCCATAGAACAATGGTCAAGACGAGGTGTCAAATAGAGAGGTAAAACAAATTCATAAAAAACAGTTCAACCCAACAGAAAAGATTGGAGTCTTAGACTTGATGATTTATTATGGGATTACCATACTTCTTTTAAAACTCCCATTAGAATGTCACCATATAGTCTTGTTTTTGGAAAGAGTTTTCACCACCCTATTGAGATAGAGCATGGGGCCTACTGGGCCATTAAACAATGCAATTCTAATCTTTCTGGTGTAGGTGATCAAAGAAAGTTGCAGATTTTAGAGCAAGAGGAAATGAGAAGAGATTCATGTGAAAACTCTCAGATTTATAAGGAGCGAACCAAGGATTCCCACAACCGCGTCATCCTTCATAGTCAGTTCCACATTGGGCAGAAGGTCCTCCTTGAAAATGCAAGGCTGAAGTTGTATCCATGTAAGATTTATTCCCTCTAGTTTGTCCCATACACTATTACTAATGTATCTGCATTTGATGTTGTTTAAGTTTAAAATGAAGAAACCAAGCAAACCTTCACTGTCAATGGGAAGCGGCTGAAGAACTACCTTGAATCCATTTCAGAGTCCCTGATGGAGGAACTCCCAGTTCAAGAAGTAGTATATGAATGACACCCACCAGGTTTTATCCATCCTTCCAAAATTCTATTTTATTGCAATGAGGACACTAAACACACTAGGTGTGGGGTTGATGGGTATATTCCTGGGTTATTAAGTAATTTTCATCATCTTTTTTCTTCTCTTTTTAGCTTGATAAATTGTATTATTACTTTCCCCCCTTACTCTCACCCTCACCTCTGTTCTAGAATATTACTTTTTTTATGCTCACTTTATCATGGACAATGATGGATGTTTAATCATGGAAGTTATTAAAAATTCATGTGGAATTTTTGTATTTTAGGTTTGTTTAACATTCCAAAAAAAATAGTCGAAATATTCATTTCAACAATAATTCAATAATATGGTTTGACTTTATTTTGAAATTTGGTTGTTCATTGATGATATAAATGGTTGTATCATTTTGAAACCTTTGAGAAGAATGGATCCCTTTTTTGTGAACAGTTTAAAGGAAAATTGTGTCACTTAATTTCTCCACACATCTTTTCACCCAACCATGAAGTGTAAAAATTTATTACTTAATGGAAGGTAAATATAAGATAGGTTTATTTTTCTATACTTTCCAAAATAATTTTTTCATACATTCATTCCTTATCTAATCTATTTCATTACTGTACTAGATTAACTTACGCATGTGTACCTGTTATCTGAATTTCATAAGCCCTAAAAAAGGGTTGTGTCTTGGCCAGGTCAAAAACCAACCTTCCTCAACTTTTTAACTTGTTATAACTATTACAATTAGTGTCGTGAGGAGATCAAACAAGGATTGGGAGAAGAGTGTGAGATTTATTCCAAGTGCAACTTTTGAAAAAAATAATAAATGAGGGGAGTGATGAAATGTACAAAATATGGGGATATATAGGTCAGGATCTTATGGTTTGACTTATCAGAATGCTTAAGTGAGTGAGTCTTGAAATTTGATTGTAAAGGACATAGGACAGGTTTGGTTAGAAGGATCATGTAAGTAGAAATTTTTTAAAATAACTTATATTTACATGATAGAAAGTGGAAAAAATAGCATGAAATGGTTTCCACACACACATATGGAGAATTAGTGATATGATTAACTTTTGAATTATTTTATTTAATTAGTATCATGAATCTCTTGTAATTTCATTTGGATACAATTTTTGAGATGTCGTTTTCCATGCTCACTGAGAATAACTCCTCGGTGTGATTTTTTCCTTGATCAAATTTATATCAGGAATTAAATTTTTATTGAATGTTAAATTTTTATGAAGTTTTAAATATCTACATGCATAATTTCTAGAAAAGTGAATTCACCTAGGATTAAAATTGTTTATGTTTGGGGGAGTGATCGCACCGCAACTCACTATTTCAATTTTAACCCTAACACCACTGTGCTAAATTAGCTTTGTATTGTAAATTATAAAAATAATAAAAATTCACTTCATATTTTATTCCATTATATTGTTTTTATCATTGTTAAAATTGACATTGTTACTTGTTTTATAATTTCATTGAATGTGACGGTTATTTGGAGGGCCCATGATGAAGTTCAAGAAAAATGTCCCAAACTTCGCAGGATCGGAGCACACTAGTGGTGTGCTATGATCTTTCTAGCACACTGAATCTGCACGAAGTCAAAAATGGTGTGATATGATCTATCCATATCTCAAACTTTAGGTGTCCAAATAAAGCAAAAAAATTGGTGGAGACACAAATTTTAATTTTCTCCAAAGCAAGATAAGGCTGTCTGGAGGTCGAAAACCATGTTCCAAGTAGTTTTAAGAAATCCGTGTGCCCAAAACCACCTTCCACATTTGCTATAAATTGGAACCTTGGGATCTTCATTTTTATGTTTGGCGAGGAGGCAAAGATCTGGTATTTTGGAGACTCAAATAAGTACTCTCCTTATACAATAATTTATGGAGGCCTCTATCCTTATGTGGGGATCAATGATAAAGTAGAAGTTCTACCTGATCCTCCTCCTCCTCTCGATCGAGAGCTAAATGGTGGACAATCATTTCGAGGGAGCTACACACACATGGGAGGGAGTTCCAACACAAGTTATTCTACTGGTTTTATATAATTTGTGATTTAAAAATTCCACTTATTTTTTATCTTGACATGATTATCCCTTGATTTCATTTCTTTTATATAATTAAGTGAAACACTTTTTATTTCAACACCGATTGAGTTGAGATTTCAAATGGAAATCCGGGGTTGTTTCGATTGGAAAAAAAATCCTTTCTATCTCATACATATATAATATTTTTTGTATTATTTGGTATCTATTGTTATATGATTGAGTACTAAACATTGAGAATATGATCGTTGTGTCAAGGTTTGCATCTTTGTGCATCCTTTTAAGGGGTAAGAGGGGAATCAATATCTTGACAACCCTCAACCAAAGAATTAAACAAAATCATGTGAAAATTTTAGAACAATGAACTATCCTAGATGTGTAGTGAACTTGAAATGATATCATTCTCTAATAATTCTTAAAAAACAACCTTAAACTATCAACTATTAAACACTTTAAGTTAAGTTATTTTCTTTAAACTGTTTTCAAAATCACCCGCCTTTTTAGTACATTTTTTTAAAAACACATACTCTAAACCTATCAACTATAATTGAGAGATGACCTAGGGTATGAACTATAATATAAGTCAACCTTAAAATCATAATAAATTTTATTTGTCATGAAAGTGTGGTCAAAAGGTGCTATACAGAACTTATATCACAATCTGTGGTGAAGGCTATAACACATCAAAGTTTTGTGTAAAATGGATTAGTGGAATTTACATCTATATTTTCATATATTAAGACCACTAAATAGATCATTAGGTAGGTATATTTTTATTAGAAAACATCATTGCTTCTAGAATATTTTGGTGAAGTCCCAAATAATTCACAAGGTAGGATTCCACGAAAGAGAGAGTTTGCAAGGAATCAATTCTGTAAAGGGCTGTATGCAAAGTTAGTTTATGAAAAGGTTTTTGTGGGGTTTTGTTTCCATAAAAGAAAAATGTTCCATGAAGTATGGTCAGTATGCAGAAGAATAATACACCCAAAAATTAGTGATGGTACATGGAAGATGAGGGGGTCTATAAAGCACTTTCTCCATGCATGCAAGGCAGTTTGTAGGGGAAGCAAGGAAGTTCTCGAAGTGACTAAAACAGTTCAAAAAAGTAATTTCCACAAGATAATAGTACATGGAAAAGTGTATTTCAAATATGGGTGAAATAAATAACTCATTCGAGCATGTTTCTATAGTTTAGGATGCGTGCATTCATGAAAATAAAAGGAACTACTAGTCTATAAACTGTGAGTGGATCCATTGCTAGAGTAGTGATAAAAGGAAGAGGAAGACAAAAATATTTTCCCCAGGAAATGAGTCATAGAAAGAGAAAAATAGAGTGACCCTTGGTAAATTAGGGAGCTAGCCCTAAACCTTGTAAAGGAAATGAGCCTGGTCATTGAGTGTTATAGGCTGAACCTTGTAATTTGGCAGTGAGCCTTAGTGGATTTGGTACATCGGCACATCTTCATTGTAATATACTTAGACATAGCCTAATGAGGGTGAACTAATTAAAATTTATGTGCCTAATTCATGATTTAAATTATATTCATACATTTCAGTGGGAAAAAGAGAGAAGTTTGTTCCATTTAACAATAAAACAAGATCTGAAGCGGCAGTTATTTTTATCTATCATGCCCTGATCCACCCCCACCACTCAGGGTATTTAACCCAATTGGGCTAAAAAGTAATATTAATAACACCACCATCGATTGATCCCTATGAAAATACCTCCATAATAATAACATATAATAATAAATTAATAAATATATATATATATATATTACATTAAATTCACAAAAACTATATAAAAATATGTAAAAAATATTAAAACCATTCAATAAGTTACACAACCATAATAACTTCTTAATAAAATTATTATAGCTAAAAATAAATTAGGGTCTATTGAGGTTTCTTCAATAAGGTAGACTATTAATAATCCATCGTTTTAATCCATAGTTTCCCAAACTGTGCACTTACCTTGAATAACTCACTATCTTGAATTTTTTTACACTACATGGTTACCATGCATTGTTTACAAAGCCATTGACGAACTTTCCATCATCCAATAAATTATAAAATAAAATAAAATAAAAATAATCCTTTTTAACTCAAAAAAATTATAATATTATATATTCAAACTATAAAAATTGTGGTGTTTCATTATTCATGTGTTAGTTATTTAATTTTAAACTATTTTATGTTACTTAAGTTTTTGATATTATAAAAATCCAACTGATATTAGAAAGTTTTCATAGGATTTAGTTGTCAAAAAAGAAATCAAAAAATTTAATTACATATTTATTCAAGTGTAAATTCTATATTAATAAAAACTTATTCCAATTATTTAGAGTGTTTTTATTTACAATTTTTGTTTTTAAAAATATAGTTTCATTATTAACATAGATTGGTTGAATGGAATTATTATGTAATGGATAAATTCCTTAAATTCAATATTATATAATGTTTATTTATTTATATCATCAGTAATGATATAGGGTATGTTATATTGTATGAATTACCTAAAACCAAGGCATGTTATAGTCCTTGTTAAGGAATATCGTATGATGTGAAAAGTTGATATCACACCATTTAATTTAGTTTAATTATAGTGTATGATATAAAAATATCATAAATTTTGTTGTTGCAAACATATACCCAATACACACTAGGAGATGAATGTTAATTAGGGTGTGAAACTCTTATCGTATTCTACTATATTTTGTTCTCATGTTAGTAAGAACACTTTGAACCCATATATCCTCAAACACATACAATATCTTGTTAATAAAAATAAATACAATGAAACAAATATTTTACTTGGTTCATAAAATAGGGATAATTCAAGGATCATACATTGAGGGTGTATTGATGTAACTAGGTATCACATTACTTGATGTAGGTGTTAAAGTCATTTAGGAAAGACACACTATCAATCCTAGGGTCACTCCCTTATATTATCACTTTTTTAACTACTTTGAGACAAGGAATAAAATAATATTAAACATGAAGATCACTTACAATGATTCTTCATAAATTTTAAACACTATATCAATAAAAGTATTGTCATCTATTTTTATCCATTTTTTCAATCCATGTATTCTATGAAATTCATCATTATAGACTATTTTCTATTTAACTTATTGGTATTTCAACTAAATTGTCTCAATTATCTCTAACTTTATTCTTCTTTAAATGTATACATTATACTCCATGAATTTTTCACACATCACCCACTAATTAGATCTTCAAATCACTCAATAATCACCAACTAGATCAACCAAGTTAACAATGATCCCATGAAATACTAGATGGATTTCAACTTTTATAATTTCCTAGATTTACCATCTTTACAACATGAATCCCTTCATTATACCACGAGTATCATGAAAAAATATCATATTGGGTTGTGGTTTACTTCACTGTGGTGTGATACCAATCAATAACAAGATACATAAGATCTAGCCAAATCACATATTTAAATACCTGAAATATTATGTTGTGATCTTTTCAAATATTTTCAATGTTTGAACTAGTTATGGTGTGGTCCTCATGATTTTGGAATGAGGTCCTACTTCTAAAAAATATATCCTCAGAATTTCTTTATAAAATTCACCTTCCATGGAATGATCATGTAGATCACAACATGGATATCCTATCTTCAGAATCACAATGATGTGTGCAACATTGTCATGGAATTATCTCCTCATTTCATCAAAAAACATAGTCACACATCATCTTTATTGATGGTCACTATCGTGTGACACTATCCTTGCAAACCACTCATAAAAAAATATATATTCTAAAATTGAAAATATTATGGTGTGGTCTACTTCTATATGAAACAATACTCTATCAACTCTAGATTATTCTAATCACTTATAGACACCTTTGTGACATGGTAAATATTCTCATTTAAAGATTGTATCTTTTATGTTTTTGGTTTATTCTTATGAATCCTCTTAAAACATGAGTTAAACCTAGCTAAAACCTTTTTATTTTTTAATTAATATAATGCATACACCCTTTTCATTATGATAACCATGATTGTTCCATGAGCCTAGATCTTCTAGGAGATATAAATTATAAACTAATTTTTTTATTTTATAAGTTTTTTAAAGTATCTATAAGACTCATTTTATATGAAATATAATCAATGTGAAATCCAAAAAACTAATCAAAACTTTTTGGCATCAACAAAAACCACTTTATTCAAACTAAAAAATTCTAATTATAACCTTGGTTCCAATATTCTAACCCCTTAGGTTTGTTGGAAATATAAGATATCTTCAGTGAGATACAAGACCATTAAACTCTATCAATTCCCAATAGTAATGAATTTATTACTCTATATATCTATGTATACATGATTAAAGATCAATTTATAAAACAAGAGATCAAGAAAAAAACCAATGTTTATCACTTCAGCACATACCACTTGTTGATAAAACCAAAAATCAACCTAAAATGAAATATCTAGTGAAAACACCTATCATAATTTATCTATTAATCTTCATCATGCATCATATATCCCCTATCTCCATACTAAATAATTCCTTTAAAAGGGACTCCCCATTAAAGTTACTACCTTTAGAAAATATTTCCTCAATAGAGCTCACTTGTATTCCATTTATCCCTATTAATAATAAGAAAATGTTTTATGTCCTATAAAACACAAGTATACAAGTTAAAAATTAGATGCATAAGGCAATTAAGTAATCTCTTAACCTCATCAAGCTAAGGGAGGTGGCTGAACACCAAGGTTTTACTAATTATTTTCAAATTTCAGAGTGGCTAATGGTTTATTTAAGATGTCTACAACTTATTGATTGATAACAACATTCTATAACTTGATAATTACTTACTATTCCTTCTCTTTAATGAAAATATATCAAATATCAATGTGTTTCTTTCTTGGATATTGTACTGGTTTTTTTAAAAGTTCAATTTCACTTTTTTTATCAAACTAGAAAATCATGTACTACTTCACATTTTCTCCAATATCCTATAGTTATTATTTTGTTCACATAATATATTTTCATTATTTTATTGATAAAATGTACTCATCTTCAACTATACTGATAAAGGTTCTCTATTGTTTCTTTTTAACCAATCAAATACATTTTCTTACAATAAATAAGGCTCCCCACATGTAGATATTATATAAAAAAATGTTTCTAGTATAATATTTATTTGAGTAATAATATAATTATTTATCATTTTTGAAACAATATATCAAATCTAAATCAAGTGTTTCTTACATGTACCCCATGAGATATTTCATAAAAAAGTGGTGTCATTACTTTAGAAAACACTAAATATGAATGAAATAGTATTTCTTACAAATTTTGTATACTCTAGTATTTGTGTGGTAAATTAAACTTCTAATAATTATTTTATGGAGAGTGATTTCAAAAACTTTTTCTTCATTATTTTTTCCCATCTTGGTTTGAATCATGATTGTATTTGAATCCTATAACAACAAGGCCCTTCTGGTGGCACATACACCCCGCCTTAACAAGGTCATCGAGTCCTAGACTACTTGGAACCACTAGTTGCCCCATAGACACATGGTCCCCTATATGGCTCCCACCCACATGATTGAATGGATCATCATACTAATGAATGTCCCCAAAGGCCAACACTTGTTCTTTTAGTATGTTTTTTCCTCTCACACACACACACCTAGGTAAAATAATCTTCTAATAATTATTTGATGGAGAGTGTGAATAATCAATTTTTATTCATTATTTTTGACCATCTTGGTTTCAATGATGATTAATGTTGAAACTTTTTACAACTTGGCTCTACTAGTATCACAGACACCATGCCTTAAGAAGGTTGTTGAGTCCTGGTCAGCTAGGAACCACCAGTTACCCATAGAAACGTGGTTCCCTATATGGGGTCCACACAAATGCCCAAATAGATCATCAGAATAATGAATGTACCCACAGGAAAACACTTTTTCCTTTAGTATGTTTTGTTCTATCACACACACACACACACTAGGGAAACTTCCCAGGAGGTCACCCATTCTGAACACTAGGCTAGGCCAAGCGTGCTTAACTATGGAGTTCTAATCAAGTAGGATCTAGAAAAAAACAATTCACCATGTTTTCATGGGTCATATCATATATCCTTTTATCCCATTAATATTCTGGGGTGTTACATTCACCCCCTTTTTAGAGATAAATGTACTCGTTGTGGACCCTCTATCTCAACCAAGGCAGTTCCACCACACTTCCATATTTGTTCCTCCTTTGATACCAATGTTACAACTGGGACCCACTAATAGCACAAAGACCCTACCTTAACAAAGTCATCATTTCATGATCCTCCAGGCACCTCCAGTTTTGTCGTATACATGTGTACACCCTTCCATAACAATTTTTTCAGGTCTTGGCCCACCAGGCACCACCAGCTTCCCCACAATCACATTGTCCACTACATGGTTCCCACCCAAGTGCCTGAATGGATCATCAAGAAAATGAATATCCCCACAGGATAAAACTTGTTATTTTAGTGTTTTTAACCCTTTAAAATTACAGGCTATCACATTCACCCCCCTTTAGAGCACAAGATACTCATTGTGGACCCTTCATCTCAACCTTGGTAGTGTCACTGCACTTCTGGTTGGGTTCCTCCTCAGAAACTAATGTAAAAACTAGTACACATTGAAAGAATAAAATCCCTTCCTTAACAAGGTCATTGGGTCCCGATCTAATAGAAACTACCAATTTCTCCATAAACCTATGGTCCCCTACCTGGGGACCACCCATTCTCCCAAACGGATCATCAAACTAATTATTATCCCCATAGGTCAACGCTTATTCTTTCAGGGTGTATTTTCTTCACTCACACACACCCAAGGATACATACCATGTGGACACCCATCCTAATCCCTACTCCATGTCAATAATTATAAAATATGGAGTTATAATAATTTAGGCTCCTGAAAAGAAAGGTGAACCTTATTGACATTGGTCATATCATTTAGCATTTTAACCCTTTAATATTCTAGGGTGTTAAAAACTAGTTTTCTATAATTAATATCAAAGTTATTCAGTATCTATTTCACATATTTTTATTAGGAAACAAACATTTATCCCATATATTAACTTACTTTCACCCCAAAAGAATTGAATTTTTTGATCATCAAAATCCCAAACTTCGAGCTCATTCATCATGAAAATTTCTCCCCCAATTTCAGATTTCATCCTTCAAATATGAGTCTTCAACACTTAATAGTTCCATGAAGTTCTATTAATTAGTCAATTTCACATAAATATTTTGTTCACATCAACTTATTCTAAATTTTTTATTCTTTAAGAAAATGTTCGGGTTAGCATACTAGGCCCAAAGTGTTTGTTTCATGTCATAAAAGAACTTCTTCAAACATAAAACCTTCAATTTTTTATCACTAATTATAAATCCTATCATTTTTTGGATATATAAATCCTATTCAAGAACTACAGTTAAAAATATCAGCTTGAAATCCATTTGAAAGGTTCTAAAATTTAACAAAATTTCCAAAACTAGAAAGAGTCTAATCGATTTAACTCCTTCTAACAGTGCAACGGTTTATTTCATATAAATTCCCTTTACTTATGTATAACCATTTCAAACCAACTTTTTTTTGTTTTAGATTACTTTTTTATACTAGTTATATTTATTTTTGAACACCCAATTTCTTACAATGATATTTTGATATGTTTCCCTCTTTATAAGCTCCCAGATCTAATTTTTTTCTCTTTGGACTGACTTCTTATTCATGGACATAAACAATGATTCATCTTTCCCTACTTCTTAAAATGAGGATGAATCCACTTGAGATAATAGATTATTATGGTATATATTTCTCATCCTATATGTTTTTTTTGGATTATATTTATCATTAATAATATTTTAATCATCAATATCGACTAATGTATTCCTATTTTGAGTCAATAGTTTACTCCCTTAGACATCTTTATCATCCAATAATTCAATATCAAAATAATTTTTCCATATTGGACTATGTATGTAACAAAATTTTATATCTATTTATACTTCTTCATTATATAATATTCTAAAATATATAATTCCATATATATTATCAACATTATCTTTAATAATTTTAACGACACTTATTTCCAAAATCTTATTTAGCCTCTTTTTGAGAAACTTATAGGCCTTACTCTTGAATGATTAGCATAAAAATATCCCTTCATCTTTTGTATCTATGCATTTAACTCAATTTATGTTACAACCCAAAGAATAATTGACCATAAAGGTGGGTGGTGGATTAGGGTGTTATATTTTCTTCATCGTAACAGGATCTTATACTTTTTTTAGTAAGGAAAAACTAAATATGTCAATTATTACATAGGAACAAAAAGCATTATAATGTAAAAAGTAAATATAGGAACATAATGTTTAATTTTTCTCACCACTATAGGCATTAAAAATTTTACTAAAGCACACACAACTCATACTAGGAGTGTTTCTTCTTACTGACCTCTTTTCTTAGTGATTCAGGATAAAGGTTATAAAGAAGAGATGAAACGTATTGGTTACTTAAAACATTTTAAATAATAAAATATTAACATCAGTCAAATAAGGTTGATAACATTATCCTTTTTTATTCTTCTGTAATTCCTGGTATTAAAGTATGATTCATTTCTTCTTCTTCTTCTCAATCTTTACTTATCTCTTCCTCATAGATATTTTTGATAGCTTCAGTAAGGACTTATCTATTTTTATTATCCTTTAATTTATCTATAAATTTCCAAAAAAATATTTCCAATATTTATATTATGAAATCTTTAGGAAATATACAACAATATTCTCATTCATATTTCATACATGATGATTTCCATATATTAAAAATGGAAATATGTGAATCCAAAGACTGCTAGTACTTTCTTTTAAAATTTTGTAACCTTAATAACCATCCTTATAAACACGGTCTTATCTTCCCCAAAAAAATAAATGTGTTTCCTTCTTCTTAATTACCAAAATATTAATCATATATAATGATTAATATTATTTCCATTCATGATGATATGTAGTGTTGAGGAACTTATTTATAGAATGTTTTTAGCTAAGAACTAAATCATTATAACCTCTATTTTTTAAATCCTCACTAATACTACATTACAATCCCCATTTGATCTTGATTTAATTTTCTCCGTCATGGAATGATCACTGGAATTATGTTTTGTAGTTGGTAGAAATATCCCAAGGAATAATTATTCCTTACTATATTTGAAATGTTATTTCACAAAACAAACAATGTTATGATCCTTACAAAATGGTTTCAATAATCCTTATATTTTTTTTAATTTCACATTTTTTCATTACCCAATCATTAGATGATCCTTATGAAGTCCCATATTTATCCTTAAAAACATCTAATTTGATATTTAAGAAGCCCTAGATAACTATTAAAAACCACATGATTTATCCTTATGTCGCCTTGATAACCCTTACATTGTTCTAGATTGTTCAATAATAAGGCATGGTGACCCTTAATAAGTTTTTATTTATATAGGATGGCTCCTCAAAACTGAAAAGATGAATCTTCCAAAGTCTCAATGAATCTTATGGATTTTTTATTTACCATCGAATGACTCTACCAAAGTTCCAATATGACTCTTGTGAAGTCCTAATAACACTTTCAAAGTTTTCCTTTTCTACAAGATGAATCTTCTGAAGTGGTGAGATGAATCTTATGAAGTTTTCCTTTTCTAAAGGATGACTCTTCTTAAGTACTAGATACCTCTAAAGAAGTTAAATTTCTCTAAAAAGTTTCATGATCCTTATGAAATCTAACTTGAACAAATTCTTTAAATTCTACCCAAAACCAGATTCAATAAAAAATACTCTTTAAAAAAATAAACACTTCTTCAACCTTCATAATAAACCTCTATCCTTCATAATAAATTAGAATAACTTTTGGGATTCTAAATGTACAAAATATTCCCATTGATAATAAATCCAATATCATATTCCTTTTTTTCCAATATTCCCCCCCTTTGGAATTTGTTGTGAATTCCTTCAAATTATCAAGATTCACATGACATCCTTGATCCTCTTGTATATTCACTCTCCCCCTATAACCATTCTCCCCCATTGTCATAAAAAATAAATGGTGATTTCTATATATATATATGATCATCTTCATGCTTCCAAAAATACCATAGAGCCAAAAACTGATCATCAAGATATCAACCAAGTTTCTAATCCTATGTGTGTGAATGATATTTTTAGTAAAAAAATAAATAGTCTCTAATTCCCAAAACATTATCTATATAACTATGATAATAACTTCACCAGTATAATATCATTCCATTTTGGTAGTATCCCCCCTTTCCATTCACTAAATAGAACGTAAAACATGAAATTATAAACCAAAAAACAACCAAGAAAATCATTAAATGTAATAGGTAAAGGGGAAATATGTCAAACCTATTTAGGTTAATGTATGTGGTTGAAAATTAAGGTATACCTTGTATCTCTCAAATTCTATTGTATTAAAGGGTTTATCCATGATATATTCTTATGGTTGATTAGTTTCAACAAACTCTATCTTGATAACTCCTTGCTCCAACATTTCTTTAGTAAAACAGTACCCGATCTCAATGTGTTTGGTTTTGGGGTACTAAAATGGATTCTTTATGATCTCTATTTCATTATTTTTATCAAAAAATATTACCATTTTCTGTTTCACTTTTCAATATATATCTTCCAACTAATACTTTATCCATTTACTCTATATACTTGCATCAATTTTTATAATGTATTCTTTCCCAGTTGTACTAAGATATGTTCTCCCATTCTTATTAGTCATCCACTCTACACACTTAGTTCCAATATAAAAGTTTCCTCAACTTATTTACTTTTTATTAAACAAATCACCAACCCTATAAATATCAAATAATTTTGAGAGTTCATGTTCACTCTCTACATTAAATAGTTAACAATAAGTGGGAGTTTCTTGCATGTACCACAAGATTTTCTTCACTATCACAAAGTTTTCATCTTTAATTTTTTAGTGAAATAGGGTTTCTAAGATAGTATAATAATAGATGTTTTTATAGGATACTTTAAAGTATAAAAATTCCCAACGATCCTACCATAAAGGGAAAAATCCACTAACTTGACATTTTCATGCTTCCCAAATTTGGTTGCAACTGTAATGAGGTTAACACCAGTTTTGATTCCTATATTTATAACTTATTAAGTAAATCATTATCATATTTATCCTATGAGATAAAAATGAACATATCCTTATAATTAACATTAAAAACAATAAAATATGTGATCTCAGTAATCATTGATACTTCAAACTCTAAACTCATCAATATTACAAACTTTTCCATTGGTTTCTATTTACTACCACCAAAAATGATATCATACACTTATACTAGAACCATAAAATATTATTACTTAGATACATTCACATAAATGTGGTTATTAAAAATCGAATTTTTGAACTCTAGTTTCCTCATTTATGGGTGAATTAAAGAATATGGTTCATACTTTAGACTATATAAGTCCTTCCTAAATTTACGCACCATATTTTATCACTTCCAATCAAGAATACCCTTAACTAATCTATATAAACTTCATTATTTGGAACACCATTGAAGAATATTTTTTTACCTACATATGATAAAATTTAATACCACTTTCAATTTCAATAGCTAGAAAGATCATGATTCACTCAATTCAAGATACTAGTGAAAATGTATCTTTATCATATATTCCTTCAATTTATACATAGCCTTTACAAACTAGTCCGAACTTATTTCAAACCACATTTCCATGTTAATTATTTTTTTCTAAAGACCAACTAAGTTCTAATTATGTTTCTGTGTTTAGGAATCTCTATAAGTTCCCTTGTTTGTTTGTTTTTCAATTTTATCTAGCTTTACATTCATGGATCATACCCATGATTCATCCTTTACGACATCCTCAAATGAAGTTAGTTATATAGTTAATAGTAATAAAATGTGTTCCTATATCCTAATCCTTTACTCTTGAGTTGGTTCAGCCTTATCAACTAATATATTGGATAGATCAACTTATATCCTCCCATTTATTCTAAAATACATAGTTTTACTCTCTTCAAGATTTATTTACTTCCAAACATATCCAGAGAATCATAATATATTGAATGAATTTATATAGTTTTGGGATTTTTAATAGATTTATTATATTCTTTATAGTTTTTATCTATATTTGAATTCACATAATTCTTACTTTATATCTCTTCTATAACCTTCACATCATTAATTTATTCAATATTTATCCATATTTTTTAAATTAGTTATAAGATTTAATATTTTTTGATTAACCAAAGTAAACTTCTTCATCAACCACGTCTACATTTTTTCCTTGATTTCATTCTCTATTTAAAATATAAAACCTTATTATAAAAGTTTAAAGCGATTTAGTGAAGGATTTTTCCATTCCACATATCATATGCGGTTTATTATTCTCTGAGGATTAATAAATCTTTATTCTAAGTGTACACTAGATCATGAACATATTCCTTCTAATAATAATGATAGAAACTAATTTTAATAAGTATAATTTTATCCATGTTTTTCTCTATTGAATTTTATAATTTTATGACCCCATTCTACTATGGAATAAATATTGAAGATACAACAAGTTTTATAGAATTATTTTCCAGATAATTCTCTACTTTCATGGATATATATTCTGTTTCATTATCAAATCACAGTGTCTTAGTGGTGTGGCCATTTTCATTTTACGCTCACCTTTGGTACCTATTTATGCAATAAATCACCTCCGTTTTAATTTTCATTGAAATTACAAATACCATTATACTATAATCATTAATGAATAAAATGATGTACCATTCTCCATGTGTTCTAGAATTAGGCAGCAAACATTAGTGTGTATTAGATTAATAAAATTGGATTCTCTCTTATTATTTTATCGATATGGATTATATACCATATTACATTGCATTCATTAATCACATGTACACTCTAGATCATTATTCATGTTAGTAATTTCAATTTTTTATTTCATTTTAGACAAATTTCTCTATATGTTTCTATGGAATATGTTATAGCCTTTAGTGATATAAACAATTGTCTTCTACTATAATAAAGTGCGAGTTTTCATTGATATCCAATTGATAAAGTTTACATGTTGTCTTCAATCACATTATAATCATGTTTCCTTCTTTAATTTTGATCGAGCATCATTTCAGATTGAATAAAATCCACATTCGGAGTCACAAAGTTGACACATACCCAAGAGGTTATCTCACAAACCATCAATATAGAGAACTTCCTTACCCATTGTTTAATCACCTACCATCTCAGTCTATCCAATTCCTTTGATCTTAATATCCCCATTATTTCTAAAAAAATATCACCATTAAAATTATCTTTCATTTTTTTAGGAATATTCACATTATCAGTCATGTGGGGTTAGCACCCAATGTGGTCGATCCTTATACTATTATTCTTTGCTTGTTTGAGTGAAAATTAATATTTTTCTATCTTTCTCTCTCATTTTTTTCCAAGAGAGGCCCACATATGTACAAATATTAGAGGGAACCTTATCTTTATTTATATCATAGGTAATATAATAATCTTCACATTATTATTCTAGCAAAGGGAATTCATTTCCCAAAGAAACTTTATTGGGTAAACTAGTGTCCATCTATCTCTGATTCCTATGATATCTATTATACTTATTATTTTCATAAAGTTAATGTATTTATAAATAATGTAGGACCAATGATAGTAATATCCATAAATATAATGTGTTCTCTGTGATGAATGGTTTGGATTCATTCATCTTTTCATACTTTCAAATGATTATATATTAAAATAGATCTCAAATTCTTCAAAATAGAACATTGTATGACCATATAATACACAATACTAGAATTTTATATGTGAAAATATCTCTCCACTCTCACCTCTCCACATGTCTCCTACTTTTTACTAGCTCCATGGTTTTGGGATTCTCTTTTGAGATTGAGAGTTTTTTTAACCTTTTATTTCCCTTTGTTATGGAATATCACTGATCATGTTTTTAATATCTCATTAGTACTATAAACTTTAATTTTATCTATATGTGCTTCTAATGAAAAAAAAGTTTTTGTGACTGATTTTTGATTGCATGGGGATAAGTTTTGAGAAATCATTCATGCAAGGTTCACAATTTACGAATGGTCTATGAAGGGTTTTTTTATGGTGTCAAAAATACACAAAATTCATAAGGAATCCTGGACCTACTTTCAAAATGTTGGAGCTCATTGGGAGACTAGGCCAAAGATACTTAAGGACTCACATTAGTTGAGGGAATGGAAGGTCAGGATCATCACACCCTTTTGTAGGGAGTTGTTTCCTACTCCAGGACACTCTTATAGACTTATAATATGTTCATGAATCCTTAATTAATTACCTAGTATGGCATGGTTCACCCTTGAATTAACATTCAATTAATAGATTTTATAGAATTTATAATCATCTGTATGTATTTGAGGTTCTTAATAAATTGATATATCTATATATATCACAGGTTCTCCATTAATGGCACCCTCTTATGTACTGATTAGATATTCTTTTTTCATCTTTTTATAATGATAGTTTTTTAGCCGCATGGTGGGGTGATCTAGAGTGAATCATTATCCTGGGATATGAGAGTTGTTTTGATATCAAGATTGGACCCATGGATAACCTTCTTATGTATCCTTATGAAAGGAATCAGAACCCATGTAGTTAGGTGATACTTAGTGGGGAACATAATTCCTTATAAGGTTATGTGCTAAGGACTAAATAGTATCATTTAATTTCATATGGATAATACATATAAGATAAAGGTTCATAATCAATGTTTGGTGTGAGACTTATACAGAAGCAAGCTAGGGAACCTAGAAAGGATATGGATTCCCAGGTAGTATCAGAATCTACTAGGAATGTATCCTAAATAGAATTTAGGGTTGATTTGAGGTGTTGGGTTTGAAAATTAGGGAGGCTTCCATAGTATCCCATTTGGATGGGAATCAAATTCCATGTAGTCTAGTTTTGAGGAATCGTGCCTACGGAGTCCCTCTGAAGGTTTGTCTCGCAGGAGAGTATGACACTTTGAGAGGATTTAGTTGGGGTTTATTCATGATGAGGATTCCCAAGTTTATTTGGTAATTAAACTTGGAATGATTCCCATGTGATAGGTTATGGTTGGGGCTTATACCAAATAGGGGCCCCACATGTTATTTTAGAGATTTGGTTTGGGATTACTCATAAGGAGGATGGCCTTTATATAGGTATGGTGATATGGTTGGGGCTTACTCTTAAGGAGGATTCTTAATGGTTTGGGATATTTGATTGATAGAGTTTGGGTTTATACCAAGTAAGAGGCCCAAAGGTTTGAGTGTGATTAGGGATTATACCAAATAAGAGGCCCATGTTAGGGCTTAAACTTGGAATGTTTCTCGGATGATTGGTTATGAATGGGGATTATATCGAATATGGGGATTCCATTTTTTGAAAGGATGGGGATTACACTGAGTAGGAGTACCATGGTTGGTTAGGGCTTACACCAGCCATGATTCCCAAGTGATTGTTTGTGATTTGGAATTTTAACGAACAGGAGGATGCCCTTTTGTGAAAGGTTGGGTCTTACACCATGTAGGTGGACCATTTTTAGTTGGTTTACCATGAATATATCACGATCACCACCAACCTCTAATCTGACATGATTCATTCTTAGTGTGAGAAATAAGAGGAATTGATAAATATGATAAACTAAAAAGTATACTCTATCATATAGAGGACAAGACATAACTGAAAGGGAGAGGGAAAGAGAGTAGGCTCTGACATCCATTCCCTCCATTCATTGAAAACTAGAACCATGTGGAGATATAAAGGGCTTTGAAGTTCCCATATCCCCTATTATTTTTGTAATTGGGATATTCACATTTGATGATATATCTGGCCATGAAACATGGGTATAGAGAAGTATGAATGAATGAAGCAGGGGAGATGCTACAAGAAAGGGAAACAGATTAGTCCAGGAGTTGTGAACTAAAATTTGTTATCTGGGATTAGAGGAGGATCTCATTCCATGTCAAAGGGAGTGTTATCCTCACCCTACCCACCTATAACCAGAGGCCTCTGGTCTTAAATATGACTAAGGAATGTAATTTTCCTAACCCTAATATTCTAGAGTGAGAGGCTCCTCAAATTGACCATAGGGTTAGGGTCCTCATGTCTGAAGGGATAAATACTCACATGCACCCCATGGACCCTACCTATTAGGTATGGAAAGTCCAGGACACCTCTGACAGAAGGAATGCATACCTAAATGGGGGACATGCTTGTGTGCCTCTTACCACATTTTTTCAAGTATTGAGGCTTTATTGGAGGATTTCCTTCGGGCCCCCTCAGATGAGGGATCCAAAGGAAGAATATACCTACAATTGGTGGCTTGGAAGAGGGCTCAAAGGAGGATAGCGTAAGTCCTTTCCTGTAGAGAAAACATGATTCACATAGCTCTTGGGAAGATCTAGAAGTGATTCATTCATGGGACACAATCCTACACAATCTAGATATGCCTTGGGTAATAGACATATTATAACATACCGCCTTTTTATAACATAACTTTTCATTACATTTTACAAAACTGAGGATCCTTAAGGTTTAGTGTCTTGGAAACCAGGAAACTTAATACATGAAACAAAAAAAACATTCTTCTTAAACACTTGAAAGGATTCTCCTTATGTTTATCCTAGGTTCATTACTACATCTCATAACCTGGGGACATACATCAAAAGAAAGGGTGAGCATAAGGCCTAATAAGGGAAACAAGGGGAAACATTTAACATGTGAACTTGAGATACATCAACAATGTCATGAAAAAGAACTTTAAGGCATGGGAAAGAAATCATGAGGCATATCATAAAAATAACGTTTTTCATAACATTAAGATGTGGCTAAAACATTTAATATTGACAATAATTTCGTTTCACCAAGGTCCATCCCAAAGGTTTCATTAAAAATTACCAAGGTTATTCACCAAGGTATCAGTCTAAATGGTCATCTCTAGAGATTAAGTCTTTACCCAATGCATTGGAGCAATATCTGGGCGCACCCTTGAAATGTCTTTATTATCATGTGATCCACTTATATCATCATCAATCATTTCATAAACAACCCATATAGCATAAAAGAAATGGGTTTCATTTCATAATCATAACTTTTTAAAAACTTCTTTAAAGACATGATCTTTGTGTCACTTTAAACCCATGGAAAGGGAAAGAGGGTTTCATGTATGTAAATCCAAGAATTTAAAATAGAACATTTTGATATATATGTTAATACCCCTGTAGAAATAAGATCTTTGAGTATAACATAAAATAATTTTGAGAAAAAGTGAGAGAGGCATTTTGAGACGAAAATTTTGCAGCATAACGACTACGTTACAGGGTTTTAGAAAATGTTGAAAAGAGAGGGGACATGGGTCACCCACTCATAAATGATCTATAAAAATAGTATAGGGACTTAATATAAAGGATATTAATCATGTTAATTAAATTTTAAGGACATACCATTTGAAATGAAAAACATGGAAGTAAGACAAAAATAGGATTTCTCTTATAAAAATTTGGCAGTCTAACGGCGTCACTTAAGCTTCAACCAAAAATGAATTGACAAGATAAAATAGGGTCCCTAATCATATGAATATAAGAGTTCAGTGTGATATATATATATATAGATAATACCCCAACATAATAAAAAGGAACTTGAAATACTTGACATGAAAGTAGAACTTTGAAAAAGAAAAGGGTGAAAGAATCCCTTAGAAATTCGGCAGCCTAACGGTGCCACTTAAACATTCTTAAAATGTATTGTTGAGAGAAAGAGGGGGTATCTCATAATATTAACATGAAATGGAAAGTAAAATGAATATAAAATAACATCCTCCAACATAAGAACATGGAGCATAAAGTAAATGACATAAAATATATTACTTGAAAAGAAAGAGAGAGGTCGAATCCCTTAAAATTTCGGCAGCCTAACGGCACCACTTAAAACTTCAAAATACTAAATTGAAGAGACCAAATAGGGTCTATCATAATATTAACATAAAAGATCAGTAATATAGATTTAGATATCATACCCCACAAAATAAAAAGGAACTTGAAATACTTGACATGAAAGTAGAACTTGAGAAGGGTGAAAGAACCACTTAAAAATTCGGCAGCCTAACGGTGCCACTTAAAACTTCAAAATACTGAACTGAAGAGATAAAATGGGGTCTATCATCATATTATAATAAAATATCAGTATGATATATATATATAGATCATACCCCAACATAATAAAAAGGAACTTTAAAGACTTTACATGAAAACAGATCTTGAAAAAAGAGATGGGAGAAAGAATCTCTTACAAATATTTCCGCAGCCTAACGGCGCCACTTAAACATTCATAAAACTAAATAATGAGAGTAAGAGGGGATATATCATTATATTAACATGAAAAGGAAAGTAAGAGGAATATAAAAGAACATCCTCCAACATAAGAACATGGAGCATAAAATAAATGACTTAAAAGAGAGCATTTGAAAAGAAAGAGAGAGTTTGGATCCCTTACCTTAAAACGTAACTCTTAAAACTCAATGGTTTGGACCTTGAGGGATTGGGGGCACCTTGGGAGGACTCCTTGGGAGGTGATGAGACCAGATCTTCATTTGGGAAGAGTTGGGAGTCGAATGGATGAGAGGATGGCTTGGTATTTATAGGGAAAGTGAGGGGACAAGGCATTAATGGCCAAAGGACACCTCATTAGTGGTTTTGGAAAAACCATGGGCTTGCCCATGGTATTTGCCCATGGTATTGGCCACTTGGGACACCTCATACCTTATCTTACTATTCATAAGTCGACCATAAAGATTACATACTTAATACATCATTTAATGATGTCATTAAACACCCATAACTTAAAAACTGTATTTTCACTATTCATCGAAAATTCAACTTTCTCAGAAAAATCCCAAAATTTCACCTTAACCAAATATCGATGCTCTGATTTCAAAAATGAACTCCATTTTATAAAAATAATTTTCTAAATATTTTTAAATAAAAAACACTATTCACTCGAAAAAAATAATACTTGACTAATAATTTATGAAACCGTTATTTAACCATTTTATTGAATCACATTATTTAATCAAGGTGCCTAGACTATATTAATGCTTTATTTAAGTGAGATTACCAATCCATTTGGTCACATTACTAATCCTAAGCATAAAATCACTATTCATAATTTATTATTCATCAAAAATCAAGTTGATCTTATTAGACTCTAAATTTCGTACTGAACATAATTGTAGAAGACCATTTTTTGAAAATCATTACACATTTTTAATTATTTAAGGTTTACATAAACTTTTTTTTTAAAATATCCTTTCTCTAAAATTCACCAAAAATATGCATACTATATTTATCTAGACATTTGAAAATTCATAAACTTCATCATAAGAAGAAATCAAAATTTTTATTTAAAAGAAAGGATTCCACAAGATAGTTACAGTTTCCTTACATAGCCCCTTATCACACCAGCATAGGACCTAAGTGTAAGGTGTGCTAAGGTGAGAGAATACGAGGGAGGCTCAGCCAACATCGCACGAGTAGTAAATTCTATCAATTTGAACTTCTCGCGAAGGTGATTCCGTTCTAGCATCATACGATGAAGTTCGTCTTGGGTTTGGTCCAGAGCAAAGCCTAGTGGTGCTACCTCCTTCCCAAGTTCTATTAGATGGGATTTGATCGGTCCAAGACTACTAGGTGAGGCCATAAAATCTTTTTTTTATATTAATTAACCAAGATCACTTGTATTTAGAGACAGTAATCAAAACGTTTAGTTTCCAGTGGTCATATTGACCAATGATCTTATAATAGTCAAAACCCAATAGTCTCATTTTAATTATACTCATGTTATCAAATAAAACGGTTTTGTTGAGTATAAAATAAAATAACACACAAAATTAGGAAACAAGATTTATTCAAAATTTCGGGTCATTACAATCTTCCCCCCTTAAGAAATTGCGTCCTCACAATTTTTAAATCTGGGTTTTGAAATTTAATTGAAAGTCCCACACCGGAAAAGGAGTCAGTAAAACTATTACTTTAAAAGAAAGAAATGGAAGTACAAAGGCCACCCGAGTTAACCCATACTAGGATTCCATGTAGGAAAACATATATATGGAATAAAAAATAAAGGGTCAAGTTCTGAGGGAAAGTGATAGAAAACATGATTAGGAGAAAGTTAACAATAATAAAATCACAAACTTATGATGTGTATAAATGGTCTTTGATTACCCAGTAGGAAACGTTAACAGACAACGTTTTTGTTTTACATTCCTTTTCATAGTTTTGAGGAATTCATTTACTACATAGAACAAAAACATAAGGAAATATACCTACATTCAAGTAGAGTTTCATCCTTTAATAAGTTTCTACCAAAAATAATCTTTTCTCCAAATGATGAGCACTCAAAACTACTTGGACTCATCAAAGCACAAGAATCATCTTATAGAGAATCACATAATCCACCAAATATTAACTATCTATTTCTTCTATCTTTAAAAATTATCCCAAAAACAGAAAGGGTAAGATAAAACAACTCTTCCAAAATAAAGAACCCCAGAGGAAGGGAAAATACTTTAAATCTTCAAAGTTCCACGGTACTACCCAAAGTTCATCATAGACCATTCCATAAATAACTATCCTTAAAAACCATCAAAATAAACCAAACTAAGATTGAAACCCAAATACAAGAAGTATTTGATAACATAGTCTTCCAAGGTAAACTTTATCATTCATCTCCAAACAACATCAACCACTCCTAACATCTTATAACAAAAGTAACTAACCTAAACATATTTACCCCAAGATAGGTTAATCATTTCCATAAGTAACCTAAATTACTATAAGTCCGCCTTAAATTCATCGATTCTTCAAAATATAAGTCATCCTTTACTCCTCAAATAAAATACCATAGTAATCTATTTACCTCGATCAAATAGGGTTCCCAAAATAGTTAACATCTTCCAAAATAATAATCATCTTTTAATCCCCTAATCACCTTTTTTTTAAGAATAGCTTTACTACATCAACATGTGGTACATAACGATAGACGTTTTCCTTAATGATATAAAATCATCTTAGGTAATGACTCAATGATATTAGAAAACATAAAAGATATGTTCATAGAGCACAAACTAAAATACAACATGACATAGACAATTATTGTGAAGAAGTTACATGCACTTTAGTCATCATGATCAATATCAGCATAGCACTTGCATTGTTCCCTTGTCCTCGAAGATTGTTGATGCTCATCAAGCTTCTCACCCATTCTAAGAGAGCATTTCCTTGGATAATGTCTCATTTCTCCACATTTATGACATCGAAATGTATAAGTCACATTAGATCGAACCTTATCTCCATTCATCAGATTATCCATTTTTTTAAAGCAATTGGCTACTTTATGCCCTATCTTCCCACACTTAAAACATCTCCCGGTTCCTTTGTGACATTCTCCTTGGTGCCCCTTTCCACACTTTTTGCACAAAGGAAATTGGGTCTTCTTTCCCTTATCAACTTTATCAGATGAACATCCTTGAGACTTTGTCTTCTTCTTCCTTGATGAATTTGGGCATTCAACTAGGTACCAATTATTAATTGTGATTTTTGATAGCGGGTTTGGCATAATAACAATATGTTCAACTTGATATTTCGTCATCTCTGTCACATCAATAGGTAAATCATCACATCTCTTATCACATTGGTTGTTGGGACATGTTCTTCCATTTCCCACCATTAACTAAGAAAATAAAGTATAATTAGGGGCTTGAATAATTAGCCAATAATCATTAAAAGGAAACTTTAAGAATAGAAGGATAAACTTGTAGAAGTAAAGTATACCCTAACTTGTGATCCCCTAGGTTCCAATCTAGGTTATCCATGATAATATATTCTTATGTGAATCTTTATTTTATTTTATCATTGTTCCTTTAATAATGGTTCATACTAAGCTTAGGAATTTACCAAAGCATATCCATCGGGAGTGTCGTAACCAAGAGTGCAGCAGGGCCCATTGTCGTGTACTAGTTCCCATTCGAGTCTAGCTCAAAGTAGTGTTTTCAGTTTTTACCCCTATCTACATTTGTGCCAGAGCCACCTCTACCTGCTCATATCTAGATAGGAATGTATTTGCTTGGCAACCCCTTACTCAATACTCACCAAAATACCAGGAAGATTTCCTATATTTAAACATTTCTTTAGGATTCTTCCTAAAGTTTTCATATCCTAATTTCCAAAAATAACTAAACAATCCTTTGATACCAACTATAACATCCTGCCTTTTTATAACATAACTTTTTATTACATTTTACAAAACTGAGGATCCTTAAGGTTTAGTGTCTTGGAAACCTGGAAACTTAATACATGAAACAAAAAAACATTCTTCTTAAACACTTGAAAGGATCCTCCTTATGTTCATCCTAGGTTCATTACTGCATCTCATAACCTGGGGACATACATCAAAAGAAAGGGTAAGCAGAAGGCCCAGTAAGGGAAACAAGGGGAAACATTTAACATGTGAACTTGAGATACATCAAAAATGTCATGAAAAAGAACTTTAAGGCATGAGAAATAAATAATGAGGAATATCAGAAAAATAATGTTTTTCATAACATTAAGATGTGGGTACAACATTTAATATTGAAAATCATTTCGTTTCACCAAGGTCCATCCCCAAGGTGTCATTAAAATTTACCAAGGTTATTCACCAAGGTATCAGTCTAAATGGTTATCTCTAGAGATTAAGTCTTTACCCAATGCATTGGAGCGCTATCTGGGATCACCCTTGACATGTATTTATTATCATGTGAGCCACATATATCATCATCAATCATTTCATAAAAAACCCATATAAAATAAAATAAATGGGTTTCATTTCATAATCATAACGTTTTAAAAACTTCTTTAAAGACATGATATTTGTGTCACTTTAAACCCACGGAAAGGGAAAGAGAGTTTCATGTATGTAAATCCCAGAATTTAAAATAGAAAAATTTTATATATATGTGAATACCACTATATAAATAAGATCTTTGAGTATAACATAAAAGAATTTTGAGAAAAATAGAGAGAGGCATTTTGTGATGAAAATTCTGCAGCATAACCGCTACGTTATAGGGTTTTAGAAAACGCTAAAAAGAGAGGGGGCATGGGTCACCGACTCATAAATTATCTATAAAAATAGTATAGGGACAGAATATAAAGTATTTTAATCATGGTAATGAAATTTTAAGGACATACCATTTGAAATGAAAAACATGGAAGTAAGACAAAAAGAAGATTTCTCTTATAAAAATTTGGTAGTCTAACGGCGTCACTTAAGCTTCAACCAAAAATGAATTGACAAGATCAAATAGGGTCTCTCATCATATTAACATAAGAGTTCATTATGATAGATATATAGAGATAATACCCCAACATAATAAAAAGGAACTTGAAAGACTTGACATGAAAGTAGAACTTTGAAAAAGAAAAGGGTGAAAGAATCCCTTAGAAATTTGGCAGCCAAACGGTGCCACTTAAACATTCGTAAAATGAATTGTTGAGAGCAAGAGGGGGTATCTCATCATATGAACATGAAATGGACAGTAGTATGAATATAAAAGAACATACTCCAACATAAGAACATGGATCATAAAATAAATTACATAAAAGAGATTACTTGAAAAGAAAGAGAGAGGTTGGATCCCTTAAAATTTCGGCAGCCTAACGACGCCACTTAAAACTTCAAAATACTGAATTGAAGAGATCAAATAGGGTCTCTCATCATATGAACTTAAAATATCAGTATGATAGATTTAGATATCATACCCCACAAAATAAAAAGTAACTTGAAATACTTGACATGAAAGTAGAACTTGAGAAGGGTGAAAGAACCACTTAAAAATTCGACAGACTAACGGCGCCACTTAAAACTTCAAAATAATGAATTGAAGAGATAAAATGGGATATCTCATCATATGATCATAAAAGATAAGTATGATAGATATAGATATAATATCCCAACATAATAAAAAGGAACTTGAAAGACTTTACATGAAAATAGATCTTGAAAAAAGAGATGGGAGAAAGAATCTGTTGCAAAAATTTCGGCAACCTAACGACGCAACTTAAACATTCATAAAACTAAATAATGAGAGTAAGAGGTGATCTCTCATTATATTAACATGAAAAGTTCAGTAAGAGTAATATAAAAGAACATCCTCCAACATAAGAACATGTATCATAAAAGAAATGACTTAAAAGAGAGCATTTGAAAAGAAAGAGAGAGTTTGGATCCCTTACCTTAAAACGTAACTCTTAAAACTCAAAGGTTTGAACCTTGAGGGCTTGGGGGCACCTTGGGAGGAATCCTTGGGAGGTAATGAGACCATAGATTCTTTTGGGAAGAGTTGGGAGTCGAATGGATGAGAGGATGTCTTGGTATTTATAGGGAAAGTGAGGGGACAAGGCATTAATGGCCAAGGGACACCTCATTAGTGGTTTTGGAAAAACCATGGCCTTTCCCATGGTATTTTCCCATGGTATTGGACACTTGGGACACCTCATACCTTATATTACTATTCATAAGTCGACCATAAATATTACATACTTAATAAATCATTTAATGATGTCATTAAACACCCGTAACTTAAAAACTGTATTTTCACTATTCATCAAAAATTCAACTTTCTCAGAAAAATCCCAAAATTTCACCTTAACCAAATATTGATGCTCTGATTTCAAAAATGAACTCAATTTTATAAAAATAATTTTCTAAATATTTTTAATTAAATTTTTAATTAAAAAACACTATTCACCTGGAAAAACTAATACTTGACTAATAATTTATGAAACCGTTATTTAACCATTTTATTGAATCACGTTTCTTAATCAAGGTGCCTAGATTATATTAATTCTTTATTTAAGTGAGATTACCAATCTATTTGGTCACATTACTAATCCTAAGCATAAAATCACTATTCATAATTTACTATTCATCAAAAATCAAGTTGATCTTATTAGACTCTAAATTTCGTACTGAAAATAATTATAGAAGACCATTTTTTGAAAATCATTACACATTTTTAATTATTTAAGGTTTACATAAACATTTTTTTTAAATATACTTTCTCTAAAATTTACCAAAAATATGCATACTGTATTTATCCGGACATTTGAAAATTCATAATCTTCATCATATGAAGAAATCAAAATTTTTATTTAAAAAAAAGGATTCCACAAGACAATTACGGTTTCCTTACATAGCCCCTTATCACACCAGCATAGGACCTAAGTGTAAGGTGTGATAAGGTGAGAGAATCTGAGGGAGGCTCGACCAACATCGCATGAGTAGTAAATTCTATCAGTTTGAACTTCTCGTGAAGGCGATTCTGTTCTAGCATCATACGATGAAGTTCGGCTTGGGTTTAGTCCAGAGCAAAGCCCATTGGTGCTACCTCCTTCCCAAGTTCTGTTAGATGGGATTCGATCGGTCCAAGACTACTGGGTGAGGCCATCAAATCTTCTTTCTATATTAATTAACCAAGATCACTTGTATTTAGAGACAGTAATAAAAACATTTAGTTTCCAGCAGTCATATTGACCAACGATCTTATAACAGTCAAAACCCAACAGTCTCATTTTAATTATACTCATGTTATCAAACGAAACAGTTTTGTTGAGTATAAAATGAAATAACACACAAAATTAGGAAACAATATTTATTCAAAATTTCGGGTCGTTACACATATTGGAAAAAAACTTGTAACAGGATTTAACATAGGCATAATTGGTCTCATGTAGGTCTATGATTATGGAAGGGGCCTCGTAAAAGTGGTTGTCCACTAGCTGAAATAAGGTCCTCATGAAGGTGTCTTGTATTTCATACCATGAAGAGACTTTGTTCCAAACATCCCCCATTAATTTCGTCTTTCCTCAGGTTGTAGAGGGAAACTCGAGGAATCATGGAGGACCTGGGTGAAGGGGCTGTGAAACTAGAGATTTAGGATTTCTTCTAATTTTCTAGCTATGTAAATGAAGATCCCTAGAGTCCTATTTATAGGAAAATAGGTAACCCTAGTCAAAATCATTACCTTTTATAGGTTTATGGCATAGGTACCCGATTTATATATTTAGATACCTCAAGCTGGTATGGTCAAGATTTCAGTTTCACATGGGGTGGGGTGGGGGGGTATGTGAACCTTTTGGTGTGAAGGGTTATAAGCGTAGGCTATCTTGAGAAAGTTCCTCTAATTCTTCATGGGGGTTTTTATCTTCCTATCATTATTTGAGGTAATCTTCATAATATTTTTACCCTCATGATAAAAATGGAGTGCTAATAAAAGCCCCCTAGATTGGATCTAATCAAAATAAGAGGGACTTATCATGAGGTAGAAAAGGAGAAGATTATACATGTGGCATAGGTCAGCTGTATAGGGTTCCCACATAGGTTTTCCATATAGAACTAGTGTCCAGGTCTTGTTTTTGCATCTATACTGTAGGTCTAATGTTCATGATCCATGTGGAGGCTAGTGGTTCCTATAAATACTCCTCACTCTTTTGTTAATTTCATCCATTTCTCATTCACCCCTCTTACTCTCATCGCTTAGGTCACTTGGCCAACCATGCCATGATTCTATTTTTATGAAGGTCTCATGAAGAATTTCCTAAGTCACATCCACTTGAGTGACCATGCTATGTGGATTCACCTAGTTTAGTAGCCTATGCAATGCATCTTGTTGAGGGGCCTATGTAAGAATCCAAGTTGTGAGGCATGTGCAAGATTTTTCCATTACCAAAATTTTGAATTCTTCTAAGTTAATATTTTTACTTTTGGAAGACAATATTTATCTTAATGATAAAACTTTATGATTTCTTCCATATTTTCAGTAGATCCTCCAAAGGGTTCCCTTGGGAAGGTCATTGCACGTTCATTTCATATGATCATGGATATTGGGACATATTATTATGACATGGTTGAATCAACTCTCCTGGATTTGGAAAACTATATTCCACCATATTAGTGTGAGTATCAATGAATCAACTAACTAACCTTGTATGGTCACATAATACTGAGGGATGACATCATCTTGAAGGCTAAGATATACTTCAAAATTATTGGTTTGTGGAACATATGAGTTGTCCTACCACCAATGTATCCACCAAGGGTGTCTACATCAAATAAGGAATGGTTCCTATTGGACATTTCTTACATCATAATTGTTACACCTTAGAACGAAATCCACACACTACAAAGTTAGAGGCTCATTATTATGACTCAACGTTTTTTACTTTATATATAGACTAGTATCAAGGTTGGAAGGAGGATAGGGTCTTCTACTCTAGAGTAGGAGTTAGTCCTGAATGGATGTGGGCACACTGGGTGGAAAAACCTTTTTCAGAGTTTAAGAAGGTGTTGTAAGATTTCATCACTTTCGAGACTATTTAGGAAAGGAAAAATTACATTTATAAAAACCATGTAGTCATTTCCGAGCTACTGAGCCAATGGAGTCCTCAGAAAAATTCATTTCATCTGATGCATAGTGAATTTAGAATTATCCCATGGGATGTCTATATAATTTCTAGAGCCCCTACTCTTGGGGACATGTATGATGAGTTTATCATACTAGAGACAGTGTGTGATGATTCCGAATAGACACCACCTTTAGACCGTGAGCTCTTTAAGGTTTCTAAGAATGTGAAGACTAAAGACCCTCACCTCAAGGTTGAAATCAATCCAAGAACACGGATGAAGGTGTTCTGAAAGAAAGAAGGAGTAGATACCACTTTCCAGCATCCTATAGGATGCCTCACTTTGGAGAATAAATATTCTTCTAGCACATTTTGGCCCACATTGGAGAAGGTAAATTATACCAAGTGGGGTTACTAGGTCAATTCTAAAGTTGGTGCGAAGACTCACCTAGTTGGATTCCTCACAATGTGGATAAGCATTTACATACTGCAAGTTCATTAGTCTAATAGTGGGGTAAGTCCCGAGATGTTTACTATAGTAGTTAAACTAGTATAAGGGAGTCACATAGGGTTGGTATCCCCTATATTGGAGAGGATTTATAGGTGTTTACTACTTAGATACAATGGGAAGAACCCATTTATAATTATGGGGTCGTTTCAAGTGTTGTAGGGGTGGATTACAACACACTTTAGTTATTTTTTCATACTAATCCCAATTAAATTCCATGACATCCAATTTATCCCTTTTTCTAGGATATTTATTGAATACAACCTCTAACTCGGACATATGATGAAGTGCTGAAAATGCTGAACTTATCAAGAGAATTAAAATTATTCCCATATGGTGATCTTCTAACTAGGACATTAACTAATAATGGAAAGGCTGATGATGAATTGAGGGAATACATGATGCCATCTAGATATAGTGTACTATAATATCACATTGATAGTGGGATCATCTGTAAATCCTATGCTCCATATGGATTTACCTATTATTTCAAATGTCTCAAAAAAAATCAACCATCATTTTCCATATGCATGTTTGGATTGAGAAACAACCAATGGTATCCAGATAGTTCTAGATATTAGTGGCCATGTAGGTGTCTAAAATATCGATCATGCTACCTCCATTAGATGAATCTATAGGGATAGAGGATGGGCATGCCAATGCATGTATTACATCGTACCCTCATGGGGTATTAACAAAAGGAATTCACTGGGTCATGTACAAAATAAATACTGGTCATGGAATTCATGGTAGAAAGGTTCAAACTAAATGTGATGACTTTGAAGCTCCAAATTATTTAGGGTGATATCAGGAGAAGACCATAGAGCATCATAATGTTGAGATAACCACACCTTCTATGCCCCGACTATATATTCATCATCGTTGGGAGGGGAATCAGGTTTTGTTCACCCAGTCTTTTACGAGGTCAGAGAGGCCTAAAAAGTCTTCCAAGACAAAATATTTTGGTCCTTCATCACAAAAAACCACATTATATCTAAATTACTTGCCACCCCTAGTGGTAAAATCTTGTTAGGGTGTATCTCAATACATCATGGATGTATGTGTGTTTCTCTATGCCAACATATGCATCCTGAAGTTGGGATATATTCGATAAACGTATAATCTACACCCTGAAAGGGATTTTGACAAGGGGGAGATATGTCTAAGAGTTAGAGGATTTGATATATTCAACTAATGACCATATCCTGGTCATAAAGTGAGTTTCTCACATGATGGACCGAGGGGGTCTTGAGGGAGTAACTGGTCACAATGAAGAGGAATGAGACGACTACCTTGACCCTAAGGATGTATCTCTGTATTTCCCCTTCTATTTTCTTTCTCTTTCATCCACTATAGTTAATTTTTAGGGGTTTTATTTAATTTTTTAGAGGAGGAGAAGATGAAGAAACAATATGAGAGGTGGTCGGGTCCATAAGGTACGGGCCCATGGGCACCCCCATTGGGGTAGCAGTTGAGTCTCATAATCCCTTAGAACTATCCCCGGGTCAGAGGATTATGATGGAAGAAATGGAGAGAGGAGTTCTTCAACCATCACCTCAAGTGTCAGTTTCTAAGGTGGGGGGTTGATATGGGTCCATCACTGTCTCAATGGAGGAATTAGAAGAGGGATGAAAAGTTTGCCTGACATATGCACTGCAGCAAGTCTCTTTTCTATCATTTTATCTCATGAATACTTGACATAGTCATTTTACCATAGTTTTATTTTACAAATTCTACATCTATTTTATCTCTATATGGATCTAGCTCTGATCCTTCCAATATCGAGGGGGACACCCCCAAGGAGGAACAAACCCAAGCCAATTAATCCATCATCTTCATGGATGAACTGTCAAGAGATGTTGTCGTGTCTAACCCCATTCATGTAGATAAGGGAGATGACAATTATAATGTCTTATGCACACCATAAGGTGTCATGTACATTTTTTTGACTTTCTTCTACTCATGATATTTCATATATTTTTCCTACATTGGATGAACTTGTAGCAGTCAAAGTCAATATAATCATCACCCTAGAAGGGGATGACAAGGATCTTAGATATCTTGATAAAGGTTCTAATGGTGAACTTAAACTTGCATGTCTTAATGATGTTATTCCTATTAATAATTCAGCAGTGGGGATTGAAAATGGAGCCAATTTGGGACCTGAGAAATGCATCTTAGATACCCCTACTGGGGCAGATGCTGTGAGAATTGACACTTTTTATCATGAAATGATGTACCAATTTAATCCAGGAATTGATATCTCTAGTTTCCTCAAGGATTTTGAGGATATTAATTGGTAATTGGATGGACAAAAGTTTATCATTCTTGTATTTTCCAAAAAAATTTAACCTTATTTAATCTTTTGCTTTATATAAACCATTAACTTGTAAAAAATTTCCTATAGAGAACATCGTCAAGGAACTTCATGAACAAAGCATCCAAGTCCACCCTACTCCCATTAATGAGGGAGTGAAATATGATAATACCAAATTGGGAGATCCATGAGATCCCCTAATCCCATTATCTAATAAAAACAAGAAGGATGCTCCTCATCATGATGTATTTTATCCATAAACTATGGCTGGGGGCACTGGAGAAATTTTAATCCCAATGGATCATCCAACAATGGGTACATTTTATTAGAAAAATTGGTTTCATCACTAACTTTTTTGTCTGTTGATCTCCTAATGTTGATGATATCATTCAATTTTCATTCAGTTCCATCGACTTTGGTGACTGAGCCTAAGAGGGAGGTTTCTATGCAAATTCCAACAACACTGTTAGGTGAAAATAAGGTTGTTTCAGAGGGAGAAGAATAAGGTGGCTCATTGAGTGAACTAATCATGGAATACATAACTCCCTCCTAAATTGATTTTGAATTGGACTTGGAGATGCATGAGGCCCTCCACACCATGCACTTTATTCTCTGGAAGAACATTTGGAAGATAGTCAAGGAGGTGCTTCTTGAAGACCTATCATCACAAATTCATTGAATTCAATTTAATTTTGGTATGTTAGGATACAATGGATTTTATTATCACAAGATCCATCCTTCTGTGAATTAAATCATTCAACAAAGGGAATAAGAGTGAAGATCATGGTAGGTTGTGGCACAATTAGAGGGCCAGTTTGAAAATCTTAGGGTTGTTCTGTCTCAAGATGACCTCATCCATACCATGAAGGTGGAGGATTATCAAGATTTCCTTGATGAGAAATATATCCAAATGGTACACCATCAATAAGAACTAAAATTCATGTAGTAAGAGGTATTCCAACTCCACCGATCTATGGTAGGGGTTTCGGTATAAATAAGTGATGTTTTTTCTAAAGATTAGGAGAAAATCCATAATACTGAGGAGGATACTGCTACACAATCAACTAGTCCCCAGAAATCTATAGACAATGATTGAGCTACAATTAATCTTATCAAAACCTATGTTATGGAAAAATTATAAAATTTAGTAGAGTGACTCTATTATGTATAATTTCCCCTTCAATTTGGAATATAAAAAAAGTATTTTTATTTCAAATCACTAGTTCTTGAATTTTGTTCCTAATTATAATTGTAATATAACACTAAAAATGACTCATTTGACTAGATTTTATCATGTTATAATTACAATAACCAGGGTGGGGGATCATTCTAATTATTTTAATCAATGGGGCCTAGAGAGCATAATTTGACTATTTCCATGGTTATATGGACAAACTTAAATTTTTTTGACTTTTTGTTTCATTACCCTAAATTTTTCCTATGACTAATATAGATAATACATAGCAGGTCAGACTTGGATTTTTCATAGGATTCCCTTTACAGGTTTTCATCATAATGAGTTTGTCTTTTATATTTTCATTGCTTGATTTTTTACCTAAATATCATGGAGTGCAGGTCTATTGAGATGAGGATTGACTTTTACCTAAAGTTACCTTTGTTTTTTTCAACCTAGTGATTACTGTGTCTTTTTTCGTGGATAATTTAAATTCTTGATAAATAAACTAATGGGACTGGTGTTTTAGGTAAAACATATTTGACCATAAATTTCGAAGTAATGACCCAAGTAAGGATTGTAGGAAAAGAATATGATGAAATTATTTAGATATCTGAAGGGGAATTTTGAATCTCAATTTTGTGATTTTTAGATCTAAAACATAATATTCTGGAATAGAGGAGGTCTCTCCTAAGGATGTTGTTTTCTCTGTTTGACAAACCTATTTTTCGGGTGGCTTTATGCAAATCCAAGAGAAGCATATTCTAGTGTATAAAAATAGTGGTATCCTTTGGATGATAGGCCCTGAACATTGTGGGTGACTTATGAAAAGATAAATGGGGTATGCTACAGTATAGTTAAGGAAATGAGTTCTTAGAGATTCTTGACATTCGATTACTAATGGATGAAGAATTTTTATGGAGATTTAGATTTCTCAAAACCTTTATGGGTGGTTTTCCATGGGAAGATGTATGACATTGAATGGTATATCTACACTTGTAATGGATATGAATGGGAGGCCTCTCCTACATGAATTTGGATTTTATAAAGGAGGGTACATTTTGTTAAATGACTGATTTTAGGGGAAGCCCCCTTTCTGAAAAGGGTTGAAGCACCATGAATTTTAATGTTATGTGACCAAGAAATTGAACATGCAGTTTAATATCTTACAGAGAAGAAATTGTTTTAAAATTTAATGTCTTTTGAATAGGATGTCATGTCATGAATTTTAATGTCATACAGTGAAGAAATTATGGGGGGCTATAATTCAAGGTCTTCATCTTTGACTAAAAGGTTAATAGTTCTCCACTTTCACTATAATATATCTGAGAACATGATATTTTGTTAAATAATGAGTGGAAAATGTTGTGAGATACAATATTTTGGTATCTATATCCAAATATTGATATAGAGTAAAGGGTTTATAGTGATAGAGGAGGTCTTTCTTAAGGAAAAAATTACCACTGGTTGAAAAACACATTTTGTGGGGGACTTTATGAGAAGCCAAATGGGGTATGTTACTATATAATTAAATAGTGTCATCATCTAGATAACATACCCTAATTTGTTTTGGGCAAATTACTCAAAGCCAAATGGGGCATATTAGTGCATAGTTAGAAAAAGGATTTCTTAGGAATTACAAAATTCTATTTCTGATGGCTAGAGGATGATTATGGAGGTCTGGATTTCCCTGAACACATTGTTTGGTTTGTGGAAGGAATGTACCTGAATATGGGAGGAGAATTTTAAGTTAAAATTACATGATAATGGGGGAAAATTTTTTCCATAGGTCTGAGCCGAAACACGAGAAAGAATGGTGCCTGTAGTTTTCGGTCATACAACCAGGACCACGTATTATGGAAATGATTGGTAATATATGGCCTACCAAACAAAGGACATTTCAGAATAATTCAGAAAAGAGGGATGAAATTGTAATCCACAATCTTGGGGGTTCTTGGATAAGAATAAATGATATGGTACAAGTATGTGGTGGATGACCAAAGACTGAATTCAAAAAAAATCCAACATAATGTCGTCAAAGAAAATAGATACAGAAGATGATTCTCTCAAGGGACAAGTTATCATTGGCTGACAACCCCTTTTTGTGGGAGACATTATGAAAATCCAACTGGGGCGTGTTACTACATATTAAAATAGTGGCATAGTTTGGATTATAGGCCCTTTATGTGGGTGACTTATGAAAATCCAACTGGGGTGTGTTACAACATATTCAGAAAAATGAGTCATCAGGTATCATACATTCTATTGATAGTAGCTAGAGAATGACTATAAAGACCCAAAAGTTTCCATGATTATGAGTATGATGTGAGGAAGGGATATGTATGAGCAAAAAACATGTTTTTTGGAACAATAATGGGCAATAAGTGTAGATTCCATTGCATAAAGTAGGGGGACATCTCTATTTCCTCAGTGAATCCATGAATAAGGGAACCCAAATTAAGAGATCATGTATATATATTTATTTGTATACAAGAGAGGGTATTTTTTTCATTACCCCATGGCAGGGACAAGGACATGAGGTTTAGGCATCACTATGTATCTCATTATGGTGAAAATCAAGACATCTTTCGTTCTTATGGAACTATATAGTTTAAAGTTATAAGGAAAGGACATCAACAATGAAGTTTAACATCATGAATAAAGGATGAATGTGAATCGATGTGAAAAATGAATATTTTGGTTGGACTTGGGTATATGACATGGTGAATCACTACATATCTTTATGGAGCAAGAATCACGACACACATAGTTCTAAAAGAGATTCCCCATACTGATTGAATTCATGTGTGGAGGGGAAAAAGTTTTTTTAATACGGGATCACACAAGGGGTGAGACACCATATTGAATCCACTAATTTAAATCAGACTCATTGATGGGTGAGTGGGGGTATTTCACATATTTTGTTGTGGATGGGCTTAGGATTGAAGATAAAGACATCACTACATATCTCATTGGGATGTGAATCATGCCACACATAGTTCTTGAAATCCCATGTTCTTTAACATCTTGCAGTGAGGATGAAAGTGACCTGACGTTAAATAGGGGAAATGTTGCAGTTGGAACCAAGAATGGAAATATGGGTGTCACTATGTATCATGAGATAGATGAAATCAATCCACATGTAGTTCTTGAAAGGATCATTCAGTTTATCATCATGTAATGAGAATGTTAGTTGTGAAGTTTAATGTCTTACGGTAAATATGTGGGTCACCCAATGTGGAAGTTAAGTAGTATTGTAGTTGGGCTCGATATTAGGGGTTTGGTAATCACTACATATCTTATTGGAGAAATAATCAAGACATAATTAGTTATTGAAAAGAGTTCCCCAAATCAATAAAATTTTGACGTGGGAAAAAAGGGGGATTTGATATTTCCTAGAATGATGGCTAGGCCTAGGAAATGAGTTCTAGGTGCACTATGTATCTCATTGGAATGAGAATCAAGCCAGATATAGTTCTTTAACGATTCCTCATGTAGGTTTGTATTAAACATAGGTAAAGGAGGATTTTTTAGGACTAGACCTGAGAAGGGAGGTCCAAGCTTCACCACAAATCTCATCAGAATGAGAATCAAGCCACACACATTTACTGAATAAAGGTGTGGTGGGGTACTTTCACCAAATAATCTGACCTGATCAAGCATGGGTTGAAATGTTATGCAGTTTTGACATCCTGAAACAAGTAAATAAACCATACAGTTTCACATCAGAAGGAAAAGATGTTTTCATACAGTTTAATTTCTTGTGACTAGGACATTAGTCTATGTTGTTTAAAGTATTACATCTTGGATTATATGGTTTTTTATATTTTACCACCATACTACTAGGATGATAGTCATGACTTTTAATTTTATGTGACAAAGACCAAGTATGAATTTTAATATATTACAGCTGAGACGAGTGTCATGTGATTACACAAAATATTTATTCAGGAACCTTGCATCGATTGGGGATGTAATGAGCTCTAAATCCACTGATATAGAGGAATAATCTCTGTTAGAGTAAACCTTATGTATGTAGTAAGGTCTATCCCATGATGGTTCAATCTTTGGAGGCTTCTTTCTTGGTATCATTGAAGTCTTAGGGAACAATACCAATTTTCTATTGTGAAAATAATAGAGGCATACCTTATTATTAAAAGCTCATACTATCTGATTGTTATAGAACTATAAGTGATGAAAGGTATGAAATATTTTCACATGTGGTCACTACAATTCTTCTAGTAATTAATGGGGATTGTTCATCCATGGATAACTGGTCATATATGGCAATATAGGGCAATGAAAATTGGACCTCAATGGGTTGGACTGCCTCCATCATGTTGACAAGTGAGTACGGGGTTTCTCGACTGGCAGTATGGGTTGTGGTTTGGTAAGACCACAAGGAATGTGAGAGTTTATTAGGACAAGAATTCTTATCCTTATCCATCATCTTATTGAGTATTTTCAACGATGTCTTGTTGAAGGCATCTATTTGTGCATTAGAAGTTGCAGGATAGCAGGATAAATGATTGGATTTGATATTGTATTCCTGATACAAAATTTCCACCTTAGTATAATAGAAATTGGTTCCATTTTCCATCAGTATTGTATGAGGGTCACCAAATATGGTAATGATGTTGTACTTCATGAAGTTGAAAATGATTTTGGATCTGACTTCAATGAGGGGTATTTCTAAGCCCATTTGTAAAAGAAATTGGTATTAATTTAGATGTATTTGAATTGTTTGGACACAGCTAGAGGGTATGGCCCCCACAACATCCATTCCCCATATTGATAATGGAAAAGAGTATTTTGGTGTATTTAGAAAATATAGGGGTTGATAAATGACGTTGGCATAAACTTGGAAGGAATGAAATTTTGTGGTGAAGTACATGTAATCCTATGTCATAGCGGGCTAGTAGTACCCAAGACTTCATATTTGGTTAGAAATCATATATCCTAACTAGATGGAACTATAGGATCATGTTTTTACTTATCTCATAATAACATTAGACTCTTCTCAGTCAATACATCTAAGAGGGAATCCATCAAATCCTTATAACAAACTTTCTGGTGATTTGGGCCATCATAATGGGTGATGTTGGTCACTTACTGCTAGATTTTCTCTTTCCAAATTTTGTTCAATGGGAGTACTCAATTCTAAAGGTAGTCTTTGATTTGAATCATCCACCCAGTGATAGGACCATATAGTTCTTGTATAGTAATGACTTTATTAATCTATTTTGTTCTGACTTGAAAAAAAGGAGAGACCATTCGGCAGTGTGCAATGGTGATGGCCGTTTAATCTAGGTTTGGATCAGAAAAATACATAGATGAATTTTCCAATGCATCTTCCTAGAAATTTTATGATCATGGGATGTGATTCAATGTTGGATATGAGGGGAACTCTTCCATTAATCCTCAGGCATAATCAACCGAGGGGTTAACTCTTCTTTTCTGATGGAATAATCCATGTTGATCTATTTGATTACCAACTACGAATTTCCTTTCACCTCTAGGAGTTACAAAGGTATTTGGGGTTCCAGTTAAGGGCCTACAATGAAGGACTATTATTCTTCCACATTATTTGTATTACCCTATAATAGTAGGAAGGAATAAGTTAAAACTAATTTTACTGGGGAAATGAGAACAATCCCTTACCTAACCTTATTGAGCTTAGGGTCTTCTATTCTCTTCCTTGTTGGGCTCCTAAATGCTCCATCAAAATAAATTTTTCACATCTGTGGGACGTCTTGAATATAAAATATCTCTTCATCATGAAGTTTAACATTCAACGATGTTGTTTCATTATATGGGTACTGTTCAATATAATTTTACAAAGCCCGGGCTTTAACCACTTTTGAGGTATAAACTATATATCAAAATACTATAGGATAACCACCCACCATGACAAAATTCCTATCCAAATAGGAATGATAAGGATATATTTGAGTGGTATATTATGGGAGACCCAATAGAACTCATGGTGCTGTAAGTAATTTCTCAGTTTATGATCCTCAAATATTAATGCATTGAATCTCTTCTCAATATCTAAATAATGATTTTTAGTATTAATCATGGTTCAACTAAGATAATAGTGGTTATTTTCAATCCTAGAATTTTCCTTTTCTGTTCTTAAGGATCCTTGTGATTTCTCCAAGTAATTCATATATATAATGATTTTAATTTCTTCTATGGGTGGCATTACTACTAGTGGAATTATGAGATATTTATTAATACTATAAAATTATTCCTTAAAGTCATCATTCCACTAATACACGACCCATTTATTCATCAATTTAGTGAATGGAAAACACTTTCTTTCAATATTGGCTATAAAGATCCAGATATAGGCCAAGTGTCCTTTAATTCCTCTCAACTCTTTATGTTTTTGACGAGGTAAAATTATAAGGATATAATTTTTCTTCTTAGGGTTTAATTTGATGCAATTATGTCATATGATGAAGCTAAAACACATTCCCATGGTTACCCTGAAAACACATTTTAAGAGGTTCATTTTCAAGATATGATGTTGTAGCTTGGGGTAGGTGATTTCAAGATCATCCATGTTGTAAGAACATTTTTGGGACATAACCACTTGATCTTTAATGTTGAATTCAACAAACATCCCCAGGAAGGGTTTGAAGATGCAGTGCATGGCATGTTGTTATGTGGCACTGGAATTCTTCAATCCAAAGCGAATTACCCGGTATAAGAATACCTCCTAGGAGAAACTGAAAGAAGTGGATTCATTAGCTTAGTGTTCCATCCAAATTTGGTTATACCATTAATAGAATTCCTTGAAGGAGAGGTCCTGATAACCATACATCACATCAATAAGTAGTTTTGTGATTGGAATCAGGAATTCATCTTTCAAACAGTGCTAGTTGAGATATTTAAAGTCAATACAGACCCTATTTGTATTATTTTTCTTCTTTAATGGGATGATATTGGCTATCTATTTCAGATACTAAACTTCCTGAATGATTTCTTCCTTGATTATTTTTTCCACCTCTACCTCAATTTTTTGAGGCGAGATTCTGGTGTATCCATATAGATGACTTTTTGTACCTTGATGGTCTTCTGGAAAGCCCAAGTGGTGGGTGGCCACCTCAGGATCAAGGTCAAGCATATCTATGTAATTAAAGGGAACCAAATTGTGGTACTTATTTAAGAAGGTGGTATATAACTCTTGTTATTCATAATTCATGTCCACACTAATCAAAGTGGGTCTTGGATCTTCTTATATGATATAATTTATTTATTTGAGTTTATCAATAGTGGTGGAGGCACCTTCCTCAAAATCCATAGGGGAATCCCTGAGGTCTTCCTTCTCTTTCCCTACCTCATTCTTTAACTCTTACACCTCTACCTAGGAAGTAGGTGATGAATAATTTTTCTTAGATTTGTGGGAGTAGACGAAATTTGTGCATTCAGAAGATAAAGAAACTATTTATATCTTGATTAATGTTTTGAGTCCTTTTTGGAGATTTGTAGGGGATAAGAGGGAATTATAATGAGAATATTAATTTTCAAAAATTTACATTACAAATTAACCCCACCTAGATAATGGAAAAGGGATTTTTTGAATCTTGGGGGATATAATGAAGATGTTTTCATATGGTCCTTAATTATTACTCAAAGAGTTGAAAACTTATTTAGTGTTACTGGGCTCATTTCTCACAATTGAAATCACATAATTCGCTAAAAGTGTTCTCAAATTTGGAATAATATCTACAATTTGACTGATGGTAAGCATATAATATGCACCAAGAATCTTGAAAGTATTAGCCGGGATCACCTCTAGACCATCTGAGGCATTGATTCAGGTGACATCATCAGTCAGAGATAGTTTCCCTTTCCTCTGGTAGAATCTAGCATCAATATACCATGATTCACAATATTTAAATGGGGAATTGTCAACATGAAATTTCCCAAGTTGACCATTGATAAAATATTTGAGACATTGGTGGTATGATGAAGGATAACCACATGATGATGTAGCCAAGGTATTTACAACAGAACTTTAAAGGCTGTATCATTCCAAAAAACCATGAATTCTAAGCCAGACATGAGATCCCCAAACCGAGTCTTGAGTTTGATTTCCCTAAGAGTATTTTTATAATACTTTTTATAAACCTATAACATTTTAGTGTATGGGAAAAGTGAGATTCATCAAAACCTAGTTGATGAAGTGTTTGGATCAGAAGGAAGTTGAATATTAAGTTGTTGTCAATGAAGACTTGTCAGATATCAGTGTCATTTATCTTACCAGATATATACAAGGGAATGAAATATCCTTGTATAACCAAATCATTGTTCTAGTCTATAAAAAATATGATCATGTAGAATTCCATAGGATTAATCTCTTTATGATTTACTTCAACAGAAGAAACCTTGACTTCAAATTCTTGAGGGCTTGATAAGGCCTCTACAAGTTGTTCCTGAAGGTCTTTTGATTGGCTCCAGGCATCCAACATTGAAACTTTTTCCTGTATCAAAGATAATTTCTTCAAAATATTATATTTATGGACCAAATATATACACTTACCTACAGAGGTATTATATTTTTTAGGTGATTTAGGAACTGAATTATATGATGTGGATGGATTATCCAAGAGCTAAATGTGCTTGTTCTCTTGGTGTATTTGGTCGAATGGGTTTATCTTGACGCTGAGGTTGATTGGGCGATTAAATATCCTTCAGCTGATCTTCTAGGACAATCATGTCTAGGAAGACCCTAGCATGTGGGTAAAGGGGACTTATTTACTTCCTATGGTCTATGTGGAGAGATCTTCCATGAGTTTCGGCCACTTAGACGGTTCGAGAAGGGATGCAGTTAAAGTAGTGACTCCTGGTACGACTACATATTCAAATGTATCATTGAATATGAAGGCCTCTTCCCCCAATTCCCTAATAAAGTGTAGATAATTTGAGTTCATAATCACACTCATCATCTGATAAGGGATCCATTAAGGTAATAACATTTATAAAACAAAAGATCAACTCCTCATTTGATGGATATTCTATCTAGAATGTTTAATATTATTGAACCATTTGGAGGGGAGTTTCTCATGCTTTTAGGAATGTAGGAATGAATTATTATAAAGTAAAATCCAAATTTATCCTTGGAATAGTCTCATCATCTTGTGTTTGCATCTTTCTCTTCTGGACATGTCATTTTTTGGAAGACTAGCTTTTATAGGACTGAGCTACTGATGAACTTAGTTGTGTTATAGTGGAAACATAAGAGGGTGTAGTCAGAAATTGTAACTACACTCAGAGGATGGAACGATTCAGGTTAATTATTTTTATAAACATTCCATCACTGAACATATGCATAACCTTATAGTTAACTTCCTTACATTTATTCTCCTCATTTGGATCAATAGTAGAAACACATTCCACTTGCGCATGTGGATTTTCGAGCTTTAATTTCCTTGATTACACCATCTTCTGCAGTATGACTTTAAAAATGAAACATTCCATGATGTTGTACCTCAATGATCGATGGAATAGGAAATAGTTTGTGAGATCTTCATCACCATCCCAGCTATGCTTCTTGGTCTTTAGAAACTTGATCAAGTTGTTCTCCAATGTGGAGATGAAGTATATAGAGTCTTTGTCACATAGAAAAAAATAGACATTATTTTTCATCACCCCAAAATATTTTCTCCTCTTCTAAATTTGATAATACTGATGAGTTGGGAATTATTGTTTATGTTTAGGAGGTAGAGAAGCATTATATGGTGTAGGATTTAATGTGAGAGTGGGTGTAGGGGCATACTTTAGTGTAACAGTGGCAGCCTCTACTTTCCCCATTCTCTTTCCTAGAGATGATGGAATTACTTAGGACTTATCCTCATTATATGTGATAGAATCTTCCACTCTTTGAGAAATATCAGTGAGGTCCCAAAACCCTCCTTTTTATTTCATCGTGATGAGTGGTATGTGAAAATATTCTTGAAGTTTTACTATACAGATGGGAAACTAGTATTCTTGAGGAATTCATAGGTTTAAGTAGTATGCCAAGAATTTCCACCGACAAATGAAATTTGTGAACCTATCATTATCCTGCTATTTTTAGTTTGATAGTTTTAAGACTATTTGATTTTATAATTTCAAGTTGAATTGAAAAATAAATTTCTATGGAGATCTTTCCACCATTTAATTGACCAAGCCGACGGGCTGGTGCAACACACAAAATATGGTCTCCCTAGTGATTTCATGAAACACATAAGTTTCATAGCCTATTGTTGTTCTAGGGTCCCCATCAGGGGATCACAGAGGGACACCAAATGTGTCTAGTGTTTCTCTAGGTCCCTAGAGCCATTGAAAATTGGAAATATAAGATTGTTGACGTCTGGCGGTGTAAGAGTTAGATCAACCCATTTAGGGTAAGGTATATTCTCTTGTTGAACTAACACATGTATTTATTACATGGATTCTAATCGATCCATTAGAGACTCAATGGTATTCATGATCCCTTGATAAATATTTGGTTGTGTAGGAGCTTTAACATGAGAAAAACTAGTAGGGCCATTGAGAGAGACACTGTGGGTATTATCCATGGGTAGCCTATAGGGGCAGGCTGGTATGGATGTATTTAGACCTTTTCTGGATGTATACCCAGTAGAGGGAACTGCCTATCCAATGACATAGGGTATAAGTATATTGGCGGTTGGTATCCCACATTGAGTGGATGTTCTAGATCCATTTCAGTTGTTTCAACAAACCATCTTTCTTGATGTGGCCCAGCTGGGAGTACAAGCTATGTATCTTCTTGCAAAATATATCCAGAAGTAAAGCTACCTCAGATTAGTTCAATATTTAGTCTCCTTAATTATTTCATCTCTTCCTCTTGTTGAGTAAATATTTCTTCAAGTGTGAGGGTCCCAAATTTTTTAGGGAGTAGGTGAGGTATAAACTTACCTTTTCCCTTTTATTTATTGGGTTCTCTCTAAAGAGGTAGTGGTAGATTGATTGAGGAAATTTTATATCTAGGTAAATTCTCTAGTTATGAGTATGTACACCTCAATACATTATTTTAGTATGTACCATATTTTTAATCAAAAATATCTCTTATAACTCCTTGGAATTGGACTTGTGCTCTGTAGGGTCTGTAGGGGTAGTGTTAATGACATTCACTGATTCATAATACATTACAGGCATTTTATTAGTTCCTTTTCAAGACATCAATTTTTTATGTCCTCCATGAGGCCTTATCCTCTCCTTAAAAATTTCTCTTGGAGCAGTTTAGCATATACTAATCTAGAGGGAATCTCGAGATATTTCAATCATGCACATTCCCAAAGAGGATTTTGAGTCATGTAATGAGACAAATTGAGAGGATTCATTCTATGATTTTTACACTAATTGAGAGAAGTTTGAAATCAACTTATGATGTGGTTATTGATGTAAGAAAAACCCCATCTCAGAGGGTTGGGTCTCTTCCCATTACAATTTCACAACTCTTCGTTCCTAGTTTGTTGACAGTTAAGGAGGTGTTAAAAAAGTCCCCAGACCTACATTCTAGCATTTCTCTAAGATTACCATGTATTCTACTACCATGACTAAATTTTTTATTTCATATAGTTTTTTTAAAATGGGATGGGTTCATCTTGTTTCATGCACCTGAATCGACAAATTTCAAAGATCATTGTGGAATTTCTGACCTTTTCATTATATAATGATCGGATTCCCTTAAGTGGGAGCCTTGTATGATATTTTCAAATTCCTGATGCAATATTATTTCAATTTCCTACTCTATTCAATATTTATGTTGGTGAGAGTTGGTCAGGACCTATTTTTTTGAACATACCATCAATTGTGAATAGAGTTAATTTTTTGAAGTTGGCCTAATTCTATCACATTGCATGATACCACCTTTGGTGGGATTTATTAGTTGGAGATCATGATGAAATGTAGTGATACATGTTTACCCCACCATCTAATATGAAATAAAAATGGTTTATCTAAGATAATATGTCAAAAATATTTTTAACATGTTGCGACATTCACATTGAAGGGGTCCTTTCTATTTCCTGAACATTAGATGTCATGCATGCAGGAGATCTGCCAAATCAATTTGGTGTTGCATCCATAATATTACCTTTCGGTTAATTTGATACTCGTCTTAGGGTAATTATTTTTCTCTAATGTGATGGATAGTGTTTCATATATTGAGGTGAATATCATGGACACAATCTTCCGAAAAACCCTCTGGAATGTTGTATCAATGAGCAGATAAATGCCATAACATGACTGGTATGTCATCTTCCACCAAACTTTTACTCATGTTTAGCATGTTTTATTCATATTTTTCTAGAGTCTCTATGACCTATTCCAAAAAAGTGGACTCTTTCATGCTACTTTATTGTAAAAGGTAAGATTGGTAGGTCCTTCCTCTATCTTAGTGGAAGGTAGGAAATCAAAAGGTGGCTCAGATAATGATTGTTTCCTTGGGATATGTTTTAGATGATAAGGATTTCACTTTTCAATGATAAGGCATCACACATGAATGACCTTATTTTCTCAAGTTCCCCAGGGTAATATGGATTTCTCATCATTAAATATCTAATAGGATGACCCTTTTTGGATAAGTGAATCACCATTTTGGAGTTAAATTTCATAGAGAACACCATCACAGGGAGAACCACTATAATGGATTAGAGTAAGGGGAAGACCCTATTTCACTTTGAGCCTCTATCCACATGGAGAGTTGTAGTGTCTCTCATTGGGAGATGGGATCTTAGGATCTATCATATTATTAATATGATGAAATCCTTCATGATGAATTTTTTGTGGAGGACCTTCAGAATTACTACTACTACTCAAATAATTTGGTAACGAGAGAGAAAGATCACGATCTTCCATAGATAAACATATGAGGGATTCAAGAACTCCAACATTAAGTAGGGTGGGATCATAGATCAAATCTTCATCTACCACTCATATCAGGTGATGCTTCTTTTTGGATGCCTTCATTCAAGTGACTCAGTCCAATTACAGGGGGAAGTGGTTTCCAAGTATGGAAATTTTCTTAACTAGCTACCATGTTGCTATCTAAATTTTATGACAACATTTTATGAATTTGGAAGGGGTTCTGGCCTACCTTAGGGTGGCCATTGGAATAGGTTGATTACCTTCTATTGGAATGGTTGTATGTTCCTGATCCAGTTGTTCATATATCACAAAGAAGCTTTCCCCATGGCCCTCTTATATGGGAGAAAAGGTATTCATCTTCTCTTGAGTGACATGCTAATGAGCCGCCCAATTTCTGGGTATGTGATTGTGTTTTTGTACCTTTTCACTATTATTCTCACCATTATGATATCTTGGAAGGTCTACAGGATGTGGTTAAATATTTGTGGCTTCCCTTTCACTATTTTTAAGATATTCTTGGTGACTTCTGTGACTGTAATGTGGATATATGCCCATTCAACATCTAGAGTAGGGGTATGTTCCTACTCCTGTCCCTAATTTTCTACTATTGGATATTGGTAGTACTCAGGTGTGGGGGGAAAGAATTGGGTCTACGCCATATTCATTGATGGTACTTTCCAATTGACTTCTCTGTATTATATCAGATGAGGCTACTGGAAGGCTTGATAAGTGCTTGATGGTTTGTGCTTCTGCTCACGGTTTTCTATCAAATTTTACTAGAAGAATTATTTGTAAACCACTATATGATTCTACTGGAGAGAATTATTTATGTGTGAAGGGGTTTGTGGCTTCTCATTGGTTGTTTCTGAATTTCATTATCAGGCTCCCTTGGATGCTTCCAGATGAGGCTACTGGTAGGCCTGGTTTGTGTGGATAGGTGTTTGTTCTTACTCACTATATGATAGTCGATTTTAATGGATGGATTTCTAGGATGCTTTGAGATTATTCTTCTGACCAATTGAATTGGGTTGGGTGCGTGTATGCTCCTGCTCTCATTTTCCTCCACATTTGGTTGGTGGGATTCTTCGGAAGGAATGGAGATGTATCCATATTCCCCATTGGAAAATTGTTTCCCCAAATGGGACATCTTTCATGCCTGAGTCTGGATAACATAGTCTAGACTACTAAGGATGTAACCCCCATTATGCTGAGGGTTCAATGCTAAATGATGTTGGCTGTGGAAACCGCTAGCAGGAGTGCTTTGGAAGGACCCATTTGTCTTCTAGATGAGTCTGTCTACGGCCTCTTGATCCACCTCCCTAAGATAAGGGAGGTACTGGTCATTTTGTATTGGGGATAATCTCATGAAATGGTTGAATATGTGGGTAGGTGTATTCTACTTCTCTATAACCATTCGTCACTAATTGGATGATCGATGGGGATTTGCGACCTCGAGGGTCTTTCGGGCGACCTATAGGGTTGGGATGGTACTATTATAATGATACTCTTAAACCAATGAATTCAAGACCTAGTGTTGAAGATGATGGGTTGGTGATGGAATCCTCTTATTGTATGAGGACACAATATGAATGGTATCCAGGGAATACGTCCATAAGAGTTGGTACGACATCACTTAGATTTAATATAGATTCTATTATAAGTTCTTTAAATATAGGTGACAAACAAAAACAAGAAAACTCCATCAAAGAAGCATCTAATATAATGAAGAAATACATGGTTGATTTTCTTTATTGTCCCTATTTTATTTTGAGAGTGAAAGGGGCTTGAAAAGTGGTTTTCACCATCATCTTGGTTAAGGATTTACGTCAGGTTCACCATTTTTATTTACGATGAAAAATTGTGGTTATACCCGATGATTTATTATAGGGGGTTGAGTTCTGTGAAATCATTCATGCCAGGTTAAAAAATTCTTAATTGTCTCCAACATGATTTTTTTTGTGGAACCAAAAACACCTAATAGTTCTATATCCATGATGACTCATGGACCTAATTTCCAAAGGTAGGTGCACATTGGGAGATTGGGCCAACAATACTAAAGGACTCACATTGGTCAAGAGGATGGGAGGTCAGAATCATCACACCATTTTTAGGGGAATTATTTCGTACTTTAGGGATGTCTTATAGATATAATATATGTTTGTGAATCCTTCATTAATTTTCAAGTATGATGTCAGTCACCCTTGAATTAATAATATATTATTAGCATGTTTGGAATTTAGAATTATCTATATGTTTATGAGGTTCTTAATCAATGGAGCTATCTATATGAATCTAAAGTTCTCCATTAATGGTACCCTATTATGTACTTATTAGATAATATTTTTCAATATTATTATGATTCTAGTTTTTGAACCATACAGTGGGGAACTCTAGAGTGAATAATCATCTAGGGAGGTGGGAGTTGTTTTGATGTTGGAATCAGACCTATTGATGGGATTACAACATATCCTTGTGAAAGGAATCAAAACCCATCTAGTTTAGGGCCTATTAATGGGGAACATCATACCCTTTATGGTCATGTAATAAGGATGAAACCAAATAGTTTAATGTCATATGAAAAGGACACCTAGATTAAAGGATCCTAATCAATGTTTGTTTTGGGACTTATGGAGAAGCATGCTAGGGAACTTGGATGGGATATGGATTCACAGGACAAATAAGACTCTACTAGGAATATGTCCCAGAGATAATTAGGGTTGACTTGGGGTGTTGGGTTTGGACCTTAGGGAGGCTTTTTATGTATCCCATTTGGACAAGAATCAAATCCCACATAGTTTGGTTGTGTGGAACCATGCCTATGGAGGCCCTATAAAGGTTTTTCTCCCTGGGAAGTATGGAAATTTGAGAGGATTAATTTGGGGATTATTCTTGAATAGGATTCCATGGTTTAGTGTGGGCTTACACTTAGAATTGTGAACCTTAACCTGGTTATGATTGGGGATTATAACGAATAGGGGTCCCACTAGTGATTTGAGAGATTTGGTTGGGGCTTACTCCTAAAGTTGATGCCCTTTTAATGGGTATGGTGATACAGTTGGGCCTTAATATTAAGGACAATTCCCTTATGGTTTGAGATATTTGATTGACATAGTTCAGGATTATATCGGGAAGGAGGCCTAAAATATTAAGTATGATTAGGGGTTATACCAAATAGGAGGCCCAATTTTTAGTTAGGGATTACACTTAGAATGATGCAAAGATCCTTGGTTATGATTGGGGCTTAAACCTAATAGGAGGATTATATTTTGTGAATGTTTGAGGCTTACAATGAGTGGGAGGTCCATGGTTAGTTCGGGATTACACCTGGAATGATGCCCAAATGCTTGGTTATGATTGGGGATTTTACTAAATAGGAGGATTCCCCTTTCTAAAAGGTTGGGGATAACACCAAGTAGGAGTACCATGTTTAGTTGGTTGATCATGAAGATATCATGATCACCACCAACCTCTAAGAACATCTGAGTCATGATCAGTGTGATAAATATGAGGAATAAAATATATGAAAAACCACACAATTTTCTTTTTTCCATTGGTGGATGAGGCCAAAACCCAAAGGTATGGGTAAAGAGAGTAGGATATGGCATCTATTCCATCCCTTCGTTATACCCTAGACCCAAAGAGGGAGATAAATATATTTGAAGTCCCATCTCACCTATTATTTTTGTAACCGGAATAGTCATTCTTAATGATCTATCTGGTAACAACCCATTGGTATAGAGAAGGAGGAAGTAATGAAAAAGGATAGGTCCTTCATGAAAGGATAGGGGCATACTTTAGGAGGGATTCCCTAAAATTAGTTCTAGGATAGGAGAGGAGTATCTAATTCCATGTTAAATGAAGCTAGATCTTCACCCTCCCCACCAAGATTTAGAGGCCCCATGCTTTAGAGATAACTAAGTAAGGACATGGTCCTAACCCTAGTATCCAATAATGGGAGTTTATCAACACATACCCTAGGGTTGGGGTCCTAATGACCGAAGTGATGCATACTCACATGCACCCCAAGAACCTTACACCTCAGGTAGGACAAGTGTGGGACACCTCTGATCAAAGGAATGCATACCCAAATGGGAGACATTATGGTGTTACTCTTACCATGGGTTTTCAAGTTTGTATCATTTGGTAGAGGTTTCCATTTTATCCCCCTTATGTGAGGGATTCAATGGAATAAGATAGCTACCATTTGTGTCTTGGAAGAGGGATCAAAGGAGGACTACACAGGCCCTGTCATGGCCAAAAAAATTTCTTTGACTAGGTCTTGAGTGGAGCTTTAAGTGCTTGGTGTAGAGGGGATAGGCATGTGTGAGCTAGAGATTACTTGGTAAATGGACCTCCTAGGAAAAAAACACTCAAGTGTGGCATTAGAACAAGAACCAAGGGTCTAATTAGATTTCCCTAGATGGGTCTCTCACTGGTATTTGATTAGGGAAGGGGCCTCATTCAAGTGGTTGTCCAGTAGAGGAAATAGTTTCCACAAGAAGGTGTCTTGTATTTCAACCCATAGAAATACTTAAAACCAAATATCCTCCTTAATTCCCTCTTTTCTCTATCTGCAAAGGGACACATAATGGATTTTGGAGGACTTGGGTGAAGGGGCTATGCGACCAGCACTTCAAGGTTTCTTTTGATTTTTTATTTGTGTAAATGAGAATCCCTAGGGTCCTATTTATATAAAAATAGGGAACCCTGGTTGAAGGAGTTACCTGGAATAGGTTAGTGGCATAGGTACCCAATGCAGATACCCCACACAGGGGTGGACATGCCTATAGTGGTGCACATGGGGGGGGGCTACATGATCCTTCTTATGCATAGGGGTATGTGTGCATACCAGGTTAGGAAAGTTGCTCTGATTCTTCTTGAGTTTTTTCCTCTTTCTATCATTATTTAGGTACTCTTCATAATATTTTCATCCCTATTGAAAAAACAGAGTGTAAAAATTATGCTTATTTTTTTATCCATAATTTTCTCAACACCTTCAATACCTTACTTGGCCCTTTTTAATAATTCAACATTAGAGAACATCACAAAATGTATCTTATTCTTAAAAACACTTTTATTTATTTTATTTTCTTGTTTTATTCTCAATTTAACCACTTATTCAATAATATTTTCAACTCTCATTTCTCTTTCTTCCACAAATTATAAATATCATTAATTATATTATCTAGTTCATCAATTATCACAGTAAATTATACTACCCCTTCAGATCTCTCATGGCTTGGTGCTTGATATTATAAATCATTTCTTAGCCAATTAAATATGATCCATATAATCATAATATTATTTCTAAAATGCACCAATTTTCTAATTTTTCTTTCTTTTAATATCAATCTCTTCAGAAGCGAACTCAAGTTAAACTTTGGGATCTACTAAAGATTCAAGTTGACGATCATTTGTAGTCTTGGATTTTTCTTTTTCAATTGTATCCTTCATGGAATATTCTATGTCATATTTAAATTCAATTTCCTATTCCACTATGTAATCTTCATTCGCTTATTACTCTCTTATAAATATATTTTTATAGAACTTCTTCAGGGAAGAAATTTCTGGTTTGAAGTCCCTTTTTTGGGGAAATTATCTTCATGGATTTTCTATAGAATCCACATCACCTTATCCACCATTGAACCTCATATAACACTTTACTATTGATGATAACAGGGCATGTAATAGAATTAGGATGGACGGGGATTTAAAATTTTCATCATAGGATCGATGTAACTTCATAATCTATTGTGATCTAAACCCCAATAAAGGCATGAGGATTGTACATGAATTTATTTAAGAAAAAGATAAATTGAAAAATTACCTCCTTCATATTAAATGAGTGTTCTATAACAGCTCATCTATGTTAATAATTTTTGTGAAGGATCCAAGGTCAAATACCTATAGATCATCCACACATTCATCAAGATTACATGGAAACATAGATCATCAAATTTTGGGGTGCTAGAATGGATTCTTGATGAAGCTTTTGATGCTCTGACAATCACCACTATATCATTCCTTTGATCTATGATGGTGATCGATGATCAAATTCTTGGAATGTTTCTTTCCCTCTCTTTGATTTGGTAAAGAGGATAGGTGATCAATCAAATAAGAGTGGATGAATAATCCCCCATAAATGAGATAAAACTTTCTTATATAATGGAAGTTAAACACTTGGAAAGGGTTCCCCAACCACTGTATATATAACTTACACTAAATAATTTATAAACGACATGTTATAAAAAACTAACTATATCATAAAAATAATTTTTATTTTATCACATACTTGTAATATATAATAAATACATTATGTGATAAAAACAATTCATTAACTTGAATCGTAATTCCCACAAATATTAAAAAAACTTTTAATATTAAAATAATATCCAATCATATAATATTTTTCTATATATTCACTTAATAACTTGTGAATAATTTTAACACATAAATATAAATCCAATTATTCTTCACTCAAATAATAATGAATATATTTATTCATTGACTATCGTTAATACTTATACATCTATCAAACCCTTGTAGTGGGACCCACTATGTCCTATACTTTTATTCATTAGAATATTTCATATTGTTGAATATTCTATGTCTGTGATCCTATTGAACCTTATCATGATAACATGGAATAGTATTAAAAAACTATGTTTGAAGTCTAACAACTCATCAAGGACCCTAAAAAGATAAGTAATAGTTATAACAATGACAACCTTTCCTACAAATATACACCATGTAATATAATCTCTTTGTCGTACAATATCTCATAAAGTGGGATGAAAACATTATGTCATCATCCTCACTTTCATTATTATCATTTACCATACTAGATAGATTTATCTTCTTCTACCATGGTGATTGATTTAGTGAATGTACTATAACCCTAACAAACTAGTCCTGAGATATTACTTCTTTTAAGAATAAATAAATTATATCTCGATTATTTAATAAATTTCATACCACCAATGAGGATCCCAATATAACCTACCTGTTATATCATCAATTCCATAGTTTTCATCTTTTATCAAAGCATGTGATAAAATAGTATAGACTGATAATAATACCAATTCAAGAGACCATTACACATTTCTATAGATAGGAACTACCAATGAAACCTAAAATATGTGTTGTTCCTATTAGAGGTTCTATCCTAATGAGCTCATCTACTCGAGATCGCAAAGTGGGAACCTCATGATAAGAATTCTCAATGCTTATGAGTCCCCAACACCTGATAGTCAAAAATCATCTATTTACAATCATCATGATGTATCTAGACCATAGATCATAAGTTGAATATTAATTTCATAGTACCTCAAGGTTTTCATTATAGCCTGAGAACTACAATAACCCATTATATGATATGAAATCTAAGGAAATTTTCATAAATAGTGTGCATGTAGACGTATGAACACTATTATGGTAAGGTGAAAACATGCACATATCACAATTTATACATGTAATGGTCATAAAAGTATATACATGAAATTGGTCTTGGGAACCCACTTACAACACTACCACATTCACTAGATACAACTGCTATAAAATCTCAACTGGCTAGATCTCACATGTGAATCTTTCTTCTGCTAAGATATGGATTTAGTCAGGGGGTATACCACGTTATCTTATGTGGATAATTTTAAAAAAGTGACTTCACATCATTGAGTAAAATCCTTCAAGAGAAAAAATATCAAAAGTATATTCATTATAATTTAGTGTAGCTTAGAATCCTTGGAAAGAACCACTTTTACAGTATTATCACAAAAAACTAGAATAAGGTTTGGAATTCTAGGAACAACACCAATGTCTATGAAAAATAAACATATCCAAACTTCCTCTTCAGTTTCATTGTAACCACAATATACTCATATTCTATTATAGAGTTAATGATTATAGGTTTCATTAAGCTTCTTCATCTCATCACATGATCATTCAATAAAAAGACGTATCCTGAACATGATTTTACATCACCACGATCTTTCTAGAATCTAGAATTAATGTATCCCCACACTACTAGTTATCCATATACTCCATACACTAGGAATATATCCTTCTCACATCTCAAGTACTTTGAGATAGTTTTTACAACTACCCAATAAAGATCTCTTATATTATCTTGATATCTACCCACCATGATTAATGCAAAGGCATCATAAAAACTTGAACATAAAATAGAATAAATGATAGATACCACTTTTAAATCATAAGGTATTATACTAATTGTTTCAATCTCATCATGTGTTTGTGGACACATTTTATTTGAGAGATTGATACCATGTGACATTATCCATAACCCTCTCTTTGATGTTCCATATTGTACCTTGTGAGTACCTTGTAAATATATGTTCTTTGACTTAAACTAAGAAGCCTCAAAGATATATCTTATTAGATATATATTCCTAGTATTTAGGCCACTTCACCGTATTCTTTCAAGGAGAATTATTAATTTTACCAAGTATTAACTGACTGTAATACTTGTACTTCATTTCCCATTGTTAATATGTCATCAATATATAATACAAAAAAAATTATGGCATTCAAACTAACCTTATTATAGACACATGGAGCTATTTTATTCTTGAAAAACCTAAATTCCCTTATGGACTCATAAAAATAATTCCATGATTGTGAAACTTGATTCATCCCATAAGTGGATATCTACATCTTTCATACTTTATTGTAACTCTTTGACTTAATAAACCCTTCTAGTTGAGTCATATAAACATCTTTAAATGACTTCCAATTTATAAAAGAAGTTTTTGACATCCATTTTTTAAATCTCATAATCATGGAATGATTATATTTGAAGTAATATTCTGATGGACTTCAACATGTCTACTGGTGAGAATTTTTTGTTATAGTCTAAGCCTTGATGTTTCCTAAAACCCTTATCTTTTAGTCCCGACTTATAAGTATTGAATTTACCATCAATGTCCAGTTTTTTCATGAATACACTTTTACACCCAATGGATTTTAAATAATCTAGAGGGTCTATAAAATTATAAACTTTATTTTGATAAATGGAATCCATTTTAAAATGCATGAAATCTTTCCATTTAGCAGCATCCTTTCCCTCTACTGCTTTCTTTAAGGTTAGATGTTCATAATTCTCTAAGAGTAACATGTCACATAATTAGATGATAAGAAAACCATATAGATTTGGTACTCTAACCTCTAAGGTTGACCTATGAAGTAATTTTGTATCTTGTTTATCATCACCTTCCAATATCACCTATAGAGATTGTTTATGTAAAAACTATTGTGCATCTAGAGTATCAACTTCATCAATGTCAATATTTCTCCCACAATTTCCATTAGACATGTGTTCCCTTTCTAGAAATATGTCATGTGCTTCAAAAATAACTTTCTTATCATAATAGTTATATAGGTAAAATCCTTTGGTTTCTTTAGGATAACCTATAAAGTTTCACCTTGTGATTTGTGAAGCTATTTTTTACTAGGTATAGAATTGAAAAAATCATCACATCCCCACACACATATGTGCAAAAGATTGGGTTTCTTTTTATACCAAAACTCATATAGAATACTATATATTTTTTATTTGTTACTTCATTAAGAGTACATAACGCTTTCTTTAATGGGTATACCAAAAAGAATAATGGAAGAGTTTTTGACTCATAAATGATTTGACCATGCCTATAAATGTTCAATTTCTCCTATCACTAGCACCATTCCATTGAGGTGTATAAGTATAAGTGTGTTGGGATATTATCCCACAATCCATTAAGTGATCAATGGAATTTTGGTTAAGATAATATTCTTCTCGATTTGAGTGGAGTTCCTTAATATTCTTACCAATATAGTTCTCTACTTCCTGTGGGAATTTCTAAACATCTGAAAGAAATCTGACTTATACCACATTAAATAGATATATCCATACCAAATATAGTCATTGGTAAAAGTAATGAAATATGAAATCACACCCCTTAAATCTACTATAAATGTGTAACACCAAGAGATTTTATGCACTATTTCTTTCTCCAAAAATTGTAATTCTTAGATAACTTATGTTATACACAACACCTAGTTAAATGAAACACATCATACTATTAAAATATTATTATTTAATATAATAGTGATCATCTAGTTGTTGGAATGGTGGGTATGAATAATAATAAATAAATTATGAAATATATAGTTCACACATATATATTAAATTAATTATTTTGTTAAAAATTAATTATAAATTAAAATTAAAACCATTTGAAAATAAAGGAATTATTTTTCAGGAAAACTATTTTTTATGTGAAAAAGTGTATTGTATATCAATAAATTAAATACATAACTTTTTGTGAAATATTTTAATAAAATTTATATATTACATATTCAATTTTTTTTAGAAATCATATTAGTTGTTTTATAGGTATGAGGAAAGAATAAATCCAATTTTATGCTTAAAAACTATATTGTTCTAAAAAAGTAGTTTTTCCGTTTTTTACAGTTATTTTAAAATTATTTTTTGAAAATTTTAAAAAAATTATTTGAAAAAATGAACTTCATTTTTGAAATCATAATTTAAAAATTATAATTGTAATTTTTTTTCAAATTTTCTGAAAATAATATTTTTTCAATGAATAGTTCAAAATACTAGTTTTTATTATGATTTTTTTTAATTTAATGAATTTAAAGACAAAAAAATTTATTTTAAAATGGATTTAAAAGTAAAATTAGTAAAATTATATATTTATTAATCATATTTAGTTCATTTTAATTTGTTTCATTTGAAATTTTATATTAAAAATTTCTATACTTTTGAAGAATTTCCATTTGGAAAACCACATTTTCACTACATCAACGAGATTAATATTAAATTTAATTTTAGTAATTATATGATTTTAATTTTATAGAATGGGTTAAATAATTTAAATAATCATAATTTACATTATATAATAAGTTCAAATTAATTGTTTGGTCATAAATATTAACAAATATAAAATAAATTAATTACAATGATTAATGTTAAAATGGGATTTTGCGTATTATATGCATTTGTATTAAAATTAATTTTCCCCATACATATAATTTTTATTTAATAAAATATATTGAAAATTTTGACTCATTGGGTCCTAATTATCTAAAAAATATCATTTTAATTTTATTCTTAAAGGATATATTACCTAGGTAAATAAATAGATATAAGTTATTATATTGAAAACTAAAATGGTAAAATTATGTAAATATAAAGGATAAAAAATAATATGTTTAAAAATTTGTGTTTCTTTGTGGTGGATGTGTGGATATAACATATAATATATCCCCTCTGTTATTTATAAATTTTGAGGAACTTAGTGTTAGAATGACTTCCCATTATTGAATAGTTTTGGGTATTTACAAAATGCAACTTCTTATCAAGTATAAAAGGGAACTTCATTACCTCACTTATTGAAACCTATTGAGCCCCTTGGTCTTATAAAAACCTACCAAAATATATCCCCAACATACTTATTCACATTATAGGTCTTATTTTCATCAAAAAATTCCAAACCTTGTGTTTTTAATGAGATATCCTAAGGAGGTTGTTCTAAGAGAAGGTAATGGTCTTTAATAAGATCCTTCTTTTTTTACTTCTTCTATTACCACATTAATTTATGTTCTAATAATTAAAATATGATGAAAATATATCTAAAATATAATGATATTTATTTTTATTTTTATGGAATAATATATATCCATCTCTTCTTCCATCAAATGGTAAATGAAACATCTAATCATGTGTATAATGGACAATCTCCCCACGAACTGATGTAATTCTTTTTTCCATCACCACCTATCACAGATGGATATAATGATATATTTAATGTTAATATATAATATTTATGATATTATTATACATTTTTAATTATAATATCACAAATAACTTCTTAATTTTCATTTCATGGGAATATGATAAAATCGCTTGTGTGTACGATAGACTACCACCTCATGAAGCTATGTGAATTGTTTTTAACTTACAGTATTAAAGGAAGTTAATAATGATAAATTTAATAAATATATTGTAATATATATTAACTCATAATTAATATAAATATATGATATATTTTCTAACTCTCTTTATTTCCATTCATCATGAAAATGGAAACAACGTTCTTGCGTACGTACAACCAATCATCTCAATGAATGATGTATTTTATTTTATATCTCTAACTTTTATAGATTAATCTAAATAAATATATAATGAATATATATGATATTAAAATCATTGTAAAAATTATTTATATGATGGGACTATGATCAATGTGAAAGTACCAAAGAAACCAAATCAAAACAGACATGAAAAAAAAACTAGTTATTAGCCGAAAGGTGATTTTGATAAGGAACTGTTAATAAATGGGTAATAAAATGCCATAAATAAATCATATATAGTACGATATATATGTATGTTTTGTCTGAAATATATTTATAATAAACCTAGATTTATTATAAAATAGGTTTTAATGTGTACAAAGGAAGTCAATACTTAAGGTAAGGGATTTTTGTCTCAAATTTTCTTCTTTGGGACATAAGTTAAATTATGCACCAATATTCTTTTATGAGAAGTATATGATTCCAATTTGAAAGGATGTATCATGAATTTATTTTTTATGATGATATATAATTTTTTTTCCATGTTATTATTTCATGGGGATTACAACTCAAATGTTACTAAAGTGGTAATAATTTTATATTAAAATCTCATTGTTTATCGGTATTATTTTTGATTATGTTTTAGATGATGATAAATAACAATCTATATTTCAATAAACTCATGTATTTTCATATCCTATGGTTATTTCTTTATAATACATGTTTTTCTTTCACTTTCCTATTTTTAAGTACTCAAGAGATCAAAAATATGTTTTTAAGAAAAAATATACTTTATTTCCCTCTTCAGTCTAAAATGGGATTTCTTCCATATCCATGTTTTATATAAATTTATTATAGATATTTATTAATATTATCTGATAATTTTTTGAATAAATTTTTTGTCTTTATTTAAATTAAAAAATGGTTTAAAATGAATTTTCTTATCATTTTCAAAGCAAGGAACTTTGACTTTTACAAAAAAATGTGAAAGGAATATTTGTTTCGCCTTGTAGGACATGTAACACACGATAATTTCATAGTATGTAATATCTTTAAAGTAATTTAATGGCTTATATTGCACACAACACCTACTTGGCTTGTGTTATACACAAGATTGAGTTTCCGTGGAACAACATTTTAGTATTATAATTATTTAAATGATATATTTATTTATCGATTAAATATTCTAATATGAATTGTGAAAAATAAAAATAAAATTTTATTTATAATTTTTTCACATAAATAAAATATATTTATAATGAAATGTATAAGTTTTGTTAAAATAGTTATATATTTAGAAAAAATATTTTCTTAAAAGAACTAATTTTTATGTCCTTTTGTGTATAATAATAAAATTAATTTTATACACTCCTAAAAATTGAATTTGGTAAAATAGACATCCTTTTTGAATTCGGAATATCAAAATTAGATTAAGGTGAATTTTTGGTATTTTTCTGAAAACATTCAATTTTTGATGAATAGTGAAAACTACTACATAGTACATAAAAACCGAATTTTTCATTTAAATAATTATTTTTAATTAAAATTTATATTAAATTAAAAATAGATAAATAATACATATATTAGTCTAATTTAATTCATTTGGTTCATTTTATAATAAGATTAGATATATAAAATTTTATTGAACATTTTAATGTCTTTTACCCACCTTTTTGGCACATTTGAAAATTTGCATAAAAAATAATTTTACCACTTCTATGAATTGATTTTAGAAAATATGATAGAAATGGTTGTCATCAGTAAGTAGAATGTGGTTTAATAGAATGAAAATAAATTTTGGTGAATAGTAACTTTTGAATTTTATTTACCACAGTTAAAAGTAAATAGGGTAATTAAAGGTAAAAATAATATTATAATAATATAAAATTACCAAAACACATATCCTAATTCTATTGGATAATTTTTTTTCGACCAAAATCAACCTTAGTTCAAAAATATGATCTTATTTGATCCACTTGGGTAAGATTAGGACAATTATTATATTTTATTTAAAAAAAGAGTTAAAAGTGTTAAATTCAAATTTTAATAACGAAACCATTATTAATATAGGGTAATACATAATATAAATTTGACTATAAATATTCATTAGAAAGATAGAAAAACTTCCTACATCATGGTATTTTATTTATAATTTTTAAACATTAAATAATGAAATTTATTTATAACACAATGATGATGAAATAATTACCTTATTAATGAAAGATTAAAATAAATTATATTAAAAATATTAAAATAAATGTAATTTGAACATTTTGATGCCATAAAATAATTTTATGGATGAAATTGAAATATTAGGGATGATTTAATACCTTTGGTTCTAAGGAATCATTTTGTTATTACTTTAACAAAAATCAATTACTAAATAATGTCAAAATTTACATAAACGAGTTTTTAAAACCAATACTATTTTATTAAATGATATAAAAATTTTAAAAATATAATATTCTTCCAAATAACTTAGATAATGATAAAAAAAATTTTAATGATCCACTTTAGGTTCCCTTGGCATTTTATAGTAACTAAATTAAACCTATAGTACAAAAATACAAGAAGTTATGGTAAGAGTTAAACTGTTTAACTAAGGGTTAATCCCAAAAGATAAGGATAATTTTATGACATAAACAAGTATAAAACCTATTGGATTAGATTATTTATACCCTTTATCATCTTATCTTCGAAATAAGTCAATTTTTATCTATTAGAAACCGAAAATAATTTTATTATAAATTTATATTTCAAGCTTTTCCAAAAGTTCCCCTCACCTCTCTTATAAAAGGTAACCTACCTTTATTTTTATTTAACACCTAAAAATACATTTATATCAGACAAAACATGACCAAATATCCTCCCAACCTCCCTAAATTAAACCTTGAGTCCTTACCTTGAGAAGAAATCCAACTTAATGAGCCCTTTTGTTCAAATCAAAAGAAAACACCTGAAGAAGAGGTAATTATTCTATCACCTCTTTAAAAGTCATTTTCTTATTCTACATCCTATTTATTTGTTGTTACCATAATAAAATAATATATCCAGTACCTTATACATTCTGAGATGTTACTATAAATTTTTCACCACCATATTCATTATTCTATTCATCATATTAATGACAAAGTAACCTTGCGTGCATACGTAAGGCATACCGTCTCCACATTGTGGTGTTATTTGTTATTCAACACTGAATTATATTGATGGGTATAATATTGCGTATAAATAATTTAAATAATGAATATAAAATAATAATTATTCTATATATATAATATACCATCAAATTAAACACTGCTTCACTATCAATATAATGATATTTTCACTCGTACGTACGGCTGGTCGTCTCTACGACACAATCAGATTCATCTTCAACGATCACCATTCAAGATTTTTTATAAATATATATATATATATATATATATTGATGAAGTATTAGATATATGAAATAATATTTCTACTAGAATAAAATATATTTATGTAGATAAATATATTTCGTTTACTTACTTCCATACTATATGATAAGAAAAAGGAAACAATGTTCATGCGTACGTATAGACTAACATTTCCATGAATGGTGTTTCAATTTCATATATATATATATATATATATTATAAATATTTATATTCTAAATATATATGATATATAAATCATGTTTTATGTTCTTGAAGTATGTAAATCATGATCTTAGTGATACGATCAAGAATAAAATGTTAAAACACGTACGGTAAATAAAGTGAATATTACTCGAAATGTTACATTGACATGGAAATTATTTTTAAATGGGTAGTATAAAGTCATAAATGAATAATATATGATATCATAAATATAAATATAGTTATGGTATAATTTAATAACATACTATTTTCATTAAAAAGGAGGATAAACATACCATCAACTAAATGAAATTATAAGGTAAGGGTTAATTTCTCAATCTCATTATTATCCGAGATTGTTTATGTGTAAGTATTTACTGGGACATATTTATCGTCCATGTACTTGTTTTATAAAAATTCCTTCAAAATTAATCTTTTATGGTTTTACATAAGGGAATTTTTAACTAGATCATCATTTTAAATGTTATAAAGATTTATTTTCCTAAATCTTTTTAATTAATTTTTATGTTTCCAAAATGATTTTAAGGATTTTTTTATATGGACATGATTTTTTAAAATGTTAATTCCTTTAAAAAATTTCAATTTGGCATGGAACACTTTGATTCAAAAATATATTTTAAATTAATTCATTTATAAATTGTGTGACTTTTATATTATATCAAAAAAGGGATATTTATTTAAAAGAGTTTTAGTGAGTATTTTCATCTATGTCAATATCCATTATTAGATGTTATTCTTAATTAAGGTTGATTTATTATAGAACAATCTTACATATTTTTTTGAATGAGTTATGATATGTTTGACTATGGATGTGCTATTTTTATACCATTCGTGGTTTATGGTTAAAGTATTAACATTTTATATGTTAGTTTTAATATGAATATCTATATTATGTTTCATCCTTTTTATATGAGTAATGCATTAGACTTAGTAAGTAATGGTTGGGGCCCACTATAGCCCGTCTATGCATTGGTAGGTCTCATTAGATAAACTAGTTTATTGGCACAAGGCCTTGACAAAATATTTTTGAATGGTCTTTGCACAAGGCCTTGGCTTAGTAGTTATAATGTACGGTAATATGCATTCCCTCAATATGAAATTAGTTATTACATGTGATTATTCTACTAGTAGAATATTCATGTTCGTGTTTATATGGTAATGTTTGACTTATTATTACCATATTATGTTCATGTTTTATGTTTAAAAGGATTTTTTTATTATACATCTTTCCTTAAAAGTTTATAGCTTTCGCTGAATTATTTACCCTTACAGAGCATCTAAGCTCGCCCATTTTTTTTCCCAGGATGCTAAGAATTATTTTATGATTGATATACAAGGTTAATCTAGGGGAATAATGGCATTCTAAATGGATTATTTATGTTATTTTTTATTTTATAAAATGTAATGTAACATTCATGTACATAATCTATTTTCTAAGACTTCTAAACTGATCTGTCCTTCGGGACATGATTCCTTGTAATCATGCCAATGTATTAAAATAATACACTAGATCCAGGATTTTTAGGTTGGGGTGTTATAGTTGGTATTAGAGTATTTTTAATAACAACCTTAGAAATAGATTTAGGAAAATTAGATTAGGTATCATAAGCCTAAGATAGAATTTGAGGATAAGTATTATAGAGAATCCTAGAATTTTAAAATAGATATTATGTTGGTATTATTAGAAAAAATAGCCCTATCTAGATACTACAAGCGGACGTGGTTCTGGAATAGATGTACCTAGAAGTGAAAACTCTGAAAATGAGTTTTGGGCTTGACCCGGGGTATTCTGGTACATGACAACAGGCCTTACTGCGCACCTAGTTTGACACTCTCGGGGGATATTCTTAGGATAATTCATATTTTCTTTACCAACCTTTATGAAGGATTTATGAGAAAATATGTCCTCAAAGGAACCATATTTATGATTATGATATTAGATATGAATAATTTTTTTCAATTTATGTTAAGTATTTCACTAGTTTAGAATCATGCATTATGATTTATAACCTAATCTAGTGTATGACATTGTTTAGAAATGGCACATACTAGAATGAATTACTACCCCACCAATGAACATGTTCCAAAGAGTAATAAGGATCCTATATTTCAAGGTCATAATCCAATATTTTGAAAAGAAATTTCCTCCACTGTATTCTCATCATATGAGGAAATAGTATCATGTGTTAATAAGATAAGTAAATAATTCTCTAAGTCCTATGGCCATGAATGGAAGCCAGATAAGAAGAGTATGGAAGAGAGAAATATTGATAAAGGTAAGAAGGGAAAGAATTATTTTCCCATATGTGATAACTATTTAAAGAATCACCCTGGGAAGTGCTTGAAAGGATTGGGTGTTTGTTATAAGTGTAGAGAAAAAGGTCATCAGGAAAAAGATTGCAAAGGGAACAAACAAAAGACTAATATTCAGTGTTTTAACTTTAGTGAAATGGGGCATTATGAAAATAAATGTCCTAAGAGTCAAGGAAATATATCTCAAAAGAATCAAAGGGATCAAGGTCAAGCATAAGCTGTTACTATAATCGATGTAGAATAATTAATGTATTTTTGTTTTTGATTGAAGAATTATGTCAATTGAGTGTTTTATCATTGATGTACTAGTTATATGAATTATTGAAATAAATAAGGATTGTTAATAGTACAATTTCATTGAGTATTTGAGATTGTATTTTACTAAAAAATTGACTCAATAACAAGTTAGATTTTTTGGAAAATACATGGTTGAAGGAAAGATAAACCTTAATATGGTCCTGATACTAAGGTAGTGATTTTGGAATAAGAGATGATTGATTTAGATAAATTATACTGGACATTATTTAATAACTTGGAACTAATTAATTGTTTTTTTATTCCATCATCGTTGGAGTTTACCACATTTTTTGGATATAAAGAGTATATCCAGTGTTCAATAAGGAATAAGGGAGCATGAATGTATTCAATAAGGTTTTATGGTAATTCAGGGTGTCAGTATGTTTTAAGTGAATACATGATGAAGGTATTCACATGTTATTATGTGGAAAAAATACATCTTCATTATGTTTACCTCCCATATATTTTTTTTACTCTGAGTTTGAAAACTAGTATTTTGGATAAGTCTAAAGGTTGGAATAAAGTAAGTTGAGCACTTGATATTTTATTTGATGTTAAAGTATAATTTATTGAATACTTTGACCAAACCTTTTAGATTTTAGTAAACATATATAGGATTAAGAAAATACTTTTCAACCTTATGATTTATTAAATGCACTTCAGGAATAAAAAAATAATTTCGTAACATCCGTTTCCTAGTGTAAGGGATGAATTGAACATAGATCGAAGCACAACAAAATGATGAGATTATGATTATGAAAGGTAATGAAATCAAGTATGTTTTCTTGAGTTCTTATCTTGATAGTAAATTAATCCCTCTTAAAAATTATCTAAAAAAATGTGTTATTTTAATAACTTATGTTTTTTTTAATCCATGATACTTTAAATCATCATAGATTTATGGATTTGAGGCCCTCAATTTTCCATTTATTATTCACCTATTTGTGCTTGATAAACTCAATAAATCCCTAAAAATATCTATGATTTTTCTCTAATTATGTGTCTCTAATTTCCACCAATGTTCTCCTATTTGAAATAATAATTTGGTTTCCACTTTTTCATTTCCCTTTCCCTCTTATTAAGACTAAATTTAATTAGCCTTATTTCTGATGTGGGTTTTCCATAAAGGTATTTCCTATTTTCCACCTTTTATTTTCAAAAAACAATTTCAAATTGTGAGGACACAATTTATTAGAGGGGAGAATGTAACACCCCATGTTATCATAGTACGTTATCTCTTTAAAGTAATTTAATAGCTTATATTGCACATAATACTAACTTGGCTTGCATTATACGCAAGATTGAGTTTCTGCAAAACAACACATTAGTATTATAATTAATTAAATGATATATTTATTTATCAATTAAATAATGTAATATTAATAGTAACAAAAAATTTAAATGTTATTTATATTTTTTTCACATAAATAAAACATATTTATAATGAAATGAATATATTTTTTTAAATGGTTATATATTTAGAAAAACTATTTTCTTAAAAGAACTAGTTTTTATGTCCTTTTGTGAAAAATAATAAAAATAATATTATAAAATCCTTAAAATTGAATTTGATAAAATAGGCTTCATTTTTGAATTCAGAATATAAAAATTAGCTTAAGGTGAATTTTTGTTATTTTTCTAAAAACGTTCAATTTTTGATGAATAGAGAGAAATACTGCATAGTACATAAAAAACAACTTTTCATTTAAATAATAATTTTTAATTAAAATTTAGGTTTAAGTAAAAATAGATAAATAATAAATATATTATTCCAATGTAATTCATTTGAGTCATTTTATTATAAGATCAGATATATAAAATTTTATTGAACCTTTTAACGTCTTTTACCCATCTTCTAGGCACATTTGCAAATTTGCATAAAACGTAATTTTACCACTTCTGTGAATTGAATTTCAAAAAATTTGATAGAAACTCTTTTCATCAGTAAGTAAAATGTGGTTCAATATGATTAAAATAATTTTTTGTGAATATTGATTTTTGAATTTTATTTACCGCGGTTAAAAGTAAATAGGGTAATTAAAGCTAAAAATTATATTATAATAAAATAAAATTACCCTAACACATGACCTAATTCAATTGGATAAGTTTTTTAGGCCAAAATAAACCTTAATAAAAAAATATAATCCTCTTTCATCCACTTAGGTATGATTAGGACATTTATTATATTTTATTTAAAGAAGAGTTAAAAGTGGTAAATTCAAATTTTAATAACTAAACCATTTTTAATATATGGTAATACATAAGATAAAGTCAACTATAAATATTCATTATAAATATAAAAATATTTTCTAAATAATGGTATTTTATTTATAATTTTTATACATTAAATAATTAAATTTATTTATGACACAATAATGATGCATTATTTACCTTATTAATGAAAGATTAAAATAAATGATATTACAAATATTAAAATTAATGTAATTTGACAATTTTGATTCCATAAATGATTTTTTGGGATGACATTGACATATTAGGGATGATTTAGTACCTTTGGTTCGAAGGAATCAAGTTTTTATGACTTTAAAAAAAATCAATTACTAAATAGTGTCAAAATTGACATAAATGAGTTTTTAAAACAACTACTATTTTATTAAATGATATAAATATCCTAAAAATATAAGATTCAGCCAAATGGATTAGATAATGATAAAAATTCCATTAATTATCTACTTGAGGTTCCTTTGGAATTTTATAGAAACTAAATTAACCATATAGTATAAAAATACCAAAAGACATGGTAAGAGTTAAACTATTTAATTAAGGGTTAATCCCAAGAGATAAGGATAAAATTATGACCTAAACATGTCTAAAACCCATTGTATTAGAGGATTTAGACCCATCCTCATATTATCCTCTAAATAATTCAATTTTTATCTATTATAAATCTAAGAATAATTTTATTATAAATTAATATTCCAAGCTTTTCCAAAAGGGCCCCTCACCTCTCTTATAAAAGGGCACCTACCTTTCTTTTTAATTAACACCTCCAAATCCATTTGGCTTGGCCAAAACCTTCCCAGGTCTCCTCTAAACTTCCATTAATTCAACCTATAGGCCTTACCTTGAAAATAAATCCAACCTAATGAGCCATTTTGTTCAAATAAAAAGCAAACACCGGGAGAAGAGGTAATTATTTTATCACATCTTTCAAAGTTATTTTCTTATTTTACTTCCCCTCTCTTTGTGGTTACCAAATTAAAATAATAACTAAATTACCGTCTACATTATGATATTTTATTATAAATATCGTACAATAATATTCATTATTCTATCCATCCTATGAATGACAAATTCACCATGCATGCGTACGTACGACTTACAATCTCCACGTCGTGGTGTAGTTTGTTATTCAACACTTCATTATATAGATGGGTATAATAATGAGTATAAATAATGTAAATAATGAATATAACATAGTAATTATTCTGTATATATAATATAATATCCAATTAAACATGGTTTCACCAACAATAGAATGATATTGTCGCTCGTGCGTATGACTTACCATCTCCACGACACGATGAGATTTATCTTCAACAATCACCATTCAAGAATTTTTATAAATATATATATATATTGATTAATTATGAGATATATGATATAATGTTTATACTGGAATAATATATATTTATTTAGATAAATATATGTCATTTCCTTACTTCTATATTATAAGATAAGAAAACGGAAACAACGTTCATGCGTACGTAAGGACTACTGTCTCCATGAACGACGTTTCCTTTTCATATATCAATCTATTATAAATATTTATATTCTGAATATATATGATATATAAATAATTTTTTGTATTCTATAAGTATGTAAATAATGATCTAAGTGATACAATCAAGAATAAAATGTTAAAACGCGTACGGTAAAGAAAGTGATTATTACCCAAAATGTTACATTAACATGGAAATTATTATTAAATGGGTAGTATAAAGTCATAAATTAATCTTATATGATATCATAAATATGAATATGGTTTTGGTATAATTTAATAACATATTATGGTCACTGTACAGGAGGTTAAATGTACCATCGACTAAAGGAAAGTACAAGGTAAAGGTTAATTTTTCAATTTCATTATTATCTGAGATTGTTTATGTGTAAGTATTTACTGGGACCCATTTATCATCAATGTATATATTTCATAAAAATTAATTCAAAAGGAATCCTTTATGATTTTATGGAAGTGACTCTTTAACTAGATCATTATTTTAAATTTTTTAATGACTTATTTTTCTAAATATTTTTAATTAATGTCCATGTTTTCAAAATGATTTTAAGGAATTATTTATATGGATATGATTGATTTAAAATGTTAATTCATTTCAAAAGTTTCAAAGTGTTATGGGACACTTTGATTCAAAAATACCATTTAAATGAATTCATTTATAAATTGCTCTACTTTTAAATTATTTAAAAAAAAGATATTTATCTCAAAGAGTTTTACTAATTACTTTCATCTATGTCAACATCCTTTATTAGATATTATTCTTGATTGAGTTTTATTTATTATAAAACAATATTCCATATTGTTTTGAATGAGTTATGATATGTTTGATTGTTGATGTGATTTTTTTATACCATTCATGGTTTATGGTTAAAGTATTAACATTTCGTTTGCTAGTTTTAATATGAATGTCAATGTTATCTTTCATCCTTTTCATATGTGGAATGAATTGGACTTAGTAAGTGACAGGAAAATCCTACTATAGCCCTTATATGCATCGGTATATCTCATGAGACAAACTAGTGTCTTGGAACAAGGCCTTGAGAAAATATTTTTTAATTGTCTTGGGACAAGGCCTTGACATAGTAGTTATAATGTCTAACATTATGCATTCCATCGTTATGAAATTATTTATTACATGTGATTATTAGACTAGTAAAATATTAATGTGTATGTTTATATGGTAATGTTTGACTTATTTTTACCATATTATGTTCAATTTTTATTTTTAAAAGACTGATGTTTTTATTATACATCTAGCCTTAAAAGTTTATAGCTTCTGTTGAATTATTTACCCTTACTGAGCATATGATCTCACCTCTTTATTAAGTCTCATTTTATAAGGATGAAAAGAAGTGTATTATGATTGATATGTAGTGTTAAGCTAGGGAAATAACGGGATTCTTGATGGATTATTTAGGCTATGTTTTATGTTATAAAGTGTAATGTAACATTCATGGATGTAATCTATTTTTCCAAGACTGCTAAATTAATCGGTCCATAGGGTATTGATTTCTGGTAATCATGCCAATGTATTAAAATAATACACCAGCTCTAGGATTCTTGTCACAAACCAGCCCAGGTACCCTGGTAACCCGATAACCGAGCCGACCCTGACATAGCCCGAAGGGCGTTCCTGATCCCCATAGGTTGGCGACAAGCACCTGGCATCGTACAACATACAAGTGGGAACGATTTTTCTACAAGAATGCGGAATCAAGAGTAAAACAAACAGTATGCATAACAAAGAAACTCCACTGGGAGCATTGTACCAGAAAACAAAGAGGCACAGAAATCCCAAAGTACTATAACCCAAGTACATAAAATAGGAAAAACACCCCAAAGTCCCCAAGGACACAACTCACCAAGAGAATATCAACAACTGGATCCACCTCCAAGAGATTCCTTCCCTTTGCTCGAGCCTGGAAGAAGGATGTCTACAAACACCCGAAGGCAAAAGTAGGGTGTGAGCCTAAGCCCAGTAGGATACCACCAAAGATTCTGTAATAGATGACAAATATATATTATCCAAAGAAAAGCATTCAATTTTCAAATAAACAGGTTTGGCAACACAAAAGCATATTTCAACAAACATGCTATACATTTTCATATGATGGAAAAATTACTTTAAGCAAAGGCTTTACAATAATGGAATATTTCTAAAACAATGGATTAAATAAAACATTTATATAAAATAGTTTATATAAATTCAACAGGCATGTAAGCAGATCAAAAGCATTGGCATACATTTATATCTCAAATATAAACAAACAAGCGAGCAACATGGTCATCTGCCAAAAGGTATGATAATATTAACCAGTTATAGGATTCCACACTCTCTATGTGAACTCAGCAAAATGTGTATACACACGTCCCTATGACAACGGCCAAAGGAGACTCGTCACTAACCCGTCGGGGATGTGACCCACTGCATGTATGTTTTAGAACGTTGTTGTAGTGTAGAGTGTATCCAAATAACTCACTAACTACCTAAGGCTTGCATGCGCTCTTACATGATGGGCAAACTATTTTAAGAATTCTTAAAATACGATCAATCCCATTCTTCCATTTCAAAGTGGAAATTCCATTCCATTTAAAACCACAACAGGTTTTATTCAAAAACATGCCTTTTTCGCAAGATAAAACCAATGGGTTTCTATCAAAACATTTTATGCCATTTTCATAAGTTTTAAATCCATTAAAAACCAATTCCATCATTACACATTTCATTTCCACAATTAAATTCAACAATTTAATTGAAAACATTTCCATCAAATCCGCAATTTAAATTCAACAATTTAAATCGACCAATTTTCCATAAACACACCCAATTCAATGGAATTGGGGTTTTCATCAATTTAATCGAATGATGATTTGAGAAATTTAATTTATATCAAAAATAAAATAAATCAAGAAAAACAAGGATAATCAATTTGGAAAGTCGGGACAGAACCACCTACCTCGATGTTTTTGACCAAAACCACAAAGGTTGAGAATGCTCAAGAAAACCGGGTTGCTTCTTCAAGAACCCACCTTAGATATCTTCTCCTATAAAGATTAAGACCAAACCTCATCAAATTTGGTACCACACACTTAGATCTACCCATAACGGGCGTAGATCTAAGAAACCGAGAGAAGAGGAGAAGTAGATCTAAGTAGATCTAAGAAACCAATCAAGAACAAAGAAGAACGATCACATACCTTGAGAATCCCGCTTTGATTCACCAAGAGGAGCCTTTGGATCACCTCCGAAACAAAGGGAGAACCTTATCTGACCCCAGGAGAAGACAAATCCCGAGTTAGGGCCACTTAGGAGGAAAAACAAATCATTTAGAGGCAAAACGGCCGAGATCCACAATTTAAGGATCTAATTTTAAGTGATTGCACGGTTTGTCTGCACGGTTTGTCAAACCGTGTGGATCTCACTGTCCAAGACTGCTGGTCCAGACGGTTTAGTCACACGGTTTACCAAACCGTGTGCACACCGTGCGTACCCCACTGTCCAGTGCTGCTAGGTTGGCATGGTTTGATCGCACGGTCTATCAAACCGTGCGCTAACCATGCACAAGACATTTCCTTTTTTTCTTTACTTAAAAAATTCACCCAAACGCACCCCTAAGTCATTACTCCAAAACAGAGGCACTTAGAGACATCAAAAGTACCTGAAAACATAACGGGATGTTACAACCTCCCCACCATAAGACGTTTCTGTCCCCAGAAAGCCTATGAAGAAACCTCCATGCCAAAAAGATGAGGCCACTGCTCTCTCATTAGTGCCTCCCTTTCCCACGTCTCATGAGAATCTGAACCATGCTGCCAAAGTACATGGACCAGAGGTATCGTTCACCCACTAAGTACCTTGGTCTTAGAATCAACAACCCGAACTGGTCGTTCAGTAACAGATAAATCTGGTTCAATCTCAAGATCACTCCACCTCACAACATGAGATGGATCAGAGAAATACTTTCACAGATGTGATACATGGAACACGTTATGTATTGACGTCAGCTGTGGTGGTAGAGCTAAATGGTAATCAACTTTCCCCATAAGACCAATAACCTCAAAAGAATCCACAAAACGAGGAGAAAGCTTCCCTTGCCTCCCAAGCTATCGATAACCCAATCGTGGTGAAACTTTCAAGAACACATGATCACCAACAAATAACTCTAAAGTTTTACGGTGATGATCAGCATAAGACTTGTACCGACTCTTCGCTGTCAACATTCTCTGACGAATCAACTGGATCTTAGTTGTCGTCTCTTGGACCAAACTCGGTCCTACTAAAGAACTTTCACCAATCTTCATCCAACATAAAGGATATTTACAAGGACGACCATAAAAAGCCTCAAAAGAAGACATCTTGATCGCAGATTGATAATTGTTGTTATAAGAAAACTCGAATAGCCCCAGATGATCATCCCAAGACCCACCAAATTCGAGAACACAAGCGCGAAGCATATCTTCAAGGATCTGAATAGCTCTGTCTGTCTGACCATCTGACTGTGGATTGTAGGCCGTGCTCAAACAGACCTGAGATCCCAGTGCCTCCTGAAGGCCTCTCCAAAAGTGAGAAGTAAACCGAGGATCCCTATTAGAGACTATTTCAGATGGAACTCCGTGAAAACGAACAATTTCTTTCACATAGATATTTCCCAACTCCTCAACTTTGGTTGTATCTCTAATAGGTATAAAGTGAGCCGACTTGGTCAGTATGTCGATCACAACCCATATCGTGTTCTTCTTCCTCTGGGTTTGATGTAACCCAACCACAATGTCCATTGAGATTTTATCCCACTTCCATGTAGGGACTAGAAGTTGTTGAAGCAAACCCGAAGGTTCCTGGTGCTCGGCTTTCACCTGCTGGCATGTATAGAAATGAGATACAAACTCAGCAATGTCTCGTCTCATACCTGGACACCAGAACTGCCATCACATATCATAGAACATCTTCGTGGTTCCCGGGTGCACAGCCCACTGGGAGTTATGGAAATCCCCCATTACATCCTTCCTTGTCGATAACGATACAACGTAACGATTTCAATAACAAAAAACACCCTCTTTGGAGAACGACCACAAGGTGTCGGTCTCCCCACTAAAAAGAGAGTCCCTATTGCCACAGAATTCATCATCCAGCTGCTGTTCCTGAAGAATTAACTCAAGGAGAGCATAAGTCAACTGAACACTGGATAAAGAAACTTCATTCCTATTCCACTGAATTCCAATATGCAACTGAGCAAAAAGGGCCATCAAACTCCACTCTTCTGAAGATTTTTTCACAGCCTAAGTTGGAAGTTTCCTGGTTAACACATCTGCAAAAACATTCCCTTTCTCCGGGGTATAGGTAATGTCAAAGTCGAAGGACTGTAGGTACTCCACCCAACGCCTTTGGCGGAGATTTAAATCTTTTTGAGAGAAGATATAACTCAAGCTCTTGTAGTCTGAATACACAGTAAACTTTTCTCCATAAAGGTAATGTCTCAAACACTTAAGTGCATGCATTACAGCTACAAGTTCAAGGTCATGGGTAGGATAGTTTTTCTCATGAGGCTTAAGCTGATGAGATCCATAGGAAACAACATGATTACCCTACCTGAGTACATATCCCAAACCTAAACTCGATGCATCATAGAAGACCACATAAGCTATCCCAGCCTCAGGAAGAGTTAACACCAGCGTAGTAGTCAAAAGGCTCTTTAGCTCAACAAAATAACTCTGAAATTTTTCATTCCAGGAAAACTTCACTCCCTTTCAAGTCAGAGCAGTCATTGGAGAAGCTAACTTTGAGAAGTCTTTAACAGACCGACGATAATATCCTGCTAAGTCCAAGAAGCTCTGAATCTCGAAAACATTTCGTGGTTGTTCCCAAGTCATAACAGCCTTCACCTTCTTAGGATCAAATGATATTCCTTGTTTTGACATGACATGTCCCAATAATTTCACTTATTGAATCCAGAAATCACACTTTTAAATCTTGGCATAAAGTCGGTGATTCCTTAGATGACTCAGAACTGTTCTCAGATGATGCACATGTTCCTCCTCAGACTTGGAGTAGACAAGAATTTCATCCACAAAGACAACCACAAAAGTATCAAGATACTCACGGAAAACTTGATTCATCAAGGCCATGAAAAATGCAGGAGCATTTGTTAGGCCGAAGGACATGACAAGGTACTCATAATGGCCATACCTACTTCAAAAAGCGGTCTTGGGAATGTCAGATTTATCCTCAACTGCTGGTAACCAGATCAAAGATCAATTTTTGAAAACCACTTTTCCCCTTTCAATTGATCAAACAAATCATCAATTCGTGGTAGCAGATATTTGTTCTTTATCGTAAATCGATTGAGCTTTCGATAATCAAAACATAAGCAAAGAGAACCGTCAGCCTTTTTGGCAAAGAGAACTGGTGCTGCCCAAGGTGAAATGCTCAGGCGTATAAAACCTTTCTCAAGAAGATCGTCTAACTGAGTCTTCAGTTCTTTTAGTTAATCTGGAGCCATTCAGTAAGAGGGAATAGAAACTGGTTGAGTACCAAACATTAAGTAAATAGTAAAATCAACCTCTCTTGCTGGTGGAAAACCAGAGAAGTCTGAAGGAAACACGTCGGGAAACTCAGCGACGATTGGAGGGAGATCACCACACAATGAATATCTCTATAGATCGAAATCAAACACTGATATAACTTTCCCCAAATCTGGTAAAAAGGGTCCAGCTCTGCTTGACCTTGGGTCCCATTCTCCTTGAAAAATGAGAGACACACCACTGGGTGTAGTAAGGTAGACCCGTCGAAGATAACAATCAATCCGGGATTTATTAAAAATGAGCCAGTCCATCCCAAATATGACTTCAAAAGATTTCATATCGAGAACCAAGAAACTCCAAACATGATCAACATCTGATAGAGATAAGACACAAGCAGGACTATGGAGACCCTTCTCTCTCATTACACCAAGGGGTGTAGTAATATCCATTGCACAAGATAAAAGTTCCATGGGTAGATTAAGAAGATTAAAAAGATGGGTTGAAATAAAAGAGTGAGATGCACTGGTATCAGAAAGAGCTGTCACTAAAGACAAAGCTATAGTAATGGTACCTCTCACAGTTGCAGGACCCGCATCAGCTACCTCTGGCGACTCTTCCACCGCGTGAAGAAGCTTCATTCCGGATGCCTATGGCTGGAACCCTTTTGTACGTGAAGCATTTGATTGCCCCGCAGTATTTGGAGGTGCTGAAGATCCTGTTCCACTATGTGGAGTAGAGAAGTGATGGTAGAATCTTTGTAGGTGCCCTAAACGTCCACAGGAGCTACAGTTTTTGGGTGCCTCAGTGCAAACCCTCTTAGAATGTCCTGGCTTCCCACACTGATAGCAAGTCAAGGAAGCCCCTCCTGGTGCTACCAGAGTTCTGGGATGACTCTGCTCTCAAGAACTACCATGAGAAAAGTCAAACTTCTGTTTTCCTTTAAAGGAACCAACACTGTCACTAGGAGGAAAAGCAACCTCCTCCAACCCTGACTTTCCTGCCAAGTCCATCTCAACCATCATCTCCCTATCCAGCACATCAGCATAGGTGGGTAGCTTCATTAGAAAAACCTGAGAATAGATATCTGCTCGAAGTCCCAACTCGAATCGTCGAGCTTTCATCCTCTCATTAGATACAATCTTAGGATCAAACTATACCAGCTTAGAAAAACGATTTGAGTACTCAGTCACGGTTTTTTTGGCCTGATCAAGCTTGAAAAACTCCACAGCCTTGGCCAACACCATTGATTCTGGATATAACTGGTTAGTGAAAATAACCCTAAAGTCTTTCCACTCCAAACCCTCATGTTTCCCAGCCGTCACCATCGTGTCCCACCATCTCCTACTTGGTCCCTCCAGCACGAAGGTGGCACACTTCACCTTGATCACTTCAGGTGTCTCCAAGAATCCAAACAGTCGTTCAATCTTACTCAACCATTCTTAATCATGTTGAGGGTCAGTGGAGCCTTTGAAAACTGGTGGCTTCTGGTATAGGAATTCTTGAGAACGACTTTGGAGAATATCACTATGAGGATCTGTAGCTGGAGTCTGAACATGAACTAGAGGTGGTGCCTGTCCCAGAGCTTGGACAGTGCGAACAATCACCTCAACCAAACTCGAATCCACAATAGGACTCACTTGCTGAGGTTCAACAGCAGTCTCCTTTTGGATTTGAGCTTCACGTCTTCTCGGAGGCATGATGCTACATAGCATAAAAAGACATAGATTAACACCCAAACCGAGTAACAAGTAAAACTATTCTTAATAGAAGGGATTAACAAGATTTGGATTCCACTCTATCCAAATCAAAACAGGGAAAATACTAGAACTAATCCATAAGTTGTATTTCCCTAACTACCCCTAGTGACTTAAGGTTCATTGTGGTGAGAGCTGTCCAAGCACTCAATCACAACTACCTCTTAAGTCCTGACAAGAATACTCAAATTCATACTGTCATCAAGGAAAGATGGTCAACCTCTCTCTGATACCAATTTGTCACGAACCGGCCCAGGTACCCTGGTAACCCGATAACCGAGCCGGCCCTGACATAGCCCGAAGGGTGTTCCCGATCCCTATGGGTTGGTGACTAGCACCTGACATCGTACAACATACAAGTGGGAACTATTTTGCCACAAGAATGCAGAAGCAAGAGTAAAACAAACAGTATGCATAACAAAGAAACTCCACTGGGAGCATTGTACCATAAAACAAAGAGGCACAGAAAGCCCAAAGTACTACAACCCAAGTACATAAAACAGGAAAACCACCCCAAAGTCCCCAAGGACACAACTCACCAAGAGAAGATCAACAACTGGATCCACCTCCAAGATATTCCTTCCCTTTGCTTGAGCCTGGAAGAAGGAAGTCTACAAACACCTGAAGGCAAAAGTAGGGTGTGAGCCTAAGCCCAGTAGGATACCACCAAAGATTCTGTAACAGATGCAAAATATAGATTATCCAAAGAAAAGATTTCAATTTTCAAATAAACAGGTTTGGAAACACAAAATCATATTTCAACAAACATGCTATACATTTTCATATGATGGAAAAATTACTTTAAGAAAAGGATTTACAAGGATGGAATATTTCTAAAACAATGGCTTAAATAAAACATTTATATAAAACAGTTTATATAAATTCAGCAGGCATGTAAGCAGTTCAAAAGCATTGGAATACATTTATATCTCAAATATAAACAAACAAGCGAGCAACATGGTCATATGCCAAAAGGTACGATAGTATTAACCAGTTATAGGATTCTTCACTCTCTATGTGAACTCAGAAAAATGTGTATACACACGTCCCTTTGACAATGGCCAAAAGAGACTCGTCACCAACCCGTTGGGGATGTGACCCACTGCATGTATGTTTTAGAACGTTGTCATAGCATAGAGTGTATCCAAATAACTCACTAACTACCTCAAAGTTTTTGACCAAAACCACAAAGGTTGAGAATGCTCAATAAAACTGGGTCTCTTCTTAAAGAACCCGCCTTAGATCTCTTCTCCTAGAAAGATTAAGACCAAACCTCATCAAATTTTGTACCACACACTTAGATCTACCCATAACAGGCGTATATATAAGAAGCCAAGAGAAGAGGAGAAGTATATCTAAGTAGATCTAAGAAACCAATCAAGAACTAAGAAGAATGATCACATACCTTGAGAATCCCACTTAGATTCACCAAGAGGAGCCTTTGGATCGCATCCGGAACAAAGGGAGAACCTTCTCTGACCCCTGGAGAAGACAAATCCCGAGTTAGGGCCACTTAGAAGGAAAAACGAAGCATTTAGAGGAAAAACGGATGAGATCCACAATTTAAGGATCTAATTTTAAGTGATTGCACGGTTTGTCCACACGGTTTGTCAAACCGTGCGTACACCATGCGGATCTTACTGTCCAGAACTGCTGGTCCACACGGTTTAGTCACACGGTTTACCAAACTGTACTCACACCATGCGTACCCCACTGTCTAGTGCTTCTAGGTTGGCACGGTTTGATCGTATGGTCTATCAAATCGTGCGCTAACCATTCCCAAGACATTTCCTTTTTGATTTACTTAAAAAATTCACCCAAACGCACCCCTAAGTCACTACTCCAAAAAATAGGCACTTAGAGACATCAAAAGTACCTGAAAACATAACAGGATGTTACAATTCTGGGTTTGGGGCATTACAGGTCATGAATATAATTTTCCACTATCCTGAGCAATAATTATTTTGAAGATTAATTTATAACTTTTCAAGGATTCTTTCAGAGAAAATTATTTTGAATAAGGTTTATAAATTTTTTGTTTTAAAAAGTGATTTTCCAAATGGAAAGATTATTTTCCTCAAGAAATATTCTAACAGATCATTCAAAATTATTTTCCATATAAGATGACATCCTTCAATATTACTTATGATTTATTGGGGATATGATCCAAGGATACCATTTTATTCTTTCTTCAAATAGTTTTTGATTATATTGACTAAATGTTTATGAAACTCATTCCATTTCCATGGGTTTTGATATGATGAAATGTTTATGAAAACCATTTCTTTACATGAGTTATGATATTGTGAATGTTTTATGATGTTTTAGAACACATATGTATGATTTTAATTATGTGATGGGTGAGACCTATATCTCCCTCAAATTCATTGAGTAATTATGGATAAATCATGAGATAATTATGTAATTAATGAACCTGATTTCATGTTCACAATGTTATGCATGGACCTCATTTCATTCCCATAAGGTTATACGTGAGCCTACTTTCATGTCCATAAGGTTATTCATGGACATAAATTCATACCCATAAGGTGATTCATGTACCTTGTTGAATGTAAATAACTTTATTTAAGGTATTTATTTCATTTCTTTAACTTAATGAGTGAACTTGTATCTATTTAAACATGTTAACAATATTGTAACCTTATGTATATGCAACAATTCTATGTATTATTCCAATTTCATACTATAATGGATTATTCTACTTGATTCCTTTATGATTCATGTCTTATGAACTACCAATATTTACACCATGACTCATGTTTTTGATCTTTGACATGCAGGGTATGGTTATCAGATGTTATTATCATGTTCTCATACATATATTCTTATATTATGTTAATATATCTCTTGTTTACCCTTATTAAGCATATGATTTCAACCTTTCATATGTTTCTTTATACTAGTTACGAAGATAGGTATTAAGAATGATATGTATAAGAAGGGTGCTAGTTAGGAATAATTTAGTGGGAGATGATGTTGTTCACTTATGAACTAGTTGTTTATGTTTCTATGTTTCCAAATACACTACACCATTACGATCATTAGGAATGAATTTTTGAAATGTAATGAATATTCATCTAAAAATATGTAATATTTATATATTAAATCTTGGGTCACTATAAAATAGACCACATACATTAGTATGAATCAATTCCAATAATTCAGTGGCTCTTACACCATTTCCAAAGAAGGGTTCTTGGTCATTTTCAATTGTTAACAAGCATGATATACATCCACGGGTGTTAACTCAGTTGATTCTAAAAACATTTCTTGATGTAATTTTTGTAAAATATTATCATTTACATGACCAAGCCTAAATTTCTATAGGCAGGTGTTATATGAGTCATTTTTTAGGATTTTTCATTAATTTCCATTATAGAGTTTCAAGTTAAAGTATATATAAGTTATTATTTATATTCACTATACCATAACATATTTTATCCTTATAAAAGTGACCAAATTTATTTACAAACACGAAATCAAATCACATGATGTCCAAACATGACACTGATATTATTTTTTATATTATCTTATGGAACATAATAACAATTATTTAATATAGCAACCAAACCACTATGAAAATTCAGATGATAATCACCCACTACTAATGCTGCTAGAAGCACACTCTTTTCATCTCAGAGATCCACCTCACCCTTTGTAATATTTTGGAATCCAATTTGTTCATGTATATAAATAAAAATGTATGATCAACATTTTTTTTCCAATAACCAAATTATATATTAATAAATATTTCATTCAATGAAAAAAATACCTAAAGTAGAATCATTACCTTCCTTTTTTTTCATCCTTTCAATTCTTCTTACAATGTCCTTTCTTAAAAAATACAAACCATAAATCCTCCTTCTCATTTACATCCTTTTTATCTTTGGATTTTTGGAAGGATGGTGCATTAGTGTGTTCATCTATAGTTTATCCTTAAACCCCTTATCCTTTACTTTCCTCCACTTGTTCACTATAAAGTCTAGGGAATTTGTATTCTTCATATCCTTATCATCTTGGAAAACTAAATAAAAATGTTCTGAGAGTGACTTATCAATGTTATAAATGTTCTAATTACTAATAAAAGTATATATGTTTTGTGGTAAAGAGCCAAGAATGAGATCAGTTACCTGTTCTTGTTTCTGTTTGTGCTAAATAGATTCAAGTATCTCAATGTACCCAATCATCTGGAGTATCTGAGGTCCTACTTTATTCCCTTCCACTAACTTTCACCTATACAATTTACTTGATATCTTATACATTCTATTTCCTTTCTCTCTCCTGATGTAACTCTTGGAGATGATTTGGCATCTTGTAGGCATCTTCTTCCTCATTCATTTTCCATAGTTGACTGAAAAATGATGGCAGCATAATTCACTATACATCTAGTGAATCATCTACATGATTCTAATACTTGTTTTTATCCACCTATCTTTCTCCCTATGGGGGATTAGTAGGAATTGGGGACTCCAACACATAAATCTTCCTGTCATGACATAGTACTATACGCAAGCACCTTTACCACTCTTGGATGTTATGGCCGGTTAGAATATTTTCTTTATCCATAATTGATCACATTGATAATGCATTGGTGGTGGTGATTTACATTATATCTATAATAATTATATTTAGCATGTAATACTTTATCATGATTAACCATTATATATTATTGATTAATTAATTAAATCATTAAATATCTCCCACTATTTTAAGGAAGCATAGTTTCCCTCATTACTAGATTTGGAATAAAAAGACACTTGAGTATTTTAGTTTTAATAGTCCCTAAAACATCTCCCCCTAGTCTAAGATATGGCTACACAGTACTCGGTGAGTTTCAAGGTAGGAACTAGATTGGTCAACTGCATTGACTCGCAGTTCATTGAACTATTGTGTGAAGTCCATGATTCTTAGAATCATAACTTTGATTACCTTAACACTTTGTCTCTAAAGTGTCAGCAAGATAGCTATGACTAATTCTTTATTGCCTAATTTATTTTAGTAAACCCATCACTCTCATATAAATTCACCTATAGTAGGAGGCACCCTCAATTTGGTCTGATGAGTTCCTTATACACCTAGTTTTTTTCAAATTTATTTTATGGAAGACATTACGACTTAATATTACATTGATATTTTTATTTTTTCTTGATGAATGTTATCCTTTTCTATTAAACATGTTCATAATATATGATCACGTTCACAACCAAATAATGCACTAACAGAAAACATTCATTGAGTCTTTATTCATATTTTTTAATTATTTCATGTGTTCTGAAAAACATGAATATTCAAAAAAATGATAAATAATCCATAAATTAAATAAACTACCTCACAAATATTGATAATTTGATATTGTTAGATCCATTTATTTTCAATGGATCAACTATGACTTTAGGATTATAATACTCAAGTTGTTCTAGACACATATTATAAATCACACCGTGGTCTATTGTTTCCACATGTCATTTGAGATACCACTTCACCAAGGAATGGTCTATGTCTTATAGATTCATCTTCATAATACATAGATACTTGCACTTATGTGAAGGGTCTCGCGAAGAAGAAAATAAATATAGAATTATATTTATAAATGCACATTCCATTATACATATTAACAAAAATGATGTGCAGATTGTTGAAAAATAAATAAATTATTACATTAATCACATGTAGTTGTAATAATTAATCAAATAAATATAAACCAAGATAAAACATTGGTTGGTAAATTCTCAAGACCAGACGAAAAATAAATTAAATTCACAATAAAAATTAAAATGTAATTAATTCATGTTAAGGGAAATTAATGAATTAAATTAATTATTTTAATTTAAATAATTTTTTTCATTCAATTCCACAATTAATTTAATTTTTTCTAAAACTAAATAAGTTTTTAAAATATTATATTCGTTATTAATTTATAAATCCAATAACATAAATTATTTTTTGGATATTTAAGAAAAATCTACATTCCCTAGAACCCAGCTAGGCTCATTGTCGGTTAGACAAAACCCACACATGCCCATTTTAGGTTTAGAAAACCAACTTAGGGGCATTGTGGGTCATGTAGAACATGTGTAGGGACGTTTAGGGTTGAGGTCATCCTACCCAGGCCTACTTTAGTTCAGGAATAACCCACCCATCCCTATATCGGGATGAGTCGACCCATATTTACCATGGGTTAGCTGACTTTCTATAGGAATCCCATGTAGGGGATTCCAATCGGGAAGAGGGTTGTCGATTAGGGTGGAGGGATATTGGAGGGGGCATCCACAAGAAATTTTTGGTAGAGGCCTCAAGTTCTTGTGAGGCCAAGGGTGGTCTAGTGGTAGGTGGTCGAGGTAATGATTAGTGTGGTTGATCTGGAAGTCACAGTTCTAGGGTAGGTCAGTTAGAAGGATGTGGTCTATACAAGAGGGTGTGACCAATGATGGTGGCCAAGAAGGGGAGACACGGTAGGGGAAGGAGCAAGGGGTGGGGGGGGATTCTGACCCAATTATAATTAATCTTTTTTTTAATCTAGCTTCTATGGGAATCATGCTTCTTTACTGGCCCTAGACACCCCATCTTTTTTCTTGCAGCTGATAACACCCCAGTTTCACTCAGTTTAAAAAGTTTTTTTTAATTATTTTAAAAAATTATATTCCAATGGAAGATGCACCCCCATTTTTAATTATTTTTTTCTTTCCACCATTTTCAAAATCCTATGAATTATAGGAATTTTTTTTGAAAGATTGCACATTCGGTGGAATTTGAACTTACCAGCTACATTATATATGGCCACTAGAATCTGGCTGAAAAAATGGTGTCACTGAAAATTATATCAAAATAAAACATGAATATTATTCAAATTTATACCTATAAAAAGATTTATTTCAAAATTAAACTTTAATTTGACCATGACACTTCGGTGGTGGTGTGGTGGTGAAGGTGAGTTCCCAAAACAAGGTCATTCTATGGGAGGTTCAGGGTTCGAATCCTAGTAATCCGCTTTCGGGGCAAGTGTAACACCCTGATAGTTTATGAGAAGTATATTTTCTTATGTATTATGTTATACGCAACATCAAAGGAATCTTTTACTACAAACAACACTAGCTTGTCTTGTGTTATACGTAAGATCAACCTTCCTCGATAGCTTGCGTTGTACGCAATACCGAGTTTCGCTAAACAACGATATGTTATTAAAATATTATATTAACTAGCCCTTATGAATAGTAATACCCACTTTTTTAAATTTTATAAATATTATCTTTTAAAATGGACTTCATTTTTGGATTCATAATATCGAAATTATCCTAGGGTGAATTTTTGGTATTTTTCTGAAAACTTTCAATTTTTGATGAATAGTGAAAACACTGAGTTATTGGTTAAAACCGAATTTTTATTTAAATAATCCTTTTTTATTTAAATTTATTTTAGGTAAAAATAGATACATAATACCTATATAATTTCAATGTAATTAATTGGAGTAATTTTATAATAATATAGATACCTAAAAATTTTATTGAACTTTTTACCGTCTTTTACCCACCTCCTAGGAGCATTTGCAATTGTACATAAAACTTAATTTAACTGCTTCTGTGAGTTGAATTTCAAAAATCCAAGAGACACGGTTAATATCAAGGAGTAAAATGTGGTTCAATAAGATAATTTTTTTGGTGAATAGTAATTTTTACTTTTATTTACCATAGTTAAAAGTAAATAGGGCAATTAAGGGTAAAAATGATATTATTATTATCCTAACACATGTCCTAATTCTATTGGATAAGTTTAATTCGACCAAAAACAACCTTAGTAATAAATTATGACCATTTAGTTCCACTTGGATTAGATTAGGACACTTATTATTATTTTATTGAAAGAGTTAAAAGAGTTAAAATCAGTGTTTAATAACTAAAAAATTTCTAATATAGGGTTGTACATAAGATAAATTCGACTATAAATATTCATTATAAATATATAAAGAGTTCCTAAATAATGGTATTTTATTTATAATTTTTAGGAATTAAATAATTTAATTTATTTATGGCACAGTGATGATGCAGTAATTACCTTATTAATGAAATATTAACATAATTGATATTATAAATACCCAAATAAATTTAATTTGAGACTTTTTATGAATTAAACTAATTTTATTGGTTAATATGAAATTTTATTATTGATTTAATTATATTTTTTAGAACTAATCATTCTGTTATGATTTTCACAAAAATCAATTACCAAATAGTGTCAAAATTGACATAAAATAGTTTTTAAAACAAATATTATATTATTAATTGTTATTTTATTTCTAAAAATATAAGGTTAGCCAAAATGACTTAGATAAGGTTATATATATTAATAATAAACCACTTGGGGTTCGTTTGGCTTGTTATAATAAGTTTATTAACCTTATAGTGTAAGAAAACAAGATGACACGGTAAAAGTCAAATTATTTAACTTAGAGTTAAATCTAAATGATAAGGTTAAAATAGTAACCTAAACTTGTATAAAACCTATTGGTTGAGATTATTTCGACCCATAACCACCTTATCTTATAAATTAATTAATTTGGAGCTATTAAAAATTTAATATGACTTTATTATAAAATAATATTTTTCATTTTTTCTAAGGTGCCCCTCTCCTCCCTTATAAAAGGGCACCTCATACCTCTCCTCCTCACACAATTTTGAGCATTAAAGCTCATAAAAACCCTTTCCATTACCCTTATAAACTTCCCTAGAAACATACTAGAGTTCCTGGTCTTCTTCAAAGACCAATATTAGTGCCCTAAGAGGAGGTTTCAAAGAGGCGTGTCGAAGAAGAGGTAATATCCGTTACCGATTCTTTCAAATTTATTTCTTCTTCTTCTTTATATTATTTAGTTGTTTTATTATGAAGTAATAACATAAGTATCACTCATATACTAATATGTTATTATAAATATGAAACAACCCTATTTCACCTTCTATCCATCCTACGGAAAACGAAATCACCCCGCGTGCGTACGTACGGAATACCATCTCGACACCGTGGTGTAATCCGTTTTCCACCACCACCTTACTTGGATTGGTATAATGGTGTAAATAATAACTATATATGATTATTGTAAAGTTAAATTGATTCTAAAATAGTATACATACACTTCAATACAATCCCACGATCATGGGAACGATATCATCGCTCGTGCGTACGTACGGCCTACCATCTTTACGATGTGATGCGACTCGTTCTACATGATCTTCATTGAATAATGATTATATAAATGAATTTAATGAATAAATATGATATATATTACACTAATACCATTCTGTAAATGAGGTATCTATAACCTAAAAATAATAATAAGAATTTATTCCACAAAACACGCATAAGAACATAAAGCAATGAACGCCCGAATAACAAGTAGCAATGAAATATTACTAATAAGAAGATAAGAATATGACCATATATGATATCATAACAATTAATATGATTCTATAATAAGTCAATGACATTATTTAAATCATTATACTTGAGGTTCAGATACGTACTAAGCAAATCGGACCTAAGGTAAGGGAAAATCTCACAATCTCATTTTTATCCGAGATTTTTTATACTTCAGAATTTACTGGGGAATATGTATCATCAAAATCCATGTTTCCTCAATATGTAATATTTTTTCTATACTCCTACAATTTTTTAAATCCAATTTTTCCCATTGGTGAGTTTTTAGTAAAAGATATGAAAGGAATATTTTGTCGTTTTTAGTACGAGGTACTTTTTGACTTTTCCGGCCAAAGTACGAGAAGAATGTTTTTTTAACTTATACAGTATGAATGGATTTTTATGATTTCATAGAACATTATTTCCATGAAGATTCCTTTATAAGTTTTCAAGTTTATTTTTAATCAACTTCTTTTAGTTTAAAATAGTATGACATGTTAAGAAAGGAAAAATGTTTTTGAAGTAGAAATGATATTTTCCTCAAGAATGGAGTTCAAGCATTTTATCAAAATTATTTTCCATCTAAGATAATATAGAATTCTATTTCTATCCCTATTTTTACATTGATTTGATTATGTTATGATTAAATTATTTTTATTATGTCCTTTTATCTTATATGGATTATGTTATGATGGCATGATGTTTAAGAATCCCATTTTTATTACCTGGGTTATGCTATGATGTATGATTTATGATATTGTTGCACACATAATAATGGTATAATTATGAGATGGGTAGGAACTATATCTACCTCCAATGAATTGGGTAAAGATTTATATCTCATGAGATAGACATGGCTGGAACAGCAGGATAATCTGGTTCAGTGATACAGGACTGAAACGAGGAGTGAACTCGGTTCAGAAATGGACTTTGTCTGCTAGGATAGTCTTGGCAATGAGTCTTGACTACTAATAAATGATTCTCTATGATTATGTGTGTATGCCACAAAGTTTCATGTTTTATGTTATGATTATTGGGATTACATTTCACTACCATGATATATCCCATGTTATGATATTATGATCTCTTTTGCAGGTTAATATTTTCAAAATGTTATGTTCTTATGAATATGATATGATTGATATTTAATTTGTTTACCCTTACTGAGCATTTGAGCTTACCATTTTGTATGTTTTCATTTCCCCAAGTTAGGAAGAAGGGTATTAAGTAAGATATGCCAAAAGGGACTCTAGATATGATAAAATAAAAGGGAGACAATGTAGATGATTTATGAACCAGTTGTTTATGTTTCCCAGTTTATAAAGACACTATACCTATATGGTCCTTTCATGGTTTTGTTATATGTTGTAATAAGTGTGCTTCAATTTTGAAGTAATAACAATGTGTGTAATGTATGGGTCATTATAGTTGGTATCAGAGGAAAGGTGTAGTCAACCTTTGAAAACTAGGATGTGAAATCCTTAGTAAGAACCCTAAAGATATGTATAATAATAGAAAACAATATTAGTGTTTTAGAAATGGCCATGAACAACCTATGATAAGACATAAAGTGTGAAATTTTATTCTTGATTATGTGGTTTTCCTATTATGATTAGTGTTTCTCACACTATGCTTCTTGGTTTTAGTCCATGGCTGGAACCTGAAGGAACCGTGTTAATGCAGAATGTGATGGGCAATGCAATGATCGTCCCCCTAAGAAACCAAAAGTTATGGAATCTGGAATGAAAAATCTTGTAGCCATGATCACACAAATTTATCAAGATATGAATCATATAAGACTTCCAAACGAGCAAAGGAAGGAGCAAAATTCTGTTGAATCATTCATGAGGCAGCGTCCACCCTCATTCAATGGGTCTACTGATCCATTAGTGGCTGAACAATGGATCAGTGCCACTAAAAAGATATTTTCAGTTCTACAATGTTCTGAACATGATATAGTCATCTTAGCAGTATACCATTTGGAAGGTGAAGCTGATCAATGGTGGAATCTTATCAAGAATACAAGGCCCCAAGGTGAAATTGAATCCATGGAATGGGAAGAGTTCAAGAACTTTTTTTTCAATAAGTACTTCCCTCGTATTATTTGAACAAAGATGGAGAAGGAGTTTCTTGAACTAAAGCAAAAGGATGATGAATATGTTGGTACCTACGAAGCAAATTTTACAAGACTTGCAAGATACGCTTCTAGAATTATTATCCAACCTGAGATTAAGATTCATAGATTTTTTTAGTGGCTTAAAACCAAGTCTTCGAAGGGCGTTAGCCATAAGGGACTTCAATAGCTACGAGGAAATTGTTCGATGTGCTCTCAAGGTTGAGATGGATATTGGAGTAACCCATCAGTCATATGGGTTTGATAAAAAGAGGAAAATGAAATTCAAAGGGAAATATAAATACCACACTAAAAAGAAGATGATTTTTCCATTATGATGAAAGTGTGGAAAGAAACATGGAGGGAATTGTCTTAAAGAGACAAATAAATGTTTCAAATGTGGAAAAGAAGGTCATCGGGATTTTGAATGTCGCAATGATGGGAAGAAGATGTCTAGTGATGTGAACAAAGAAAAGGCTACATAGAATGCACCTCCTACACTTCAATGTTACAAGTGCAAGGAAATGGAGAATTATGCCAATCATTGCCCCAATCCAAGGGTTGATGATGATGATCGACGTCAACAAACTCTTAAGGCCAAAGATAAAGTAAAGTCACATGTAATTTCTATCGGCGATGTAGAGTATGATAACGAAGTGGTGAAACGTACACTTACCATATACTCTAAAGTAGAAAATGTTTTATTTGATTCTAGATCCACCCACTCTTTTATTTATGAAGAATTTTCTAAGGGTATCGCCATATTACCTCAGCAGTTAGATATTGAGTTAGCTGTGACAACCCCTAATGGCACAACAGTCACATCAAAAGTTTACAATTCTTCTCCGATTGAAGTTTGTGGGAAAGTGCTTCCTGAAATTCTTGTGATCCTTCCTATAGTAGAATTTTATGTGATTCTTGGCATGGATTGGCTTTCTTTATACAGAGCTCATATCAATTGCCAAATAAGGGAAATCACATTTAATATTTCCGATCAATCTACTATCATCTATCGATGCAAGGATGAATAAAACCTTCCAGTGGAAATTTCTTCCATCTTATGGGTATTGATTCCAATAAATGAAGGTTATTTATCTCAAATTTCTAGAGAGAAACTCTTGATTAATAATACCCCCATTGTACGGGAGTTTGTTGATGTCTTTCCAGAGGAATTGTCAGGTCTTCCACCAAATCGTGAAGTTGAGTTTTTAATAGAACTCATACTGGGTGCTATGCCCATTTCAAAGACACCTTATAAAATGGCCCCAATTGAGTTGTAAGAATTGAAGAAGTAACTCCAAGAGAATCTTGATACGGGATTCATACGCCCCAGTGCATCACCTTGGGGAGAACCTGTTATTTTTTTTATGAAGAAAGATGGATCAATGAGACTTTGCATTGATTATTGAGAACTTAACAAGATCACTATCAAGAAAAAATATCATATCCCACTCATTGATGACTTATTTGACCAACTACGCGGAGCTCAATACTTTTCCAAGATTGATCTTCATTCAGGGTATCATCAATTAATGGTCAAAAAAGAGGATATACCAAAGACATCTTTCTGTACAAGGTATGGACACTATGAATTTATAGTGATTCAATTTGGTCTTACTAATGCCCCTGCTATCTTCATGGATCTAATGAATAGTGTCTTTAGAAACTATCTTGATCAGTTTGTGGTAGTCTTTATAGACGATATTCTTGTATATTCAAAGATCAAGGAAGAACATGAAGATCACTTGATAATTGTATTAAAGACCCTAAGAAAGGATAATATTTATGCCAAATTTACCAAGTGTGAATTTTGGCTTCAAAAAGTTTCATTTTTGGGTCACATAATCTCAAAAGAGGGGATATCTATGGATCCAGCAAAAACAGAGGTTATCGAAAGATGGTTGAGACCAACAATAGTAACTAAGATCCAAATATTTCTTGGTATGGCTGTATATTATCGACGTTTTGTGAAATATTTTTTATGTTTATCTAATCCACTCACCAGGTTGACTCAAAAAGGCGTTAAGTTCGTTTGGATGGAAGAGTGTGAAGAGAATTTCAAAGAGTTAAAAAGAAAGTTATCCAGTGCACCTGTGCTCACACTGCCTTGTAGTGAAGAAAGGTTTGTGATCTACAGTGATGCATCCAAGAAGGGATTAGTGTGTGTTCTCATACAAACTGATATGGTTATAGCTTATGCCTCACGACAGTTGAAAATCCATGAGAAAAATTACCCAACTCATGATTTGGAATTAGCCGTGGTAATCTTTGCATTAAAAATATGGAGGCATTATCTTTATGGTGAAAGGTGTGATATTTATACTGATCATAAAAGTTTGAAGTATATTTTCACACAAAAGGATCTGAATATGCACCAAAGAAGATGGTTGGAGCTGATTAAGGATTATGACTGCTCAATTCATTACCACCTTGGGAAAGCAAACAAGGTGGAAGACACATTAAGTCGACAAGACCATGCTATCTTATCCATGATGAGGATCACAAAAGATCCAATATTTATGGATTTACAAAGGATGGATATTGGAATTATAATATAAGGGGGAAAATATTATCTTTCTCAAATGAATGTTAAACCATCTATAAATGTGAAGATTAAAGAGGCACGGAAAGAAGATGTAGAGTTACAAAAGAAGGTGAGAAATGTTCTTGAATTCCACATTGATTGTGATGAAATAATAAGGTTTAGGAATTGGGTCTGTGTTCCTCCCATACCATAATTAAAGAAGAAAATATTGGATAAATCCCATAGTTCAACATTCTTTATTCACCCTGGAAGCACGAAGATGTATAGGGACCTGAATCAGTACTTCTGGCGGGATGGAATGAAAAGAGATGTTGCTGAATACGTCTCTCGATGATTGGTTTTTCAACAAGTTAAAGTTGAGAGGCAGATGTATAAGGGGATGTTACAACCATTACCCATAAGATAATGAAAATGGGAAAACATCACTATGGACTTTGTCACTGGACTTCCTAAAACATCCAAAGGTAATAATCCTATCTGGGTTATAGTTGATCATCTTACGAAGTCAGCACACTTCATTTCTATTAGAGAATATTTTTCTCTTGACCAGCTTACTAGGATATATGTAAAGGAAGTGGTAATATTGCATGGAGTACCACTTTCCATTATATATGATCGGGATCCGAGGTTTACCTCGAAGTTCTAGAGAAGTCTTTGGCATAATTTAGATACATAGTTGAGTTTCAGCATTGTTTATCATCCTCAGACAGACGGTCAGTCTGAGAGAAAAATTCAAACTCTAGAAAATATGTTAAGAGCTTGCTCTATGGATTTCAAAGGTGGTTGGGATCAACACCTACCTTTGGTGGAATTTTCTTATAATAATAGCTTTCACTCCAATATTCAGATGGCTCCTTATGAAGCTCTCTATGGAAAGAAATGCAGGAATCCAACTTGTTGGGATGAAGTTGGGGAAAGAAAGCTATTAGGACCTAATCTTGTTGATGAGATGGAAGAAAAGGTCAGATCTATTCAACAACACATAAGAGAAGCTCAAAGTAGACAAAAAATTTATGCCGACAACTGAAGAAAAGACCTAGAGTTTGAAGTGGGTGATAAAGTGTTCTTACGAATATCTCCTTGGAAGAGAGTAATGAGACATGGAAAGAAGGGAAAGCTGAGCCCTATGTATATCAGTCCTTTCGAAATACTGGATCGTGTTGGGAAGGTAGCTTACCGATTGGCGCTTCCACCGAATCTCTCTCAAGTTCACAATGTGTTTCATGTATCTCTCCTGAGAAAGTACATACCTGATCCTTCACATGTACTAAGCTCAGAAGTTGTACCGTTGGAGCAAGATCTTTCTTATGAAGAACAACCGATAGAGATTCTAGATCGTAGAGAAAAAGTTCTACGGAACAAGACCACTCACTTGGTGAAATTTTTATGGAGGAACCACCTATTAGAAGAAGATACATGGGAGCTTGAGGATATGATGAGGGAGAGGTATCCTCATCTGTTTGTTACAAAGTGAAGAATTTCGAGGGAAAAATTCATTTTAAGGTGGGTAGAATGTAACACTCTGATAGTTTATGAGAAGTATATTTTTTTTATGTATCATGTTATACGAAACATCAAAGTAATCTTTCACTACACACAACACTAGCTTGGCTTGCATTATACACAAGAGCAACCTTCCTCGATAGCTTGTGTTGTACGCAATACCGAGTTTCGCTAAACAACGATATGTTATTAAAATATTATATTAACTAGTCGTTATGAATAGTAATACCCAATTTTTGAAATTTTATAAATATTATATTTCAAAATGGACTTCATTTTTGGATTCGGAATATCGAAATTAGCCTAGGGTGAATTTTTGGTATTTTTCTGAAAACTTTCAATTTTTGATGAATAGTGAAAACACTGAGTTATTGGTTAAAACCAAATTTATATTTAAATAATAATTTTTTTATTTAAATTTATTTTAAATCAAAATAGATACATAATACCTATATAAGTTCAATGTAATTCATTGGAGTAATTTTATAATAATATAGATACATAAAAATTGTATTGAACTTTTTACCGTCTTTTACCTACCTCCTAGGAGCATTCGCAATTGTACATAAAACTTAATTTTACCGCTTCTGTGAGTTGAATTTTTAAAATCCGAGAGACACAGTTAATATCAAGGAGTAAAATGTGATTCAATAAGATAAAAATAATTTTTGGTGAATAGTAACTTTTTACTTTTATTTACCACGGTTAAAAGTAAATAGGGTAATTACAGGTAAAAATGGTATTATTATTATCCTAACACATGTCCTTATTCCATTTGATAAGTTTAATTCGACCAAAAACAACCTTAGGAATAAAATATGTCCATTTAGGTCCACTTTGATTAGATTAGGACACTTATTATTATTTTATTTAAAGAAGAGTTAAAATAATGAAAATCAAATTTTAGTAACTAAAACATTTTTAATATAGGGTTATACATAAGATAAATTCGACTATAAATATTAATTATAAAGATAAAAATATTTCCTACATAATGGTATTTTATTTATAATTTTTAGACATTAAATAATTTAATTTATTTATGGCACAATAATGATACAGTAATTACCTTATTAATAAAATATTAACATAATTGATATTATAAATACCAAAATAAATGTAATTTGAGACTTTTTATGAATTAAACTAATTTTATAGGTTAATATGATATGTTATTATTTATTTAATTAACTTTTTTTGAACTAATAATGCTTTTATGATTTTCAAAAAAATCAATTACCAAATAGTGTCAAAATTGACATAAAATAGTTTTTAAAACAAATATTATATTATTAATTGTTATTTTATTTCTAAAAATATAAGGTTCAGACAAATGACTTATATAAGGTTTTATATATTAATAATGAACCACTTGGGGTTATTTTGGCTTGTTATAGTAAGTTTATTAACCTTATAGTGTAAGAAAACAAGAAGACACGGTAAAAGTCAAATTATTTAACTTAGAGTTAAATCTAAATGATAAGGTTGAAATAGTAACCTAAACTTGTCTAAAACCTATTTGTTGAGAGGATTTAGACCCATACCCACCCTATATTATAAATAAATTAATTTGTAGCTAATAAAAATGGAATATGACTTTATTATAAAATAATATTTTAAGTTTTTCCTAAGGTGCCCCTCTCCTCCCTTATAAAAGGGCACCTCCTCCCTCTCCTCCTCACACAATTTTGAGCCTTAAAACTCAGCCAACCCCTGGAAATTTCCCTTCTCAAATTCCATAGAAACATACTAGAGGTCCTGGTTTTCTTAAAAGACCAATTTTAGTGCCCTAAGAGGAGGTTTTAAAGAGGCGTGTCAAAGAAGAGGTAATATCCGTTACCGATTCTTTCGAATTTATTTCTTCTTCTACTTCATCATCTTTAGTTATTTCATTATGAAGTAATAACATAAGTATCACTCATATACTTACATGTTATTATAAATATTAAACAACCCTATTTCACCTTCTATCCATCCTACGGAAAAAGAAATCACCGTGCGTGCGTGCGTACAGAATACCGTCTCCACGCCGTGGTGTAATCTGTTTCCCAACACCACCTTACTTTGATGGGTATAATGGTGTAAAGAATAACAATATATGATTATTTTAAAGTGATATTGATTCTGAAATAGTATACATACACTTCAATAAAATTCCATGATCATGGGAACGATATCATCGCTCGTGCGTACGTACGGCCTACCGTCTCCACGATGTGATGAGACTCATTCTACATGATCTTCATTGAATAATGATTATATAAATGAATTGAATGAATAAATATTATATATATTACACTAATACCATTATGTAAATGAGTTATCTATAACCTAAAAAGAAGAATAAGAATTTATTTGACAAAACATGCATAAGAACATAAAACAATGAACACCCAAATAACAAGTAGCAATGAAATATTACTAATAAGAAGATAATAATATGACCATATATGATATCATAACAATGAATATGATTCTGTAATAAGTCAATGAAATTATTTAAATCATTATACATGAGGTTAGGATAGTCTTGGAAATGAGTCTTGACTACTAATAAATGATTCTCTATGATTATGTGTATATGACACAAAGTTTAATGTTTTATGTTATGATTATTGGGATTAAATTTCACTACCATGATTTATCCCATGTTATGATATTATGATCTCTTTTGCATGTTAATATTTTCAAAATGTTATGTTCTTATGAATATGATATGATTGATATTTAGTTTGTTTACCCTTACTGAGCATTTGATCTCAACCTTTTGTATGTTTTATTTTCCCCAGGTCAGGAAGAAGGGTATTAAGTAAGATATGAAAAAATGGACTCTAGATATGATAAAATAAAAGGGAGATAGTGTAGATGATTTATGAACTAGTTGTTTATGTTTCCCAGTTTCTAAAGACACTATACATATACAGTCCTTTCATGGTTTTCTTATATGTTGTAATAATTGTGCTTCAATTTTGAATTAATAACAATGTATGTAATGTATGGGTCGTTATAGCAAGCCTCTCCCCCGGGATCCACCCACCTTGTCGGGTCGCCCGGTCTCCTCGGGGCGGGCAAAATAAGGTGCGAACCAATTGCAGATGGATCACTTTGACAGACCATCACTGCCAGGATATTACCCTCAGGACGCTCTGCCATCTCTGCTAGCAACAACTCCTTTCCCGGCTGGGGAGCTGCCTCTGAGTGCTACACCTTCATGGTGGAGGGGGTTTCTCTATGTGGAGGGTTCGAAAAGGCCACACTGGGGAATTCCATTTTAGAAAAAAAAAGCTTTCATTTGACCATAAATTCACTATCTAAAATCAGATCGATTCATATTCTTTTTCATTGGGACTAAAATGAAGTACTCTAATTAAATTTAAGTAAAAATTAATTTTTCATGGATTATAAAATTCATGTGATCAATCTGATACCAATCTATCATATCAGGGCATGCAGTGGATGTAGGTTGGATGAGGATTTAAAAATTCCATCATCAAAACAATGTAACGTCATCATCCCTGTTGATTTGAGCCATGATAAATGAACTAGGATCGTGCGTGAATTTATTTAAGCACAAAAATAAAATTAATGACTACCTCATTCATATTGAAGGCCCGTTGGACAACAACTCATTGTCGATGATCGTTTCTTGAAGGATCCAAGGTCCAATCCATCTATACTATCCACACAAAACTAAAGAGTCTTTGGGGATATAAATCATAAAATTTCATGTTCTATTACATAGATCTGATAAATATTTATACATATCAAGAATAACCACTTTACCATTCATTTAATCCTTGATGGAGATCGAAGATCAAATTATTTTTTTGGCACCTGATTATTTTAATTCTCACAAATCATGATTATTATATTTCTAATATGTATAATGTTTTATGATTGTAAAATATTTTTTAAATAAAATTGGATATGTACTGATGTATAGTTAGTTATGGAGATCTATTATCAGTTCAAGAGATATAAATTTGGATGTGATGATCCATTGTAAGTTCACAATGATCTACCACTAGATGTAATGCCCCGACCCCAGTTACCCAGAGTCGGTGCATTATTACGTAACATTGTCATGATCACAAAATATCAAGTCTCGAAAGACTGATTATTTTAGTAGCCTTAGAAACACTAGATACATTCATAAGTCTTACATTACATCATAAAGTAAAACTAAACTACAACAACATCTTGTCTTCATATCCCCTCATATTATCCCTGCAGGTCATTCATAATATACTTCTTCACATCCTGGAAAAATTAAAACATTAGAAGGGGTGAGCTCAGATGCTCAGTAAGGATAACAATATAGTGGATGCTTTCATAAATAAACACAAACATTTAAGGCAATGTATAACTAAAACAAAAGCCTTTTAAACTTGAACTTCAACATAATATGGAAAAAATAAAATGAAATAATTCTATTTACTTAATCACATGGATATTCTACTAGTCGAATAATCACATGCAATATCAATAACCACTTTCATAATGATGGAATGCATAATTCTAGACTATCATAACCACGTAGCCAAGGCCTCGTGCCAAGACTACAAATAAGATTTTGTCAAGGCTTCGTTCCAAGACACTAGTTTGTCTCATGAGACCTACCAATGCATCGAGGAGCTATAGCGGGTTCCACCCGTCACTTATTAAGTCCAATGCATTCCTCATATGAATAGGTTTAAACATATCATAAACCATAACATAATCGTATCACATAAAACATGCATAAAGGAAACATAACATTTCCACATTTCAATCACAAGATATCAATACAACACATTGATATAATAAAAACACTTTCAAAACCATTTTCAACACCAAAATAAAAGAAAATTAAAACTTGGTATTTTTTTTCATTTAAAAAAAGTTATGGCTTGTAGAAGAAGCCGAAACTCAAATAATGGTCACGGCAGCGGAGAAGTCATTGTCTCCGCATACGTACGACAAAAAAAACATTCCTTCTAGTAAAATGCTTCATATAAAAAGATTCATTTTGAATAAACTTAAAATTAAAAGGGGTTTATACACCATATAAAAGAAATTTGTGTATAAAATAAAATATGCCTCAATGAAAGGAGATTGAGACGAAGTCCCTTACCTCGTGTCCGACTTGACTCGATCGTTCTTTAACCTCCTAAATAATAAACTAGAGTTAATTTCTACTTTCTTAAAAACCTTTTTCAAGTTAATTATTCCTTTTATATCACTTATTACCATGTTATGAACATTATTTAATTATTTAAGTTAATAATGGTCATTTGGTCGATCTTTGGTACTTGAGTCAAAATAAACTTCTTATAATTACAAATTGTTCATGTGGTAAAATATCCATTATATCCAGAATTATATTCATGATATAGATATAATATATATCATATATATCCAGTATATATATTCATTTATAATATGACATAACATTTAGAGTTAAGAAATGAAATGCACCGTTCATGGAGACGGTAAGCCGTACGTACGCATGAACGCTACTTTCATTTCTATTTCGTATTTAATGGAATGAAATCATAATGATATAAAGGTGTATTATAATTCCAGTATAATATCATATATAATATCAATTACTCCATCCTTTACACATCCCACATATAGAATTAACGATTCAAATCACTTTGAGGGGGCGGTAGTCTGCACTTCCCAAAATGAAATTATCTCATTTACCCATAATGGAAATTATAAAGCCATGCCATAAATGAATTATACAGAAGCATAAGGAAAACATAAAAATAATATATATCATAAATAAATATAGTGACATCTCATTGGCCACCATGAAAGGCATTAAAAGAAGATTGAACAATCATCGTTTCGTGAGGCAGTATTTCACCACCCACAGAAACAGTATGTTCTTTAACCATTAGACGGAGGTGAGTGTAAGTGAAAATAAAATCCTTCTAATAAAAACATCCTATTATATTTAAGATACTGTTTTTGTTACAAAATAATGGAATAGAAAGAGTTTAATGGGTTTTAGAAGCAAAATAATACAGAAGAACATAAGAGAATACATTACCTTAAAATCGGGTAACTCTTTTTGATTTGATCCAAAGGCTTCCTTGGGAATACTTCTTCCCAAATTGAGGATTCTAGGAGTAATAGAGGGAAGTTGAGAGAGTATTTGGGCAGATTTTGGCCGAGAAAAATGGATTTGAATGTGTGAATAAGGTGCTAGAGGTGGGGGCCTTTTATAAGAGGAGAGGAGGGGCACTCTTGGAAAGTCATGAAATGTTACTTTATTATATAATGAGTTTCGGATTTTAAAGGTCCTAAAATTATATATTTCTAGGATAAGGTGATAAGGATTCAAAATATACCCATACAATAGGTTTTAGAAAAGTTTAAGTCTTATATTTTACCTTATCTTTTCATTTTATTTAAATTGTTCATTAATGAGGTAATCGCTGCATCATCATGGTGTCATAAAAAATTTAATTTATTTAATGTCTAAAAATTATAAAAAAATACCTTGATGTAGGAACTCTTTCTATCTTTACAATGTATATTTATAGTCTAAAATATAACTTGTATAACCCCTTTTAAAAATTGTTTCAGTAAAACAATGCATGTTTGTGACATTTTTATTTTTACTTTAAATAAAAGGTATTAATGTCATTATCTTACCCAAGAGGCTCCATGGGGTCCCCAAGTTGACCCATGTATTTTATTGGTCAGCCATGACTCATCCAATAAGGTAAAGACAATTTTAAAGGTAATTTCATATTATTATAACATTATATTTACCTTAAATTACACTAACTACCTTTAATCGTGATTAATAAAACTCAAAAGTTACTATTCACCAAAAATTATTTTCATCCCATTGAACCAAATTTGACATACTAATGAAAACCATGTATGTAGGATTTGGGAAATTAAATTCACACAAGTGGTAAAGATTCATTTAAACGAAAAATTAGTTTTTTAACAACAACTTAGTGGTTTCAATATTCATCAAAAATTGAAGTTTCTCAGAATAATACCAAAAATTAACCCTAAGATATAATTGATATTCTGAATTAAAAAATGATGTCTATTTTACAAAATTCCAAAAATATAAGTTGCATTAATTAATTTTATAATTAATTCTCATTGTCAAAACAAATAGCGTGTTTTTAAGAAACAATATCAATCAAAAGATTGACAATTGTTTATGTCTAATTTCAAAGTGAAATCAATTCTAATGACCATAATTGGATAAAATGGTTAAAATATATTCTAATTATACTTTAAAACCACTCAATCGTATAATTTATCACTATAAATTATTTTGATTAAAAAAGTTGTTTTTAAGTATTTTTCACTATTCATAAAAAATTGGAAGATCTCAGAAAAAAAATTCAACATAGGATAATTTCGATATTCCGAATCCAAAAATGAAGTAAATACTTAAATATAAAATTTATATAATTTCAAAAATTGGGTATTACTATTCATAACGGCTACTTTGATTGGTCGCGGTGTGTTAGAACTCGAGGTTGCGTACAACACACGCTGCTCTATTATTCAAAGAGAAGTGTACCATGGAAGCTTGGGGTGTTACACTAGATCTATTAGGTGTCCATTTTTTTAAAAACCTTCAACAGGTGAACTATGATACCACCAAAGTTATGCTAACGCATGACTTGTGATACCCCCTGAAATGTGCTACCACCAAATATGTTCTATTGCCAAACGTGTGCTACCGCAAGATGTGGGATACTGTCAAAAATGTTCTACTACAAAATGTGTGTGTCCTCAAGACATGTGTTACCCCTAGACATGTTCTACCACCATATATGTGCTACCACCAGACATGTGCTACTGCCAAATATGATGTCATTTTCATGTGATACAATTGGTGTATGCTTCCATCAGTATGCTACTGTTAAATTTCTACTGTTGTTGTTCTGAGTTTCATTCAAAATAAATTCCTCCAATGACTTGTTTAAGAAGTAAATGTGAGTAGCCTCACAATTATTTATTAATGATTATTCATAAAACATCGTACAATTTTTTTGATGAATAAGTCAGAGGTTTTTTATTTTATTTTTCTCAGTACAAGAATACAATATTTTTTTATTATAAATATTCAATGGATATTTGGACCTAGAGATATATATATCCCAAAAAACTACCTCATGTGCATTCTCGGGGCATACATGCTGATATACATATGTTTTTGTGAAATATTTAAATACAAAGAATAAAAATAAACTTTTATATATTAAATAAATGGACCAGTTTTGAAGTTTTTATGAGCATATAATGATTGAAAATAGAACATTACAACACTCTTATTTCTAAACTTTTAGAGAAAATATTTTGAGCACATTCCCCATAATTATTCAATAAACTTTGAATAACTAAAACATCACAGACTTGGAATCATTATCTTTTCTTATATCTGCCCATTTTATGTTTTTTTTATAATTTACATTTGAGTTGTATGTTGTACTACTCTTTTATCCACACACACGGTCTATGGTGCTTTAACTAGAGTGTTCCTGACTCAGTCTCTCAACTAAATCTTTATTTTTATACCCACAAAAACTATAGAAGAGGTTATGTGTGACCTATTTTTTGTTTTTCTTCCCATGTATAACCATATAAGAGGATTTTCCAATGAAAACCTGTGTTATTTTTTTTAAAACACAATGTAGGTTCTGGATCTAATTATTGTTATAATAATCTTCTTAGCATGAGGTTATTTACATGTATATGAGATAAAGTATAATTTTGATATGGAACCCTTTGTTTATTTTGGTTCTGTGTTTTTTTAGTTTTCTTTTATTCAACGCTAAAACTATATCTTTTAATTTAATATATAAACAACACTTTTACTTTGATAGTTAGTATAAACCTATATTTATATAAATGATCTAATTTAGTAATTTAAATTCAAAGGTTATAGTAATTTAAAATATTATTTTAACTTAACCCTAATAATGCTTTGCAGAATTTTATGAAATATAAAACTTATATAATTCTACTATTTTGATTAACTGGGAATTTTTAATTATTTAGGGTATTTTGATTTAAAAAAATTCTAACAATAAATTTTATTTGGAACTAAAATCACCCCCACTTGATTTACTCAGTCCAATCAAAATTTTGTATCAAATGATTTTAATAAAATCATCTATGCTTTAGTTTTATTTTAAAGATATTAAATTTATATTATTTCTATATTTAGTTCTTCAGGAATAATAGAAAAGAGGGATCTTCTATAAAAAGGCCTCTTTATTTTAATATAACAAACTCTTTTCATTAGAAAATTAAAATGAAAATGCATATTGAATGCATGGATTTTGAAATATAGGATGTCATTAAAGAAAAATAATAATTACCTAAAACTGCTAGTGCTACTTTGAGTGATACTAATAAATACAATTATAATAATAATTGTAAATCCATGAATGTAACGCCCCGACCCCAGCTACCTAGAGTCGGTGCATTACTTCGTAACATTGGCATGATCACAAAAGATCAAGTCTCGAAAGACCGATTAGTTTAGTAGCCTTGGAAACACTAGATACATTCATAAATGTTATATTACATCATAAAGTGAAAATCTACAATAACAAAGTCTCCATAGTCCACACACATATCCTCTTATGACTATCCCTGTAGGTCATTCATAAAATACTTCTTCACATCCTGGAAAATATTAAAACATTGAAAGGGGTGAGCATAGATGCTCAGTAAGGATAAAAATATTGCGGAAGCTTTCGTAAATAAACATTAACATTTACGTAAATGTATAACTAAAACAAAAGCCTTTTTAAACTTTAACTTTAGCATAATATGGCAAAAATAAAATTAAATAATGCCATTTACTTACTCACATGGATATTCTAATAGTCGAATAATCACATGAAATATCAATAACCACTTTCATAATGATGGAATGCATAATTCCAGACTATCATAACCATGTATCCAAGGCCTCATGCCAAGACCACAAATAATATTTTGTCAAGGCCTCGTTCCAAGACACTAGTTTGTCTCATGAGACCTACTGATGCATCGAGGAGCTATAGCGGGCTCCACCCGTCACTTATTAAGTCCAATGCATTACTCATATGAATAGGTTTAAACATATCATAAACCATAACATAATTGTATCATATAAAACATGCATAAAGGAAACATAACATTTCCACATTTCAATACCAAAATAAAATAAAGTTAAAACTTTGTATTTATTTTTCATTTTAAAAAAAGTTATGGCTTGTAGAGGAAGCCGAAACTCAAATAATGGTCACGGCGGCGGAGAAGTCGTTGTTTCCACATACGTACGACAAGAAAACATTTCTTTTTATCATTTAGTAAAACGGTTTGTATAAAAATATTCCTTTTGAATAAACGTAAAAGTCAAAGGGGTTTATACACCGTATAAAAGAAAGTTGTGTATAAAACAAAATATGCTTCAATGAAAGGAGATTGAGACGAATTACTTATCAAGATCTTTTTTTTAAATAAAATAGATCAATTATGTGTATTCAATATAAGTACACATAAATAAAGTACAAATACAAGATAGGACATAATAATATCATAACATAATTTGAAAGTAGGAGATTAACCCAAAGAATGGAAATTGGGTTAAGAAATTCCCTTACCTTGTGTCCGACTTGACTCGACCGCTCTTTAACCTCCTGAATAATAAACTAGAGTTAATATCTACCTGCTTAAGAACCTTTTTCAAGTTCATTATTCATTTTATATCACTTATTACCATGTTATGAACATTATGTAATTATTTATGTTAATAACGGTCGTTTTGTCGATCTTAGGTACTTGAGTCAAAAATAAACTTCTTATAATTACACTTTGTTCATGTGGTAAAATATCCATATATCCATAATTATATTCATGATGTAGATATAATATACATAATATATATCCAGTATATACATTTATTTATAATATTACATAACATTTAGAGGTAAGAAATGAAATGCACCGTTCATGGAGACGGTAAGTCGTACGTACGCATGAACGCTACTTTCATTTATATTTCGTATTTAATGGAATGAAGTTATAATTATATAAAGTTATAATATAATTCCAGTATAATATAATGTATAATAACATTTACTCAATCCTTTATACATCCCACATATGTCATTAACGATTCAAATCACTTTGAGGGGGTGGTAGTCCGCACTTCCTAAAATGAAATTATCGCGTTTACCCATAATGGAAATCATAAAGTATGCCATAAATGAGAAATAAATAAGCATAAGGAAAACATAAACATAATATATATATCATATATGAAAATAGTGTCATCAAAATGGCCACCATTAGAGGTGTTAAAAGAATACTGAACAATCATCGTTTTGTGAGGCAGTATTTCGCCACTCACAGAAACAATATGTTCTTTAACCATTATACGAAGGTGTGTGTAAGTATAAACCAAATATTTATCATAAAACATCCTATTATATTTTAGATACTGTTTTTGTTACAAAAGAAAGGAATAAAAAGAGTTTAATGGGTTGTAGAAGCAAAATAAAACAAAACAACATTAGAGAAGACATTACCTTAAAATCGGGTAACTCTTTTTGATTTGAGCTAAAGGATTCCTTGGGAAGACTTATGCCCAAAGTGAGGCTTCTAAGAGTAATAAAGGGAAGTTGGGAGAGTATTTGTGCAGAGGTTGGCCGATCCAAATGGCTTGAAAGTGTGAATAAGGTGGTAGTGGTGGGGGCCTTTTATAAGGGGAGAGAAGGGGCACTCTTGGAAAGATTGGAATGTTACTTTATTATGAAATGCTTTTTGGATTCTAAAGGTCCCAAGATGATATAGTTAGAGGATAAGGTGATAAGGGTTCTAAATCTACTCATACAATAGGTATTTGACAAGTGTAAGCCTTGGATTTTACATTATCTTTTCATTTTATTTAAATCGTTAATTAATGAGGTAATCACTGCATCATCATGGTGTCATAAATAATATAATTTATTTAATGTCTAAAAATTATAAACAAAATATCATGATGTAGGAAATATTTTTATCTTTCTAATGAATATTTATAGTAGAAAATATGACTTGTATAACCCCATTTAAAAATTGTTTTAGTAAAACAACTCATGTTTGTGACATTTTTATTTTAACATTAAATAAAAAGTTTTTAATGTCATTTCCCTACCAAAGTGGCTCCATGGGGTCCCCAAGTTGACCCATGGTTTTTCTTGGTCGGCCATGACTAATCCAATAGGGGTAGGACAAGTTTCAAGGTCATTTACTATTATTATAACATTATATTTACCTTAAATTTCACTAATTACCTTTAATCGCGATTAATTAAACTTAAAAGTTACTATTCACCAAAAACATTATTTTAATCCCATTAAACCACATTTTACTTCCTAATGACAACCATGTATGTTGGATTTTTGAAAATCAAATCACAGAAGTGGTAATGTTTCATTTAAACGAAAAATCAGTTTTTTAACTACCACTTAGTGGTTTCACTATTCATCAAAAATTGAAGTTTTTCAGAACAATGCCAAAATTTCACCCTAAGCTATAATTGATATTTTGAATCCAAAAATGATGTCTATTTTACATAATTCCAAACATATAAGTTGCATTAATTAATTTTATAATTAATTCCCGCTGTCACAACAAATAGCGTGTTTTTAAGAAACAATATATATCAAAAGATTGACAATTGTTTATGTCTAATTTCAAATTGAAATTAATTCTAATGACCACCATTGGATAAAACAGTAAAAAAATATTCTAATTATGCTTTAAAACCACTCAATAGTATAATTTATCACTATAAAATATTTTGATTAAAAAAGTTGTTTTTAAGTATTTTTCACTATTCATAAAAAATTGGAAGTTCTCAGAAAATTACAAAAAAATCAACTTTGGATAATTTTGATATTCTGAATAAAATTTATATAATTTTAAAAAGTGGGTATTACTATTCATAACTGCTACTTTGATTGGTCGCGGCGTGTTAGAATCTCGAACTTGCGTACAATGCAAGCTATTGCATTATTGAAAGAGAAGTGTATCGTGAAAGCTTGGGGTGTTACATTCTCCCCTCCTTCAATAAATTGTGTCCTCGCAATTTGAAAATGTTCTTTGAAAATAAAAGGTTGAAAATAGAAAATACCTTTGTGGAAAACCCACATCGGAAATAGGGTTAATAAGAATATAACATTAAAAGAAAGAAAGAGAAGTACAAAGGTCACCTGAGATAGACCATACTAGGATTCTATGAAAATATGGATATGGAAGAAAAAAACATCAAGGTCTGATGGAGAGTTGTAGAAAATAGGATTAGGAGAAAGTTAACCACAAGAAAATCACAAACTTGTGATTGGTTAAACGGTCATTCAATCCCCAGTTGGAAAAGTTAACCGACAACGTTTTTGTTTTAAGTTACCTTTTATAAAGTTGAGGAATTTATTTAAGAGATTTTCTAAGAACGTAAGGAAATATACTTACTTGTCGTGTAGACTTTCATTCCTTAATAAATTTCTACCACAAACCCATCTTTCACTCCAAATGGTAACAAAACTCAAAAATATTTTATTTATCCTAATTGTATAAGGTTCTAAATATTACCACATACCATTTATATTAGGAAAACTATTTTGTAATAACCAGGGACTTCCTGTAGGCTAGTGGTAGGTAATAAAGGCCTGTCACACTATAGTTGTGGGTTCGATTCCTGCAGCTTTGTCCGACGCGACGGGTTATGCCCCACCCTACAGGTTGTCCTTTTCCTAAAACTATAGTATTATAATATTCCAAAAATAATCTTCAGAAATGTTTTAACCTTAAACAATACTATCCAAAGATCAACTTAATCCATTCCAACCTTTATAGTTATCCAAAATACCTCCGTACAGACTTTCTCTAAAGGGTCCTTAAATTCCAAAATCAATTGTAACATTAGATTCCCTAAACAAAGTAAAGTTTCTCTTATTGTCACATACTAAAAATATGATTTCCTGCATCATATTAAAACCTTAATGATAACAACAAGTACTGCAGTACAATCCTTATATATATCACATTATTTTTATAACCAGAATATAATCCTTGAGTCCAAAAGCACCAATACATTAATTATTCCGCTTCAACTGTAGTAACAGCATAAGATTGTCCTTGATCCCTTGGCCTTTTCTGAGGTAAGTTTCCCTGACGCTTAGGACATTCATTTACATAATTCCCCATTTCCCTAAAATTTTAGCATTTAACATTGATAGCCTCTTTCTTTCCCTTGCAATCATGAGCCTGGTGACCTTTTTCTCCACATTTATAACAAACTCTCATTCCTTTTAGGCAAGTACCGGGGTGGTTCTTCCCACAATTATCGCATAATGGAAAATACTTATTTCCCCTTTTCCCTTTATCTGTCTCTTGTTCCACCGTTCTCTTATTCTCTTGCTTTACTTTGTTGTCATAAGACTTAAAGAATTCATTTTCTGTCTTGATAGCACATGAGACAATATCTTCATATGATGAGAAGGATTGTGATACTAATGCTCAACGGAGAAATGGTTTTAACCCATCAAAGAAACGATCAATCTTACTTCTTGGGTTACATATATAATCTGCAGCATGCCTCGCTAACCTTGTAAAGTTAGCCTCATACTTTGTGACATTCTCATCCTCCTTCTGCCTCAGACTCAGAAATTGCCTTTTCATATCTTCTCGATGGTCATGTGGAAAGTATTTTTCTAAGAAAATTTCTTTAAACTCAATCCATTCCATACTTGATACTTCTTCATCTTCCTTTGTGTTTTGAATCAGCGACCACCATTGATCGGCATCTCCAGTGAGGCGGTAGACTGCCATGACAACCTTCTCCCTTTCGCTACTCCCCAAGGCGTGGAATATTTTCTCTAAGGATTTTATCCATTACTCAGCTACTAATGGATTTGTACCCCCATTAAATGTTGGCGGTTGTTGCCTCATGAAGCGGTCTAACATTGATCCTCCACGTTGCGGATCAGGGTGCTCCATACGAGTAAGGTTATTATTCATAACCTGAGTGAGTTGTCCCAGTATGGTAATAAGTTGATCAGCACTAGTTGTATCTCCAGATCCACAATAATTATCTTGAGAAGGAGGGAAATCCCTACACGGAGTGCGTTCATTGATATGGTTTCCATTCCTCCCACTAGGCGCCATTTCTAAACAATGGCATAAACTAGATTAGTTTATGAATCAAAATACATAATTCCATACTTGTAAAATACTTAACATAAATTGAAATATTTATGGATATAATCCATAATCATAAAAATGTTTTCTTTGAGTAAGTATATACTTGTAACCCTTCATAATGGTTTGTAAAGAAAATGATAATTATCCTAAGCATATCCCTCGGGAGTGTCGTAACCAAGAGTGCAGCAAGGCCCGTTGTCGTGCACCAGTTCCCGTTTGAGTCTAGCTCAAAGCGGTGTTTTTGGGTTTCACCCCTAGGTACATATGTGTCAGAGCTGCCTCTACTTGCTCGTATCCAGACACGGATGTATTTCTTGGAAAACTCACAAAATCTCTATAATACCAAAATTCAAGGAAGTTCTTCTATACTAATCCTCAAAGTCTATCTTTGGGCTAGGTGCTCTAATCAGATTTTATCTAAATCTAGCTTCCAAGGTTAGTACTAAACTGCCTCTGATACCAACTGTAACGCCCCGACCCCAGCTACCCAGAGTCGGTGCATTACTTCGTAACATTGTCATGATCACAAAAGATCAAGTCTCGAAAGACTGATTAGTTTAGTAGCCTTGGAAACACTAGATACATTCATAAATGTTACATTACATCATAAAGTGAAAATATATAATAACAAAGTCTCCATAGTCCACAATCATATCCTCTTCTGACTATCCCTGCAGGTCATTCATAAAATACTTCTTCACATCCTGGAAAATATTAAAACATTGAAAGGGGTGAGCTTAGATGCTCAGTAAGGATAACAATATTGCGGAAGCTTTCGTAAATAAACATTAACATTTAAGGAAATGTATAACTAAAACAAAATCCTTTTTAAACTTTAACTTCAGCATAATATGGCAAAAATAAAATTAAATAATGCCATTTACTTACTCACATGGATATTCTACTAGTTGAATAATAACATGCAATATCAATAACCACTTTCATAATGATGGAATGAATAATGTCAGACTATCATAACCACGTAGCCAACACCTCGTGCCAAGACCACAAATAATATTTTGTCAAGGCCTCATGCCAAGACACTAGTTTGTCTCATGAGACCTACCGATGCATCGAGGAGCTATAGCGGGCTCCACCCGTCACTTATTAAGTCCAATTCATTCCTCATATGAATAGGTTGAAACATATCATAAACCATAACATAATCGTATCACATAAAACATGCATAAAGGAAACATAACATTTCCACATTTCAATACCAAAATAAATGAAAGTTAAAACTTTGTATTTATTTTTCATTTTAAAAAAAAGTTATGGCTTGTAGAGGAAGCCGAAACTCAAATAATGGTCACGGCGGCGGAGAAGTCGTTGTTTCCGCATACGTACGACAAGAAAACATTCCTTTTTGTAGTTTAGTAAAACGCTTTGTATAAAAAGATTCTTGTTGAATAAACGTAAAAGTCAAAGGGGTTTATACACCGTATAAAAGAAAGTTGTGTATAAAACAAAATATGCCTCAATGAAAGGAGATTGAGACGAAGTCCTTACCAAGATCTTTTTTTTAATAAAATAGATCTATTATGTGAATTCAATATAAGTACACATAAATAAATTACAAATATAAGATAGGATATAATAATATCATAACATAATTTGAAAGTAGGAGATTAACCCAAAGAATGGAAATTGGGTTAAGAAATTCCCTTACCTCGTGTCTGACTTGAATCGACCGCTCTTTAACCTCCTGAATAATAAACTAGAGTTAATACCTACCTGCTTAAGAACCTTTTTCAAGTTCATTATTCCTTTTATATCACTTATTACCATGTTATGAACATTATGTAATTATTTAAGTTAATAACGGTCGTTTTTTCGATCTTAGGTACTTGAGTCAAAAATAAAATTCTTATAATTACACTTTGTTCATGTGGTAAAATATCCATATATCCATAATTATATTCATGATTTAGATATAATATACATCATATATATCCAGTATATACATTCATTTATAATATTACATAACATTTAGAGGTAAGAAATGAAATGCACCATTCATGGAGAAGGTAAGTTGTACGTACGTATGAACGCTACTTTCATTTCTATTTCGTATTTAATGGAATGAAGTTATAATTATATAAAGTTATAATATAATTCCAGTATAATATAATGTATAATACCATTTACTCCATCCTTTATACATCCCACATATGGCATTAACGATTCAAATCACTTTGAGGGGGCGGTAGTCCGCACTTCCTAAACTGAAATTATCGCGTTTACCCATAATGGAAATCATAAAGTATTCCATAAATGAGAAATACAGAAGCATAAGGAAAAAATAAACATAATATATATATCATATATGAAAATATTGTCATCAAAATGTCCACCATTAGAGGTGTTAAAAGAATATTGAACAATCATCGTTTCGTGAGGCAGTATTTCGCCACTCACATAAATAGTATGTTCTTTAACCATTAGACGAAGGTGTCTGTAAGTGTAAACCAAATAATTTTAATAACAACATCCTAGTATATTTTAGATACTGTTTTTGTTACAAAATAAAGGAATAAAAAGTGTTTAATGGGTTGTATAAGCAAAATAAAACAAAACAACATTAGAGAAGACATTACCTTAAAATCGGGTAACTCTTTTTGATTTGAGCCAAAGGCTTCCTTGGGAAGACTTCTTCCCAAAGTGAGGCTTCTAAGAGTAATAGAGGAAAGTTGGGAGAGTATTTGGGCAGAGTTTGGCCGATCCAAATGGCTTGAAAGTTTGAATAAGGTGGTAGTGGTGGGGGCCTTTTATAAGAGGAGAAAAGGGGCACTCTTGAAAAGATTGGAATGTTACTTTATTATGAAATGATTTTCGGATTATAAAGGTCCCACAATGATATAGTTCGAGTATAAGGTGATAAGGGTTCGAAATATACTCATCCAATAGGTATTTGACAAGTTTAAGCCTTATATTTTACATTATCTTTTCATTTTATTTAAATCGTTAATTAATGAGGTAATCGCTGCATCATCATGGTGTAATAAATAATATAATTTATTTAATGTTTAAAAATTATAAAAGAAATATCATGATGTAGGAAATCTTTTTATCTTTCTAATTAATATTTATAGTAAAAAATATGACTTGTATAACCCCATTTAAAAATTGTTTTAGTAAAACAACTCATGTTTGTGACATTTTTATTTTAACATTAAATAAAAAGTTTTTAATGTCATTTCCCTACCAAAGTGGCTCCATGGGGTCCCCAAGTTGACCCATGGTTTTTATTGGTCGGCCATGACTCATACAATAGGGGTAGGACAAGTGTCAAGGTCATTTCCTATTATTATAACATTATATTTACCTTAAATTTCACTAATTACCTTTAATCGCGATTAATTAAACTTAAAAGTTACTATTCACCAAAAAAATTATTTTAATCCCATTGAACCACATTTTACTTCCTAATGACAACCATGTATGTTGGATTTTTTAAAATCAAATCATAGAAGTGGTAATGTTTCATTTAAATGAAAAATCAGTTTTTTAACTACCACTTAGTGGTTTCACTATTCATCAAAAATTGAAGTTTTTCAGAACAATGCCAAAATTTCACCCTAAGCTATAATTGATAATCTGAATCCAAAAATGATGTATATTTTGCAAAATTCCAAACATATAAGTTGAATTAATTAATTTTATAATTAATTCATGTTGTCACAATAAATAGCGTGTTTTTAAGAAACATTATATATCAAAAGATTGACAATTGTTTATCTCTAATTTTAAAGTGAAATTAATTCTAATGACCACCATTGGATAAAATAGTAAAAATATATTCTAATTATACTTTAAGACCACTCAATAGTATAATTTATCACTATAAAATATTTTGATTAAAAAAGTTGTTTTTAAGTATTTTTCACTATTCTTAAAAAATTGGATGTTCTCAAAAAATTACAAAAAATTCAACTTTGGATAATTTTGATATTCTGAATAAAATTTATATAATTTCAAAAAGTGGGTATTACTATTCATAACTGCTACTTTGATTGGCCACGGCGTGTTAGAATCTCGAACTTGCGTACAATGCAAGCTATTGCATTATTGAAAGAGAAGTGTATCATGAAAGCTTGGGGTGTTACAATGAATTCTTTATATTTTTCTTTGGGATATGAGGAATTTAATTGAATTTATACCTATAATATTGCATTTGAAATTTGGGATAATTTAGCTATTTCTCATGAAGGAAAATCCCATGTCAAAGAAATGTGCCTAAAAAATTACACTATTAAATATGATACTTTTAAGATGAAAATTTATGAACCTATTTCTAATATGTATCTCAGAATTAATGAGATCGTGGACACAATTAATTCATAGGGGAAACATGCTTCTAATAAAGTTTAAGTGATTCACTTGTTGATCTATCTACCATATAGATGGAGAGGCACTTCAGTGTCAATTCGAGAGTCATGTGATGTAAGAAAGTTAACTATTAAGAAGATGATAGGAAATTTGATGATGTATTAGGAATAAATCATGTGAATAGATAAAATAAATATGAACCAAAAAATAAATCTATATCCTTCAAAACAAAAAATTCCAAACAAAATTAGAAAATCCCAGATGAGAGTTCAAGTGACGAATAGTTAGTTACTGATAGTGATGAATAAATAGCTCACTTGGCCAAAAGATTGATGAAATTTTACAATAGGAATAAGTTATTTAAGAAACCTAGTTATAAAATAAAATATAAGAAAAGGGGTAAATGGAGAATGGATTAGAAGAAGTATGATTCTACAAATGAGATAATCTACTATGAATATAAGAGGAAAGGTCATGTCAAAGATGACTGTCATAAGCTGAACTTCAAGAAGAAATGTGATGATAAAGATAAGAGATAAAATAAATCCCTAAAATCAAAGTGGATTTCTTAATAAGATATCTCAAGTGACGTAGACTCAACCCAAGAGGTTAATCCTGATGGATCTAACATGTGTTTTATGACTAACACATTTGGGGTATCTAATGTATTTCATCAATCTCATATAAATATTTCCAATGATTATAAAGATAAAAAAAATGATGAAAATATGTATAGTGAGGAAATGTTTAAATATTTTAATATGCTTGATTATAATTTGAATGAACTCAAGGATAAACACAAGATTTTGATGAAGAAATATGTCTTGACTGATAGTTTTAAAACTAATCTTGTTATTGATATGGATAAAAATGTTCAACTATTAAAAGATAAGAATGAGTTGAAATTTTCTAATGAGTAGTTAAATAAAGGCCAAGAATGATTAACCAATGGATGAAATACTATTACTTTGATGATTGGAAAGAAAATTTCTCCAAGATACACTACTAGAATAGGCTATCAACCTAGATAGAGGAGGACTATTAAAAATATTTTTATTCCTAGTTCATGTTATAAAAAATATTTTACTAGATTTTAATATTTAGTACATAATAATGTTTTCATTTCTAAAAGTTAAACATATTTTTATAGGAAACCTATTAAGAAATTATTGGATCCTAAATATTTGATTATTAAGATTTATGTACCCAATAAGGTTTGGGTACAAAATTCATTTTGGGTGTAAATTTTTTTTGCAGGTAAACTTCTTAATAAATTCCACTAAGAACTTATGGTATCTAGATTTTGGCTATTCTAAACACATGAATGAGGATTATTCAGGTTTCAAGAACCTGATAAAGGTTGATGGTGTTCATTCCACTTTTAGTGACGATACCAAAGGGAAAATTATTAGACTTGGCTAAATAGGTAATTCTATCACTATTTTAATTTCTAATGTTTTATTCGTAAATGTATTAAGTTATAATATACTTATCATCTCATAGATATGTGATGATGTTTTTCATTTTTACATTTGAAAATAATGCATGTAATGTTTTTAATTCAAAAGATGTGTTAGTTTTTACTACTTTAAGAAATGATAATGTTTATGATATTAATTTATATTTGTTATTTTATTCGAATATTTCTTATGTAAGTTACTTTCAAAAAGAATCTTGGTGTTGGAATATAAGACTATTCCATTGTAATATTCATTCACTTAGAAAGATAACTAGGAAAGCGTTTGTCAAAGATATATGTAAACTAGTATTCTAAAATAATAAATTCTATAATCCTTGTCAAAAATGGAAACTCACAAAAATATATTTCAAATAAAATAAATAAGTTTCAACTTATCTACCTCTATAGTTGGTTCACATGGACTTGTTTGGAACTTTTATATTTTATAGCCTAAATGGGTAAAAGTTTGTTTATGTTCCTGTAGATGAATTTTCTAGGTGTACTTGGGTATTGTTTCTAGCCCACAAAAGTGGTGCCTATTCCTATTTTACCAAGTATTCTAAATCTATAGAAAATATTAGTGGAATTATAATTAAGTCCTTAAAAAGTGATAATGGACATGAGTTTGAAAATCAATACTTTGAATCTTTTTTCTCACAAATGGATATAATCATATTGTTTCTTCTCCGAGGACTCTATAATAGAATGGTGAAGTGGAAGGATAAATTGAACCCTTCAATAAATTTATTATACTGTGATCAATGAGTATGACTTACCTGTTTATTTTTGGGGTGTGACTTTGAATATATCTTGTTATATAATCAATAGAGTTTATATTAGACCTATCTTAAAGAAAAATCCTAATGAATTAGGCAATTTTAGAAAACTAAAGGTTATTTAATTAATAGTTTTGTTTGAAAAGTATTTATTCCTAATACTACAGATAATATTGATAAATTTTTTTACAAGAGTAATGAAGGAATTTTACTTATCTATTCAACTTATAGTAAATAATATAGAGTGTTTAATAAAAGAAAAAATATTTTAGGAGAATATATTCATGAAATGTTTGATGAAACTAATCAACATGATCCTAATACCCATTCATAAAACCTTGAAGATTATATATCAAATTTTAATATCAATGAGAAACCTTATGGAATTTTAGTGAATCAAGAATAAAAATCATCAAGTTCTAAGGAAAAAATAAATCTCGAACCTCGAGAAGACAATTAAATATCCATCCCTTCTTTTCTTTGAAATGTTAGGACTCATAGATACCATAATATAGATATTGTAGTTGGATACCTAGATAGAGGAACACAAACTAGAGGTTCTCTTATAAATATGGTTGAGTATAAAGAATTCTTGTTAGAACTTGAATCTAAGAACATCAATGATGAAATTAATGATGAATTATAGGTGATATAAATGAAATAAGAACATAATAAGTTTAAAATAAATAATGTTTGGTAACTAGTAGTTATACCAAAATACACTCTAACGATTGGAAGTAAGTGGGTGTTTAGAAAAAAAATTATTGAGTCAGGTGCTATATTCAGAAATAAATATTGATTGGTTTCATAAGGATATTTTTAGGAAGAGGGTATTGTCTATGAGGGAACCATTTCACCAGTTTCTAGATATGAATCCATAATATTATTTCTTTATTATGCAGCACATTTGTATTTAAAAATATATTAAATGGATATCAAAAGTGAATTCTTAAATTGTTATATAGTTGAGGATTTTTTTGTTGAACAACCCCTGGATTTGAAGATCCTCATTTTCAAAATCATGTATTTAAATTAAAAAAAATAATTATATGGTTTAAAATAATATCCTATAGCTTGGTATGATAGGATAATCTCTTGCTTAATTATCAAGTGTTTTAAAAATGTATAGATGATCCTACTCTTTTTATAAAAATAATTTCAAAAGTTGTTCTTGTAGATCTAATTTATTTTTTTATTTTACTTTTTTATATTCTAAAAATTATTTGTGTACTGATTTTTCAAAGTTGATTCAAAGTGAATTTGAAATTAGTTTAATGGGAGAAATTAAATTATTTTTTGGTTTTCAAAATTTTTTCAAAATAAATATGGAATTATTTTAAATGAAAGTAAGTACACTAAAGTGATTTTAAACAATTTTGTTTTGGATATCCCTAAAAGTTCTGACACTCCCATAATTACTACCTATAAGTTGGATCTTGATGAAACTAGAAAGTCCGTAGATCAAAAAAATTATAGAGGCATGATTGGAAGCTTGTTGTACTTAACTACTAGCTGACCATATATTATGTAGTGTGTGTATGCATGATCGTTTTGAAGAAAATCTTAAGGAATATAATTTTCATACAGTTGAAATAACTTTCAAATACCTCAAGTATACAACCAATTTTATATTGTTCTATCCTTGTGGGAAAAATTTTATTTTGTGAGTTATTCAGATGCAGAATTTGTGGTTGCAAGTTAGATAGAAAAATAACTTCTAGAACATGTCACATTTTGGGAAATTCACCAGAATATTGGTGTAGAAAAATATTTTTTTCACATTCTGTTATGGCGGCTGAGTACATAACTGTTGGAAGTCTTTTTACAAATTTTGTGGAAGAAACACACTTTACAAGATTATAGGTATCAATTTAGATAATTCCCTTTAATTTGTGACAAAAAAAGTGTGATAAATATTTTCATGAATCCTATGTCTCTTTCTAGGAAAAATCATATCAATGAAAGACACCAATTTTTGAGAGATCATTTCCAAAATGGTGATATATCTCTAGAATTCATAAGAACTGAACATCAGCTTTCAGATATTTTTACCAATCCCTTTAATTATGATAGATTGAACTATATAAAACAATAACTTGGTATGATAAATGTTGGTTAATCTTTTATCTTTTGGATGATCCACCGTAGGAAGATCCACCATTAGAAGATCCACTGTTGGAAGATCGACAATTAGGTGATCCACCATTGGTGATCCACCATTTTTGATCCTCTATTGGTGATCCACTATTAGAATATCCACTATTGGTGATCCACCATTGGTTGATCCAACATTGGTGATCCATAATTGGGTGATCCCCCATTGGGTGATCCACCATTGGGTGATCCACTATTGGGTGATCCACCATTGGAGAGATCCACAATTGAGTGAATCTACTAGTCAAGTCTCTGTTTCTATTAAGATACCAGTCCTATTTTCTAAGGTAAATTTTTTATTTTATTTACCTATTTATATTTGATTATATTTTCAATTTCAAATACCTAAATGATAAAATTTAACTTAAATCCAATGTGGGAAAAATCTCGCTCGCACTTGCCCTTTTATCCATTTTGACTTACTTTCTCTCCCAACCATCAACCTTCCTCACTCTCTTCCTTCATCATTCAATTTAGTGTGATGGTGTGAGTTTTTTTATCATCAGTGTTGTCTCTAGAGGGATCACATCATGAAAATAAATATCATGGAGAATAATTTTGTACTATAGTTGAACAGAATAATCCTCAACTAGTGACTGAAGTTGTTGAAAATAAATAAATAGACATAGAATGGATGATGTCATGTAAGTCATTGGTGATTAAGGTGATTCAAGACCAAGGATGGTTATTTTTTTCCTAATAATGATCAACCATTTTAGCTGAGGTTGGTTCACCAGTTTTACCAATATGTAGAGTACATATTTGGTGAGAAGAGATATGTTATTTAAAGTATGGTAAATGGTAAAGAGATTATATTTTCTTTAAAGAAGTGGGATGTGTGCATAAATGTACCTCATCGAGGTATCTCTGATGACTATCAACGTTTTTACTGGGTGATTGTGAGCTATTTGCGTATGAAAATACACTATTGGGTTGATGGTGAGTGTGGACTCTTGTTTAAATTTATTCCACATATGCTATATATCAGGAAAGGGAACTTTAATACTATGAGGTATCAAGATGTATTTGTTTTATTCCTTATAAAATGATGAAATAAAATTAATATGTATATATATTTTATGGTGCACATTATGGAGTTGTGAAAGTCCTCTACCAACTAAAATTCATTGATATATCCTAATATAATCTTGTCTATATTTCATGCTAAGTTATTGGTTGATAAGAATGAATAAGTAAAGGCAAAATGTGGTTTTTTATGTTTAAGAAAAATTACCTATAAAAAATGAAGGACAACAAGAATTCATGGATGAAGAAATTTTTTGAGGATAATGACAAGATTTATGAGGATTTTAATACTACAGAACACTCTACAATATATATGAATGTAGTGGACCATGTATTGGATCTAGATGAAATTATGTTTTATTTAGATGAGGAATTAGAAGAATAAGTAGTAGAAGATGAAAATGATGTTGTTGTTTTTATTGAATAGAGAAGTGAACTATATGTGGTCAAGAGTCCATATGTATCATATGGAGTTTCTAGTACTTCTATTTCTCCCCCTACAAGAGAGATCCTATTCAGTGAAGGAAAAGAAGAGGATACTGAAGTCTAAGGAGAAGAATAGATTCAGAGTTCTTTTGAAAACTCAAAGTAGTGGATATATCTGATGGTTTTGAGGATGGGAATGGTATTGGAACTCATCACTTAGAATATCATTGTGATGATGATGATGATGATGTAATTGAGAGAGATTAGTTACATCCTTCTCTTATTGTTTTAGTTTTAGATAAGATTTTGGATAGACCAGGATCAGTTCACCCAATTGATAAAGCTTCCTCGGTTAGAGATAAGCCAAGGGAATATATTGAGGCTGAGTAATCCATAGGTTCTTCTATAAAAAATACAGTTCATAGGTATGAACATTCTTCCCCACATAAGTATGGAATTGCATCCAAGGGGGATCCATCTCCTAGTTCAAGGTTTCTTGGTATTTCTTACCTCGGGTTAGATGAAGATGGTGATAGTGATGATGATCATAGAAGTACAATAGATAATGGTGGAACTACTATATCGGTTGCGGAAAGATATCCAAAGTGATCTCTAGTAGAGTAAATTGTTGAAGCTGGTAAACTTCAAGATTTTCCTTCTGAGGCTTCAACTACTAGATCAAAGCATGTAGAGGTTGTCTTGCCTTATCCTGAGAGGGTTCATTCAACTCTACTTATTTATGCCTATGTTCCATCATATTTTTTACTAGATATGATTTAAAAGCTTTTAGAGAGTGGGCTATTCTTAATTTTAGTGGAGTAATTATATCTCAGGCTCCTACAATTACTCAGATCAGCTAAGTTGATATAAGGAACATCTTTGATCTAATAATATTTCATATTGATCCCAAAATTATTTTAAAGATTCATGAAGTTGAGATTGGGAATAGAAGATTGGTTGATAAGATGGGATAAATGAAGTCTATCATGGAGAGGATGAGTTCTAGTTTTGGTGGTACTCAGGAATCTTTTTTGGATATGTTGGAGACTCTTTCACCTACTATTGATTCTACATACACTTCTCCACCTCCAACCCCTTCTGTAGATATTGAGATGATAAGATCTAATGTTAGAGAGGAGTTACATTCCATCAAGGGTGATATAACTTCATCTCATTTTTAGGACCTTCATAAAATCAGACAACATGATGAGAATATTTAAAAACTAGTTATGAAGTGTCTGAACGAATCTATAAGTGATTGGAAAACCATCACTAAGGATATCAAATACTACCTTTCCCAAATTTATAAAAATCATGATTTGAAATATTTTTTTATTTTCTAGATGAAAACTTAAGGATGACTCTTGTGAATAGGGCCTTCAAAGAACTAGTAAATCAACTTAAATTCTTGGACCCTCTACTGAAACTGTTTATGGAAGAGAATAAACACTTCTTCACTATAATGGAAAAAGGTATAAATATCATTATATACTTCATGAATATGATGAATCTATTCTTGTATATATCTGTTATAGTAGTAATGGAACTTGGGGCTATCCCTATGTCATCTTTCACCTCTGCAATATACTCTTCTCCACTACATCCTTAGTTTCAGCCTTTAATCATCTCTCCAACTAAGGCTGTTTGGATCCTTAGGACAATGGTTATTTTAGAGCTTCCAACATCTACATCTCCACCCTAAGCTTCTACCATAATGCATCTGGCATATGGAAAAGGAAAAAACCATGTAAATCCAACATCCTATGGATATGAGAGTGATTCATAACAGGATTACTCTTTTATAGGGATTATATTTTTTCCCTGTATTAATTTTTGAGTTTTAATCCAACGAATTATGTATTTTAATATAGCTCCACCGATATTATACTTCCATTACTTCTTTATATATTTCAATGTACTTATTATATTAAACTTTTGATAATCCCAATAGGAGGTAAATATATTTGTGGAATTTAAGTTAAATTTATTTTCCTTATGTTTAATATTCAAACTTTGTTTCAATATTTAACTGTAATATCTCAAATTCAGAATTTGAAATGATAAGTAAATCATTACTTTTCTAATTCATCTATTTATTCCTACATTTGTTTTTATATATATGGTTATAAAATTCCATGATTTGTGATCATCAAGAAGGGGGATATTTTTGGTACCTCTTTATTTTAATGCTCACAAATCATGATTATTATATTTCTTATATGCTTAATGTTTTATAATAGTACAATGTTTTGTAATGAAATTTGGCTAAGTACAAATATACCATTAGTTATGGAGACATACCATCAGTTCAAGAAATCTAACGTTAGTAGTGATGATCCACCATTAGTTCCCAATGATCTATCGCTGGATATGATGGTCCATCATTAGTTAAAAACCATATACTTGTGAAGTGTACTACTTCTAGAGTTCTACTACCTTCAGACATGTGATACCGCAAAACATGTGCTACCACCAAACATATAGTACCGCTAGACATGTGCTACCACTAGATGTATACTACCATTATATGTTTTATACCTCCAGAAATTTTCTACAACCAAACATGTGCTACTTCTATAAATATTCAACCTTCATATGTGTTACCACTGGCTTGTCATATCATTAGTCTATGCTACTTTTAGTAAGCTACTGTCAAGTTTCTACCATTACTGTTTTGAGTTTCATTCAAATTTAAATCCTCTAATGGTTAGTTTAAGGAATTTAATATTGGAATTCTCATGTGGATTTATTAATGATTATTCATAAACCACTCCATGGATTCATTAATTACTGAGTTGGAGGTTTCCAGATTTTTTTCTCATTATAAGGATCCCGTATTTCATTATTATTAATCTTCAATAGATATTTGTACCTAGAGAGCTATGTATTCCAAAAAACACCCTTATGCGTGTTCCCAGGTCTTAAATTCTAATATACATGTGAGTGTGTGAAAGAGTAGAATACACATAAGAATAATAAACTTTCGTGCAACAAATCAATATACTAATGTGGGTGTTTTTCTAAGCATATACAAATAGAAAACAGAACATGGTGACTTTTTATTTTTTGAAACATTCATAGAAACTTATTTGAGATCACTTCCAAGACATATTCAAGATCCTATGAAGAACTTAAGAATCATAGACCGAGTATCATATTTTTTCTCATATCTTCTCATTTGATCTCTCTCTTTTACACTTTATATTTGAGAAGTGTGTTGTACTACTCTATTATTTGTACACACAGTCTGTTGTGCTTTAATGCACTACAACAAAATCACGATTTAGCGGCGGTTTTTTCGTTTCGCGACGGTTTGAACCGCTGCTAAATCGATTGGCGGTGATTTTGAAAAACCGCCACTAAATCGTGCGTCAGGAAACTATTCACGGTGGTTTTGAAAACCACCGTAGAACGTTTTGTGGTGGTTTTTTAGCGGCAGTTTAAACCGCCGATAAATGATTTAGCGGCAGTTTTTTTATTTTTTTTATTTTTTATTTTTTATTTATTTTTATTTATTTTTTATTTATTTTTTATTTATTTTATTTTATTTTTTACTTTATTTATTTTTTATTTATTTTATTTATTTTTTATTTATTTTATTTATTTTTAATTTTATTTATTTATTTTTTATTTATTTTATTTATTTTTAATTTTATTTATTTATTTTTTATTTATTTTATTTTATTTATTTTATTTATTTTATTTTATTTATTTTCATATTTATTTTATTTATTTTCGTATTTATTTTATTTATTTATTTATTTCTTCGTATTTTATTTATTTATTTCGTATTTATTTTATTTATTTCATTTAATTCGTATTACTTTATTTAATTTATCCATGCATGCATGCTCATGCCCATGCAATATAAAGAAATACGGCGTTTGGTGAGATTTGAACCCCTAACCTCTTGCATATTTTCCAAAGACTTTACCACTCCAGCAAACTCGTCTTGTAGTTAATAAACAAATTTTAATATACTTATATATACTAATTGAAAAAACAAATAATACATAACTAGTAGATATAAACTCAATAATAATTAAACAATAAGCAATAATCAATAATTAATAACTAATAATTAATAATTAATAATTATTGATTTATTAGTTATTTATTGAGTTATTTATTATTATTTTCTATTTATTATAATAAATAACAAATAAATTCAAATAATATTTACATAAATTATAAAATTATGAAAATAAAATAATAAAATAATAAAATTACGAAATTAAAAGAATAAATAATAAATAATAAAGAATAAATAATAAAGAATAAAGAATAAAGAATAAATAATAAATAATAAATAATAATAAATAAGAAACAATAAATAATAATAAATAATAATAAATAATTAATAATAATAAATAATAATAAATAATAAATAATAAATAATTATAAGTAATAAATAATAAATAATATATAATAAATAATATATTACAAATAACAAATAAAAAATAAAAAATAATAAATAATAAATAATAAATAATAAATAATAAATAATAATAAATAATAAATAATAAATAATAAATAATAATAAACAAATAATAAATAATAAATAATAAATAATAAATAATAAATAACAAATAATAAACAATAAAGAATAAATAATAAATAATAATAAATAATAAATAATAAAAAATAAAAAATATAAATAATAATAAACAAATAATAAATAATAAATAATAAATAATAAATAATAAATAATAAATAAAAATTAATAATAGATAATAATTCATATATAATAAATAATAAATAAAAAATAAAAAATAAAAAATAAAAAATAAGAAATAAAAAATAAGAAATAAGAAATAATAACTAATAACTAATAAATAAAAAATAATAAATAACAATAATAAATAATAATAAATAATAATAATAATAAATAATAAATAATAAATAATAAATAAGAATAATAATAAATAACACACAATTAATGATTATAATTAATTAAAATAATAATAATAAATAATAAATAATAAAAAACAATTAATAATATATAATAATACATATATAATAAATAATAAATAATAAATAATAAATAATAAATAATAAATAATAACTAATAAATAAGAAATAATAAATAATAATAATAAATAATAATAAATAATAATAAATAATAATAAATAATTAATAATTAATAATTAATAATTAATAATAATAATTAATAACACATAATTAATAATTATAAATAAATAAATAATAAATAATAAATAATAAATAATAAATAATAAACAATAAACAATAAATAATAAATAATAAATAATAAACAATAAATAATAATAAATAAATAATAAATAATAATATATAATGTATAATATATAATATATAATATATAATATATAATAAATAAAATATTTTCAATAATAATAATAAATAATATATAATATATAATATATAATATATAATAAATAACGAGTAACAAATATTATTATTGATAATAATAAATAATAAATAATAAATAATAAAAATAAATAATAACCAATAAATAAGAAATAAGAAATAATAATATTAAATAATAATAAATAATAATAATAAATAATAATAATAAACAATAAAAATTAAATATTAAATAATAATAATAATTAATAATAGATAATTAATAATTATAAATAAAAAAATAATAAATAATAAATAATAAATAATAAATAATAAATAATAAATAACAAATAATAAATAATAAATAATAAACAATAAACAATAAACAATAAATAATAAATAATAAACAATAAATAATAATAAATAAATAATAAATAATAATATATAATATATAATATATAATATATAATATATAATATATAATATATAATATATAATATATAATATATAATATATAATATATAATATATAATATATAATATATAAAATATTAATAATAATAATAATAAATAGTATATAATAAATAATATATAATAAATATTAAATAACGAGTAACAAATATTATTATTATTAATAAATAATAAATAATAAATAATAAATAATAAATAATAAATAATAAATAATAAATAATAAATAATAAATAACAAATAATAAATAACCAGTAACAAATAATAGATAATAAATAAATTAAAGTATATTATAAATAATAAATAATAAATGAAACACATGAAAAAGTACGAAAAGGCATGATAAGGGATGAAAAATTATGAAAACGCATGAAAACAGATGGAGAAGCATGAGGAAGGAAGCATTAGAAAGCATGAGAACGCATGAAAACTCATGAAAACTCTGGAAAACCCCATAAGAATTCAACATAATCATCATAATAACCCACAAAAAACCATTGATAAAGATAACAAGTCATGGAAACCCAAATAAATAGTAATAAATGGAGCAATCGTTAAAACCCGTCAAAACGGTCATAAAGTGACAAAAACATTGGACTCACAATAACGGAGATAATATATGATCCGAGAGTCCGTTCCAGATCTGCGACCAGTCAAATCAAAGATCCTAAAATGATCTTAGAGCTGATAGATGAAAGAGGCCGAATGGACTGGCGGATCGGAAGTTATGACCATTTAAAAAAAACTGACGGGGAACAAGTGCTAGAAACGAGGCATCGAAAAATATAACAAACCCGATACCCACTAAGAAGGTCATAACTTATGATCCAGTATTCTATGTGGGCACCACGACCAGTCAAACTAAAGATCATGGAATGAACTACGATCTGGCAGGCAGAGGAGTCCGAACTGACATGCGGATCGAAAGTTAGGTTTGTTTGAAGACAAGGTCGACGGGACACTGGTGACTGAAACGGGGTTTTGGAGGCCTTTATAGGGGGTTTTGGGGTTGAAAAACACGACAAAAGCTTTCTCTCTTTAATTGGAGCGTATCTCTCTTCCCTGGCTTCGATTTGATATGTTGTAGAGCACAAACGGACACCCGGCGCGAAAGTTATGGCCGTTTGAAGTTAGAGAACTTTTTTCAACTTCTTATAACTCTCATATCTTCTGCATCTTAGACCGTCTCACGGTTTTGATTACACCTGCCTCTAGATCTCTTTTTGATCTTCTATTTGACTAGTCGTGGCGCTCTAACGGATGCCCGGATCAAAAGTTATGTTCGTTTTATTGATTTCGAGGTTTCTCATGTTTTTTTAATTTTTTCTTTTCATTTCCTGGCGGTTTGACCCAAACCGCCGCTATTTCGCGGTGGTTTTTTAAAAAATTGCCGCTAATCCTCGAAAAAAATAAAAATAAAAATAAATTTTTTTTACACATTTCGCGGTGGTTTTTAAAACCACCACGAAATACTGGCCCGAAAGCTATTTCGCTGCGATTTTTAAAACCGCCGCGAAACGCCTGTTTTCCTGTAGTGATGGGAGTGTTCTTGACACACACTCTCAACTACCTATTTTTATACCCATGAATATTTGGAAGAGGTCATGTGTGACCAATTTTTTAGTTTTCTTCCCATGTCTAACAGTGTAAGTGATATAGATCCAGGACAACCTATGTGATATTGTTTGTAAAACCTGATCTGGTTGTGTGCCTGATTATTATTATAATTATATTTTTTGAGGTGGGTTATTTACAAGTGGAGGGTATTAATTTTCAGCTTGATACCAAACCCCATTTTTATTTCTTCTATGTATTTCTTTTTTCTCTTTAATTCAGATCTAAAACTATATATGTTCTTTGAATTGGTAAAAAAAACTTATACTTCAATAGTTAGTCTTAACTTGTATTTATATAAAGGATTTGATTAAGTAATTTACTTTAAAAAGATAAATTAATTTCAAATATTATTTTAACTGATCCCTAATGCTTCTTTGATAAATTTTAAAAAAGATCAAACTTATATAATTATACTATGTTCATTAATTGGATGTTTTAAATTAATTTTTGGGAATTTTTTTTAAATCTTTTTAATAAAATTGTTTATTGGGAACTCAATTCATCCCCCACCTAAGTTAATCACTCTGATCAATAACTTGGAATGAACCTTTCTCTCTTTAGGGTTTAGGAAGGAGGATAGAGGATATATCAAATTCGAGTGGTGAATAATCCCTCTAAAATGAGCTATCTTTTTATTATATATTGGAAGTTAAACACCAAGAATGGGTTCCCCAACCCCCAAATATACGATTACCAGTAAATAATCTTGAAATGACAGGTTATGAAGAACCAACTACATCATAATCATAATTTATATTTTATCACCTACTTATAATATATAATAAATATATTACATGATAAAAATAAGTGATTAAATTGACTCGTAATTAGCTTAAAAATTAACTGAACCTTGAATATTAAAAGAATATTCATTCATATAATATTTTTCCATGTATTCACATAATACATTCTGAATATATTTAATAAATAAATTCAAATCCAATTAATATATACTCAAATAATAATGAATTTATTTATTCGTTGGTGATTTTTAATACTTAGATATCTTTAAGACCCCTATTATTGTGACTTTTTACTTTTACACACATAATTAAATGATTTTAGGCATATTTAAACACCATATTACAAGCCATAGATCATAAAGTCTAGTGTCTTGGAAGACTAGGTACATAAAACTGAAAACATGGGACTAAATAAAACATTTATTTATTTAATCTTTATAAAGAGCTCTTAAATTCCATTGTACTCATAAATATTCATAGGATAACCTAGGGATAACATGAACAAAAGGATGATCTAAAAATCCTAGCAATGTAATAAACATAAGAATAAAGCTTTTGGACATGGGTTAGAAGGCATGGAATAATGATGTAAAAAGGCATAGAACATATGGAATCATAACATATAAATATGGGATCATATAAACATGGAGTAACAGTAATGTGGGATCAACATAAAACATGAATTTATCACGATTCAAGGCTCATTCCACATAAAGGATAACATGTCAAGGTTAACCACCATGATCGTTTCACATGGTAGCATGAGTCAAGGCTAACCACCAGGACCATTGCACATAACGTCTCATGAGACTCAACTTTACCCAATGCATTGGAGTTATATCTATGCGTACCCATAATAACATGTTCATTAATATTCTTTCCCCATATAAAATCATACATAATAATTCATACATAAACATAAGGGTTACCCATGTAAGGAATTGGGTATCATAATCATGTCATAAAGCATAACAAATGGGAGTATCATAAAAAGGTAATTGAAGGAAGGTAATTAGGTCATTCATGGAAAATAAAAGAGTATAATAGGCATATATCATGAAAAGGTATGTCAAATAGAAGTAATAACATGTAAAAAGAGTACTTAAAAAACGATAGAATTAAATCATTTCAGTGCGGTTAAAGGAATATATCAAAGGTCATTTAAAACAAAACACAGAAAACTATTTTATATAAAACCAGAAGTGAACTGAGAATGTTTTCATAATAAAAATAGTTGTATTAGAAAAATAATCATGGCTTAAAAATATATTATATAGTGTACTTGAAAATGGGTAAGAATTCGAGAAGTTCCCTTAAAACGAACTTGCTTATCGGGAAGAATTGAGGAGGGAATCATTCAAAAACATGAATATCCATGAAAGATAATGATGAATGGATCTTGATACATGATTTTTAAGAATATAAATATAATTTAATATATTTACATAAAAATAATATATATCTTCATTTGGGTAAAAAGAATTATAGAACAACCCGAAGGAATAATGGAGGATCGGGTATAATCCCTTACCTTACGTATGATGACATCCTTAACATGATCTTATTTTCCTGGAAAACCAAATTAAATTCATTAATTAATATTTAAATAACCTCTTATACATTTATTTGATTTTTTATAACCTTATTATGTTCATTCATAACCTTTTGGTTGGTTAATAGGTTAAATTTCATTGTTTTGGGAGTGTTTGTTTCCATGGTTTTCATGATTGGTTTACTTATATACATGTAAGGATAAACATGTAAGGTGATAATGGTTGTCCAAAATTGTAGTTATATGTTATTAGTGAACATAAATAATATTATATGGTTATAAAATTCATTTGTTTATTTTTAGTCAAGATAAATCATTATATAAAACTTTAATGATAACTGTTTTGGTTAATTAGTGGTTTTTGATCACAACGAACACATTTTGATTTATAAATTTATATCATGTGTAAAAAAAGATTATAGAACCGTAAATAAGACATACTGTGTATATTATATTCTAGTTCAACCATAAATATTGTTTCATGACTAGAATTTAATATGGTAATAGAAATTGAAAACCCGCCGTCCTTGAATGTGATAAATTAACACATCTTGGATAGTGTTTTCATTTCCAGTATAAAAGGAGGGGAATGGAGAGATGATGATGAATTATTCCATTATAATAAAAACATTATAGTTTATTAAAGTTATTATAGTTATCATAACATTTTTATGAGGAGAGTTGAGGAAAGAAAAGAAAAAGAAAGAAACCTGAAAGAAAATAAAATAAAAGGAAAGATGAATTTACCTCTTGAATATATCTTCCTTGAGAATCTCTTTAGGAGAGGGGTTTGGGTATTTTTATGAGACCAATTGATTCTGGACGTGTGATATGGTATTAGGGAGATATTTGAGAATAATTTGTACTAGGAAAATAGTTTGAGAGGTGTGAGTAGAGGAGGTAAAGAGGGGTGGTATTTATAGTGGAGGAGAGGAGGGGTTTCCCATTATTTTAATCATTAGTTTATTATTTCTCTAAATAATATGAATAGTATTGATTATTATGGCCAAAAACAGTAAATAGAGCATGTGAGGTCCAACCACTGGCCATTTACATCATCCATGACTCAAGCATGATGTAAAAATTCATTTATTTATCATTTATCGTAAATTATCGTACTTTACTGTTCACTAGAAAATCAAATATTTTAGAAAAATCACAAAAATTCATACTTAAAATTTTTCAATTCATAGAATCAAATAATGTTCTCCATTTTATGAAAATAATTTTTTAAATATGATAAATTTAATTTTTAATTAAAACCATAATTTACTTGAAAAATACAAATTTTAAAAATAAAAATGCATTTCTAACACTTTGAAAAATTAATTAAGGTGTCATTAAATTATCATATGATCATAAGACATAAAAATAATAATTTATTAATTACTTTTATAAAATTATTATTTTTTAATTTATTAAATTAATCATAAAATTGTAATTAAATATACATGACTTGCAAAAATACAAATAATTAATCAACAATTTTTAAAAAATTTATTTAGTTATACTAAGATATAATTAAACTTTTTTGAAACTTATAAGATGGATAAATTTTATTTATAAATTCATTGGTGAGGTTACTATTTCATTGGTTGGTTTACTATTTATAAGGGTTGCATCACTACTCTAAAGGTCAAGTTATTATTTCATCGGTAAATGTTCTTTAACTTCTAAATATACCTTTTTATTTCAGTAATTATTCATTTATAAGGTTTGTATTGCGTTCTATATGTAATCTTATGTGATTATACTATAAGACATAATTATAAGAAGGGAATTCCATTGATAAAATAGTGGGTCATTACATTCTTCCCCCTTATGAAATTTCTCCCTTGAAATTTCATTTTACATTATTAGCTGAAAACATGTGTGGGTACTTTTAATTCATTACTTACTCAAGTTCCCATGTCTCCTATTCGTACTTATGGTTTCGCTATAGTACTTTTACCAGGTGAGTATTCTTGTTATATAGAACTTTATATCTACAATCCAAGATCTTCACTGGCTGCTCCTCATAAGAAAGATCATTCTCCAACTGTACCACCTCTGAAGAGAGTACATGTGAATGATCTGATATGTACTTCCTTAAGACGAATACATGGAATAAATTGTGTACTTTTGACATGGTAGGTGTAATTTCTAGTCGATAAGCCACAAGTCCAACACAATAAAGAATCTTTATGGGGTCGATGTACCTGGGGTATACCTTTCCTTCCTTCCCAAACCTCATGAACTTCTTCAATAGAGATATGTGGAGGAATACCATGTCTCCAAATTTGAACCCAAGGTCCTATTGAAGATTGTCTACATAAATCTTTTTCATCTTTTGGATTACTTGAAGTACCATTGAATGTTTTTCACCTTCTCCACCATTTATTTGACCATTTTAGGTCCTAATAGATTACACTCACTGACTTCATCCCAGCACGCCAGTATTCTACACCTTTTCCCATAAAATTATTCATATTGAGCCATTCAGATGCTTGAGTGGAAACTATTGTTGTAAGTGAATTAAAACAGTGTCAGATGTTGTTCCCATCCTCATTTTAGGTTTATATAACATGATCTCAACATATATTCCAGTGTCTGAATAGTTCACTAAGATTAGCAATCAGTTTGAGGATGATAGGCCATACTGAAGTTCAGTTCGGTGCTTAGAGCATGATGGAGACTTTTTCAGAACTTAGAGGTGAATCTTGAATCTCTATCAGATACAATAGATAGTGGTAATTTATGCAGCCTTACCACCTCTTTGATATATATATATATATATATATATATATATCTGTGTGTGTGTGCATGCAAGTTGATCTAATGAGAATTCATCTCAAATTGTGTCAAAGTGAGTTGTCTTTGTAAGATGATCCACAATGACCCATATAGCATTGTTTCCTATAGATGTCCTTATATGTCCAATGTCAAAGTCCATAGTGACATTCTCCCACTTCCATGTTGGTATGGGTAATGGTTTCATCATCCCCTTAGACTATTGTCTTTCAACCTTCACTTATTGACATACCAGGTACTTTGATGTATCCTTCATTATCTCTGGATCGAATGGTACACATAATCATCTTCAATGGGTCATATTAAGCTCCTTCTGTGTGAATATATATTTTAGACTCTTGTGATCATTATATATCTCACACTTCTCCCCATAGAGATAATTCTTCCAGATTTTCAATGCAAAGATTACAACTGCTAAATCTAGATCATGTGTGGGATAATTTTTCTCATGTATTTTTAGCTGCCTTGAGGCTTAGGATATCACTTTATTATTTTTCATCAGTACACACCCTAATCCTTTGTTTGAAGCATCACTGTACACCACAAAGAGTTCTCTATTTGTTGGGAGTGTGAGTATTGGTGTATTAATAAGCCTCTATTTGAGCTCCTTAATGATTTCCTCACATTATTGAGTCCAAAAAAACTTCACCCCCTTCCATGTAAGTTTGGTCATTAGGTTTGAAAATCATTAAAAGTTATTCAAAAATCATAGATAATACCTGGTTAGACCCAAAAATCCATGGATCTCCATTGTAGATTTTGGTCTAAGACACTCTTCAATTGACTTTCTTGGAAGGGTCCACAAATATCCCTTTTCCAGCGATAACATGCCCCAAAAATGATAGTTCCTCTATCTTGAACTCACATTTACTATACTTTTCATAAAGTTTCTCCCTTCACAAATTTATCATCATAGTATTCAAATGCTCTTCTTGTTCCTCCTTACTCTTGGAGTATATCAGAATATAATTGAAAAAGACTACCACAAATTTCTCAATTTAATATCTAAAGAATCTATTCATTAGATCCATGAAAATTGATGGAGCATTAGTGAGTCCAAATAGAATCACTTTGAACTCACAGTGTCCATACCTCATTCAAAAGGAAGTCTTGGGAATATCTTCCTTCCTCATCTTTAATTGGTGATATCCTGACCGAAGGTCCACCTTTGAGAAATAACTGGCCGCATGAAGCTAATTGAAAAATTCATTTATTCTAGGTAGGGGATAATTTTTCTTTATCATAATTTTATTGAGCTCACTATAATCAATGTAGAGGTGAATTGAACCATCCTTATTCTTGATAAAGAGGACTTGTGCTCCACAAGGTGAAGCACTTGATTATATAATACCCTTTTCTAGATTCTCCTATAACTACATCTTTAGATCTTCCAACTCTAAAGCGGCCATTCTATATGGTTTCTTTGATATAGTTATAGATCTAGGAACAAGTTCAATTGATAATTTAACCTATCAATAATATGTAAGACTAGATAATTCTTTAGGAAATACATTAGTGTAGTCCCTTATAATGGGCATGTCATTGAGCCTGATTCTCGCATATGTCTCAATCATTTGAGCTAGACATGATTTCTCATAAGGTAGTAATATCCACACTTGAGACAATGATTATAAAGGAGATTCATCTTCCACCTTACACTTGTAAAAAATTGGTGGATTATTTGGGATGTGAAGAGTGAACTTCCTTTCCCGAAAGTAGATGTAGTCTTTGTATAAAGATAGCTAATCCATTCCCAAGATAACATTGAACTCCCATAAAGAATGTATGATGTGATTTTTTGAGAGGTTCAGTCCAAAAACATTAACTGGGGAGGAGTTATATACTATGGATGCAATAATTTCTCCATTTTATATTCTCATAGATAACTCAATCTCCAAATTTTGAGGTGGTGTTTGAATAGTTCTACTAAACTTTAATGATATGAAAGAATGAGTAACACCATAATCAAATAGTACATTAAATATTATTTAATGAATAACTAGCATACCTGTCATCACATAGTTGTTAGGATCCACCTTATTAGTAGTGATAATACAATCCATTCCATATTTCCTTGGAGGTTTTTTTTGATTGCCTCAGATAACCCTTGGATTAGGGAAATTGTTTGCATAATTACCATGTTCCTTGTAGATGTAACACTATACTACAGGCTAAGTGTTGATCTGAACCTTCCTTAATTTTTCCACATTAGGGGGATTCTTCGTATCCCTTCGACAATTCTTAGTAAGATGTTCCATTATTCCACATTTGAAGCAATACCTAGTTCCCTTTAGACTATTCCCAAGATGCTTCTTCCCATAATTTTTACATGTGGGATGTTCTGCCTTCTTTCCATCATGAAATTTATTTGTCAAACCACCCATATTAGAATCAATTTTACACTTTTTTTCACTAGGACCATGATACAACTGAGAGTATCTGATCTCCATTTCAACCTTTAGGGAACAAAAAATAATATCCTCATTACTGTCAAAGTCACGAATCACCAACACTTTTTATAGACTCAGTTTTAGTTCACTAAAGAATATATCCACCTTTATTTTGGTGTTCATGGAAAAGCTAGAGTCGTATATTTCAATCCTTGTGATGTTTTATTTATATGCCCAGATGGAATAATCTTTCTTTTCATTGATTCCAAGGAACTCTCTTTCCATATTAAGACATTGGGTTCAGAGAAAATATTTATTGATAAACATTTTCTTGAATTTCTCCCAATCCATAGAATCAATTTACTTCTGGGACTTTGTATTCTTGAGCAGTGTCCACCACTAATCTTCTTCCCCCAAAAAACAATAGGCCTCCCTCACAAATTTCTATTCATATAAGAACTGGTGGAAAGAAAATATCTTTTAAATGGAGTTAATCTACAATTTCATGAGGAGGGGATCAGAAGATCCACTAAACATGGGAGGAATTTTTCGCATGAAGGATTTGATGGAAACATTCTCTTTCTTTGGAGTAGGCGGGAGTTCCAAATGTTTGAAGCTATTATTCGTAACTTGAGCGAGATGAGAAAGTACCATCATGATGTTTTGAGCAGCAATTCCCATCATATTTTTCATATCATTAGGGAACTCTTCACATTCCTATCACATTGATTATTGGCACGCATTCTTATATTCTCCTCCATTATATAAGAAAAGAAATCACAATTAGGGGGCTCGAATACTTAGCTAAAAATCATAAAAGAAAACTTTGTATATAAAAGGATAAGATTTTAAAGGAAAATTATATCCTAATATATGATTACCTAGGTTTAAATCTTTTTTACCCTTGATCTGTTTCCTCAAATTAATTCTTATGGGTTTATTTTTTTTTTTGTTACCTTAATAATGTTTTGTACTAAGATTATTAATTTACCGATTAATATCCCCTAGGAATGTCAAACCAGGAATGTAGTAAGTCCCATTGTCGTGCACCAGTTCCCATTCAAGTCTAGATCAAAGTGGTTCTTTCAATTTTTATCCCTAGATACATCTTTTCTAGAGCCACATCCAGTTTTTCATGTCCAGACAGTGATGTATTTTCTTAATAAACCGCTTACTCTATACATAACAAAATTTATGGATGTTTTCTCTACTTAGTACTATCTACATGGTTATTACTAAAGTGATCTATTCCAAATCTTCAAAAATAACTTGACCATCCTATGATACCAATTATAGAGACCCTATCCTTTTACACATATCATTACAAGATTTTAGGCATATTTAAACATCATAATACAATTCAAGGATTGTAAAGTCTAGTGTCTTGGAATACCAGGTGCATAAAACTAAAAATATTGGACTAAATAAAACATTTCATTATTTAATATTCATGAAGAACTCCTAAATTCTATTATTCTTTTACATCTTCATAGGATAAATTGGGGATAACATGAACAAAGGGATGAACTAAAAATGCCTGCAAGGGAATATACATAAGAATAAATCTTTATCACATGGGTTAGAAGGCATGACATAGTGATATAAAAAGTAATGGGACATATGGAATCATAACATATAAACATGGTATCATATAAACATGGAGTCATAGTAAGGTTACAGCAACATAAAACATGACTTTATCATAAGTCAAGGCTCATTGCACATAACGGGGCACAAGTTAAGGTTATCCACCATGACTGTTGCGCATGGTAGCACAAGTTAAGGCTAACCGCCAAGACTGTTGCACATAACATCTCATGAGACTCAAATTTACCCAAATAATTGGAGTTATATCTGGGAACACTCATCATAATATGTTCATGAATATTCTTTCCACATATAGAATCATACATAATCAATCATACGTAAACATAAGGGTTACCCATGGTAAGAATTGGGTATCATAATCCTATCATAAAGAATAACAAATGGGAGTATCATAAAAATGTCCATGAAGGAAGGTAATTATATAATTCATGGAAAATCATAGGGTATAGTATGCATATATAATGAGAAGTGATGTCAAATTGAAGTAATATGTTGTAAAAAGAGTACATGAGAAACTTTATAATTAAAACATTTTAGTGAGATTAAAGGAAAATATCAAAGGTCATTTAAAACATAAAAGGGAATAATATTTTATATAAAAACAGAAGTGAAATAATAAGGTTTTCATAAAAAAAATATTAGTTTTATATAAATAATTTTGGCTTAAAATAGATTATATAGTGTACTCTATAGTGGGTAAAAATCTAGGAAGTTTCCTTAAAACGGGCTTGCTTATCAAGAATAATTGAGGAGGGAATCATTTAAAAAAATGTTTATCCCAAAAATATAATGATGAATAGATATTGATACATGATTTTGGAGAATATAAATAGAATTTATAAGACTTAAATAAAAATATAGACAACTTAATTTGGAAAAAAAGATAGAACAACCCAAAGGAATAATGGAGGTTTAGGTATAATCCCTTACCTAAAGTACGATGGTGTCATTCACTTGATCTTAATGTCCTATATAACCAAATTAAATTCATTAATTAATATTTTCATAACCTATTATACATGTAATTTTCTTTTTTATAACCTTATTAAGTTCATTCATGACATTTTTGGTGGGTTAAGAGGTTCAATTTCATTGTTTTGGGAGCGTTTGTTTCCTTCGTTTTCATGATTGGTTTACTTATACACATGTAAGGATAAACATGTAAGGTGAGAATGGTTGTACAGAATTGGAGTTATATGTTATTAGTGAACATCAAGAAGTTTAAATGGTTATAAAATTCATTAGGTTATTTGTATTAAAGTTGAATAATTATATAAAACATTAATGATAATCGTTTTGGTTAATTATCAATTTTTGATCACAACGAACACATTTTGGTTTATAAATTAATATAATGTGTAAAAAAGACTCCATAACCTAACATAATAAATAATACATATATTATAGTCTAGTTAAATAATAAAAATTGTTTCATGAATAGAATTTAATATGGTAATAGAAATTGAAAACCCATCGTCATTGAATGTGATAAATTAACACATCTCAGATGGTGTTTTCATTTCAAGTACAAAAGGAGGGGAATAAAGAGATGATGTTGAATTATTACATTATCATAACAAAATTAAAATACATTTAAGTTAATGGAGTTATCATAACATTTGGATGAGGAGACGTGAGGAAAGAAAAAGAAAATAAATGAACATGAAAGAAAATAATAGAAAAGAAAAGAGTAATTTACCTCTTGAATATATATTCCTTGATAGCATCTTTAGGGGAGAAGTTTTGGTCTTTTTATGAGAATAGTAGATCTTGGACGTGTTATAGGGGTATAGGGAGATAGTTGAGAAGAATTTTCCCTAGTAACAAGGTTTGAGAGGTGTGAAGAGAGAAGGTAAAGTGGGGGTTGTATTTATTGTGGAGAAGAGGAGGGGTTTTCCATTATTTTAATCATTAATTTAATATTTTTGCTCAAAACTATGAATAGTCTCGATTATTGTGACTGAAAATAGTAATGTGAGCATGTGGGTTCAAAGAAATATCCATTTACATCATCCATGATTCAATAATGATGCGAAAATTCATTTATTTAGCATTTATCGTAAATTATAGTATTTTACTAATCACCAAAATTCAAATATTTTAGAAAAATCCCAAAAATTCACCCTCACCATTTTCAACATTTATAATCCAAAAATGAACTCCATTTTATAAAAATAATTTTATAAATATATGAAATTTAATTTATAATTAAAACCATAATTTACTTGAAAAATACAAATTTAAAAATTAAAACTGCTCTTCTAACACTTTGAAAAATTAATTAAGGTCTCATAAAATTATTTTATGATTATAAAAAATCAAAATAATAGTTTATTAATTCATTTTATGAAAATAAATTTTCTTTTAATTTATTAAATTAATCACAAAATTGTAATTAAATATACACAAATTACAAAAATATCAACACTTAATCAATAATTTTTAAAATAATTATTACTTATACTGAGATATAATTACACCATATTAAAACTTATAAGATGGGTAAATTTTATTTATACTTTCATTGGTGTCGTTAATATTGCATTGGATGATTTACTATTCATAAGGGTTACATTACTATTCCAAAGGTCAAGTTACTGCTCCATTGGTAAATGTTCCTTAACTTCTAGAGATACCTTTTTATTTCACTCATTATTAATTTATAAGGTTTTTATTGTGTTTTAGATGTAATATTATGTTATTATACTATATGAAATAATTATAAGTAGGTAATTCCAATGATAAAACATTAGGTCATTACACCTATGGTGTGGGCCACTACATTCTATACTTCTATTCTCTAGAATAGATATTATGTGATTATACTATAAGAAATAATTATAAGAATGGAATTACATTAATAATTTCTTTTTTCATTACACCTATGGTGGAGACCACTACATTTTATAGTCCTATTCACCATAATAGGTTATATTTTTTAATATTATAAGTGTGCGACCCTCTAGGACCTTATCTCGATAGTAGTAAATACTATTATCATATTGGGAGTGTAGTCTAACAAACCATCAAGGCCCCTAAGGATATATGGAGTAATCATAGTAATGAAAACCTATCCCATGAACAAACTTTATTTAATATAATCTCTTTTTCATAAAATATCTCATAATGTGGTTTTCACACCTTATGTCCCCATCATCTCTTTATTTATTATTCATTGACCTTATGGGATAAAATTACAGCATGACCATGCATCATTGGGCATGAGTGAAAAACTAAAATTTATAAACTACTTACTATTTAGAACAGTGTCAAGACAGGGTCGAACCACAGGGAGGCCTAATGATGTGTTTTGCGATCTAAAAAGAATAAAATAAAAAACACACCTAAAAAAAACAGTTGGTGGTGGTGAAGTGGAGTGAGTGAAAATTAGTGTGAGATATAGTGAAGGTGAACTGGTGAGTGCAAGGGGGTAGACAAAACAACAAGAGAAAATGTGGTGAAAATAACCAATAGATGAGTTGGGAGAAAGTCCACTGGCTGATTTCAAAATTTCATACCCCTGTTCATGTATAGAAGTTTAAGAAATATAGATCTGTCTAAAAGTATCTAGCCAGATTTTTCATCTGGTCAGTTTGTGATGAAATAACTCTTACAGTCCTTCGACTGTAAAAAAAAATTCCATTCAATGGTGTTAAAAAGTCAGATGTCACTAGGCTCAACTTGTCAGTTGAGTTCAGTGTGTCTCTCTCATTTGAGAATAATTCACTTGTCACTGAATTCCTCAGATTGAATCAGTTTTAATTTAGATCCAATCTAGATTGGTTTTCACTCAACCTTGTTGTTTTGAAAATAAAACTGTCCCACAAACAGTGAGAGAAATATGATCCAAAAGAATATAGTGCCTGAATCAGACTAAACGAATCTAATCAGCCAGCTTATCCCCCCATGGGAATTTAGCTGGACATAATGGTTGGTTTTAATGCAAACATAGAATTATAATCAAATAAGTTCATGTTGAAATGAGTTGCAGAAAAATAGAGAACAAGAAAAATAAATATGTCTGTCTCCCTGCTTGATCTCCTGAAAGTTTTAACTCATGATGCTCAATGGTGGATGCAATGCTGGAGTTCGCTCGATGTCCTACCCTGGGAATCGAGGTGTGAAATTATTTTATATACTTCTCTTGGTACTCCAATCTTCTCCCGATGGAAAATGTTGTATGTTCGTCTTGTTCTCCTCCCTCAGTCTGGATGGTTGCTCTCAGTGTCGCGTCCTGCCCCTCTGTCTATCCATGATCTCGTTCCTGTGATGAATGCTAATGAACCCGTCAAATTCTATGAAATCATGACTGAGGTGTTCCCTGGTCTCCACGTGGAACTTTCATTATGCTGATTCCTCCACATTTTTCACTGGAGCAGTTGCTCCTAACTGAATGAAATAGTGCACGTGTGGCAAGCCACAACCCTCCCTCTTCCAAGAATGCATGTGAGTCATATACAAAAGTAATGAAAATATCTTTATATATACTATATATTTATATCTCTATTTAAAATAAAAATAAAAATATCTAATATTATTATTAAAATAATAACTATTAATAACATATATGATATATAAGAAATTAATTATATATATAAGCTTATATAATTTTATTAATATACCGATTATTATTATTATTATATTGTATAAGATATATAACACTTAATATATGAATTATAAAAACAATGTACAGAATTATATATCATTAATGTTATACTAATTATATTTATTATATATGTTAATATCAATATTATTGTATATTATATATATATATATATGTAATTATTTGTTATAATACAATATAAAGATAATAATAATAAAAATAAAAATGCAAATGAAAGAAGAGGGGGGGGGGTTGTTTGTGTGGAGATGGAGAAATAAGAAGGGGGAAAGTTGGGGGAGGTCTCAGCACGAGCTGAAAAGAGGAAGGGGTGAGGGTCACGATGAGGGAAATCCAGGTCGAATGCTGGTCATGCAGCAGCAAGGCGGGGTGTAGATCTGCAGCAGGGGTGGTGAATAAGGTGTGAAGCAGGATCACAGGGAGAGGGTTGTGGTGAGGTGAGATACAGGGAGAGGTTTCAGTGGGATGGAGATAGAGTTCTCGGTGAGGTCGGGGGTTTTTTCGGCAAGGCCGGACCAGCGGCTGGGCAAGGTGAGTAGGGTTGGAGAGTGGGGTTGAGCAGGTGTTCCAGCAGGGGGAGAACAGAGGAAACGCGAGGTATAATCCCCGAGCTCAGACTTTAATCAGGTGAGGTTTGAGGAAAAGTTTTCTGGTAGGTTCAGAAATTGGTGTTTCAATTTTATCCTAGTGTTTTATTTTGATTCTAGTTTACTGATTTGTGATTTTGAGCTCAATGTTTCAATTTTATAATGAGTGAAATTCTTAGATTTGATTTGAGTTTGGGTTTTGTGTCTTGCTACTGGTGGTTTGCGGTGTTATGGTTGGTGTGAGTATAGGAGGAGCGGTGAGTCCATGTAAGGATATGGAGGTGCCACCGTGAGTAAGGGTGGCTGCGGGAAATGGTGAGATAGTAAGGAGAAACAGTGGTTGGGGGAATAGTGAGACGTGCCATCGTTTCCTTTGAAACGGTGATACATGTTAGAGAAAGAGCAGTGGCACCATCAGTGTGGGATAGTAACGGTGGAACGATGCCATTGTGAGCATGAAAACAGTGGTAGAGGACCGTGCGGCTGCTACACCTGTAAACGAAAACACAACAAAAAATTAAATTAATTAAAATTTCAATAAAACTAAAAAAATTAATTAATCAATTAATCAATTGTATTAAAAAAATATAGTTAAATACTAAATAAATAAGATAAAATTAAATAATAATATTAATTATGCTTTATTTAAAAGAATAAATATATTTTTTTTATAAAAAAATTAATTCAAAACAAATTAAAACAATTATTGTTACTTTCTTAAATTAATTAATCAATTAATTAAAGAATTAATTAAATAAAAGAATAAAAATATTAATTGAACAAGATTAAATTGTTAAAACTAATTAAATTATTAAAATACTAAAAACTAAAATGAGTTATTTATTTACAATTTAAAGAATAAATAATTAATTAATAAAATTAATAAATTAATAAACTAACTGGAATTAAAAATTTATAAAAATAAAAGATTAAATAAATAAATGTCAAATTCGTAAGACTAATTTAATTTAAGAATAATTTAAAAAAACAACAATGAATACTAGAAACACATGATTTAAAATACAATTGATTATTTTACACAGAAATTCCAAAACAAAATATTTATCAATTATTGAATAAAAAACAACATTTTAAAATAAAAAAGTCAATAAAAATACAAAAAGGATATGGTAAAGAGTGTGAAAACACTACCACATCAAACTCCCCCACACTTAAAACTTTGTTTGTCCTCAAACAAATACATTCCTTTAACTTTAAAACAGAAATATTATTTGTGAGTTTCAGTTCAAAAGGTGCATGATTAAACTTTAATACCCAGAGGAGCAGGACCAAACAATGAGTCGGGCTTTCCAAAGGTGTTCAAAAAATGATGTCCTTACTAGCTTCAAATACTCATTGGAATTCAAACGCCTCACAAATTCATACACTATCAAGTATGTCATGCCTTCTATGTGTATTCATTAATTGTCCTACTTCACCTTCCAATTCAAGTTCTAATCCAAGGAGTGTTGACAGGTTAGATGAAGTGGAATTTAAAACTTAACCAAGGGAACCTTCCATTCTCACCTTCCTCCAGATTCAATATATTAAAGTCCATCAATTTCATCACTTTATTGACTCAACTCAAATGAAAATTAACTATGTCAATTGCTCTTTTCTTCATCTGGGTTCAAAATTCCCCTCATCTTAATGAGTTCATTTTTAACAAGGGCACTTTATTTTAATTTTTCCCATCCACATTCCATGTACAAATCACTGTGTATAGCACTTATTAAGATTTAAATTGTCTTTATTTATTCACAAAAAAGCACACAATGCACCTTGTCTCAGCTACTCACCTTGGCTTCCCATTTTCTCATTTTTCTCCAGTTATAAAGGACTTGATTAATAATCATTCGATTTAACTTCCTAAAGTGATTGACTATTTTTATTTTTCAAAAGGAGATTTATCTAGGTTCCGATTAGAACTTCTAGTTACCCTAAGTCATGATCTTAATTCCAAAAAACCTATCCTGTCACACTCCCATCCTCAGTTCCTAAACAGAAAGGTTCATAGTGATAGTGAACAATTGCACTCAGCAATCATTCATGCTTAACAGTTTCTAACTAAATTTTTCTCTCAACAACTAGCAAAGAGGTATCCACTAAACAGGATAAAATTGAATTACTAGTGAACCTCTAATGTCCCTCATGTAATAAAATAACTTGAATTTTTTTAAAAAATTTTGAACAAATTTTTAAAAAAATTGACCATTTTTTTTACAAACTCAGGTTCAAGAAGGGGGAATTCCACATGACACTATAATGACCCCTCTCCCCCAATCTTAAAACCCAAAATTTTCCCCAATGTTTAATTCTAAGGTGTAAGACAATTTAAGTTCAATATGGATGGAAATTTCATCTTAAAAAGGATAGTAAAGGGTAGCAATGAGGTTCAAAAAATTTCTTTTCCACACAAAAAGAGAAAGAAAAAAAACTTCAAACAAACACAAAGAGAAGAACCCAACCCCACCAACCATCACTAGCAACAAGTTTAGTGATATTCCTAAAATTTTCATGCTTTGAATGTTGTAAAGAGCTGCCAAAAGATTCTATCAATTTACTTCAAATAGTAGCATGATTAATAATGATTTGAGCAGCAGCAAAATGAAATTGAAAATAGTGGGTGCAAGAATGTTTCACAAATTAGATCAAAATAAATTTTCAACTAATTATATACTAGCATCTAAACACCCATGAAAGCGAACATATTCATTTTTTAGTCTTCAGGGGGAATTCCCCCCGACTTAATTCACAGTGAAATTAATCAGGTAATTAAAAGTGTAAAAGGGAAAAACAACACTTCCCTGAATTATTGGAGCTTTAACACAGAATTCCATAAATAGATCCTCGTCATCAGAACTGGGTGGTTACTCCTATTCATTTACCTACAAGTTCAAACATGTAAAATAAGATTTTAGAGTTTAAAGTTCAAGATAATTGACCCTAGAGAGTGAGTAGAAAGAAATGTTATCCATGTAATGCAGTGTATTTCTCGCTTGGGTTTTCTTGGTCATGTTTCTGGCAGCAACAACTCTCTCTCTAAAACAATAACAGATCATTAAACCCCATCAAGTAGTTCAAAGGTTAAACTGGAGAACAATAAGTAGAGTTTAACTTTATTAATGAACAAAAATAAAAAGTGAAATAACTAGGAAACCATGGGTTAGTTCCCATGAAACACTTAGTTTATAGTCCTCAATTATACTTGAAACAGATCATTCTTCTAACAGAGATATGGTAGCCAAGCCCTTTGGCTTCCCTTCTATGAAGTGCTTTATTCTTTCACCATTGACTAAGAAAGGTCGATTCTCTTCTCCAACAAGCTCAACAGCCCCATTAACCAAGACTCTAAAAATGGTAAAGGTTCCTGACCACTTGGAATTCAACTTTCCTGGAAATAGCTTCAATCTAGAATTGAAAAGCATGACTCTCTCACAATACTTAAAATTCCTATTTTGAATGATTGAGTCATAAAAAGTCCTTGTTATTTCTTTTTAAATTTTCTCATTCTTATAGGACTCTCTTTGAATATCCACCAGCTCACTCAGCTCTAACAGTCTCCTCTCACCAACAGACTTAAAATCAAAGTTAAGTGCCTTCACTACCCAATAAGATCTCTGCTATAACTCAATAGGTAGATGACATGTTTTCCCAAAGGGTATCCTATATGGTGATCTCCCTATAGAAGTCTTATAAGAAGTTCTATAGGTGCAAAGGGACTCATCCAACTTCCTTGACTATTCCTTTCCAGAGCTAGACACTGTTTTCTCTATAATCTGTTTGAGTTCTCTGTTTGAAATTTCTTCTTGCCCACTGGACTATGGGTGTTAAGTGGTGCATATCCTATGTGAGCACCAATAATTCTTCATCAAAACTTTTAACTTATAATTCTTGAATTGAGTCCCATTTTTAGTGATGAATGCTTGAGGCACACTAAATCTGGAAAAGATGTTTTTCCTGATGAATTTCACAACACTAGTAGATGAATTGTCGGGTAGAGATACTACCTCAAACCACTTGGACACATAATCAATAACCACCAAAATTTACTCATTCCTAGAAAAATATGGGAATTGTCCCGTGAAGTCCAAGCCCCAAACATCAAAGATTTCAACCTCCAGAATACCTTTTTGGGGTAGTTCCTACCTTCTTCCAACATTTCTTGACATTTGACATTTTTCACAGCCAATAACCAGACTCCTAGCATCTTTAAAAAGTGTTGGCCATTAGAAACCAGCATGTAGGACCTTTTGATTAGTCATTTCTCCTCCATGGTGCCACCCCAAGGTGATGAATGAACGCCCTCAAGTAAGGTAAAAATCTCATCATCAACCACACATCTTCTCAAAATCCCATCCACACATCTCTTAAAGAGAAGAGGGTTATCCCAAATATAATATTTTAGTTCAGATATAAACTTCTTCCTCTAGTAGTTGGAGAGATCCTTGGGCCTGAATCTAACTACCAGAAAGTTGGCATAGTCTATGAACCAAGCAGACTGCTATACAGTGGTAGAAAACAATTGTACATCATGGAAAGAAGTGTTGATCTCTTTTGGTTCCTTACTTGTGGAATTGGGCTATCGAGACAAGTGATATACAACTACATTATCATACCCTTTATTATCCTTAATCACTAAATCAAACTTGTGTAACTGCAAGTTCCACCTCAAGAGTCTGGGCCTTGAGTCCTTTTTAGCCAGAAAATACTTTAGGGCTGAATGATCTATGAAAATTATTATCCTTGATCCTATAAAGTACTGCCTGACCTTTTCCAAAGAAAACATCACAGTAGCCAAGTCCTTTTTAGTGGTAGAATAATTCTTATGGGCATCGTCTAGCCGCTTTCTTGCATAGTAAATAACATTTAGTTACCTATACTTCCTCTTCCCTAACACAGCTCCTACTGCAAAGTCACTAGCATCACACATCACCTCAAAGGAAAGATTCCAGTTAGGAGCAGTGATTACAGGTGAAGTAGTCAACTTCTCCTTGACCAGATTAAAGGCCTATAGTCATGCCTCATCGGAGAAAAAAGGTGTGTCCTTAACCAGTAGGGAGCAAAGGGGTCTAGTAATCTTAGAAAAGACCTTAATTAACCTCCTATAGAACCCATAATAACCCAAGAAACTTCTAATTCTTTTATCATTTTCAGGTGGGGGAATCTTTTGTATGACCTCAACATTAGCATTATTGACCTCTAGCCCTTTCTTAGAAACTTTGTGTTCCAAAACTATGCCTTTAGTGGCCATAAATTGGCATTTTTCCCAGTTTAAGACAAAAGTTGGTCTATTTCTACCTTTATAACACTAGTTCTAGATTTTTCAGATAGTTCTCAATTTTATTTCCCACAACAAAAAAATCATCCATGAACACTTCAATTATCCTTTAAATAATGTCTGAAAAATTTCCATCATGCACCTCTGAAAAGTGGTAAGAGCACCACACAAGCCAAAGGGCATCCTCTGGTAGGAAAATGTCCCAAAAGGACAGGTGAAAGTGGTTTTCTCTTAGAACTCAGGTGCAATGGAAATCTGGTTGTAAACAGAATAACCATCAACAAAGAAGAAGAATTCATTGCTTACTAATCTCTCTAACATTTGATCCAAAAAACATCATCGGAAAGTGATCCTTTCTTGTGGAAGCATTCAATTTTCTGTAGTCTATACAGACTCTCTATCTATTCACTGCTCTTGTATGGATTTTCTCATTCCTTTTATTAGTGACCACTATCACTCCACTCTTTTTGGGTACCACTTGGATAGGACTAACCCAGGGACTATCATAAATGGGAAAAATTATTCCATCATCAAGAAACCTAATCACTTTTTCTCTCACAAATTACTTCATGTTTGGTTTAAGTCTTCTTAAGGATTCTACTCTAGGATTACACTCAGTTTCCATGGGAATTTTATTCATGAAGAAGGTTGGACTTATCCACTTTATATTAGAAATATACCGGCCTATGAAAGACTTGTACTTATTCAAAAAATTAAGCAGATTTTTCTCTTAACTCACCTCCAGGTTGGATGAAATGATAATAGGGAGGGTGGAACTGTATCCTAAAAAGGAATATTTGAGATTTGTAGGGAGGGGGTTGAGTTCAAGGGTGGGTGGTGACTAGCTTGAGGAAAGACACTTGGGCCTGGGTGGCCCAAGGTCTTCATGATGCCTCTTGAAGAGGGCCAAAGAGAAGGCTTCTTCCTCAGCGCTAGAGCTTCCAAAAAATATCTCATAAAACTTAGACTCCTCTCTCATGGTAAGAATGTGCTCCAAAACAAACTCATCTAGGTTCTCCAAGAATTCTTCCTCATACTCATCAATAAATTCTATCTCCTTACTTGAGTTGATCCCCATACAGGCAACAACAGGGATTTCAGGTTCACTATTGATTTCAGCTATCATTTGGAGAAACTCTTCCTCCTCCTTATCAACACTACTCTCAGCATCTAACGTCTCATATTTGGGGAAGAATTGGTGGGTGGGTTCTTGGATTTTTTTAAACACATTGAAATCTTCTTTCTATTCACCCATATTGAAAATCAATTTCCCCTTGGACACATCTATCACTGCTCCCCCTGTGGCCAAGAAGGGCTTACCGAGAATGATAGGAACCTCCTGGTCACACTCCATATCAAGGATAAGAAAGCTACTAGGAAAAAATAATATGCCTACTCCCACTAACAGATCATCAACCCTACCCACTGGATGAGTAATGGACATATTAGCAAGTAGTAACATAATAGTGGTGGGTTGGGGAACTATTAATCTCAGGTGGTGAAAAAGTGATAGGGGAATGAGATTAATATTTTCACCCAAATCACACAAAAAATTGAACTTACCACCTCTATCCACAACGGTGCAAGGGATGACAAAGCTTCCGGGGTCCTGGAGCTTAGGAGGTATTCTATTATGTAAGACTGCACTACACTACTCTGTGAAGATATAGGTGGGAAATTATTCCAATTTATTTTTGTTTGAACAGATTTTATTGAGTGATTTTAGATATGAAGGGATTTTAATCAAATCTTCCGAGAATGATATATCAATGTTCATCTTTTTAACCACTTTGAAAAATTTCAACAATTCAGAATCAGGAATTGGCTTCTTAATACTTTGTGGGAAGGGGATTTCAGGGGAAAAATTCCCCAAAATTTGGGGCATCTCTAGAGCTTCCTCTTCAACAATTTTATTTACTTTATTGTATTTGTTTCTTAAGACATTTTATTTGGGTTTTTGAACTGGAACAACAGGAACTGGGGGGATTCTAATGGTGCTGTACAGTTTTCCAGATTCAGTTTCTTTCATATTTGAGTTTCCAGCATCATCCAGTTTTTCATTTTTTTCATTTTGGGGTACCTTCCTTGGCTCTTGTTGAGTTTGGGGACCACCTATGGTGGTCACGACCATGGAATTCTCCCTAGGATTGGATTCCGTGGTGCCTAGGAACCTACCCTTTTCTCTATTACTAGAATCCCTAGCCAACCGCCCCATTTGAATTTCCATGTTCTTAATTATAGCATCTATTTGAACGTTATCATAATCATTTTTGGTCTTTTTTCATCAAACCTCCCTATCAAATGATGGAACATGTCTCTCACCTCATCTTTTGAGTTGGATGACTTAGCCTTAGGTTGTGTATGGGGTTGGAATTGCTTCCTAGGAGGCTTTTGGAATCCCGGAGGGGCAGTAAGTCAGAGGAATCCTTGATCCCTCCATGATAGGTTCAGATCGTTCCTATACCCCTGATTGTAGGTGTTGGAAAAAGTATATTCCCTAGGCTACATCCGAGGTCCATAGCCCACAAAGTTGGCACTCTCAAGAGTCTGGACAGGTATATCAAAGTTTAGACAGTAGGTTTGAGAATGTCCATACATGCCATAGTGGTGGCACTGCTCCTTAAGGGTTTGATGTGGGTTCTCATCAAATAAACCAGCATCTTGGGATTCAGCTTGAGGAGCAAAGGTGGTTTCTTTTTTCACTATGGTTCTCCTCCTAGAGCTTTTGTGCTAGTAATTTTGAGCTAAAGGGTTAAGGATTTGTTTGATCTCCTCAATAGTCCTATCACTAAAGTCTCCCCCAGAAGACTAATCCACCATGGTTTGATGGTAAGGGGTGAGACTATTGTAGATGGTGTCGATGAAGAATTGGGGTGTACATTGATGGTTCAGACACTACCTAAGAAAACCTCTAAACCTATCCCAGGAATCATGAAATAGTTCTCCTTCATCCATAAGGAATCCAATTATTTTGTGCCTAATTTCATATGTCAACCTCCTAGGATATAATTTCATTGTGAAAGCATTGTAAACTTGATCCCAGGTGACAATTATTTCATCATCTAACTATTGAAACCAAGTCATAGAATTTACCTTGAGGTAGAAGAGTAAAAATCTCAGTTTAAGCTCTTCCTCAGTGAGACCCTAAGTGTAGCCCCTGGACACTACAGTAGAAGGCTCTAATGAAGTCAAGAGAGTCTTCACTAGGCATTCCATTGAAGGTAGGAAGCTGACTAAGAATAGATTTCTTGATCTCATGATTCCTGGACCTAGGAGATAGTCTAATGCATGAAGGGTTACTAGACACTGAAGGTAGCAGGAACTCTCTCAAATTGTGCCTCTCAACTATCTCATTCTCAGGTGGGTTCGTCATTCCAGGATGGTTCCAATTCTTAGGAAGTGGGTTGTTCAAGTTTTCATTTCTGTTATATCTTATTTTGACCTTGTATTTGTTATTTTTCACTTCCTTGAGGTGCTTATCAATTTTAGGATTACCAGGTACTAAGTATTCAGACTTAGACCAGGTTTTCATACAGAAGGTTCACAATTTTTTTTTGGATTTCAATTTTCTTTTTTTTTTCATATTCTTTTAGTGTTTTTAGTGATTTTTTATGATTTTTTATATGTGAATATTTGTTTTGTTTTTTTATATCGCACCTAGACTCCTCGGAAACGGCGCCAAAATTTTCATGGCCACACGTCGTTGGGCACGAGTGACAAACTAAAATTTATAACCTACATACTACTTAGGACAATGGAAAGACATGGTTGAACCACAGGGAGACCTAATGTTTTGTTTGGAGATCTAAAAAGAATAAACTAAACAAAAACACACACAAAAAAAACAGTTGGTGGTGGTGAAATTGAGTGATTGAAAATTAGTGTGTGAGATAGTGAAGGTGAACTAGTGAGTCCAAGGGGTATGACAAAACAGCAAGAGAAAATGTGGTGAAAACAACCAATTGATGAGTAGGGAGGAAAGTCCACTGGCCGATTTCAATATTGCTTACCCTCATTCATGCACTGAAGTTTAGGAAATATGGATCTAACTAAAAGTAACTAGCCATATTTGTCTTCTGGTCAGTTTGCAGTGAAATTACTCCTACAGTCCTTCAACTGTAAAAAATCATTCCATCCATTAGTGTTAAAAAGTCAGATGTCACTGGGCTCAACTTGTCAATTGAGTTCAGTGTGTCTCTCTCATTTAAGCATAAATTCACTTGTTAGTGAATTCCTCATATTGAAATAGTTTTCATTTAGATCCAATCAAGATTGGTTTTCACTCAACCTTGTTGTTTTGAAATTAAAATTGTCCCGCAAATAGTGAGAGAAAGATGATCCAAAAGAATGTAGTGCATGAATCAGACTAAATGAATCTAATCAGCCAGCATATCTCAAATTTAGCTGGACATAATGGTTGGTTTCAATGAAAACATAGAATTAGAATCAAAGAAGTTCATGGTGAAATGAATTGTATAAAAACAGAGAACAAGAAAAATAAAGATGTTCGTCTCCCTTCTTGATCTCCCAAAAGTTCTAATTCATGGTGCCCAATGGTGGATGCAATGCTGGAGTTTGCTCGATGTCCCACCCATGGAATCGAGGTGTGAAATGCTTTGATCTACTACTCTCGGTACTCCAATCTTCTCCCGATGGAAAATGTTGTATGTTCCTCTTTCTCTCCTCACTCAGTCTGGATGGATGCTCTCTGTGCCACGTCCTACCCCTCCGTTTATCCATGATCTCGTGCCCGTAATGAACGCTAATGACTCCGTCGAAGTCTCTGGAATCTCACCTGAGGTGTTCCCTAGTCTTCATGTGGGACATTCATTGTGCTACTTCCTCTGCACTTGTCACTAGAGCAGTTGCTCCTAACTGAATGAAATGGGGTGCGCGCGGCAAGCCACCACCCTCCCTCTGCAAAGAATGCATGTGAGTCAGATACAAAAGTAATGAAACTATCTTGATATATACTATATATTTATATCACTACTTAAAATAAAAATAAAAATATCTAATATTATGATTAAAATAATAACTATTAATAACTTATATGATATATAAGAAATTAATATTATATATATAAGATTATATACTATTATTAATATAACTATTATTATTATTATATTGTATATTATATATAACAAATAATATATGAATTATAGAAATAATGTACACAATTATATATTATTAATGTTATACTAATTATATTTATTATTTATGTTAATATAAATACTACTGTATATTATATATATGTGTTATTAGATGTTATAATATAATATAATGATAATAATAATAAAAAGGAAAATGAAAATGAAAGAAGGGGGGTCTGTTCGTGCAGAGAGGGAGAAATAAGAAGTGGGAAAGCAGGGGGAGGTCTCGGTGCGGGCTGAAAAGAGGAAGGGGTGAGGGTTACGGCGAGGGAAATCCTAGCCGGACGGCAGTAGCGCAGCGACAAGGCAGGTTGCAGATTTGCAGAAAGGAGAGGGAATAAGGTGTGAAGCGGGATCGTAGGGAGGGTTGCAGCGAGGTGAGATGCGAGTTGAGGTTTCAGCGGGATGGAGATAATGTTCTCTGTGAGGCCAGGGGTTTGTCTGGCGAGGCCGGACCAGTGGTTGTGCGAGGTGAGTAGGGTTGCAGAGTGGGGGTGAGCGGGTGTTCCAGCAGGGGACAAACAGAGGTAGTGTGTGGTGGAATCGACGAGCTCAGACCTAAATCAGGTGAGGTTTGAGGCAAATTTTTCTGATAGGTTCAGAAATTGGTGTTTTGATTTTATCATAGGGTTTTTTTTATTCTAGTTTACTGATTCATGATTTTGAGCTAAATGTTTTGATTTTCTACTGAGTGAAATGCTTTGATCTGATTTGAGTTTTGGTTTTGTGTCTTACTGTTGGTGGTTTGCGATGTTATGGCTAGTTTGAGTAGAGGAGGAGTGGTGAGTCCGTGAATGGATATGGAGGTACCACCGCGAGGGAAGGTGGCTGCGGGAAATGGTGAGACACTGAGGAGAATTATTTGAAAAAACAATAATGAATACTAACAACACATGATTTAAACTACAATTGATTATTTTACACTTCAAATTCAAAAACACAATAATTATCAATTATTTAGTAAAAAACATCATTTAAAAATAAAAAAGTCAATAAAAATAAAAAAAGGATGTGGCAAAGAGTATGAAAACACCACCACATCACTTATCTTATTCTACCATGGGCATGGATTTAGTTAAGGTACTACCATCTAGATCAAGTAGGCCCAAGATATCACATCCTTTTGGAATTGATATATTATCTTGATTATTAAATCAATATCATACCACTAATTCAACAACCTCACTATGAGATTAATTCCATAGTTTCCGTCTTACATCAAAGTCAACTATCAAATAGTATACATTAAAAATAATTTCATGCTAGGATACTAGTACATGTGTTCATAGATTGGAACTACTAATGACACCTAAAACAAGTGGTTTCCCAATTTGTGGGTCAGTCCTCGTTATCTCATCTACTCAAGATTACCAAGTGATAACTTCATGATAGAAGTATCAATTATTGTGATCCACTAAAACCTGACAGTCAAACATAATCTGTGTCCTATTGGCATGATGTATCAAGACCATCAGACATAAGTTGAACATTAATGTCATAGCATCTATAGGTCCACATTATAAATTGGGATCTATTATAACTCTTTGATATGACATGTAATATAAGAAAATTACCATAAATATAGCGAACGCAAATGTATAAACACTGTTATAGTAAGATAAACATATGTATATATCAAAATGTATACACATAGTGGTAATAAATGTTTATACATGAGTTGGGTCCAGGGAACCAACTTACATCAACTACAATGTGTCCCACCTTGACTGATTTGAAACAAGATAATTGTATAATGCCTTCAAATATTCCCTTTCCTCTTATGAACATTTCTTCCACCAGAGATAAAAATTCATCATATACATATTCCTCTTCACATTAATCTTTAGTGATATTAGTCTTTTCAATGGACTTTAATTCCATATAATTATTTGGATGATTTAATACACCTTATGGATTGACTCTCATTTCATAGGACACCAAATTGTTATACAAGTCATCCATTGATAACTCATCCAATTTTCATTCCTCAAGAGTATACACTTTCAAGTTATAAATAGGTAGAATAATCCTCATGATTTTCTTCACAACATTCATATCCTTTATTAATTTCCTATTCTCTCAGATGAATCCAACAACCTCAATAATTTCATTAATGTAACCATCATTATTTTCATCTAGATACATCTTTAGACCAATAAACATATTATGCAAAACATGAATATTTTATTCTCTAAATTTCTTGTACCCTTTATAGCTATTATCTATTTTATCCCGCATATCCTTTGAAGTTTTTAAACTCATTACTTCCATGTAAATACGTTTTAATATAGAACCATAAAATGAATTTTAGGATTTATCATCAACATATTGAAAATTTTTGTATCCTTTGGTCATGAATATCTTAGAAGCATCACTAACATACATTCTATGGACAAAAACATAGAATAATTTGAGTCCAAGAGACCATAGGTGAGTTATAATTTTATTCTTCCATTTTTAAAAATTGAATCCTTAAAAGAAAGGAAATAATTATGTATTCACTATAATCTCCATATAGCTAAGAAAATGAAGATATACTCATCACTCAATACCTATGTTTATGATACCACTAATTGTGATCTGATACCTAATTCCCAATAACAGGGGGATGAATTAGGGTGTTAAGTTTTTCTCATATCCACAATATATTTTACATATCTTAGTATGTACAAGATGGATGAGTCAATTATTATAGGCACACACATAAACACAAAAATCAAATATTGAAAGTCAATACAAGGGTACAATAATTTACCTGTTTAACCACTAAGGTTTAGTCCTAAGAAAATATTTTGATAATGTTTTGATGTACCTGGATATAATACTATCCACTGTAGTCATTAATTTTTTTTAAAAGAATTCATTTTTATCCCAATAGCACTTACTTTTCTTGAGAACACTTACTAATTTGGGTCAAGAGAGGTAAAAAAGAGATACAACACATAGGTTTCAAAAAATATTTTTAAGAATAGAATGTGAACACTAATCTAGTGAGTGTGTTATATTTATCCTTATTTAGTCTTCTTCAGCTCATTATCTTCAATTATGATTCATTTTCTCTTCTTATTCATAATCTTCACTCCTATTTTACACATATGTTTCCAACAACTTCAATGACGATTTATCGATTCTTCATATCCTTTTATGTCTCAATAATTCTTTCAAAAATATTCATCGTATTTTTTTATGAAAAATATTTAAAATGTAAAAAAATATTCTCTTTCATATTCATTACACAATAATTTTCACTATTATCTTCCAAACAAAATCCACGAGATTCCTTAATATTCTTCACAAAAATTCCAACCATATATAATGATTAATATTATTCCCACGCATGCCAACAAGTGGAATGAAGGCACTCTATCATAACAAGATTTTAGTTTTTAATTGAATTTGTATAATCCCTATGTAAGATACCAGTTTTCTATAGAGTTAAAGAATATTTTAGTTTTAGTATAAACCCTTCTTTTATTATAAATGGGAGTTACAAAAGAGTTCATGGAGCTCCCAGGAGTATTTGGGCTTGGTTTAGGACCCAAATTCCATGTTTTGGAGATAAATTCAGAGGCACACTGTTAGTTCATGATTAATGCTAACCATACACCTCAACAGTGCAACCCTATAGGGGTGTCATCTGGTTTTTCAAACTGTGAACCTAAGGCTACACAACCATGAAAATCCCTAAATTTATTGGAGAGGTATTTCTTACATCTTGTGAATGGCTAGTACTAACTGTTTTCCTAGCCATACAGGGTGTGTACAATGGGATAGTGCCAAACACATGACATGCACTTTGTTTTTCCAACCCCGTAGATGAACCACATGAGGGACTTTTCCTTAGACAATGGACAAAGCACAATTAGCACAAGGTCTAGAAAACCTGGTGTCCAAACCATGAAACCCTTCAAAAAGGGTGAAATGACTGTATTTACCTCCATTACATTAGCCTTATTTCCTCTTCTCCTCTTCCTCATTTTTCATAGTACCTCCACCATGTAACATATCCTCTTCCCTATCCTCTATGGCTTGAGTTATCTTCTTCACCCAAGCTCTAAATCGATCATCATTCATTGCATTGGAATCCTCTCTTGGTATGTTTAGAACTATGTTATCTTCTTTTCACATTTTCTCTTCATATCATTGATGTGGTCTTATTGGGAGATCATATTACCTATTTTTAGGGGCTTTTTTTTTTCAGGTTTTCTAATTTCTTCTGTTCTAAAATGAAATTGAAGCTGGTACTGGATGAGGAGTTTTCTATTTTTATAAGGTAGGTTCTCTAGTACTTTCGCTTAAAAGTTAAGTTGTTTAAATCATGCACCGTTTTGCTACACATTCTACCTTCCTCATATTCCCTTTACAATTAATACCACTTAATTTTTTTAACCATACATCGATGTAGAAGAACTATGAGACCTTTTTATATATTTGGAGGCTAATCACCCCAACCTAAACCATCCCCATTAGGTGGGTTTAACTAAATGTTGTTTGACTAGAAATTTTTCCATGTAATTAAGCCACATTTTTGTGTGTTTATTTTACTATTTCAAATAGAATGATTAAATGGGATTAGTTAAAATTAAATGTGAATGGTTAGACCATGTCACTTATCCCCCTTGACTTCATATTTTAAATTAAGTAGGGATATCTGATTAGAATGGATGACTAGATAAATAAAATTAATTTTTCAACAGTTTGAATACTATCTCTTGGATTATATTAAAATGATAACTAAAATACCTAATTATTATTGGAATTTAGAAATTAGTTTTTGTGAAATATTTAAGTGATATTGTACATGGTGATCACCCTTTTTTATTTAGAATTTTTGGGAATGGTTCCCCACAATATTTATTTATAATTTTTGGACATAATGCTTCACAATATCTTAGTTCAGAATGTTGGACATGACACTCCTCATATATATTTATGAATGTATAGAAATGATGATTCATGGTCTCTTGGTTTACGATGTTGGACATAGTGAACCACATCTTTTATTGGGAATGTCAAACATGCCACTCTATATCTATAGTTTGGATGCTTGTATTGATTCCTATTATTTACAATATGATACCCTTATGGTATATGGTTTAGAAACATGACTTAGGATGAAGTTGTTATGATTATCTAGGGACCCTATTAGGAGCCTGATCTCATCAGGGATTATGTTTATCTTTCCACTGACTATTATATTATAACAGTACACTGTTTCATTTTATAATCATAGACTGGATAGTATTTGACACCATTGGTCATGGCCTATTAAGTTATACTCACTTGCTACCTGAAAGACTGATTGGTACTCGAACATACTTCTTGGATATGGTAAGGGATAAAGGGAAGCACCCAGTTATGGATATTTGATTTTTTGGACTAGGATTGAGTATCAGAGTAGAGGACCGAGCTAGTTCTCATGATGTTATTGTAGATTATCTTTTGGTATTTGTACCATTTTTATAGCATGTTCAATTTTTATCCTTCTACCACATTTCCCTTACCTATACCCCATTTCTATAAAGCATCGTGACATCATATTATTTATATGACAATGGTTTTTATTTATTTCTATTTAATTCCATCCGAATGGTATACTTCCATTATTCCAATCATTATTATCTTTCTTCCACTAATTTAACTATAAAATACCACTATGATTCACACTAGTAATTAGGGAATGGTCTCCCCACCAAACCACCATAGAACCTTTATACTATTTAGAAGCCTCTTGTTTATGTGGAGGCACGTTTTAGCCCATGTGGCCAATAGATTTTGGTTACTTATGAGTAGACTTGGCTTGGGACGGCACAAAGTCGTATCATAGCATTTTTAATTTTCCTTGACATACTATTTTGGGACAATAGATAGGATACTAGTACATTCCATAATTTGATAATGAGCATGTTCCTAGGAGTAGCTAACCCACATATAAGAAAAAAACCAGTTTCTAGGGAGAAGACAAACTTTAATATATTTTTTGTTACAACTAAATTATTTTCACCTATGGATGATGCATAATATTTCTGATGTTTATTATATTTATGGGTTTTTTGTTGGTCCAGTATGAAAAATACGTATTTTTCATACATCATTATAGGCACTTAAATACTTTTATATCATGTATATTCCATTCCATGTTTATTTATTACATGCATTGTTTTTGCACCTATTGTTTATCATGTGTGCTTGGAAGGTTACATTTAAAATGGGACTAATATTTCTTGAAGAGAAAACAAAGAAATAATTGGTTACATAAATTTTATGCATCAACCTAAATGGTGTTTCCATGCTTAGCTTAATGATGGAAACTTAAGTAACCTACTATCACATTTTTGAGCTAGGTAACTATTCTTACATGAGCCGAAACATTAGTTGATTGTGATTAAATGGATGTCAATTGTAATTTATAAAGTTTGTGACTAAAAATTGGGAATGGTGATCCATCTAAATGAATAATCAGATATACATTCTTTCATCTTGAGACCCGGTGTAAAATTCTGGTTGTAGTTACATGAAGTGCCAATTGTATCTTATAATGATTATGCCTTTATTGCTTGGAATGATAATTCATATAATTAAATTATTGTATAAACAAAAAAAATTCAGATTATGATTCATAAATAAAATAGTTATCATTAAATGGGGATTAAAATTACAACATAAAGATTTTTCCTCTATACCATGGAATTAGAGCTCTTTATAAAAAAACCCTATGATTAAAATATAGAAACATAGAAATACCCTAGACCTAGATTCATATAGTAGGGTTAGTTCTTCTACGGTAGTGATCCCTTATGTCTAACTTAATATACTATGTGATAAATTATTATAGTTATGATATGTTAAGTCATGTTCTTTTCATTATTGATATATTCCAAAATTAATGCCTTGAGTCATTTTCCAAAAATATGGAAACAACCATGCACCTAAGGCGGTCAGACCTAACCCTCCTATAGTGCCACCAATGGAACTTCTAGTAGTTCAACATCTATTTCTAGGAATGGGAATTGATGCTCAACTTTAAGAGGGTTTTATAATGTTAGTACAATCTATGAAAGGAGTCCAATGACCAACACCTACTATGTTGGAGTTAATGAAAGAGTTCCAGTATCAACACCTACCAACATTCTCATGGGATGGTAGCCCACATGCAACTATGTAATATATAGAGACTATATTTACCATATTTGGGAACCTAGAAATATATCTATAAAGGAGGGTTAATATTTTTATTTAAATCCTTCATGGATTTGTGAAGCATTAGTGGGATGTTCTAAACCATGAATATTGACATTGGGGTATGGTATAGAGGGAATTCTAGAATATTTTTTAGTATTACTTATACCTATAAAAATTGAGAGATGAATGAGCTAAGGAATTTATGAATCTCGAAGAGGGTACACTGTCTGTTTTGGACAACTCAACTCATTTAAACAATTTCCAACATTTCATTCCTACTCTCACTGGAGATGAATTTTATAAGGAAAGACAATTTGAGTATGGGATTAGGTTGGCCATAAGATCTCATATGAATGTATTAGATTTGGTTACTGTGTCTAAAATAGTAAAATAGGACCTCATTTCTAAGTGTTAACTAAGGAATGATGAAGGCGTGGTGTATGGTGGACCATTATCGATCTAATTAAGAAGTTCATCTAGTTGTAGGAAGTGTTTCTTTTAGGGTTCTCTCTAGGACATGGGTTTTTATGGTATATGAATGATTAGTTATATGTTATGACATTAGTTTGAGAAGTCATTTCACACAAAACCTTGGTGTGATGGGGACCTATTTGAGTATTGATCCTACAAAAGAGTGAGTCATCTCCAAATATTTTATCAAACCTCCCCACCTATTACTAGAGGGAGAGGATTTTCACTCGCTCCATATTTTGAAGAGGGATTAGTAGATCTGCGTTTATTTGAGAGATGAAGTAATACATGCTATTCAGGTCAAGGAGGTGGATGGATCATGGAATAAAAAATATCATATATAGAACCAGTAGGTCATACCTACCTAGGGTTGCCATGTTGAAGGACAAGGTCACATATCAGGATAAATATATAGAGTATAACTAACACCTCATATGCATAGTGTCAGTCCATCTATAGTTTTAGGTATGATTTGAGTAACCTCAAATTAATTTTTTGATTTATTTTACACTAGAACCTAAAACTCATTCATATCTACTATCTTATAGAGTATCCTTGGTTTTAAGATCGAATAATTTTGTTGAGTGATGAATCTGGATACTCTGTTAGGAGTCTGATTGTAGAGTACGCATCTATTAAAGTAGTGTCCCCTTGATATAGGTGGCTATCATTTCTATTGGAATCTTTTCATCCTCTAGATGAAAGGATTTGTTATAATTATTGGGATGCATTTGTTGGTGACCTATTTCACCCATATTGATTATTATCATTGATGGGTGTACTAATCATCACCCTAGGATGGTATGTATGTTTAAAAAGGATAATGGGGTGTCTAATAAGGGTGGGATGGACTTGAGAATAATGGGATGGGAGGAGTGTCATCCCAGATTTTTAGCCTCTTTCTAGAAAATAGGAAGTACATCATGTTGTTTTCCCTCTAATGTTGGATCGATTTAGGGGCATCTTTCCAGTTGATGTTTTTTTTGATACTTCCTGAGAGATAGGTAGAGTTCACTTTTGAGTTTTTTAGGGTAGCACTAATATCTATTCCTCATTACAGGGTGGATCCTATAGATCTTTTTGAACTCAAGAGAAAACTAGAGGACCTAAAACCAAACAGTTTTATTTAACCTTGTACTTCTCCCTGGGGTTCACCCATGATTTTTTTGTAAGAAGTAGAATGAGGCCCTTAGGATAAGTGTCAATTAAAAATAGTTGAATAAAATTACTATTAAGAACTGGTACCCACTTCCACATATAGATAATCTCTTCAACTATCTCTAAGGATAAAGGGTCTTCTTGAAGATTGATTTGAAATTAGGCTATCATCAGGTAAGGGTTAGACATTCAGATATACAACCTATAAATTTTTGAATATTGTATGGTGTATATGATTACTTGGTTATGTCATTCATTCTAATGAACACATAATTTTTTTTTATGGATTTTTTGAATTGGGTTTTCCACTTATACTTGGATTCCTTTTTGGTAGTTTTAATAGATGATATCTTTTTTTCATTCTCAAACTTGACATGATCATTCCAATTACCTTGACATCATATTCAATACACTAAAAGAGCACTATATATATATGATAATATCAAAAAATGATATTTCTAGATTGTTAAATTTGAATTCCTAGGCAACATAATATCAAAATCTGAGTTATCTTTTGATTTAGAGAAGTTGAGACCCATAGTTTCATGGGACCATCCCATGAAAATAATTTATATATGGGGGTTCTTTGGGCTAGCTGGTTATTATAGCCATTTCATATATAATTTTTCATGCCTTGGAGCACCTCTTATGGGCCTGAACATGAAGGATATAAAATTTACATGGTCTGGTGCTTATGATAAATCCTTTTAGGAGTTGAATGGAAGGCTGAACTCAATGCCAATATTTATTTTTCTTAATCCTAATAGAGGATATACAATTTGTTGTGATCTATCAGAAAATAGTATGGGATACATCTTGATGAAAGGGGAACAAGTCGTAGAATATATATCTCTCCAGTTGAGGCCTCAAAAGCATAATTACCTAACACATGATCTTAGGTTAGTAGATATAGTTCGTTATTTACATTATTGGACACATTATTTTCTAGGATAATGTTTCATATTATACATAGACCATAAAACTATCACATGCATATTCAGTCAACATGATTTGAACCTCAAATAGTGAATATGATTTGAATACCTTTAATCAATCAATTTTTATATTTCTTATATAACCAAGAAGTGAAATTTAGTGGATAAAACTTTGACTAAGAAGACTCAGACACAAGAAGTTTAGGAATCTTGTAGCAAGTGATAGTGACCAACTCTTATATCTTCTTTTCATCTGGAGGTTCAAGAGTGTCATGGTAAAACTATTATTATTGATATAGAATTGGTGTCATCCCTTTTCGATCCAGTGAAGATGGGATATATTTCATATCTTGAAGTCTTAGTCTTGAAGGAAAGTGTTTTAGATGGGGACCCACCTACTGGTTGGGTTACTGACGAGGATGAGATCTTGTATATTCATGGGTGTGTTAGGGTACCTGAATACAGGTGAGAGGAGTTAATGTGAGAATATCATTCCACTAAATGGGAAGTAAATTATGGACCCACCAAGATTTACTAGGACTTAATCCACCAGTACTGGTTATTGGGTATGAAAAAATAGATAGTAGGTTCTTTTACTAAGTATTCCCTTTGTCAATAGGTGAAGGAAGAACACCAACGATCTATTATACTTTTATAGTTTTTACCCACCCTAGAGGTTAAATGAGATGGAGTTAATATGGATTTCATGAGGGGATTTCCATATTATCTTTGAGTAAGTAATTTATTATAGGTGACCATGGACATACGGAAGATAGTCTCCCATTTCATTCCTATCAGGGAGACCTTCTCAGGGGATGATATTGGGTGGATTTTCATCTAAGAGATTATACACCTTCATGAGGATTCATATAACATCATATCAAAAAAGGATTCTCATTTTACTTCGTGGTTCTAGAAGTGTTTTCAAATAGATTTAGGTTCATAGGTACTTATGAGTACAATATACCACCACCATACTAATGTCCAAACCTAGAATATTATATTGATATTACAAGATATGCTTCAATCACACATCCTTGATTTTAGAGCTTCTTGGGAGAAAACTTTACCTATTTCCATGTTTTATTATAACAATAGCTTCTAAGAGACTATCCATGTGGCTCCATATGATTCCATATATAGTTTTCTATGCCGATTACCTCTATTCTGGTTAGAGGTATGGGAGAAATCTCTTTTAGGATCATGTCTTATTCCTGAGACATTGGTGCATGTAAATCTAATCAGAAAGAATATTCGTATATCTCATTCTAGGTAGAAGTCTTATGTTGGTCACCAATTTCGACCTTTATAGTTCAAGGTAGGGGAACTAGTGTTTTGATTTCTTTCTCCTAGATTGGATCATAAACATATTTAGAGGCAAGGGACGATGGTGCCAATATTTTCAGCCCCTTCGAAATCATAGAGAGATTCAATCCTATTTCCAACCAGGTATCTCATACATAGAGGTGTCAATCCATGAATCATACCTTCTATGTTTATTATATTAACCATTTTAATTCCATTACATCTCATTCCTTTGATCATGAAGAAGTTCAGTTAGAGATTGATGCTTATTTTGAAGAGTACCCAGTTTGTATCATTGATCATAAAAGAAGAATCTATGAGGAAAGACAGTTCCTCTAGTATGGATTCTACTGTAGCATGTCCATGTAAAGGATGAGACTTAGGAGTGAGAGGATAATATACATGATTAGTGTCCAATTTTATTCTCGGATTCAGATGAACCACTCTCAAGGAAACTAATGGATGAGTTGTTCTAAAGAGGGGAGATTGTAAGACCTAAGTTTTTCATAGAGGTAAAAATCCTTTTAACTATAGTATAAAACCATCTTTAATTCAATATTGGAGTTCCTAACTTGGAGGTCTTGGGAGTGTTTAGGCTTGGTTCATGACCCCAATTTCCATTTTTAGATAGAAAGATGGAGGTGCATGATTAGCGGATGGTTAGTGCTAACTGTGAACCTCAACCATGTGGCCCTATAGGGGTTTCACATGGTTTTTCAAATAATGAGGCTAAGTCCACATAGCTGTGAAAACCCTAAAATTTGATACAGAGGTATTTCTCATATCTTGAGCATGGTTATTACTAAATGTGTGCCTATTCGTGTGGGGTATGGGGCATAAGACCTTTTCGAGCACTTGTTTTTCAAACATTTCACATAGACCGTGTGAGGGACTTATCCCTAGACAGTGGACAATGAATAGTTGGAACATGATTTGGAAAAATAGGTGAATAGACAATGAAACCCTTTAAAAAGGGTAAAATTCCCATTTTCCATCCACTAATTTATCCTTATTTTCTATATTCTTCTTCCTCATTTTTCATAGCAGCTACCCCTTGTGAGAACTCCTCCTCTGTCTCCTCCTCAGCTTTGAGCTATCTTCCTCATGCAGGCTCTAAAACAATCCCCATTCATTGTTTTTGAATATTATTGATAATTTTAAAACATTGTTACCTTATTTTACCGTTTTATCTTCACCTCTTTGAAGCGATCTTCATAGGATCTAATGTGCCCTATTTTTAGTGTGTCTATAAACTTTTTTATTTCTTCCACTCTAACTCAAAACTGAAGGTAATACTGGATGAGGAGTCATCTACCAGTATAAATTAGATAGTCTAGTAATTTTCTGTAAATTTATAGTGGTTTATATCATGCACCATTGTGACACACACCAGATCATCTACCCATGACCTCTTAAATTAATACCCCTTAAATTCTCTAACTATGCATCAACCATGAAGCACTATGATACCTATTTACCTTATTACAGGATAATGAACTAAACCCAAACCACCCCCATTGGGTGGGTTTGACTAAATTATATTTGACTAAGATTCTTTCCATATAATTAAACCACATTCTTGGTGTATTGATTTGTGTATTAAAAATGTAATGATTTAGTGGGCTTTATAGAAATGAAATGTGAATTGTAAGACCATGTCACATGAACCCATTGACTTCCTATTTAAAATTATATTAGGTTTTCTCATTAGAATGAACAACTAGATGAATTAAATTAATTATTAAATGGTTTGAATACTATCCCTTTGATTATGGTAAAATACTAACTTTAATATGTTATTATTATTAAAAATTTGAAATTAGTTGTTGTGAAATGGTCAAGAAATGTTGGACATGGAGCTCCACATTGTTTATTTGAAATTATTGGACTTAGTACTCCACATTGTTTATTTGGAATTTTTAGATAGGATTATCCATGATCTCTTGGGTAATATTTTTGGACATGGTGTTCCTCATCATTAATTACAAAATTTTGGACATGATTCTGTATGCTTCCATCAGTTTAGGATGTTGTACATGGTGCTCCACATCATTGATTGGTTATGTCAGACATGCCACTCAGTATCTCTGATTTGGAAACTTGTATTGATTAAAATTATTTTAAATATGATATACTTATGATATATTATTCATACATCCAAATTAGATCAAAGTAGCTATGGTCGGCTAGGGACCCTATAAGGAGCCTGAGCTCGACAGAGCTTATGTTTATTTTTTCCGCTCACACTTAACATTATATATGCATACTATTTTATTTTATATTCACATAATAGATAGTATTAGATAATATTTTTAGCATCCTAATGAGTTATAATAACACTATTTTAGGTCCACCAATTGGTACCTAGAATTAATTCATGGATGCAGGTATAGATAAATAGAATTTCCTAGTTATGGACACTTTATTTGCTGGACTGGGATGGAGTGTGGGAGAGGAGGATCGAGTGAGTTATCATGATGCTATAATAGTTTATCTTTTGGTATCTTGTAAATTTTTTTATGGAATTTACTATTTTAATCCCTCATCCCATTTTACCTTACTTGCACCCTATTTTTTATAGCATCGTGACATCTTCTTCTAGATACGACAATGGTTATTATTTATAGCTGATTATTATCATCTAGATGATTTACATATGATGTTCTTATCATTATTATATTACTTCCTTAGATTTATATATTATAAACTATTATACTATAATATGGTAAATAGGGTATAGTATTCCCACTGTACCATCGTTGACCCTCATTATTAGTCCGTAGCCACTGGTATATGGGGAGGCGTGCTTGAGGCCATGTGGCCAACTTGGTTCGGTTACATATGAGTGGACCGAGTTTGGGATGCCAAACCCTATATTTTAAATAATAACTAATATTGTAGAACAAAATTTGTTTTACCTTGATTCAATAATCCCCATCATGGCAAGATCATTGGAATCAAATTCTATAGCTAGTAAAAATCTTCCCAAGACAAACTATTCCTTATTATATTTGAACTATGTTTTCACCAAAAAACAATGGGATGATCCTTATGAAATGGTCTCAATGATCCTTATGAATTTTACCTTTATAATTTTTCCATTCACCAAAAAATGAATGATATTTATGAAGTACCAAATTGATCCTTACAAACTTCCCAATTAATCCGTAAGAAGTCTAAATAATCTTTATAAAGTCCCAAATGAATCTTATGAACTTCGTGATTTATCCTTATAAAGGATTGATGATTCTTAAAAAGTTTTCTATTTATCCTTATAAAGTATTTATAACCCTTAGAAATTTTTCCTTTTTCATAGGATGAATCTTTTGAATTACCATGATGACTCTTCTGAAGTCTAATATGACTCTTATGAGGTGAAGAGACTCTTAAAATGTATACTGATATATATAGAATATTTCTTGGATAAACTCCTCAAATTATATCCCAAACCATATTCAATTAGAAATACTCAAGAAAAAACTTAGTACTTCTACATCATTTTTAGTAAACCTCAATCTTTCATAGTATACCCAAATAACATTTGGGTTTCCAAATGCACTACACATTCTATTTGAAAACAAATCAAACAATATAATCCATGGTTCTGATAATTTATTTCCTTATTATTGATCCAAAAAATTACTAATAAACAATTTAAAGAGACTAAAAGTTGGATTCCCCCCATACCACATCTCATATAGTTTCTTCCTCACTTTGGGGATCAATAAATCTTGATTTTTTATTTACACTTCCATTTATAAGGAGTCTTTAAAATAGTGTTTATAAATGAAACTTTTGATGAGAAATATAATTTTCATATTGTTTATCATTTTATTCCATATTTATGTGAAATTTTTTTGTCATGGTGTTTTCAATGACAATACTTATTTCTTAACTCACCTCAGAAGATTCTTAATGTATCCAATCACTTCCATATATTCTTATATGAACATGATAAATCCATTATAAAAATTTATCTATAGAAAAGATGAAGTATTTGTCACTATATTACACACACATCAATGTGAATCAAAAATAGAATATTTGAATGAATTTTTTTCCAGTATGGATTTATTACCATTTTACCTCTCACATATGTATCATAGCTCTTCTCACAAATTCTTTACAAATTTGGAATATCAATTATAGCATTCAACATTGAAAATTTCTCTATTATTTATTGATGAATATTCATAAGCATTCAGGGGTAGAGTATTTTTCTTCTTCCAACATAAGGTGATAATTTTTTTCCTTACAATCCACTTGTTATAGCTTTTTATTGGTTTTACATCCCTTTATCAGTGATTTTTTAGATTTTCCATTGTTAAAACAACCCTTCCATTTGAATCTGGCCTAAATTACAAAGTCAAAAATTTTACTAACACATATTATATTTTGTAAAAGGAAATCCACATAAAGGACTTCTGTATTCATTATATCATCTTCATATATCCATGTCTTTCCACTTCCCTTGATTTTAAAAAGCTCCATAATTACTAAATTTAACCATAATACTAAAAAATCCTTTTACATTCTCCAAGATATTTATGATTCCTATAAGTACCCCAAGCCTAGAATCCATGATTTAGTGGTTACATTATTACATTGGTGCTAGATATAATTGATCACTCCCCAAAAAACCAAATAGTTTAGTAGTATTAAAAAACTAGATACATATATGAATTTAACATTACATTTGAAAAATTAAAATACAAGATAGTATTCTAATTGAGAACACAACCATTACCTTTATAATATCCCTACATATAAATTATAATACATTTCCTAGCATCTCGGTAAAAGGAAACATAAAAATGGTTGAGATCGGATACCCATTAAGGGTACATAGACATTGAAATCTATCATGAATAAATAAGGCATAACTAATATGGAAAGTCAAATATCTAAACACAAAATCTATTTAATAAATAACATGATCATGAATAATAATATGGATGATATAAATTATAGTAAAATAATTTCATATAAATAATCACATTGGATTGAAACTTATCCATGGATATCACAACTAATCAAATAATCACATGGACATCAACAACTAATCTGATAAAGAGGGAATGCATAATTATGGACGTCATAAACATACCATCAAGGCCTTGTTCCAAGAAATCTTAGATAAATGGGAAATTCCTTATAAAATACCTAAGCTAGTTTGTTTCATGAGACCTATCGATACATAAAGGGGATATAGTAGGATCTTCCCATCACTTCCTATGTCAAATCCATTCCTTATATGAAAGGGGTGAAGCATAATCCACATACATATTCATATTGAAAATATATCATATGAAATGTTATTAATATACCAAATTAATAAACATAATCATAAACCATCCAGAGTAATATGGAGAGTAGTATCAAAATAAGAAATTCCCTATAAATAATAATATCTACCAATGAATTTTGACATAAATGAATATACTTTAAAAATATCAATGGAAGTATTCTTGAGGAAAATACCCTTTTAATTTTAAAACAAAAAATTTACAAAATATTAAGGAATACATTTTATTTTGATGTAACATTTGAAACTTGTAATGGAATCTTTAAAACAATGAGTGTTCATGTTGTAATAAAATTTTGAATATGCAGTATAAGTTTTTAAAAACATTCATTTCAAACTTTTTTAAAAATTAAAAAAGTTCCATGTTTAGAGAATGATAATAAGTTTCCTTTTAAACCATTTTTTGAAAATTAAAACATGTTTAAAAATTTCTTTAATAAATCCTTATAGAATGTTAAGCATCTAATTTTACAATTTAAGGTAAATATGAACACAAAATAAAAGGATCCAAAATGATAAAAAAATGTATGTTTTCCTTAAAATATATATATATTTCGAAACCAGGTGGAGGAATATTTCTAGGTACAGTGGAATCACTATATCATACACTGTAGCAGCTACTATAGTAGTGTGGTGCGGGTACTGTAGCAGGTACCATTCACTACTGTAGCAGCCAGAACTATTCACCTTGGGCCACCAATTTGGGCTTGGATTACTTAAGGCCTTTGGGTCTGTAAGGCTTTCAGGCCACCTTTAAGGCCTTTGGGCCACCTCAAGGCCCTTGGGCCTCATGATCAGAGCTGTTTCCCCATACAGACTCTACAAAAAAAGAGTAGCCCCAGAGGAGGATTCAGAGAATGTGCACTCACCGGAGTAGAACCAAATTGATTTGGAAGAATGAGAGGGTATGGATACGCCATTGAGACCAGCTTGTGCTTACACAGGAAGCCTATCTAGATGTCCATGCGAAGGTGGAGAGCAACCATCTTGATTCAGATGCTGGGGAGGGGCAGTTCATTGTAGTTACAGTCTAGATGAATTAACTAAGACCATCAGGTCATGTGATCTCTTAAGACTATGGGCCATGTAATCTCTGACCCTACATGCCTTCTAAGGGTTCCCCCTCATCGCTTTAAAGGGGGTCATCAAAAATCTGTAAAAATGAATGCCTTCAGGCTATTCAGGGCCTAATTTAGAAATAAAATATAATTTTTTTAGTGGAGAAAAAATCATAATAAAATCCGAATAATGTTGAAATTATGAAATAAATGCTAACCCCAGGCCTGAATTCCTTCATACGTGTTCAAAATGCAACACCCTAAAAATTTATTATAAATTTCCTTTTAAATAAATTTAATCTCTTCGACAACGTGTAATACACGCAACACCGAGTTTAAACAAAAAGAGATACCTTGATAAAACATTACTATTTAAACATGACTGTAATAACAATGTCATTAAGTTAGAGGGTACAAATAATAAAAACTAAATTATGTAAAATAAAATTTCTTAACCTGATCATTGGTTTCTTATTGATTAAAATAAAAATATTTTCAAATTAAAAGAAATATTTCTTGAAAAACTATTTCTTCACATCTTGAAAAATTATGTTAAAATTAATTTTTGAAACATTTATAAAACGAATATTATTAAATGAAATTTATTTTTAAAATTCATAATATTAATATTATCTTAAGGTGGGTTTTTTGGATTTTGCTGAAAAGTTTCATTTTTGATGAATAGTGAAAAGTACTAATTTGTATCAAAAACTGTCTTTTTGTTTAAATAATTTACAAGATTCATTTTTATTAGAAATTATTTTAAAATAAAAATTAGTTCAATTATATTATAATTATCCAATTTTAATTAATTATAAATTTAATTTTGATATGATTTTTTTATAATTTTGAATAATTTTACTTTAGAAAACCATTTTTATCGCATCTGTGGGTTTAATATAAAATAAAATTATAAAAATTATGTGAGTTGAATTTGGTAAAATGGATTCCATATTTTAAATTTTAGTAATTAATATTATCTAATAATATTACCATAATTTTTGGCTATAATGAGTATTGAAAAAGTAAAAAATAATTATCATGGCTAAAGTGAAAACAGGTTTACTGGAGGGATTAAACTAAGAAGATAAGGCTTAAAAATGACCTAAAATTTATCCAATTATTATTTTACAGCCATATTTAGATCTTATCTCTTCCAAGGTTCAATAATTGTCCATTTTGGAGCCTTTTTGAATTTGAAAACATGCGTGTAATTCATGATTTTCAAAAAATTTAGGTGTGTCCTATCCCTAACATATAAATGGACACCCCCTTTCCTCCCCTCCTGAAACATAAAAATCCATTTGGATAAAAAATACATTACCAAATAGATTACTTAATTATGTAAAAACATTCTATAGTCCTTAGTTTTATCATAAATCTAACCACATAAGTATTTTGGTGAAAAGCTTAAGAGGTTATCCGAAGAATAGGTAACATTCTTAAAAGAGAATTTTCATTTTATTTCTTCTTCAAAATCCTTAAAATATTATTCAATGATGATAACATAATGAAACTATTATCTTCTCATATACTGGTATATTATTATGTTAATTTCATGACCTATATTCATCTCTTATTCTATTAAATGTGAAACAAAATCATCAATCATGTGTATGGTAAACTACCGCCTCATAAATAGATGTAATTAATTTTCCATCAACATTTATCATAGTTTGATATAATGAATTATTTAATGTATATATATAATATTTATGATATAATTATACTTATGGGATTATAATATCACATATACCTTCTTATTATCCATTTCCTTTAAAATACGATAATGTCACCTATGTGTACGGTAGACTACCACCTCGTGAAGTGATGTGATTCATTTTTCACTCACGATTTACATGGAAGGTATTAATGATACATTTAATAAGTATGTGTTATATATATGACATGATATTTATTCTATGAAATTAATATACCACCCAATTTCTTACCCTTTCACCCATTAATAAATGATATTGTCTCTCGTGCGTACGTATGACCTACCATCTCCACAAAGCGATGTGAACTATTTTCTATGTCCACTTTTCTAGAATGTTACTAATTTATGACCTCAAAAAACACTAAAAAAAGACAGGTAAATCAGGATGCCAAATTTTTTATTTTAAAGTGAAGGATCTTGTTCCCATGTTTGAAGAAACTAATTAAACAAATCTGATAGAATCATGCAGTAATTAAACATTCACATGTAGGGAGACAACACAGTAGTTTTAATTGGTACACCACTAAGGGGTAGTCTAAAGAGTATACACCGACAGTACGTTGATCATACCTAAATCCACTAATGTTTACTAGGCTTGGAATATAGATGTTCATACATAGTCACTTTGTGGTTGTCACACTACCTTTAAATTATTTTAGGGGTAGCGTACTACCTCTCTCAGAACACTTCTGTCAACTCCCCATAGCTCACTACATTGGGTGTAGTCTTACCCAGTTTAATAACTTGAAGTTCTATTTAGTAGATTTAAATTTAGGTAATTGTATATGACTATCATGAGACTCTACCTGCACTATATTCTTGAGTTAATGCACTTTAAAGAACTATTCCATTAAGCAGATGTTCAACACAACTATTTGCAATGCTGCTAGCCTTCATGAAACCCCCTTTTTGATTTAATGAAATTCCAGATTCCAAACCCACACACTTTCATGAATATCCATCATTTTGTTAATTACCTTCATGAAGAGAACTCCCTTTATGGAACACTAAGTCATAGCAGAATAACCAATCATCACGAAACTCCTTTTTCCAAGATACCAATCCATTGGTCCAGAGTAAGAAAATATTTTCAGGATTCTCTGGCTCAAAATGAATACTTTATTCACAAATATATTAGCCTTTGTGAATTAAGAACAATTAATACTTTTCTCTAATTATTTTTGAGTCAAATGAAGTGGTAGTTACGACCTATTTATAGTCATAAGCCTTCGCGAAGATCCCATGCCTCGAGCAAATTTTTCTTGAACCTACAAATTCATGTTTAAGAATATCCAACTTTCTTGATGCTCTAGTGAAATTTCACCCATTCATGAACATTCTCTTAGTCGCAATAAATCACTTCCACTCATCATGCACTCATGATGCTTTGTTGTTGTCAAGAAGAATCATCATATTTATATCATTCATTCACGAAGCTCGTTCATGGTTCTCCATATCATCATGAAGAAAAACCTTCATGAACCCTAGTATCCTCAAAACTCATTCCTTTACCATATTTGAGAAGATTCAATCCAAAAAACCACCTTTCATGATTCTTTCTCCTTCCTCCAAAATTTGAGCCCAATGTTTTCTGGTAAACACTAGGAAATGATTCCACATTCAACATTGTAGTTAGTTTTTACTATAAGATAACTTTCCATACAAAATCATTGATCATCCTAGTGTGGATTGAAAACAAACACTAACTAGACACTATTTTCAGAAATAAAAATCCTTGGATCCAACAATCCCCCCATTTAGGTTTGTTATAAATCTTTGGATAAATCTAATAAAGCACCCACTTTTATCAAAACCTAAAAGGATATAAAAATATCATCGAACACTATAAGTCTATGCGATCAAAGCTCAGTTTAGAAAACAAGAGGGGGCGAATGAATGAGGTTCTAATGCTTTGGAATTCTTAAATATGTCCAAGCTAAGCTTTGAGAAAAATGAATTGTTTCCTTATAACACATAATTCCCATTATGTCATAGAATAATTGCATACTACTTCCTTATAAAACCTAATTCACGTCATGTCATAGAATAATATCATGGTTTATAAAAAACATAAAACCAAAAATCCTTTATAACGTTGAACTTCTCCACACTCACCTTTTGTCAATAAACCCAAAAAACTAGTATTTTTACTTGTATAGATAAAAAAACTCCCCTATAATCCTACATCACTTCTACAAACAGATTAAAGAAATTAAAATAATTAAGAGAGGGGTGAACTATAACCTCCTCATGTACTGGGGGGGGCTGAACAATGAGGTTCAACCGATATTTCTTGAACACATGTGCTACCAAAGGATTAGTTATAATGTCATCCACTTGGTCAGTAGTTACAACATTATCCATTTTAGTCACACATTTTCCAAATTTTTCATCATTGAAGTGATATCTAATATCAATGTGTTTTGTACAAGTTTACTGAACTAGATTATTCATATGATCAATAATGTTCTTGTTGTAACTGTGAATTAATATTAGCTATATCACTTTATTGCCAATATCATTTGGTTGTTTCTCCATCCACAATAGTTGAGGGAAAGCCTTTGAGAAAGGATATAATTTTCTTTATCTATACTAATAGATTTTCTTTCTTATTTCTTGATCAACCATCCCACATATTTATTTCCAATGAAGAATACTCCACCACTGGTGGAATTTCTTTCCACTACATCTCTAACAAAGTAAACATACACAAATGTCAATAATTAAATATCTATTCTTGTTGTAAAGTATAAGACAAAATTGAGAGTACCATAAATATACCTGATGATTCATTTGTCGGCTTCCAAATGCTATTACTTCAAATTACATTGAAATTGGGATGATGAGAATGTTTCAATGATGATATCTATCCATGTTCAGTCAAGTATAATAAGATTCCAATGATTCTATTATACATGGTGTGATCCATAGATATACCATCCTCATGTTTTCTATGTATTTTCCTAACCAAAATCAGAGTTGAAATTGTTTTAGAGACATTCATGTTGAATTTATTCAGAAAATATCTTGCATATTTTTCCTAAAAAATTAATGTATAATCCTTCTTTTCAATCACCTACAACCCTAAAAATTATACGAATTCACCAATAATAGACATTTTAAATTTTTATTTCATGTGATTATAAAATTATTCCATTGATCCCTACCTTATTCTAACAAAAAATAATATCATACACATACACAATAATCATAAATTGGTCTTTCTATGAATTCTTCACATAGAGATTATGGTCGACACCACCTCTTTAAATCTCAAGCTTCTTGAGATAATCATCATGTCAAGAATACCACGATCATGGTTATTCATCCCAGAAAAGGATTATTTAATATAAAAACATTAGTATCATCATTCCCAATCATAAATTCCATTGGTTGTTAAATTTAGACTTCTTCTTCGAGAACACCATTGAAGAAAGCTATTTTGAAAACCATATGTAATTTTTTTACTCTTTCTAAATTTTCAGAGCAAGTAAAAGACTGATCATCTCCAGTATAGCTATTGGAGAAATTGTTTCTTCATCATCAATGACTTTAACTTTTGAATAGCCTTTACACACTAAGTGTTCCTTGTTTCTGATCAAATTTCCATGCCCATTGAATTTGTGTTTAAATATCCACTTTCATCCAATCAAATTGTGACTTTCAGGTATCTTAAGAATATACCATGTCTAATTCATGTCAATATGATCCAATTATTCATTCATGGCCTTAACCCATGATTCATCATTTTTTCTTCTTAAAATTTTATTGGTTCCCAAATTTATAAGAATGAACGACGTGATTCATTTGTCATTATCCTTGTCTGTGTGGGTGAAATCCAATCCCCAATGATGTTGGATTGATCAATTTAGGATTTTCTATTTCTCATATGAATTTATGGTAAAGTAAAATCATTCATGGTTTCATATTGTGATTCCTCTTCTCAATCATCGTTATTTTTTGATCCCTACACTATTTCTTCATTTGAATCTATCCCTTGTCCACTTTCTTCTTCATCTTCTATCATATCAGCATATGAGATCCTTGACATATTTATGATTTTCTCTTCAATGAACTTGACATAAAAGTTTTCTGAATTTTTTCCAAAATGATTATTTTAATATTTGTAGGCTTTACTATTCATTAAATATCCAAGGAATATTCCCTCATCTATAATATCATCATACTTTCCTTGATTTCCTTTTTTGTTTCGAAAGAAACATTAACTTAAAAAAAATACTTTTGAGAGGGATTAATTCTACACTAATACTCATATGGTTTCTTAGTTTCTCCCATTAAAATCCCTATTTTATTTTGAGTGTACACTGCTACTTGAAAAGCCTCTTTCCAGTAATGATGAGAAATAAGACTCTAAATCAGCATAGCCCTAGACATATTATTCACCCTTTTATTTCTATGTTCAACAACTCCATTTTTATTTGTGTTTATAATTGAATCCACCTCATAATTTATTCCATTATTTCAAGGAAAAATTTAAATTCTATGGTTGTGTATTCTTCTCCATTTTTAGATCATAGAATTTTGATTATGTGGCCATTTTGGATCTCAGATATTCGATGATAAATTTTCATACAATCAAGCACTTGTTGTTTCCCTTGTATTATCATTACACAAGTCATTATACTATAATAATCAATAAAAAGAATTATGTTTATCTCTACATATGTTCTATCCATGTTTATTGGAACACATATGTCTGTGTGGGTAAGATCAAGCAGATTCAATGCCCTTTTGGTCTTCGGCCAACATGAAATCTTGACTGTATTTCCTTGCATTAATGCATCACATGTATTTTGTTGATCACACTTCAGATTGGGAATGTCAACAAATATATTTAAATTATATATCTCTTCCATTCTCTATTGATTAATGTGACCCAACCTTTGGTTCCACAAGTTGTGTTCTTCTACAACTGTTAAGTAACAAATGTTCTCTTTACGATCAACCTCGTATAAATTTCCATATATTCTGTATCCTTTCATAAGATAATTACATGTACATTCTTTAATAGTTCACCCATTTTGATTAAATGTAATTATCAGTCCCAAGTCATAGAGTTGAATCACACTCAGGAGATTGTGATGAAAACTATTTACATTGAGAACATTAGTTTTCTTCATCTTGTCATTTTCTAGTTCTGTAATTCCACTTCCATTGATCTTTAAAGAATCATCATTTACAAATATCATTATTACATAAAACTTTTCCTCAACAGTATTCAAAAAATATGCAGTTCCTATCATATCTAATGAGCATCTGTTTTTAAGAATCTAGGTATTACTATTTTTTTAGCTTTGCGATCGATTTACACAAGGTTGTATTTCTTAATTTTGTTATTTCCCTTCCATGATATAATTGATTGGGTGGAGGATAACGATGGCATTTACAATCTATTTTCGTTATTCATGGGTTCATCATACTCATATTATAATTCTATAGAATTATACATATTTACAAGAGTAAATTTTCTTGGTTTTTAACTATTTAATTTTCTTTGAGTTATATAGGTAATGTTCCGACCTTTCCTCTGTCAATAATAAATATATTTATAGACATACACTACTAGAAAATGGACCTATCCCAATGGATCTATACCCATGGTTTATGAGAACTATGGGAATATAGGTTCTTTTCTAAACCTATACAAATAGGTTTTTAAAAACCATTGGTATAGGTAGGTCTATACCAACGATTTTTTGAAATCGTCGGTATAGGATTTGAAATATTTGAATCCCACTAGGGATCCTCCTCCCCTACTCCTGAATCAATCCCCACTTCCCTCCCATGCATTTATGCATCCCCCCTCCCCATAGGAAACCTTGGTCAGCCTCCTCGATCCCCTCTTCTGATTTCGGTTGCGGAACTGCCCTCCTCTGGCGACTTCAGCCGCCCCTTATGCCCTTAGGTGATTTTATCCACCCCACTTCCCTCTTCACGCAATTTTGGCCACATCACTCTTTTTCTGGTGATTGTTTCTTATGATTTTTGAGAGGTAACATTTTCTTCTCTCCTCTTATTTATTCTCTATAGTTTTTAATATTTTTAACTATTTTATTAAAGTTGAAATGGTTTGGATGTTTAGTGTTGGTCAATTTTCTATTATATTCATTTATATTATTTTTTTTCATGTGTAAAATGGGTGGAATTTCCTGATTTAAATTTGAAATGGTTTTTTATAAATTCAATATGTTTGATAAAATTATATGGTTTTATTTCATAATGAAACCCACAAGTTTTTGGTATTATAATAAAAATTATGCATACAAAGTGGGTTAATTTTTTTGTGTGAAAATTGGGATTTTATATTTTGATAGTATTTTTGGATTCAAAATATGAATGGAGTTATCCCATGATTTTTTTGGTTATAATTGTTGATCAATATATTTCATTTTGTAATTTTGTTGGCATGGCATGTTTTTTTGTTGAGTTAATAAGGTTTCATTATGACTTTTCCATTCCTTCATGTTTGGGGAGATTATTGAGTCAATAAGGATTCCTTATTAATTTACCATTCCTTCATGTTTTGAAAATCACAAACACCTTATCTTAAGAAAAATTTCATTTTACCCTATGTTTTACTTTGATAAGGAAAATTTTCCTTCCCCAAGGAAATTTATCCTTACCATGCTTTTCATTAATCATTTTTTATCTAAGTATAAAATTCGGTTTCATATATAAAAACCTCAGAATATTATTACTTAGATATAGAGAATTCTATTTTCAGGATCCAGATTCAGGTTCTGAATCCTCCGAATTCAGACTCCGAACTCTTATGAGTTTTGAATCCGAGTTCTCTGAATTCAGACTCAGAGCTTTTGTAAGTTCAGAAAACGATCTCTTATAAATTCAGACTCCAAACTTTGTAAGTTTAGATGTCGAAATCTTATGAATTCAGACTCCAAAATTTTGTAAGTTCAGACTCTGAACTCTTATGAATTCAGACTCCGAATTCTATTGAATTCAAGACTATGAATTTCCTTGAAATTCAGAATCCAGAATACTATATAATTCAGGTTCTAAATTCTTCTAAAGGCAGAATCCGAATATCCTTGTATTATAGACACTGAATGAGTTTTTGGTTAGGCTCTGAAATTTTATTTCCTTACATTTTGAATAATTGATTTTGGTTAAGTAACCATATTTTTTATTACTCATGTTTTTGTTATAAAACAATGTCATGCATTCAGTTACTAACTAACCGTTTTTTGAGTGACATGTGTACAGGTCCCTATAAAATTCAAGGAAAAATATGACTGTTGGAGGAGGGATATGACCATTGAAGCTGTGCCTATAAATATGATCTCATTTTAAAGATATCAAAATGTTACAACTTTGAGAACTATTATACTACTCTAGAGATTACATGCGGCTGAAGTGATTTATAGAGAGAGACTTCTCATGCTTAGTGCATACTAAACATATTTTTTAGATTTGCTTCTTGCGACTTTGAATGTTTCTAAGAACATTCTAGGGCTTATGGGGATAGGAAGATAGAGGTGTTGACTACTTTAAAGTTCAAGGACTTCCTTGTTGAGGAAGACAGAGGTGCTGACTACCTTGAAGTTGAGGGCTTGCAGGGATAACAAGTCAGACTCCGATCTTTGTATGGAGGGCTTACCCTGGTGTGGATATGACAGACATTCTTGAAAGTATAAATCAAGGGACCTTTATCCAAGGTTGTTGGATACCCTTCTATTTGGGTTAAAAGATTTACTATTTGTTACTTGTCTGTTTCAAGTTTTCTGCTGCATTTTGTTTGTTGAGGAAAGTATAACTATCTTATACTTTCTTATACTTTTATACTCTGATCTAGTGAGATTCTATATGATTTAAGGTAGAATATTTATCTTTTTTTTGACATTTTTAAGTTTCATTTCCAGAACCACTTTTCCAGAATTACATTCTCAGAATCATATTTCCAAAATCAAGCAAGTTTGTAGAACTAGTGGTTTTGTGAATTATCTTGTTTGACTTTGTTAAACACCTTCATCTTTAAAGGTTCCAAATAATTTTTAAATCATAAAATTCACCCCCCTCTTGTATATTGAGCATCATTATTATGACACTACAATCAGTATCATCTATCATTTCGATCCAAAAATTGGTATCAGAGCCTGGTGACCTCATACCCTGAACCAATCCAAAAATTGGTATCAGAAGAGGTCTCTAAAATACTTATATTTACATATAAGTTTTCTTTGCTCAATTTTTTCATTTTTCTTCTTTTTCCTTGCTAATGAATATTTTCCTTGTTCACATATCATTACTACTAACAAGTTTTTGTGGAAAGACTTTCTTTAAGATGACAGGAATCAATGTTGGTTCCATTTACAAACTAAATCCAACTAGACCACCTATTTTTTATGGGAATTATTACGAATATTGGAGAGATCACATGAAGAAATTTATTATCAATACTGGAGTAGAAAATTTTGTCATGCTTACTGGAGGATATAAAATCCATGACAAGGAAGTTAATACTTTCACCAATCAAGAAAAGCATGAATATCAACTGAATTATAAGGTACACAATACATTGTTTTGTTCCATGACTAGAAATATATATAGACAAATTTAATCTTGCAAAGAAAAAAATTGTATATGGAAGAATCTTGAAGTTACTCATTTTAGAATTTCCTATGTTATTGAAACTAGAAGAGCCATGATCAGAGCAGAATATCATGGTGTTTTCTTTCCTTATGGATAACCCATATGTAATGTGCAATAAAGATTTATGACTATCGTCAATAGTTTACAATCCATGGGTGAGAAAGGATTAGATGATGAAGCTCTTGTGGAAACGATCATAGATATCATTCCCAATGAGTGGGAATCTAAGAGAACAGCTATAAATGAGAATAAGAAGGTTACTCACATTTCTCTTGATGAACTATTTGGAACTCTTCTTCAACATGAGACTAGAATGAAGAGAGATGCTGATAATGTTAAAAAGAAGAATGGTAATGGAAGTATTGTTTTTACAACAACTTCAAATCATATGAAAGCCAAGAATCCTAAGAGAGTTACAAGATCTAAATATAAGAAGGTTGTTATACAATCTGAATCTAGTGGAAGTGAATATTTAGAAAATTAATTAGCCAATCTTTCTCAAAGAATGAACAAGATTGTTGGAAAGAATAACTTTAAATCCAGATACAAGAAGAAAGAATGGAAATATAAGAAAGATTCAGAAGTCACATGTTATGAATGAAAAAGAGGTGGACATATATGACTAGATTTTCCTATGCTTAAGAGGAAGTAAATAAAGGAAAAGCATTCTGATAGAAATAGAAAGAAGTACTACAAATATAAAGCTAAGAATGTTTTTAAAGATAATGACACCTAGAGTGCCAGTGGTGGAGACTCTTCTGAAGAATCATCAGTTTATGAATCTTTTGGACATAAGAATCTTGGTTTAATAGCCATAATGCCTATTGAAAATCATTTTTTAATGGATAAGGTACACAATTTTGAATCTATGACCAACATATCCCTAAATGCTAATTATAGTGATAGTCAATATTATGAATCTTCAGATGAAGAATCTTCTTCTAATGAGGATAATACTTTACCTACCTATGAAGAAGTTTCTAGGTTTTCTAAGCTTCTTGAGAATGAAAATTCTAAAGTCAACAAAAATCTTGATAAGAAAAATTCTAGGATTTCTATACTTAGTAAAGAAATATCAGATCTTTCTAAAGATCTTGATAAGAAAAACCTTTATTTTTAATGTATTTCAAAAAACCATGAGGAAGTAAATTTTGAGAATGAGAAACATTCTAAGGATCTAGAAAAAGTAATTTCAAAGAAAAATATTTTTGAGCCTAACTCTAGTTCTAAATATAATGTTTTTTAAGATAAGAACAGAGTTATTAGACTAAAGTCTGAAATATTTTCCTTGAGGAAGTGTTTGTCAAACATTCCCTTAGGTAAGGAAATTTTTGATAAAATGTATTCCCAAATTTGACCTCTAGAAAATAATTCTGGATTTGGCTATATTAGTTCTAAACCGATTTTTAGTAACAATTATTTTGTTCCTCAAAGTGCTCCTTTCTGAACTAAGTGTCAGTGTGGTGGGTATTGGGAAAAAAATGTTACCTAAACAAAACCCAGTCTTTAGGATTTCATAAATCCTATTTTTTAAAGAAGATGTGTATACCTAATATTTTGCTTTCTGAAATTTCCCGATCCAAGAACGTTTGGGTTCCAAAAGTCTAACATTCTTATTTTCAAAAAAATAAGGAAAGTACCAACAATAATAATTGGTATATGGATAGTGGATATTCCTGGCATATTACTAGTAACAAAAAATTCTTTGAAAATATTATTAAGACAAAAGGAGGAAAAGTAACTTTCATAGATAATGCTAAGGGAGAAATTATTGGTATAGGTAACATCGTTCTTCTTGGAAAAACTTTGATTTCAAATGTTTTATTTGTTAAGTTTATTAATAACAACCTCATTATCATAAGTCAATTATGTGATAAAGGTTACCTTGTGAATTTTAGGAATGACAAGTGCTTAGTACACAATTCCAAGGAAGATTTTATTCTTTCTGCCAATAGGAAAGAAAATGTTTACACACTAAACATAGAACACCTTAGGATCCAAGACCTACCTTTACTTAGTGCAATGGAAGATCATTCTTGGTTATGGAAAAGAAGGTTAGGACACTGTAACCTTAGAAACCTATGAAAACTCTCTGAGAAAGGACTAGTTAAGGTTTTACTAGAGCTTAGATTTGATTATTCAAAAGTTTGTGATCCTTGTCAATATGAAAAGAAACATAAATCAATTTTTAAATCAGTCGGTGAAGTATGGACCACTGATGCATTACAGTTAGTTCATATGATCTTTTTGGTCCAACACAAACTAGAAGCATTGGAGGCAAATATTAATTATGTGTCTTAGTTGATGATTACACTAGATTTACGTGGGTATATTTTCTAGCAAATAAATATAAATATTTTTCTTATTTCAAAAGTTTTAGAGCCGAAATTAATAATGAGAAAACCCTTCCTTTGATAACTATTCATAGTGATCAGGAGGAGAATTTCAAAATTCTGATTTTGAAAATTTTTGTAGTAGAAAAGGAATTACTCATAACTTCTCAGCACCCAGAACACCTCAACAGAATATTGTTGTTGAAAGAAGAAATATAATTCTTCAATAGATAACAGGAACCATGTTGAGTGAATATTCTATATCCAAACATTTTTGGGATAAAGCTTTATGTACTGCTTGTTATACTATAAATCAAGTTTTGATTAAAACTTTTCTTAATAAAACTCATTATGAGTTATGGAATGGTAGAAAACCTAGACTTTCCTACTTTAAGGTTTTTGGTTGCAATGTATTACTTATAAATACTAAAAATAATCTTCACAAATTCACACCAAAATTTGATGAAGGAATTTTATTAGGCTACTCCACAACTTCTAAGGATTATAGATTTTTCAATAAAAACACTTGTACTGTTGAAGAGACAATACATGTCATATTTGATTAAACTAATCCTTTTGTTTTTAAAGAACCCTAACCTACATCTTCAGATGTGTTTTTAAAAACTGATTATCAACCTTTGTTAAGAGATCCTTCTGATAAGGAAAATTTCCAATAAGATAATTCTGAAACATTTACCCCAGAATATTTCCTACCCTATGTTGATGAACAGGTTTTACAAAACCCAAATCAGTTTTTTCTTAAGAATCATCCCAGTGACAGTATCATTGGTGATGTAAATCAACCTGTAAGGACTAGAAGTTCCTTAGGAAATGAAATAGAACATATAGCATTCATTTCCCAATTAGAACAAAAAATAACTGATGAATATTTAGGTGATGATGATTGGATAAAATCTATGAAATATGAACTAAATGAATTCAAAATAAATAAAGTCTGGACCTTGGTTGAAAGACTTAAGGAAAATTTTGTTATTGGAGTCAAATGGGTATTCAGAAATAAATGTGATGAAAATGGAATAATAGTAAGAAATAAAGCTAGATTTGTTGCTAAAGGCTATAATCAACAAGAAGGAATAGACTATGAAGAAACCTATGCTCCAGTATAAAGACTTGAATATATTCATATTCTACTTGCCTTTGTAACATTCTTCAATTTCAAATTTTTTCAAATGGATGTAAAATTTTCTTTCCTTAATGGTTTTGTTCAAGAGGAAGTTTTTGTTGGACAACCTCCTGGTTTTGAAGATAAAAAATATCCTGAACATGTTTATAAACTTACCAAAGATTTTTATAGACTTAAACAAGCCCATAAAGTTTGGTATGATATGCTTACAAGATTTTTACTTCAAAATAATAATGTTAAGGGGAATGCAGATCCAATCCTTTTTATAAATAAAGATAAGAAAAATGTTTTGATTATTCAGACTTATTTGATGACATTATATTTGGTTTAACTCAACAATCTTTAACTGATTCCTTTGTAGATCTAATGAAATTTGAGTTTGAAATGAGTATGATGGGTGAGTTAACATTTCTCCTTGGTTTTCAAATTTCTCAAAAACCAGAAGGAATATAGATATCTCAACATAAGTATATTGAATGTATTCTTAAAAAGTATGGATATGACAACAATAAGAGTATAAGTACTCTCATTGGTACCTCAAATTCACTTTATCTATATAAAGCTGGGAAATTAGTAGATCAAACATCTTTTAGAGGTATGATAGGAAGTTTACATTACCAGACAGCTAGTAGTCCAGACATAATGTTTTCAGTATGCTTATGTGCAAGATATCAATCCAATCATAAGGAATATCATTTAAATCTAATGAAAATAATTTTTTACTTCATAAAGGGAACCATGAATCTTGGACTCTTTTATAATTCTGGAAATGATTTTGTTTTAAAGAGTTTTTCAGATGTTGAGTTTGGTGGATGTTGAATGGATAGAAAGAGTACATCCGGAAATTGTCATTTATTAGGAGATTCATTAGTTTCTTGGTCATGCAAAAAGAAACACTTATTAGCACTTTCCACTACTAAAGTTGAATATGTACCTGCTGGAAGTTGTTGTGCTCAAGTGTTGTGGATGCAACACACACTCACAGACTATGGTATGAGTTTTACCAAAACACAGATTTTTTTGTGATAATACCAGTGCCATTTCCCTTAGTAAAAATCTTGCATATCACTCTCATGAAAAACATGTAGACATTAGGAATAATTTTCTTAGGGATCACACACAAAAATGGGATATCATTATTCAATTTATTAGAACACAAGATCAACTTGCTGATATTTTCACAAAATATTTACCCTCTGATAGATTTGAATACATTAAACAGAAGTTGGGAATGATAACCATAAGGTAATCTTACATGTTAACTTCCTGTTAAAACCAATATCATTACAGTAATAAACTCCTTTTCATAGGAGGAGTACATTTTCTTGTTAGTTAGATCAAATATTTCGTAGTAAAAATTTTTGTAGTCATATTTTTCAAATCATTCATAATGGAAATTTTCGTAGTCAGATTTTTCGAATTTTCCATAATGAAAATTGTCAAGGTCAGATTTTTAAAATCTTTCGTAATGAAAATTTTTGTAGTCAAAATTTTCAAATCTTTCTTAATGGAAATTTTCGTAGTAAGATTTTTCAAATCATTCATAGTGAAAATTTTCGTAGTCAGATTTTTCAAATCTTTCGTAATGGAAATTTTCATAGTCATATTTTTCAAATCTTTCATAATGAAAATTTTTGTTGTCAGATGTTTTAAAATTTTTCGTAATGAAAATGTTCATAGTAAGATTTTCTAAATTTTTCATTTCTCTAAAAATCTTTTCATAGTCATTTTTTTATTTTCAATTTTTTTGTAATCAAATGTTTGTTTTCGGAATCTAAAGTTCTTCAAGAAAAATTTTCCTCATTATAAATAATATTTCTAGCAATCTGAAAGGTATGTTTCCTTTCCTGAGTTTTCATAATCATCCTTTACTTGTTGGTATTTTCTTTTGTTTTTAAAATTTTCAGATTATCTTTTTCTTAAATCTGGATGTTTTTATTAAAACCTCGAAATATCATATTCTGTAAAAGTTTCATTGCGATCATCATCTCAACCGTCAGATCTTATCAAGAGATTTTTCAGTCATTGGATCAATCAGGGTAGTTGAACCGTCACTTTAAACATCTATATAAAGGACCCCAAATGATTGTCCCACATCGATTTCAAAGATTTCACGTGTTGAAGCCCTGTCCTTCTACTTATGACCGTTCTGAACTTTTCAGATCTTTCTCAAATCCGAATGTCGGTCAAAGAATCTTCTTAGAAAGACATGTCAAATATCAAGACAATCTCGAAGTGGCAGGTTTATAGAGAAAGGATGGTTCATCCAAACTTCTTCACCAAGTATGATTCTATAATCTTAAAAAAAAATCAAGCTCAATGGATGGGACAATGTTTGCATATTGAAACCAGGACCTCAAGATTTAGTTTATCCAGATCTACTAATAGAATTTTATGAGTCAGTAAGTTTTTTGAAGGAAAAAGGCAGACATAAGTTCTCTTTCAAAAGCTATGGGAAGACTTGTTCTCTTTCATACACCGAGGCTACAAATTTGATTGGAGTTCTGTATGAAGTAGAAGCTAATTTTTTTTCTCATAAGTTTCGAGATGTTCAAGGAAGCTTTGATATGGAGAAAGAAATGGAATGTCTCGGTCTTATAGATGTTAAGACTCCGAATATTTTTCACCTCACTAAAAATTTCCAGATTCTCGAATTATGGTTTCAGGAATTCATCATTCCGATAAAAGGTGACAAGGATACATTGAAGAAGAGTGATATGTATATTTTGGATTTTCTAGTGAACCTGAGAAAGATCAACTTGGTTAAGAATATTCTGATTACAGTTGAGAATATAAAGAATGGAAATATGAAGGCTCAAATCATTATTTATCCAGCCATTCTTTCGAAGCTGATTGTTCGGTGCTTGGAGCCTTTCAAGATTCCTTGCAGTTAAAAGCCAAGGAATTTCAAAGTCATGCTGGTTAGTGATCATACTCTAAGAAGAATGAATGTTGGATGTTCTATGGAATCCGAAGAATTTTATGACTTGCCTGAGGAAGAAGTTAAAGCTATCTCAAATAAACAAGAGGCTGCTAAGACCTCTAAGAAGGGTGCAAAGAATAGGAAAGTAAAGGAAGTAAAAGAGAAGGAAAAATCCCTAGAGGCTAAAGAAACCAAATCCGCACCACCAAAACCTATGAATGAAAAGGATTATCCAGATGAGTTAATTGCTAAATGGAGGTAAGACAAGAAGAAAAAGAAATTAGGGGAGCCTAGCTCTGGTTTGGATCCTGCTGAAGCAAAATAATTAAAAGAGAAGACTGGTGATGATCTTGAAAAGCAAGAAAAATAAAAGAAATAGAAGAAGAATATGTATGAAGCTGAAATTATTCAATCACTTTTGAAGGATGCTGAGAGAGATTCTGAGAAAATTCCAGTACCAGAACATTTCCTGATAGAAACTTTTCCAAAAACTATGGGGAATAAATTTGTTACTCTAAAAAAGGTCAAAGAAAAGGAAGTATAAAAATTAGTGGAAGAAGAAAAAGAAGAATAAGGAAGTTGAGATGCAGAAGATTTGATTAAGCATGTCGAGGAATTTCATGAGAAGGAAAGCTCTTCTGAGATGTTGTCATTCCGAACCTCTCAAGATGAATATTCAAAGTCTATTACCCTTGGGAAAGTTGAGAAAGGTGAAGATGAAAAGATTTAAGAAGAAGTGAATAATCTGTCTAAAGAAGAAAGTTCTAATCATGATTTCATACACCCAGAGGATGCTGAGGTAAGAGCTGAGAAAAAAGACATAGATGAAGATATAATTGTTCATCTATCTAACAGTTAACATGAATCTACAGATGCAGAATCCATTTCGAGAACTGATAAGGAAAAACATGTTATTGCTAATACTCCTTGCAGAGTAGTAGTGAAAAATAAAGAAGTGGGTGCTTCATCAAATAGAAAAGCAGTTGAAATAGAGAAATATCCCTCACCAAGTTAAGTCTCAGATTCAGAATCATCTTCTCTAGGACATGATTTCATTGTCCAATATTTGAAAAATCTTGTAGGCACTATTCTGATATTTCCAAGCATTGATTCGAGACGCAAAATGCTTCAACACACCCTAAATCAAAAAAGAGATTCAGTATCCATGGTAATGGATAAGTGTTCCAAGATGGAGGTAGATTTCAAAACTTTCTTCATTAACAACAATAAGCACAAAAGGTCTTGTAATAAAATGATTAGCTGGTCAAAGAAGATAGTTCAAGATATGCAGATTCTTGATGAGTTCCAAGAAAGTGTCAAGGATGATTTTGACACCAAAGATATTAAGTTCAAGGATCTCACAAATAGTTTTGGGAAAAATCTGACTCTGGAACATAATTTCTGGATTCAAGAAGTGAAATATATGAATGGAAAGTTGTATTCAGTTTCTCAAAGCTGGAAGAGAGAAATAGATATTTGGATTGAGATAGAAGAAAATATTTTCAAGCAGGAAGAAGTCCGGAAGGCTCAGGAAGAGGCTCTTAAGGATCAGAAAGATAGAATCAAAGATATAGAGAAGAAAGGTGAGGATCATGATCATATTCTCAAATGAGCATAGGAAGACCACAAGGATCTCAAGAAGCTAAATACAATAGTGAAGAAGCTAATACCAAAGTAAAAGGAAGGATAACTTTGTTTAAATCTGATATTTTGTTGTATTTTACTTGTTGTATAACTTTTTCCAATCTTAATGAAATTTTGGTTGCTCATTTTTGTTTGAATGTTTTATACTAATATTTCAGGTTCCATATTATCTTTTCCATTCCCTTTAATTTTTTTTGAAAATCACAAAGGGGGAGAAAGGAAATAGATTTCTAAGTAAAGAAGAAATTTCCCTAAGGGGGAGTTCACCTAAGGGTAGTTCTTATCCAAGAAGATTTCCATATGAAATTAAATGTAATTCTTATTTCATAAATCTGGAATACAATCTTTACTGTTCCAAAGACTGAGGGGGAGTTAGTAATATTCATCTTTCCCATTTGTCAAGGGAGATAGGTTTTTTTTCTAAGTCCTTATGTTCTTTTTCGTAAGGATGTTTGTACTTTCCAAAAATGGAGAGATTATTTATTCAATAATGTTTCCTTATAAATTTTCTATTCCTTCATGTTTGGGGAGATTGTTGAGTCAATAAGGTTTCCTTATGAATTTACCATTCCTTTATGTTTTGAAAATCAAAAACACCTTATATTAAGGAAAATTTCATTTTACCCTATGTTTTACTTTCATAAAGAAAATTTTCCTTCCCTAAGGAGATTTATCCTTGCCATGTTTTTCATTGATAATTTTGTCTCTAAGTATAAAATTCGGTTTCATATCTAAAAATCTAGGAATCTTATTACTTAGATATAAAGAATTCTATTTTCAGGATCTGGATTTAGGTTCCGAATCCTCTGAATTTAGAATCTGAACTCTTATGAGTTTTGACTCCGATTTCTCTGAATTCAGACTCCGAAGATTTGTATGTTTAGACTCCGAACTCTTATGAATTCAGACTCTAAAATTTGCAAGTTCAGACTCCGAACTCTTATGAATTCAGACTCCAAACTTTTATAAGTTCTGACTTAGAACTCTTTTGAATTCAGACTCTGAATTCTACTGAATTCAAGACTCTGAATTTCTTTGAAATTTAGACTTCAGAATACTATATAATTTAGGTTCTAAATTCTTCTGAAGACAAAATCTGAATATCCTTGAATTATAGACACTGAATGAGTTTTTGGTTAGACTTCGAACTTTTATTTCCTTACATTCTGAATAATTGATTTTGGTTAAGTAACCATATTTTTTCTTACTAATGTTTTGTTTATAAGCGATGTCGTGCATTCAGTTACAAACTAACCATTGTTTGAGTGACACGTCTAAAGGTACCTCCAAAATTCAAAGAAAAATATGACTGTTGGAGGAGGGAGCAGACCATTGAAGCTATGCCTATAAATAGGAGCTCATTTGAAAGATCTCACAATGTTATAAATTTGAGAACAGTTCTATGAATCTAGAGATTACATGCTGTTGAAGTTATTTCTAGAGAGAGAATTTTCATGCTTAGTGCATATTGAACATCTTGTTCAGATTTTCTTCGTGCGACTCCAAATGTTGCTGAGTACATTCGAGGGCTTCTAGGAATAGGAAGACAGAGGTGCCGACTACCTTAAAGTTCGAGGACTTCCTTGTTGAGGACGGCAGAGGTGCCGACTACCTTAAATTTTGGGGCTTGTAGGGATAACAAGACAAACTCTGATCTTCGTATCGATGTCTTGACCTGGTGTGGGTAAGACAAACTTTCTTGAAAGTATAAATTAAGGGACCTTTATCCAAGGTTGTTGGATAACCTTCTCTTTGGGTTAAAAGATTTACTACTTGTTACTTGTTTGTTTCATGTTTTCCACTGCATTTTGTTTGTTTAGGAAATTATAACTATCTTATACTTTCTTATACTTGTATACTCTGATCTAGTGAGATTCTATATGCTTTAAGGTAGAATCTTTATCTTTTTAGAGTTTTGTTAAGTATCATTTCCAGAACCAATTTTCCAAAATTACATTCTCAGAATAATATTTCCGAAATCAAGAAAGTTTGTAGAACTAGAGGTTTTGGGAATTATCTTGTTTAAATTAGTTAAACACCTTCATCTTTAAAAGTTCCAAATAATTTTTAAAGTATACAATTAACCCCCCCTCTTGTATATTGAGCATCATTATTATGATACTACAATCAGTATCTTCTATCATTTCGATCCAACACTTTTGTAAAAAAAATCAAATTCTATATGTTGTATGTATAAATGTTAAGGTCGAGTTGGAACCTTGTTATTTGTTTATTATTGATGGTTCCCTTTTTAGTCCCCATTTATTTTTTTGCTATTTTTTTTATCCATGTGATGGATGCTTGGTAAAGTGATGCATGTTGATATTGTGTGTTGGGGTCACATTGATGGTAGTGCAGGAGGTGGGAAGGACCTAGGGGCTTGTTATTGTTTAGTGATGATGTTATTGAACATGGTCTACCTAAATTACTATTCCATGAGGAGACTAAGGTTTCAAAGTTGGTAGTAGTGGGTCATTTCTTGGAAAATAAAGGTTGTGAATTGGATAAACCCCCATTAATTGTATGTAAGACCTTTATTTCTAGTTTTTCACTAAGGAGACAACATCGAGTGATTTAATGGATAGATGTATGATTATACCCTACACACAACTAGGCCCGTGTTTTCATGTTTTGTGTGGTCATGTTTGTCATCATGATTTCACCTATAGGCATAATCTCCAAATGTATAAATGAATAAACCCGAACATAAATACATTAATTGGCCTATAGGGAAATTAGACATTAGGATTATTGGCCAATTAGCTATTAGTTCTAATTGAATAATGACCAATTGGCCTATAAAATTAATTACCAATCTACCTATAGGCCTAATGTCCAAGGGGCCTATTAGGCCTATAGACCAATTTCCCATTATGCCTATAAGATGATTGTCTATTACACCTGTTTGTCACATTAGACATTAGGCCTATTAGGACAATACACCAATTAGATATTAGGACTATAGGCCAATTGTCCATTGGGCCTATTGACCAATTGGAAATTATGCCATTAGACCTATAGGACAATTGGATATTATACCTAATGTCTAATTAAAGAAGTTCATATCTTAAATTCTTTTCTCCCATTCATTTAAAGTGAAAATGAAAACATATTTTCCATGTCTTGTCCTCAAATTTGTTTCTATAATAAAATGAATGAATAAGGCTCATGGTGATATCCTACTAGATTTATCTCACACCCAACAATGTGGCTGGACGTATTGTATATTAGCTGTATCCCTATGTTCTTAGATCATTGTTTGGAACCTATATTCCTTTTGTTTACCCATTTTGTCTGGGTTAACATAGTGGTTCCTAAATATGTGCTTATTATTTTTGTGTGGTTTACATATCTATGTTTTTAAGTTCTATTTTAAAAAGTTTTAAAATAAAGAAAAAGAAACTGTAATCATATAGTTCTTTCTAACTATTTTTTAAATGAATTTCACAAGGTGCATTCTTTAAAGTGTAAAATGTTGTTTAAAAAATAGTTTTGGAATAACATTTATATGAAAGAATGTTTTGTTTGTCAATGAAACTATGAGTGTGTGTTGGTTTTAAAAACAACGTGTTAGTCAAATGTTCCATGTTTTAACACACTTTTGATGTGTTTTCATTTCATTCCATAATTTTTTTTTGAAAAATGATTATTTTTTCATTTCAGTCTAGTTTTTTTTTCACCTCTTGATATTATTGGGGATATGTTTGGATAGTTACCATGATAGTGAATTCTTAAATGTTAGGGATACCCACCTTGGTTCATTATTTGTAGTCATCACTTATAGCATATTTTATTTCTCTTATTCTTTGTTTTTCTAGATACTAGTATGGTTTGATGAATTTAATATTAAAATTGGTTGTAATGAATTTTTTAATTATGGATTAAATTTTTGATTGGAAGATAACTTATTTTCCTTGTAATATAATGGATAGAATATGGATGTATCATACCGATTGGATTTCAACCATGTTTTAAAAGAATTTGGATTTTTTAGATTGTTCATTTCACAATGCTTTAGATGGAGGTTGTATACATTTTCCATGCTATAATTGTGTTGGAAGACCATGGTTAAGCCATCAAGCAGTTAGATACCATATAACAAAATATAGATTTCAAAAAAATATATTATGGTTGGTATCACATGGAGAGATGGGACAATATTCTACTATTCATGAATAAAAACACATAACTGCTATAGAGAATTTGATATTTGATCAGTTTACATTTATGAATAATCATGAGAGAGATAATATTCTAGTGAAAGAATAAAATGATTTCAATACACATGAGAAAAAGACTGACGATGATTATGTTAAGAGAGTGAAAATTTTAATGGATCCTAGCAGAACTCCAGTATATCAAGAATATAATAAAATGACCAAGTTTGAATTTTAATGTGGTTATATCATGAAAAAACCATGTATAGATTTATTAATACTGCTATTGATTATATTCTTATATTTTTGAAGGGATTCCTTCCTAATGGTTCAGATATCCCGATAAATCATTACAAGGAACGAAACATAATTAAGTAGCTTGGATTTTCTACTAATAAAGTTCATGATTTTCTAAAAGACTGTAGTTTATTTTCTGACGAAATAACTGATTTTAATGATTTTAAAGAATGTTTTACAACTGTATGGATGGAAAATGAAGATGGAATACCATCTCACATGTCGTAGAAAGTCATGTGACACTTTCTATTTATTATCAGACTTCAAAATATATTCATGTCTTCAAAAATATCATCCAATATATGATGGAATGATGCTGAGAGAATTAAAGGCAATGATGAGTTGGTTCATCCTACAGATGGATTAACATGGCGGGAATTTGATGCACAACATCCTAATTTTACATCTAAGGTGCGTAATGTCAGATTAGGCTTATCCTATAATGGTTTTAATCCGTTTGGTCATATGCTTACTGCTCATAGCATGTGGATAGTTTTTATTCAAGTATATTATCCTCCTCCATAGATATGTATGAGAAAACCTTTCACATTCTTGAGTATACTAATATATGGACCTTCTGATCCTGATAATGATATAGATGTCTACTTGAAGCCTTTAATAAGAGAGTTAAAACAGCTTTGTGATAGGGTTTGTGAATATTTGATGCTTCTTCAAAACATATATTTCAATTGTGTGCTACTCTTCTATGGACTAAAAATCATTTCCCTATTTATGCAATGATTTATTTTTGGAGCATATAGGAAAAACTATCATGTATTGTATGTATGAATAATACCCGATTGGGAAGGCTTAAATATCATTATAGTTTCGGTTTCATGGTACATCGATGATTTTTTCCAATTTATAATCAATACAAGAAGAATCGTTGGAGGCTTAAAAATACTATTGAAACCGAACAACCACCTCAACCTATGTTGGGTAGTGATGTACTTAATTAATTTAAATATTTTATTTTTTCATTAGGGAAATGTTAGAGGAAATCTAAAAAGAGAAATAATGTTGAAACTGAATCCACTTATAATTGGAAAAAGGGAAGTATCTTTTTTGAGTTTCCATATTGGTATACCAATTTGTTACATCATTGTTTATACATAATTCACATTGTGAAAAATATATGTGAAAATTTTCTTGTAATTCTTCTAATATCAAGGGGAATACCAAAGATAATTTCTGATCTCATCAGGACTTGTTGTATCAGGGTATTCTAACAAAACTGCATCCTTTGTGTATTAGTCAAAAGAAATGGAAGGTTCCTTGCACTTCTTATGTGATGACACTATTATAGAAAGATCAATTTATGGAAGTATTAGATAATATCAAGGTTCCTGATGGATATTCCAGTAATATATCTTAACGAGTCAATAGAAGGGTTTTGAAACTAAAATCTTTAAAAACTCATGATCATCACATCATTCTTCATAAATTGATTCCAGTATAAAATCATAATTTTTATCCAATAATGTAAGGGTGAGAGTGATTTTCTTCTGCGATTTTTTAGAGACCTTTATGCTAAAGGGTTATCCAAGGAATTGTTGATAAAAATGCAGTAGGAGGTACCCTTAATTTTCTGTGAGATAGAAAAAATTATTCATCCTTCCTTTTTTTCCTACATGCCGCATTTAATAGTACATATTCCAACTAAAACAATTCTTGGGGGACCAGTTTATTTTTGCTGGATGTATCCTACTAATCAAAATTTTTTCACAATGAAATCATATATCTGAAACAAGAATTTTCCAAAAACTTTGATTGTGAGAAGTTATCTGGATCAAGAATGTATGGATTTTTGTTTCATGTATTTGTCTAATGTGAGCACTAGACATAACCAGAGAATGATAAATGAATATGACCACTCTGGGGAAATTGAGCCCTTATTATCATCTCTTCCCCAAAAAAAGGAATTTTTGGGTGTTATACATTGGCTACATTGAGCCTTGAAAAGCATGATATGACACATCGAAAAATCTTATTTAACTCTGGTTTGTTCGATGACTATATCAAGTAAGTAAATTATATATTTACATGTTATCTCATATTATGAAATTTAACATTTACCATAGACTTTTATTATCATTTTATATAGGGAACATAAGAAAATAATAAGTAGAGTTCGTCAATATTTTTCTTTGATAAGGATAGATGCTTTTCATAGCCTAGAGTTTCCTTCTTGGTTGAAATCAAATGTATGACCATTAATTTTGTAACACCCCAAACATTTTAGGGTATGTTTCTCTTAAATACATTCTATTCATAGCCTGTATTTAATAAAGTACTAAGTTTCTTTGAAATAACACTTGGTTATTTAGGTGATAGTCATATCTTATCCATTGAACTTAAATTTTCCACTTGGGTGTTTTGAATTTTGAAAATATGACATACACGGTTGTGTTCAGGATGATATTTTGAGTGAGATAGAAATAAATTAATTTTCATTGAATAGTAACATGCCCTTATGAATAGTAACCTAACCTTATGAATATTAACTTACCCTTATGAATAGTAATATGAATCTTATGAATGGTATCCATACCCATGAATGTATAAATACATTTAGGCACCTTAAAAATGAAGATGAATATTTTAGTATTTATATTTTTTGAATAATAATGATTTTAATTCAATATTTAATTAATCATATTTAGAAAATTATTTTTGAAAAATGGACTTCTTTTTGGATTCTACACATCAAAAAATGTTTAGGGTGATTTTTTGGTATTTTTTAGAAATACTTGAATTTTTGATGAATAATGAAATACCATAATTTACACAATAAGGTAAATACACTAATTATAGAGTCATGTATGATGTTTTGATGATGTAAGACCAATTTATTTGGATTCACATGATACAATTACTATTATTGGCCATGGAAGACTCACTATTATTTATCTTTTGGAGAAATAATAAATTAATGAATATAATATAGAGAAATCCCCTCCCCCCCTCCACTATATAAACCACCCCTCACCCACTCTTCCTCCCACACCACTAAAGATTCAAGACTTGCCTAAATTCTACCAAATACTCTTCCCAAGCCCTCCTCTAACGTCCAAGACCTTCTGATCTCACCAAAAGGCCAAAAACAAAGGCCTTAATGAGATTCTCAAGGAGGATTACTCAAGAGGTGAACCTCTCTTCTCTTTTCTTTCAATTTCTTTTTCAAAGTTCCATTATTTTATTCTCTCTTCTATCCCCCCTTTCATAAAAATGCCATTATAATTATAGTACCTTACATCAAATGTATTTTTATTATTCTAATGTAATATTTCATCATAATCTCTCTATTTCCCTTCCTTTTATACTATAAATGCAAAAACCATCCGAGATGTGTTAATTTATTGCACTCAAGGAAGACGTGTTTTCAATTTTCATTACTATCTTCAATATTGGTCATGAAATCTTTTAAATGGTTTAAGTAGTTCAATATATATTTATTTTATCTTTTTTAATGTTCTTTAATCCTTACACACTCATAATATAGAATAATAATACAAAACAAGTTCATTGTGCACAAAACAGCCAAGCCAAATCCAAGCGTTTATCATTAAGTCATCGAATGAGTCATCCTCATGGTATATAAACAGAGTCATTATAAGATAATTTATATATCTTTAATATCATTAATATTATATCTTAACAATTTTGTATGTTTAAACACATTTCAAACAAACTTCCATTCATGAATACATGTAAATGGATCATGAAAACCAAGTAAGAAAATGCTTCCAAAACAATAAAATTGAATCTCTTAAACCCATAAAAAAGGCCATTAATGAACTTAATAATATTATAAAATATCAATTAAATTTTTATGAGGTTCTTTAATTATTAATTAATGAATCTAAATTTGATTATTCAGGTCTTTAAGAACAATCAAAAACACCTTCGAGCAAAAGACAGGGGATCCTCTCTCTCCATTTTATACAAGAATCTTCCCTATATTGTGCCCTTTTATTTTTATTTCCTAATGATGGGGTATGTTTTTTCACCTCCCCCATATTTCCCTTATGATATATAAATAATGGGATACCCCTTTACCTCTCATTAATCCCTTATAAGAACACCCATTACTATGCTGAAATGTTTGTAAGGGGTTTTCTCATCTCACTTTCCATTCCGTGGGATTTCCATTGTTCGCATATTATTTCTTATATGTGGTATAGGTGTACTGCCATTTGATATATATTATCATGATTGTATTTATATTCATGGTATTCTCTATTTCATTTGGTGGTTATTAACTTTGGGTCATACGACTCAATTAATTACAACGTAGTAACATGATTTATCTCAATTTTCACTTCGTTGTGACTTTATTAGTATTGTGAACCTACTCTTTCTTATTTGGAATACTTAATTCCCATTTTAGATCAATTTTCCATTTAAATTATATTCCATTTAAATTTCTATATTCTCATATCATGGATATGATTATTTTCTAAACTGTATACCATTTTACATAGAGTGTTTTTTTGGAATGTTGTTTTGACTATGGAAATATTGATGAATCTATATCCTCTATTCCATACAAATATTGTAAAGGAATATTTCTCTTGTGTTGAATATATGTATAAATAAGTATTTGGACATGAAGCGGTGGTTGGGGCCTGCCACATCCCCTCGATGCATCGATAGGTCTCATTAGACAATCAGTTTGGCGACAAACCCTTTGAGTTTGTTTCCAAAAATCAGATAGGTTTCTACCCAGATAACTAAAATGTTTTAACTATATTTTGGTATCATGTGATAGATACATGAAATCAAATTAATAAACTTTCTCTTTATTCATTACCAATTATTACAATCCATGAGGTTTTAACTATGAAAAAAATCTATGGATGTAGTTTCATTCACAGTTTATTAATGTCTTGAGTTTTTCATTTATTAACCATTCCATATTGATTATGTAAAGTTGTTTATGATTTAGTTATTATTTATTCATTATGTCACCATTTTTAACCCTTAATATGAATTTGAGATCACCCCTTTCATTTTTTTACCTTCAACATGTTATGAAGAGGAGACTATTTGTTGAGTTCTATGGATGCAGTTTTTAGTTTTGGTTAGGTATTGTATTTTGTAACCTTTTACAATGTAATTTGAGTTAAATATATGTATATAGTTTCTTCAAGACTACTAAACTGATCATTACTTTAGGATTTCTTTCTTTATAACCATGCCAATGTATCGAGTAAGGAATCAGCTCTAGTCTATAGGGGTCGGGGCGTTACAGTTGGTATCAGAGGAAGTTTAGTAGAAGACTTATAAACTAGATTAGAAAATGTAGATTAGGGAACAAATCCCTATGGTAGTATTTTAGGACAAACATACAAGATCATCCCTATATTTTGGTAAGGAAAAGATTGTGTGAATCTTTCAAGCAATACATCCCTGTCTGGATACAAGCAGGTAGAAGTGGCTCTAGCACAGATGTACATGGGAGTGAAAGCTCCGACAAGGAGTTTAGGGCTTCACCTGGGGTATCCTGGTACACGAGAATGGGCCTTGTTTCACTTTTTGTTATGACACTCTCGTGTTATATGCTTAGAATAATTTATATTTTCTTTGAAAGCCATTATAAAGGATTGAAATGTAAATTTTTCCTCAGAGAAACCATGTTTATGAGATTAGATATGCATAGAATTTCAATCTATGTTATGTTATTTTCTATTTCATATTTCTAAAATAATCTAGTGTATGCCATTATTTAGAAATGGTGCCTAATGGAAGAAGGGGAATCAATACTCATGGAAAATGTAGGGATTTCCCCACTGAGCAAGTCTACAAAGTCAATGTCGGAGCAGACCAGATTATGAACATATTGGGACAACTTACTCGGGTTGTGATGAATAACCATGCTACACCTATGTTGGATCATTTCATTTGGTAGAAGCCCCCATTTTTTAGTGGGAATACTAATCTGATGTTAGCTGAGCAGTGGATTGAGTCACTTGAATAGATATTCATGGAATTAAGATGCAATGGAAATGAGAAGGTAGTGCTGGAAGTATATTGTATCAAGGGTGAAATAGATCAATAGTGATCTTTGATCGAGAATACCACAAAGTAAGAAGAAATAGAAGTTATGGAATGGAGTAATTTTAAGGAAATATTCTTTAAAAAATATTTTCCTCGTGAGAAACGAAATGAAATGAAGAGGAAATTCCTTGGCTTAAAATAAAGGGAAGAAGACAATGTTGTAGAGTATGAGGCTACATTCACAAGGCTAGACATATTTTTCATAGATTATGTATGTGACTTGGTAGACAAAATTGATCATTTCTTTGAAGGTCTTAATCTATGTCTTCGAAGGGAACTGGCTTCTCAAACATTTTCATCATATGATGAAATTGTATCAAGTGAAATCAAAATAGAGAAGGAATTTTCTAGATCAAAATTTTTCAAAGGAAACCAAGATAATAAGTGGTACTCTAATAACCAAGGAAAAGGAGAAGCACCAAAGAAGAACAAGGGAACAAATCAATTCCCATTATGCGAGAACAATGGAAAGAATCATCTCAATAAATGATTGAAAGGCATGGGAATCTTCTATAAGGGAAGAGAAAAGGATTATCAATATGATGAATGCAAGGGAAAGAAAAAATTCAATGATATTCAATGATACAATTGTAGAGAGATGGGACACAATGCAAATGAGTGTCCTAATCTCCAAGGGAACATTCCTCAGAAAAGGCTATGAGAACAAGGGAGAGCTTATGCGATTACAACTATAGAGGATGAAGTTCATAATGATGTGGTGACATGTACTTTAATTGTTTTCTCAAACATAGACAACTCTTTATTTGATTCTAGATCATTGAATTCATTTACATCTTTCCAGTTTTCCAAGAAAATTAGACATGTCCAATTTGATTTAATAAATGAGTTATCGGACAAAAATCCCAGGGGATGAATCACTGCAACAAAGGCATGTCTACTAGTCCCCCTCATGATGCATAAATGTGCTTTAGTTGATAATATTATCGTTATACCAATGACTGAATTTGATATAATTCTCGATATAAATTGGTTGTCAAACTATGATGCGAAGACTTATTGCAAGAAAAAGGAAGTTAAATTTTTTAAAAATGGTGTAGAATCTCAAATCTTTAGAGCAAAAACCTTGCCATCTAATTCTTATCTAGACCCACCCCCGATAGCTCTATTGAATGCAAATCTTAGAGAGGAAGAGAACCCAATATCTATGGGTGTGGAAAGAAATCTTCTGATTGAAGATGTGCATATAGTGCTAGAATACATTGATGCCTTTGAAGAAGATTTACCTAGACATCCTCAAGAGCAGGAAATTGAGTTTCCCATTGACTTAATTCCTAGTGCAAGACCTATATCAAAGACCCCATATAGAATGGACACTATAGAGTTAGTGGAGCTAAAGAAACAACTAGAGTAGTTGAGTGACAAGGGATTTATTCGACCTAGTATTTATCCATGGAGGGCCCCAGTCCTGTTTGTCAAGAAGAAATATGAAACCATGAGGCTATGAAATAATTACAGGGAAATCAATTCTATTACAATAAAGAATAAATATCCTCTTCCTATAATTGATGATTTATTTGATCAACTTAATGGATATCAATACTTTTCTAAGATTGAACTTTGATCCGGACATCATCAGCTACGTGTGAGGAAGAAAGATATTCCTAAGACAACATTTTGAACCAGGTATGGGCATTAAGAGTTTACAGTGATGCCTTTTGGACTGAATAATACACCCTCCGTTTTCATGGATTTAATGAATAGAGTTTTCAAGGTGTATCTTGATAACTTTGTTGTGGTATTAATCGATGATATCCTGGTATACTCGAAAATCTATAAATACCATGAGAATCACTTGGCGATTATTCTGAAAACTCTTAGAAGAAAGGAATTATATGGGAAGTTTAGCAAGTGTGAATTATAGCTTCAATTATTTTCTTTTCTAGGTAATATTTTCTCTAAGTATGGAATCCTAGTTGATCCTGAAAAGACAAAGACAATCCAAGAATGGCCCAAGCCAACGAACATAAATGGGGTACACAGTTCTATTGGCTTAGCATGTTACTATTGGAATTTTGTTTAGAATTTCACCTGACTGGCTAACCCACTAACTAAACTCACACATAAAGGGGTTAAGTTTGTATGGATGAAAGAATGTACTGAATACTTTGAAGAATTAAAAATAAGACCGGTTAATTCTCCAATTTTGACACTTCTATATGAAAATGAGGGATTTTTGAAGTACATCAATGCATCTAAGAATTGACTAGGTTTAGTCCTTATGAAAAATGATAAAGTTATTTCTTAGGCATCAAGACAGTTGAAGACTCATGAGAAAAATTATCCAACTCATTATCTTGAATAAGCAACTATAATACTTGCTATGAAAATATGGAGACATTATATCTATGAAGAGAGACGTGAAATTTATAAGGATCACTAGAGTCTGAAATACATTTTCACACAAAAAGGAATTAACATGAGGCAAAGGAGATGACTCGAGTTACTCAAAGATTACAATTGTTCAATAAAATACCACCTAGGAAAGGAAAATAAGGTGGCAGATGCATTAAGTACGAATGATTATGGACTTTTAACTCAAATGAGGATTGAGAGAGATCCTATATTTTTGAATCTACTAGAGATGGATATGGGAATTTTTAAGGAGGGAGGAACATCTTTCCTCTTTCAAATTATTGATAAACTATCTTTACTAGAGAATATAAAAATATCTCAATATGATTATGAGAATCTGCATAAATAAATTTAATGCTATCAAAGATGGGAGATTGTAAGACTTTGTGTATGAAGAAAGAGTTCTGAAATTTGGGAAAAGGTTATGTGTTCCATCAGTACCTGATCTAAAAGGGGAACTATTAGATGATTCTCATAGATCAAATTTCTCTATACACCCGGGTAGCACAAAGATGTATAGAGATCTGAAGGAATATTTTTGGTGGGATAATATGAAGTGGGAAGTTGTTGACTACATGTCAAGGTGTAATGACCTAAAATTTTGAATAAATCTTGTTTCCTAATTTTGTGTGTTATTTTATTTTTCATACTCAACAAAACTGTTTCATTTGATGGCATGAGTATAATAAAAATGAGACTGTTGGGTTTTGACTATTATATGACCGTTAGTCAGTATGACCGTTAAAAACTGAATGTTGCGACTTTTGTCTCTAAATAAAAGTGAACTTGGTTAATTAATATATAAAGGAGATTCGATGGCCTCATCTAGTAGTCTCGGACCAATCGAAGCCCATATAAAGAAACTTGGGATGGAGGTAGCACCACTGGGCATTGCTCTGGACTAAACCCAAGTTGAACTTCATCGTGTGAAGCTAGAAAGGAATCGCCTTCACGAGAAGTTCAAACTGATAGAAATTACTACTCGTTCAATGTTATCTGAGCCTCCCTCGGATTCTCTCACCTTAGCACACCTTACACTTAGGTCCTATGCTGGTGTGATAAGGGGCTATGTAAGGAGACCGTAACTGCCTTGTCTAATCCTTTGTTTTAAATAAAAAATTTGATTTCTTCGTATGATGAAGTTTTTGAATTTTCAAATGTCCGGATAAATATAGTATGCATATTTTTGGTGAATTTTAGATAAAGTATATTTTAAAAAATGTTTATGTAAACCTTAAATAATTAAAAATGTGTAATGATTTTCAAAAAATGGTCTTCTACAATTATTTTTAGTATTAAATTTAGAGTCTAATAAGATCAACTTAATTTTTGATGAATAGTAAATTATAAATAGTGATTTTATGCTTAGGATTAATAATGTAACCAAATGGATTAGTAATCTCACTTAAATAAAGCATTAATATAATCTAGGCATCTTGATTAAGTAATGTGATTCAATAAAATGGTTAAATAACGGTTTCATAAATTATTAGTCAAGTATTAGTTTTTTCGTGTGAATAGTGTTTTTAATTAAAAATTTAATTAAAAATATTTAGAAAATTATTTTTATAAAATGTATTTCATTTTTGAACTTAGAGCATCGATATTATGTTAAGGTAATTTGAGGGATTTTTCTGAAAAAAATGAATTTTTGGTGAATAGTGTATTTATTTAAAAATTAAATTAAAAATATTTAGAAAATTATTTTTATAAAATAGAGTTCATTTTTGAAATCAGAGCATCGATATTTGGTTAAGGTGAAATTTTGGGATTTTTATGAGAAAGTTGAATTTTCGATTAATAGTGAAAATACAGTTTTTAAGTTACGAGTGTTTAATGACATCATTAAATGATGTATTAAGTATGTAATCAATATAGTCGACTTATGAATAGTAAGATAAGGTATGAGGTGTCCCAAGTGGCCAATACCATGGGCAAATACCATGGCTAAGCCCATGGTTTTTCCAAAACCACCAATGAGGTGTCCCTTGGCCATTAATGCCTTGTCCCCTCACTTTCCCTATAAATACCAAGACATCCTCTCATCCATTCGACTCCCAACTCTACCCCAACAAAGATCTGGTATCATTACCTCCCAAGGAGTCCTCCCAAGGTGCACCCAAACCCTCAAGGTCCCAACCTTTGAGTTTTAAGAGTTATGTTTTAAGGTAAGGGATCCTACCTCTCTCTTTCTTTTCAAGTAATCTCTTTTATGTCATTTATTTTATGCTTCATGCTCTTATGTTGGAGGATATTATTTTATATTCCTCTTAATTCCCTTTTCATGTTCGTATTATTAGATACCCCCTCTTGCTCTCATCATTTCATTTTAATAATGTTAAAGTGGCGCCGTTAGGCTGCCGAATTTTTAAGAGATTCTTTCACCCTTCTTGTTTTCAAGTTCTATTTTTCATGTCAAGTATTTAATGTTCCTTTTTATTATGTTGGGGTATGATATCTATATCTATCATACTTATATTTTATGTTAATATTATGAGAGACCCTATTTGATCTCTTCAATTCAGTATTTTGAAGTTTTACGTGGCGCCGTTAGGCTGCCGAATTTTTAAGGGATTCATTCACCTTTCTCATTTTTTTAAAAGTTCTACTTTCATGTCAAGTCATTCAAGCTCCTTTTTATTATGTTGGGGTATGATCTATATATCTATCATACTTATCTTTTATGTTAATATTATGAGAGACCCTATTTGATCTCGTCAATTCATTTTTGTTGAAGTTTAAGTGGCGCCGTTAGGCTGCCGAATTTTTAAGGGATTTTTTCACCTTTCTCATTTTTCAAAGTTCTACTTTCATGTCAAGTCTTTCAAGTTCCTTTTTATTATGTTGGGTTATGATCTATATATCTATCATAATAAACTTTTATGTTCATATGATGAGAGACCATATTTGATCTCGTCAATTCATTTTTGTTGAAGTTTACGTGACACCGTTAGGCTGCCGAATTTTCATATGAGAAATCTTATTTTTGTCTTCGTTTAATGTTCTTAATTTCATATGGTATGTATTTAAAATTTTATTACCATGTTATTAAATCCTTTATATTATGTTCCCCTACTGTTTTATGGATCATTTATGAGTGGGTGACCCATGTCCCCTCTCTTTTCAATGTCTTCTAAAACCTCGTAACATAGCCGTTATGCTGCAGAATTTCTGTCTCAAGATGTCTCTATCTTATTCTAAAATTAATTTATTTTGTTAAGTGAATACTCAAATCTATTTATTATAAAGGGGTATTCACATATATACCCAAGTTTTCTATTTTAAATTCTGGGATTTACATACATGAGACCCGCTTTCCCTTTCTGTGGGTTTAAAGTGACATAAAGATCATGTATTTAAAGTAGTTTTTAAAACGTTTTCATTATGAAATGAAACCCATTTATTTTATGCTATATGGGTTGTTTTTGAAATTATTGATGATGATATATGTGTCTCACATGATAATAAAGGAAAATTTAAGGGTGTGCCCTGATAGCACTCCAATGCATCGGGTAAAGACTTAATCTCTAGAGATGACCATTTAGACTGATACCTTGGTGAATAACCTTGGTAATTTTTATTGACACCTTGGGGATGGACCTTGGTGAAATGGAAATGATTGTCTTTGTTAAGTGTTGTAGCCACATATTCAAGTTATAAAATACGTTATTTTTATTATTATATTCCTCACGATTTCATTCTCATGCCTTAAAGTTCTTTTCATGACTTTATTGATGAATCTCAAGTACACATGTTAAATGTTTCCCTTGTTTCCCTTACTGGGCCTTCTGCTCACCCTTTCTTTTGATTTATGTACCCAGGTTATGAGATGCAGTAATGAACCTAGGATGAACATAAGGAGAAGCCTTTCAAGTGTTTAAGAAGAATGTGATTTTTGTTTCATGTATTAAGTTCCTAGTTTCCAAGACACTAAACCTTAAAGATCCTCAGTTTTGTATAATGTAATGAAAGTTTATGTTATAAAAGGTGGGATGCTATAGTTGGTATGAAAGTATGGTTTAGTTATTTGTGGAAATTAGGATATGAAAAAGTTAGGAAGAACCCTATAGAAAAGTTTAAATATTGGAAATATTCCTGGTATTTTGGTGAGTATTGAGTAAGGGGTTTCCAAGAAAATACATCCTTGTCTAGATACGAGCAGGTATAGGTGGCTCTGGCATAGATGTACATAGGGGTAAAACCCGAACACATCACTTTGAGCTAGACTCGAATGAGAACTGGTACACGACAACGGGCCTTGCTGCACTCTTGGTTATGACACTCCCGGGGGATATGCTTTGGTAAATTCATAAGCTTAGTATGAACCATTATTAAAGGAACAAAGATAAAATAAAATAAAGATTCACATAAGAATATATTATCATGGATAACCTAGATTGGGACCTAGGGGATCACAAGTTAGGGTATAATTTTCTTCTAAAAGTTATCCTTCTATGATTTAAGTTCCTTTTCTTGATTATTGGCTAAGTATTTAAGCCCCTAATTGTACTTTCTTTTCTTAGTTAATGGTGGGAAATGGAAGAATATGTCCCAAAAACCAATGTGATAGGAAATGTGACGATTTCCATATTAATATGATAGAGATGATTAGGGGATTAAAAGATGATTATTATTTTGGAAGACGTTCACTATTTTGGGAACCCTATTTGATCGAGGTAAATATATTACTATGGTATTTTCTTTGAGGAGTAAAGGTTGACTTATAGTTTGAAGAATCGATGAATTTAAGGCGGACTTATAGTAATTCAGGTTACTTATGGAAATGATTAACCTATCTTGGGGTAAATATGTTTAGGTTAGTTACTTTTGTTATAAGATGTTAGGAGTGGTTGATGTTGTTTGGAGATGAATGATAAAGTTTACCTTGGAAGACTATGTTATCAAATCCTTCTTGTATTTGGGTTTCAATCTTAGTTTGGTTTATTTTGAATAATTTTAAGAACAATTATTTATGGAATGGTCTATGATGAACTTTGGGTAGTACTGTGGAACTTTGAAGATTTAAAGTAGTTTCCCTTCCTCTAGGGTTATTTCTTTTGGAAGAGTCATTTTATCTTAACCTTTCTGTTATTGGGATAATGTTTAAAGATATAAGAAATAGATAGTTAATCTTTGGTGGATTATGTGATTCTCTATAAGATGATTCTTGTGATTTGATGAGACCAAGTAGTTTTGAATGTTCATCGTTTGGAGAAAAGATTAGTTTTGGTAGAAACTTATTAAAGGATGAAACTCTACTGGAAGGTAGGTATATTTCCTTATGTTTTTATTCTATGTAGTAAATGAATTCCTCAAAACTATGAAAAGGAACGTAAAACAAAAATGTTGTCTATTAACATTTCCTACTGGGTAATCAAAGACCGTTTATACACATCATACATTTGTGATTTTCTTATTCTTAACTTTCTCCTAATCATGTTTTCTATCACTCTCCCTCAGAACTTGACCCTTTGTTTTTTCTTCCATATCCATGCTTTCCTACATGGAATCCTAGTATGAGTTAACTCGGGTGACCTTTGTACTTACTTTTCTTTATTTTAAAGTAATAGTGTTAATGACTCTTTTTCTGATGTGGGACTTTCAATGAAATTTCAAAACCCAATTTTAAAAATTTCGAGGACGCAATTTCTTAAGGGGGGAAGATTGTAACGACCCGAAATTTTGAATAAATCTTGTTTCCTAATTTTGTGTGTTATTTTATTTTTCATACTCAACAAAACTGTTTCATTTGATGACATGAGTATAATAAACATGAGACTGTTGGGTTTTGACTATTGTATGAATGTTAGTCAGTATGACCATTGAAAACTGAATGTTGTGACTTTTGTCTCTAAATACAAGTGACCTAGGTTAATTAATATAGAAAACAGATTCGATGGCCTTATCCAGTAGTCTCGGGCCAATCGAAGCCCATCTAACGGAACTTGGGAAGGAGGTAGCACCATTGGGATTTGCTCTGGACCAAACCCAATCCGGACTTCATTGTGTGAAGCTAGAACGGAATCGCCTTCGTGAGAAGTTCAAACTGATAGAAATTACTACTCGTGCAATGTTATCTATGCCTCCCTCGGATTCTCTCACCTTAGCACACCTTACACTTAGGTCCTATGCTGGTGTGATAAGGGGCTATGTAAGGAGACCGTAACTTCCTTGTGTAATCCTTTGTTTTAAATAAAAATTTTGATTTCCTTTTATGATGAAGTTTATGAATTTTCAAATGTCCGGATAAATATAGTATGCATATTTTTGGTGAATTTTAGAGAAAGGATATTTTAAAAAATGTTTATGTAAACCTTAAATAATTGAAAATGTGTAATGATTTTCAAAAAATGGTCTTCTACAATTATGTTCAGTACGAAATTTAGAGTTTAATAAGATCAACTTAATTTTTGATGAATAGTAAATTATGAATAGTGATTTTATGCTTAGGATTAGTAATGTAACCAAATGGATTAGTAATCTCACTTAAATAAAGCATTAATATAATCTAGGCACCTTGATTAAGTAATGTGATTCAATAAAATGGTTAAATTACGGTTTCATAAATTATTAGTCAAGTATTAGTTTTTTCGAGTGAATAGTGTTTTTTAATTAAAAATTTAATTAAACATATTTAGAAAATTATTTTTATAAAATGGATTTCATTTTTGAACTCAGAGCATCGATATTATGTTAAGGTAATTTTTGTGGATTTTTCTGAAAAAAATGAATTTTCAGTGAATAGTGTATTTATTTAAAAATTAAATTAAAAATATTTAGAAAATTATTTTTATAAAATGGAGTTTATTTTTGAAATCAGAGCATCGATATTTGGTTAAGGTGAAATTTTGGGATTTTTCTGAGAAAGTTGAATTTTCGATGAATAGTGAAAATACAGTTTTTAAGTTACAGGTGTTTAATGACATGATTAAATGTTGTATTAAGTATGTAATCAATATGGTCGACTTATGAATATTAAGATAAGGTATGAGGTGTCCCAAGTGGCCAATACTATGGGAAAATACCATGGGAAAGCCCATGGTTTTTCCAAAACCACCAATGAGGTGTCCCTTGGCCATTAATGCCTTGTCCCCTCACTTTCCCTATAAATACCAAGCCATCCTCTCATCCATTTGACTACCAACTCTCCCCCAACGAAGATCTGGTCTCATTACCTCCCAAGGAGTCCTCCCAAGGTGCCCCCAAGCCCTCAAGGTCCCAAACATTGAGTTTTAAGAGTTACGTTTTAAGGTAAGGGATCCTACCTCTCTCTTTCATTTCAAGTAATCTCTTTTATGTCATTTCTTTTATGCTTCATGCTATTATGTTGGAGGATTTTATTTTATATTACTCTTACTTTAATTTTCATGTTCATATGATGAGAGACCCCCTCTTTCTCTCATCATTTAATTTTAGGAATGTTAAAGTGGCGCCATTAGGCTGCCAAATTTTTAAGAGATTCTTTCACCCTTCTCGTTTTCAAGTTCTATTTTCATGTCAAGTATTTCATGTTCCTTTTTATTATGTTGGGGTATGATCTCTAAATCTATCATACTGATATTTTATTTTCATATGATGAGAGACACTATTTTATCTCTTCAATTCAGTATTTTTATGTTTTAAGTGGCACCGTTAGGCTGCCAAATTTTTAAGGGATTCGTTCACCTTTCTCATTTTTTTAAAAGTTATACTTTCATGTCAAGTCGTTCAAGTTACTTTTTATTATGTTGGGGTATGATCTCAATATCTATCATACTTATATTTTATGTTCATATTATGAGAGACCCTATTTGATCTCGTCAATTCATTTTTGTTGAAGTTTAAGTGGCGCCGTTAGGCTGCCAAATTTTTAAGGGATTCTTTCACCTTTCTCTTTTTTCAAAGTTCTACTTTCATGTCAAGTCATTCAAGTTCATTTTTATTATGTTGGGTTATAATCTCTATATCTATCATACTGAAATTTTATGTTCATATGATGAGAGACCCTATTTGATCTCGTTAATTCATTTTTGTTGAAGTTTACGTGACGTCGTTAGGCTGCCGAATTTTCATAAGAGAAATCTTATTTTTGTCTTCCTTTCATGTTCTTCATTTCATATGTTATGTATTTCAAATTTAATTACCATGTTCTTAAATCCTTTATATTCTGTTCCCCTAATGTTTTATGGATCATTTATGGGTGGGTGACCCATGTCCCCACTCTTTTCAATGTTTTCTAAAACCTCGTAACATAGCCGTTATGCTGCAGAATTTCCGTCTCAAAATGTCTCTCTATTATTCTCAAATTCATTTATTTTATTAAATGAATACTCAAAGCTCTTTATTCTAAATGGGAATTCACATATATACCCAAATTTTCTATTTTAAATTCTGGGATTTACATACATGAGACCCACTTTCCCTTTCTGTGGGTTTAAAGTGACATAAAGATCATGTATTTAAAGCAGTTTTAAAAACGTTATGATTGTGAAATGAAACCCATTTATTTTATGATATATGGGTTGTTTATGAAATGATTTATGATGATATATGTGGCTCACATGATAATAAATTCAAATTTAAGTGTGCGCCCTGATAGCGCTCCAATGCATTGGGTAAAGACTTAATCTCTAGAGATGACCATTTAGACTGATACCTTGGTAATTTTTATTGACACCTTGGGGATGGACCTTGGTGAAATGGAAATTATTGTATTTGTTAAATGTTGTAGCCACATCTTCAAGTTATGAAATACGTTATTTTTATTATGATATGCCACATGATTTCATTCTCATGCCTTAAAGTTCCTTTCATGACTTTATTGATATATCTCAAGTGTACATGTTAAATGTTTCCCTTGTTTCCCTTACTGGGCCTTCTGCTCACCCTTTCTTTTGATGTATGTACCTAGGTTATGAGATGCAGTAATGAACCTAGGATTAACATAAGGAGAATCCTTTCAAGTGTTTAAGAAGAATGTTTTTTTTGTTTCATTTATTAAGTTCTTCGTTTTCAAGACACTAAACCTTAAAGATCCTCAGTTGTTTATAATGTAATGAAATTTTATGTTATAAAAAGGCGGGATGCTATACAAGGTGTCTAGTTTGTCACTAAGTGATGGTAGAGAGAAAAAATCCCAAAGAAGTGATGAAACCTCTACCAATTCCTATGTGAAAGTGGGATAACATTACAGTGTATTTTTTCATTAGATTACTGAGGACACCTAGGAGGAATGATGCAATATGGGAAATTGTTGATCTTCTCTCAAAATCAGCACATTTCCTTCCTATATGAGAAGATTTACCACTTTAGTTCTGGGAAAAACGTCATATTAATGAATTTTTAAGACTTCATGGTGCACCTATATCGATTGTGTTCAATTGAGATCCCCAGTTTACCTCAAAATTCTGGAAAAAAGTCTCCATGAGGATTTGAAGACTGAGCTTCATATGAGTACTGCTTATGACCCACAAACTAATAGACAGTCTGAAAAGAATATTCAAACTCTAGAAGACATGCTAAGATCATTCTCTCTTGACTTCCAAGGTACGTGGGATCAATAATTTCCGTTGGTGGAATTTTCCTACAAAAATAGTTTGTATTCTAGTATTCAAATGGCTCCATATAAAGCATTATATAGAAAGAGATGTCGAACTCCAACTTGTTGTGATGAAGTTGGTGGGAGTAAACTTAAAGGTCCAGAACTTATCGAATAGACCACGACAAAGATAAAGACAATTCAATCCCATATTAAAGCATCCTAAATTAGGTAGAAGAGTTATATTGAGAACCGTAGAAAGGATTTTTAATTCCAAGTGGGATATAATTTCTTTCTGGATGTATCTCCATGGAAGGGTGTCTTAAAGTTTGGAAAGAAAGGGAAATTGAGCCCTAGGTACATCAGACCATTTGATATTCAAGAAAGAATCAGATCTGTAGCTTACAATTTAGAGATGCCACTAAGTCTCTGCAAATTTCATGATGTGTTCCATGTGTCATTGTTGAAGAAATACATTCCAGACCCAATGCATGTACTCACCTATTCAAACTATATCCATTGAACTTGAAATTTCCACTTGTGTGTTTTGAAATTTGAAAATCTGACATACATGGTTGTGTTCATGATGATATTTAGAGTTTGATAGAATTAACATAATTTTTGGTGAAAAGTAACCTACCCTTATGAATAGTAACCCACCCTAATGAATAGTAACTTACCCTTATTAATAGTAATATGAATCTTATGAATGGTATCCATACCCATGAATGTATAAATAAATTTACGCACCTTAAAAATGAAGATGAATATTTTAAGTGTTTATATTTTTCGATTAAATAATGATTTTAATTAAATATTTAATTAATCATATTTAAATAATTATTTTTGAAAAATAGACTTCATTTTTGGATTCTGCACATCGAAAAATGGTTAGGGTGAATTTTTGGTATTTTTCAGAAATACTTGAATTTTTGATGAATAGTGAAATACCATAATTTACAAAATAAGCTAAATACACTAATTATAGAGTCATGTATGATGTTTTTATTATATAAGACCAATTGATTAGGATTCACATGATAAAATTACTATTATTGGTCATGTAAGACTCACTATTCCTTGTCTTGTGGAAAAATAATAAATTAATTAATATAATATAGAGAAATCCCCTCTCCCCTCCACTATATAAACCACCCTCACCCACTCTTCCTCCCACACCACTCAAGCTTCAATAATTGGCTAAAATTTTCTAAATACTCTTCCCAATCCCTCTACCCATGTCCGAGACCTACTGGTTTTACCAAAAGGCCAAAAACAAAGGCCTTAAGGAGATTCTTAAGAGGAGTACTCAAGAGGTGAACCTCTCTTCTCTTTTCTTTCAATTCCTTTTACAAAGTTCCAATATTTTGTTCTCTCTTCTTACCTCCCCTCATAAAAATTTCATGATAATTCCAGTACCTTAAATGTACTGTATTATCATTATTCTAATGGAATATTTCGTCATAATTTTTCTTTTTCCCTTCCTTTTACACTATAAATGCAAACATTGTCCGAGATGTGTTAATTTATCACACACAACCAAGATGGGTTTTCAATTTGCATTATGATCTTCAATACTGGTCATGAAACCTTTTAAATGTCTGAAACTGATAATAATATATTTATTTTATCTTTTTTAATGTTCTTTAATCCTTAGACACACATAATATGGAATAAAAATACAAAACAAATTCATTGTGCACAAAACCGCCAAGCCAAATCAAAGTGTTTATCATCAACTCATCGAATGAGTCATCTTCATGGTATATAACCAGAATCATTATAATATAATTTATATCTCTTTAATTTCACTAATATTATATGTTAAAAATTTGGTATGTTTAACCACATTTCAAACAAACTTCCTTTCATGAATACAAGTAAACATATCATGAAAACCAAGTAAGAAAATGCTTCCAAAACATTAAAATTGAATCTCTTAAACCCATCAAAAAGGACTTTAATGAACTTAATAATGTTATACCATATCAATTATATGTTTATGAAGTTCTGGAATTATTAATTAATGAAACTAGATTTTATTATTTAGGTTGTTAAGAACAATCAAGAACACCTTTGAGCATAGGGTAAGAGACCCTCTCTCTCCCTTTTATTCAAGAATCTTCTCTATGTTGAGTCCATTTATTTTTAATTCCTAATGATGGGGTATGTTTTCCCACCTCCACCATATTTCCATTATGATATATAAATAATTTTATACCCCTTTACCTCTCATTAAGACCTTGAAATAACACTCGTTACCATGCCGAAATGTTTGTATGGGGTTTTCTCATCTCGCCTTCAATTCTGTGGGATTTCCATTTTTCACCTCTTATTTATTATATGTGGTATATGTGTACAGCCATTTGATATATATTATCATGGTTCTATTTATATTCATGGTATTATATGATTAATTTGGTGGTTATTAACTTTTGGTTGTACGACTCAATTGATTACGACATGGTGACAAGCTTTGTCTCAATTTTCACTTCGTTGTGACTTGCTTAGTATTGTACACCTACTCTTTCTTATTTGGTGTACCTAATTCCCATTTTAGTTCAATTTTCAATTGGAATAATATTCCATTTAAATTTCTATATTCTCATAACATGGATATGATTATTGTCTAAACTATATACCATTTTATATATGGTGTTTATTTTGAATGTCATTTTGACTGTGGAAATATTGATGAATCTATATCCTCTATTCTATAAAAATAATGTAAAGGATTATTTATCTTGTGTTATATATATGTATAAATAATTATTTAGAAATTAATCAACGAGTGGGTCCCACTTCAGCCCCTCGATGCATCGACAGGTCTTATGAGACAATCAGTTTGGCAACAAACCCTTCGAGTTTGTTTCTAAAAATCAGATTGGATTCTACCCAAAGAACTAAACCGTTTTAATAGTATTATGGTATCATGTGCCCGATAAATTAAGTCCAATTAATAATAATTCTATTTATTCATTATCAATTATTACCTATCCATGGGGTTTTCACTATGACAAAATCTATAGATGCAGTTTCATTCTCAATTTATTAATGACGTGAGTTTTTCATTTATTCACCATGACATATTGATCATTTTAAAATGTTTATGATTCAATTATTATTGATTCATGATTTCTCCATTTTTAACCCTTACTGAGAATTTGAGCTCACCCTTTTCTTTTTTTTACCTTTAACAGGTTATGAAGATGAGCCTTTTTATTGAGATTTGTGGATGCAATTTTTAGTTTTTCTTATATATTGTATTTTGTAACCTTTTCCAATGTAATTTGGGTTACATATATGTGTCTAGTTTCTTCATGACTACTAAACTGATCGTTCATTTGATATTTATTTCTTTCTAACCATTCCAATGTATCAATTAATGCACCGAATCTGGTGTAGAGGGGTCAGGGCGTTACAAATTTAATTAGATGAAAATATAGAAATCCATTTAATATTATTATTCATAAAGATTTCAGGTATTGAGTTTAATAGTTGACTTCATTTATCAAGAATTAAGATCATTGTATTTTTTCCCCAATTAATTGGTTATTAAATGAAAATATTTAATAATCAATGGGTATTTATTGGTTATAACTAATCGAGCAGAGAAAATGAGAACAAAACATGATGTCGTTATGTTAACTCCTACAACAGATTGTTATAATAGTGCATCTGATAGTCATCCTCAATTTGAATATGTGTATTATTATAGAATTGTTGAGAAAATGTTGTTATTGGATTACTAATATTAGGGGAAAGTCACTATTCTTAAATGTAAATGGTTTGATTAGATGACGTGACCTGGTACATTTATCGATGATTGTGAATTCAGAGTTATTGACATGATTCGATTCTTACATACTGATGAACCATACATTTTGGCATCAATGAAAAAATAAGTGTCTTATGTGAAATATCATATGATACCTGATTATGGTTTCATTAATGATGTAATCCAAAGACATATTTTTTATGATGGTGGTGATGAATTTTCCACCATTGACAACCCCATTGGTGTTGACCTAAATATTGAATTTGATGATTCAAATTTTTCTATTGTGAGAGTTTACGTTGAACCTAAAGTAGTGGTGGGTAATATATAGAAGCGACCATATATGTTTATTGTGCATTAATTTTACCTTGAAATGAGTTTATCTGGTTAGTATTACTGTAATTAATTTAATTTAGTAACAGTTTGGAATGATAAGTTTTTTTAGTATTGTCTGGTGTCATTTCATTTTGTTAGATTTATTTTAATTTAAAAACTGGGTTTAAAAAGAGTTTTTAAAAAATGTGTAAATTCTTTTTATACTATTATTACTAAAATATGTTATGGCATTGATTATGACTTCTTTGACTTTTATGTTGTATGCATGATTTATAAAAACTACTTCTAAAAATTTACACTTCATTCTTATGTAGCTTATGACAAATACTTCATAACATCAAAGGAAGAAACTATTTGATCTCGATCGACAGGTGTACGAGCGTACATTGCCTCCTTCACTTCCCTTAGTTAGTATACTAATTGTAATATTATTCTTATTCATTACATATACTATCATGTTAATATACTTTATGAATTTTTTTTAGGGACATTTAGTTCCACCAGAGTTAAATCCTCATCCAGCTAGCATGGGTCCAAGTGGGGATGCTCCTAGACCTAGACAGATCACCCTTCATACCTGTTCCAATAACAACCCACCTATGGACACCCCATCTACCAAACCTTTCCTTCCTCTATTTTAGTCTCTAAGTATGTTATTATTCATGCCTTCATCATCATATTAGATACCGTCTTATTAACATACCATGTCTATGCCACATCTAGTGATGATCACAATGATTTCTCCATCATCTCATTTAGGCTCTTCTACCCATACCATGTCTACGCCTCATCTACGAATGTTCAAAAATTTACCATACCCATATACCATTATGTATACCCCATTCTAATACCCATATTATTCCACATCTATGCCACCTCAAATTCATACCATCCATACAACATCTGATGAGTCTGATCCTTCAACTTCCACTCCATTGCATGAAGACCACCCAGAGCATGCATTGGAACAGACACTCCGTTCAGAGACTATTGATCCAGGACAACCCACAGATTCATCATAGTCTATTGAGAAAACTACAATATGTTCTTTTTATTATAACTATGTTAAATTATATCACCTTTTTCATGTTGTACCATGACTTAATTATTCATCTTTTTCCTCGTTATTTCTTACTCCGTGGGATCTTCTACTAGGCGATGTGGTTAACTCGTATGATGAAATCCTTGAATTTCCGAACACAGATAATGGTGGACTAAAATGATGAAAATAATATGGTATGTGACAATGTAAGGTAGTGTAGAAGTTTTAAGGACACTTTAGTTAAATACCATGATCTCATTTTGGTGGAACCAGTCTCATGGAGACAAATCAGTAAAGACATCAAGTACAAAGCATGGGAGAAAATATGGGTAAGAAAATTTTATAATATTATATATGTATTATTGTTTTATTTATACAAAATAACATTTTTATTGAAGAGTTGGTTTAACTATCTCGATGAAGAATCTTCTAAGATTACAAGGTTGATAGATGTTGGAAAATTTTGGAAATCATAAAAACATGACTTGTATGTTTTTTGGAAGAGAATAGTAGGTTCAAATTTATAGGGCATACCCACATTCCCCAAAAACCCAAAAACTAAATATCAAAAAATTATTGCACATTGGAAGACTAATAAGTTTAAGGTATTTCAAAACATTAATGGTTTTCATATAAAATTTAATTCTAATTACATGTATTATATTTTTTTTATGATGTTTTGGGAAAAAATAAATAAATATTCAATGACATATGTACACACATTGGGGTTCACTACAATGCATGAGAATGTGAAACTCTAGGTACTTTAATCAGAATTAAAATAAGGACCTTATTTATATTGTTACTTAGTTTACTTTGCATGCTGAATTTTATGTTTTATTATCATCAATCCATTTAATAAGAGGCTAAAAATACCCCTTCCAAATGGACATTAGGCCTAATGGCCAATTGGCCTATAGTAATAATGGACAATTGACCTACAATCCTAATGGTCAATTGACCTATAGTTCTAATGGCCAATTGACCTATCATCCTAATATCCAATTGGCGTATTGGTAGAATGGACAAATGGACTATAGGATGAATGGAAAATTGGCCTATAAGACTAATGTCTAATTGGGGTATAAGTATAATGTCAAATTGGCCAAATAGGCGGCAAGGCCTATAGGCCAATTTTCTAATAGGCCAATAGGCCAACTGCCCTATTGGCCTATAGAACTAATGGCATAATCTTCAATTGGCCTATAGGTCTAATGGCCAATTTACTATAGGCCTAAAGTCCAATTTTCATATAGTCTGTTGATCCAATTTCACTATAAAAACAAGGGCCAATTGGACTATAGGCTTAATGGAATAATGTCCAATTGGCCTATTGGTCTATATGCCTGATGACCAACTGGACTATTAGGCCTATAGTCCAATTGTCCATTAGGCTTGTAGGAAAATTAGTGGTTAGTATGAATGTCATTATGTCCAATTGTACTATAGGATTAATGGAAAATTGGAATATAGGCCTAATAGGCCTAACGATGAATTAACATATAGGCCTAACGGCCAATTGTCCTATCTGCCTAACAACCAGTTGTCCTATTAGGTCAAATGACAAATTATCCTATAGGCCTTGGGGAAAATTGGCCTATTATGCCTATAGGAAAATTATACATTAGGCCTATATGTCTAACAACCAATTTCCCTGTAGGCCTAATAGCTAATTTACCTAAAGGTATAAGGGGTAATTGGCCAATTAGGCCTCACGGTCAATTGGCATATAGGTCTAATAGCCAATTGGCCTATAGGCATAATGGCATAATGTCCAATTGGACTGTAGTCCTACCATCCAATTGGCCAATTAGTAAAAACATCCAATTATCGTATAGACCTAAGGGCCAATTGGCCTATAGAACAATTGGACATTAGGCCTATAGGCTAATTGGTTATTTTTCCTAATGGAGAATTGTCCTATAGGCCTAAAGGCCAATTGGCTGATAAGAATAAGGGCTAATTTCCCTATAGGATTAATGGACAATTGCCCTATAGGACTGAGGGACAATTGACATATTGGAATAAGGTCCAATTATCCTATTAGGCCTAACGTCCAATTATCCTATAGGCCTAATGACCAATTGGCCTATTAGGCCTAAGGAATTATTTTCCACAAGCCTAAAGGCCAATTGGCCATTAGGCCTTATGGAATAATGTCCAATTGGCCTATAGGCCTAATGCCCAATTGGAATATTAGGCCTAATGGCATAATGTCCAATTGGCCTATAGGATTAATGGATAATTGGAATATATGATTAATGGCCAATTGGCCTATATGCCTAATGGGAAATTGGTATATAGGCAATTATGCAAAATAGAATAATGTTTAATTGGCCTATAGGACTACTAGATAATTGAAATATAGTCCTAATGGGAAATTTTTCTTTAGTCCAATGGGATATTATGCCAGTATGCCAATTGGCCAATTGGCCATTAGGCCTATAGGCCAAATTTCCAGTTTTTCATGAATGTTTATCACATTAATTATGATTTTTTCAATTATTTAATAGCTATTCCATTTTATTATTATTCAAGAATATAAAATGTTTACATTGTTAATATATGTAAACTAATCAATTGAATTTACAAAAATCTATATTGGGCATTGAAGGATGTCTACCTTGAGTTATGTTATTTTTCTCATGTAGGAAGAAAAAAGATGAATGTACAGTAAATGCACAAACATAAGAAAATATTGTATATTTTTTAATTTATATTTCAAGTATTTATAAGAAATTCCTAATTAAATATATTTTTAAAATTTCAATTGTATTCCCTTGATATCCTTGATTGTAAATAAGATGCAAACTTCAAGCTAAATGATCATTTGAGTCTAGTTTTAGGTGACAAGCACTAGGGAAGAGTTCAACGTCGACCCGAGAAAAACATCATCCCCTCCAAGTATTGGTCCTCATCATGATCCTCTCAAGGATCTCAAACCACTGAGCTAAAAATCACTCATTCATAAGAATCTAAAGTAAAAAAAATATCCTTAGAGGATCATGAAAAAAGTAAAAAGGACTGTAAAAGAAGTTAGATTATAACTGAGTAGTTCCATAAAGCTATATCAGTTATTAGTCAATCACTTCAATCATAGGTTGTTAATAATATTGATTCATATATAGAATAGATATTTTATCACCTCTCTCATATTTCCCTTATGATATATAAATAATGGTATACACCTTTACCTCTCATTAATACCTCTTAAGAACACTCATTACCATGCCGAAATGTTTGTAAGGGGTTTTCTCATCTCACTTTCAATTCCGTGGGATTTTCATTGTTCACCTCTTATTTCTTATATGTGGTATAGGTGTACTTCCATTTGATATATATTATCATGATTATATTTATATTCATGGTATTATGTGATTAATTTGGTGGTTATTAACTTTTGGTCATACGACTCAATTGATTACAATGTGGTGACGAGATTTGTCTCAATTTTCACTTCGTTGTGACCTTCTTAGTATTGTGCACCTACTATTTCTTTTTTGGTGTACCTAATGCCCATTTTAGTTCAATTTTCAATTGAAATTTTATTCCATTTAAATTTATATATTCTCATATCATGGATATGATTATTGTCTAAACTGTATACCATTTAATATACGATGTTTATTTTGAATGTCGTTTTGACTGTGGAAATATTGATGAATCCATATCCTCTATTCTATATGGATTATGTAATGGAATATTGATCATGTGTTTAATCTATTTATAATGAATTATTTGGACATGAAGAGGTGGGTAGGGGTCACTACAGCCCCTCAATTCATTGACAGGTCTCATGAGGCAATTAGTTTGGCGACAAACCCTTCGAGTTTGTTTCCAAAAATCAGACAGGTTTTTACCCACAGAACTAACCCGTTTTAACAGTATTATGGTATCATGTGATAAATACATGACATAAAATTAATAATAATTCTATTTATTTATTATTAGTTATTACTATCCATGAGGTTTTCACTACAACAAAATCTATGGATGCAGTTTCATTCTCAGTTTATTAATGGCATGAGTTTTTCATTTATCCACCATGCCATATTGATTATGTCAAATTATTTATGATTCAATTATTATTGATTCCTACTTCCTCCTTTTTCAACCCTTACTGAGAATTTGATCACACCCCTTTTATTTTTCTACCTTTAACAAGTTATGAAGATGATACTATTTATTGAGTTCTGTGGATGCAGTTTTTAGTTTTTGTTATGTATTGTATTTCGTAACCTTTTCCAATGTAATTTGAGTTACATATATGTATCTAGTTTCATCAAGACTACTAAACTGATTGTTACTTTCAAATTTATTTCCTTCTAACCATGCCAATGTATCAAGTAATGCAATGGCTCTAGTCTAGAGGGGTAGGGGCGTTACGGTCCTTGTGTAGTTTTATAGTAACTGAAATTGATTTTTTTATAGATTAATATGTACATTTTAGTTTTTTATATCGTTTGAAAATTATAACAACATTTTGGTTGGATGATATATGTAGAAAATATATAATACATTGAATGTAAATTTTTAGTTTATTTTATTTACAGGTCTAGGTGTTTGGGGAAAAAGGTGGTGGAGATACTACAAAATGCAGGGAACAACCTATAACCATGTTTTGAATAACCGTGGGTAAGAGGTTCTCTAATGGAATAAATATATCCACAGTTTGAAAACTATGGGTATAGAGACATACCCATAGTTTTTATTAAAACCATGGTTATAGGTCTGTACTGATTCCTTAACTATCCATGATTCTCAAAACTGTGCATATAACCTAAACCTGTGATTTTGGGGGTTATACCCACTATTTAAAACTGTGGGTTGTTGGAACCAGGCATGCAGTGGAAGCACCAAATAGGTGGGTTTTTAAAAAATTTCCACTGACAATGGTCGTATACTTGTCGACGTCGGTGAAAAGCAGCTCGGTTTTAGCTGAGGACCACACGTGATGGATTTTAAGCACAAACATAAACTGTAAAATACCTGGTTTATATTTGAAGCCTCACACGACGTCTGCTCATCGTTGGTGATTTCTGCTCGAAGAATTTGAAGTAGAATTCCTCTAGATCATCCACACATGCCTCAAGGAATCTGCGGGGGCATCATTCGTCATATTACAGGTGCTAGCACAGATTTGCAATGATGCCTTCGACGATCCAATGACCACAACATTGCTTCGCTAGTGATGCTCGAGAGAGAGATCCATCTGAGCTCCATGGATCCAGAGAATCTCTCTCTAGATCATGGGAGAGAGAATAGAAGAGAGAAGAACCATGAATAGTACTTGGAAAAATCCCATCTTCTTCTATTTTTAGTGGTTAATTAAAATACCAGGTATCACCTCGACGAGCCCGAATAATTAGCACACTATCAATGAAATTTTATGACTACTAAACTGAGTCATAAATTTTATTATCTTTCACTTGTAATATATTAAAATATATTACATGATAATAATTGAGTCACTATCTTGACTCATCACTCCCATAAATATTAATTGAACTTTGAATAATTTAATATTCGTCAATTAATATTTTTCATGTATTTACTTAAAACTTGTAAATACATTTAATAAATAAATTCAATACTCATTATTATAAACTTGAATAATATGAATTAATTTATTGCATTGGTGATCATTTAACTTTGGAAAAATCTCGGACCCCTGTGGCGGGGCCCACTGTGTCCAAAACTCATATTCAACTTAATATGGCAGATTCTTGAATATGCTATTGTGTGTGGCCCTCTAGGCCCTTGTCTCAAAAGAAGTGAATAATATTCACAAACCATGAGTGGGATCTAGGAACCCATCATGTCCCCTGAAGAGATAAGGATTGTCATAGCAATGACAACCAACCTACGAACACACACTGTGTAATATAATCTCTTTGTCAGTAATATCTCATAATGTAGGACGCACTCTCGTGTCATCACCCTTTTCCTGCTTTATAGTTTGTTGATTTAACTGGATGGATTTTCCCTTTACTTCTATGGATATGGTATTATAAAGGTTTTTCGATCCATATCAACATGTCTTGAGATATATTAATTCTATAAACTGGAAGCGAGAAATAATTTCTTGACCATTCAACCAATTCCATTCCACCAACGACGCACCCGACACAAACTACCTCACCACAGCTTCATTACCATGGTTTTAGTCTTGCATCAAAGTACGCAATCAAATGACATACATCGGTAATGATCTCAAGTCAGGGGACCATTACACATGATCATAGATAGGAACATACAATGACGCTCGAAACATGTGGTGTTCCTATTGGCATATCAGTCCTCATGATCTCACTACTAGAGATCACCAAGTACGAAATTCATGAGAAGAAGTCTCAATGATTATGAGCCCCCAACACTTGATGGCCAGACATCTAATGTGTCCAATAAGTAAGATGTATCTATACCATAGAACATATATTTATGATTAATTTTGTAGTATCTAGAGGTTATCATTATAGCATGGGAACTACTATAACCTTTCGATAAGAAAATTAATCTTTGGACATTACCATTTCAATAGTGGACGCATAAAAGTCTACACTATAATGGTAAGATTACACCTTTCATATCTTACTATATACATGATATGGTAATCAAAAGTAATGAATAGTTGGGTCAAGGGCACCAACTATTTCAACACTCCCACTTGCATGAGAGCCAACTTGCTAACCAAACTTGTTAGCTACTCACATGATGAACATCATGTTTCTGATGAGTAACAGCTTTAGATACTGGGTCTGCCATGGTTTCTCGACATGTTTATTCTACTATTGAGACATTATCTCATTGAGTAAAACTTCTCAAGAGATGTTTTCCCGAGTATATACCTTTTTTTCCACTATCATAACTTGAAATCTTGGCTAGTAAAAATATCATAATTATGATAATACTTTTCTCACCAGGTGCGATTCCAAGAACTAGAAAAAATCAATGCATTTAACTGCTTCTTAGATATCTTAGAAGCTGCAATGTACTCAGTCTTGTATGTATGGCCACCACTGGCTGATATGAGCTTGACTTTCTCATCACCTTTAGCCTAAATATAATAGTAGATCACATTGATCTATAAAAGACTAGTTTGTATCCCCTGAAAACTAGTATCCATTCATCTCCAATTACCAGGTACATATATTTTGTACCTGAAGAAGTACAATTAGATAGTCTTGACTACATCCCTTTAAGTTCTCCTGGATATAACTAATATTTTCCTATTGTAAAATATACCTTGGAAATATTGGCTCTTGTACATATCATGGCATATGTGATTGATCCATCACTCTGACGTATGGATTTAAACTCACCACATTTATCTCTTCCCATGTCACGGACATGTCAACATGGAGAGATCATGCCCTGTGACATAGGAAACAATTCATCTCTTTAATTGTTCCAACATGTATTTTTCAATAAAATGTCACTATATGTACGATTGACTAGGACCAAGCAACCTATAGATCTACCTTAGTTGATCCTATTCTCTATAACTTAGGATGCTACTTTAAGTCAATCATTGGAGAGTAAATTTTATTCTGGTCTAAACTAATTGTGAGACCAATGTCTGTTTTCCATATGTTTCTGAACATATTTTTTTTACAAAACATTGATGCTCCCACTAACCTCACGTAGACACATGGAATTTTTTTTGGAAATGTATTTTCTATGATCATGTTACTTACTTTAATCCTAAACCAGATTTTAGTAACTTGCAACCTTTATTAGAATTCTATAACATGACCATCCCTTTCTGTTTGTGTCGTATAGACACCATTCATGATTGGTGGTCATGAATTCCAATTCTAAATAAATGGATCATAGATATTAGCTATTATATGTAAAATTATAAAGGATGTAGGGATAACGACTTGGTCAAATCAGTCAAGCCTTATTGGTACCAATCTCGTACCATCCATGTATCAACTCACATGAATACCCACTGTAGTATTCAAAACAATATACCCTTATAACATTGATACATGGAATCCATTAATTGAATTTTAGTTGGTCTTATCAATTTTAGCTAATTTCTATATACTAATTAATTGTAGGAAATATTATTCACATTAAATAATAGATCACCGACCACGGTGAATATAAAAACCATCACCATGGTTTTATCCTTCCAACACAGTATGTGTCTTTGGAACATACTTTGTTCCACATGTTCTTGTGGAACTAGTTCCTATGCCAAATATTTTGTACATCTTGAGCATTGACTAAACACAATTCAATATAGCTCCCACTACCTCTAAAAAATAAGTGCACCCTTATATAGATATGTAGTCCCTTAATTGACTACAAATTTTATATCTTTGGGATTTATGTAATATCCCAAGCAATCGTTAGGATAATTACCTTAAATGAACGATGTGTTTATCTTGATGCAGGTTTGTTTGTATCTGAACAAACTATTTGCATCCAAACAAATTTCCTTATGACATAATTGATTTATATCATACTATGACTTGTATGATATCCATTTGTCATTATAGTTGGCATATGTTCGTGGGATATCATTTTTATTTGCAAAGCATTTCATAAAATATAATGGAAGTTTCTGCTAGTTGCAATATTGATATTACTTACATCAAAATTATGATGTATAACATATGCATTTAGGAATTGCTCCACACTATATGTTTATTGATCAATGTTGATATGGAAGACTTGATCATTAATCCTCCTCATTAACATCACTGTCGTGATTTCGATAAGGTAATGTGCGTTTAGGAATTACTCTAAGCTACATTATCATGATTGATGAATGCTTGGTCGAGATATTCTTCGGTATCCCAACCATAAGCAACTCATATCTCATGACCATGGAAATACTTCACTTTATTATTTCTTAATTTCTTAAAGGAATATTATGAAGCATATATACCTCTAGATTATACTTGGAATAGTTCACGCTTACTTGTTGAACTATTTCCAAATGCTTTGTGACATACCTTTATTTCTAAAGTCTCCTTTGTCCAAACTAAAGACATCGATAATACCCAAAGTATTTAGTTGTGAAGAGCCTAAATACCATACATGGTATATTCATGACGTCCATTTTTAGTATTATTTGACAAAAAATTATCCTGCCACAACTGGGTATAATTCTTAAATTTATATTCTTCACTAATTGTCTATGATTCATGTATTACTAAACTAGTGATTGAGTTTACCAAAAACAAAATTCATTACAGAAACTGAAAGAATGTATCCTTGCATCCAAGGACACATGAGATTAATGTTTGTGGTTATTCTTAATCAATAATTCAACATGAGTCTTTTACTTGGCAATTAAAGCAGTCATATACTTCTCACCATTGACCTTGGCCTCACCCTTTCGTAGCCACTTGGAGAATACACCTAACTTCCAGTAAGGTTTCTACACTAACTTTTTTATTGTATTTAAATACACATATGTAAAAATCATATAGTATTAAATATACAAGTAGTAAAATGAAACATTACATTGATGAATATGACTAATGTAGAAGCAACAACTTGCTTCTTTAAATCAGTTTATGGATTTTAAACATCCATAGTATTATTTTATAATATGAAATGCAACTAACCATTGTTAATACCTCATTAATTGAAGGACTTTGCGAATGTGTCATTGGCATTAAATGCCTTTGACCTTTACACATTATCTTTCAATTTATCCGCCATAAGAATTAAAGCTCATTTGACTTTTATTCTTATTATCTTGGCGAATCTAACCTAAATTGACAATGAAGCATTTACTCAATACTCATTCATTTTGTTAATTAAAACTAGACTTGAGTAATGTGGTGAAATGATATTTAAATATCATGATCAATCTTTCAATTTACACATGCCGGTGTAAACTTCACCTTGTTCATAATATTACTTTTCTTTCTCCTTGCAAACTTCTTAGAGATGAGACTTTATGTTATATCACCTATGTCCTGGTGTCACGACCACAACTGACACCAGATGTTGATGAAAGCATAATGATATAACTATCATATGCTTTGTACATTAGTATCCTATAAGAAATTTTCACCCTCACTTTTTGAGGTAGTTTAATAGTGTTGGGGATACTAACACCTTGAGTTTCCTATATCATAGTACTATGCACACATGCCTGTACTATTCATGGATACCTGTGTCAGTGTGGATATTTACTTTGTCCATTATAATATTGTAGTTTTAAACTTGTGTCATAACTTGCCATTTTTTTTACAAAAATGAATTTTATAAGATTAGTGGCTTTTATCTAAATTACCAGTTTGGACATTTTTGATTAATTACTTAAATCATTTAATGTCTCCCACTATTTTATCAAATTCTAAGAACCCTCTATAATAGAATTGGAATAATTTGTTTCTTGATTATTCTAGTGGAAAGGATCCTAGAACCACCCCTCATAGTCTACAAGATATGGCTACACCACTACATGGGGGGTTCTAGGTAGGCTTTTGGCTGGCTGACCGCTTCAACTTGCGGTTCCTTGAACTGTTGAGTGAAGTCCCAGCTTCTAAAATCAAAACTTGATTAAATCAACACTTGACTATAAAATTAAAACAAGTTATCTATAGCTATTTATTTTCTATAATTTTAGTTAATTCAACCCATAATTCTTATAAGGACTCCCCAGTAGTAAGAGGCACCCTTAGCTATGGCATGACCGACACCTCAAACAACCGGTTCTGTCCAAATTTGAACAACAAAAGGCTGTTGTGACTTAATATATTTTGAGGGTTTTATTATTTTTAATGTGATGAAAGAAATCATTTCCTATTTTTATAAGCACGTATTATGTGATCGCACTCACAACTGATCATGCAATAAATAGAAATTTTATCACGTCACATGTTCATTTTATCTTACATGATTGTTTATTATTATACTATGTGATCGCGCAATAAATTACACATGCATAAAAATAATAAACCATGCAGAAATAAAATGAACACCTGATCATGAGCCGGTACTATTGGTTGATCCATTGAGTGAATAAAGGACCAACCAAAACCCTAGGGGTAAGTACCTTTTAGTCGTGTGGCTTACAAATTGAATAACAGCTTATACTCAGCCAATGAAACTCTTGTCTGGTGCGTCTCCATCACTTCGCGTGAAGTGCGTCATGGCTCGTCTCGTCATTATACAATTGTACTCACATGCAGGTGAGGGGGTCTCAGGGTATAAAATTAAAACTCTGATAATGGGCGTGTAGGACCATATACATATAATAACACTTGAGACGAAACACAGATCGTATTTTATTAAATTAAAATAATTATTTCAAACCATTGCAAAAAATAAATAATTAAATAAAACACACCAAACATGCATTGGTCAGTATCAGCTAATGATCATACATATATGCATTAAACTTGCGTATATTAAAGAAATGAAGAATAAAATTAAAATTTCATTAAAATAAACTTGAGGTGATTAATTTTATTGAATTAATGTTTCACTCTAATTTTAATACAATATTAATACGTCATTCCGTCCTATTTAATTAATTTAATTTTAAAACTAAAATTAAATTAATTAATTAATTTAATTAATATCCCCATTAAATTAATTACACCACAATAATTTCTAAATGAAAATTAATATTTAATTAATTTAATTCTAAACAAAAAATAAATAACTAAATTTAATTAAATTTTGATTCAAATAGAAACTAACCAGGCCCCAAATCCATGGGCAGGCCTGTGCAGGTCTGGACGGACCTGCCTAGGCCCATCCCTGGCTGTGCCAACCCCGTGCAGGGGTGAACTGGGTCAGCCAGGTCTGCCCAAGTCTAATTCGGGCTGAGCATACTTGAAAATGCCCATTTTAGGGCCGATTTGGCAGTGTGGAGCACCAAAGGAGTACCTCACTGGGGGAGAACCGGCCTGGGTGGCATGCCGGTGGAGGGAGGTAGCCCGACAGGGCTATCCACTACTAGAAGGTGCACTGAAGAGGCCAGTGCTGGCCGTGGTTGGTAGTAGCGGGGAGAAGTTGATAGGGTGATGGGCTTTGTAGGCAACGAAAGTCATTGGTGGGGTTTATCCCGCACCAGGATCGGGGCGCCGACCGGAGGTGGCTAGTCGGGAGCATAGGAGATTTGGTCGGTGGGCCGATGCAGGCTCCAGGAAGGCAGAGGAAAAACTACAAGGGTAGTGTGCTAGTCCCCCCGCCTGGGTGGTGCGGTGAGGCCAACATCGGTGTGGGAAGAGGGAGACCATCGGGACGAGGCAACTGGGAGGCGACTTCGGGAGGTACCGATGGCGGTGGGATTCTTCCACGTAGAAAGGCCAAATGCAGCGACTGCTGTGCGGTGTGCCGCTGCTCCTAGAGCAGAAGATAGGCACCTGGTTTCATTACTGGGAGAAGTAGGCCAAGGCGGAGGGTTAACCAGGCTTGATAGGGTGCAGAGTTGGGTGGTCCAAGGAGGTGCAACGTCTATTGCGGGAAGGGGGAGGCACTTGAGCCTCAGGGCGTGCTGGGCAATTACAGTGCAGCGTAATGGGGAAGAGAGGTGGCAGCCCTTCAGGCCGCCGCACATGAACAGGGGGGCCGATCAGACCCCAGCCTATTTTTATTTAATTTTTTTTTTATTTTTATTTTTTTTTATTTTTTTTATTTTTTAAATTTTTTGACAAGGGGGCCGATCGTTTCCCCTCCTCCTATACTCCCTTTTTTATTATTTTTTTAAACTTGACCAACTTGGGTCAAGGTCACTCTTTTTTATCTAAAGCTTAAGACTTACTTTGAAGTCTTTTCTCTCCCCTTTAAATATTTTTTCCAAAGCCTATATTAAGCTTTGGAAAAATAATAATAATATTATAATAATTATATTATTATAAAAATATCAATATTATTATTATAATAAAACCAAATAATTTTATTATAATAATAATAATAAAGTTAATTTTAATAAATTAATATCAAAACAAAATTGATTTTCCGGTGAGTATTTCATACTGGAAATCAACCTTGAATCCGAATTTGAAACTTTAGATGGATGCAAACTAGCCATTTGATGTTCGATTTGAATTTTGTCTATGGCGTTGGGACTATATCGACGCCATCAATGATGTTTAATGCAAATTTAATTTTTATTTGACTTAAAATTGACATGCGCTCCCTCTGATATCACTTGTTGGAACCAGGCATGCAGTAGAAGCACCAAATAGGTGGGTTTTTATAAATTTTTCACCGATGATCGACGTATACTTGTCGAAATTAGTGAACAACAACCTGGTCTTAGCCGAGGACCATGTGTCAGGGATTTTAAGCATAAACATAAATTGTAAAATACCTGGTTTATATATGAAGCCGTAGATGATGTCTACTCGTCGTTGGCGATCGCTGCTCGAAAAATCTGAAGTCAAATTCCTCTAGATCATCCACACGTGCCTCAAGAAATATACAGGGGCGTCATTTGTCATATTTCAAGTGCTAGCATGGATTTTCAATGATGCCTTCGACACTCCAACAACCACTACATTGCTTCACTAGTGATGCCCGAGAGAGAGCTCCATCTGAGCTCCATGGATCTAGAGAATCTCTCTCTAGATCATGGGAGAGAGAAGTGGAGAGAGAATCCCCATGAATTTTACTTGGAAAAATCACCTCCTCTTCTATTTAAAGTGGTTAATTAAAATACACGGTATCACCTCACCGACCCCGAATAATTAACGCACTATCAATGAAATTTTTTAACTACTAAAATGAGTCATAAATATTATTTTCCTTCACTTGTAATATATTAAAATATATTACAATAAAATAATTTAGTCATTATCTTGACTCATCGCTCCCATAAATATTAATTGAACCTTGAATAATTTAATATTCGCCAATTAATATTTTTCATGTATATACTTAAAACTCGTAAATACATTTAATAAATAAATTCAATACCCATTATTCTAAACTCGAATAATATGAATTCATTTATTTCATTGATGATCATTTCACTTTGGAAAAATCTCAGACCCCTATGGTGGGGCCCACTGTGTCCAAAACTTCTATTCAACTGAATAGGGAAGATTCTTGAATATGCTATTTTGTGTGACCCTCTAGGCCCTTATCTCGACAATAGTGAATAATATTTACAAACCAAGAGCGGGATCTAGCAACCCATCATGGCTCCTGAAGAGATAAGGATTGTCACATCAGCGACAACCAACCTACGAACGTGCACTGTGTAATATAGTCTCTTTGTCAGTAATATCTCATAAAGCAAGACACACTCTCATTTTATCTCCCTTTTCTTTCTTTATAGTTTGTTGATTTAACTAGACAGATTTACCCTTGACTTCCATGGCCTCGGTCTTATAAAGGTGCTTCCATCCATATCAACATGGCATGTGATATATTACTTCCATAACCTGTATGAAACAAATCCTTTCTTGACCATTCAACCAATGCCATGCTACCAATGACGCACCCGACACAAACTACATCTCCATGACTTCATTGCCGCGGTTTTCATCATGCATCAAAGTACGCAATCAAATGACATAATTTGGTAATGATATCAAGTCAGGAGACCATTACACATGATCATATATAGGAACATTCACTGACACCCGAAACATGTGGTGTTCCTATTGGCGGGTCAGTCCTCATGATCTCACTACTAGAGATCATCAAGTGTGAACTTCATGGGAAGAAGTCTCAATGCGTATGAGCCCCCAGGACCTGATGGTCAAACATATACTATGTCCAATCAGTAAGATTTATCTAGACCATAGAACATATATTTAAGATTAGTGTCATAGTATCTATAGGTTCTCATTATAGCATGGGAACTACTATATCCTTTTGATACGAAAATTAATCTTTGGACATTACCATTTCAATAGTGGATACAGAGAATTCTACACTATAATGGTAAGATTACATCATGCACAGATTACTATATACAATATATGGTAATTGAAACCACTGAATAGTTGGGTCTAGGGCACCCACTATTTCAACATGGGTATAAGTTCCTTTTCTAGTAGTTATAGTTAGAATAATGAAAACAATATCCATAGACACTATTTCTTATATATGATGTTGGATATGATCTCAGTCTTTTTTGTTGAAATCCAGGAGATTCCCCATTAAGATAGTTCCTTACATCTTCATAGTATGACATGGTATTTCCCATAAATCCAATGAATTAAAAATTCATAAGAGAAAATGTATTCTCACTTCCATTCCTCATCATGTACCCTTTTTTTGTAAAAGTATTTGATTGGTGATTATATCTGGATACTTGAGGATAATTTTCATCTCTTTTTTCAGTTTTATTTGAAGCTTTCTTTATTAGGACATGAAGTTCCATTGTGATATGTCCAACTATCTACTTCCCTTTATTTTGGATCATCTTGTTCCCAACCTTGGATGTTTCAGCATCACATACAATTCCAGTTTTTACCATACATGTGGATCTATGACCATTTATGTCCTTCTCTACTCCAAAAAAATGTTTAGCTCTTTCTAACAGCTTCACATATAATAATTTTTCAAAATTATAATTTCTATTTGTTTCCATTGATTTTTATTCAGTTTCAAGTTTAATCCTTAGATTAAGAACTTCTTCTTAAATTCCATCAACTGTGTTATCCTTCTCCTCCAGTCTGGATGTAATGCTATTGATATGATTTTCCTACTCTTCAATCCTGAGCTTAAATTCCAAAACTTCTTATGATATTTCTAGTGTTGTTAAATTTTATTCTTCCCCTTATTCTAGTTGATCAAATTATGATTCATGCAAATCAACATACTCTAACAACTCTTCCAAAATAGCTATCATATCTATGTTTGTTTTCATTTAATTTGAAGATTATCAAGAGCACCCTCAAGATACACCTTGATATAAAAAACACCAATAAACTTATTATATTTATCTTTTATAGGTTTTATTTTTAAATTGTAGCCATCATGGATACTTGGGATTCAGATTTAAACTTCAATTTTTCATCCTCCAAAAATTAATTATAATATTTTTCTTCTTTACAGAGGAAACTCTTTATCTATAATTTATTTCTTGATTTTTAGTCTCCCTTTTGGGGAAACATTTTATGAGGATTTTTTAGGATTCCTGCTTCACTTCCTTCATCATCAAACTTCCATGAGGACCAAGAGAAAATGTACCAACTCTACCACACTGAAAACAGGCTAGCGAAAGCTTTTATTCAAACATCCCATTTCCTCTATTAATTTTTTTTGGAATAAATAGAAATATTATTTTATTATTCATTATCTTCATCATAAAATATCTCTAAAAATATCAGTTTTTTTATGGATTTGAATTCCACTTACTTACTTACCTGAGTTATTTCATCTTCTAGTTTGACTCTCATTTCATAAGAAACTAGAAAATTTAAAATATCATCAAGATAAAGTTTAGACTGAACAGTTTTCAAAAGGGCTGACACTTTTGGATTTTAGAAAGGTGGAAGCCTTATCAAGAATTTATTCACAATGTCAATATCTTTAATTTATTCACCATTTCATTGAATTAAACCAAAAAATTAAGTAATTTGATTAAAAAATCTATTTTCATTTTTATCATGATTCATTTTCAGATCATCAAACCTATTGTGAAAAAAATTGAGTTGTGCCTCCTTTACATCGTTACCACTTCCATATAAATATTACAATTTTCCCACATAGACTTTGTTGATGTGAAACTCATCACATTAAAATAGATTTGATTAGATAGAGCTACAGTAAGGGAATTTTGAGCTTTGTAACATGCATCATGCATTTTTCAATCTATTTCATTCATAGAAAGGCCTATTGCATTAGTGAAAAGAATTACTTGTACAGTGAAAAAGAGAACATCAATCCCAAGGAATCTCAAATTAGATTTCATCTTGTTCATATAAATCTAGAAGTTTCTTCCATCAAATAGGTGGACTCCCCTGACATTCACTAAATTCTCTATTAAAACAATAATGGAAAAAAATTTATCTCTAATAACATGTACTATCTGATACCACTTGTAGGACCCTGAAACATCCTTAGAGGGGAGGCAGAATCTGGGTGCCAAATTTTTATTTTAATGCGATGAATCTTCTTCCTAGTTTGGTAGAATATTGTTTAACCTATCTGATGGAATCATGCAGTAATTAAACATTCAAATTTAGAGAGAAAACACAATAGTTTTACTTGGTTCACCACTATGTTCTAGTACAATGATAATACACAAAAATTGTGTTGCTCATACCTAAATCCACTTATCATCAATATCTGTGTAATATAGAAGTTTAGACATATTAATTCTATTCAAGGAACATTACCACTTTAAGATTTTAGTGGCAGTGCACTGCCTCTCTTAGAACACTTCCATCAAACCCCCCTAACTCACTGATTTTGGTAGATCCTTACTCAGTTTAATGAATTGAAGGTCACATTAATATATTATAATTTAAGTCTTTTTCCATGACTTTCACAAGTCTCTTATAGTAAGATAGTCCAAAGTTTATGCACTTGAATTTTCTATTAACATAAACTAGATGTTCAAGACTATTGTTCACGAAGCTCCTAGTCTTTGTAAAACCCCCTTTATGTTTCAATGAAATTTAATCTTTCAAAACCAGGCATTTTTAGGAGGATCCCTCACAAATATCCTTCAAAAAGCTAAATTAATTCAAATAGAAAGCTCCCTTTATGGAACACTAAGTCATTAAGAAATAACAATACATCCCAAAACACATTTTTCTAAGATACCTAACCATTGTTACAAACTAAGAGTGTCTTTTTGTGATACTCAGGCTCACAATGAATGCTCGATTCTCAAAGCTCTTAGATTTAATGAATTTATAATAATTCAGCCTTATCTCTAATTATTTTTCATATAAAAGAAAGTCATGGTAGCCACATATTTATTGGAACAAACCTTTTCTAAAATCCCATGCTTTTAGTAGATTTCTCATGAACCTCTAAATTCATGTTCATGAAGCTTCTATATTCGTGAAGCACCATTGAAATTTCACCCATTCAAAAACATTCTCAAATTCATGAGTAATCACTATCAACTCATCTCTCTATCATGATTCATTTTTGTAGTCACAATAAATCACCAACTTTCCATCATGCATTCACAAATCACGTTCATGATGATCCATATCACTCAACCTTTGTGAACCCCAGTTATCACAAAACACATTTCTTTACCATATTTGAGAAGAACCAATCCCATAAAATCACCTTTCATGAAGCTTTTTACTTAATCCTAATTTTGAGCCCAAATTTTTTGGCAAACATTGGGAAATGAACCTTTGACACTGTAGTCAGTTGTACTATAAGATCACTATCCTTGAAATCTACATGATCAACCTAATGTAGATTTAAAACAAACACAAACTAGATTCTGTTTCTAGTAATGAAAAATCATAATTCCGAAAATTATCCCCCTTTAGGTTTGTTTGAAATGTATAGATAAATTAAATAAATCACCATCCACAGTCAAAACCTGAAAGGTGAAAAAAAACTTATATAAGAATCTATGTTTATGTGAGTGATGATCAATGTTGAAAAAAAGTGGGGAAGCCTGAATTTGGTCCTCATGATTTGTAATGATTAAGTATTTCAAAGCTAAGCTCTGAGAAAAATTTATATTTTCCTCATGACACTTAATTCTCACAATTTCATAGAATCATTTCATATTATTTCCTCATAACTACTAATTCTCATCATGTCATGGAAGCATTCCATGGTTTATCAAAATCCTGTAACTATCAATCCTTTATAATGTTGAATTTATCCATTCTCCCCCTTTATAAATAAACCCAAAGAACCTATATTTGTACTTGTAGAGATAAAAAACTCCCCCCTAGATCATATCTCCACCATAAACCTATATAAATTCAACAAAAAAATTATAATAGTTAACAAAAATTGGGAGAGGGGGGTGAACCATAACCTCCAAATTCATTGGCAGGTGGATGAACACTAATGTTCAACTCATGTTTCTGGATTACATGTGGTGCCAAGGGCTAAGTTATAATTCCATCCACTTAGTCATCAACTCCAACATGCTCCATTTTATTCACATGTTGTTCAAATTTTTAATTAATGGACTAATATCAAATCTCAATATGATTTGTATAGGAGCGCTGAACTAGATTCTTCATAATATTGATCATGCTCTTATTATAAAAGTGAATCATTGTCTTCTATTTTACCTCATCACAAATGTTAGTTAGTTGTTGTTTCATTCATAATAGTTGAGTGAAATTCTTTGTAGTAGAGATAAACTCTACTTCAAATGTACTAAGAGAAGTGATTTCTTATTTATTTCTTAACCACCCCACAAATTTATTTTCAATGATGAATGTTCCACAACTTGTAAACTTTTGGTCCACTGCATATCTTGACCAGTCAGCATCATATAATGTTGATAATTCATTCTCACTTCTTTCTGGAATGTATAAGCAAAAATTGGGAGTACCTTGAATATACCTTGTGATTCATTTAACTACTGAAAAATGATCTTCCTTCAGATTCCATTGAATGTGGGATTCTGAGAATGTTGAAAAGATGATATCTAAACACATTTCAATCAATTATAATAAGATTCCAATGCTTCTCACATACATAGTGGGATCAGAAAATGTCTTATCCTTATGCTTTCCATGTTTTTTCCCAAACAAAATCGAAGTTGACATTCGTTTGGAGTCATTCCTGTTGAATTTCTTTATAATCTCTCCTGCATATTTTTTCTGAGAAATGAAGGTGTAATAATTTTTTTGAATCACATGAGGCCCCAAGAAGTATGTGATTTCACTAATCATAGACATTTCAAACACTAATTTCATGTGATTAGAAAATTATTCCAATGATCACCTCCCTCTTCTTCCAAAAATAATATCATTCACATACATAAGAACAATAAATTGATCTTTATGAGAATTATTCACATATAGATTATGCTCAACACCAAATCCTTTAAACTCAATCTTTTTAAGATAAACATTGAGTCAAGAATACCACACTCGTGGTGCTTACTTTATATCATAGGGGTCCTTCTATAATCTTCTAACCTTAGTCTCATCATTTCCAATAAAAAATCCCAATAGTTGTTCAATGTAAACTTATTCTTCAAGAAATTCATTTAAGAAAGATATTTTGACGTCCATCTAAAAAAATTTATTACTCTCTCTAAATTTCCATGGAACTAAAAATCTAGATCGACTCTAGTATAGATACAATAGAAAATATTTCTTCAACATCAATTCCTTCAATTTGTGCATAGCCTTTACACACTAAGAATGCTGTATTTTTTATCACATTTTCATGCTCATTGAATTTGTTTTTAAAGATACACATTGTTCCAATAACATTTTGAGTTTTATGTCTCTTAAAAAGATCTCATTTTCAAATCTTATCAATATGATCTAGTTCTTCATTCATTCCCATTATTCATCCTTTTATACTTCTTCAAATGAGTTTGGTTCCAAAATTGATAGGACCGTGGAATGTGATTAAATCCTCATTCTCATTATCTTTTTGGGTGTGGTCCAATCTCTAATGATGTTATATTGATTAATTTATTCTATTTTATTTCTCATGTGAGGTTATCAGGTGGTGTCATCAACCATGGTTTCCTCATCTGATTCTTCTTCTGAATAATCATTGTTTTGTGATCCCTATAATATTTCTATATTTGAATCTATCTCTTATACACTTTATTATTATTCTTCTATCATATCATTATATGATCTCCTCAAGTTATTTATGGTTTCATCTAAAATGATATTGAAATCACTACTTTCCATAATTTTTCTAGGATGACTATTGTAACATTTTTAGGCTTTACTCTTCATTAAATATCTAAGGATTAACACATGATCTTTAACTTTCAGAATCTAGTCAATTCATGGAATAATAAACTCTGAGTTAAATCTATTTCCATGAAATATAACTTCTTTACTTGGAAGATCTGGAATGGAGATGCTCTTCCTGATGAAAATGTTAAATAGTGTGGGATTGGTATTTATTCTAGATGTGTTTGCTAAAAAAGTCATAAAGAAGAATGATCTGATGATATTTTATTTGATAATGAATAGACTCATTATGTATGAATTTATTTTGGTGAGTTCACTACCCTTTCATCTTTAGCTATGGCCAATCAACCTTTTCTTGAATAATGGTTTCATGGATCAGTTTTTGGTAGTTCTGAAAGAATGGAACATGCTGTCATTTTATAGGATGGTTGCCGGTGCCTCTGGAAAGAGAGGATTTAGTTCATTTATGAGGGTATTACTTATAATGGTTGGATGATTATATATAGAATAAAAAATATTCTCATTGATTTTACCAGGGCTTTTAGAAATTGGAATGAGGCAGCTTTTTTTATAGAAATTCTTCTATTGTCGGACATCTGGATTTTCTTATATTAATCAATGCAACTGGATATGTTGGAATCCTCCTTCAAGGGGGATAAAACCTAACAGTGATGGATCTTCTATTTCTAGCTGGAGTCGTAGAGGAGGAATTTTTCGGGACACCAGTGGATTGAGTATCTTGGAATTTTCTATCAGACTACAAAAGGGTAATTCCTTATATGTTGAGTCGATGTCCATGTTTACTGGTCTTAACATTTGGATAAAGAGAAATCTCCAGATTACCAAAGATGAAACATATTACAGAATTTTATATATTGCTATCACCGGGCAAGGTTATGTTTCTTGGTCTATTCATTAGATTGATAGAAAGTGAAAAAGCATCATAGATGTTGATATAAAAGTTTCTCATATTTGGAGAGAAGGTAATATGGCTGTAAACTATTTTGCCTTTTTTGAAATTCCTGGTACAGAGAGACTAATTTTTCATGATTTAAAAAGTTTGAAACTAGAAGGTGTTAATATCATTAGAGGAGATGCCCTTGGTCTCCAATATTTTAGGCCCACTTAATTATTCCTCTTCTTTTGGTATGTACATTTAGACCTTGATATTCTGGTAATCTCTCTTTTCATTGAATAAAAATTACTTGATTATGTAGAAAATATCCAAGGAATATTCCCTCAACATAATCACCATACTTTCCTTGATTTCCTTCTTTGTTTTAGATGAGACATTCACTTCCAAAACTAAAAAACTTTATAGAGTGATTCCTTCCATAAAATAACTCATATGGTTTCATGGATTATCACATAAAAATCCATGTTCAATTTTGAGTGTACACTGATCCTTGAACAACCTCTTTCTAGTAATGATAAGAAATACGAATCTCAATCAACATAGTTCAATCGATATTTTTCACCTATTGATTTCTTTGATCAACAAGTCCATTTTTATATGGTTTTCTCACCATAGCCACCTCATAATTTATTCTATTTTTTGAGTTAATTTTAAAATTAAATTGATGTGTATTCTCTTTTATTGTCAGATCATATAATTTTGATTGTGCATCTAGTTTCATTCTCAGCTATTCAATGAAAACTTTTCATGAAATAAAGAACCTATTTTTTCATATATATAATCTTTACACAACCCATTATACTATAATAATCATTAAAAATGATGATGTTTCTATCTCTATATGTTTCGACCACATTTATTGGACCGCATACATCTTTGTGGATAAGATAAAGAAGATTTGATTCCCTTTTGTTCTTCAGCCGATATGAACTCCTGACCATCATTCCTCACATTCATGCATCACATGTATTTTCTCAATCATGATTCAGATTGGGAATGTCGAAAAATATATTAATATTACATATTTGTTCCATTGTATGTCGATTAATGTAACCCAACCTCCAGTTCTACAAGTTTTTTTATTTAGCTGTTATGTAACAAATGTTCTCTTTATTGTCAACATAGTATAAATTTCCCTATATTTTTCACCCTTTCAAGCGATAATTACCTTTCCTTACTTTGATAGTGTAACCATATTGATTAAATTTCATTATCAATATGAACTCATAGAGTTGGATCACACTCATGAGATTGTCACGCAGACCGTCTACATAGAGAACTTCAGTTTTCCTTAGCTTTTCATTTTCAAGTTCTAAAATTCCACTACCTTTGATCTTTAAAGAACCACTATTTCCAAATATCACTATTACATAAATCTTTTTCTTAACATTCTCCAAGAAACCTGCATTTCCTATCATGGAGGATGATAATCAACTATCAATAATCTAGGTGCTACTTTTCTTTATAGAATTGAGAGATATTTCTAGAGGGATGGATTTCTATATTTTCTTATTTTTCTTCCTTGAGATACTTTATTGGGTAGAGGATAAATATTCCCTTTCTAATCCCTTTTCAATATCCATGGGCTCATCATACTTCTATTCATATTCCATAAGAGAATAGCTATTTACAAGATTAACTTCACTTGGTTGGTGGGTATTGAATTTGTAACACCCCAAGATTTCATAGTGTGTTATTTCTTCAAAATAATTCAATAACTTGCACTACACGCAACACCGAGTTCAATCACACCATGACTTACAAAAAAAGGCATTAAAAGAAGTCATTAATAGCATTAACTAAAATTTTCACTTTATATAATCCTTATAATTTTAGAATCCATATTATGAGTTTCTTAGTCATAATGCAAGAACAGATTCATTTTCAGTATTGCACTTTTATCAACTTTTGATAGTGAAACCTTTTTAAATACAATATTTTAAACTTTTTGACTAAATGGAGACATCAAAAAATTTAAAATGAAACATCCCAAGCTTCCACGGTACACTTTCTTTGAATAATACAGTAGCGTGTGTTGTACGCAACTTCGAGTTCTAACACACCGTAACCAATCAAACTAGCTGTTATGAATAGTAATACCTTCTTTTTGAAGTTATATATATTTTATATTTTAAAATGGACTTCATTTTTGGATTCGGAATATCAAATTTAGCCTAAGGTGAAATTTTGGTACTTTTCGGATAACTTTCATATTTTGATGAATAATGAAAATTACTAAGTTTTAATTAAAAACAACTTTTTTAATCAAAATAATTAATAGTGATAAATTATGAATTTGAGTGGTTTTAAAGTATATTTAGAATATATTTTTACCATTTAATATAATGTTGGTCATTGGACATAATTTTACAATTAAACCGAACATAAACAAGTGTCAATCTTTTGATAGTTATTATCTCTTAAAAAACACGCTTTTTGTTTTGACAGCGGGAATTAATTTTAAATTAATTTCTGCCACTTCTGTGTTTTGAATTTAGGAAAATGGATTCCATATTTGGAATCAGGATGTTCAAATTGTGTAAATAGGTAACTTTTATTTTTAGACATTTTGAATAATTACTGCGGTAAATATTTTATTTACCATGGTTAAGGGTAAATCCGGTAAATAAGGGTTAAAAAAATAATATTATAATAATACTAAATTACCCTAAAAACATGTCTTAACCCTATTGGTTGATAGATGGTCGACCATGGGCATCTTTGTGTCAATTTTGGGACCCCATGGATCCACTTGTAAGTGATAATGACACTTTATTTTAATTAAGTCAAAATGAATACAAAAATGACACAAGCATATATCTTTTAGCAAAACAATTGTTACATAGAGTTATATAAGTTGGATTTTCGATTATAAATATTCATTAGAAAGATAAAAAGATTTCCTTAATAATGATATTTTATTTATAATTTTTAGACATTAAATAATTTATTTTATTTATGACACAATGATGATGCAGTAATTACTATAATAGTGAAAAATTAAAATAATTGATATTATAAATACCCAAATAAATATAATATGAAACTTTTAATAAATTAAACTAATTTTCTAGGCTAATATGATATATTAGGATTGATTTAATGGACTTTGTTCGAAGTAATCAATCTGTTATGAGTTTCACAAAAATCAACTATTGAATAGTGTCAAAATTGACATAAGAGTTCTTAAAACAAATATTATATTATTAATTGATATTAAATTCCTAAAAATCTAAGGTTCGGCCAAGAGACTTATATTATGATAGGTTAATCATTAATGGACCACTTGGGGGTCGCTTGGATGTATATAGTAAGTTTATTAACCATAATATATAAAAATACAAAGAGACATTGTAAAAGTGAAACTAATTAACTTAGAGTTAATATTTAAAGATAAGGTTAATATAAGTACCCAAACCTGTCTAAATTCTATTGGATGAGTTGTTTTCGACCTATCCCCACCTCATCCTTTGAATAGTCAACTTTGGAGCCTTTAGAAACCGAATATGAATTTATTATAAATTAATATTTCTAGCTTTTCCAAAGGTGCCCCTCACCCCTCTTATAAAAGGGCACTCCTCCTTCTCATTTCTTCACACCTTCAAAGCCTTTTGGTTCGGCCAAACTCTGCCCAAATAATCTCCCAACATCCCTAACTACAACCTAGAGGCCTTAGTTTGATCAGAAAGCCAACCTAAGGAGCCCTTTTGATCAAATCAAAAGGAAGAACCCGAAGAAGAGGTAATGATTTCACCACCCTTTTCTAAGTTCATTTCTTCTTCCACTTCTTCTTCCTTTGTTCTTACCATTCTAAAATAATAACTACAGTATCTCACATATACTGTGATGTTATTATAAGTATGGTACAACCATATTCAGTATTCTATCCACCCTTTGAATAACATGTCACCATACGTGCGTACGTACGGCTTACCGTCTCCACGTCGTGGTGTAATTGTTATTCAATATAATATTATTTGGATGGGTATAATAATGATGTGTAACACATGTAAATAATAAATATAACATGTTAATGATTCTGTATATATGATATACCATTCATTTATATATTATTTTAATATCAAAAGAATGATATTGTCGCTCGTGCGTACGTACGGACTACCGTCTCCACGAACGCGATGAGATTCATTCTCCATCGTAACCATTAAAGCGTAATTATCATTTTATGATTTAAAAATGATGTTTAAGGACTTGATATCATTCTGGATATGAATAATATACAACCTATCCTTTACAAACATGTCTTACGTAACAAAACATATGAAAGAAAACAAGTAAGTTAACACCCGAAACAACGATAATACTAAGATATTATTATCAAATCAATATTAAAAGATCATATATGATATCATATTAATGTATATGATTCTTGTATAATTTAATAACAATTATTTCACCATTATACAGGAGGTTAACCTACCACAACCAAGGAAAAGTACAAGGTAAGGGTTATTTCACAATCTCTTCATTATCCGAGGTTGTATTATACGTAATAATCTACTGGGATCTCTTTATCATCCACATCCATGTTTCTTCGAAATGTATTTCAAAACATTTTTACTATTTACAAGAATATGGGTTAAAGTCATTTATACCCTTGTTTGACTTTTTATAAGAGGTTTATAAAGGAATCTTTCCGTCGTTTTCAAAACAAGGTCCTTTTTAACCTTTTCGACAGAATTGAGGTAAGAATGTTTTTTTTAACTTATACGGCGGGTGCGGTTATTTTCCGCCGTTATAAAATCGTCGAAGCTTCCCATACAATCTTATAAGAATATTTTCAAAGAAAATGTTTTATTTTATATGGATCTTAAATGATTTCAAAATAAAAGGAGATATTTCTTTTAAAAGAATTTTGATTTCATCTATGTCAACATCCTTTGATGGATTTTAAGATTATTTGAAGTTGATTTATTATGATACAAAACTTCTATATTGTATTGAAGGTTTTGTGATATGTTTGACTGTGGATGTGCTATTTTTATACCATTCATAGTTTATTGTGAAAGTATTGACATTTCGTATGCTAGTTTTAATACGAATGTTTATGTTATGTTTAAACCTTTTCATATGGGAATGCATTGGACTTAATAAGTGACGGGTGGAGCCCGCTATAGCTCCTCGATGCATCGGTAGGTCTCATGAGACAAACTAGTGTCTTGGAACAAGGCCTTGACAAAATCTTATTTGTAGTCTTGGCACGAGGCCTTGGCTATGTGGTTATGATAGTCTGGCATTATGCATTCCAACATTATGAAAGTGGTTATTGATTTTTGCATGTGATTATTCGATTAGTAGAATATCCATGTGAATAAGTAAATGGCATTATTTCATTTTACTTTTGCCATACCATGTTGAAGTTCAATTTTAAAAGGCTTTTGTTTTAGTAATGCATTGCCTTAAATGTTTATTCTTATTTATGAAAGTTTTCGCTATATTGTTATCCTTACTGGGCATTTGAGCTCACCCCTTTTCTATGTTTTATTTTTCCCCAGGATGTGAAGAAGTAAGTTATGAATGACCTGCAGGGATATTATGTGGGGATATGAGTGTGGTTTATGGAGACAATATGTTGTTGTAGTAGTTTTTCGTTTAATGATGTAATGTAAAACTTATGAATATATCTAGTGTTTCCAAGGCTACTAAACCAATCGGTCTTTCGAGATTTGATCTTTCTTGTGATCATGCCAATGTTAAGAAGTAATGCACCGACTCTGGGTAGCTGGGGTCGGGGCGTTACAGTTGGTATCAGAGGAAGTTTAGTACAAACCTTGGAAGCTAGATTTAGATAAACTCTGATTAGAGCACATAGACCTAAGATGAACTTTGAGGATTAGTATAGAAGAACTTCCTAGAATTTTGGTATTGTAGAGATTTTGTGAGTTTTCCGAGCAATACATCCCTGTCTGGATACGAGCAGGTAGAGGCGGCTCTGGCACAGATGTACCTAGGGGTAAAACCCGAAAACACCGCTTTGAGCTAGACTCGAACGGGAACTGGTGCACGACAACGGGCCTTGCTGCACTCTTGGTTACGACACTCCCGGGGGATATGCTTAGGATAACTCTCATTTTCTTTACAAATCATTATGAAGGATTTATGAGTATATACTTCCTCAAAGGAGGCATTTTTCTGATTATGGATTATATCCATAAAATATTTAATTTATGTTAAGTGTTTTATAAGTATGAGATTATGTATTTTGATTCATAAACTGATCTAGTGTATGCCATTGTTTAGAAATGGCGACCAGTAGAAGGAATGAGAACTCCAGAAATGCACATGATCCAAAGAGAAGGAAGGATCATATCTTTCATGGTCTTAAGCTAGAATTTATAAGAGAAATAGTCTCCCATGTATTATCATCATATGAAGAAATAACATCATGTGTTGATAAGATAAGTAAAGAGTTTACTGAGTCCTATGGCTTTGAAGGGAAGCAAGAGAAGAAAAGGATGGAAGAGAGAAAGATGGATAAAGGGAAGAGGGAAAAGAAGAATTTTCCCATATGTGGTAACTGTGGAAAGAAACACCCTGGAACTTGCCTGAAAGGAATGGGAATTTGTTATAAGTGTGGAGGAAAAGGGCACAAAGTACGTGACTGCAAGGGTAAGAAAATGGTTTCAAATGTACAATGCTTCATTTGCAAGGAGTTTGGACACTACGCGAACCTATGCCCCAGTCATCAGACTATGCCACAAATGATGCTATTGGATAATAATCAAGTTATGATACTACCACAGATGAAGAGGAATGATTAGAGTTCTTATGTTGATTATGTCAATTGAGTGTTGTATCAACAATGTACTTGTTATAATGATTATGGAGTATATAAGGATTGTACTGCAGTACTATTTCATTAAGGACTTGAGATTGTGTGGAACAAAGAAAAGTGACTCAATAGCAGGATAAATTTTTGGAAAATATATGGTTGAGATATAGTTCTGATACTGAGGTAGTGATTTTGGAATAATATGTGATTGTTTTGGATAAATTATATTGGATATTCTTGACTACCCTGGAACTGATTAATGATTTGTATATTCCATCATTTTTTTGGGGTTTAAAACATTTTTGGATTGATGAAGTATATCCAGCATTCTATATGGAATAAGGGAGAATGAATGTAATCAATAAGGAATATGGTAATTCAGGATGTTTCAGTGTATTAAAAGAATACATGATGAAGGTATTCATATGCTATTACGGGGTAAAAAGGATCTACATTATTCTTACCTTCCTTATAAATGTTGGACTGTGAGTTTGGAAAAAAGTATTTTGGATAGTTCTAGTTTGGATTATTTTGGATTACCATAAAAGGACAACCCGGAGGTCGGGCGGCAACCCGTCGCGTCCGGCAAGGCTACGAGACTTGAACCCGCAACCGAAGGGCGACAAGGGTGTATCACCTACCACTGGCCCATGAGATGTCCTGGATTAAATAATGTAGTTTTTATTAAAATATCATGTAGATGAATTATAAATTCGTTTATTTTGGAACCCTATACGAATAGTGTAAATAGAATTTTTTTTTACATTCTATTATCTTTTAGAGTGAAAGATGAGTTTGTGGTAGAAATTTATTAATGGATAAAACTCTAATTATAAAGTAAGTGTATCTCCTTATGATCTTAGACAAACTCATAAATAAATTCCTCAACATTAATAAAAGGAACTTAGAACAAAAATGTTGTCCTAGATGGTACCTTAAATCATCACTAATTTATGGATTTGGGATTGTTGGCCTTTTCATAGCCATGTTCTCTACCACTCTCCATCAGATAATTGATGGTTAGATTTCTCCTCCATATCCATATTTTCCTACATGGAACCCTAGTATGTGTTATTTTCGGTAATCTTCATACTTTCCACTCTTTATTTTAAATAGAGGCCTCATTAATTCATTTTTCGATGTGGGATTTCAACTAAGATATTTTGAAACGTCAAAAATGTGTTATCCTAATACCCTATGTTTTGTTGAACCGATGGTATTTCAAATCATCATAGATTGATGAATTTAAGGACCTAAATTTTACACTTGTTTGTGATTGATGACCTCAATCACTACCTATAAATATTTACGTTTTTCCTCCAATTATATGTCTCTGATTGCCACCAATGTTCTCCTAATCAAGATCATAATTTGGTGGTGACCCTTTCATTTCTCTTTTCCACATATTAAGACTAAATTTTAGTAACCCAATTTCCGATGTGGGTTTTCCCACAAATATATTTTCTATTTTCAACCTTTTATTTTCGAAGAACAATTTCAAATTGCGAGGACGCAATTTATTGAAGGAGGGGAGAATGTAACACCCCAAGATTTCATAGTGTGTTATTTCTTCAAAATAATTCAATAACTTGCACTACACGCAACACCGAGTTCAATCACACCATGACTTACAAAAAAAGGCATTAAAAGAAGTCATTAATAGCATTAACTAAAATTTTCACTTTATATAATCCTTATAATTTTAGAATCCATATTATGAGTTTCTTAGTCATAATGCAAGAACAGATTCATTTTCAGTATTGCACTTTTATCAACTTTTGATAGTGAAACCTTTTTAAATACAATATTTTAAACTTTTTGACTAAATGGAGACATCAAAAAATTTAAAATGAAACATCCCAAGCTTCCACGGTACACTTTCTTTGAATAATACAGTAGCGTGTGTTGTACGCAACTTCGAGTTCTAACACACCGTAACCAATCAAACTAGCTGTTATGAATAGTAATACCTACTTTTTGAAGTTATATATATTTCATATTTTAAAATGGACTTCATTTTTGGATTCGGAATATCAAATTTAGACTAAGGTGAAATTTTGGTACTTTTCGGATAACTTTCATATTTTGATGAATAGTGAAAATTACTAAGTTTTAATTAAAAACAACTTTTTTAATCAAAATAATTAATAGCGATAAATTATGAATTTGAGTGGTTTTAAAGTATATTTAGAATATATTTTTACCATTTAATATAATGTTGGTCATTGGACATAATTTTACAATTAAACCGAACATAAACAAGTGTCAATCTTTTGATAGTTATTATCTCTTAAAAAACACGCTTTTTGTTTTGACAGCGGGAATTAATTTTAAATTAATTTCTGCCACTTCTGTGTTTTGAATTTAGGAAAATGGATTCCATATTTGGAATCAGGATGTTCAAATTGTGTAAATAGGTAACTTTTATTTTTAGACATTTTGAATAATTACTGCGGTAAATATTTTATTTACCATGGTTAAGGGTAAATCCGGTAAATAAGGGTTAAAAAAATAATATTATAATAATACTAAATTACCCTAAAAACGTGTCTTAACCCTATTGGTTGATATATGGTCGACCATGGGCATCTTTGTGTCAATTTTGGGACCCCATGGATCCACTTGTAAGTGATAATGACACTTTATTTTAATTAAGTCAAAATGAATACAAAAATGACACAAGCATATATCTTTTAGCAAAACAATTGTTACATAGAGTTATATAAGTTGGATTTTCGATTATAAATATTCATTAGAAAGATAAAAAGATTTCCTTCATAATGATATTTTATTTATAATTTTTAGACATTAAATAATTTATTTTATTTATGACACAATGATGATGCAGTAATTACTATAATAGTGAAAAATTAAAATAATTGATATTATAAATACCCAAATAAATATAATATGAAACTTTTAATGAATTAAACTAATTTTATAGGCTAATATGATATATTAGGATTGATTTAATGGACTTTTTTCGAAGTAATCAATCTGTTATGAGTTTCACAAAAATCAACTATTGAATAGTGTCAAAATTGACATAAGAGTTCTTAAAACAAATATTATATTATTAATTGATATTAAATTCCTAAAAATCTAAGGTTCGGCCAAGAGACTTATATTATGATAGGTTAATCATTAATGGACCACTTGGGGGTCGTTTGGATGTATATAGTAAGTTTATTAACCACAATATATAAAAATACAAAGAGACATTGTAAAAGTGAAACTAATTAACTTAGAGTTAATATTTCAAGATAAGGTTAATATAAGTACCCAAACCTGTCTAAATTATATTGGATGAGTTGTTTTCGACCTATCCCCACCTCATCCTTTGAATAGTCAACTTTGGAGCCTTTAGAAACCGAATATGAATTTATTATAAATTAATATTTCTAGCTTTTCCAAAGGTGCCCCTCACCCCTCTTATAAAAGGGCACTCCTCCTTCTCATTTCTTCACACCTTCAAAGCCTTTTGGTTCGGCCAAACTCTGCCCAAATAATCTCCCAACATCCCTCACTACAACCTAGAGGCCTTAGTTTGATCAGAAAGCCAACCTAAGGATCCCTTTTGATCAAATCAAAATGAAGAACCCGAAGAAGAGGTAATGATTTCACCACCCTTTTCTAAGTTCATTTCTTCTTCCACTTCTTCTTCCTTTGTTCTTACCATTCTAAAATAATAACTCCAGTATCTCACATATACTGTGATGTTATTATAAGTATGGTACAACCATATTCAGTATTCTATCCACCCTTTGAATAACATGTCACCATACGTGCGTACGTACAGCTTACCGTCTCCACGTCGTGGTGTAATTGTTATTCAATATAATATTATTTGGATGGGTATAATAATGATGTGTAACTCATGTAAATAATAAATATAACATGTTAATGATTCTGTATATATGATATACCATTCATTTATATATTATTTTAATATCAAAAGAATGATATTGTCGCTCGTGCGTACGTACGGACTACCGTCTCCACGAACGCGATGAGATTCATTCTCCATCGTAACCATTAAAGCGTAATTATCATTTTATGATTTAAAAATGATGTTTAAGGACTTGATATCATTCTGGATATGAATAATATACAACCTATCCTTTACAAACATGTCTTACGTAACAAAACATATGAAAGAAAACAAGTAAGTTAACACCCGAAACAACGATAATACTAAGATATTATTATCAAATCAATATTAAAAGATCATATATGATATCATATTAATGTATATGATTCTTGTATAATTTAATAACAATTATTTCACCATTATACAGGAGGTTAACCTACCACAACCAAGGAAAAGTACAAGGTAAGGGTTATTTCACAATCTCTTCATTATCCGAGGTTGTATTATACGTAATAATCTACTGGGATCTCTTTATCATCCACATCCATGTTTCTTCGAAATGTATTTCAAAACATTTTTACTATTTACAAGAATATGGGTTAAAGTCATTTATACCCTTGTTTGACTTTTTATAAGAGGTTTATAAAGGAATCTTTCCGTCGTTTTCAAAACAAGGTCCTTTTTAACCTTTTCGACAGAATTGAGGTAAGAATGTTTTTTTTAACTTATACGGCGGGTGCGGTTATTTTCCGCCGTTATAAAATCGTCGAAGCTTCCCATACAAGCTTATAAGAATATTTTCAAAGAAAATGTTTTATTTTATATGGATCTTAAATGATTTCAAAATAAAAGGAGATATTTCTTTTAAAAGAATTTTGATTTCATCTATGTCAACATCCTTTGATGGATTTTAAGATTATTTGAAGTTGATTTATTATGATACAAAACTTCTATATTGTATTGAAGGTTTTGTGATATGTTTGACTGTGGATGTGCTATTTTTATACCATTCATAGTTTATTGTGAAAGTATTGACATTTCGTATGCTAGTTTTAATACGAATGTTTATGTTATGTTTAAACCTTTTCATATGGGAATGCATTGGACTTAATAAGTGACGGGTGGAGCCCGCTATAGCTCCTCGATGCATCGGTAGGTCTCATGAGACAAACTAGTGTCTTGGCACAAGGCCTTGACAAAATCTTATTTGTAGTCTTGGCACGAGGCCTTGGCTATGTGGTTATGATAGTCTGGCATTATGCATTCCAACATTATGAAAGTGGTTATTGATTTTTGCATGTGATTATTCGATTAGTAGAATATCCATGTGAATAAGTAAATGGCATTATTTCATTTTACTTTTGCCATACCATGTTGAAGTTCAATTTTAAAAGGCTTTTGTTTTAGTAATGCATTGCCTTAAATGTTTATTCTTATTTATGAAAGTTTCCGCTATATTGTTATCCTTACTGGGCATTTGAGCTCACCCCTTTTCTATGTTTTATTTTTCCCCAGGATGTGAAGAAGTAAGTTATGAATGACCTACAGGGATATTATGTGGGGATATGAGTGTGGTTTATGGAGACAATATGTTGTTGTAGTAGTTTTTCGTTTAATGATGTAATGTAAAACTTATGAATATATCTAGTGTTTCCAAGGCTACTAAACCAATCGGTCTTTCGAGATTTGATCTTTCTTGTGATCATGCCAATGTTAAGAAGTAATGCACCGACTCTGGGTAGCTGGGGTCGGGGCGTTACAGAATTTTCACAGAGTTCTATTGCAAATGTTCCCACCTTTCATATGTCTCTAATGAATGAATTTATGGACATAATTATAATAGTGAAAAAATTACATACAAAAAATTTCTTCTATATGATTATGTATATGGTGTCATTCCCTTTTGTTGACTCTCAAGCAATTATTCATTTATATAGATCCTTTACTCTTTATAGTTCGACATGGTATGACCCATAAAGGCACAAAATTGACATTTCATAAGTGGAAATGTCTTCTCACATCCATTCCTCATCTTGTCACTTGTTTTGTAAAAGTGAATGATGATCATCTCTGGATACTTGAGGATAATTTTAATCTCTCTTTTCTATTTTATTTGAAGCATTATTTTTTAGTATGATAGGTTTCCGTGTGATATGTCCAATTTTATACTTCTCTTTTTTTGGATCATCTTGGGTCTAACATTTGATGTTTCATAATCACAACCAATTCCACTTTTTACCATACATGTGGATCTTTGACCATTCAAGGCCTTATTTACTCCTTCAAAAACACATTTATCTATTTCAAACAACTCTACATATGAGAATATTCCAAACTATAATTTATTATTTCTTTCCCTTGATTTTGATTTGGTTTCTAGTATACTCCTAAGATTAACAACCTCTTATTAAATTCCCTCAATTGTCTTGGACTTCTCCACCATTTTGGATGTAAGTTCATTGATTACTTTTTTCATATCTTTAATCAGGATATTAAATTCCACAACTTATTTCAATCTTTCCAGAGTTGTTAAATATTCTTCTTCCCCTACTTCTAATCGATTAGTTTCTGCTTCCATCTGACCAAAATACTCTAATGAATCTTTAAAAATTGATCTCAACTTCTTGTTTCTTTTTCTTTGAATGTCAATATTACTAATAACACCCTCAAGTTATACCTTGAGATAAAAAACACCAATCAAATTATTATATTTTCTTTTGAAGGTTATATATTTTCAACTATGGCCATCATGGCCTCGTGGGTTTCATATTTAAACTCTAGTTTTCCATTCTTAAAAAATTCATTATCATCTTGTTCTTATTTAGAGATAAAATTCATTCTATGTAATATCTTTCCTGATTTGAAGTCTCCCTTTTGGGGAAACCTTTTTTGAGGATATTTCATGATTTATGATTCACTTTATTTATCATCAAACATCCTTTTTTCACTAAGAGTCAATGTTCCCAACTCTAGCACACTAATAATATACTAGAGGATTTTTTTCTTCAAATCACCCTTTTCATCGCTTGAATGTTTTGGAAACAAGAGAAAAAATATCTTATTCATCATTATCTTCTTCAAAACTATCTTTAGAAATCTCATGTTTTCCATAGATTTGAATTCTATTTGTTTACATACATGAGTTGTTGCATATTATGGGTTGAATCTAATTTCATAAGCCACCAAACTTCTTAACAGATCTTCGAGATAAATTTTAGATAGATCCCTTTCTTAAAGTGACTACACTTTTGGATTTTATAGAGGTATAATCCTTCTCAATATTTTATTCACAATGTCAATATGTTTAATTTCGTCAACATGTCCTCAAATTTCTCCAAAATGTTTAGTAATTTAATTAAAAAAGATATATGTATTCTCATCAGGATGTATTTTCAGATCATCGAACCTATTGTAAAAAACCTAGAGATTTTCCTCCTTCACTTCGTTATCACCTTCAAATATATTTTTCTTTTTTTCCCACAGAGACTTGGATAAATGAAACTCATCACCTTTAAATATATTTGATCATATAGAGCTTCAATAAGGGAATTTTGATATTTGGCATCTACATCATGAATTTTCATATCTGTTTCAGTCATAGAAAGACCTATTACATCAATGTCCTAAATCCTCCATGAAAGGGAAGAAAGAAATTCTATCCTAAGGGATATAAGGTAATATATAATTCCATTATTTCAAATTTAAAATTCTCTCCCATAAAAGAAGAGGAATACCCTAACATTCATTGAATTCTCCATTAATATGAAAAAATAAATATTTAACTCCAATATCATGTATACTCTATACCACTTTTAGGACCCTAAAACATCTTGAGGGGGGAGGGGGGAATCAGTGTGTCAAAATTTTCTTTTAAAGTGTAAGATCTTGTTCCCACATTGGTAGAAAATTGGTAAACTAGTCTGATATAATTATGAAGTAATTAAACATTCACATGATGAGAGACAAAACATTAGTTTTAATTGGTTAACCACTAAGGAATAGTCCAAAGAGCATACGCTGATAGTATGTTGATCATACATAAGTACACTAATCTTTACTAGTATTGGAATATAGAAGTGCATACATAGTCACGATGTAACAAGCACACTTCCTTTACAATATTTTAGGGGTAGAACACTGCCTCCATCAGAACACTTCTATCAACTCCCCATAGAAAATGGATTTCGGTAGAGTCTTAATCAACTTAAAAACATGAAGGTCACATTAGTATATAGGAATTTAATTATTTATACCAATCTAGAATGAGCCTCTTCATTCACCATAGTCCTGAGTTGATTCACTTGAAATCACTGTTCACATAAACCAGATGTTCAATGCTAGTGTTTGTGAATCTTTTAGACTTCTCAAAACACACATTATGCTTCAATGAAATACCAATATTCAAACCCACACTCTTTGGTGAATGTCCATTAGAAATATCCTTCATGAAGATACTTCATGTATCTAATCAGATTTATGAAGAAAACTCCCTTCATGGAACTCTAATCCATCACAGAATAACTAGTAATTAGGAAAATAATTTTTCCCAATTACCTATGCATTGGTCAATACTAAGGAATTCTTTTCATATTGACTAGGCTCACTACACATACCTAATCCGTGATGCTATTATCTATCACGAATTCATAATGATCCACCCTTTCCTCTAATTCTATTTCATGTCAAATGAAGTGGGGGTAGTCACATATTTATAGTCACTACCCTTCATGAAGATAAAACCCCTCTAGTAGATTTTTCATGAACCTCTAAATTAATGTTAAAGAAGCCCCACCATTGACAAAGATCTAGTGAAACTTCACCCATTAGTGATCATTATTGTAGTTGTCAGGAATCACTATCAAATCATCGCACACTTGTGATGTTTTTCATAGTCACTAAGAATCACTGTATTTTCATCGTGTATTCACAAATTTCATTTTTGATTTTCTATATCTTCATGAATATTAACCTTTGTGAACCCTATTATTTCAGAAACTCATACCTTTACTATATTTATGAAGAGTCAATCCCAGAAAACCACCTTTTTTGAAGTTTTCTCCTTCCTCCAAATTTTGAACCCAAATATTTGGAAATCACTAGGAAATTATGACACCTTCAAAATTGTAGTTATCTTGTACTGTATAATCATATTCCATGCAAACTCCCTAATCATCCCAGTGTGGATTAACAATAAACACAAACTAGACTCTATTTCCATCAAGGAAAAGCCTTAGTTCCAATAAAAAAATAAGTATCTAATGAAAAAATTAATATTCATAAAATTAATATAATTATGGAGATGATGGAACTATATTTTATAATCAGGATTTGGAACCTACACGAAAAAACATTGATGAGAAAACAAGGCAATTTAAACCCAAAATGATAGTGATAATGAAAGATTATTAATGAATGGGTGATAAGATGTTATAGAAGTGTAATATATGATATAATAAATAATAATATTTTGATAGTATAAGTTATTAAAAAATTTTAAACCACTATATTTATGTTTAACAAGTGATAAAGTAAAGGGAAGCATGAGGTAATGGATTTTGTCTCAATTTCAATTCCAATGAGACATATTTGTTATTATACACCTATTCACTTTTATGTGGTGTATATACTGTCCTTTTGATGTATTTAATATGAATACCTATTTATCCTTTTTTTTATTTTTTTTTCAATAATATTATTTCAAGGGGTTATAATTTTAATGTTATCAATTAGGTAATAATTTATTTTATAATATCACTTTCTTTTGGGATTGAATTTACTTTATTGAAGGAATTAATCATTTATCCTTCATAAGAAATAAAAATTTTATTATCCACTAGATAGTTAAATATTATATATATTTTCTTTAAAATTTTCCAATCTTTGGTACTTGAAAATGAACATAAATTTTTAAAACCAAAACCAATTTTATTTCTCTTTAAATTAGATATATTTTTCTTCCATATCCACATTTTCCCAATTTTTTTTACAAAATTCCGTATTTAATAAAATAATTTATTGAGGAAATTTGATGGTATCATTGACTTTTGAAAAGGTTTTTAATGGAATATTTCAACTATTTTTCAAAGGATACCTTTTTGATAAAAGTTAAAAGGATTTTTTTAACATATATGGAAATAACAGACGTCCCCACCACCATACCCATTTTACAAAATGTAACTTCTTATATATGTTTAAATGGTTTTACAAATAAAAATATTTTATGAGAACCTATTCCAATATTCCACTTCAATTCAGTTTATTCTATTAAAGGACATGATATTGTTACAAAAAACTATATTTTCAATGAATTGATGGTCACCTCTCATTTCATGATTAATTTTGTGATTGTTATCTTTCTCTTGAGATAATAAATTTATTATGATCTATTTTCATTAGATATTAACTTTATCTTAAATATAAATATTCTTTATGTATGAGATATGATTATTTCCTAAACTCTATACCATTCAAAAAATATAGTGATTACTTTGGATGTTTTTTGATTAACTTGGGATATATTGATAAATAATTATTCTTTACTCAATATAGACATTTGATAGGGATTATTATTCATGAACTAAATTTATTATTAGATATATTAGGATTTATTTAGACATGTAGAAATGGTTGGGGCCCAAAATTATATATCCCCTAAATGAATAAATAGGTCTCATGAAGAAAATCAGTTTTCCAAATTAAATAGGTATTTAACCATAGTTTTAATCCATCTGGTAAAAGTTATTGATAGTATAGATACCATGATTTATAATATTATAACATCCAATATTAAGCATTTACTTCATTAATAATTTCATTATTGTTATTATCCATGTGATTTTCACATTGATATTTTATTGGGGTTCATATCATTTTTAGTTTATTGATTAAGTGGATCATATTTTCAGTTATTTAACATGTCATATTTATTATGCCTTATTTAATTATGATAGTAAATTTATTAATTAAATGGAATATATGTTCAGTTATTTACCTTCCTATATTGATTATGCCTAATTGGTCTATGATATCATTACCGTAAATAACCCTTACTAAAAATTTGAACTCACCCTTATGTAATATTCTTTCCCCATGATATGAAGAAGATATATTAGAATGAGTTTCCAGGATGATGATCATTTTAGTTTGTTATTTATTTTGTTTTATTTCTATTCAAAATGTAAAATGGGTATTATTTATCTATATGGTTCTACAAAACTTCTAAACATATTGGTCCTTTCTGATTTTACACCTTGAATCTATGACATTATAATAAAGTAGACACTAACTTTGGGTTATCGGATTTTCATTCATTACAATTGGTATTCAAGCTAGGTTTATTAGAAACCATGAGAACTAGATTAAGGAAAACATATATTAGGGAACATAAACCTATGATAGGATTTGAGGATAAGTATAGAAGAACATCCTAAAGTTATGATAAGGAAGAGATTGTGTGGTTTTTTCTAGAAATAAATTCCTATATGAATACTAAAAGTGGACATTGTTCTGACATAGTTATAGCTAGGGGTAATAACCCTGAAAAGGGGACATTGGTCTTTGACTAGAATGTCACTTGGTGTAGAAAAAACACCTTACTATGAACCTAGTTTGACACTCATGGGGGATATTATTAGGATAAATCACATTTAATTTACAAACTATATCGAAGGATTTGAAAAAAACATCCCTAATGAAAACAAGTTTCTGGTTTTGAGATGAACAATGCATAAATTTTTAATACATGTTATGTGTTACCCCAGATTTAGAATTATACATTATGATTTAAAACACAAAATTTTATGAGCTAATCCAGAATATGAAATTTTTTATAAATAGAGAATGGAATGGAAAAGGGTATCAATACTCATGTACAATGTAGAGACTTATCTGGTGTGAAAGACAATATAGCTAGTATTGGAACTATGTAGATCATGGATATATCAGGACAGCTGGATCGGGTTATGAAAAATAACATTTCCAAAATGAAACGACCTTTTATTATATAGTGTAATTATCATATGTTAGATTTTTTTTCTTATAATAGAATCCCTCATCATTTAATGGGAATACTAATCCTGTGGTAGATGATCAGTTGGATAAGACATTTTAAAAGTTATTTTTTGATTTAGGATGTAACGAAAATGGAAAGGTTACACTTTCAAAGTACTATATCAAAGGAGATTCGAATCAATAGTGTTCATTGATCTAGAATATTAGGTCTGAAGAGTACATATAACATATATAATAGAATTATTTTAAAGAAATATTATTTGATAAAGATTTCCTTCTTTAGAAACAAACTGAAATGAAGATACATTTCCTTATTTTAAAGAAAATGGAAGATGATAGTGTTTTAGAGTATGAGGTTACCTTTATAAGTCTAGCAAGGAATTCTAAAGATACATAAACAATATATATTGAATGATTAACCATTTATTTTAAGGTATTAAGCTAAGTATCTAAAGGTAACTCATCTATCAAAATTTTTCATAATATGAAAAAATAGTTTTATGTGCCATAAAAATAGAGAATTAATTATATAAATCATATATGTTAAAGTTAAATCAAGAATATAATAGGTCAACTAAGCTCCAAGAAAAATTTAATGCATCAAGTAAGAAGAAAATAACAAAAAATTTTCCATATTTTGAAAACTATAGAAATAATCATAATGAGAAATTATTGAAGGGAATGGGTTTTGGTTATAAGTGTGGATAAAAGGGTCATACGATGAAATAATGTAGAGGGAATAAAGAAAACATTGTTATATAATGATTCAAATACAAAGAAATATGGAATTATTAAAAATAATGTTCCATGGGATAAGGGAATCTACCATAGAAGAGGGAAATTTGGAGAAGACCAAACTTATGTGATTACTACAATTAAGTTGGAAGTTCCCAAAGAAGTGGTGGAAGGTACACTAATCATAGAATCAAATTTACCCAATGTTTTATTTGATTACAGATATTCACACTCCTTTATATCTTCCTTGATATCTAAGAAAATAAGATATTTCCCTAACACATTAAAAATGGATTTGTCAGTCAAAAATCATACTAGAAGTCTCACTACAATAAGGATGTGTTAGACAGTCCCCATTATGACACATAAACATTCTCAATTTGAGGAACTTATTGTTTTAACAATGGTTGAATATAATAAATTCCTTCGTATGGAATGGATTTCAAAATATGATACAAATATTTATTACAAGACCCACCCCAGTTGCTCTTTTAATGTGGAGAATTCTCAATCTGATCCATGTCAAGATCCCCCCCAGTTTCTCTTTTAAATGAGATTCTTAGGGAAAAAGTGTAAAACATTATGTGTATAGAGAAGGTAATATTTAAATTTAGGATCTACCTATTGTATAGGAATAAATTTATATATTTCATGAGGAATTACATGGAAATCCACAAGAGAAAGAATATTAGTTTTCCATTAATTAAATCCCTGATTGAAGACCAATAAAAAATTCTCCATATATAATAGCCACTATGGAATTCGTTGATTTGAAGAAACAACTAGAATATTTTGTGATAAGGGATTTGTTCACCTTACTATTTCATCATGGGGATACTCTATTCTATTAAATATGAAGAAAGATATATCTATGATTCTATGAATTGATTATAGGGAAATAAATTATATTAAGATAAAGAACAAGTATCATCTACCTCACATTGATGACTTATTAAATCAATAGCCTAAAGGTTAATATTTTTCAAAAATTGGAATTTTTTCTGTGTATCATCATTTGTGAGTAAAGAAGGAATATATTATAAATATATAATTATGATAGATGTATGGAAATTATAAGTTATAGTTACTCCATTTTGATTTAAAAAAGAACTCACTATTTTTATGAACCTAATTAACCGAGTTTTCAAGAAATATCATGATGATTTATTAATGGTATTAATTTATTATATCATGATGTATTATAAAATCTATGAGGACTAGGGGAATAACTTGTAGATTATTATTGATACTCTTATAAGGAAAGAGTAATATAATAAATTTAGTAAGTGTGGTTTTTGGAATCAATAAGTTACTATTCTTTTCCATATTATTTCCATAGATAGAATCCCAGTTGATCCAATGAAGAAAAAGAAGTCAGATAATGTCTTAAACTAAAAAACATTAATTAGGTATGTAGTTTCATTGGTTTGTTAGGTTTCTATTAGTGATTCATTCAGAATTTTTCCTGAATGGATAACCTGTTAACCAAACATACACATAAAGGGGGTAAGTTCATATTGACAAAGGAATGTGTATAATGTTTTGATAAATTGAAGAGGATATTAGTCAATGATCCTATTTTGACTGTACCATCAATAAATTATGGGGTTTTTCTATATAGTGATTCATATAATAAAGGACTAGTTTGTGTCCTTATGAAAATGATAAATTTATTACATATACATCAAGGCAGTGGAAGAATCACAAATAGAACTATCCAACCTATGATCTTGAGTGGGCATATGTAATATTTTATTTGTAGACATGTAGAACTTATCTCTATAGTGAAAGATGTGAGATATATATAGAACATAAGACCCAAATATACATATTTTCCCAAAATGTTCTCAACATTTTTCCAAGGATATTTCTTGAGCTACTCAAGGATTAAGATTTCTTAACACACTACCACCCAAGGAAGGAAAATATGGTACATGATTATTTGTGCTTGAATGATTATAGAGTTCTGACCCAAATGAGGATTGAGAGGGATCCTATGTTATTGTATCTAGTAAATATGGACATGTTAATTATTATTGAAGGGGATACATCACTCAATTTTTCAAATAATTTCAAAACCATATTTATTAAAAAAATATTAAAAGTTATCAATCTAATGATGATATTTTCAAAATAAAATTAAAGACGTGAATGATGGGAATTAGCATACTTTGTTTGTGTAGATTTAATTATAAGATTCTGAAATATATTATGTGTTCTATCCATACCATATCTAAATTGTGAAATTTTGGATGATTCTCATAGATTGAATTTATTTATACAACTTGGTAGGACCAAGATGTATAGAAATTTGAGGGAACATTTTTTGTGGGAAAACATGAAGTCAATAAATTCTAATCATGTGTCCAAATGTTTTATTTTTTAACAAGTTAAAGGTGAGAGATATTATCCTAGATGAGTTATGTAACCTCTTCCCATCACAATTTTTAAATGGGATGACCTTACTATGGACTTTTTCATAGGATTATAAAAGGATCATAAAAATAATGCTTCAATTTGGGTTATTATTGATTGCCTAACCAAATCTAAAAAATTACTCACTATTAGAGAATATTTTCCACTTTATAACCTTTAAAGGATTAATATTAATAATTTTTTAAGACTTTATGGTGAAACTATTTTAATTGTGTCTTATCATGGTTCTTATTTTACATCAAAATTCATGATGATTATTTAGAAGTGTCTTGATACTAAGATTTATTTGAGAACCACATACCATCATCAAACTTATGGATTGTACAAAAAGACTATTCAAACATTGGAAGAAATATTTAGGTCATTACTACTTAAATTTAGTGTTATGTGGGATCAATATGTACCTTTGTTAGTGTTTTCCTATAATAATAGATTCCATTCAAATATTCAAATGGTGGAATATGAAGCATTATATGGAAAGATAATTCATACTCAACCCTTTCAAGATGAAGTTGTTAAAAGGAAACTTGTAGGCCTAGAACATTTTCAAGATACAACAACAAAGGTAAAGACTATTAATGATCATATTAAAGTAGACCAGATTAGGAAAAAGAGTTATATTGATAAGCATGGGAAGGATTTAGAATTTCAAGTATGTGCTCATGTTTTATAGAAATTATATCCATGGAAGAGAGTTATAAGGTTTTTAATTTAGGGGAAACTGATCCCAAGGTATATCAAACCATTTGAAGTTATTTAATGAATTTGAACTGTGGCTTACTAGTTGGCAATGAGATGAAGCCTCTCTAAAGTACATGATGTGTTGCATATATCATTGTTAAGGAAGTAAATTCTAGTCCCAATAAATGTTATCAATTATAAAGAAAAATAATTAGAAATTTATTTATCTTACTATGAAGATCCTTTCAAAAGTTTTGACAGCTGAGAGTAATTATTGAGTAAACAGATGAATATCTTGGTAAAGGTAATTTGAAGAAATCCTAAAATGGAGGAAGAAATGTGGGAATTAGAGGATTCTATGAATAAGAAATACCCTAATTTATTCATAAAGTAATATCTATTAAATTTAAAGGATGAAATTTTATTATGAGTTAATAATGTAACACCCTGAGACTTTACGACATATTTTCATTTAAATAAATTCAATTTATTCAATAGCTTGCGATGAATGCAACACCAAGTTTAAATAAAACAAGAAAATCTATTAAAATATTAATATTTAAACATGACTATTATAACCTAGTAATTACGTTTTATTGTATGAATAGGAAAAAATAAATTACAGAAAAAATGGATTAAACATGATCATTGGTTACCTATTGTTTGGAAATAAAAATAAGAATCATTTGAAATTAAAAGAGATTTTTATGAAAAACTCTTTCATTGCATGTTGCACAGTTGTGATAAAATTATATTTAATAATTTTATTAAATATATTTTAAAAAATAAAATAAAATTTATAAATCATCAGATAAAAATTATCTTTGGGTGATTTTTTTATTTTTCTAAAAAGTTTAGTTTTCGATGAATAGGGAAAAATAATGGTTTGTATTAAAAAATTCCCTTTCATTTAAATAATGTAAAAGTTTAATTTTATTTTAAAATTGTTTTAAAATAAAATAAATTTAAATTATACTATAATAAATCCAATTTATGTCATTTTAATTTTTTATAAGTTAATTTTTTTAAAAAAACATTTATACTTTTTAATATTTTTCCTTGGGAAAACTGTTTTTTAGCGTGTTTGAAAATTTAGTTTTAAATTAAATGATGAAAATTATGTGAGTTAAATTTAGTAAAATATATTCTATATTTAAAATAATAATAATTAATATTATTTAATAATGTCATCTTAATTTCTTACCATAACGAACAGTGAAAACAATAAAAATTAATTACCACGGTTAAGGTGAAAACATGTTTATTGAGGGCTTAAAATAAGAATTTAAGGGTTAAAAAAACCTAAAATTTTTCCAATTATTATTATATTTCAATATATATAACTTATATCATCCATGTTTTGATAATTTTTCTTTTTCTGAGCCTTATGGAATGTTAAAAACATGGGTGTAATTCATTCTTTTTAAAAATTCAAAGTGTGTCCTCTCCCCCACTTATAAAAGGATACCCCCTCAACTCCAATATTCACATAAAAAAATACATTTGGTTCTGACAAAGCCACAAAAATAACACACTAACGTCCCTAAAAATATCATATAGGCCTTCTTTTATCATAAATACAACCTAGGAAGGTAGTTGGTGCAATGTTTAAGAGGTTATCTGAAGAAGTCGTAACATTTTTAAACAAGCATTTGTATTGTATTTATTCTTCCAACTCCTTAAAATATTATTCAATCATTATAATATAATAAAAAAAGTATCTAAAATATAATTATATGTTATTATTTTAATTTAATAACTGATATCTATCCCATCTTCCATCAAATGTGAAACAAAATCATCAATCATGTGTACGGCAGACTATCGCCTCACAAACTGTAGTTACTCTTTTTCCATCAACACTTCTCAAAGATTTATATAATGATAGATTTAATGTATATATATAATATTTATGATATAATTATACTTAATTAATTAAAATATCATATATAACTTCTTACCTTCCATTCCGTTTAAAACATGATAATGTCGCTCATGTGTACGTCAGACTACAGACTTGCGAAGCGATGTGATTCGTTTTTCACTTACAATTTACATGAAAGGTAATAAATAAAATTTTATTAAGTATATAATATATTTATTTAAGGATATTTAGTCTTTAAAATTAATTTATCTCCCACTTCCTTACCCTTTCACCCATTAAGAAATGATATCGTCGTTAATGCATATGTACGACCCACCATCTCCCCAAAGCGATACAATTCATTTTATATGTCTAGTTTTCAAGAATTGCACTAAATATGTATCAAATGAAAAAAATATTTTCAGAATTAATATAATTCTATAGATGATGTAACATTATACTATGCTAAATATAAATAATTTTGATAACAAAACATGCATGAGAAAACATGGGAATTAACACCCAAAACAATACGGATAATGAAAGATTCTTAACAAACATGTGATTATATATTATAAAAGGATCATATATGATATTATAAATATTAATATGGTTATATTATAAGTTATAAACAATTTTTAAACCACTATACAAGAGGTTAATCAGTGATCAACTAAATGGGAGCATGAAGTAAGGAATTTTGTCTCAATTTCCACTCCATTAAGACATATTTGTAATTATGCACCTATTAAATTTTATGTGGAATACATACTAAAAATTTGATGTATTTATAATGAATAGATATTTATTAATGATGGTAAATGTTTCATTTCAAGTATATTATTTCATGGGGTTACAAATTTAATTTTACCAATGAGGTAATAATCTATTTTATAATCTCACTTTCTTTTGGGATGGTTTTTACTTTTGTGAAGGAATCTAATCATTTATCCTTCATAAGCTCAAATAATTTTCTTATAAACATTATATTTAAATATTTTTACGTTTTTATTAAATATTTTCCTCTCTTTTACACTTGAGTAATTCAATAAAAAGTTTAAAATAAAAACTTATTTAATTACTCTTTAAATCGGATATATTTTCCTTCCATAACCACATTTTCCAAAATTGTTTTAAAAAGTCATTTTATTTAATAAAATGATTTAGTAAGGAAATTTTAAGTTATACTTGACTTTTAAAAATGGTTTTAAAGGAATAATTATGATATTTTTCAAATGGAACAATTTTAAATAAAGTCAAAAGGATTTTTTTAATGTATATGATGGTAATGAACTTCCCCACCACTATACCTGTTTTACAAAATGTAACTTATTTTATACATTTTCAATGGATTTACAAAGAAAGATATTTTATGAAAAAACTATTTAATATTCATATTTTATTAATTTTATTCTTTTAAAGTAAATTATTTTGTTTCAAAAAATGTATATTCCTGATGAATCGATGGTTACCTCTCATTTCATGATTAATTTTGTGATTTCTAACTTTATATTGAGACAATCACTTTCTTGTGATCAATTTTAATAATATATTAAATTTTTCATAAATATATATATTATTTTAATCATAGATAAGATTATTTATTAAAACTTATACCATTTATTTATATGGTGATTACTCTGAAATTTATTTGATTAACTGTGGAAATATAAATAAATCCATATTCTCTACTCAATATGAATATTTTATGAAAAAAAATTATTCATTAATTTAATTTATTATTAAATATATAAGGAATTATTTTTAAATGTATTTATGGGAGGGGGCCAGAATTATATAGCCCCTCGATGTATCAACAGGTCTCATGGGAAAATCAGTAGGCTAAATTAAAATTTTTTTACCCATAGTTTTAAATTGTCTTGTGAAAGGTCTTAATGGTATAGATAGTATAATGTATGAGATCACATATTCCAATAATAAGAATATAATTCATTGATAATTCATTTATAATTATAATCCATGATATTTTAGCATTTATATTTTCTCAGGATACATTTTATTTTTATTTTATTGATTAAATGGCACATGTTTTCGGTTATTTAACTTCTATAATGATTATAGATTATCTAATCATGATAGTCAATTAATTTATTAAATGGAATGTGTGTTTAGTTATTTTACTTACCATACTGTTATCCCTTGTTTATTCATTTTATATTCTACTATAATTAACCCTTACTAAGCATTTGAGCTCTCCCTTATTTTGTTTTCGTTCCTGAGGATATGAAGAAGAAATATTTGAATGATTTTCAAGGATGTAGATCAATTATTTTTTTATATATTATGTTTTATTTTCTATTCCAAATGTAAAATGGGTATCATTTATGTATCTGGTTTTCCAAAAACTATTAAACTGATTAGTCCTTTGAGATTTGACTCCTTGTATCTATACCATTTTAAAACTGTAGACACTGGCTCTTGGTTTCTAGAGTTGGGGTCGTTACAAAAAAATATTATATAATATATATTTATTATAAATTTATTCTATAACCACACTCATATATATCAAACAATATATGATTTAATTATAATCTTTTATCACTTAGTTATTAAAAATTATATGTTAAAATCATTGTTTTGAGGAATAACAACTTCCTTTTTCATGTATGTTTTGGTTTTGTAGTTTTGGTCCTTATAATTTTATCATTTATTTATATAATGTTAATAATTATTTAAATATCATATATTATCATTATATTAATATTTATATTCATCCATAAAATCTATATATTGAAGAATGAGTTACACCGTTCATGAGGCCGGTTGGCCGTGCATAGGCATGAACGCCATTTTCATTTATTGAAGGATGGAATGAAAGAAAGACAAGTAATAATTAAAATTTTAATAATAATTATTATATAATATAAATTATATATTTTCACCAAACTTTTCATTATTATTATCCATGAAAATTGGTAATGAAAAATGGATCACATCACTTCATAGAGGCGATAGTCACACGTATGCACGAGTGACGTTATCGTTTTCCAATGGATCAGAAGGTAATAAGGTAGATATGATATTATAAATATATAAGTATAATTATTTTATAAATATAATATATATATTTATACACACATTAATTCCATTACTATACTTAGCTATGAGTGGTGGTGATGGAAAAAGAATTACATCGGTTTGTGAGGCGGTAGTCTGACGTACACATGATCGATGAAGTCTTTTCCAATTTTATGGTAAAGGAGATGGATATAGGTTTTAAAAAAACATAATAAAATATTATTGTATGTTATATACTATATTTATATATTTTAATTATTAATATATGAATTAAGGTTGTAAGAGAAGAAGTAGAGAAGAAATAGCTCAGTGAAGGGAATTAACTTTGCTTAGAAAACCATCCTTTAGATCTCTTGTTAAGCACCATAGGTTTGGAATTTTGGAAATAAAAGAAGAATTATAACATTTATAAAGATTTTTGGGGATACTATTTTAATTTATGGTTGGGAAAACTGGATTAATATGTCTGAATAAGTGAGGGGAGGTGGTTCCCTTTTATAATTGAGGAGAAGTGGTATTTTTGTAAATACACAAAACTATTCAATATTGGGAGGTCACTCTCATCCGAAGTGCTAATATAATTGATAAATAATCTCTTTTAGGTAATATAAGGTATATAAATTACTCCAAAAAAAATAAACATGTTTTAAACATGTTATTCCCTTAACCTCTAAGGTCACTCACTTTTACCAATTTAGTTTCCACCATGATAACTAATTTTTTTAATTTACCTAGGTAATTTATCCATTAAGACTAAAAAAATGAGACATATTAGATAATATTGAAAATATTATTATAAATATTTAAACCAATTTATTAAATAAAATTCTTTTGTGATTGGAAAATTAATTTGAACACAGAAGTATGTAATATCCAAAACCCGATTTTAACCTTAACTACTATAATTAATTTTTAATGTCTTTACTATTAATTATGAAAAAAAATATTTAACTTTTATATAATATTAATTATTATTTTTACAAATATTTAATCCATTTTATAATATTATTTTCACAGAAGATTCATAATTTAATTATAAATTAAACCTGTAAGCACAATGGAAATGCAGTTTTGCAAAAAATGTTTTCTTAAGTACAAAAACCTTTCTATGTCCAATTTAATAATAAAAAAATTAAAATGAGCTGAATCTGATTAATAATAATATAATTTAACTAATTTTAATTTTATATAAATTCTAAAGGAAATTTAAACTTTTTAAATTCTTTAAAAGAAAAGGAATTTTTCAATAAGAAACAATATTTTTAACCATTCATCCGAAAATTATCATTTTCAAAAAAAAATCTCAAAAACTCAATATAAAATTATTTTGACATGATGTTTTAAAATATTAATTCAATTTTTTTAATTTTTGTTACTTTAAATGGTTAAATTTAATTTTAAATTTTGTGTGAAAAATGTGATAAAAAGGTTTTTTAGAAAAATAAAATTATTAATCTTAAAGATGGATTTATTTTTATCCGATTATTTGAAAAAATATTTGATGAATGAAAAAAATTAAATTAAATATATAATATATAAATTTAATTAATGGAATTCACAAATATTTACTAAAATTGTTTATTAATATATAAACACATTGTACATATAAAAACAGTTTTTTCCAAAAAATAGATTTTTACTTTCAAATGATTTTTTTAATCAATTGATAAACAATGAATTTATTTATAAATATGAAACCATATAATTTTCATAATTTCGTAAGTCTTATTCATAATAAACCAATTTAATTGATATGTTAGAACTATATACTATATTATTGTTCTTTTAGACTCGGGGATGCATGTGTTGCATGAAATCAAAGAGATTAAATTTTATTTAAAAAGAAATATAACATGAAGTTTTAGGGTGTTACATTTATAGACATATGCATTGAAAATACACTATAAATGATAAAAGTGATGTTATATTTATTTTTTTATGATAAATTTTCTCCAATATAACCTTCTCATTATTCCTATTTTCCTTCAATGAAATTATAAGTTGAGTTGTGATATAAGGCAGTATCCCCACATTTTCTTCAACACAGGAAATGAGATCCCAATATTCTTCCTCTAATAAATAAAAACTATTCTATAAAATAATCTCATTCTATTATCTAGAATAAATTCTCCTTTGACATCCATATAATTTATTTTCACTTTTTTCCTACAACTAATAGATTTGGGACCAAAATTATAACAATCATAACAATATCCATAAAAATAATTTCATTTGTGTGGTGCAGGATATGTTCTCATTTTTCATTGTTGAATCTTGGGAGATTAACCACTAAAGTAGCATTATTATTCATAGTATATGGTCATGTTGTGATCAAGATATCCAAAAAATTAACACTTCATTAAGGGAAATATATTCTCATTATATCTGCATATTTCCATTATCTATGTAGTTTATTAGTTATTATGAGTTTTCAATGTTTTCCAATCATGAAAAAAATTTGTTTTCTATTGTTCTGATATATTTTAATCCATACTTTTTATGCTTCATCTTCATAGAAAACTCAACTTTTACCCATTTAATTAGTTCTTTGATCACTCATCGCTTTCTTAACACCTCCCAAACCTTGTTTAACTCTTTCCAACATGTGTTAATCATAGAATTTTAAAAAATTCAACACGTTCTCTGTATTATTTGACTGAAATTAATATTAAAGTATCATTATTATATGAACCAACTATTATTAATGGTATAAAATGGTTCTCATTCTTTCATTAATCTTATAAATCATCATTATTTGATCTTCATTATTTATTGTGAAATCCACCACTTCTCTGGATGTTAATTCCGTAGTACCTTATATTTAAAACTCTTTTTTTTAATTTAGGTATTTAAAATTTAATTTTATCAATATATTATAATAATTCTCCTAGAAAGCCTAAAATATTTCAGTTTTTCCTTCATTGATCATCAAAATCTTCAAGTATTGTTTCAAATTCAACTTTTATGTCAACAAATCCTTCTAGTTTGCATTCTTCCACAATTTCATATTTTTATTTCTAAACAATTTTTATTATAATATCATTACTATAAAAAATAAATTCAATCTCATCATCTTTAAATCCCCTTTAATAGTATTATTATTCTTTACTCAATTTGTTTATTAAATATATTTGTTGGATGTATTTATATATTATGTGATTCTTTTCAAGGAAAATTTTATATACTATTTTAGTGTGAATAATCTAAAATTTCATCTTCATCCTTAAATGTACATATCATGGTAATATTCCCAATATTTCCACAATTAAAAAAATCCAAAGGTAAATTTTCTTCATATCTCACTTTTCCTCGTTTGAATTTTCTCACTAAAAGTGACCAAAATTCATCACTGATATCTTTTTATTTGTTTCTTGTATCATGTATATCTAGACTCTACATGGATTTAAAATAAATCTACATTTATGATTGACCAGACATTCTATTCAGCTTCACTCTCATTTCATATGCAATTAGTTTGATATACAGATCACTAAGAGAAAATATTATAAGATCTTTTTCATCAAGATTCTATAACATTATATTAGATAATGGTGGAAACCACCTCAGGATCTTCATTATGATTTCAATATCTTTCATTTTGTTACTAACTCCAGAGATAACTCCAAAAAACTCAGTGAAATATTTGAATGAACCATCAATGTTCTCTTGGTCTCATCTTAAAATCCTGAAATATATTATATATCACATGTAATATTACTCCCTTTACATTATTTTATTTTTTATAAATGTTATAAAATGGTCCCATATGTATTTTATAAGGTAAAAATCACCACCTTAATAAATATTTGGTTTTAAAAATATCTAATAAGGTATTATAAACCTTTTCATCAACATCGATTAGTTTCTTATCAGATCCAGTCATTGACATTTCAATAATATAACTAACTTTTAGTTCATTAATTATAGTATAATAATCATCAAATATAATAGATTTTATGTGATATATCATATATTCCTTTGAAATTTGATAATTATGACAATCTAGTAAAATAAACCATTTTTCATTAAATATTCTCTTCAAGGTATCAATCCTGTAATAAAAAATTTATTGAGTAAAAACCATCTGGTTATGATACCTCTTTTTACAACCATCGACCCAATACACCCTAAGAGAGGTGGTGATTAGGGTGTAAAATTATTTTTATCTTCAACTAGATCTTATTATCATGTTATCAAGAACAATTCAAACCATTTAATAATCAATCACAAATAATATTCAATTTTTTTTAAAAATAAAATAAATTCAATAGCATATAGATTTCACTTCTTACAACATAAAGTTTCAATCCAAGGATCATATACTGACTATGTGTCAATTCACCTGGGGATAACAATACTAACTATGGGTGTTACATGGATTTAAGAAATATGACTATTCAATCCTAGGATTACTCCAGCATCTTATCTATTTGAGAACTTCTTTTTGGCAATGAATACAAGAATAAATGAAGAAAAGATCAAATATAATGATTCTTCACAAAATATTTACCCAAGATTGGTAAGGGTGTTGGTACAATTTTTTCATCCAATTATTATATCTTGTTAATTAATTTCATCACAAAAACCTATCTTATTTGTAATTCCATGTTTTTTAAATCAAATTATTCTTGATTATCTCTATCTTGATTCTTCTCTAAGTCAAGGATTAATTAATCCATATCACAATAATTTAATTTTTCATACATCATCCACTGATTGGGTCTTAAAACCACCCATTAATCACCCATTAAATTAACCATGTGAATTATAATCCCAAGAAAATAAAAATGAATTAAATTTTCTATAATTTGGTTGATTTATCTTCTTCATAGTGTGACTACCTTCATTACAACTTGATTATCATGAAAAACCCTCATATTGTAGTTTAATTTACTTCATCATGGAGTTCCCCCAAATAAAATCCTAATAAAAAAGTTCATCTATATCTCACCTTTAAATCCCTAATATATCATGTCAGAATCACTTCAAATATTCTCAAGTTTAAAACTAGTTGTGGTGTGGTCCTCATGATTGAAGCGTGAGTTATATCTTTGCAAAAAATATATCATCACAGTATTATAATAAGAATTCACCCTCCATGGAATGAATATGTAGATCATATAATGGTAATCTTATCATCAAAACCGTAGTAGCATGTGTAAAATGGTTGTAGTTTGATCACTCCATTTATTCAAAAAACAAAGATACAAATTCTTTTCATGGACAATCACTATAGAATGGAATTGTCCTTAAAAAAATATCCTTAGAAAAGAAATATTCTTATGAAACCCATATTATGGTGTGGTATACTGCTCTGTATATTGACACTCTACCAAATTTAGATTTTTTTACTCATTCATATCAATCATCACAAATTTTTATATCTTCTTATAACATGATTTAATCTTCCATGTTTTCGATTCATTTTTACATAGACTACCAAGTATCAAGTTAATTATATGTGGTTACTTAGGATTTATATTATTAGTTTGACATAGGTAACCTTGTTAGTATGAGAAATTTGATTACATAGTGTACTTATATATTCTAGAATAGATAACTCCAAACAGTCTTTGAGATTTTATAAGTTCCTCTAAAAATCTACAAGCATCATGTTATATAAAATATAATCAATGTGAACTCCAATCAATATAAAAACATCATGGAAATGATATAAACCTCCTTAATAAAACAATCATAATCTAAAGATATGATTTTTTTCTAATAATTATGATTTATTTTAATCTTATTATACGATTAGAAAAGGAAGTAAAACATTAAGTGTTAATGTTCAAGTTCTATTTAGGCGGTAGGAATAATATTTATGTCATTAAAGAGATACTTTACCATTATGGATGCATCTACAATAAATTAATAAGCTTGTATAAGTCTCAATTTTTCAATAACCACATTTTTAACCTGAAAATGAGTGCATTCATCAAAAGAAGAATGGACATCTCATACGGATCATTTCCCTTTACACACATGTAAATACCCTTATTATGGTGATGGAATAATTCTAATCACTTAAGGTATATATCTAATAGAATTAAAGTTAAATTATGTTCATGTAGTGGGTGATTTATTTCACTTGATATAAGGATCTATCTCATCAAAGTTACAACCACCCCCAGTTTTATTTACTCCTTTAAGGATTACAAATGGCCTACTTATTTATCAGGAATCCGAACCAATACTTTTGTAACTTCATATAGAGTGGAAATATGTATAAAATTAAGTTAGTGGTGGTCAGCTAGAATAATTTTTTAAGTCTCTAAATGAGGGTGGCATATGAATAAAGAATCATTCCCTTTTCAATGATGCTCTTTAAGATTAATTATTTTTTATGGTCTTAACTGGAAAATAAAAAAACAATCATTTTTGAAATAATAGGTTTATCAAATGGATAGATTTTAGAAAGGTGCACTATCCTCTCTAATTTATTTGGCATTACGTCAAAAAACCCTCTCAATTGTGATGCAACACAGTAGATGGATGGTCTCCCTCAACACTAATTTAAATTTCTAGAAAGATAGATGGTTGGGTGATCCTCTAATTGAAGGATTATAGGGAAAAGCACTATATATGGAGATCTAAGATCCACATGTTAGTATTTTTAACATGATTATGTCTTCTAAAGATAATATTAATACTCCTCTTAGGGAGGCTATCTAAAATTATACCTTTATGCACAATATGGATACTCAGATTTGGGAACCTACAAGGCACCATACTCTCAACTATAGACTTTTCTACAACTTATATATGTGTAGGGCCATGGATATAGATTCTATTTTAAACCACTTATATAATAATTTGATATCCCCTTCCCATTGTTTCCTTTGATAAATATTTGAACATAAAATATTGTTGGGAAAAAATCTCTCAAGGTAACATTGTAGTATTTTTGCGTTGATTGTGTTTGTTGACAAAGAAGGTTTCCATGGAGAATTGTCGAGTTCTCGAGAAGTTGTTGACAATCCATGTTGACAAAGAATGATGACAAAGGAATGGATGATCTGGAGGTGGTACAAAATATAAGTACAAGGTGATGCCGTTTCCTTATGTTTTCCAAATTTTGGGGGTCCAAAATTTGGAGTTTGGTGAGCATCGTGAAAATAGGATTTACATGAAGATCATATTTTTATATGGAAAAGGCATGAGTTTTGAGAAGATGGGATGCATGGATTGGATTTCGCGAAGACCAGAAAAATGGAGGCGGTGATACTTCACGATTACGTCAAAGCTTCGCGAACGGCAGAGTTGAAGCACATCACGGCGGTGAAGGGCTTTGCGAGGGAGCTTCACGGAGAAGGCGTGAAGGAATATTGACGATGATGCTCCGCAATTATGACGAGCTCCATGATCGGAAAATTGCCATGGTGCTTCACGATTTAGACAGAATTCCGGCGGAAACTTCGGAGCTTCGTGATTTGAGATGACATGGTGTTGAATTCATGCGGAAGGGTCGAGGGTCAGTGGAATTGCCTATAAATACAGGTCAACCCCCTCGAGAGAAGTGGAGAGAATTTTCAGAGAAAATAATTTGCTCTCAGTTCGTGAAGGTAGTTCGCATAGCCTGTGTGATTTGCGAAAGAAAAGCTTCGTGGTGGCTATTGTAGCTCCGCGAAAGTTGCGCGCCCTGCATTGGCTCAGTGAGATTTGTGAGGGAAGTTGCTCTGTAATGACTTGAGCTTCGCAGTTGTGATTTGCGGTAGTGCTTCGTGGTAGTGCTTCATGAAAAGGTCGGAGCTTCGCGAAGGCTTGTTTGAGCTTCGCGAAATTGGTAGCCTAGTGAAGTAGGGTGCTTTGCAAAGGTGTTTCCAAAGTGAATTGCCCAGTGGTTAAGAGGCAAAGTGGTATTCATCAGTGGATGAAAGTTGGACTATAACATAGAATCCATCAACAGTCAAGGATGCATGTATTGATGCAAATGAAGAGACCTACAGGTGTATAAACTGTGATTGGATCCCTTCCAAGTGTAGTGAGAATAGGAAGAGGAAAAAGGTGATCCTCTCCACCGGCAGTGAGCTAGGGAGAGAGAAACAGGGAGTGGCCCTTGGGAAAGCAGTGAGCTGACCCTAAACCTTGTAAGGGCAGTGAGCCTGGGATAGAGTGACTGTACCCGAACATTGTAATCCATAGTTAGTGATGTATAGTGGAATTTGGTACGACCGGAAACCTGTCTGCGTATGCTCCTTGGACGTAGCCCTTAGTGGTGAACCAAGTAAAATTTCTGTGTCCTGTGCTTGCTTTACTTTCTGTTTATATTGTGCAACAGGAAAGAGAGAGAAGGGTGTTTTTCTTAACAGCGAAACAAGATCAGAACGGGCATTAATTTTAAATTAGTCATACCCTGATTCATCCCCCCTCTCAGGGTATTCAGCCTTGTGGACCTAAAAAATATTAACCATTTACATTATTCTCAATGTAATTAGCCTACACCTCTACACAATGTGAAACACCTACAAAAATGGCTCAAAATACATTGACCATGTGTTTTTCCAAAGTCATTTTTCTGATAATATATGAAATTTGATTGGTAATATTTTTAATATTGGTAATTTCAATGTTATAGATATGAAATATCTTTTCAACATTTGTGAAAACTAGGAAAGTTCCACTATGATGTTGAACCTTCATTGGACTATGATTTCCAAAACCTTTAATCTGATTTGGTGGAATGGAAATACCAACTAGTATGATTTCCACTCAATCAAAATAAACACTATCATGAGAAATATCTTACATTACATCACATATTTGGAATCCATTAATTCTGTAATGTTTATGAATTCTATCTATGAATTATCTATCATTAATAGGTTTGGTTTTTGAGGCTACATTAAAGATTACAATGGATGCATACCTATTTTCTTGAAACCTCTCATTATAGGATGGATCAATATTAACCTGGATAGAGTTTCAAAAGGAAATGCATTGTCTTCTAGGTTTGGAGGTATCTTCAAGGACTTTAATGGAGTACCTATCTCATGTTTCTATAAGGACTACTTAATATCTATTGCTTATGAAGTAGAAATGAAAGGAGATATTTTAGTGATCTATATTGTGAGATTCAAAAAATAGAAAAATCATTAGCTTAATATTGATTCATATTTCATTATACAGACTATCAAGTTGAACATTTACTCTCTATCATAGAGTCATACACTATCATTGGTGGATTTCATGAATTATTATATTCAGATAAATCTTTTTGGTTTTTATATCTATAGAGAATATAATGGAATTTATTACTCATTATAAAGTATAGGTGCTGGATTGAGAAAATTTAACAAGAATTAGTCCATTATAGATTCAATTAAAGAATTATTGTTCCTTGATAATTCTAAAATGCTATCTTACAACTTTTTATAAAAAAAATCATGGGCCCTAAAGGTTCACTATGGGGTAGCCTATTATTATTATTATTATCATTAATCATTGATATTTAATATAATGAACTCTAAATGAGAATATAATGAATGAATATAAGTGTTAAATGAATGAATCTAGCCAAAGTATTAAAAATAATTTACAACAAAAGGTAATAATTGAAAATTTTATAACCTTTAAGTAGACTATATTAGGTAGTCATAGCCATGAGAATGGTGTGTGTGATTCTTATCATTTCTCCTTACCCAAAGCTCTCTTCTCTTTCTTACCTTACACTTGACGTAATATCATATCATAGTCAAAAGGAGGATCCTACCCAAATATTGTGTGATTTATAAACATTATAAGGAATAGTTTCATTATCTATTTCATAGTGATCTTCATTGAGTGTGTGATTAAAGATTTTATACTTTACCCTCTTTGATGTATTTTGTGTTCTTTATTTATATTTATACATAGTTTCATTTTAAATAGTATATATGATCTTTGCATAATTTTGTTTTTCTTATAATGCTTGAATTTTTTTATTCAATAATAATAAACCCATCAATGATATTAAATCCATGCAATGTAATTTTATTTAAAAGATAATGTTTTAAATGAAAAAATATAGGATATCGTATTTGATATAATTTGTTGTGATATATATTTTCCTTGGAATATGGATACTGTATTTGGTATCATAAAGTATGATATATTTTTATAACTTTGGATTTTTTATGATATGTTTTATCATATTTTATCATGTGATAATATAGTATCTTATATCCTATCATCACTTATGACATAGACTAAATATTTCGATCATTGATATATTGTAATGTACTATAAGGAAAATCATATTAAGTGATCATATCGATGTGCACTATATGCATTTCATAAAAAAATTTATCATATCACATATATGATATAAGTTATATCATAAAAAAATACTCTGAGGTGAAAAGGGATCATATCATTGGACACCCTTTCTTGTCATAAACCACAATATGAATTTTGAACTATATTGTAACTAATGTTAGAGAGTATATGATTATTTATAATTTCTATAGCTATATTACTTAAAATTTTCCACAAACCACCTACCCTAATCCATGATATAATTTTGGGACTATTACAACATATGATAGATAATTCAATCAAAAAATATTATGTCAAGGGAAAATTTGATTTTTCTATTTTTCAGTTTTGAATTGAATTAGATAATTTATAATTTCTTTATAAAACATAAACATGGAATTTTGTAATATGTAATTAATTTTTAATGTGTTTTTAAAATAAAAAATTACAAAGTTATTATAATTAAGTATTAAATAATTATGAATTAATTAATAAATTAATATCTTAAATATTAATTGTTAATAAAAAATAATTTTATTTTATATGACATGAATTATAATTTTTCTATAAAATATTTATATAAAATATATAAGTTAATTTATAAAGTTATTTTAAATTACAAAATAAGATAAAATAAAAAAGGTTATATATTAAATTATGTGTTGTTTATAGATATTAATTTGAAATGTTCCACTTAAAATCTCTATTTTAGAAATTACTTAAAACATATAAAAATGGATTTTTAAAATTTAAATGATCATTGTTCAAATAATATTAAATAAGTGATTTTTTGAAAATGTAAAATGTTTATATAATATATAAATTGTTCATATGATATAGAAAATGTTTATATTTCAATTAAATATAATATATTTAAATAAATTCCATATTGAGTGATAATATGAAGGAATTAATATTAAAAAATATATATAAAGTGTTTATATTTACTTTTTATGAAATTTCCATAATGTATATTAAATTATAAATTGATTGTAATTTTTTATTTAAGAATTGTTTTTAAATTTTTTTCTCAATATTAGATTTATGAAAGGTTTACATATTTAGTTAATTACCTATTTTACTCAAGAAAATAATTTTTATATTATGAATATATATATATATATATATTATTTTAGAAATGTTTAAACTACTACTTTAAGTTATCAAAGATTAATTTAAAGAGATAAATCTAGGTCTAATAATTAATTAAAAATTTATCTTATATTTACTTCCTCTTATACATGAGTTATGAGATTTAATTTAAAGGTTAATTATTTTTTATATATATTTGGTATTATAATAGTGATGCTATTGAGGCCTCTATTGAGTATTGTACAATTGGTTTGGTACTTGGGGTTGGATTTCTCACTGGATGGGGGCTTCTAGTTTGTCTAAGAATGTGGAGGTTGACTACTTGTCTCACCATGCTTACTCTTGTGACGATTTTTAATTATATATGATTATAAGCCTTTACATTAAAGTGGTTTATATACCTTATACATCTAATTCATTAATATATGTATAAATATAGTTGGATTTTAATCTGGGTTAGTAACACAATTTATGGGTTGTTTAATGAGTAACACATCAATATGGTTTAAACTAATAGATTTTTGTGGATGAAATAGGGATTGAAAAAAATCACTAAAATCATGCATACCTATAAAGGTAATACATGATATAATATGTTGAGATAATAAAAACTCATTTAAAATATTAATTGTTAGATTCCTTCAAAATTAAGAACATTCCAAAGCCTTGATCATTCATCTAAGTAGATTACACCAAAACCGGGTGCTCATTGATTATCTTGTGCAAGGAATATTATAAATGGATAATCTAAAGTGTTAGGTAACTAAATCCCACAATTATATTTGGGTTACACTTATCTACGAAATCCTATAGATTAGGATATCATAGAAATATATTTAGGATGATTCATATGATGGAACGTGTAAGGAGTTATCCACTCAACTTTCTAAAAATCACATATGATATGATTTCCATAATGGGCTACCAAAATAACTAAATCAAAGGAGGAACTATAAATTAGATTCATTACTACTTGAAAAATATATTAAATCCCACTAATGAATATGATGTGTTTTATGGGTTCATAATTTTAATGGGATCACATTTAATAAAATTCCTTATTAAATGAATTTAAAATTAGAAACTCATCTGATAAAAGATTCTAATGTAGATAAAATAACATCACAATTATTAAAAATGAATTTGATATAAATAATAGAATAATATAATCTTAATGGAATTAATTTTTTTAGACATGTAAATAAACATAAGAATCATTCTCAAGAAATAAGAAAAAAATTTCTGTGTTAGAGTATCAACTTCCTGAACAACCAACTATTGAATTAGTATAATGAATAGATCTTGATGCTTATGATACTAATTTAAAGGATCCATTGGATGTATGAATTTTTTTTATTATATTTTAAAATCCTATGTCATAAAATATATGTGTACATGGATAAGTTCAATATTATATATAACCTTAAAATTATCTATCAGGAATATGTAATTCATGAGATGTATGAGGTTTTAATGGCATTTTTTGGATAAAAATGTTAGAAGGTACTTTATTATCCACTAATATACTATAAGGACTCAATAATATCATACAGGGATATTAAATATTTTTAGATGAATATTCATTACATTACAAAAATACACACCTGAGGATCATAATGGTATAGTGCCTTTTGAAACATGGACACATAAACAAATGGTCCATAAGTGAGCTATGTAATCTCCCATTATATTATTCCAAACTAACACCATTATTAGACATATCAAACATAATACCATTCATCATAACCCGGGGAAGGGAATGATAATAAAGGGCGATATCAGATGCTCAGTAAGGGTAAACAAGGGATATATCAATATATCACGAGCATAGGGGTATGAGAACATCATAATAACTTTTGAAAACCATACCATGCATATCATAGATCATAAAAATTAGCTATTGAATCAATATTTTTTGATCGTAATTCATTAATTATAAAATAATCAAAGAACATGAACCATGAGAGTGTAACATTAGCTTAATATAGAGATTCATGGAATACACATAAACATATAAAATCATTTCCTTAGTAGTTCAAGGATCATTTAAAATACCATTATAGTCATCAAGGTTCACTCCAAAGAATATCATAGTGGTAATATTCACTTAATAAACTGGGTTTACTCCCCATTCTTGTCCTGTTTATCTCATGAGATATCCATACTTACCCAATTCATTGGAGAGAGATATAGCTCCCACACATCACATAATGAAAATCATATATATGTGTGTGATACAGGACCATAAAACACTCATCATATCAATAACCATGAAATAAAATGGGGTTTATAATAATTCCATCCTAACATAACCTATGGAAAAGAAACATGCTTAGTAATTATGTCATCATTTCATCAAAGAATAACTTGTGGAAAATGAAGCAGGTTTCATAAACATTTTAACATGATATAACCCATGGAAGAGAAATTGTTTTTATAAAAATATTATCATCATAAACATAAACCAATCAGAAAATATAATAATAATGGTATCATTGGATCATAACCTTATTAAATAATATGTAACATCAAAGGATGACATTTCAGATGAAAAATTATTTTGAAAGAAAAATCACTTAAAATGCCCGTTGAGGAAAATTTATTTCTTTGAAAATTAAATTTTTTAAAAATTATAAGTTTATAAAATATTTTGGAAATCATTTTCTTTGAAAATAATCTTTACAACTTATAAAGGAAGAAATAAAAATAATTTTGAAAATTCTTGAGGAAAATAAAATTTCTTTTTAAAACAAAAAAATCATAATATATTTTGGAAAAAAATTTATTTGAAAATAAACTTTAAAAAATATAAATTAATATTCAAATAAAATAGTGGACATGTAGTTGGAAATAAACCATTCATGCTATACATATTAAAACAAATATTCTATTCAAATTTTTAGAAAATTCCAAATGGTCCTTGTTTGGAAACTGACAAGAAGATACATTTTAAAAACTTTTGAAAAAAAATAAAAAATGGGTAAAAATGTCTTTAATAAATAATTTGGAGAATTTTAAAAGATTTTTTTTTATAAAACATTGTTCTGGACGAAATAGGGTTTTTGACTGAAGGGAGAAATAAAGATGTTTTTTCTTAAAAACAACATTTTGTACTCTTGAGTAAATAAAGATAAGAAAATGAGGGGATAACATGTATTATCTAGAAATAAACGTAGTGTTATAAAGTACATGAGTTTATTGAGATATTGATCACAATATTTCATTATTGGAATCATAATCATGAGCAATCCTGATAAATAATGAGATTGTAACATAAAACTCTTACCACTTTCAAAAATTTGAATCATAATCTCAATGAAAGAATAAAGCTAAATGAAACATAGAATATCATGAGAAAAAATATATTATAAAATCATATTATTTTTTTAGGTGCTCCTTGACCACTTTTTTTATTATACTTTAGTAGGGGTTCATTTTGGGTGGCTTCAAGTGAAAGGATGAAAATTTTGCAATTCTTTGGGCAATGCACAGTTGGCACATGATTTTCTAGAAATGTGACCTACCAAGGGGAAAGAGTGAAAACCTAAATAGTGGGGGTTTTCTCATCTAGTGAAATGTTTGAAAAACTGTGCACCCACCTACTAGAAACCATGCACCCTATTATAGGGGCACACAATTAGAGCACATAGTTTGACAAATCGTGCTGCCAAGCCCAACTAACCATTTGAATAGTGTTTTTTAATTCTGAAAATTATTTTTGAATTTACCAGACCCCTATTTCGACCCCATCTCAACACTAAAACAATATTGGATGAATTCCTAGGTATTTGGAGCTCTCAAGAACCCTTTTTGGCTCTTCTAAACCTTTTCGAGGTGGATCGAAGCTTGGCTAATGTCATCTAATTCCTCTATAGTAAGATATATTCTCTTGTTCCTTATATCCCACTCTCTTCTTATCTCATAATTAGGGTTTAGTAGATATTATTATTTCTAATAGATCTAATTTCATTTGTTTTAGATCATTAATATTGGTTTGATTCTTTGATCATCGTAGATGTCTTTCTTCATTGGAGTTTCCCAATGCGGGCATTGTGATTGGTGATCTCATTTTTATGGTATGTGGTTTCATATAAAGTTTCCAATTATATTAACCTAGAATTAATTGATTATTTTAAATTTATTTCAATTAAATTTTGAAAAAAAATTCAACTTGAGTTGGGATTTGAAATTGATTTGGCATGATATTTTGGGGGAAAACAACATTTCCATTAAATTAGAAATTTAGGGTGTAATTTGAAATTGATGGAATATTTGAAAATTTATATGTTAAATTGATTTTAACAAAAATTTATTAAAATGATTTGATAAGAACCTAGGTTCTGTTTAATCTGGGGAACTAGTATTAATTTACTAAAATTCAATATCTTGGTTTTTTAATGTAAATTGGAATTTTGAAACTGGAAAATGGGGAAATTATATTTTAAACAAATTTTAAATTATGTGCCCATTATTAAATATTTGTTTGAGAACGTTCATGCATGGGTAGTTAGTGTGTCATTTGGGAAAACACACTAGGATTTTAATTTCCTATAAATGTATTAATGATTTATAACTCCAAAACAACCTACTTGGTAGATCTTATCCCCATTGGGATGTCGATTAACGTTACTTGGTGAGTTCCTAAGGGACATGTGTGCACATTTTCATGATCACAGATTTGAGTGTTTGAGGATCTCACAACCTAGAACTATCATACCCCTTCGTAGATGACCATGTATCTTGTTGTTGTTATTTAATATATATATATATATATATTCCATTGTTTGTAAAACAGATTTATAAATGACTTGTGAGTTATATAAATGGTTTTATATAAAATTTATATTATTCCATTGTTTTAAATGTCTCAATATATTTAATGATAATCATGTTTTATAAATATGAAATTATCCTTCCATGCCTGTTTTACCTGAAATTAAAAGAATTTAATGGGTTATCATTATATTTATATTCTTATGGAAATCATGGTGGGACCCTACTGGGATTTCGGTTCACTCTCTAACTTTATCTTCAGGTGTTTTGCAGATTTCCTTCTATAGTGTTCGAGCTAGGGGAAAGCACCACATAGAGGTGTGGGGTTATTGATCTCATGAGTTTGGAGTGTTGGGTCCATTGGGACATGTGTTGTTTAACTTTTCTTTTTGGTACTTTGATTTTGTACTACTGGGGTTTTTAGACACGTTTAATTTCTAGAATAGTATCCTTTGTCTATTTTATTGAGAATAATGATATGTTTCTATTTCATCCATTATTTTTATAGAAAAATCATTCTCTCTTTATCCTGTATGATGACAGGTTCTTTTCACCAACCTGAGGAGATTTTGGATGCCCTTTGGGCTATGTTAGGATCATATCAGTTATTAGGGTTCCAGGGTATTTGGGCTAGTTCATTAAAATATAGTATCATAGGTGTAGGTTGTGCATCTTTCCTTGATGTTAGTATACAATTTTTAATTTTATCGGGGCATAATAGGTAGTTGGGAGTGAGTGTCTGTCCATCTCTAATCATAATGATCCTTAAGTCACCATGAGTAGTTTCATAAATATGTATTGAGGATTAGTAATAATATTTTCATTGATTTTTATTTGGGTAGTTGAAATAAAAATCTTTTTTATCTATCTAATGTGATTAATTTCCCTTTTCCCTTGTTTGAGTGTTTCAATGTGTAGTTTTTTTATGTCTTCCTTGTTGTCTGTTGATGTTATGAAGCATATTTATTCTAATAAGATGTGGGAAATAGGATCAAAGAGGAATCTACTGATGAACCATAATGAGAAAATCATATTACGGACCAAAACCTAGTTGATGTTATTGTACATTATGTCCAATATTTGGGACAATAACATACAAAAATTACCATTCATGATCTAGATGAGGAACCTTAGAGGGATGAATTTAGGATTTTCAATTAGGAATTCCTTCACCAGAATCCACCAGTGTTCCATGACTAAAACAATCCTCAAGAATATGATGATTGGTTGAGGAGAATTGATCTTTTTATTTTAGTTCTTCGAGATTCCTGATTCTATCAAGGTGAAATGTGCCACATCAAAAAATTGAAGGGCCTAACATAATATGGTGGGACAAAATGGTTATGGTGAATAAGAACAAGGTATTATAGTGGAAATAATTTAATGTTATTTTCACCAACCATTTCAATCAATATTTGATGGTGTTGTCTAAGGACATTGAGTTTTTCAAACATGAGTAGGCCGATAAGACCGTGATAGAATTTGAAAATCTATTTACTAAGATTATGCATCTTTCACATTATATTTTATCGAATTTGAATATGAAGAATCAAAAATTTGATATGTTAATTCAATATGATATTCATTATTATGTTTTCCTATTGAAGATCCCTTCTTATGCTGATGTAATGGATAGAGAGTTAATGTTTGAGATGGAACTAGATATAAATTCAATGTTGAAGGGAGTTACTTTTCCTTGCAATGGTAGTTCTAATAATACCTTAAAAGGAAATAGAAAGAGTGATGAGGCTCATGATGGTTCTTCTGGACCTCTTGTAGTGCCTACTAGAGGCCCTTTGATTTTCCACCAGTGTGTAAATCCTAGGCACTCTAAATGGGGTTTCACTATACCACCCATGATATGTGGTTCATTTGAACACTCTAGTCACTTGAATAAGTTATTTCATGTCTATTCTGCTCCACATAGTAGAATATGATCATCAGCACCTAAAAGTACTTTGGTGAAATTACATGCTTTGTGAACAAAGGGGTTCCGACCACATGCATTTAGAATGATTCTTCTTCACATAGTGGAAGAGTATCTAGAGGAATAAGATACATGTCCAGCGACTGTGAGATGTACCATCAATATATATTCATCTTTAGTAACTATTTTATTTGATATTGTTTCATATCATTATTTCATTTCGACTCGTATTTTGAATCTTCTTAATATTCATACTGATCTTTTATCTTATGGTATTTATATTACTAAAACCATGGGAACAAAGTGAGAGAAGGGTCTCTCTCATCATACACATGTTTTCTCTTTATCATATATTGAGCTTAATTGGGATTTTATGGTTCTTGAAATGAAGACTCTTGATGTCATATTCAGTATGGATTGGATCATTTCTAATAGTGACAGAATTGACTATTATCTTTGATGGGTCTCCTTTATTGCACTAAATGAAGTGTGGTGTATCTTTTAGGGAGAATGAGACCTAAGTTCGAGTAGAGTTAGAATCTATTAGCCTGATATGGGAAAAGTGATATCTATTTTTTAATTTTAACATGGAGTGATAATCTCTATGGGATGATCTCCTCCTTGTTTCATTTGAGTTTCCTAACATTTTTTCATTATACTTCTTCGGTTTTCCACCGGTAAGAGAGGTGGATTTCCTTATTGATTTGGATCTTGGTACACAACCATTATCTATTTCTTCTTACTACATGGAACCAACTGAAATAAAAGAGTTAAAGACTCATTTGGATGATAATTTATAGAAACTATTTATATGGTTCAGTGTGTCACCTTGGTCGGTGCATGTTCTCTATACTAAGAAAGCTTATGGGTCACTTCGCCTATGTGTTAATTACCAAAAACAAAATCGAGTCATGATAAATAAAAATTATATGTTTCCACAAATTGATGAGATATTTCAATAATTGAAAGTGGAGACATGGTTTTCAAAGATTGATCATTGATCTTATTATCACAAGTTGAGAATAAAATAATCAAACATTCAGAAAACTAACTTCCAGAGAAGGTATGGACATTATGAGTACCTAATCATTCCATTTGGTCGAACCAATTCTCCTAAATTATTTAAGACTTTAATGAACAAGATTTTCCATGACTATTTTTGATACATTCATTGTGGTATTTGTGGATGAAATAATTCATTAATCTATGTCTGGGGAGGATCATGTGTGTCACCAGAGAGTAGTTTTGGAATTATTGAGAAATCATTGACTTTATTCCAAGATATTGAAATTTTATTTCTATAGTCAGGAAGTGAAGTTAATGGGACACATGATGTTAGAACATGGTATCTCAGTTTATCATAAAAACGTGAAGGCTATTATGAAATGGGAGCAATTGTATAATGTCTTCAAGATTTAGTGATTCTTGGGTTTAGCTGGATATTACAGGCAGTTTTTAAGGACCTGTCAATGTTGACTTCTCTAATGACTGCTCTAACTTGGAAGGGAGTAAAGATTTCCTGGAATGATAAATTTTAGAGTTACTTTTGTTGAATTCAAACATCTTTTGACTTCCACACCAATTATTATTCTTCAATAGACTGGCCATTACTATGTGGTCTTTTGCGACACATCAGGTTCAGGTTTGGGTTATGTTCCTATGCAAGTTTATCACACTATTTCTTATGTATCTCAGTAGCTTGGGCCACATGAGAAAATTACCCAACCCATGACCTTGAACTCGTAGTTTTGATTCATGTACTTAAGAGTTGGTTGCATTACCTTTTGGATAATGTTTGACCATGTATTCCATCCAAAATAGATTGAGTTATATCTTCTCTAAAAAAGATTTGAATCTCCACCAGAGGCATTGGATGGAATACCTGTAATCTTTTGATTTCAATATTACCTTTAACCTAGGGAAGGGTAATGTAATCCCACATGATTTGAGCAGGAAACTTCCAACCCATGCCATTAAAGAATCATCAGAGGAGTGGAACTTGATAGTTCTTTTTCAATTGTTTCATATTGGAATTTGAGAAACAGGGGATGAGGTTGTCTTGGCCAGTTTTCAGTTGACCACCTCTCTTATCGAGACTATTCTTCTAGAACAATATTTTGATAATGAATTTTTGGGAATTATAAACTCTATTTATGATGGGGATATCGTTGTTGAGTGTCCATTCTATATGGAGGGTATTCTATGTTTCTAGAAATGGTATGTTATACCTTTTTTGGTGAGAAAAGTTCTTGGGGGGGGGGGTTTATATAATTCCAAGTGGGTAGTGAACATGGGAACCGTAAATCTGTTCTATGATATAAAACATTGATTCAAGTGTCTAGGAATGAGAACAAGCATTGCAGGTTTTGTTCCTCCTCATTATACATGCCAACATGTCAAGGCTGAGAACCAAAAACCATTGGATTTACTCCTGCCACATCCAATGATGACTTGGAATTGGGATGATATTTATATGGACTTTTTGGTTGTGTTTCCACATACCCTAAAAGAGATGAATATAGTATGGGCTGTGATCGATAGGCTCACCAATTTGGATCAATTTATACCCATTCATGATAAAAAAAAGTTGAATAGTTGATAAATATCTATGTGAAATATATTTTTTATTTTCATAGAGTTCCATCTACTATAGTCTCTGATAGGGATCCAAATTTTACTTCTCTATTTTGGAGAGCCCTTCAAGATGCACTAGGATCCCACATTATTTTGAGTATGGGATACCATACAAATTAAAATTGATAGGCAGAGAGAGCTGTATAAATTCAAGAAGAAATGATTCATGCCTGTATCCTTGTTTTTGGTTATTATTGGAATGAACATTTAGGAACATATATGTTTTCTTATAACAATAGTTACCATTTCACAATCATAATGGATTATTTTGAGGCCTTATATGGCTATCCCTACAAATCTCTATTGTGTTGGTCAGATATTGGTGAATGTTCCTTGGTTGGAATGAGCATGGTTCAAAAGACAACATCAATGATTCAAATGATTCATCGAAGAATGTTGATGAAATAGAGACAATATAAATCTTATGTTGATCATCACCATAGACCGTTGGATGTTTTAGTTGCTGATTAGTTGTTCTTAAAAGTTTCACATCGTTTAGGTAATAAATGGCTTGGGAGGCAAGAAAATTTTGATCCTCATTTGGTGGGACATTCTTAGGTGGTTGAGAAGGTGTCGAAGGTGGATTAACATTTAGAACTTCCACCATAATTGATGTTGATACATAATGTTTTCAATGTCTCGTATCTATGAAAGAATATTTATGATCTATCTCATGTTTTGAGTAAGATGGATCCTAAAATTTAGCTTGATTTATCCATGACTGAACATTCAATCAAGATAGATGATTCGGAAACTAAGCTAATTCATAGGAGGAATATACATTTAGTTTGAGTTATAAGGAATAATGGTTCTAATACTCGTGAGACGTGGGATAGAGAGGCACTGATGAGAGAGCAGTGACCATAGATTTTTGACATGGAGACTTCATGATAGAATTTCTGGGGATAGATAGTTTCTATTGTGGGGAGGTTGTAACAAGTTGTTTCATTTTTCTAGTACTCCTCAATCCCTACTTTTTTTATACTTTATTTAGGGTTCATTATAGGTTGATTCATGTGAAAAGTTATTTTTTTGAAATTTTCTAGGTTGTGCACAGTTAGTGCACACTTTTCCCAAACTATACGCCCACCCAAGGGAAACCTTGAAAAATGAAATAGTGTGGGTTTACATGGATGGTTCATAGTTTGAAAAACCTTGTTCACACCTAGTAGAAACTATTCACCCTAATAGAGGGGTACAATACTAGGGTGCATGATTTGACAAACCATGCAGCCCTACCTAGCTAACTATGCGAACTATGTATTTTTAGTTACAAAAACTATTTTAAAATTTCCCAAACCCCTATTTGTACCCCTACTCAACCCTAAATCATGATTAGTATAATTACTAGGCCTTCGGATCTCCCAAGAACCATTTTTCCGCCTCAAATACCTTCATAATGAGGATCTACATTTGATAAACATCATCTAATTACTCTCTAGTAACGAATCTTCTCCCATTCCTTATCTCCCACTCCCTTCTTCTACCCTCCATATTTTTTGTTAGATCTTCTAGTTATTGAGAGATCTGAACTCTTTTTTTGAGATCATGAATCTAGGTTTTATTCTTGGATCTCCATTGCTAATGTTCTTTGTTGGAGTTTCCCAGTGTGGGTGTTATGATTTTTTACCTCATTGTTATGATAGTTGGTTCCATATTGGTTTGGCTAATTAAATTAACCTTGAATTGATTTATTATTTTAAATTTCATTCAATGAAATTTTTAAAAAACAATTTGATGTGAATTGGTATTTGAAATTGATGGAATGTGTAAAAATTGATTTGTTAAATTTATTTTGAGAAAAATGGCTTAAAATGATTTGATAATAACCTATTTTAGTTTTATCTTGTTAAAAGAAAATAATTGAATAAAAACCAATGTTTTTTTAAATTTAAATTGGCATACTTTAACTAGAAAATTGGTCAATTGTATTTTAAATAGTTTCAAAATAATTTTCCCTTTTTTGATTGTTTGTTTTTTCATATGAAAACATGGGTAGTTAGTGAGTTATTAGGGATAAACAAGATAGGATGGGAATTCCCTAACAAATTATTAATGCATTAAAAATCTATCAAAAACCTAGTTGTTAGATATTATCTCCAGTGGGATGTCGATTAGTCTTATTTGTCTAGTGCTTGAGGTACCTGTGTCCACATTATCGTGATCACATATTTTAGTGTATGAGGATCTCATAACCTGGAACTATCATACCCCTTGGAATATGACCATATTTCTTATTGTTATTTCTTTGGTATATTTTTGATTTCTTGTAAAACTTCTTCTCACATGCCTTGTGAATTATATAAATTGTCTTATATAAAAGTTTTATTAAGAAAAAGTTTTAAATGTTGTCATCAATTTAAATGATAATAATGTTTTGGTTTAAATATGTAACTATACTACCATTACTTTTTTACCTAAAATTGAAATCATGTAATGGGTTATTCTTATATACATATTCTTATGGAAAACTTGGTGAGACACTACTGAGATTTTATCTCACACCCTACCTTTTCCTTCAGGAATATGTAAATTTCATTCTTCTAGGACCGATCAAGTGGAAATAACCACATGGTGGTGGTGTTTATTGATCTTTTGGGATTGGATTTATGTGTTATTTTAGACTTGATATGTTTATATTCTCTTTCTATTACTTTGATGATGTACTGATGGGTTTTGTTTTGGACCTATTTCATTTCTTGTATAGTATCATTTAGGATTTTTCTTGATATTAATGATATGTTTCTGTTTCTTCCACTATTTATGGGGAAAATCATTCCCTCTTTATCTTGTATGATTCTTGGTTCTTGTCGCCAATATGTGGGGATCAACATTTCCCTCTAGGATATGTCAAGACTGGCTTGGTTATCTAGGAACCAAGGTATTTTGGATGGTTCATGAAATATATTAATGAAATTTCATGTAAAAGGGGTTGTATATATAACTCAAAAAATAATATAGGTGTATAACTTAACATATTCCTCAAAGAAGGAATATTGAGACAAAAATACATAAAAACATTGGAAACTTTTGAACCATAAACCCTGCGATAGAGAGATCATAAAATAGATTTGTAAATACCCATATTTTTATGGATAAGAATAACAAAATAAATTCATAGGAATTATATACACCACATAAAATAAATAGGTGGTGAATATGGCATGTATCTCACAAAAGTAAAAAGTGAGATGGAAATCCCCTTACCATAAGCCTCAACTTCCTTTAAACACATTAAATCCTCCTATATAATAAATATAAGTTTATTATAAATATATTATAGAACCATAATTATATATATCAAACAATATATTGTTTACCTATGACCTTTTGTTAACCGTTATTAACAATTTCATGTTAAATTAATGTTTTAGGTAATACTTGCTTTGTTTTTTCATGTATGTTTTGATTTAGTATTTTCAGTCCTATTAATTTGATCTTGGTTCCATAATATGTACCAACATAGGAATTTATAGAATAATAAATTTTCATATCTATTAATATTTTTGAATAATATATTAATTTTATGTTAAATTAGGAAATATGTATGATAGTGTACTCAACACGTAACAACGGGTTTCACCAAAATCTTACATTGCACACAACTTTGATTTATAGTAAAAAATAATATAAAAATGTTATTATTATTTTAAATGTTAGTTAATGCCTAGATTTTGTATTGGTGGTAATTAATAGAACTAAAAAAAATATTATTACAAATTTCTGTTAATTTTTTTACATTTATCCAATAAATTTTATAGGCTTTAAATAAGAAAGAATACAATTTTAAGCATAAAATACTTGAATATTTCTAAAATCTCATTTTTCCATATTTTGACGGTGAACCCATTTTAAATATTGTTTTTGTCACTTTTATATGTTCTATTTGAAAAAATAAAATTCTTCTTTATGATTGGGACATCAAAATTTACTTTGGGTGAAATTTTTATTTTTTTAATAAAGTTCAGGTTTTAATGAATAATGAAAGATACTGTATTTTTATTCAAAACTACCTTTTCATCTAATTTATTTATATAGTAATATTGTTATTTTGGTTTTTTTTAATGTATAATTTGATTAAGTCATAATAATTTAATCCAATTAGTTTTATTGGAAGTAATTTCACTTTTAAATTGGACCTAAACACATGTCAATCTTTTGATAGTTTTTACTTCTTAAAAACCCGTTTTTTGGTTTTGACAAGGGAATTAATTTTAAATTAATTTATTAAAATTATGTGTTTTGAATTTGGAAAAATGGATTCCATATTTGGAATCATAAGGTTCAAATTGTGTAAATAACAACCTTTAATTTTTGGAAATTATGAATAGTAACTTTAGTAATTATTTTTATTTACCATGGTTAAAGGGTAAATATGGTAAATAAGGGTAAAAAATAATATTATAATAATATTAAACTAACATAACACATGTCGTAATCCTATTGAATGAGATGTTTTCTACCATGGGTATCATTGGGTCGATTTGAAGACCCCATTAAGCCACTTGTGGGTGACAATGAAATGTTATGAGAATTAATTTAAAGTAAAGAGAAATATAACATAAATATGTATCTTTTAATAAAAAAACTTAATACATGTTTATATAACTGATCACTGTGACTATAAATAGTCACTAGAAATATAAAAATATTTCACACATCATATTATTTTATTTATAATTTTTATACATTATATAAATAAATTTATTTATGACATAATGATGATGTAGTGATTACCTTATTAATGAAATATTCAAATAAATGATATAATAAATTTTAAAATAAATGTAATTTTAAAATTTTTATGCAATAAATGAATTTAATGGATGATATATACTTATTTTATTTGATTTAATATATTTTCTTTGTAATAATAAAGTTATTATGGATTTAACAAAAATCAATTACTAAATAGTGTCAAAAATGTCATAAATGAGTTTTTAAAAGAAATACTATTTTATTAAATGATATAATTGTCCTAAAAATATAATATTCGTCCAAATGAATTATATACTGTTGAAAATGTCATTAATTAACCACTTGTGGGTTTCATGACATTTTATACTACCTATAGTAACCTTATATTATGAAAATACAAGAAAACATGGTAAGAGTTAATGTTTTTAACTAAGGGTTGAAGCTAAAAGAGAAGGTTAATTTTGTAACCTAAACTTGTATAAAACTATTGGATGAGAGTATTTAGACCCATTTTCATCTTATCCTCTAAATATATAACTTTTTAACTATTATAATTCGAAAATCATCTAACAATAAAATAATATTTCAAGACATTCGTAAAGTGCCCCTCCTCTCTATTATAAAAGGCCAAAACCTCTACCCACTTACTCACACCTCTAAAACCCCTTGGATCATCCAAATTATTCTCATATAATCTCAAAAAATCCCTAAATTCATTCTATAATCCTTAACTTGGGTATAATGTAATTCAATAAATCCTTTTTCTCAAATCAGGAGAAGTTATTCGATTTAGAGGGAACGTCCTCTCTCAAGTTTCTTTATTTTATATTCTTTCTTCACCCCCTATGATATTATTATTATATGATTATATAACAAAAACAGTATCCTCAATATACCAGGATATTTTTATGATAATTTTTCTATCTACACTTACACACACCTCTATCTAATGGATATAAACATACTGTTTCTATGTACGGCGAACTACTGCCTCACTAAAAGGTGATTGTTCAATTTTCTCCTACCAAAACTCATGTGGGAAGTTATAATGGAAATGAAATTATATATTATATATATTATATTTATATTTTCCTTATTCTTATATGATTTTTATTTACAATATACTTTTATGATTTCCACAACATGTAAATATGATAATTTCATTTGAGGAAGTGCGGACTACCGCCCCCTCAAAGTGATATGACTCATTCATGACATAAATGGAATGTATAAAGGATGGATTTAATGAAATTATTTGACATATATAACATATATATATTATAATTTAATTACAATATACCTATGTATATTTTAGTTTTTATTCCTTTAATATAATAAATAAATGAAAGTAGCGTTCATGCGTACGTACGACCTACCATCTTCATGAATGATGCATTTCATTTATTATCTCTAAATGTTATGTAATATTCTGAATATATATATATAATGAAAATATATGATATTTAAATCATGAATAATATTCTTTAGATAATGGAATTATGACTACATGGACGATTTATGTCAAAACAAGTTTATTTTCGACTCAAGTACCGAGTATCGACAGAACGACCGATATGAACTCAAATAATTTACTAATTATTATAACATGGTAATAAGTGATATAAAATGAATAATAACTTTAAAATTTTTATTAATAAAGTATAAATTTACCTATTTTTATTATTTGGGAACAAAATTATTGAACGATACACGTCAGACTCAAGGTAAGAAAACTTCTTAACCCAATTTCCATCCTTTGGGTTAATCTTCTACTTCTTGATTATGTCATGTTATGATTATGTGAGAAATAAATTTTGATATACTATCCTAAATTTATACTTTATTTTTTTTATTTATACTTAATACATATAATCGATCTATTTTATTAACAAAATGACCTTTGTAAGTGAATTTTGAAACACAATTTCCACTCCTTGGGTTGTACACATACTCTGTTGATTAAATTATGCCAATATTATGTGTGGAATCACTATTTATTTATTTATGTTTTAATTTACACTTCCCTTGGTGTGTATATACTATTTTTACACAAAATCTCCCCATTGATAAATTCTTGCATCATTTATAATAACCTTTTAAGGGAAATCTTAACTCAATCCCCATTCATTGAGTTAAATATCCATGTCATTGGTTTTGATTGTTCCAAGAATATGTACGAGTGAACTCTGATTTATTTACACATAATATCCCCTTATATTGGGTTTATTTATATTTTTCACAAATAATTATGTCATTGATTTGTCCTTAATCTAATTATATGATCTTCATAAGAGATTTCATCTCAATTTATATTCTATTGAGAATTATTTGCTGTTATGCACCAATTCACTTTTATATCATGTATATAATACCCTTTGACATAATATATCATGAATCTCCTTATTCTAATTATTTTAGAAGTTTTGTTTAATTTCATTCTTTAATTATTTTTATTCAAGTATAACCTCAATTAGTAAGATACCCTTTAACTAAAACATCGTTTTAAATGTTTTAAAGATTTATTATTATAAATCTTTCTCATTAATGTCCATGTTTTCTAAATGTTTTTAAGGATTTTTTTATATGGACATATATGTTTTAAAAGTCTAATTATTGAATTTATTTTAAAATTTACAAAGTGTTATGGGACAATTTGATTCCAAAATATCTTTATTAAATTTTTTAAATGGTTTTGGAGATGGATTGAATATTTCAATATCTTGAAATGATTTCTTGATATTGATGATCGAAATGTTGATAATTTTAATCTTTTATTTGTTATGATTATGTAACGGTGCTTCGAAATTTTATGGGTGGTTACATGATAAACCAAATATAGGTGGTTCCGTGATAAAGCTAGGGTGGGTGAGCCCGTGATAGCTCTACAATGAATTTGGTACCGTGACAGAGGTAAATGATAAACATTATCCTAAGAGATTTTGGGAATATACTGTGATGGGTATTCAAAATGTAACCATGAAGGTTACTCCCTATGTAGTTGTGAAACCTAAAATGTAAATATGATATGTATTCTACAAGTTACCTTTAGGTTTTATGATTTCTATGATGTTTTTAGGAATCTTATGATTACATGATGTAAGCTACGTAGTTTATGTTTTATGGGTGAAAAGTATGATTTTTTGAAAATTATTCCATGTGTTTTAATTATTCATGGACTAATAGTTTTATTCCTTCTTTTATATTCCTTAATAATATTTTTATGCTCATCCCATGTTTTTGAAATATTTTTCACTAGGTATGAAGAAGGGTAAAAAAAGGAATAATTCAAGAATATTTTTATTAAGAAAATAATTCTTTTTTTAAATTGTTTTATTATTTTGAAAATATTGGATATAGTAGAAGTGTATACTTTGTATTTTTTTGAGATGTAATGTAATAGTTTTGTCCAATTCTCTCAAACTATAAACATGAATAGATCCTCGATTTGAATTAAAGTGAAAATAATTACTTAACTTAATATTATGTATCATTTAAGGATGGTGCTTTATAGTTGGTATCAGAGGAAAGGTTTAGACAACTTTTGGGATTATGAGTTTTGGATAACCACATGGTAAGTCTCTATGTATATTATTTCAGTTAAAGCCTTGTCTTATAACTTTTTCAGATCAAGGAAATCTGGTTACAAATGGAAGGAGGAGGATCTCAAATAACATTCCTATCTCTTCTTGATGACATGCTTGAAATAATTATTGCAAAGTCATGTTCGGTTGATTGTGAAGAATTTTATAGAATGAAACCCACAAGGACGTAGTTGTTTGAGATATCAAACATTTCGACTAACCCTTGATTCCATCACAGATCATGGGTTTTATTTAATCAAATCCCATCTTCTCAATATTCTCATATTTTCAAGAAAGGTAAATAGTGTCAATGCATTTTCAAATATTTTACCTTATCACAATAATTTGAAGCATATTATGATTTTAAAAAAGCTGCTGAAGAAGGAGAACTTTGTGCAACCTATTTATATTTTATTTTAAAATATAGTCTTACAACATATACTTATGGTATTTCAAATCTGGGTAGGGAAGAATTTCCAGGTACTATAGCAGTACTGTAGCAGTGTAAGAAATGTAGTCACGACAGCACTATAGTGGAAGAGGCACTATTGCATTACTGTTCATCGAGGGGTCCTTTGGAAAAAAAAATGGGCTATCAAGACTTATATTCAGGCCACTTGGCCTTGGGCCTTTGGCCTCTGTTATGGGTCTCCCTCTACCCACACTAAAGAGGTATTTGCTTTAAATTATAAATTGAGGATTCGTCCCCAACCTTTAAAAAATACTTATGGTATTTTAAAAGGACAATTGATTGTATGATTTGACTCAAACTCAGTCTGACTATTTTATAAAAATAATGTTTTATCAGATGTTTTGAAATTATATGCCATACATGATTATTTTTCGAAACTATTTTTTTGTGAAAACCCATTTAACCCAAGTTGTACAAGGTGTATTTGGATAAAGGAAGAAAATGATTTTGAAGGATCTCTAAATCATTTTTTCAATTCACAGACCTTCTATTTATTTGAACAAGATGACGATGAAACCAAGTAGACACTATAATCAAGTTATGATGTTCTTTCTATTGGGAATAGTTTTATTTTATCATATAGAGGTGAAAAAATGTCAATATATATAAGAATTCATGAATTAATATGTTGAGGTCATTATGAGTTAGGAAGAAAAAGAGAGGTATAAGAAAACCATTGAGGTTACAAAAATGTTAGGGTTATTTTTGAGTTTTATAAAAAGGGTCAACCCACAAGATTAGTGAAAACTCTTCACTTCTGGTAAGGCCGCGAGAATTGAACCCAAAACCGAAGGGTAACAAGGGAACTTCTCTTACCACTGGCCTATGTGAATTACCTGGTTAGTATGACTCATTATTTTTAGTTAAATTATTCTATGGATCAATAATAAGTTTATTTTGAGATCTTATGTTTTATTAAATGGATATCCTTAGTATAGTAAAATGATCTGGTGATCAAGTTATTAATGTTATTTTGGAAGATGTTTGCTATTTTGGGAACCCTATATTCAAATTATATTAGAATACTATGGGATTTTATTTTAGGAGTAATGGTTGATTTTTTTTGAAGAATCTATGTTTTTATTATGGACATATGGCGATTTGTGTTATTTATAGAAATTATTATCCTATCATAGAGAATATGTGATTTGGTTAATTACTTTAAAGTATGAGACTTTAAGAGTAATAGATGTTTTTTTGGAGATAAATGTTAAGATTTATCATGGAAGACTATGTGATCAAATCCTTTTTATTTTTGGGTTTTAATCATAGTTTGGATTATTTTTAGTAATTATATATACAATTATTTATTTTATGTTATTTGTTAAAATTTGTGGTATTTTTGGTTTAATTTTGGAGATTAAGAGTAGTAATTCTTTTTATAAGGATTATTCTTTTTGGGTAATTATCTGATATTGTACTAACCATTTTAGTTTTGGTTAATGTTTAAAGACAAGGGAAATATATGGTGCATCTTTTGAGGATTATGTAATTATGTAGAAGTTGATTCTAGTACATCAGGTGTGACCAAGTCATATTGAATACTTATCATTTGGAGAAAAGGAAGATTTTGTGGTAGGAATTTATTAAAGGATGAAATTCTACTTGACAAGTACGTATGTTTCTTTATGCATCTTAGTCAATATTGTAAATAAATTCCTCAACCTTATGAAAAGGTACTTAAAACAAAAACGTTTTCTATTTACATTTCCTACTGGGTAATCAAAGACTGTTTAACCCAACACATGTTTATGGTTTTCTGGTTGTTAACTTTCTCCTGAGCATGTTTTGTATCAATCTCCATAAAACTAATATGGTTAGTTTTTAATCCATATCCTTGTTTCCCTATATGGAATCCAAGTATGTGTTATCTTGGGTGAGCTTTGTACTTATCTTTCTTTCTTTTATAGTGATAGTTTTATTGACTCTTTTTTCGTTGCGGTATTAAAAATTATGTTTCTGATCCCAATATTAGAATTTCAAGGATGAAATTTCCAAAAGGTGGAACGATGTAACGACCCAGATATTTATATAATAATACAATTTAATATCTATTAATATTTATGAATAAGATATTAATTTAATGTAAAATAGGAAACTATGTACGATAGTGTACTCGACATGGAAAATGGGTTTCTTTGAAATATTACATTGCACACAACTTTGAGTTATACCGAAAAATAATATAATAACAATATTATTATTTTAAATGTTAGTTAACACCTAACTGTTGTATTGTTGGGACTGAAGAAAACTAACAATAATCTGATTACACATGTTTTTTAAATGTTTTTATGTAATGACCGAATTTGGAGCCCCTCTACTGGTGCCCTATTCCCGGTTCATCACATGACCTCAAGCGCATTTCCCAAAACTCCAGAGGCTGCCAACTAGAAGAGAGGGCCTTGGTAAGTTATTGGGGAAACTATGCCATCATTTGGTAAGGTATACAAGGTAAGCTAAAAAATAGTCAATAGAGGAAGCAGTAACAACATTCATAACGGGAACCATAAAGTGGAAGAATAAATATATAGTAATGATGATAATGATGCAGTAGGTACAAGAATCTAAGGAAATCAGCAAACACAACAACATGCTGAAATAAAACTGAACACAAATTACTAAAGCAACAACAACTCCAACAGCATCACAAGCCTAAGCTTGGTCCCTTGCTCTCCAGCTCCAAGCAATCAAGTACTGAAAGTTGAAGGGTGCTTGCCCTTATCTATACCTGCAACAAGAAAGTCTGCTTGGGCCCAAAAGCATGGCCCAAACAGGGTGTGAGATACAATCCCAGTAGGCAATCACCCAAAGATATGTGCCTAATAGTCAATGAATACAAAGAAAGTAAAAGTGCGGGAAACAGTAAACAGAAAAGCGCACAGTAGCTACAATCCACAGTTCTAGCATATAAATTACACAAGTAAACAACCAACAACAAGTAGAAAACAGGTAACCCTCTAGGTAGCTCTCACAGCCTAACCCCTATGGTTCAACCAAAAAGTACTAGAATCCCTCTAGGAGGCACACACAGTCTCACCCCTCTGGTTCAGCTAAGAGTAAACTCTCTGAGGAAGCACTCACCGTCAATTCCCCCTATAGTCTCGTATCATACTAAAGGCTCTCTAGGGAAGCACTCAACGTCTCATTCCTCCATGTGGCCCGTGTCGAGGAACTACAAACTCTCTGTGGAAGCACTCATCATCAATTCCCCCTGTGGTCTCGCATCGTATTAAAAGACACTATGGATAATCCCTTACGTCCATTCTCTCTATGGTCTACTACACTAGGTTCTCACAGTCCTATGTGAAATAAACATGCTGATCGCGCGTGTGTCATCCAAGTAAACCTCAAAACTACTTGGCTATCATTATATTGCACAACATCATAACAAAGCAATAGTTCCACTATCCTAAAACTAGGCATGTCAACTAGAAAATTCCAAACAAGAAAAACAAGCATGGAAAACATCCAGAGTACATAAAAAACTACTCTATTCACAAAGGTAAACTTCTACTATTGCGATCAATCAAGTAGGAAATCAATCAAGGGAAAAACAGAAAAAAACACAATTCCCGTTCAAGGGAATTGGCATAATTGCACAAAATACTCAAATACTTTCTACAGAAAGGCCAAAACCACCTACCTCGATCCTAGGAGATCGATATACGTGAAAAAAGATGACAGATTCTCCTTAGAACATCGTAGATCTGAGAAAACGTCTGAAACGCATAAACCACGATAACTTGAGAAATAGGAGGAATTAGAAAACAATGCTCAAGCAGAAGGAAGAAATCACTGCTGAGATTCCAACGCAATAGACCATGCTCTAAACATAGAAAGGACGGAGAGGAGGGGGCTCGTCGAAGATTCACAGATCCTTGGCGCTCTCGGACGAACGCGACCTAGAAGAAGACCTTTCTATACGTCAGGCGCGACCCCGGTCAGTTTAATGAAAAAAAGAAAGTACAAGGCGTGTACTAGGTATTTCCATACTCCACCAAAATCAGCCTCCACGTCACCCCTATACACCGTGTGTGTGGCCCGAACACGGCCAGTACATGGCTTCGAGTGGGAATAGAGTACATGGCGTGTACTCAATAGTACACGGTGTGTACTTCAAAAATTTCCAAAAACTTTATTTTTATCAAAAACTCTAGAAAAAGGAAAGGTGTACCAGAAACGAAGATCCTGGTTCTTAAAAACTTCCCCCTTAAAGAAATTCGTCCCCAAATTTTCCTAGAGAGGCATAAAAGAAGAAACTCCGAACATCTCCAGCCACTACGATCGTACATCAGCCTCCCTCTCCCAGGTCTCGTCCTGTACTCGCCCATGATGCCATAGCACCTGTACAAGAGGGACAGACCACCCACGGAGAACCTTCATACTGCAATCGACAATTCCGATGGGATGTTCCTCAAACGATGCATCTGCTACGAGCTCAACCTCATCGGGCTGAAAGACATGAGACGGGTCCGAAAAGTAACATCGGATCTGAGAGACGTGGAAGACGTTGTGCATGGCCCGGTACTCCTGAGGTAACTTCAGCCTATAGGCAACCGACCCAACTCTCTCCAACACCTCAAACGGCCTGACGTACCACGGTGAAAACTTACCCTGTCTCCGAATCCTCTTGTGTCCCAACCTCAGTGCGACACGTAGGAAAACCTGATCCCCGACCTCGAACTCCAGAGGTCATCTCTGCTGATTAGCATAAGACTATTGCCGAGACTGTGTTGTAGCCATCCCCTTCCAAATCAAATATATCTGTTCTGAGGTCTCCTGAACAAGATGAGGTCCCAGCAAAGCTGCCTCTCCTGCATCCAGCCAGTATAAGCGTGATCAGCATGGCCTACTGTACATAGGCTCGTAAGGTGACATTTGAATAGTCTCCTTAAAACTATTGTTGTAGGTGAACTCCACCAGAGGGATATGCCTCTCCCAAAAAATACCAAAATCCAGAATGCAATCTCTGAGCATATCCTCTAGCACCTGGATCGTACGCTCGGAATGGACATCTATTTGGGGATGGTATGATATAATCAAGAGTACCTGTATACCCAAAGCCTTCTGAAGCCCCTGCTAGAACCGAGACGTAAATCATGCATGCCGGTCTGAAAAAATGGAGTGTGGAATTCCATGCAGACGTACAATCTCTCAGATGTACAATCATCCCAGATCATCACCACTAAAGGTCTCCTTGATCAGTAAGAAGTGAGCAACCTTTGTAAGCTTGTTGACAACAACCCAAACAACATCGTTACCTCAGGGTGACCTTAGAAACCCTGTCACGAAGTCCATCACGACATAGTTCCACTTCCACTCCGGAATGGGTAACTACTGTAAAAGGCCTGCTGGTCGTTGATGATCTGCCTCCACTTGCTGACAAGTAGAACATCTCATGACGCAACCAGCAACATCTTTCTTCATACCTAGCCACCATTACTGGATATGAATATCCTGATACATCTTGGTGACGCCAGGATGAACTTCCCAAACTGAGGAATGAAAACCCCGCATCAGCTCCTCGCGTATGTCTGCTGACTCCCATACCTGTCCCTAGAAATGCAAGATCGCATCCTCACCCACTATCCATCCAAGAAGAGGGTCCTCTCCTGACACGCTCTCCCGCAGAACTAAGCCTTCTGAATCTGATAGATGCCTTATCCGTACCCGATCAAGAAGCATAGTGGTAACAACTATAGAAGATAGGTAAGTCTATCCCTGTCTATCGTGCACCTCCAGATGCATCTCAGAGAATAGAGCCATCAGCTTCCCCTCACTATTGGCCTCCTGAACTGCCTGAAAATGAGTTATCATGCTCAACACATCTTCCACTACGTTGCCCTTTCCCAGCGTATAGGCAAGCTCAAAATCAAAAGACTGAAGATACTTGACCCACCTATGCTGCCTCAGAATCAGATCACGCTGAGTAAAGATATACTTGAGACTCTTGTGGTCGGTGAAGAACACAAAGTGCTCTCCTAGAAGATAGTGTCTCCAACAGCGTAAGACATGAACAATAGCTACCAACTCCAGATCGTGCATCGAGTAGTTCCTCTCATGTGGCCTCAACTGCCGAGACCCGTACGCAATGACTCCATCTCCCTGCATAAGCACAACGCCTAGCCCGATACCTGAATCATCACAATAAACTGTGTGCTCTTGCCTGGCTCTGGCAAGACAAGTATCAGTGCTGAAGTCAATCTTCCCCTCACCTCCAAAAAGGATGACTCACAAGAATCTGACTATAAGAACTTTGGCCCCTTCTTGGTCAGACTTGTCAAAGGTGCTGCTAGGCGTGAGAAGTCCTGAATGAAGTTTTTGTAGTATCTATCCAACCCTAGGAAACTCCGTACCTCAAAAACTTTCTTCGACTACACCCATGAAACTACAGATCTCACTTTCTCTGGGTCTACATATACTCCTGCCTCTGAGATGACATGACCCAAGAAGTTAATCTGATCCATCCAAAAGTGGCACTTTGAGAGTTTAGCATAAAGACGATGCTCTCTCAGTGTACTCAAAATGATCTCAAGATGGGTATCATGGTCATGTAGAGTGTGAGAGTACACCAAGATATCATCCACGAAGACCACGATGAAGGAATCCAAGTACGGATGGAACACTCGGTTCATCACTGCCATGAAAACTGCTGGCGCATTCATGAGACCGAACGACATGACCATATACTCGTAGAGACCATACCTGCTCCTGAAGGCTATCAGAGGTATATCTGATGGTCTAATGAATAACAGACAATAACTGGACCTTAAATCAATCTTCAAGAACACCCGAACTCCTCAAAGATGATAAAAAAGATAATCAATCCTTGTCAAGGGATATCGGTTCTTGACCGTCAACTGGTTCAACTTCTGATAATCCACACAAAGCCTAAGGGTACCGTCTTCCTTCTTTGCAAACAGGACAGGCGAACCCCAAGGAGAAGTACTAGGTTGGATGAAACCCTTTACCTGCAACTCCTGCAACTGCTTCTTGAGCTCCTGCAACTCAGGTGTATCCATCCTATAAGGAGGAATGGACAACGGTTTCGCTCCTAGAAGAAGCTCAATCGAGAAGTCTACCTTATGCTCCAGAGGCAAACTCGAGAAGTCCTCTAGAAAGACGTCCCTGAAACGATCCACCACTGGAGGGAAGTCTAACTGCGGAGGCCCCTGATCATCTAGATAAAGACTAGAAATCTAGGTCATCACCCTTCCTATCCCATGATGCTCGAGTCCTGCTCAACTCACCTAAACATACCATTCGCCTCTATGAAGAAAAGTTTCACCCTCTGGTGAAACAAAACTCACCCTACGGAGATAACAGTCAACGACAGCCTGTAAGGGAACCAACCAGTCCATCATGAGAATGAAATAATAGTCTGCCATCTCTAGGACGTAGAGATCCCATAAGAAACGATACCCTGCAACCTTGAGAGGGAACTCTCTACACTGACGTACGCTAGATGTCCTTGTCCCCAATGGTGTGTCTAGTTTCAATGAGTCGGCAGAAGAAATGATGCAGAGCCTAAGGATCTCCACGACAACAACAGAGATAAATCTATGCATAGAATCAGTATCAAAAAGAGTTTAAGATAAAACTGAGGCTACTAAAATTGTACCTTGAACTGTAGAACGGCCAGGATCCTTCTCCTGATAGGTCTGCTCTACGGCGAATGACTGGCCTGCACCATGGCCCTGCGCCCCTGGATGACCACTCTGAGTTGATCCACCTTGCTGGTGCTGAGGGACTGGTGGCTGACTGCCACGACCTCGACCTCCACCTCGGCCTGAATGGACAAAAGAACTCCAGTTCCCTGACTGGTGACAAACTGGTGGTGCTGCTCCTGAACGAGGAGTTATGGAAGAACCCCGGTCACCAGCTACTGGTGAGAAAACCTGGAAAAAACGCTGAAGGTGACACATCTTGCCGCAAGATCGGCACTCCATGGGGTCTCTCTGGCACTGCGGCCTCGTGTGCCCTGACCGGCCACACTTGTATCATATCACCTGGCTGCCTGATGATGCATCTCACTTCCTCGGATCACCGCGTGTAGACTTCCTATGGCGCTTCTTGCTATCATCTGGAGGAAAACTATCTCTGGAAGAAGAACCGCTCTGGCTTGCAGCTCCGGAGTCTCTCATATTGTGCTCCGTAATCAGTGCCTAGTTGACGATGGAAGTGATGAAAGTCAACTGGAAGAGATTCACCTGCGAGCGGATCTCCCGCCTGAGACCATCCTCAAACTTCTTTGCTAAGAACACCCCACTCCCATCCTGGATGGGTGGGAAACGCTGCATCTCAGTGAAGCGAGAGGAATACTCCATGATAGAATGAGTACCCTTCACTAAGCTCATAAACTCTTGAGCTCGGTCGGCCCTTAGGGTCTCCGGGTAGAAGTTTTCATAAAAGACGCACTGAAACTCCTCCCAAGACATCACCTACTGATGAACCTCCTGTGAGATCACATCCCACCACCTATTGGCGGAGTATTAGAGCATGTAGGTAGAGAGATTAACCCGCCTCTCTGGAGGCATCTCCAGATGCTCGATGATAGTCAGCATGGCTTCCAGCCATGACTCTGCAGCCTGTGGTCCTTCTTTCCCCGAGAAAGTAGGAGGATTCTGCTGCTGGAAAACCTGCGTCAAGTATGCCATAGTCGTGACAAGAGTTGGTTCTACCTGAAAGGTCTGAATCATTCTCATAAAACCTTCCCTGAACTACGCATCAGTGCCTGTAACTGGTATGACAGCCGGTGCCAAGGCTGGCCCAATTGGAGGATCGGTAGGAAGTCCATGATCAGCCATATCTGGCGTCTGATCACTGCCTGACAACTGATGTACAATCAGAGGACGTCTCAGAGGCATAGCTCTGAAAGGTCAAAAGGATACCTTAGATCAGTATTAACAAAGACAGAGAACACAAGAGTACAAAATGGGAACAGGGGAAAGAAAACACATAAGTTTACAAACCACAACTACACGGTGTGTATACAAACTACATGGTGTGTCTTCTTAAGCCACTGACATGGGTGTGTACCCCTTCCCTACAGGTCATGTAATACCTCAAACTACACGGTGTGTTGACCCCACACACGGCGTGTACTTGAAAACTATTCCCCTACACGAGTCTCTTTACACAGCTAACCCACACAGTCCAACTTAACCCGAGACTACATGGCGTGTTTTGAACAAACACGGTGTGTAATAGACAAGGATTCGGCGGCCCGTGTTGTTAAATACACGGTCGTCTACATGGCTGGACCTTACACGGCATGTTCTGAACAAATAAAACGTGTATAGGTAAAGGTGACACTGTCCCGTGTTGTTTGTGACACGACCAGGTACCTGAACAAGACTACACGGCGTGTTACAAAACAACACGGCATGTCTAAGAGAGGGTAACGGTGACCCGTGTTGTTCGTGACATGGCTGGGTACCTGGACAGGACTACACGGCGTGTTCCTTTACAACACGAAGTGTTATAATCAAGCTTCCCTGACCCATGTTGTTAGTGACACGACTGGGTACACAGCTCCGAACTACACGGTGTGTACCAACCGTACACGGTGTGTTCCTGAAGTTATTTATACAACAGCGTGTTTCTGCTCACTCGGTCAGTGACACGGTCTAAAAACTACACGGCGTGTAGCCAAAAATTACATGTCGTGTATTCTGGGTTTTTCTGGGCAGTAGCTCAGAAACTGCACATAAGCCCAGAAAAAACAGAAAACAAGGCAGAGAGGTGCCAAATTCCGATTCGTGAGGGCCCATACTCCCCGAAAATCAAAACTTGGCATTTATTTAAGAAAGGTAGAATATAAACAATCCTCTAACAAGGTATTAGAGATTCTATCAAGCATCTATCACAACATAATACATAATCTACACAAAGTCTATCACAACATCATGCAATCACTAATGCACCCTAGATGGCATGGCAAGAATGCATGGCATGTGATTTATACAAGTTCCTATATGATGCATGACATGGCATACCCTCATCTCATCGGGTTGCGACAGAAATAGAACCGTAATAGTCGATACAATAACAACACAAGGCATGTGAATCACTCTAGGTGAAATCATATCAACCGTAAAATCTCAAAACCAGTAAACTGCAATTAACGAGGTAGTATGGCTTTTCCCTGTACACGGGTTAGCTAATCCTGAGCACATCTTAATACCAAGTACCAAATCCGTCCTAACCCTGGATAAAGGCTCCAAACAGTAAATCAAGAGAAAAGAAACCCCTCTGATACCACTTTGTAACGACCCGAATCCGGAGCCCCTCCACTGGTGCCCCGTGCCCGATTCGCCACATGACGTCAAGCGCATTTCCCCAAATACCAGAGGCTGCCGACTAGCAGTGAGGGCCTTGGTAAGTTATTGGGGAACTATGCCCTCAGTTGGCAAGGTATACAAGGTAAGGGAAATAACAGTCAATAGCAGAAGTAGTAACAACATTAATAACAGGAACCATACAGTGGAAGAATAAATATATAGTAGTGATGATAATGATGAAGTAGGTACAAGTATCTAAGGAAAGCAACAAACAAAACAATGTGCTGAAATACAACTGAACACAAAGTACTAAAGAAACTGCAACTCTAACAGCATCACAAGCCTAAGCTTGGTCCCTTGCTCTCCAGGTCTAAGGAATGAAGTACCGGAAGTCGAAGGGCGCTTTCCCTAATCTATAACTGCAACAACAAAGTCTGTTTGGGCCATGCTTTTGGGCCCAAGCAGACTTTTTTGTTACAGGTATAGATAAGGGAAAGCGACCTTCGACTTCCGATACTTGATTGCTTGGTGATGGAGAGCAAGGGACCAAGCATAGGCTTGCGATGCTGCTGGAGTTGTTGTTGCTTTAGTACTTTCTGTTCAGTTGTATTTCAGCACGTTGTTGTGTTTGCTTCTTTCCTTAGATACTTGTACCTGCTGCATCATTATCATCATTACTATATATTTATTCTTCCACTATATGGTTCTTATTATGAATGTTGTTACTGCTTCTACTATTGACTTTTGTTTCCCTTACCTTGTATACCTTACCAAATGAGGGCATAGTTTCCCGAATAACTTACCAAGGCCCTCGTTGTTAGTCAGTGCCTCTGGCGTTTGGGGAAATGCGCTTGAGGTCATGTGGCGAACCGAGCACAGGGCACCAGTGGAGGGGATCCGGATTTGGGTTGTTACATTTTATATTTATCCAATAAATTTTGTAGGCTTAAAATGTGAAAGAATACAATTTTAAGAATAAAATACTCTAATATTTATAAATGATCATTTTACCATCTTTTGATGGAGAGCCCTTTTTAGATCCACTTTTTGTCACTTTAATATATTCTATTTGACAAAATATGCTTCTTACTTTGAATCAGTACATCAAAATTTACTTGGGATTAAATTTTTGTATTTTTCTAAAAAAGTTCATTTTTTAATGAATAGTGAAAAATACTGCATTTTAATTCGAAATTTCATTTTCATCTAATTTATTTATATAATTAGATTGTGATTTTAATTGGTTTTAAAGCGTAATTGGATTAATTTTTTATCATTTAATATAATTTTGGTCATTTTAAGTAATTTCAATTTTAAATTATACATAAACACATGTCAATATTTTGAAAGTCTTTACTTCTTAAAAACCCACTTCTTGGTTTGAGAATGAGAATTAATTTAAAATTAATTTCTGAAAATTTTATGTTCTAAATTTGGAAAAATGGATTCCATCTTTTTAATCCTAATTTTCAAATTTTATAAACAAGTACCTTTTATTTTTGGAAATTATGAATAGTAACTCCAGTAATTATTTTTATTTACCATGGTTAAAGGGTAAATATGGGAAATAAGTGTACAAAATAATATTATAATAATATTAAACTACCCTAACACATGTTATAATCACATCAGATGAGATATTTACAACATTATATATCCTTGGGTCTATTTTCGGACCTCATGGAATCACTTGGGTGTGATAATGACATGTTATAAGAATTAATTTAATGTAAAGAGAAATATAACATAAACATGTATCTCTTACTAAAAAAATTTAATATAGGGTTATATAACTGATATCTTTGTCTATAAATAGTCATTATAAATATAAAAATATATCCTACATCATGGTATTTTATTTATTATTTTTATACATTAAATAAATAAATTTATTTATGTCATAATGATGATTTAATGATTACATTATTAATGAAATATTCGAAGAAATGAGATCTTAAATTTTAAAATAAATGTAATTTGAACATTTTGATGCCAAAAAAAAATTTTATGGATGATATATAAATAGTTTCTTTGATTTAATGCCATTTTTTTGAAGGAATCAAGTCTTTATAGGTTCAAAAAATCAATTAAAAAATAGTATCAAAATTGACAAAAACGAGTTTTTAAAACAAATACTATTTTATTAAATGATATAATAGTCCTAAAAATATAAGATTCATTAAATTGACTTATATAATGTTAAAAATTTCATTAATTAACCACTTTTTCCCTTTTTATTTTATAGTAACTATAGTAACCTTATATTATGAAAGTACAAGTAGACATGGTAAGAGTTAATGTTTTTAACTAAGGGTTAAAGCTAAAAGATAATGTTAATTTTGTGACCTAAACTTATCTAAAGCCAATTATTTGAGACTATTTTGACCCATTATCATCTTATAATCTAAATATATCACTTTGGAACTATTATAAATCAAAAATCATTTTATAATAAAATAATATTTCAAGACTTTCATAAATTTCCCCTCCTCTCTCTTATAAAAGGCCAAGAACTCTACCCACTTAATCACACCTATCATGACCCTTGAAATGTCCTAATTCAGATCAAATAATCTCCCAACATACCTACCTTCCTTCTATATCATTAACTTGGGAAGAAGTAAATTCAAGAAAGCCATTGGATCAAATCATAAGAAGATACCTGATTTAGAGGTAATATCTTCTCTCATAGTGGAAATTATAATGGAAATGTAATTATATATGATATATATTATATTTATATTTTAACTATTCTTATTTTTTTTATTTACAACAAACCTTTATTCTTTACATAATGTGTAAATATGATAATTTCATTTGAGAAAGTGTGGACTACTACCCCCTCAAAGTGATATGACTCTTTCATGCCATACAAGGAATGTATAAAAGATGGATTTAATGAAATTATGTAACATAAAAAACATATATATTATATAGTAATTATAATATACCCATGTATTATTTATTTTTATTCCTTTAAAATGACAAATAAATGAAAGTACCTTCCATGCGTACGTACGACCTACCGTTCCTATGAACGACACGTTTCATTTATTATATACAAATATTATGGAATATTTTAAGAACATATATACTAGATATATATGATAATTAAATCATGAATAATATTTTATAGATAATGTACCGATGACCACATGGACAATTTATATCAAAACAAGTTCATTTTCAACTCAAGTACCGAATATCGACAAAATGACCAATATGAACTCAAATAATTATCTTATTTTTATAACGAAGTAATAATTTATATAAAATGAATAATAAAATTTAAAAAGGGTATGAATAAATTATAAATTATCCTATATTTATTATTCAGGAACATAAGGATTGAACTAGACAATTCGGGCTCAAGGTAAGGGAACTTCTTAACCCAATTTCCATCCGTTGGGTTAATCTTATACTTCTTGATTATGTCGTGTTACGATTACGTGAGAAATAACTTGTGATATCCTATCATGTATTAATAATTTATTTATGTGTATTTATATTGAAAACACATAATAGATCTATTTTATTAACAAAATGACCTTTGTATGGGAATTTCTAAATTCAATTTCCACTCATTGGATTTTACTCATACTTCGTTGATTATATTTTTCCAAGATTATGTGTGGAATTACTATTTATTTATTTATTTATTAATTCCCACTTTCCTTTTTGTGGATATATTGTTTCTACACATAATATTCCCATTGATAAAATCTTACATCATTTATAATAACTTTGTAAGGGAAATCTTAACTCAATCTTCATTCATTGATTTAAATATCCATGTCATTGGTTTTTCTTGTTCTATGAAAATGTATGAATTACCTATAATTGTTTTACACTGAATAACCACTTATATTAGATGTATTTAGTTTTTTCACATAAAATTATGTCATTGATTTGTCTTTAATCTAATGATACGATCTTCGCAAGAGATTTCATCTCAATTTACATTCTATTGAGACATATTTGTTGTTATGCACCAATTAAATTTTATATGGTGTATATACTACCCTTTGACATATTATATGATGAATCTATTTATTCTAATGATATTATAAGATTTATTAATGTTGTTCTGTAATTATTTTTATTCAATTATTTTCTGATGTGGTAAGATACTCTTTGACTAAAACATTGTTTTAAATTTTTTAAATATTTATTCTAATATATATTTCTCATTAATTTACATGTTTTCATAATGGTTTTGAGGATTTATTTATATGGAAATATAGTTTTTAAAATTACAATTCTCAAATTTCTTTTAAATGTTCTAGAGTGATATGGGACACTTTGATTAAAAAATATCTTTATTAAATGTTTTAAATGGATTTGGAAATGGATTGAATATTTCAATATATTGAAATGATTTATTGTGATTGATGAGTGAAATGTTGATTATTTCAATATTTTATTTGTTATTATTATGTAATGGTACTTGGAAATTTTATGGGTGGTTATGTGATAAACCAAATATGGGTAGTTCTTTGATAAACCTTGGGTGGTTGAGCCCATGATATCTCTCCAATGTATTGGGTGATGTGACAGAGGTAAATGAAAAATTTTATCCCCATAGATTTAGGGAATATATTGTTATGGGTATTCCAAACAAAACCATGAAGGTTACTGACTGTGCATATGTGAAAGCTAAAATGTAAGTATGATATGGATTCCACAATTTAACTTTATGTTCTTCGATTTCTATGAAGTGTTGTAGGAATTTTATGATTACATGATGTAAGCTATGCAGTTTATGTTTTAGGGGTGAAAATTATGATTTTGTGAAAATTATTTCATGGGTTTTAATTATTCATATTATAATGGTTTTATTCCTTTATTTATATTACTTACTGATATTTTTATGCTCATCCTATGTTTTTTGAATTTTTTCATAGGTTATAAGGAAGTATAATAGAAAGTAAGAATTCAAGAATATTTTTATAAAGAAAACAATTCTTGTTTTATTTAAGGAGTTTTATTATTGCGAAAAAATTGGATAGATTAAAAGTGTCTACTTTGTAATTTTTGAGATGTAATGTTATAGTTATGGCCTAATTCTCTAAAACTCTAAACCTGCAAAGATCCTCAAGGAGAATTAAAGTCAAATTAATGACTTAACTCAAGATTATGTAAAGTTTAAGGCTGGATCCATATGTAGATCGTACATACCCATGAGCACCGTTTCCATTTTCTCAATGAATGAAATTAATGAAAGGTGAATAATATATAAATATTACAAAATCATTTTTATTTAATATATATCACTTGTGATTATTTAAATATATCCTTATTACCTTCCATGTAAAGCATATGTGAAGAACGAATCACATCGATTCGTGAGTAGGTAGTCCGCCAAACACATGAACGACATTATCATATTCCCATAGAATGGAAAGTAATAATTAATATGTAATATAATGATTATAAATGTATAATAATTTCATAAATATCATATATAAATAATAAATCCATCATTAGATCCATCCATTGGAGGTGGTGATGGAGAATGAATAACATCGGTTCTCGTGGTGGTAGTCCGCCATACACACTAATGTTGATTTCATATCACATTTTATGGAAAATAAGATGTATTTAAGTTAAGAAAGTAACATAATAACATCTAAATATATATAATGTACTGAGTTTATTATATCCGAATGTTTTTGAAATAATTTAATGATTTGGAGGAAGAATTAAAACAAAACACTTGGTTAGGGATGTTATCTATTCTTCAAAAAACTTCTTTTGGTTTGAACCAAAAAAATATTAGGTTATATTTTTGCAAAAATAAGGATTTTATGATGAGATTAAGGAATTAAGGATGTTATTTGAGAAGTTATTGGCAAAAACAAATTGTTTTGAAAGTGAAAAGAGGATAAAATAGGGCATGTCCTTTTCTAAGTGAGGTGAGTGGCACACTTGTAATTTCTGAAAAGATAAATATGCTCACGTGCTTTTCACATGACACAAGGATAAAAAATGAGGCATTATGGAGACTTATATGTGATAAGGATGAAATATGACCATATAATTGGTTTCGAACAAGTTTTCTAGATCACTTTACCCATTATACTTTTAGTTTAACCTTTAGTAAACCCATTTTCACCTTGACCACGCTAGTTAATTTTGAATTTTTTTACTATTCATTATGGTAAAAAATTAAGTTGAACTTATTATATAATATAAATTATTCTGATTAGAAATATTTATTCCAATTTTCATAATTCCATTCACGAGATTTTAAAATTTTAATTTGAGACAAATCTTGTAGACACGAAGATAAAGCAGTTTTCCAAAGAGAAAATGTTAAAAGGATTAAAAATAATTTATATCAATATTAAATATTAAATATTAAATATATTCCAATTAACCAAATTGGATTTATATATATATAATTAAATTAATTTTACTTTTAAAATCATATTAAAATAATTTGTACACTTTTTAAATCCTTTAAAAGCAATGAAAATTCAAAATAAAAACCAGTATTTTTCCATATTCATGGAAAATGTATCTTTTCGAAAAACCATCAAAAAATCACCCCAATATAATTTTTACATGCTAATTTTAAAAATTAATTTAATTTTTTCAAATGAAATTTCAAAAAATAATAATATTTTAATAGTTTGTCATGTTTCATTTAAACTCAGTGTTCCATGTATCACAAGCTACACTTAGTGTTGTGTGTAATGTAAGATAAAATCAGTGTTTCATGTAACAAAAAATAACTTGGTATGGTAAGTGACACTAGCTAAACATAGTGTTTCATGTGTTGCAAGATAAAATTAGTGTTATGTGAAATAAAAAAATATCTAAAAGATTAAATTTATTTCAAAAAATATATTTTATAAAATATCAGGGTGCTACATTAAACCACTTAAAGAAATTGAGTCCTCACAATTTTGAATTTGTTCTCCATAAAAAGGGTTTAAAATTTCAAAATCCCCTTGTGGGAAACCGACACTGTAAAAAGGATTAAAAAACATCCTCTTGAAAATAGATAAAAGGATATACTATGGTCATCAAGAATAATACATAATGGGTTTCAAAATAGGAGAAAATATGTGGTAAGAGAAGATTTGGAAATGGAATAAAAGAGTAATGTACAAATAATGATGGATATTGGACCAGATCATTTATCAAAAGAAAGAGAATGATCATGTTAAAATCAATAACAACAAACCCATAAACCAAAATGGTTTGAATAATATCATTGACATCATCATAACTAATGGTAATAGGAAAATGTTTTATTTTAACCTCATTTTCCTAATGTTCTGTAATTTTTATGAGAAAATATACTTACTTGATTAAATTCCATTTCATAAGTACAATATAATACTATGGTTGTGAATTCATTAATTTCCACTTCATCTCTTACTCAAAGAGATTAATTTTTCATGTTTGAAGCACTAAAGGATAATAAGATCCATAAAATAATGATAATTCATTATTTCAATATATATTTATTATTAAAAAACATTAGCGTAGGTTATGTATAAATATTCATGTGGTGAAATAATACATTATTCTCTAAAACCTCATCCAAAGTTCAACTTAGACTATTCTATAAACGTTTAACCTTATAAACCTTAAAAAATTTAAAATTTAAAAATAATATCCCTATGTTTCCCAAAATAAACATAGCATTAATCTCCCAAATATCAATAAGTATCTCTTAATGATCACATAAAAAATATGTGAATGCCTTGTTCATATATTCTCATGAATCCTGGTAACAAATAGAATTATCATATAACCTAAATGAAAAAATTTCTGCTTCCTTATTCATTAAATAAAACCATACATTATTGAATATATTCTATAAATAAAAAATGTTGTAAATCACATCAATGATCACATAAAACACTTTATCATCAAATAATTAATCATTTAAAAGGTAATAAAAACTATCCAATTTACTTTATTCATATCAAATGTATGTTTATCCAAGATAAACACCATTTCCTAAATAGCAAGAACATATTATGGGTTATAATTTCATAATCAAAATATAAACATGGTATTAAGTCAATTTTCTAGTCTATATGTACCATTTAGCATATTCTTGAAACTCCTTAATGAAAAAATATTATTGAATAATCCATTGATGTTTCATGATTATAATAACCAAAGTACCACTGATAAAAATATAACTCATTTCATCCTAGTACATAAAACATCAATCAGTCCTCTTTCTTTATGCACCATAAACCGGATTTGATCATCTTATTCTTTAACACTTATTTCCATTCATATATCATTTTTAATCTCTTTAACATAAGTAATATATCCATTACTCATAAAACTTTATGATTCTCTTAAAGGGATTTCCCTTTAGGATATAAATTTTCATAATGCCCACACATTCTACATTTGAAACATTCAACCGTTAATAATATCTTACAGATACCATTATTCTCAACCATTGCATTAACTGAACTTTTCATTTTTAATATACAATTTCTTGTTGTGTTTCCTTCTTTTCAAGACTCAAAACATCTTTCCTTTACTCTAAGACATTCACTTGGGTGACTATTCCCACATTCTATACATATATGATACAAAATCTTCTTTCCTTTATGGTCTCTACCACAAAAAATGTTAAGAAACTATATCATTCTCATATTTTATGAGTTAGAGATTTGGTCAAGGTGCAAGTTGTTAATCATATATTATGATAACTAATCATGAATAACCACAATATCCTTCACTCTAGTGATCATAACATTTTGATTCGCATTAAAAAATTTCTGATCACATTCAATGTTAATCTATTATCTTCTGGTTCATTCCATTGACTAAAACCAAAAATTATTGTATGAGTAAAAATATTCATAGTGGGAAACTAAATTTTCATGAAAATAACTTATAGTATATATAAATCATGACACCTTATTTTAAATCTATTATAATTTATGTTTAACCTAGGTTATTCATGGTCATTATTTAAATACTTAATGATGGTTTGTAAAGAGTTTATGAATTTACAAATAATATCCCCTATGAGTGTCAAACTAGGATTGCATTAAGGCATGTTTTCGTGAACTAGGTGATGATTGATTCCACATAATTCATCCTTTTCAGCATTATTACCCCTAAGAACCTTTGTTCTAGAGCCACATTCACTTTTAGTATCCATAAAGGGATATAAGTACATAGAAACCACTCATTATATCCTTTATAAAAATTCTAGGATATTCTACTATACATTGACTCATCCTTTTACTAATCCTTTTATGTATATCTTGACATATCCTTATAAATATCAACAGGGTTTTCAGTAAATTTTTCTCATCATAGTTAGTTTAACTAAACCTATCCTCTGATAATAATTTTAACGAAAAAAAATCTCATATATAGATATTATATCTTTTTAGATGAATATTAATTACATTAGACAAACACTCTCCTAGGGATCATGATGATATAATGACATTGGAAACTTTTACACATAAAAAATTGGTTCATAAGTGAGTGATGTAACCTCCCACTATGTTATTCATAAATAGAACTAATCTTATAAATATCATACATAATACCTTCCATCATATCCTGGGTAAATGGAACATAATAAATGGTGATCTCATATGTACAGTAAGGATAAAAAAGGGAGGTATTAACATATCATGAGCATGGGGGGATTAGAACATGAGAATAACATTTGAAAACCATACCCTTCATATCATAGATCATAAAATTGAGTCATGTAATAAAACTTCGTAGTTTATAAGAAATGAATCCTGATGGAATCAAAGAACATGAACCATGAGAATGTAATATTTTAATAAGACATAGATTTATAGAATGCATATAAACATTGAAAATCATTTCCTTGGTAGTTAAAGGATTATTTTAAAGACAATAATTATGGAGTGGGTTCACTCCTCAATCCATTGTAATAGATATGTTTCACTCTTAATACTATCATAGTGGACAGAGTCTCTTACTGAACTGGGTTCAATCCCCATTTCAGTGCTTTTTATCTCAAGAGATATCAATATTTACCCAATTCATTGGAGGGACATATAGGTCCCACCCATCAAATAATGAAAATCATACATATGTGTTCCACAGGATCATAAAACATCCATCATAATAGAACCCATGAAATTAAATGGGATTCTTAAACATTTAATCATAATAGAACCTGTGGAAAATAAATAGGTTTCATAATAATTTCATCATTTCATCGAAGCCAAACCTGTGGAAAAATATGTGGGTTTCATAAGAATTTTATCATGGAATAACCTGTGGAAGATAAATAGTTTTCATAAAAATATTTTCACCACAAATTTAAACCATTAAATGAAAGAATAAGAATGGTATATTTGACTCATAGCCCTATTAAAGCATAAGTAACATCGAATGATGTCATCTTAGATGGAAAATTATTTTGAAATAAAAAACACTTGGAATGTTTCTTTGAGGAAAATATATTTTCTATAAAAATCACATTTTAAAAAAAATTAAAAATTTATAAAAAAATTTGTAATTAATTTTATTTGAAAATAAACTTGAAAAGTTATAAATGATTCTTTAAAAATATTTTAGAACATTTCTTGCAGAAAATAATTTTTTTAAAATCATATTTTAAGACTAGAAATTTATAAAATATTTTGAACATAATTTTATTTAAAAATAACACAAAAAAAATATAAATGAAAATTCAAAGAAAATAATGTTAATGATATTAGTAAATTTCCATTCATTTTTTACATGTTAATACAAATATTCCTTTGACATTTTTGGTAAAATAAAAATGGGTATTGTTTGGAAAATGACATGAAGATTATTTTCAATTTTGTTTTTAAATCTTCAATAATGGATAAAAAATACTTTAATAAATAATTTTTATTCTGTTAAAAAAATTTGAAACCACTTTTAGGAAACATTTTTTTGGAAGAAGAAAGGTTTTTGATTGAATAATGAAATAAAGATTATTTTTCTTAAAAACATCATTTTTAAATATTGAGTATATAAAGAGATGAAAATGAAGGGAAGAAATTTTTTCTACAAAAATTAATAAAGTGAAAAATCATTCATGAGTTTATTGATAGATATATCATAATATTTCATCACTTGAACCATAATCATGTGCAATCCTGATAAATTAAGTGATTGTCACATAAAAATTAAACAAATTTGATAAGTTTGAATCTTAAGTCTCATGAAAGAGTGAAATTAAGTGAAACATAGAATTTAATGATAATAAATACATTCATGATATTACATTTCAAATGGGTTATATATACACCTTATAAAATAAGATCGGTGTACAACCTAACATATGTATCAAAGAAGTCATAATGAGTAAAAACATAACCTTACCGCTTTGGAATCTTTTGAATAATAGACCCCATAAAAGGGAGATCCTAAATTGGATGTGTAAATTACCATAATTTTAAGGATAAGAATCAAAAAATAAATTCATGGGAATTATATACACTACACAATGAGTTTGCACCAAAAGGATTCTTAGGTTGGATTTTTGAAAAAACAAAGTATTAAAGTATTATTGTATGTAATTAATGAAGGTATTTGGGTAGGTATTTTTTAACCAATGAGTTTTTTATGTGTGAATATGATATGATAGGGGGTGTCCTTTTATAAGTGAAGTGTGTCTCACACTTGTAATTTTGTAAAAGAAAAATTCATACCCATAATTTTCACATGAAAAAGGATAAAATATTGTAAATTATCAAAAATTATATTTTATGACATCTACATATGACCATAAAATGTTTTTTTGTTAAATTTTATAGGTCATTTTACACCGTAACTGTTTCATTTAACCCCCAGTAAACCCATTTTCACCTTAATCGGGGTAATTAATTTTTACTATTTTTATTATTCATTATAGTCAAAAATTAAGATTAATTTATTATATAATATAAATTATTCTTATTCAAAATTTTAAATTCATTTTTTTATAATCCTTTTATATAAGTGTCATAATTTAATTTAAAATTCATCACACATGTACGATGAGAAATCAGTTTTCCAAAGAGAAAATGTTCAAAAGTTTAAAATGTTTTTTATATAAAAATTCAAAATAAAATTGATTCCAATGAAAAAAATTAGATTAATAGATATATAATTAAACTTATTTTTCTTTTAAAATAATTTCAAACCAATTTTTATGTTTTTAAATGATTTAAAATAAATGTTAATTCTTAGTGAAAACCATAATTTTTCGCTATTCATCGAAAATGTATCTTTTCAGATAATTATCAAAAAATAAATATAATATAATTTTGAACCCCTGATTTAAAAAAACAAGATATTTTTTTAAAATATATTTAATAAATGTGTCAAAAATTAATTTTAAAATAAGTGCACAAAATGAGATAAAACATCTTTTTAGAGGAATACTGTTTTAAGTGTAAATTTAGATTTATTCTTATGTCTTGTCAATAAAACACATAAGATGAATATTAAATTTTTTATTGAATTTATAATAAATAAACTTCATTAAAATAATTCCTCAAAAGTTATTATTTGAAATTTATTAAGGTAAAATGCATTTGTGTTCATATAAACAGTTTTTCAAAAAAACATTTTCTTAATTTTCAAATTGTTTTTATTTTCGTTTCTAATTAATTGGTCACCAAAGAATTAATTTTATATAAATTTTAAGACCATATATTTTTATAATTTATTTAATTATATTAATACACATAATTTCAATGGCTACATGATAACTACAATATTAAATAATAATTTTTTAATAGTATGTTATGTTTTGTTTAGAATTGGTGTTGCATGTAACACAAGCTAAACTCAATGTTTCATGTAAAGAAAAATATAAAAAATGATAAATTTATTTTAAAATATATATTTCAAAAAATATTGAGGTGTTACATATTCTTAATATTTTGAAATTCAATGTCTTGGAGTGTTCGGGTGTTGATTTGACTATGAACTACATTCTTTATTCTTTACCGAAAAGGTTCAAGAAATTTATTATAAACAAAAGTATGAATGTATTCAATATATTTTTTCATAATATTATCAATATATTGGGGATAAATTAGTGATATATAATAGGTTGAGATTTAATTTCTATACCAATAGTGAAAGAGTTTAAAAGATCAAACTATATGAAGAAAATGACTATCCAGAAAGTCCAATAGTTAGTCATCCAGAAACCTGTCAAAGTCATAAAATCTTAATGGAGGTGTTAAAAAGGAGGGTGATGATTCCATTTTAAAAATTCTAGTTACTATAGGTGTAATTTCTCAAGATACCTAAATAATTTAAAGAAACTATATAGAGATTCCATATCCGCCATTAATGTTATAAAAATAAATTCTCAGATTTTAAAGGGAATATGATACCAACTATACATTAAATAATTTTTGTAAAAATTAATATGAATTAAAAATTGATGGAGTATTTGAGTTTAAATATTTAAGTATTCATTAAAATGATGGATAACTAGTTACTATATCAAAGATTTATATGTGATGGATTACATCAAGTGTTGAATGAATCTGGAATTAAAGAAGTGTATTTGGAATATTATAAAATGTTTATTTGGATACGTATATTAATATATAAGTTTTTGAAATAGTTAATTTATTTTTTAAAATTATCATTAATGGAAATAAATTTTATTTACTTATAAAAATGTTTTTTATCTTGGTATGATATTCAGAAGATAATATAGTTACTAAGAGGCTACAGGGAGTATGTTTTGATTTAGAGATGTTAACATTTTAACAAATGATTATTAAAATCTAATTAAAAATTAAGGTCACATTATATACTAAAGGATTTTTGGGTTTGTTGGTAAAAAAATAAAATTTAAATAGTTATATTTAGTGACCAAAATGATCTCAAAGAAAAATGAAAAAGTTTTAAAATTTTGATGGGATTAGAAAAGTTCTAAGAAGACAATAAAAATTATTTGCATCATAATATTGTATATTGTTATAAAAATAAGTTTGAATATTTTTTAAAAGATTTAAACAATTTTAACATGATTCCTAGTCTCACAATTATTCAAAAAAATTGTTCTTCATAGATTTTACTCTCTAAAAGAGTATAACTATAGGGTTTATGAGAGATTCATGGAGTGGTGTGACAATATTTATGTATAGATGTAATGATTTTAAGGACACCATAAAAATGTAGTAAACATATAGTCTCTTTGGTGATATATCAAGTCAGATATGATTATAAAAGTTCTTATGTATGGTTTTTATAGTTTTATTAAAAGTTTTATGAATATAAAATTTATAATATTATACAAAAGATAGTATGTACCGTATTATTCATTCACATTGGTTGTATATATTGAAATAGGTGAAATGATAATTAACCTCTCAATGTTTGACTTTGAGTTATCTTTAATTTATTTTTATCACAAATTATTATAGGTTGTGAGGAAATATTAAGGTTAATGTGGTAATTATTTGATATATATATAAATCATACTCATAAAAAACAAACTATGTTTTGTGTGATATGTGACCTACTAGGTATATGACAAAAAATTTCATACATTACATATTTGGTGTATCAGGGGTGCATATTTTATATTTAATCCCCATACATGAGGTTATAAAAGATATCTAACATAAGAACCATTATAAATTGATAACTTAATTACACTGTCATTGAGGATAAGTAAACTAGTGGTGGTTGGGTATATTGCTGATCATTTAAAAAATTGAGTTTAATCAAGAGGGTATTTTTTCACTCTTGTAACAAGAATCAAATCTAGTCCCTTGATTGAGTTAGATTGAAAGAGTGTATAGTTGTACCTCAATAAATGAAATGTGATGTGCATATCTACTTGATGAGGGGAATGTGATATATAACACCTCACATTTATATTCCTTTAATGTATTAAATTTATTATTTCACATGTGATACAGAACTCAAATGAACCATGGTATAATTTATTGAGATAAAATACTTAAATTAAATATTAACATTAATACAATATTTTGATGAAATATAAAAAATCATTATAAAAATTACAAGGGAATAAAACAATGAATAAATAAAAACACCAAGAATGTAAAATATTTATCCTTGTTGTTTTCCTTGAAGGGCATACCATCGATTATAACTATAGAAATAAGGAAAAACATTGTAAATATAAAAGTCATTTTGATAGTGGAATAAAGAAAATAGGATGAATAAATTTTAGTGAAGCGTGTAGAGTCACATATAAGAATGTAATATGACCATTATATATATGGTATTTGGATATATAGTCATTGGATATATGGTTATTATATATATGGTCATTAGATATATCATTATTGGGTATAAATTTACCCAAGAGGAATATTGAGTATTTTATAAATAATTTGTTGAACATAAAATATTTTAAATGTAAATAACATTAAATAGATAATTTATTATACTAATTCATTTTTGAAAACATCTATTATTTGAAATAAACTATTTTTGGTACATAATGTTTTTTAAATAAAATTTATTTCTATGAAATATTCATTACAATAAAATTTATTAACATAATTTAGGATATTATTGTTATACTAATTAAAAAAAAATTATAAATTAATGATTTATAAGGAATATGAGTTTAATGAATCATGTTTAATGAAAATTTTTTATTTAAAAACATTAATTTTTTATATTTTATATGTTTTATTTTAATGATAAATTTATCATATTTGGAGCATTAAAAATTAATAAAATATATTATTTATATATAGAAACAAATAAAGTAACATTCATATAATTATTATTACTTATTAATCTATAATAAAGGGTTACTGTTTTTCTTAAAATAAGGTTTTTTAGAAATTGTTTTCATGTGTTTTTTATTTTTTATTTTTAAATAATTTTAATAAATATTAGTAAAAATAATTTAATAAAAATAATTTTAAATTTTAAATTAGGGAATTGAAATTAAAAAAGATGGTTAATTTTATTTTTGGTAAAAAAATAAGCTACCAAGGTAAAAATTGAGTAACCACAATAAAGGTAAGATGTGGTGAAGTGGTTAAATTGTGTGGTTAAGTCCTTAAATATCATTGAAATTATCTATAAATTTCATCTTTGAGGGTATTCGTAGAATATATCCATTATTTTTCATCTTTGGATCCACTTTCTAGGTAAAAATACATTCTATACTCATTTTGTAACGGGTATTTGTAGAAATGCCACTCAAACTCACCAATAAAAGGACCCCTCCACTACACACTTAATACCAAACCTTTTTACCGATTATAACTTGAATATATGGAAAAATATCATATTTTAAAGTTTAATTACATTTTATTATGTTCAATAAGGAGAATTATTTCCTTCATTTTGATGGAACTCGTTCTAAGGAGCGAATTCGTCAAGGTGTATAACTATTGACCATATTTTTTAATTAAATTCTCAAATATACAGTTTCTAAATCTCATTAAACACTCTAATGATATTAAATTAACATATTTATACTTTTTAAAAAATTATATTACAATAATATACCTCTACCCTCTTTCCCATTTTTTCATTTAACATGTTCTTGTTTTGGTTTAATCTACTAAATACATGAATGATGATATGCTATCTTCATAATTTATTCCATGGATTAGCACAGAAACATAAATTATGGTAATATATGAAATAAGGATTAATTTATTTCATTATTATGGTTTCATGAGGGTGAAACTACAAGTAGATATCATTATGAAATATCTCATTACTTTTATAACATCACTCAAACAAAATGTGTTATAATTACAATTATTATAAACCATGCCTATATCTTACATACAATTATCAAGGGACTCAGTAAATAGTTGTAAAAACTTATATCACTACCCTGAATAATATAATAATAATGAAATTTTTATCAAATACATGTATTAAATTCACAATACCGAAGCGTTTACAAAACAATCAAAATTACTAACATCAGATGATGAAAAGAAAAAATATATAACTAATATATGTGTAATAAAATACTATAATTTATTATTATAAAAGTTAATATATATGAATATGTGTCATAAATAAGTGATTAATATGTTTTAGTTTATAATATAGGAGGTCAAATTATTTTTGTGGGATTTGAGAGTAAAGGTAGGGGTTTCTTTTCCAAAATCACTTTGAAATCGATATTATAAATTTATAAATTTCCATTGGGATAAATTGTATGATCTATTACTCTAAAATAGAATTTATTATCTTCTCTTATGGTTATTTTTTGGGTTTTCATGTATTCTCATCATTTCTATTCCAATTAGTTTATAACTCTCATGAAATAATTATTATAAGTAGAACTCACATTATCTTTTCTTTTTTGTGAGGAATATTTTTCTTCCATGTACATATTTTTTATAAAATTTTATAGATGTACATATAAAAAATTTAATGATTTGTGAATTTTAATTTCCATTTAGTTTGACTTATTTGCAAATGTATGAAAGTAATTTTTTAAAAAAAATTTACATGGTTACATTCTCCTATCATTTTCTCCACTTTTCATTATACATCTTCATTTCTAGGTTTTCATGGTTCATCAAAGTAATTTTTACTTAATTTTTCATTTATTTATAAAATAATTGATTTATATATTCTTTTATTTTGAAATAAAGGTTATCAAACATGTAAAAGGGGATTTATCTTATTTTCCAAATAATTTTCTAATTTTATTATAAAGCTTTTTTCATCAATATAAATATCCTTTAATGTTTATAATTAATCATTTGGGATATGTTTTAATATATTTATAAAATTTCATTAACTATATGATTTATCTTTTCCTTGTGTAAATTTTTATAAAACACCATTCTTTCTCATGGGTGATTTATGATACGGTTAATTTATGAATGTGACCATGTTCATGTGAAACAAATAAGTATAGTTTATCATTATATAATGAGTGGTTCTGAGATAACCCTCCAATTAATTAGGTAATGACTTATATATCTTGTAGTTCTTTATGTTTATATAGGTGATTGAATTACAAAGGAGTTATGAATTTTTAAGTTTAGTGGATGGGTTGTTTTGGGAACTAGGATTAAAAATCAAAAATTTGGAGTTTAGAAACATCTAAAGAATATTTTAGGTGATGCGTAAGGATTGAGAGGAATCTTAGGGGATTCAGAGAGCCCTGTAAGAGGAAAATGTGGTTTACAGAGTCAAGACTACATCAAACCACATGATCTCCAATTGATGGAAATAGAAATCCTACTGGATGTTGTAACCATAGTCTAGCCGGTGGCCCATTAGAGACTAGTCGATGACCCGCCTACTAGGTGATGGATGCAAACTAGTGATTCGATGGAGTTATTATGGTTAGACTTACCATTCTATAGCTATTGATATTTTAAGGGGGGGCTCCCCCTATTCCTCCTCTTCTCCCCTCCCATGGTTGTAGCTCCTTATCCACTTTTTTCCTTTATAACCCCTTTGATCTAGGGAGTATTTATTTTTATTATCTATTAATGTGAGGTTAGAATAATCCCCTACAAACATATTTTTATCTCATATGTCATTCTTTCTAATTTTCATTTCTCTAATTTTGTCTTTCATTAGAGATTTCACTGAAGCATGGTGGATTTATCCAATTCTCTTTGGTTTTTTTTTGTTCAAATGGATAGAGGACATCGCATGGTGGTGTTTTGATATGGTATCTTAGTGTTTCTTTAAGGTATGACATCATATTAAATTTTCTTAGGGTTTTTCATTATTTTGATCTTACATTAATTATGGAATCAACATCGATTTCTATTAGGGTTTTACCTAAGAATCATTTCAAAAGTCCATTGTAGACCTCTCATATTTTGTTTTTTGAGGTTTAATCATGCATCATGTTCCTGATGATTTTATCGACAATTATAATGTTTATAATTAAATAGTTAAATTAATTTTAAATTTTAATTAATTATTAATTAATTGTAAATAATTAAATTAGGTTCTTTGGAATGTGTTAGAGGCCTGCATGACAATGCGATCTTGTTTTGGACTTGGATATGGGTTGGAAATTTGGGGCTACAACTGTCGCAAACTGACCCAATATGGGGATCAACCCATGAATACCCCAATCCCACCTCCAAAGGCTAGGGGTGGCAATAAGTGTTGAAGAAATAACTAACTTGGGATTCATTTTCATATAAACCTACAAACATGCACACAACCAACTCAATGAAAATGTGTATAGGGAGAGGAAAATATCCAGCAATGCTATAAAGTAAACTAAACATGCAAGAAACTATAGATATTACAAAAGTACAATAGTGTAAACTAAAAAGAAAAAAGGGGAAAACTACACTCCCAACCAGAGATGTGTCAAAACCTTATAGAAATAGAGAAAATTAAAATAGATGAGAGAGCCCAACTCTTGGATCCCAAGATATGACCACCACACGCAGTCCAAGCACCCCGTATCTATAAGATATTCTGAATTAATCATCAAAACGTCTGCTATTTTCAAAAGAAATGACATGTGTTTGGTGAATCCCATGCATGGGTGAGTATATACATACCCAATAGAACACCCAAAAAAGGAAGGGGAGGAGTAAGATATACAAATTAAGTGGAAAGAAGTAGATTCAACAAGGTACAATGAAAGAGTATAGCTCAACCCAACAAGAGATTGAAAGTAAAATCATCCAAACACAAGGAGATTGAAATGGTGATAAGATTAACTTCTCATCGAGTATTTTCTAACTACAGTATAAGTGTGTACTCATCCATCCATGACAAGCTAGACATAGAATGCACATGGGATACCCCACATGTCTTCGTCTCTCCTGGAAGGAGAGTAACCAAAACCCAAGAAGTGGGTACTGAAGGAGGATATATATATATATGCTCAGTTAAATAATATCAAATGATAGAGTCATGGAATCTCAATATCATAGCTAAGACTTGGAAAAGAGTAACGATCAGTTCCAGAGGAAGTCCATATACAATACCCAACACCTCATGTGTTATCCCAGAACACATAAGTCTAAGGGACTCAATCACCACACTTTGATACTATCCTCTTTGGGTGGAATTGGATCAGACACTCAGTTTTGGGTTACGTCTCAAAAATGTGTCTTATTGGAGAAAGAATCTCTCTTATATGTGAGTCTGTAGATAAAAAAACCATGCCTCGTTATTCTGCCTCACAGTTGAGGGACCAAACTTTTATAGTAGAGGACTCGTTCCCAAGTGCATTAAGGGGTTCTATTCTAAAAGTAGTTGTGGAGGACCCACACCCATGCTAATGGGGGGGGGGGGGGGTCCATTCTAGTGTCAGGGGGACCCACACCCTGGTACAATAAGGGGTTCCACCTAGGTCATTGAGGACCCACACCCTATACTGATAGGGGGTTCCACTCGAAAGGTAGGGGACCCCTGGCCATGCCAATGGGGGGGGGGGGGGAGGGGGTTCTACTCTAATGGTTGAGGTCCTATGTCTTGGTATCACAAGGGGGTTCCACTATAGGTCATTGAGGACCCATTCCCTACATGGTATGGAGTTCCACTCGAATGTTACTACAGAGGACCTATGCCCATTCTGATGGGGGATTCCACTATAGAAGAAGTCTCTAGTGATTCTTCCTAGTCATATCAATCATCAAGAATCACCTCAGATATGTGTGACACTTATAAAATATTTCATCATATATCAAGAGTCACTACTGAGGGCACCACCACATTATATATGAAAAAAACTCAAGAGAAGCTACTCATGGTCCAAAATCCAAGTCCAAAAGAAGGATATATGAGAGGTAGAAGATTCATAATGAGGTACACAGTGCATAGGGGGACCACAAAATATGTGACCCCACCTCATCGCCTGGCCATGTACCTATCCAAACTAAGGTACTAATTTGTGTACATGTACACCTGGGCATGATAGTGTACTCCCAGAATACATGGAATATCTGGCCAAAAGGTTGATGAGCACACAATGATCATCGTTGGTCTGAAGGGAATATAAGTAATTTCATGGACATGCCTCCTCAAATGTACTTGGATTACCAAATTGATCACATCTTTTCAATATTTGAGGAAAAGAACACATGATTGAATATTAATTTACCTAAAATAAACAACAGTTGAAGAAGTTGCATTTCACAGCATCGCACAAGAATAGTGACTTGAGGGACCCATGTCTTGATTCTGAAATAAAATATATGGATTACACTGTTGTGATCCTCATGTGAAACTTCACAAGAATTGACTATTCATTTTTCCAAACCTAACACCCAGTAAAACAATCACATTTCTCTACAATATGGCTGAACCAGGCTTCGTGGGGCCCACAAATCCATATCAATTTAAATACCCTAATTTGGTATCAAAAGATCTGCCTCAAAATCAGGGTTATAGAGTCGCAAATGGTTTTTCACTCTAACAATGTATGAAGGAGATAGTTTAGTTACAATAACCCATAATAATTATAACTTCATTATTATTGTGTGTTTCATTGACCCAACACACATGTCCAAAAAAATTATCCACCATATATCTTAAAATGGTTTTCTTAATTCCAGGTTCATGCTACCACTGATGGTTCGTCATTCTGACATCGCATGAAGAAGTTACGATCGAATTTAGACTTGACATCCCAAATAAATTAATAAAAATATAAAATAATATAATTATTATTAAATGAAATTTTTACAAAGGGAAATGGTTTTCCCCTCCCCTCCCCACAAAAAGAATATATCCCCCACTCAGGTGGAGTTTCAATTTGATTTTAATAATAATATTAATATTATTAATAAATCATTATTATATCTTGAATATATATTAATAATGTATTTTGTAAAAAGGAGGATGTAATCATGGACCCCCCACCTTTGACTCTACTCCCATCCCTTTCATTGATGCAGCGCACTGGCTCTATTTCACACCCCATGGGTCATGCACCTCTTCCATATCTCATATTCCAAATAAATTGCATTAAATTCAATATTTAATCTCATTAAATATTTATTATCTAATCTTTCAAAAAATATTCCAACATTATTATTGTTATTTAGTTTAATAATAATAAAAAATCCCCAATTAAAATTTATTAACCCATCGCCAATTATTGTTAATTATTATTATTTTTATTATTTCTTGCCATGATGACCACATCAGACCACCATCACGTCAAAACTGAGTAGCCTTTGTCATGTAATCCCTTGTAAGGCCTTCACTCGAAATTGATATCGTCACACTGCATGTCATCGTCATACACCAATCAAGAAAATGGGGGTTGCAAACCTGATTTCAAACCACAATTGATCACAAACATGTTCCCACAGTGCCGATCTGATCCATTCACCAAACACCATACTACTTGTTTATCAACCCATCCCCAAATTGTCGATTCACATGTTGTTTGTTCCATCGCAACAAATCCGGGGGTCCGATCACACTCAAACCTACCCCAATAATGTCTAATCATGAACCTGTGGTCTAACAATGAACAATGTGAATAACGGTGGGGGAAATTCACAAATAAGAATGTTTTAAACATCACTAGCCCAGTGTTCTTGGCTTATGATCAAGAATGGAGTTCCCAAGGTTAAATAAACTATTTAAATAAATGAGATTCCAATACATAGGTGCATGAAAAGGCTAAAAAAGGGAACATATCGAAGAATGAACAATGATATAATTAATAAATTTAATTATTAGGGTGGAAAACCACATATAAAAAGTATTTCCTTTGGTTTGGATTGATCATTAGTGAAGAACGTATTTTCCAATAATTTAAGAGATGTCATTACATTCGCTTCGTCTTGATCTACTCTGATCTAGAGTTTCATAATCTTTTGTCATGATTCGCCAATAGAATCTAAGAGAGTGATCTTGGAAAATTATCAAGATTATGAGGCTAACCCTGGTTAGGTTTTCATTATGATATTTTTATATATTTTCCATCTAAATCAAAACAAATTAAGTAATTAAATTAAATTAATTAATTAACTCACTAAATGTATCACCAATGATTGTCTCGTCCCAACATCCCGTGATGGCCAACTTTAGGTCACCCCTAGGGAAAAATCGACATTAAGAACTCAATGGTAGTCTCATATTTCCAATTATACTCCCCATTCATGACTTATTTGTATTAGAGTTAAAAATAAAATAATTTTTATTATTTATTTTATGTACCATTATGTCCTCAGTACAGATGACAAGTACATAACAATTTTATGTTGCACCTAAGGTAAACGGACAATTCCAGACTCAACCATGCCCTTAGATTTATGATCCAAGATTCTATTTTAGAGATATTCCATTACTTATAAAAAACAATATGCGCACATTAAAAATATATTTCGTATTTGTATACAATCAATTCTAGGAACACTGGGCCTCAGAATCGTGCACCATCTCAGATAATAGATCTGAAAACATTACTAGATATATTCAAAAAGTATTATATAGAAAAACCATAATCTCTACAACAACTACCAAACTATAGAAATAATTTGTGAAAAATATTCTCAAAAGGTGGGTGGTATTGTATAAAAGCACATGGTATTTTATGTTTTTTTGAGTCGAAAGGATAACTTTCAACACTTTATAATGTTATTATGAAAATAAAAATACACTTCCATAAATTTTTATATTTTACTAACTTTAAAAATTACCATGTTCTGAGTATTTTTTTGTAGAAATATTGTTTTACCAAATGTAGAAATTTCATTTCATCGGATGAAGATCTTTCATTGAATGTACAATTAATTTTCCTAAACAATTTTAAAGTTATTCAAAAATAATATTTATAATTTCTAGAAGGTAAAGTATAATTATGTTCCATTTTATAAAGTTTTATAGATTCTATCATAATAACTTCATGGGATGGAGGCCAACATGCTTTCTAGATGAACTTTATAAAATCTACCAGATGAAGATACTCTAGTTTTCAAGTTGATTAAAATTAATTCAATTATATAGAATCCAAAAGTATTATAATTTTTCTTTATCAAATAAAAAATTGGAAAAAGCATGTCAAGAATAATCCCGAGTAATCTGGTGACCCCAAAATCGAGTCAGTCCCAGCATAGCCTAAAGGGCATTCCTGATCCCCATAGGTTGGAAACTAGCACATTGAATCATACAAAATGGGGGTGGGAAGGATTTTTTCAAAAAAAATGTGGAATTAAAAGAAATAACACATTATGCATACAAAATAAGCTCCTATGGGAGTAGTGTACCAGAAGTTTAATAGGCATAACAACCCAAAGTACTTTAATAAAGTACCAGAAAAATATGGAAAATAGAAAAAGTCTTAATTCAGATGCTACTCACCAAGTCCATGGATCAATAGCTAGAACCACCTCCAATTTTTGTTTTACCTCTACTCAAACCTATAAGGAGATAATCTACAGACACCCGAAGGCACATGTAGGGTGTGAGTGAAAAATCCTAGTAGGGTCTCACCAAGGATTCCATAATAGATGCCAATATAAAATTAATTAAAGAGAGCATTCAATTTAAAACTAACAAGTTTGGTATTTTAAACACATAATTAAAACAATTAATTCTTTACATTTAAAATTTTAGAGATAATTTTAAAAAAATCTTTACATTTAAATTTATGGAATATTTATAAAATAATGGTGATTTTCGCCAATGGATTAAATAAACACTTTTACATAAAATAATTTATATAAATCACAAGGCATGTAAGAAGTTTACAACAATGGAATATATTCATTTGATATAGAAACAAGTTAGAAACATGGTCATATTCCTAATAAGGTACGATAGTTCCAAGATAAGGGACTCCACACACTCAAGGTGACATGACAATATGTACAAAGATCACTTTGATCTCAAATCAAATATGAGTCATCACTATCTCCTTGGAGATGTAACGTAAAACATTTATGTTTTGGAATATTTTAAATCATATAGTGTTGTATAATAACTCACTAACTACCTATGTCTTGAATGTAGTCGACTAAAAAATCAACGATGAGAAATTTATTATAAGAATGCTTAAAAAAAAATTAATCTCATTATCTATTTCAAATATGCCAATTTTTCATTTAAAAACCTAATTGACTTTTTAATAAAAAACATTCATTTTACAATATAAAACCACAAGGTTTATATAAAAATCATTTTCAATCCATTTTCAAAATATAATATGTTGAAATCAATTCACAATTCAATATCTCAATTCACTTTAACAATTAAATTCAAAAATTTATTTTTCACAAAATTCCATCAATTTCACAATAAACCCCTAATCCAATGGTATTTGGGATTTTCAAAATTTTCCATCAAATCCATTTTCACAATTAAAATCAATAATTTAATTGAAGAAATTTCCATAAACATACCCCAATTCAATAAAATTGAGGGTTTTCCCAATTTCATGCCAAATCTAATTTCCAAAACACCAATTCAATGGAATATGGGTTCTTAATATAAAAAATTGAAATCAATTTCATTTAAATAAATAAATTCCATTTAATTAAAAAAAAATACATTAAATAAATAAATTTAGGGATAACATAAATTATGCATCATAACATAACCACATACTTCAGGATCAGTAGATCTTGAACCACCAAACCATAGTCAGGATTCATCAACAAAAAATGATGATCACACTATCCAAGTAATTAGTATCAAACCAAGTTTTAAATTTAAAAAAAGGACATTAATTCCAAAATTCCATATGATTATGCAAAAAACCCTAGGCAGTAAGAGAGATATAGCGATAGAATGAGATTGAGAAGAGGAAACCTTCCGGGTGAAGATTGAACAAAGTTACTCAAGCTTTATTCCACTTATGGGAGGGGTACAAGGGGAAAAACACTTCTTTGGAGCTCCAATAAAGGGTAAATTAGATTATGGGTCATTCCATTCCATAAAGGATCTAAAAGGGGGGGGGGTTGGGAATTTTTTAATCAAATTTTAGATTAATTAAAAATTCAAATCCATAGTTAGTTGGGAAGATCCGCACGGTTAGACCAAACCATGAAGCCTGATCATGCACCTGTTTTAAATGGGACACATGGTTTCTTCTAATAGAATTCATGTTCTGATAAACTATTCACCAAAAATTAAAAACCCCACTAACAAGTTGTTTTCCACCATAGGAACCGTCTTTCCCCATAAATACTATAAAGAATATTCCATTCCTAAAAGTTGAGCCCACTGCTCTCTCATCAGCGCCTCCCTCTCCTACGTCTCATGAGAATCAAAATTGTGCTTCTATAACACTCAACACAATGTTATTTTCCTCCAAATATGTACCATGGTTTTATATTCAACTATCCTAATTGGTTGTTTAGCCATGAATAAATCAAGTTCATCCTCAATATCACTCCTGATCAAAACATGAGATGGACCAGAAAGAAAATTATGAAGATGAGATACATGAAATAAATTATGTATTGACATCAACTATGGTGGAAGTGTTAAATTGTAAGAAACATTCCACATATACTCAACAACCTCAAAAGGTCCCACAAAATAAGGACCGCAATTCCCTTTCCTCCCAATCTATCGATGACCAAATCAGTGTGAATCTTTCAAGAACACATAGACACCAACTGATGATTTCAATGGTCTATAATGATGATCATCATAAGGATTATTTAAGATATGTTCTATCAACATCCTCTAATGAATCAACTAAATCTATTCTATCGTCTCTTAAACCAAACTCGGTTCTATCAAGAAAATTTCACCAATCTTCAACCAACACAAAAGAGATATACAAGGCCAGACATACTAGGCCTCAAATGGAGCCATTCCGATCTTGGATTGGTAATTGTTGTTATAAGAAAACTCAACCAGCCCCATTTGATCATCCCAATACCCACTATAGTCGAAAACATAAGTGTAGATCATATCTTCAATAATATGTATAACTCTTTCTATATGGCTCTTCAATTTTGTATGGTATGTCATGATCAAATGGACATGATATCCTAGTGCCTCATGAACTGCACTCCAAAAGTGAGAAACAAACAAAGGATCCCTATTAGAGACTATAGTGGAAGGAAATCTCTGATAACAAAATACCTCTTTCACATATATATTTCCCAACTCCTCAAATTTGGTTGTATCATGAATGTGTAAAATTTGAGGCGATTTAGTCCGATGATCGATCACAACCCATATAGCATTATTCTTTATTTGGGTATGTGGAAACCCAAGAACAAAGTCTATAGAGATCTCATCCCACTTCTATATTGGGAATGGAAGTGGATGAATCAAACCTGAAGGTTTCTGGTGCTTGACCTTAACATACTCTCATGTATAACAATGAGAAAAAAAATCATCAATGCAATATCTCATACCTAGACACCATAATTTCCACCGCATGTCATAGAACATATTCTTGGTTCCTAGGTGCAATTCCCACTGGGAACTATGGAAATCACCCATCACATATTTATGTACCAAAGACGTTACCCCAAAATTATTCTAAAAGTAAATAATTCCCTCTGTGGAGAATAACCATTAAGGCATAGTCTCCCTACCATGAAGATATAATCTAATTCTATGGAACTCATCATCAAGATTATATTCATGAAGAATAAATTTGGGAAGAGTGTATTTCAACTAAACAATGGACAAGGAAACCTAGGCCTCTAATTCCCAGACTCCAATATGAAAATGTTCAAAGAGATCCATCAAGTCCCGTTATTTTTATAATTCTTTCACTACATGGATCAGAAGTCTCTTACCCAAAGCATCCTCAACGACATTTCATTTCCCTAGCTTATAGGCGATGTCAAAATCTAAATACTACAAGTATTCCACCCAAGTCCTCTAGAGTAGATTCACATCTTTTTTATAGAAGATATAAATTAAGCTCATCTGGTCAGAAAATAGGTTAAACCTTTCTCCATAAAGGTAGTACCACCAACTCTTAAGTGCATGAATCCTAGCTAGAAGTTAAAGGTTGTGTTTAGGATAGTTCTTCTCATTCTACCTAACCTGATGATATCCATAAGCAACAACATGATTACCCTGGATAAGATCAATACCAATCCTAAACCTGATGAATCACAAAAGACCGTATAGCCCTTTTAAGCCTCTGGAAGAGTAAACACCGATGTAGTGGTCAAAAGATGTTTCTTCTCAACAAATTATTTCTGAAATTTCTCATCCCAATAAAAATTTACTCCCGTCTGATTTAGTGAAATCACCAGAGATAACAACATAGAAAGTTCTTAAAAAACAAGCGATAATATCCATCCAAACCCAAGAATATCATAATTTTGAAGACATTTTATGGTTGTTCCTATGTCATAAAAGAATTCACCTTTTTATGATTAACTAAAATTCCATGTTCTGACACCATGTGTCCAAATAATTTCATTTCTTGGATCCAGAAATCACATTTATAAATTATAGAATGAAGTTAGTAATTTCTCAAAAAATATAGAAATGTTTAAAGATGACGCACATGGTCCTTCATGAAATATATTACACAATGATGTCATCAAAAAATACTATCATTAAAGTATAAAGATACTCATGGAAAATAATGTTCACTAAATCCATGAAAATTGTGGGAACATTTTTTTAAGAAGGGCATAACAAGGTACTCATAGTGGCCATACATTCTCCAAAAGGCGGTTTTTTGAATGTTAGATTCTTTTATTCTAAAATGATAATAACATGATCGAAGGTCAATATTTGAGAACCAATTTTCCCCTTTCAACTGATCAAACAAATCATCAATCCATGGAAATATAGGCTCGTTCTTTATCATCACCCAATTGAGTTTCCAGTAATCAACACATAGGCGAGGTTGACCATTAGATTTCTTAGTGAAGAGAAGTGACACCACCCAAGATAAATATCTTGGATGTATAAATCCTTTCTTAATAAGTGTGTCCAATTGGGAATTCAGATATTTCATTTTTTTCTGGTTCCATATGGTAAGCGTGAATAGAAACTAGTTGAGTACCAAGCATTTAGTCAATGAAAAAATTCTACCTCCCTTACTGGTGGAAAACCAGAGATTTCGGAAGGAACCATGCCAGGAAACTCAATAAAAATTGTATGGATATCACCACTCAAAGATTCTCACTCTAGATTGAAAGAAAACACAAATATCACTTTCCAAAACTCTAGATAGGAAGGTTGATATCTGATTGACCTTGGTTCCCATCCTCCTTGGATGATTTAGAAAAAACCCATCAGGAACTATAAAGGAGACCCCTCAAAGATCACAATCAATACAACCTTTATTATCAATGAGTTGATCAATCCTTAAAATGATGTTAACTATTTTCATTTAAAGAACCAAAGAAACTCAAATAATTTCGACATTGGATAGAGAGAAGACACAAGTGGGACTATGGATAATATGCTCTCTCTTTGTATGAAGGCATGTAGTAATATCCATTTTCCAAGATAAAAGATTAGTAGTATGATTAATCACTTTAACAACACAAGTGTAAATAAATGAATGAGATGAACCAGTAACAAATAATTTAGTCACTAATGATGATTCTTTAGAGAAGGATCCTATCATAGTTGCTGGACCTATATCCACTTCTTTTAGAGACTCTTCCTCTACATGAAAAAGATTCTTTCAGGATGTCTGTGGATAGAATCCTTTTAAACATAAATCATTTTATTTTATCCCTTTTTTAGGAGGTTTTTATGATCTCATGAAACTACATGGAGTAGAATATATATGGTGGAATCTCTACTAGTGACCTGAGCATTCACAAGAACCATAAACCTTGGGTGCCTCAATGAAAACCAACTTTTAATTTCATGGCTAGGAACGTTGGTAATAAATAAATGTGCCTCTTCAAGGTACTGAATGAGGTATAAAATTATCGTATTTTCGAGAACCACCACAAGAATCACCACACATACTATTTACCTTAAAGTAATGCACACTTCCATTGGAAGTGAAGGAAATTATGAATAATCCTGACTTTCTAGCCAGGTCCATATTGACAATCGGTGGTCTATCCATTACATCAGCATAAGAAAGAAACATTAGCAAGATAACCTTTGAATGAATATCCTATCGAAGTACCAAATCGAACCATCGATCCATCATCTTATCATTTGATTCTATCTAAGGGGAAATATGTAGGATCTCATGAAAATGTTTTGCATAATATTCCATGGTCTTTTCAGCCTGATCATGTTTGAAAAAATCCATAGCCTTGGGCAACAACATCATCTCGGTATAGAACTTTTTGTGAAAAGATCCTTAAAGTATTTCCACTCTAATCCCTTATTTTTCTTCATCATCACCATCATGTACCACCATCTCCTTCTTGGTCCTTCCAATATGAAGGTGGAATACTTTACATTGATTTTATTGGGTGAGTCCAAGAACCCAAAAAACGCTCCATTATTCTTATCTACTCCTCAACCTCTTCAGGATCATTTGAACCTTTCAATGGTTCTACCTTATAGTGAAGGGACTATTGAGAACAAAACTTGAGAATTTACCTCAAAGGTTCTACAGTTGGAGACTAAACATGGTCTGGAGGTGGTTCATGTCGCAGAGCATGGATAGTATGCACAATCACCTCAATCAGATCCGGGAACACTAGAGGATTCGATCAAAAAGGATCAGTGGTTCCTTCCTCCTGAATCTGATTCACATAACTTCTTGGAGGCATGATGATACACAACATCAATAGACAACAAGAAAGACATTATATTACACTCAAACTGAGCGACAAGGGAAATTAATCCCAATATATTAAAAAAAGATATTTGGATTTCAATCTATACAAATCAAATATAGGGAAAATACAATAAATAATAATTAATATGTATTTCCCTAACCACCCCTAGAGACTTAAGTTTCATTACATTGAGAGGTGTATATGAAATCGATCATAACTACCTCCTATATACTGACAATATTAGACAATTCATACTGACTTCAAGAAAAAAATCTCAACCTAGAGCTCTAATACTACTTTGCAATGAGCTAGATCGGGAGCTTTGGTATCCTGATAATCAAGCTAGTCCTGATATAGCCTAAATGATGATCCTAATCCTCATAAGTTGGCGATTAGTAGCTGGTATCATACAAAATGAGAGTGAGAATTATTTTTCCAAAAAATTAGATAATTAAAAGTAACACGACAACATGCATACAAAAGAATATCTACTGGGAGTAGTATACTAGAAGTCAAATAGGAATAAAAACCCAAAGCACTACAACAAAGTAACATAAAAATAGGGAAAACAGTCCAAGTTCCAATTCATACACAACTCACCAAGTCCATGGATCACCAGCGGGAACCACCTTCAAGTGGGGCTTTATCCTTTCTTTAACATAGAAGGAGATAATATATTACGACCCAAAGGAACAGGTAGGATGTGAGTTAAAATACCAGTATGGTCTCACCAAGGATTCCATAATAGATTCCAATTTGAAATTTACCATTGAGAGATTTCAATTTAAAACAAACAGGTATATAATTTAAAAATCACAGTTAAAATAATTTAGGATTTAAATTTCAAATGATGGAAATACTTTTAAAGAAAAGCTTCAAATTTCAATAGATGGATATTTTTAAAACAATGGTTCTTTTCAGAAATTGTTTAAATAAAAACTTTTATATAAAAAAATTTATATAAATTATAAGGGTTGAAAAACATTTTACAACAATGGAATATATTCATTTGAAATAAAAACAAGTGAGAAAAAATTTCATATGCCTAAGAAGGTATGATAATTCCAGGCTATGGGGATCCACACACTCAAGGTGACACAACAATATGTACATAAGTTCCTTTGAGATTAGGTCAAATATGACTCATCACCATCTCCAAAGGGATGTGACATACTACATTTAATTGTTGAACCATTGTAAATCAAAGAGTGGTGTTCAATAACACACCAACTCTATAAGGATTCCATGTGCTCTCCTCTAAAATCAATGAATGGAATTTTATTTTAAGAATACTTAAAATAAAAATAATCCCATTATCTATTTCAAATATACAAATTTTCTATTTAAAAACCAAAAATGGTTTTTAATAAAAATGAATTTTATGAGATAAAACCCTAGTTTTTCTATCAAACCCATTTTCACTACATAAGAATTTGAAATCAATTCACAAATTGATTTCTTAATTCACTTTCAAAATTAAATCCAACCATTTAATTTTAATAAAATTATATTAATTTCATACTAAACCTCCAGTCCAATGGAATTGGGGGTTTTCAAAATTTTCCATCAAATCTATTTCCAAAATTAAATTCAACAATTTAATTGAGCTGATTTATATAAACACACTATAATTAAATGGAATTGGGTGTTTTCCCAATTTCATGCCAAAAACAATTTCCAAAAAACCCAATTCAATGGAATTGGGTTTTTAATCAAAAAAATTAATGAAATTTCATTTAAATCAATAAATTTTATTTAATTATAACAATATAAAGTAAAAAAATAAAATTAGGTTTAACATAAATTATACATCGTAACAAAACCACCTAATTCAGGATCAATGGATCTCGAATCACATAACTAAAGTTGGAAATCATTAAAAAAGAAATTTGATCATGGAATATGGGTTACAAGGATCAAACAAAGGTTTATAATCCAAAACATGGGTTATTAGATCCATAGTTAAACATAAGGATCCATAGAATCATATGGAGGAAGAGATCAATAGGTGGAGAACGAGAACAAGAAGAGGAAACCCACAGGGTGAAGATTGAACAATGTTCCTCAAGCTTCGATCTACTTATAGGAGGAGTCATAGGGGGCCAAAAATATTCTTTGGATCTACATGGAAGGGTTAATTCGATTATGGGTCATTCTGATACACCGGGGACCTAAAAGGGGAGTTTATGAATTTTTAATCAAAATTCAGATTAATTAAAAAATCATAGGTATGATTAGCTGGGAAGATCTATATGGTTAGACCAAATCATGCCGCCAAGACATGAACCTATTTTAAATGGGCCACATGGTTTCTCCTAATAGGGTGTATGATCTAATAAACCATTCTCCTACCATAAAAATACCACTACCTGGGTTTTTCTTGTTTGGATTGAGTGGATGCACAGTTTGGGAATACTGGGTGCTAACCTTGAACTTTCCCATCATTTTAAAAACTTTCAAAATTTTGACCGTTATACCCCCGAATAAAACCTAAAAGATCAGGAATAAAAATATGGTTTTAGAAATATCTAAAAATAGTAACAGTATGTTGCAAAGTTGTAGTGTAGAACTTTCCAATTAAAGGAAGAGTTTGTTTGAGGCTGTTGTAACCAACTCTGATATACACGAAATAAGACCATTGGATAGGTTTCTATAAATAGAGCTTCAGGATCAAGATGAGGAAGATTTTTTATTTTTTAATTTTATGTACAGTTTTTCCAACTTAAGAGAACTAAATCTACCATTAATAGTTTATAATATCTTATTATGAGTAAACGATTCATTATAACCTTTAGTGATTTTTTATTTAAGGCATCTGGTTGTGAGGAATCTTATAAATTTCTTAAGTTTCATTTATTTTTGTAATTGTTTTGTCTGATATGGTTTCATTGAAGGATTCCAAGGTTTAGGAAGGCAAGGATTATAATCATGATGATTGAGGGTTCTCGGGGATATGGAAATAGAATTTATTTTAACATTTGTATCGATGGATTCCTTGTTTAAGGAAGCTAGAACATTATGGTTTGGTGAAAAATGTGGATACCTAAAGACAAGGTTACTAAATTACTTAACACTTAAGGTTAAAGTGTACATATTATTCTAAATGTTTTTGTAACATTTATTAAATAAATTTTATAATATTTTTTATTACTTTTTTAAAAGTTTTTCCCCTATGAATGATTTGGAAAGTTTATATTAACTAATTATATGACTTTCTAAACGTAAAATCAGACAGAATCTTCATTTAAAAAACCTACTTAAGGTGGTTAAAGAAAACTCTACCTTTTATAATATAAACTAAAATTCACCCACCACTTTTCGTAAACTACTTACTCTTTTGATATTAAATTTTTTATCAGAGTTGGTTCTCCAACTATACTTTTAATTTCAAAAACATAATTTAGTGATGTTTTTTTATTAGTGAAATTTTAAAATATCTATAATTTATTTACCAATGTTTCTCAAAAAATAAATAAATTATTCTTTAATAATTTAGTGATTTTTATCAACATTTCTAATTAGAGACCCCTAATTTTCCAACATTATTGAGAAACATTAGTAAATATCACTTTATTAAACAATGTATTTAAAAAACATTAATAAATGTTATTTTTTTAAATAAATATTTTTGTGATGATGTTTTTAAAAAGCACCAGTAATTGTTTTTTAAATAAATATTTTTTTAACCTTGGTTTTTTTTAATAATAATTTTTTGAATGTTTCACCCCATGCCACAAGAGACCCCTACACCTACCTTGTAGGTCCCATAAGCCCTACACAACCTCGACACTTTCCATGCAGGTCCTCCCTTTCCACCTAATGTAGGTCTTCATGTTCATTCCTAGACACACGCACGCCCGGTCAAGAATGATAGGCAAAAATTGGCTTCAAACAAGATTTGAAGACCACACCTCCTACATCTCAGGTAAAGCCCAGACCAACTCAACAAAAGACAATTTTTATTATATTTTTGTATTATTATATATCTATATATATTGATTTCAGTATCAAAAATTTTAATATTATATATATATATATATATGTGTGTGTGTTTATATTCTAAGATATATGTTTATATTTGATATTGGATATTTTTTTGTTTATATATATTTATAAATTTATATATTTTATATTATATATATGTTTATAACATATATATATATCTATGTGTTTATATTATATATATATATATATATGTTTATATATATATATATGTTTGTATATTTCTGTGTGTATAAATATATATGTGTATGTATATATATATGTAATTATAAATATATATATATATATACACATATAAAATTATCCAAATTTTAAAACACTGGTGAAAATGTAACTAACATAGCCACGTTTTCTTAAAAGCATGACTAAATTTAAAATATATGTGTGGTTTTATAAATAAATATATATATGTATATATTTATATATTTTTGTGTATTAGTATTTATATAAATATATAAATATATAAATATATATATGTTTATATATATATGTGTCCATATTTATATATATTAATGTATATATATATATATATCTATATATATATTTACATCAATGTGGGGTAATGAAATATATTAATATATATACTTTTAGCGATGTTTCCTAAAAAACATGGCCAAATTAGCGGCATTTCCTTACTAACGTGGCTAAATTAATGACGTCTCCTAAAAACATCACTAAATTTTTGATGTTTCCTAAAAACATGTCTAAATTATCGATATTTCCTACAAAATTTCCTAATTTAGAGATGTTTTTCAGGAAATTTGGTTAATTTAGCGACTTTTTTCAGAAAATATGTCTAATTTAGTGACATTTTCAGTAAACAATGCTAAATTAGAAACATATTCATGAAATATGAAAAAATTAGTGATGTTTTCTGAAAAATGTGACAATATTTAAAAGTAGTGACATTTTTAAAAAACATCGCTAATAAAATGTCAATAAATTTCAGCTTTTTGAAGTGTTTTTAGTTTACTTTTATTAAAAAAGGCTATATTCTATATCAAATAAGTTTTTTGTTTGTTATAAATTGTTACACTAATATGTATTATAGAAAATAATATATATATTTATTTTTAAATAAAGAAGATTTAAATGTTGGCACATTATAATGTTTGATTCCAAGTAGAACCAAAATCAATGATGTTGATAATTATTAATATTAGTGGGATCACATGAAGATATTCATTATAAATACTAGAGTATGCAACATTATTATGGAGACAAGAGATTATAATATTCTTGACAAGGAAATTACTAATTGTTCTAAAGATGAAATAAGTATCAATAAAATAACAAGTTTTAAAAACTTTTTTTATGTTCCATGATATGAAATATCTACAACCATATTTTTTTTGTGAATCTAAAAATAGTATTTGGAAGAAAATATAAGTTAACCCCTTTTAGAATACCAAGGTTATTGAAACTCGATGAGCTTTGTTGAGAGATTATTATAGAGCATTTGACTATTTACCTAGAGAATCAGCTGTAAAAATTCATCAATGATTTATGAAAATCATGAAGAGTTTCGAATCTTTAGGTGATAAAGATTTGATCAATGAAAATTAGGATCAGAAAATTATTTATATTTTTTCTAATGAGTTGGAATATAATAGGAAAACTCATTATGAAACAAATAAAAATAAAAAATTGTTCTTAGATGTTCTAATTGGAACTCAAATTTATTATGAGGGTAGACTAAAAAGGGATTGTGATAAGGAGAATAAGAAAAGTAAAGTAGCATTTTCTTTCACATCTACAATAGTTAAAATAGTCAGATCAATTGAGAGAAAATATAAATATTCAAATAAGAAGAAAGTAAAAGTTGAGAAAGAAAGTAGTTCTTCTAAAAAAATTGAAAATGAACATGAAAATCTTGTTATGATTTTGAAAATGATTTCAGGTAAAAAATATTTTAAATCAGAATACAAGAGAATTTATAAATATAGAAATGATAAGAAATATTTTTCTGAAATTATTTTCTATTAATGGACAATTCTAGGTTAAATTCAGATATATTGTCCTATATTAAATAATAAGAAAAATAAATATAATAATTCCAAGAAATTATATAAGTAAAAATTAAATAATAGCTTGAAATCTTATGAAACTTAGAGTGTAAGTGGAGGAGATAGTTATTTTGATAATTCTTCAGATAATATTAATGACACTCATAAATTTATGGGTTTCAATATAGATATTTTGATGAAAAAACAATGCTATATGGAAAATGTACCTAATGAATCCATTTCCAATTTATCATTAAATTCAAATTATCCATATTCTGATGATGAAAGTTATTATACTTCCTTTGAAAATTAAAAATATAGTTCATCTAAATAATATTATTCTTTACCTAGTTAAGAAGTAGTTTCTAGGTTTTCTACTTTTTTAGAAAATGAAAATAACGATGATTCAAAAAAATGTGAAAATTTTAATACAAATATTTCTAAAGAAAACTCTAGAGTTACAAAACATTCCATAGAGATGAATAATATCACTAAATAATAAGACAATAAATCTAGTTTTACTTCAACAATTGAGAGTAAAAATTTAGTTTTAAAAATAAATTCTTAAATTTTATTTTGGAAAAAGTTACTAAGAAATTTTAATTCTTGTAATGGGAATTTTATAATATGTATAGAAACATTAGACCACATAGAATTATCTATGAAATTTTCTATACAAACACAAAACCTTATTTTTAAAAATAAAAATTTTGTTCGTGAGAATGTAATTTTTTTTACAAAATCTCATAGTGGTGGACATTGAAAGAAAAAATTGTTCTTTGAATAGAGTTCAATCATTTGGTTTTAAAAAATCTTACTTTTCTAATGAATTGATAGATGGACTTCATAATAATGTTGGAGATATGTGTATTTCAAAAGATTTATTTTCTAATAATGCTAGGCCCAAGAAATCTTGGGTTCCCAAAATCTATATTTTCTATTTTTTATAATGTAAGAAAATTTACAAAAGAAGAAATATTTGGTACATACATAGTTTTTATTCTAATCATATAACAATAAATAAACAATTATTTCAAAAAATTATCATGATAAAGGCGAAAAATTCACTTTTGGTGATAATTCTCAAGGACAGATATATAGTGCAGGTAATATTTTTATTCTGGAAAAAAAATTATTGTCAAATGTTTTAATTTTTGTAAATCTTAAGATAAAAATATTTATAATAATTCAATTATGTGATTATGGTTTCTATGTTGAAATTTTGTAATGATAAATGTACAATTCAATGTTCAGAAAGAAAAATTAATTATTTACACTGATGGGCATGAAAATATATACATATTAAAATTTGAAGGCCTTAGAAGCAAAGATATACCTTTCCTTAGTAAAATAGAATATCATTCTTGGTTTTGGTATAAAATATTAGTATAAAATATTGTAATAAATTTAACCAAAATTTATAATAAAGGATTAGTTGGAGATCTACCAGAACATATGTTTAATTTTATTAATTTTTATGATCCTTGTCAAAATTGATTGCTATATATGTCAAGTTGTAAATTTATTAGTGATGTATCTAATTCAGATGATTTTTAGTTAGTGAATATGGATATAATTAGTCCAACAAAAACTAAAATTATAGGTGGAAAATGCTATGTATATGTATTATTTTATCACTACAGTAGATACATGTGGGTCTATTTTCAAAAAAATCATTCTATTTTAATAACTTTTAGCATGTGTCAAAAATGAGATAAAATATACCTATGCTTACTATTCATAGTGATCATGGTGGGGAAAATTCAAATTTTTTATTTTGAAACTTTTTTTAATAAAAAATGTATAATACATAAGTTTTCTACTCATAGAACAGCTCAGCAAAATAGTGAAGTTGAAATAATAAATAGAGTTCTTGTAGATATTACTAGAACCATTTTGAGTGAATAATCAATTGCTAAACATTTTTGGGTTGAAGTAGTTAGTACCACCATTTATATTAAAAATCGAGTTTTACTTAGACCTTTTATTAAAAAATATCCTTATCAGTTGTGGGAAGGAAGAGAAAAAACATTCTTACTATAGAGTTTTTCGATGAAAAGTGAATATTTTGAATAATAGAGAGAATTTACATAAATTTTCAACAAAATTTGATGAAGAAATTTTTCATAATTATTCTACAACATGTAATACATATTGGGTTTTAAACAAAAATACAAGTATTGTTGAGGAAACAATGAATGTGAAATTTGATTAAACATACCATTTTTTCTCAAACAACCTGAAACAATGTCCTTGGATGATTTTTCAAATGATATTTTTCAACAAATGTTGAATAATTATTCATGTGAGAGAACAATATAAGATACTATTTTTAAAGTTTTATCCCCAAAATATATTCAAATAGTTTTTAAAGAATTATTTTTTACAAACCCAAGGAACCCAAAAATACTTAGGAATCATCCTAGTGATAATATCGTTAGTGATATTAGAAAACTAATTTAAACTTGATGTTACTTAGGTAACTAAATTGTATATTTTTTATTTTTATTGAATTTAGAACCTAGGACTCTTGATGAGGCTTTAGGTGATGAAGACTATATAAAATCAATGTTGGATGAGATTAATGAATTTTAAAGGAATGATGTTTGGACTTTAGTTAAATTTCTTAAATATTCTCTTGTTATTGGTGTAAAATGGGGTTTCCATTATAAATGTGATGAAATTGGAATAATAATTCGAAATAAATATGGACTTGTTGTGAAGACTTATAATCAACAAGAATGAATAGAATATAAAGAAAATTATACTCTAGTATCTTGACTTAAATATGTTCATATACTTACAGCTTATGCAGTATTCTTCAATTAAACACTTTTTAAATTGGATGTGAAGTGTGGTTTTATTATATTATATGTTCCAAAATAAGTTTATGTATAAAAACCACATGATTTTTTTTTGGAAAAAATCAATGGATAATTTTTTAGACTTACTAATCCACTTTACCAAAATCCATTTTTTTTTATAATAATCCACTTTTTGGTTAAGTGAGAACCATACAAAAGATTCCAAAAACCATTCGCAAAAACCCAAATTAGAAAATAAAGATACAACATACTAAATTAGAAAATAAAAAATCAACTTTACTGTAGAAAAACCCAAAACCAACTACCACCAGTACCGCTTTCCAAAAAACAACAAAATTAAAATTTCAAATTTAAAGTCATTATTACCCATGATTCATGAATCTGCCTCAAGACACACACCCATCACGACTGCCACCATGTCCTATCCGATATGCACCATCTTCACATCATTGTCCAATCATAATCATCTTCACGTCAACACATCACTCATCACCTCCAGTCTTATAATTCCATTTCCATCACCAAAAACCAACATCACCCTAAGAAAACCTACATCGATGAACACCACCTCATTCAAACAACATCACCAACTCCAATACACTACCACCCCCATTTTCATTATTCAAAAACCCCACCATAAGGAAGAAAACCATCTAAAAAATCCATAATATGGACTTCTCACCACAGACAACCAACACCAAAAAATGAGACCATCAATGAAAATAAAAACCACCGTCGAGAAAGAAGACTAGAAAGGGAAAAATGAAACTAGAGAAACCCCCTGAAGAAATCCCGGAATGAAACCCTAGAGAAGGTCAAGGAAGAAACTCTAAAAGAAAAATCATTTTCTATAATCTGTATGTACCAAAACCATATGTACCCATCAATCCAAATCTAACCTAAAGAGGAGCTGTGGAACCCTAGGTCAGTGTGAGTTTGGGAGGATGAGGAAGAAAGACCGACTTCAGTAGTATCCAGACACCCAACGTCCACTGAACCACAATCCCATGTCTCATGGTTAACTCCATACTATCCCAAAACCGGAGAGGATTGAAGGAACTTGAGGCCAGAGTAGGTTAAGGTGATGAAGGGCGTCCAAATCACATACTTTGTATGGAAGAAAAAAGTGAATCATGGAGAAATAACACAACAGAAATAACTATAGGAGAGGAGAGACCAAGAGAAGAAGGGAGAATCCGAGAGTCGAGGGGAAGAGTAGAGAGAAAATGGATTAGTTGAGGAAGAATTCTGAAACCCAGGAGGAAAGAAGAAGATAATCATGGAGAGTTCTCTCTATAGAGAGAATGAAGAGTTCCCTATAATTAATGTTAATACTAATCCACTTTATAGATTTTGAAAATATCAAAGGCACTTTTATGATATATTAAACATATTTTGATTAATTTTTTTAGGGAACTGTGGATCTAACACTTTTTATTAAAAAAAATTTAATTATATCATTATTTTTTAAAATTTATGTTGATGACATTATATTTTTATCAACTCAAAAATAACCTAATTATTCCATTGTGGATATTATGAAATCTAATTTTAAAATGAGCAGGATAGGTGAAATAAAATGTTCCCATAGATTTTAAATTCCAAAAAAATAAGGAGGAAATTTTGTATCTCAACAAATTATATAATATTTCTTTATAAAATTTTTGGATTCGACATTGCTCATAGTATTATTACTCCAATAGAAACCCAAAAAATTATTGATCTTGACGAATCTATGAAACCAACTGATCAAAGTACTTTTATACAAAATATTTTTAGTTTACTATATCTCAAATATAGTCATCCATATATAATTTTTTATGTATGGTTAATGGAACTATGGATCTTGAAAAATATATTAATCTAGAAATGATTTAGAACACATTTTTTTATATGCTCATTCTTTGGATGTAAAATGGATAGAAAACGTACTTACCGTACTTTGATTTTGTAAGAGAATATTTAGTGTGTTTGTACTAGAAGAAACAACATTTAGTTGTAGTTTTCACAGCTGGAGATGAATATTTGGTAGCTAGAACTTACTATGCTTAGGTGTTGTGGATGTAACACACACTCACTGATTTTGGCATGAGTTTTAGTAAAATTATAATTTTACACAACAACAGAAGTGTCGTAGATTTAATTAAAAACTTATCAGATCACACATGATCTATGAAAATAGATATAAAAAACAATTTCATTTAGGATCACACACAAAAGTATATATAATTTTACAATTTTTTAGAATGAAATAACAACTTGTCTAATATTTTCACAAAAATGATAAATTCTAATAGATGTGAATATATTAAATATAATCTTGGAATGTTTAATATAATATGATCATTTAATCTACTTCTTGTTTTCTAGTCTCCTTAAATTAATGACCTCCTTAAAAAATCATGAGCACATTTTTCTTATGTTTTTGAAAGTAAAAGTTTAATAAAATAAATAAATAACAATTGCCAAAAAAAATTCTTACTAACATTCTTTAAATTTGTCTAAAAAATTTATTTAAGAAAATTTTATTAAAAATTTGATATTTTTTTTGAAATTTTTTATAAAAAATATCAAGGAAATTTTTATTTTGAATATATTCAAAAAAAAATTATTAAAAAATCAATGAAAAAATTATTTTGTTGATATTTTATATAAAAATAATTTTTGAAAACTTATAAAATAGATTATGTATTTTTGTTTTTTCCTAAAATCCAATAAATTTGCATTTTTGAATAAAATCTTGAAATAAAGTTTCTAAATTTATTCTATAATAGATAAATTATAATTCTTTTGTTTACTTATACATTGTTTTTTCAATTTTTTATTTTTTTTATAATTTAAAAAAATATTTTTTCATTGGACTTAATCTTTGACTGATGAAAACTATATCAAATGTTTGTAAAAACATCAATATATACAAATTTTTAATACTTATATATCATGGAAAATCAGGAACCATTTATTTCAATAAGGGTTTCAATCTAAGATTTTAATTTAAGTGAGATTAATTATCTCTCTCCTTAAAGCTATATATTTGATTCGTGGGCCATCTATTCATATTTACTACTTAGTTCGGTGAAAAGATATCATCTCTTTAATTCTGATTTGTGTGATATATTTTTTAGTTTATTAGATCATCAAATCAAACAATTAATTTTATATGACTTTTTCTAGGGACTTCTCCAAGAGAATTTCCATCAATGAAAGGTTGATAGAAAGAGCCTACTATGACAAATATAATTCTTTTCTATAATCTATTATAGTTATTCAAAGTTGGTAATATATATGTGTAGTAAAATTGGAGTTTTATTTACACTATCTTTAGTTATTGGGTTCTTTTTATACATCCCCTGACATCAGTAAAAAATATAGATAAAATTTGTAACCTTTTTGCTATTTAAAAAATAGTATAATTTGAACATTAAGAAAATTGTTGATATAGTCAAAATTCTATTGGAATGTGAGTCTATCCAAGTGAAATACATGTTTCAAAATAAAATTTGGATGTTTTGAAAAATAAAATGCGAAATACTCTATTTTTTTATCATACAAAAAATGAACAAAAGCCTCTTATATTTCACTAGATTCTTTAATAGTTTCTGTTTAGGATTAAAATTTTATTATTCACAAAAATGAAACATATGTACTTTGAAATAGAAATATTTGTGTGTTATGGATTTTTTTATAATATGATATAATTGAATCAGGTGAAATATATGTTCAGCTTAATTGAAGCAGTAAAATAAGGGTTGAATTAGTTTAAGATTCTACTATACATAATTTATATCAATAATATTTTGGTGAATTTTATGGAAATTGAAAAGATCAAGAATGCAGCTACTCTTATTATAGAAAAGATTTCCCTTACTTGTGAAGTAAAAATAAAAAATGAGATTGGTTTATGATCCCTCTTGGAAGAATATTATTGATAAACTAGACAAAGTTGTGTCTGAAGATGAAATTAAAAAACTCAAAGAAAAAGTTGATAAGTGAAAAGAAGTTGAAAAATATCATTTAATTCCAAGGAAAAAAGAAAAATAATTTTTTTGAGGAATCATTCAAATATTTTATAAAAAATAAAGAGGTAAATAAATATGGGGATCCATCTTTTGGGTTGGATAATTTAGAGATTTTTTATCTCAAAGAGAAAACCTATCAAATAATTTTAAAATAGGAAAATAAGAAGTGTCAATATTAAGAAGAAGAAAAAAAGAAAACATGGAAAGAGATTTCCTTAAAGGGGTTAACATAATACATTCAAAAGTTAAAATATTACTAACAATAATTCTTATTTTTCAAATCAATCAAAATAATCTTCATATGATCAAGCTGAAGGAAAATCAATTCATGTTTTCGTTGAACCAATACCAGTAGATCAAATAAAATGGAAGGGAGTTAAGGCCTAATATGTGAAAGATGAAATATATGAACTTGCTAACAAATAAAACAAATTAACTGGTGATTCCAGTCAAAAAAATAATTGAATTTTATTCAAGGAAATAGATATTTAATGAAAAGGTATAATGTATTGTAATAAATCAAAAATAATTTTGGATATTGAAGAAATGTCAGTTTCATACTCAACATCATTATCTATTAAATATTTAAAAGATGTTTCTCAGAGAAATCAAAAAGAATGATAATCAGAAAAAAAATATAACAAACAATATTTTAATGCACAAACATTGGGGAAACATGAATTTGATTATGATGTTGGCGATGATCTCTTTGAAGTTTCTAAAAACAAAATTAGGATAAAAAATATGAAGGTGGACCATCGAGGAAACCACAGCCTTCAGTGCTAAGTGCTTATTTAGTTTCTAAATATTCTAATATAAGAATGAGTTTAAGGCATATGGAAATGAAAATTAATTAATTCAATGAAGTAATCCATTAGTAAGATGGAATAATGGGAATTTTACCTAATATTTAAGACAGATGTAAATTTTTACAGGAAATAATTCATTTTTTAGAAAATTCTAGTTCATTGAAAAAACATACCAAGATTATCATTTAGAATAAGGTAGAATTCAAAAAACAAATCAAGGAAGATCTCAAACTGATTCGATAAAGTTGAATGAAATTATTTACTATAACAACAACACTAACACTGATATGAAATTTTATTATGAACAGATTCAATGTATTCTAACAGTAACAAAATTAGTAATAATGTTTACATAGAGAATGAATGTTGAAGTCTATGAGACTAGAACGACCATTTAAAACCATAAATTCCATACCATGAATAAATATTATGTGGTATCTATGATAAAAAATAAAATAAATTATTTATAAAATAATGTTTTGAATTTAAATATAATAGAAGCAGTGATAGAATAAATTTAGAATGATTGAGAGAATATTCAATATCTAGAATAATCTGTGTTAGATTTGAAAATGGATAGCAAAAAATTCCAAGTACATGAAGATGATGTTTGAAATTTAAATGCAGTCATAGTCAGGTCTAAGAAGTAACAACAAGATGAGAAGAAAATTAAGACGATCTTAAAAACCCTTTCTAGGAAAGATTTTTCTAGGAACTGTTTTATTTTTTGTAATAACAATTTTTTTTATGGATTCATATTTTGGATATATGGTTTTCCTAATTTTTTTTGAATTGATGTTTCTTATTTCATTGGTAAAATATCTTTAAAATATTTTATTTATAATTTTTTATATGTTTTTTCATATAAAATAAATTTCCCTAAATTTTCAGGTACACTTTCTACATCATATAAATCCTTCCTTTCTAAAATCACAAAGGGGAGAACAGTTTAGAAATTTTGATGAGAATGCTTAAAACATTTGAAGAAAGTTTTATATGGAAGATTATGAAATCTAAAACAAAAGGGGAGAAATAAATAAAGAGTATATAGGTTAAAGGGGAGATTATATGATATAAGGAGAGTAAGTATTTTATGTTTTAACTTTAAGTTTCTCTATAAAATATGTTTTTTGTTTTTTTCAAAAATGGGTATATTATTGAGTCAAAAGGATAACTTCCAATAAATTCTAACATTATTTCGAATATCAAAATACACTTCTTTAAAATTTTATATTTTACTAACTTTCACACTCGTCATGTTTTAAGTATTTTTGTAAAAATAATGTTTTACCATATGTAGATATTTCATTTCATTGGATATAGATCTATCATCATATGTACATTTTCTTTTTACAACCAATTCTAATGTTTTTTAAAATAAATATTTATACATTACATAAGAAAAAGTATAACTAATTTCCATAAAATTAAGTTTTTAGTAGTCTATCAGATGAACTTCATGAGATAGAGGCGGACATGCTTTCTGGATAAGCATTTATAAAATCTACCTTATGAAGAAACTCTATTTTTCTAGAAGAAATAAATTCATTATATTAGACAAAATAAAAAATCATTATAATTCTATTTTATTAATGAATCTATGAAATAGAGTATCTATTTATAATTTTCTAAGTGAAGGAATAGTTCATTTGATTCCATTGTAACAGACCCTAATATTTGTGGGATATGACCACTAGAGAGATTTTTATAAATAGAGCCACATGATCAAAAAGTGGACCTTTTTTTCTTTTGAAATTTCCCATAATATTTTTTCAACATAAGAGAACTGAAGATACTTTTATGATTTTGTAATATATTTTTATGATTTAATGACATATTATAACCTTTAGGGAGTTTTAACTTTAGGCATCTGACTACAGGGAATCTTATAAATGCCTTAATATTATTTTGTGTTTATAATTGTTATGTCTGATCAAGAGCAATTAAGGGCTTCCAAGGTTGATGGAGATAGATATTTTGAACTAGTTTGATCAAGTCCTTATAAGGTTTATAAATAAATACATGATAATATTATTGATTAAGGGTTCCAAGGTCTGGAGAAATATAAGTTCTTCTGATATTAGGATCCAGGGCTTTATTGTTTTTGTAATAGAAGCCTTTTCAGTTAGGTGAAAATAATGGATAACAAAATTTTGGGTTATTGACTTCTTTAACACATAATCTTAATGTGTAGATATTCTTATAAAAGTTTCAGCATGTTTTCTTATGTAATTATTATAAGGTTGATTATCACTTCTTTTTAAAAGTTAGTTTTCTAACAAGAATGACAATAAAATCTTATATTATTGATTATAAACTTTTCTAGACTCTCAATCAGAAAAAATATTAATACGATAAAAACACATTTGGAGGTTAATGATAATTTTAACTTTATTTTATAAACCAAAATCTCCCCTCTTATTGTAAACTTAATAATCTTTTGATCCTAAACTTTGTTATATGGCATGAGATGTGTCGGCTTTTCACTATAGACAATTCCCTCCAATGTAATAAGAATTTTTAAATTGAATTAAATGTGTAATTATGTGGTGTACAATTAATTTATCACCCTAAATTAAATGTTTAAGAGCCTAGGACATGTTATTTCAAGGGTTCCAAATTGATTTATCAGTCACCGATGGTTGGGGCCATTACCTTTGGTTGAGTTAGACTTGAAACCATCACCCCTATGAGTTTATACTTGTCTAAAATTGGAGTTGTTTTGATGCAATGGAATTCTGTGTGAGCCTTAGTCACCTCCAATAGGGGATGTAAGTTTATTTTTGATTATTGTTTTGTGTTGGCCTAGTAAGTACCTGAGGTATAACTTGGAGTTCTTAGGATCATTTACATGACCACGCGGTGAGTGATATTTCACCCTTGGATGTGTTTAGCTTAGGTGGTTATACTATGGGAAGAATATACATGGGATGGGAGACTGGGCTAACCTAGTGAGAAATAAAGTACTGATATGGGTGATTTTTCATCTCTCTAAGTGTTTCAAATGTGAGGTAAACCATGTAGTTTGTGAGGTCATGTTATCCTATGAAAATTTTTCAAGACGAAATATCCTCTAAGAATCAAGTGATGACCCAAGACTTAGTTGGAGAGAGATAATTTATGTTTTGGTTCTTTTGTTGTGTTTTGACCTTAGGATACCTCAGAGGGTTCCCCATTAGTATATAAACCATGATCAGTTTCTTATTGTTGTGTAGTGATGGTTGCAATTTTCACCTTAGAACTTGAACCTACGTGAAATCCTGAAGGGGATATGATTTTGATGATGGGAATGTGAATTTTTTAATCCCCTTTTATAAGATTATTTATATGTATGATTATTCCTGATGAAGTCTGATTTCCCAAGACCCCTAGGAATTATCCATTGGTCCTGCAATTTATGGGATTTCCCATGATACCCTTGAATCACCTGTATAGATAGATGTTACCCTTAGATGCCTAGTTTGTTTGTATTCTGATATCATGGTATATTGGCAGTGGATTCCTAGTCCAACTATAATGCAGTGGTATAGTTGATGTAGTAGGGGTTCCTAGATATAGGAACTTTGATTCAATATTAGAGAATTTGATAAGGTTTATACACGAATTATGTGGATTCCTATGATTATTCTAGTATTGTGATGAAATTGTGAATTCCTAGGGATCGTGGGATTCAAATGGTGATGCCAATAGACCATTATAAATTCATAGGAATCATAGGATTTTAATGGTGGTATGAGGTTCCTGGTGGTAATATATCCCCCAACATGGATATTGAAAATCCCAAGGATGACTATTAGATCCCCTTGATCGATGCCTTGGATACATCCATTGATTGAGTGGACACACCAATGATGGTTTGATTTAGGATCCATAAGATATTAGATTCCCAAAAAATTGGTTATGGGATCTTGGAGGGTATTCCATGAGATTACCTATCACACCCAAGAATTAGTTAGTCTGGATGGTTAAGATTTCATAGGGCCTCCCCTTAAAGGAATCATACATTTCCCTGGAATCGAGGATTCCTATGTATGAAAATGGAAACCAGCCATAAGTCTTAAGGATGAGGGATTCCTAGTGATTATATAAGATATATTACTAATCCATGGTGGTGTGATCATGGGATACCCAAATTGTGGATAAAGGTCCCTCAGAGGTAAAGGTAATTCTTAGAGACAATCTTTCACTAGACAAAGTAGGTATGGTTGATTATGGTAATTAACCAGAGGATTGACAATGGTTATTGTATTTGGACTAGGTTATATGTGTATGATATTATGAAAATGGTGATATTTTGTATGACATGGTCCCCACAACATTATCAGAGAAACCTTACATGGGGTAGAATATGGTATTATTCGTGGTTTCTTTATTAATATATTTTATAAAGTTTATTTTATTAACATTATTGAAATGGTCACCAAAATATATCGTTGTATATACCAGTTATTATCGGATCTTGTTGGTGGTTACCTAGTGATTTATTTACTTACACCCTGCTCGGGTCGCCATTGAACATGGGTACCCAAGCAACACTTTAAGGTTATAGGTAAAATAAAAGCACTTATCAAGGTTAGTATCAACACAAATTGTCATATTCAATAGATATTTCATGATATTCATAACTTGGGAGCCTTTACCTATGGAAATTTTATGCTCAAAATTGATAGACAAGCCAGAACAAAGAGGATATTTCAAATTAAATTTATAATTAATTTAACTGGATAAGAAAAAATAATACCAAGGTCTTGAGATATTTTTTTATGAATATGTTTATCATATAAAACATTTTTAGACTACCACTATTTCTATTGTAGGATATACGTATAGAATCCATCTAGTGTTGATCCACACATACTCCATTGATCAATGAAAGATGTTGATGGATAGTCAAGTGCTAGAATAATGCATTGTTCATCTTGAAGTGTCTCCCCTGATCAATTTTCTAATTCCATTGGGCTTGAAGAATCATTATTTTACTCCCATTATTTATAATATGGAGGAGGTAGGACAATCTATTGGGGTTGAGAGAAGAAAACATAGGGTGTTATGTGGTCTTGAGAGAGAGCTCTAGTTTTTTGTGCACAATGATTCTCTAATTCAATCAACCCCAACAAAATTGATATAATAGTTTATTTATAGATTCATGGGTGAGGTTTGAATATTATTTAATTGAACATAGGACCTTAACAATATATTAAACCCTTAAATGAACCCATATTCTATGTAAAATAATTTTATTATTGTCTTCTCGTACTGTCTGGTTAGTAGCGTAAGGATAATGTTATTTTACCATCTTGAAAAATGATATTTATCACTACAACACATATTAGTCTTCTTGTTATCATCAACATTTATCAAATACCCAAATAAATACTTAATTAAATGTTTATTAATACAATAAATACTAGATAAATAAATATTATATATCCATGTAATTAAATAATTACATTGTTAATAAATAAATAATTAATTTAACCAATTAATAAATCATGAATAAAATTAATCCTTGAACATTAGAATAATATTTATTTCAATAATTAAACTCAAATAGAATTTAATTGAGATAAATATAAACACTTTGTGCGTAACCATCTAGGATTATTTTTCATTTACATTAAGTGGGATTTCCTAAAATCCATGATTTCTATTTTGTAATCGGCTAAGGCACTGATGAGGATAAAGTTAATATCGTGACATCAAAAACCACATATGGCCATAAACTATAAAATATAATCCCTTTATCTTGAAATTTCATTAATCTAGTTCCATACTTGTTTCATCAATCGTAATGATTTATATGCCTTTCTTTTATTATCCAAAATGAACATGTATACATCATTATGGACTTGGAAATTATTTTGGAATATTTCATTCCAATCAAGGAGTTGAGATATTAAATTTCATTAATGGAATGAAAAAAATACTTCCTTGACTGATTGAATAGTAATATATCAATTATGAAGTACCTAATGTATCCAAAGTACCTTGAACATAGCATGTCATATGTTTCATTAATTCATCTATGTACACGAGTCACAATATTTATTAATAAAAATTTTGAAGTATAAGGTCCATTACACATGGTCACAAATATGAATATCTGATGACACAAAAACTAGTGGAATTACTATTGGTTGTCCTATCCTCATAATCTCCCATATTGGAGACTACCATGTGAGAAATTCATATGGTGAAGCCTCATCCTTTTATTAGAACTCACACGTAATAGTTGAAAAACTATTATCATCATTATAGTTCATCATTATAACCCTAATAAAAATATTTAAAAGATATATTCACAACATCTCAAGGTTTTCATTATAGTAGGGAACTGTAATGACCTTATTTTTTATATGAAATATACCATATGAAATTTTCACATTAAATTAATGTATAATAATGATCAATATGTGATAAGATATGTTTAATTTTAAATTTATCAAATATATTCAGTAATCCAGAGTACAAGATAGTTACTTTAAGGAAAAAAACATCAATAAAATCACATTTTTCCTAAGGAAATTTCTAACTACTTTTAACCTTTTAGATCTCACTTGAATATCATGTTTTTATTGAGACATGGGTTTTGATAAGCTACATACCACATTGTTTTATATGAAAAAGATACCCACTGAAACTTCACCTATTTGAGAAATATCCCTCAAGATATGATACTTTCAGATTTTTTTCTTCATCACCTGATGTTACATTTATTCCTTGGAAAAAGACACCACAACGGTATTATCACAAAAAACTATGATAGAGTCTTTACTGATAGGTACGAAATCCAAAACATTGATGAAATTTCATATCCATACTACTTCTTTAGCTACATCAGAAGCCGCAATATACTATGAATGCATTATAGATTCATCAACCAAAAAATTCTTTAAGCTATTCTAGATCATATATCTCTATTAAGAGTGAATATGTATCCTAATTGTGATTTCAAATCATCTTGATATTTTTGAAAATTGGAATCTATACATCCCCGAATGAATACTTCCTTATCGCCTCCATATGATACAAATATATCCTTATTTTTCCTTATATAATTAAGGATTTTTTTTTTGAAATCCATCTAATGATGTTATCCTATATCTACCTAATATTTTATTACTTCTCATAATTCATATAAAAACCTATCATGATATACATAAATGACATGCATGACATACCCAATTACTGATGCATATGGAATCATTTCCATTCTCTAACTATCCTCATTTGTCTAAGGACACATTTCCTATAAAGGTGAATATAATATGACATAGGAAACAATCCCCTCTAAGATTTTTCTATATTGAATATCCTAAGTGTAATGTAAATATATGTACCCTAAATTAGATCGAGCAGTCTCTTGGATCCATCGTGATGGACCATGATCCCTAGAATATATGTTGTTTCATCTAATTCCTTTGTAAAGAATCATGTGTTTTATCAGGCCATTGAGGACTTCAATACTAGTATTTTTTTCAAATAATGAATATTTCAATGAAATAATCTATTAGAAAAATGAAAAAAATCACATTAAAACTCATATAGACATAAGGCGCACATTCATTTTTTATGAATCCAAATTTTTTTTATGGATTCATCAAACTAAATATTCCATGAACTAGAATGTTGATTTAATATATAAATGGTTCTTTTAAATATTTAAACTTTTTTGGCATACATTGGATCCATAATCCCTTCGGGTTTTATTATATAGTCACATTCTTGAAGGTTAAAATTAATAAAGTTTTTTTTGACATACATCACACAAATATCATACTCATGGAAAGATACTATGGAAAGTATAATTTTAATGGATTTTAGCATAAAAAATAGTAAAATTTATTAATCGTAGTCTATTCCATGACATTATTTGAACTCTTTTGGAACCATTTGTGCCTTATAGGTACTGACTTGACCATTCATAAACAAATTATTTTGGAATAATAATTTTCAAACACCAGGATTTTCATTTAGTAGAGGATCTATCGAAACCCAGACTCAGTTTTAACACATGGAATCCATTTTAGAATTCAAGGCTTCTTTCCATTTTGCAGCTTCAATTTCACTTATTTATTCATTTTAGGTTATAAGATCATTATTATTATCTAATAATAATTCCTGATCCTCGGTGGCTAAAAAATATTATCATTCAAGATCTATAACCTATATCATAATCCAACATAATAATTTTTTCTCTGGAAAAGCCTATTCCATAGGGATTAGTGGAATATACTCCTATTCCAACTCTTGTATATCTTGATCCATGACTTCATTGAAGTATATATCACCCCCACTGTCAATTTTAGATATTTTATCCCTCTCAAGGTACATGGAATTTATTTCCACTATTACCATTTCATTGGATGATTTGTATAGGTAATATCCCCTTGTTTCCTTAAGGTTTCATATAAATATACATTATGTTCCCCAGGGTGTTAGTTTTTTTTATAAAGAGGCCTTAATAAATGTTTTTCATCACCACAAATGTAATTTTGACAACATGGGTTTCTTTACACTCCAAAATTGGTATGGTATACCGTCATCCACTTTATTTTGAACTTAGTTAAGTATGTACAATATTGTGTATAACGCATATCCTAAAAATGGAAGTGTAAGATTTTTATGACTCCTCATTGACCTCACTATATACAACAGGGTGTAGTTCCTCCTTTTACTTACTCCATTCTACTAGGGTGTGTGTGGAAGAGAGAGTTAAGATAAAATCCCATATATCCATAAATTTTCAATGAAGTATTTATTAAAATGTTATCCACCATAGTTTGAGTGGAGTTTATTGATCTTCTTACCAAGATGGTATTCAACCACTTGCATGAATTATTTTAATTGGTCAAAGGATTCTGAATTTTACCTCATTATGTATATATATCTATACCTACTAAAATAATTAGTAAAAGTTATTAATTTCAGGTGCCCACCCCTTTATTTAATACAGAATGGTCCACACACATCAATGTGTTCCAACTTTATAAGATTTGTGTCCCCTTATCATTTTCCCTTGAATGTAGTTTTAGTCGTTTAACCTTGTAATAATGCTTGAAAATACCAAGTGGTTTATTTTGAATGAATCTCCATAAAAATATCAATTCAACTTAGACAATAATTTTTCATTTACATTATCTATGTTGTGATTCCATAACTCGGTGTGGTATGATACATGTGAACTAGATTCATTTTCTATTGCTAACACTTGGTTCTAATAATATATCACAGAAAGATTATTATATAAATGTTCCCTTCCATAAAATATGGTTTCATTATAAAGGAATCAACTTTCAATTATGGACATGAAAATAAATACTTCTTCATCTAATTTAGATACAGATATAATGTTTTTGGAAATCCCAATCACATATTAAAAAATTTGGAGAACTAAGATCATTTCCATTGGAAATGTGAGTGTTAGTTTCCGAGAGTTAGTATGACCAGCTTTGCTCTATTTATAGCCCACAAATCCATAGAAAAACACAGAAATTTTCAAAATATACTATGATCTTATATTTTTATACAAACTTTAGTGCCACATGAATAATACAATACCCAATTCATAAATATTAAAAGTCTACGAATGATAAAAAAACATACCAGAAGCATCACATTACTTAATTACTATTTTTTTTTCTTCTAGTGGCCATTATTTCCACATTAGAAACAAACAAAATCCATATCTCTTTATTACCCTTTCATCTTCCTCTTCTTGGAATGGTGGTGCATAGAATCCTTCTACCTGGACTTAGTCTTGTGGCTATTTTCCTTGCTTGTACACTTCTTTACCATAATAATGGAATAAATTTAAAGCTTCATTTCTTTATCATTATGTTTAATTAAGGTAATGATATTTGGGAGTGACTTATCTATATCATTCTTGATGAGATTCATAGTAATGTTAAAGAAGCTCTAAGAGAGTGATGTGATAATGAGAACAATGAACAATTCATCATGTGGTTTAAACCTAAAAAAATTTGATGCTCAATGTAACAAACCATTTTTACTATGTGAGGTTTATATGGTGTGCCTTATCCTAGATTTCACATGAGTTCCTTGGGTATCTCGAACCATTCTTGACTTTCTATCTCTTGATAAATATCACGAAGATGAAATAGTATTGAATACGTAACCATGGTATCATTATATTTTTATAGATCAATTTTCATGGAAATAACATAAAACATTAGATATATAGTGCATCATCCAAGCTTTTCTCATATAAAAGTAATTTTGGTCAGATTAGAGTAAAATTAAAAGAGGGGGTAAATTAATATTCAAAAAATTAAAGGAAAAATCCTTGTTTAAGAACTCCTCTTTAAAATATTGATGAAAATAAAATAGTTTTTCAGATAAAATAATCAATGTTTAAAGTGAAAAAATATAAAATAAGAATAATAAAAACTAATAGAAATTTAAAATGATTAATCTATTGATTGATGGATTAAACAATTTGAATAAATGAAAAAAATGATGTGATTGATAAATATATTTTTTGAAAATAAACGAGACAACATATTTGGTAAGGAAGTTTGGAAATTTCTATAAAATATATCCTTTGTATTCTATTCTAATATTTTGAGGATTTAATGTATTATTTTCTTGGGTTTTATAGTATACATGATACAAAAACTACCACTTAATTTTTAGGATATAGTAAGAAACCATACATACAGTAGACAATAACTCTTTAAAGGGAAATCAGAAACCTCAAGAACTATAGTCTATTTTATTATTAATGGAATGATTAGAAAACCAATGTACATCACTTTAATAGTAGTGATAACTAGAAAATAATAAAGGGTTAGGATAAGGTGATTTATAGTAAGGAACCACTTTGTACATTAGTCTCAACTATTTCAAATAAAATGAAGAGCACTAGGAAAGAATGACAATATTAAAATGGAGTTAAAGGATACAAAAATATTGGCACATACTCTAGAAGATGATAGTATATTTAGAAAGAGGGATATTTGAGAGTCATTGAGTGATTGATCCCATTGGGGTTTGGAGATTTGATGAGAAAGTTACTTGATAAGGCATATAATATATCTATTTAAAGGCTACAATACCTTCATTAAACTTCCCAAATCAATTTGGGGTCTTTATGTATAATAATTAAAAGTTAATTGAACTTTTACTACCATAAATGTTGGCTATGTAATATCTATCATAACACCACCAAGAAGCTAGTATCCTCCATCAGGTATCCAACAGAGTTGTTGGAACTCCATCCACTTTGATGCTATAATTGACTTGCTAGTGAACCACCACCAGCTAGCTGGTGCACATCCACATGCTATCCCATGGAATTTGTTTCTCAAGTTTCCACCAGTTATCAACAATGACTATCCAGTGCTCCTATACTAGTTAGTCGGTGGGGTCCTGCAAGCCTAGATAAACGATCGCATGGTACCGGCTAGTTGGTGTTGTTTGCTGATAATAGATTTATGAAATGGATTTTCTACTTCATTCAACAAGCCTCCACGGTTATTTTAACCTTATTATAAGGATTCAAAAGACCCATTAAAAAATTTTCTATGAAACTTCAAAGGTTTATATCTATAATTCATCGTTCTGGCTACAAATCACTTAAAATAAAACATTAAACACATTAAGAGTGTTTGTGATCATTATAATCAAATACCAGTGACAAGGAAAACAATATCCCCCTTTTGATGATAAAAACCCAGCTGAATAAAATTTACATAAAAATGAATAAAATAAGATAAAGAGAAACAATTAATGTGATACTAATATTATCTCCCCATTTAAAAATTGAAGAAAATTTCTCCACCATTTTTTACAACATAACATTTTTATAAAACATAAAAATACTCACCTCTAACCATATGAGAGAAATTATAAAACACCCCCCATCAAAAAATTAACAATAAATATAAATTCTAAACTTTCACTGCATTTAATATTATAAAAATTGAGTTAGAAAAGTTATAGAATAAATAGATAAATTTATAAACTAAATTTATCAACCTTAATGATCACTTGAGAGAGATAAAAATAATTATTTTAAAAGAGTTATAAAAATTTTAAAATATGTGAAAGAGTTAATTTCAATAAAAAAATTGAAAATATAGTAAAAAGGTTAAATAAAAAAATTAGAAAGGGGTTTTTGAAAAAGATAAATAAATTTTTCAAAAAACAAAACAAAATTTCAATATTGGAAATTGATTTCTAAGATAATTTTATTGTTACTAAGATTATCTCCCACTAAAATAATACGTACATTTATATAAAGGGATAATAACCAATAAAAAGGAATAAAATAAAAATAATAAATCACATATAAAATAAATTTTTTGGAAACTTATTCCATTATTATGGTTTATTAAATATTTTATTAATAAACTATAGAAAATTCCATGGGAGTTTCAAAAAAGGTGTGTAATAAAGGCCCATCCATTGTTCATGGGATGGTGAAAGGGTTAAAAATCCAAATTAACTCCTTTTAGGATAAATATCTTGGATCATATATTCTATAACCAAATCCACTTTCTTGGTTTAGACATGAATGTTTTCTTGGAGTATCATACTCAAAAAAATTATCCAAAATTATGATTTTTTTTGCAAAAATTTTATTATTTGAAAACCATTTTTTAATTTATTTTTAAAAAAAATTAATATAACTTCATGATTTCCAAGTGATTAAGAGATAAAAATCATAGGCTAATCATACCCAACTCAACTTTCATTAATTAAAAGTGATCAAGAGGAAGGGGTTTAGTGAATATTCTTGTAGGTTGATGGTTGCAGTAAACAAAGTCAAGAATGATATAATATTTTTGAATGTGATCTCATATAAAATGGTATCTCATGTCAATGTTATTAATGAGAGAGTGATAGATAGGTTTTTTAGAGATACTGATCACACAAGTGTTATCACAGTTTATTGGTATGGAAGATTATGTTATCCCAAATTAAAAGAGAGTATTTTCATCAATTTTACTTGAGCACAAAAACTCCCAAAGGATATATAATCATCTACGGAAGAAGAAGAAGAAACATAGTTCTTATTCTTACTAATCCAAGATAAAATAGATCTTAATAGTAGATAGAAAGATCCACTAGTACTTTTCATATCTAGTTGGAATCCTCCAAAATTTTCATTATAAAAACATGAAAGTTCAAAATAGGTTTCCATCCGATAAAATAATTCAAATTTTTAGTACCTTTTAAATAATGAAAAATTATTTTAAGGGGTTTTAAATTCGATGAGTTTATAATGGATTGAAAATGAACACAAAGGAATGCACTGAACATGATTTCTTTCTTGGTCATATTAAGGTAAATTAGACTTCCAATCATACTTTTAAAAACATTGTTCTTGATTGATTGATTAGCTTCATCTAATGTTTTATTACATGTTATACTCATGGGTGTTCCAATTTCCATACCATAATCCATGGTGAACTTATTAAGAAGTTAATTAGTATAATAACTTTTATTTTGAATGGTTCCATAAAAAGTTATGGAAATTTTAATAACAAAGAATAATTTAATATCTCTAATAAAACTTATTTCAAACTCTTTATTAATTAAATCATAAAATTCATTTCAATGTGCTTCTTTAGTTGAGTAAAAAATAACAACATCAAAATAAATTTAAATGATTAATAAATAATTTGAAAAGGTTTTTAGAAAATGGTTGGTGTCATCTTTTCTTATTTTTAAATCATTTGATAAAAGGTATTTATTTGACCTCTCATATCTTGGAGTGGTTTCTTTCCACCTTAACTATTTTATGTTTTGATTATTAAAATATTCTTTAATTAAGAATTTCATTTTTTAATTATCATTATTTCGTTATTTTTTGGATTATTTTGAATTTTTTTGTTTAATTTATATTTTCATTAAATTTTTACCATTTTTTATTATTATTACTATTCTATATTATGTGTTTTAATTTTTTTGGTGAACATTTATTTTTATAAAGTCATTTTTTACCTTTATGAAAGTAGTTTAACTTTATTTTTACTTTTTCACAACTTTGAATTTAACCTTACTCAAATATCACTTTACCTTTATACAACATATTTAAATTAAATTATATATTTAAATAGTACCATTACACATGCATATAAGTTTTCTTATGCAACATTTGATTTTATGTGATTACCATTACACAACAATATTCGAACTTTACACAACATCTATAAATTGTTTCTTATCATTATAAAACTTTTTCTATACGCTTATACAATGCATTTTTACCCTTAAAAGAGCTATATAAAATGATTTTTAACCTTATATAGTGTGTTCCTAACATTTATATCACTATTATATTTACTTTTATGTCTTGTTTGAAAATTATAGTTTACCTTTACACTTTCATGAATCTTACCTTTATGTGGATTATGTATTTTATATATTACCCTTATACCACATGTGAAATATATTGGTTTCCATTATTTATTTATTATGTTCCCAATTATATCTTTATGAATGCATAAAAATTTACACTTATGTAGTTTTAAAAATCTAGAGTTTCCAATTTATTATATTTCTTGACGATCATGATGCTTTAAATTTTTGGACGTTTGTTCAAACTGTTTGAAGTGTTTTAATTTTTATATAAATTATTATTAATGATATATAACCTATGTGAGGTATTTTTACACCATTTTAAATATTTATTCATGAAGATTAATTTTATTTAATTTCCAAAAATATTTATAGATTGGAACTCAATAAAATTGAATTTATTAGTTTCATTTATTTTGTTTGCTTTTATTGTCTCTAAATTCATGTTTAAGCGAACGAAATTTATTCAAACTTGTTTTTTTAGTTTTTAATTTAGTATATTTAAATTTATATATTATCACATGTACAAATATGGAAAGATATTTGACCTTAAAATTTTTAATATGTTAGTTTCATTCGGTGTGTAATTTGTTTGTTATCTTTTTTATATTATTATAAAATTGTTTTTGAAATATTTAAATGAGAGTTTTGAAATTAGTTTTACTTTTTAAAATAGTAGTAATATCAAATTATGTATTATCGATTATCTTTTTTCATCTCCTAGATAATTTGAGAATATTTTTATTACTATTTGATTTTCCTAATGTTTTAATTGGATATACTGAGTTAATTTAAATTGTAGGGAATGATAAGTCTTGAAAAAATTATGTTCAGGATTCATCAGACTTTGAATTCAATGAATTAAATACAATAAAGTATTTTAAAACATTTTTTAAGAAATTGATTATTATAAATAGAGGTCTTGGGATGGATTATAAATCTAGAGAAATTTTCTCATCCAATCACCAACATGATCAATTTATCAATCTCTCTCAAAGATTCCTTCTTCTAAAATCTCTATTTTTCTCTCAATTCTAAAGTATGTTGTAAAATTTAATTTCATTATCACCCTTTATTTTATAAATCCATCATAGTTTTACTTCATATTCTTTAGAGATATTAGAGACTAAGCTAAAAATATCATTTCTTCCTCTTTACTTTATTTTTGGTTCTTACTATAATTAATGTAATAGATGATTTTTTTCTTTTAATTTTCCATTAAAAAGGATAGGTAATATTTCTTCCTGAGGTTTATAGATTTATTTTAAATGAGATAGTGTCTATTGTATCTAATTTCTTATTATAACCTAAAAAGAAAGGGATGGTTTTGGTATATTTTCTACCATTAAATCCAAGGAACCAAAACAATAAATCCTTAAGTGATTGATGTGATAGACATAGGAGTATATTAAGATATTATTTACAAACTTCCTTACCAATTATATTGTCTCATTTACTTTAAACACTTTCAATTATTTATTACCTATTAATTATATTATATACATTCTATTTTTCTTATTATTCCACTCTAATTATTATATTTAATTTTATTGGTGTGCTTTCACATTGATTCTTTTATTTTTTTAAAAAAAATATTTTTTAATCTTTTTAAAATGAGTTTTAAATATAGATTTCTTTTATTTAATTTCTTATAGGGAAATCACTCCTCTTGAAAATTTACCTATCTATAACATTTTTTTGGCATCAAAGGAGTTTTACATTAGTTTAATTTATTTGTTTTAAAATTATTCCAGAAAAAATCAAAATCATTAATTTATTTTTTTCAAATAAAGTTTATTTTTCAAAATAATTTTTTCAGGCACACATGGTGGCCCCGAAGAACAATTATTAGGTCATGGCCAATTTTTTATGATACTAACTATGCTCATTGGAAATCTAGAATAAATAAATTCTTATAATTATTGGATTTCATATTTATAAAATTATTATTAATGGTTATACTCTTACACTTAATAAAAAAGAAAAATGGACCCCTAATGATATTTCTACTTTCAAATTAGATATTAAATCTATGAATGTATTAAATTATATTTTACATGTTAATGAGTTTAATATAGTTTCTTAATGAAAAACTATACTTAATGTGTACAAATTATTAAATGTTATACATGAGGGAACATATAAAGTTAAAGATATAAGGCTTGACTTGTATAGGAATGATTTGGGAGTTTATCAATGAATCCTAACTATTATATCACTACTATGATTACTAAATTTAATAACACTTGTAATGGATGAAAATATCTTGGTGGATCTATTTATAAAGAAATTTTGTTCATGGAAATACTTTGGGTTTACCCAAAAATTTGATCTCTAAAATTCATCGCAATCCAAGAGGCTAAATATGTTAAAAACATGCCAGTGGAGGAACTCATTGGTTCTCTCATGACATAGGATATAATTATGAATAGAAAAGTTGAAAATATGGATAAGGTGGTCAAGGAAAATAAATGAAAAAATTATTTCAAATAAAAAAATTAGGACTTATTAGGGAGTGACTCTGAGATTACCACATTTAGGAGGATATCGAACAAGTAAAAGATAAATAAGAGATCCTCTCAACAATTCAAAAATAAAAATAAATAATACAAGGTAACATGTTTCAATTACAAAAAAAAAGGACAAATAAAACCTTAGTATCCCTTGAACAATAAATTTTTTAAAGAAAATAAGAAAGGTAAGAAAGATTTACGGGTATCAACTTAGAGAACAAGATAGATCATTATTTCTATATACTAATCAAATGATAAAAGTCCCAAGTGTCTCATGGCATAGGTCAAGGATGGAGATATGGTTAGTTATAAATTATCTCTTTCTCCTTCTCATTCCACTTATTATTATAATATTCCTTATACCTATTATATAACTTATGAATATCGTTTCATTGCTGAAAATGAACTTAAAAATGGTTTTGTGATCTTATTTCAAAATTCAAGGATCTTAAAAAACAAAACATGGTTGTTTCAGAAAAAGATAAACTTTTAAAAGAAAAAGTATTCCCTATTAAAATTAAAAGGTCAAATAAATAATTAAAATCCATTGTATCACATTAAAGATCTTAAAAAATCCACTTTATCATTGTTCCAAAGGGGAATAAAATTTAAAAAATATTTTACGTTCTTAAAAACCTATTAAAAATCGTTATGGTTTTCTTTTTTTAAAATGAATCTAGTTTTCCCAATCATTCAAAAAATATTACTTTTAGAAATGGAATTTAACAAAATAAATATTTTAATTATTTTAATAAATTTGGTCATCCAATTTAACAATACAATTGTAAAAATTCTATATATGTTAGACCAAAATGCATTCATTTTTTTTTCTCATATTTCAAATTTAAAACCCTTTTCCAAAAAAGTATGGATTCTAAAATATTTATTAGAAAACTTAAGTGGACCCAATATATGGGTAAAAAAAGCTATTGTTTCCCAATATTTATTACAAAAGGATAAAAACAAGAGAATATACATGGTGTATGGAGAGTGGGCCCACAAGGCAATGTGTGTTGATTCTTCAGAACAAAAAAATATCTATGATTTTGATGGAAAACATTTCAACACTAGAGAATATTAAAAATGAAAAATTATCAATATTTTTTTATTCTTTTATACAATTCTATTTTTATTAATGTTGTTTTATTTTTCAAAATTTATGAATCATATTTTACTAACTATAGTTCAATTATTTGATTATGGTTTTTAAATTACTTTTAAAAAATATTTTTTTAATGTTTTTAATTCTAAAGGAAAACCTTTATTTTTTCCACCCCATGTTCGAATTGTTTAGATTGTTGTATTAAAATCAACATAATGTCAAATTGTTAGTTGTTTAAGTGAAAAAGGTAATTATTATCGTGTTTTTCATCGGTTTATTATCTACTTTAATATTCATTATCTTTTAAATCTCAACCATAGCTGACTAGTGTGGGATTTACTAAAATTTTATCTTTAAGATAACTTAGTTTTTTAACCTTTCTAACATGGTAATAAAAAAGTCTTCCTTCAAAGATAAAAACCTTGTTTCCACTTATAAATCCCTATAACTAGTCCAAATATATCTTTCTATACAAACTCATGTTTCTATTATCGAAGGAAAAAATTACATCTTTGTAAGGAATCATTACTTTACTAGATTGACATTTTTTTTCTTATTATCTCATAAGAATGAGGCTTATAACATATTTATAGAAATTTAATGTAAATTAATTGATTAAAAATTCTACAATATCATTTAACATAGAAGACACCATGGTATAGAATTTGATAAGAAATCCTTTGATTATTTTTGTGCTTCACAAGGTTTTCATCACTCATTTTCATCTCCTAGAAAATATCATCAAAATTTGGTTTCCAAAAGACCAAATATGACCCTAAAAGAAATTTATAGGACTCTAGTTAATGAGTTTTCCCTTATTAAATAATTTTTTAATGAGTTGGTCACACCACTTTCTTTATCCTTAACACTTTCCCCATAAGACCCATTTTTAGAAAACCCCCTTATGAACTTTGTAAAGGAGAAATTCAAAAGGTTGGCTTCTTTAGAGTCTTTGGTTGTAATCTATTTATTATAAATACCATGGGTAATTTATGAAACTTTGAATATAAATCTAATGAAGTAATATTCCTTGGGTAATAAAACTCATGTAATGAAATCTAAGTCTTCAAAAATAATTCCATGACCCTAAAAGAGTCAATTCACGTAAAATTTGATGAGAATATTCCCAAATCACATCAAAAAGGGGATGATTATTTCAACCAACCTAGTTTAACTCAAAATAAAATTAAATCTTCTAAAATAATTTAGTATTATATCAAAACCCCATCCTATCCTTTACCCATGTCTTGCACTCAATTTTAAGGACAAACTCATGGGATTGTTATTATAGAATTATAATCTAAAACATTTTTTAAAATGTCAATGTTAAATGATGTTGAACGTCAACCATTAATTTATTATATTGAAATTAATTCCCATGATAATGTAATTAATAAAGAAAATTGGAAACTTTACAAGAAAGAGAAGTTAAAAAAATTAATGGAACAACATTTGGACTCTCAGGGAACATCCTTATAATTATCTTTTTGTTGGAACCAACTGGGTTTTTTTTGGACAAAAAACCTTATAAAATGGAAATTTTATAATAGCAAGGCTCAAATTACTTATAATGGATATAATCAAGAATAATGTGTGTATTATGTTGAAAAAAATTCACCCATTTCTTGACTAGAATCTATTTCAATATTGTGAGTTTTTTCATTCATTTTAATTTCAATATTATTCAAAAGGATGTTAAAATTTACTTTCTAAATTGTTTTATTTTAAAAAATAATTTTGTGGTCTGACCTCCCAGTTTTGAAAATCCAAAATCCCAAATTTATGTTTTCAAGTTTATCTAATTCTTTATATAGTTTAAAACAAGCCCCTCAATATTTGTGTGAGAGTTTAACCAAAATTATTTTATCAAATTATTTCTAAATAGGAAAATTTGAATCCAACATTTTTAGAAAAATATTTTCAAATTATTGACTAGTTTTCCAAATTTTGGTTGATGATGTTACTATTTTCTCAACTAGAGAAACTCTTTTCAATGAATTTTCAGATTTAATGAATAAAGATTTTGAAATGAATTTTTTGAGAGACCTTATTCTTCCTTGGTTTTAAAATTTATCAAAATTACAATAGAACCATTTTAAAACAAAGTAAAAACACTAATGAAATTATAAAAAAGTTTTTCATGGATCATTCTATAAAAAATAGAATTCCCATGAGTACAACATGTAATATGACATTTTATGAAGCCCATTAATCAGTCGATATTAAGATTTATTTTTGTATGATTGGAATTCAATTTGACCTTACTAAATCCCATTCATACATCATGTTCAATGTATGAATTTTTTCCCATTTTCAATGTAATAAAAAGGAATAATATTTAAAAACCCAAAACAAAATTCTATAATTTAAAAGTAACTAAAAAACTAGACTATTTTAGCCTAAGGAAGCATTTTTTTTAACTTTCTTGTTTTTCTAATGCTTATTTTAGAGGAAGACAATTAGATATAAAAAATACTAGTGGGACATCTCATGTACTAGGAAAATCCCTCATCTCTTGAAGTAGTATGATGAAAAATTTCGTTTCTTTTTCTATATATGAAGTAGAAAAAATAACCATTGGGAGTTTTTACACCTTGTTTATATAGATAAAACATTTTGTTTTTGACATTTTGATAACATATTATTCAATTCGTATTAATTGTGACAACACTAGTGCAATTAATATTTCTAAAAATCTTATCCAACACTCTAACACTAAGAACATTTACTTTAGTAACCATTTTATACAATACTCCATGACCTTTCTTTCATAGACCTTCAAATTTCCAAAATCTTTACCAACCCCATTTCTTTTGATCACTTTGAAATCCTCAAGGGTGAGTTGGGTATCATTATCTCATTATTTTTATCTCTTAATATATTTGAAAGCTTGAGAAGTTTTCCATTTTTAAAATATATTTTTAAAAATTGTTTTCCAAATTGAATTTAAAATTTAATATTATTGAAAGAAAATTGTAATTTTTTTTCATTATCTTGGAAAAGTTATGTGAGTATTATACTCCAACAAAAACATTCCCATATGGATACAAAAAATATTCTCCTAAGGATTTATCCTGAAAATAGTGCATTAGGTTTGTTAACCCTTTCTCCGGCCTAGGAATACTGAGTGGATCTTGATGCACACATGGTTTTACACTTGTAAGAAAATTTTATATGGTTTATTAATATAATAATTACTAATCCTTAATAATGAAAATGATTTTATAAAAAAATTAAAGTCATTTATTACTTTATTTTAGTGTAGTTTAATAGATATGATATTTTATGTCTCTTGATACATAAATTGAGGGGGGGGGGGGGTCTAATCTTATTAATATTGAAATGATCCTAAAAGATATATTTTTTAAAAACCTTCATCCAAAAATAAAAAATTCAATGTGTTTTTCAAACCAAGTTAATTATATATTTTTATTGAAAAAATATATTCATAGTTTTGTATTCAAATTTTTTATTAAAAATGTTTATTTTTTATTAAAATATTAATTTTCAAATATTTTAGATGTTTAATTTTTTGTAAAAAAACTTTATTTTCACTTATCGCCAAAGATTGTTAATGATGATAAACTGGAATTTAAATATTTATCACAATTATCTAACCCCAAGTATAACTACATTTTATTCAATTCCAAAAAGGGTAAAATTTTGAAATTGAATTTTTTTTATTACAAAAATGGAGATATTATTGGAGTGGTGTCTTACCACTTTGATTATTTCTTGTTTTGATAATTACAGTATCTTATATTACATAATTTCATTTTTTTGGATTATCATTATTTTATTATTTATTATATTTAATTGAAAAGTTTTTTTTTTGAATTTAATTATTATTTAATTATTTATCATTTATTATTACTATTATTATTATTCTATATAATTATATTTATTTTTTTTGGAAAAATAACTTTTTTTCAAACATTATTTTTTACATTCACGTATATATTTTAACATTATTTTTTACCTTTAAATAGATTTTCATATATCCTTATGAATCTATAGTATTATTTTTATGAAGCACATTTAAATTACATTCTACTTTTATGTAGTAGTCTTACACATGCAAAGAATTTTCCTTACACAACACATGATTTTACTTGTTTACATTCACAAAAATTTATTCTCCCTTTATGAAAAATGTGTAAATTGTTTCATACCTATAGGAAACTCTTTCTCGACACTTATAGAGCACATGTTTACCCTTACACATTATATATATATTTTTTATCCTCCTGAAGCATGCTTCTTACCTTTAAGCAACTATTTTTTTACCCGTACACATTGTTTGAAAATTCTAGTTTACCTTTACACATTCCTGAAGCATACCTTTACATAGATTATGTATTTTATAGCTTACCTTTACACCAAATGTGAAATATATATGTTAACTTTATTTATTTTTTAGTTTTTCAATTATACATTTATATATTCCTTGAAAATTACCATTATATAGTCTTAAAAAATCTGGAATTTATAGTTTCCTCAGTTTCTGTATATTCTTGATGTTTTAAATTGTTGGATGTTTTTATTTGTTTAAATTGTTCTAATATTTTATTTAAATTATTATAAATGATATAGAACCTATGTGGAGTATTTTTTAGTTAAAAAAAAATTAAGAAGATTAGCATTTTCCTCATTTGTACGTATATTTAAAGATTGAGACTCAAAATATTTAGATTTATTATTTTGAGTTAATTAGTTTGTTTTTATTATTTCTAAATTAATGTTTAAGCTAAAAAAAGATTTTTAAACATTTTTTATAACTTTTAATGAAGTATATTTAAAGGTTTAAATTATCATACATATAAATATTAAAATATAATTGAAATTAAAATTTTCAATATTTTAGTTTTATCCTATATAATATTTGAGTGTGACAATTTATCTATTGTTATAGAATTGTTTTGAACTCTTTAAATGATTATTTTTAAATTTTATTTAATTATTAAAATATTATTAATTTCGAATGATGTATTATTAGTAATTGTTTTCTCTCCCTTTGATAATTCCAAAATATTATTATTACAATTCGAATTTCTTAACTATTTTCATAGCTATGTTGTGTTAATTTTATTTAAATGGTTTGAGAAGGCTTGAAAAAAGTGTGGCCAAGATTCATCAAACTTGGACTTCAAAAACATAAATCTCTCACAAGATTTTAGAACATTTTCAAATGATTTTAAAGTTATAAATAGTGACATTGGGAGGCCTTGTAAATATATAACAATTTTCTCATCCAATATCCAACATTCTCAATTTCTATTAAATATTTATTCTTTTTAACTCTATATATCATTTCTAAAGTGTTCCAAAATTTTATATCATTATCACTCTTTATTTTCTCAATATATCCTAAAACTTATTCATATTATCTTGTAAAATTAGTGAAAAGGATATAAAGATACTTTCTTTCTCATTATAATATTTTTGGTGCATACTAACATTAAATTAAGGGAATATGTTTTTCATTTCATTACCTTAAAAAAGAATAGGGACTATTTCTTTTTTAGGTTTCTAGATTCACCATTAAAGAGCTAGTGTCTATTGTATCTGATTTCATGATATAACCTAAAAATAAATTGATAGTTTTGGTATCTTGGAAACCATTAAAGATAAGGGTTTAATACATTAAATACTCAAGTTATTGAGGTTGTAGACATAGAGTCACCTTGAGGTACTATTTCTGAACTTCCTTGAAAAATATATTGTCTTGTTTACTATTCTCATTTTTAATTTTTCATCTCATTATAATTTTATTATTGATTTTCTATTTATAATATTCTACCAATTTTTTATTAAATTTATTTTTATTATTTCACTTTCAATTTTATTCTTTTGTTTTATTCAAATGTTTTTAATTTATAAAATATTTTTAATTTTTTTTTAAAACATGGAATTTTTTCCATTAAATTTTTAAAGGAAAATTAAACCACCTTTTGATGTTTTACACATCTTAAATCTACTTCAAACCAAGCCTAAAGAGGATAGTTTAAACTATATAGAGGTTTTGTTAACTTTCAGTTTTTTAGAAATGAAGGATTTTCAAAACTGGGTGGTTTGTCTTCAAAAACATTTTCAAAAATAAATGTATTTAGAAAATCAATTTTGATATCCATTTTAGAATGTTGGAAATTAAAATGAATGATGAATTCTAAATAAACCCAATTTATTCAAGTCAATAAAAAGTATAAAAGTTATACCATAATTAATACCTTATTCTTTATTATAGATAAGAAACTAGTCATTCCTTGTTATGGATAACATTTCCTTGTTCATCAAGTTTGGTTAAAAAAAACCTCTTAGTTCTAACAATAGGATGATTATCAAGATGTTCCATGAGAGTCTAAACATTGTTAATTAGAAATTAGTTTAACTCATATTTTTTGAAAAATGTCCAATTTTCATCATTAATAGCATCATCGAGGGAATGACATTCAAGGTGATAAAGAAAATATTGATGTTAATCCTAATTAAATAATGAACTTATATGGATAGTTTAGATTATAATTCAGCTATAAAATTATTTAAATGATAGTCCATAGATTCGATACAAATCATGGGTATATGATAGGATGATTTTTCAGGCATACTATTAATTACATTAAAATATTGTTGTTTAGGAAGGGTCAAACTAGTTTTTTCAACATCACCATCATATTATTGGTGTGATTTTGGAATATTCACATCCAAATTAATGATATTTGACCCTTTTAGGGTATAGTCCTTCTAATTGAAGATACATAAGTATTTAATTGAGTTAAAGTACCAAATAAAAATTCCTTCATCAAATTTAGGATTAAACATTCCTAAATAATCCATGGTATTAAAAATAAATCATTTACAACCAAACACTTAAAGGAAATATAAAAATTTAATTTTATATTTCCAATGTTCATAAAGAGTTTTTTATAATATGGGTCTTATAAAGAGACATTTAAGGATAAATAATATGGTATTGACCACCACAAACCAAAGAAATTGTGGAAGGGAAACTCATTTAGGAGAGTCCTAGACATTTCATGGAGGGTCATATTTCATATTTCATTAACCCCATTTTGTTAAGTTGTACTAGGAGATGAAAATGAGTGATGATAACCATGGGAAGCACAAAAATCATCAATTTATATTATATCAAATTCAATTACTTGATCACTTTTAAGGGAAAATATTTTATAGACTTTTTTATTTTTTTACATTCCTTGAAAAGTAGATAAATACATTATAAGCCTAATTATTTTGAGATAAGAACAAAGCCAGTATAAATCTAGTATTATAACAACTCAAATCCTTATTTAATATTTAAAAATTATTTATTAGATAAATTTAACTTAATAAAACTCATAATATTGAGTGGTATAGTGTATTTGGGCTTTAGTAACATTACATAACAACTTAAAACATAAATACAACATCTTTATTCAAAACATCTTTTACATGACCACAATATTCCTTTGTACTTAACAATACTTGGGATAACCTAAGAACATACATAGAAAAAGGGTGAACTACAAATCCCAGTAAGGGAATAAACATGGAATAACATTAGTAAGACAATATATTTTATTCAATAGGAATATCAATGGAGCATAAAAGAAATTTTAACATGAAGGCATGATATATCGTAATAATCATAACATGGAAATGTGACCACAACATGAAACAAGATATTAGCATTACTCAAGGATCATAGCAAGTGGATTATTATGAGAAAACACTAATTTTATATGAATTATCATGAGTAGACCCTCATTTCACATGAATTATCATGAGTAAACCCTCATTTCACATGACGTATCATAATACTAAACATTACCCAATGCATTGGAGCATTATTAGGGCACACAATTCATAAACATTTCATTTCATGCATAAGTATGCCACATATATCATATAACATAGAATAATTAAACATAATAAGTATTTACATGATCAAGTAATGTGGAATTTATATATTTATGTCCCAAATAAATAAGTATATGAGCATAATGGTGAATACCCCTTGTAGATAAATGGTTTTCGTATTCACTACATGATGGAAAATCGTAGTGTAATTTCAGCACCATAAAGGCGTCAAATAGAAATTCATAAAATGGGTTTATGAGGGTGAAATGGGTATCTCATCATTTAAACCTAAAATTTACACTAATGGTATAAATTAAAATTATACCCTAATACATGAAATGGAATTTAAGATGCATAATATAAAAGAAGTTCTTGAATGGGAATGAGGAGAGAGAAACCCCTGATTGAATTTCCGTATGGTAACGAGTGTACATAAGGGATCATGGATGAATTAATGAGATTATAAGGAAGATATAATTATTTATAAATTAAATTATTATTAAGGGGAGTATATATAAACATATCCCAACATATGAAAATTGAAATCAAAAGGTATATCACAAAAGGAGTTCTTGATAAAAGATGAGAGTGGAAGAACACTTACTTGGATGTGTGACTCCAAAGGATTGTGAGAGGATTCTTAAGAGAATTTCAGCACCTTGGGAGGACTCTATAGATTATGGGGAAGTGGTTTTTCAAGCTTTAAATAGTTTCAATGAAGAGAAATGGGAGCTTGGGTGGGTTTATATAGAAAAGTAGGAGGATTTATTTATTATTTTGGTTTCTGAAACTACACATTATAATATTCAAAACCACAAATATACTCATGGGTTTTCCCATGTTTTCTGTAAAAGTGGAGAGAAATACACTATTTTATAAGTTAAAGGGCTGAATATATTTAATTACTTCCCTTAATTATATGGATGTGAATCATACTTTCAAGGAAATGATTTTAAAATCTTAAAATATATTATATGTTTTTGTGGATTAAATAAGGCTTTATAAAATAAATAAAATTAACATAAAATTAAATTATTTTAAATTAAAAAACAATATTTTTACGAACATACATTTTATAGTATTTATTACATCATTATTGGTCCATTATTTTGTCATAAAACACACATTATATTTCTACGGTATTTAATTTTTACCCAAAAATTAGACTTTCAGAAAATTATGAAAAACTCACCTTTAGATAATTTTGATATCATGATTCCATAAATAATATTAATTTTATCTAAATAGTTTTCTATATATTTTAATTTTTACTTTTAGAATAAAAACCAACATTTATTGAAAATTAACGGGTTTTGACAAAAACAGTTTTTAAACCTTAATAAAAATTACATTTGGATTCATAAAAAATATATTTTTATTTATATTTAATAAAATTAATTTAATAATAATATTTTATTATAAAATTATTTATTTCAAAAATCAATTAATTCATCAAAATAGATTTCTTAATTGAATTATAATATAAACCAAAAATACTATTTGTGCTTTAAAAATCATTTACAAGGTAATAATAATAGAATGAAAGTATATTAATTATTTTAAAAAAATAATGTACATAATAATAATGCTATGGTCATATTAAATATCCATTTATTTCACCAACATATACCCTAATAGTAATGTTCATGATTGTGGGGCTTTCATTCAGTCGTCCAATGAACATGGTTTGGGTCGTGTTCTTGATGAGCTTGAACTTCTCCCATTAATGGTTTCTCTCATGATTAAGTTTTTGGATCTCAGCTGGGGATTAGTTTAGGGAAAGCACTAGAAATTATGTCTCCCTTTGAATCTCTATTAAATGAGCTTCATAGGATATGATCCTAATACCTAAGGCCATCACTTCCTTTTTCTACGTCAAAAGGATTTTTTAAAACCCTTTATTTATACTAGTCATGTGATAACTCTTCAATGGATATATTATCAACATTAATGATACTTAATAGTTAATTAAAATCTAGTTGGATATAAAATAATTTCATGTGTTTTCTATAACCATAATACATTTCATTAAATCTAAAATAAAGGTAATTTTATTCATAAATGTTTGGGTCGTTACAACCTTCCTCCCTTAAAAAATGTTGCCATCGAAATTTCATTTTATCCCACACTAAAATAGATTAGGGTAAATTTTTTTTATCACTTCGTTCGGTTCCCATGTCTCTTTATAAAACATGTGGTTTCTCTATAACACCTTGATGAGGGGCATTGTATTATTTCGTAGAACTTTTTCTCTAACATCTAAGATCATCACCGATTTCTCCTAATATGAAAGGAAATTCTCCAATGGTACCAAATATAGATTGGTAGATGTGATGGATTTGGGAAGTACTTACTTATAAGGGATACATGGAATACATCATGAACTTGAGATAGGTTTGGTGGAAGTGTTAATCAGTTATTCACTACTCCAATGTGATCAAGGATCTCAAAAGGGCTTATGTACCATGGAAGATTCTCTCCCTTATTCCCAAATATCATTACATGATTCCATGGATATATGTAGAGGAAAACCATGTCTCAAACTTCAAACTCTAGGTCTTATAAATGATAGTCAATATATATCTTTTTTCTACTCTAAGTAGCTTTGATGTGCTGTTAGATATTCTTAACCTTCTCCACCATTTCATCAACTATTTTAGGACCTAGAAGTTTTCATTCTCCAACTTTATCCCAACATGTTGGTGTTCTGTACCTCTTCTCATAAAGGGATTTATAGAGTTCCATTTGGATGCTTCAGTGGAAAATGTTCATATAATAGAACATGTTGGTCCCATCTACCTTTTAAGTCTATTGAAAAATATCTCAACATGTCCTCAAGTGTTTTGATAGTACACTCATATTGTTCAGAAGTTTGAGGGTGATAAGCTGTACTAAAATTCATCTCAATGTCTAGAGAAGGCTGGAGAATTTTCCAAAAACTAGAGGTGAATCTCGAATCTCAATCAGACAAAATTGATAGTGGTACTCCATGCAGTCTTACCACTTGTCTGATGTATATACATGCTATTTGATCCATTGATAAATCCACTCGAATTGTAATTAAGTGTGAATTCCTTGTAAGATGAACCACAACAAGATAAATAACATTTTTTCCTTTGTATGTATTCATAATTATAGTGACAAATCCCATGGTGATGTCTTTCCATTTACATGTTGGTATGGTTAATGGTTGTAACATCCCCTTAGAATTATACCTCTCAGACTTCACTTTAAAAAAAATCAGTCACTTTAATGCATATTCACTGATCTCCTTTTTCATGTTATCCCACCAATAGTGATCTTGGAGATCTCGATACATCTTTGTGTGTCCTAGGTGAATGGATAAATTCAAACTATGTGCATCATTTAAAAGTTCATTCTTTAACTTAGGATTTGATGGAACATATGGTATCGACACAAATCTCATAATTCCTTATACATTAACACTAATCTTTGAGGATTTCCCTTTTATATTGGTTTCCACTACTCTGTAATCTCTTCATCATCTTTTTAATAATTCTTTAATCTTTCCAAAAGAGATGGTTGAGCAATAATTTATGAAATAATTGATGATGTTCCATTCTTTATGATTCTTATGTCTATCTTCATAAAATCTAAGAATATTAGATCATTTTCAATTATCAACAATGATAGAATTGTTGGGTCATTTTTACTTAGAGCATCTTCCACCATGTTTGATTTCTCATCATGGTAGTGGATTGAGAAGTCGTAATCCTTGATGAGCTCTAACCATATATATAGGATCATATTCATCTCTTTATGTGTGAATTTATATTTGAGATTTTTTTGATATATATATATTTCAAAATTCTCCCCCAAAAGAAACTGTGGCCACATTTTCAATGAAAATATCATAGTTACCCCTTCAGATCATGTGTGGGATAGCTTTGCTCATGAAATTTCAACTACCTTGAGGCATAGGCAATGAATTTTTCATTTTTCATCAACAAACATCCTAATCCCTTATTTGAAGCATATCTTAATATTATGAAAAACTACACACTTGTGGGTACTCTGAGCATAGGGGCAGTGATAGGCCTCTTTTTCAACTCCATAAATATTTATCCACATTCATCATTCCACGGAAACTTGACTCCCTTACAATTTAGCTTGGTAAGAGGGTTTTAAGATCATGATAAATTTCTCACAAATCAGTTATAATATCCAGATAACCCATGGATGCTATGGATATCAATCATAGATGTTGGCCTTTTCCATCCCAAAATTTCCTTTTTCTTGGAAGGATCCACATATATCACATTTATTGTGATGATATTCACCAATAATTAGACTTCCTTCAACCAGAACTCACACATGGTGTACTTTTCATAGAGATTATCATTTCACAAGGTCTTTATCATAGTGATCACATGATCCTCATGCTCCTCCTTGGTTTGAGTGTATATTATAATATCTTCTATAAATACTAACACAAATTTTTCAAGGTAGTCTATAAATACTCTATTCATCAAGTCCATGAGGGTTTATGGAGACTTATTGAGTTTTAATTGCATTACTAGGAACTTATAATGTATTTACCTTATAAAAGAATCAATATTGGGGATATTCTCCTTCTTTAACATTACTTGGTAATATCCTCACTAAAAATCCACCTTGGAGAATTATTGTGCTTCACATAGATGATCAAACAAGTCATGAATTCAGGGAAAGGGATATTTTTTCTTTATTGTGATTTTTTTGAGCTCATTATAATCAATGAAAAGGCACATCGACCCATACTTCTTCTTGACAAAGAGGATTGGTTTACCCCATAATGAAGCACTTGGGTGTATAAACCCTTTATCCAAATTCTCCAATAGTTGTTTCTTTAGATCCTAAAGTTCCATAACAACTATTCTATATAGAGTCTTGGATATTGGAAACTCTCCATGTATAAGATCAATCGAGAATTCAACATATCTGCTTGGAGGAAGACATGACAATTCCTTTGGAAACACATCAACGAATTCCCTCACAATAGGCATGTATTAGAGGATGTTACCTTCCTTAGACTCAATCATCTGGGCAAGATATGTGTGATTATAGGGTAGTGATATCCCTACTTGGGATGATGGTGTTGAGAAAGATTCATCATCTTCCTTTCACTTTTATAGAATCATGGGTTGATTCTATATATGGGGAGTGATTTACCTCTTGTGAAAATTTATGTAGGCTCAATATAGGGAAGGCCAATCCATGCCCAAAATTGCATCAAATTCCACCAAGGAAAGTATCACAAGGTTCACTGGGAACTTAAATCCACCACTTTTTGTAGGGGACAAGTTATATTCATAGGATGAAATAATTTCCCCATTTCCATTTTCACTAAAATTTATACTTCCAGTCTTTGTGAGGGTGTTCAGATTGTTCTACTAAAATTTCAGGATATAAAAGAATTAGTAGAACCAGAATAAAAAATCATGTTCCCTAATATTGAATGAATAACTAGCTTACATATCCCAACATCATTGTTGGGATTCACTTCAGCTATAGTAATAGAAAAATCTTACCCTTACTACCTCAGAGGTTGTTGGTTGCCTCCGAAAACCCTAGGCCTAGGGCACTGGTTTTAAAAGTACCCTAGTTCCATGTAGTTTTGGTAATTTACAATGTGGTGTGGGTCAACTATAGCATTCCATTCCTCTATCAGATTGATGGGTTTCTCATGTCAGAAAATATTATCCAGGTGACCTTCACTTCTACTCCTAAAGTATTTCATTGATCCCCTTACACAATTTTTGGGGTTCTTCTATCCATGCCTTTGATAAAAGGGGTGCTTTAATTTCATATCATCATTGGATTTATCCATCGGATGTCTAGAATTAAAGTCCAATTTCCACATTTTATCCCCATGATACCCCTATGATTCACCGATATCCATCTAAACATTGAGTGAACATCAAGAAATTTCCTCAAATATTTCAAAGTTTTGGATTGACAAGGATTTTTATAGTCTAGGATTTATCCCACCAAATAAGCGATCAACCTTGCAATTGAGGGGTAACGACAAAATCGGATGTGTATAATGAAAGTTTGGTGAAGTTTTCCTTGTACGCCCTAACAAATTCATTGTTTTTTCTTGAGTGGAAGAAAATATCTTTCCATATTAGGATAGAGGGTGTGGGGAGAATATTTATCAAAAAACAATTTCTAGAATTCCTTCAACTCTATTGCTTAGATCTCCTACTCAGGCTTCATATTCATGATCAATGTACACTATTGATCAGCTTCAACCACTATATGATAAATAATCAAAATAACCTTCTCTTTTTTGGAATATTGATGTATAGAGAAGATATTATTATTGGAATTGATCCATTTCTCTATGATTAAGGGATCAGATGATCCGTTGAACGTATGAGGCCCTTGTCACATGAAGCTCTAGACTACGGGTTTCTCTCCCTTAAGGGGAGAGGGTTCAGGAGATCATATTGATCTAGGTTTCGATTCAAAACATGAGTTAAATGAGATATTATCATAACAAAGTTTGTGATTACCGCTCCCATCGGGTTGGGAATCTCATTAGGGAAATCCTCACACTACCCTTCGTATCGGTTGTTAACACGATTCCTCCTATTACTGACCATTGGTTAGAATAAAAGGTATATTAGAGATTATTATCTTAAATATTTAAACACATAAAGGGAATCCTATTACATGAAAGGTATAACTTATAAATTACATTTATCTCTTTAACTTATGATTTTCTAGGCTTCAGTCTAAGTTATCCATGATCTACTTCCTAAGATATATTTTAATTAATTTTTTTGTTCCCTTAATAATGGTTCATAATGAGATTATGAATTTACCAAAGAATATACCATGATAGTGTCAAACCAAGAGTACAGTAAATCCCATTATCCTCCTCCAGTTCCCATTTGAGTCTAGCTGAAAGCAGTGTTTTTGAGTTTTACCCTAAGATACATTTGTTCCAGAGCCACATCTACTTTTCTGTATCCAGACATGGATTTATTTTCTTGATAAACCACTTAATCTATAATAACCAAAATTTTTGGGATATTTTTATTATACATAGTCATATTTTTAAGGGTTTTCACTAGGGTCTTATAATCCAAATCCCAATAATAACTAAACTTATCCTCTGATACAAACTATAGCAACCCTTCTCTTTATTTCATATTTAAACATGATTTATTAAATAAATTTTACTTAATAAAACATAGAATATTGAAAGGTATTGTGTATTTAGGGATTAGGAACATTACATAACAACTTAAAATATAAAATACAACATATTTATTGAAATCTTATCTTACACGACCATAACATTCCTTCGTACTTAACACTATATGGGATAACCTTAGGACATACATAACGAAAGGGTGATATATAAAGCTTATTAAGGGAATAAACATGGCATAACATGAGGAATAAAATACATGTTTTTCAATATTAATATCAATGGAGCATAAAATAAATGTGATCATAAAGTCATGATATAGTGTGATAATCATAACATGGAAATCTATAAACAACATACACCATGATATTAGCATGAGTCTAGGATCATTGCACATGGATTAGCATGAGTAAAGCCTCATTGAACATGAATTGTCATGATTAAACCCTAATTTCACATGAATTATCATTATTGAACCCTCATTTCATATAACGTATCAAGGTAATAAACATTACCCAATGCATTAGAGCAATATCAGAGCGCACCCTTCATAAACATTTCATTTTGTGCATAAGTGTGCCAAATTGATCATATAACATGGGATCATTGAACAAAATAAGTTATTACATGATCAAGGAATGAGGAATACATACATGTAATTCCACAATCATGGATTATATGAGCATAAAAGTGACTAACCTTGGTAGAAAATGGGTTTGTTATTCACTACATGATGGGAAAACGTAGCGCAATTTCAACAACATAATGATATCAAATAGAAATTAATAAAATGCGTTGATTAGAGTGAAATGTGTCTCTAATAATTTATAAATGAAATGGATAGTAATCGTATCATGTAAAATTATTCCCCAACACATGAAATGGAATTTAATATGCATTATATAAGAAGTTCATGAATGGTAATGATGAGAGAGAAGTCCTTTACATAATTTCAGCATTATAACAGGTGTATATAAAGGATAATGGATGGATTAATGATAGTGAAAGGAAGTTATAATTATTTATAAATCAAATGGACAGTAAGGGGAGTATGTATGAACATATCCCAACATATTCAAATTTAAATTAAAAGGCATATCAGAAAAAAAGTTCTTGATAAATGAGGAGAGTGAAAGATCCCATATTTGGATGTGTGAATCCAAATACTTGGGAGAGGATTATTAAGAGCTTTGGGTCACCTAGAGAGGACTCTAGGGAGTAGGAAGTAGAGGGTTATCGAGCTGAAAAGAGTTTTAGTAAAGAGAAATGGGATCTTGGGTGTGTTTATAAAGGAAAGGAGGGGGGTTTCTTTATTATTTTGGTTTTGGACACAACATAATAAAATATTCAAAACCACAAACCGTCCTCCGGTTTCTGCCCATGGTTTCTAGAAAAGGGGAGTGGAATAAATTTTTGTATAAGTTAAAGGGATTAATATATTAAAATATTTCTCTTGATTATGTGGAGGTGAGTTATACTTTTAAGGTAATGATTTAAAAATCATAAAATATATAATATGTTTTGGAGGATTCACTAAAAATTTATAAAATAAATAAGATAAACATAAAATTAAATTATTTTTAAGGAAAAAAATATATTTTTCTGGAGATACCTTTTATATTATTTATTATATCATTATTGGTCAATTATTATGTAGTAAAATACACCGTATATTTCTATGGTATTTAATTTTTACCCAAAAATTCGATTGTGTAAGAAAACTATAAAAAATTTACCATTGGATTATTTTGACATCATGACTACAAAAATAGTATTAATTTTGTAAAGACCTGTAAATTTCAAGGGAATTTTTTTTCTTAATTATCTTTGGGATTTTACGGTTGCGCGGTTTCTAACGGCACCTGATTCTGAGGCCCGGTGTGCCCAAAATCAATTTCTGAAGTCTTTTAAAGATTGCCTTTTGAAAACACCTAACGCGGAGGGTGCGGGTCGAACAAACACGGCTCGACAACCCTCCACAGTTTGTTATTGGTGTGTAGATCAATGGGTGATGACGAAGCGGGCTGCAAAGGTGTTTTGAACCATTTGCAGTAATCTACGGGTCCCAAGAGGGCCGCAGGTGCAGACGGCAGGCAAAACGGACCACCGGAGCGCGTCTGGTGGTCCGCGGAAGGCGCTGCCGGTGTGCCGCCTTCAGGAGCCGCCATGGCTGAAGTCACGGCGGCGGCGGGATAACCGGATCGCGCGGCCGCGCGGGATCCAGGGGAGACGCGGCGCCTAGCGCCGTGTCCGCTGGAAAAAGGGAGTGGCCCCCACGTGGGGGGACCACGGTTTCAAAACAAGGGGGAAGCGCTCCCCCCCTTTCCGCGACAGCTTGGGTGGCCGAGTTGTCTGGCCACGCGGGCCGCGCCCGCGACAGGCCAACTGGCCGCCCAGGCCAGACCTGTCGCACCGGGCCGGGCCGCGCCGGTGGGGCTAGGCCATGCCCTAATGGGTCGGACCCGGACCCGGTTCGGGCCGACCCAGGGGGTCTTGGGGCGGGTTGGTCCGGGCCCAAAACCCCCTATTTTCAGACAGTTCTGTTCAAACGCCAATATCATGGGCAACGAACCTCCGATTGACGCACTGTCAATTGCAATGCGATCCTTGGATCGAGACGGTCATTTTGGTATATTATAATCAAGGCTTCAGAGAACTTTGTGTAAGGCCGGGTTGGTTCGAACACGAAACCAACCGGGCCCTCGGAGCGGAAATGCTTATAACATAAGCTCCAGACGTCCGATTGACATGTCGTCGACTTTGTTGGATTCCTCTTAGTGAGACAGATCTTTTGGATTACTCCACTCGAGGTTTGGACATAGTTGGAGTGCGATTGGGTTGGTTTTGACTTAAAAATCAACTGGGCCCCTAGGACGAAAAACCCAATAACTCTCAGACTGGGCGTCCGATTGACGCGCCGTCTGTCGCGTTGTGTTCCTTTTGACATGATGGAACTTTGTAACATATCAACTCTGGTCTATGTGACAGTTGATGTATCGAACTCTTGGCTCGAGGAGCGGACCCTCCCGGAACGAGCGTGCTGTGTGCGGAAACCCTAAAGCTGGTTGAGACTTGACGACTGATGATCGATCGACTCAGAGTGTTTCGATAGCCCAGTGGGGAGAGCCTGATTTTAGTGGTAGACCCACAACAGAGGAGCGCTTGGTTGTAGCGGCAGACCCGCGGTACTCAACCGAAGGAGTACGTCTGTAGGCTATGAGGGGGAGCGCTTGGTTGTAGCAGCAGAGCCATGGTGGGAAGCGCTTGGTTGTAGCAGCAGGCCCACAGTACTCGACAGGTAGAGTACTCCAACAGTCCAAGGTTAGTGGGAAGCACTTGGTTGTAGCAGCAGGCCCACTGTCCTCTATAGACGAGGAGTTACCCAACAGTTATGGGTTCGATGGTGAAGACTTTCATACTGGAATCCTCCATGGGTTCGACGACGATGACAACCGTATTGGAATCATCCGTGGGTTCGACAGTGATGACTATCGTACTGGAATCCTCCATGGGTTCGATGACGACGACAACCGTACTGAAATCCTCTGTACATTCGGCGGTGATGATTTCAGTACTTGTATCCTACATGGGTCCCAGCTTAGATGAATCAGTGGCTACATCTGATCATCTCTATCACCTTACGAAGAAGTATACCTGTGTGAGATGAGTCTTGACTTTCAATCATTATCTTCAATATGATTGACGTGCTTTCCAATGTGGATTGGGTTGTAATATTTTGTGTGGGTGTGTTTGTACTTGAGCTCATGATTTGGAGCTGAACTAGATTTGATGACTTAGGTATATGTATGGGAATATACCTAAGTAGTGTTGGATGATACTCTGTGATTGTATCTTTTCTTTTTGGTTTATCCTTTGTGGATTCAGGGAGACCTTCAGGGGTCTCAGGGTCCCTACTGCATATCGTATACTCACCCATGCACGGGTTTCTCCCACACTACATTGTGTTGGTTGCAGACGACGGACATCACTGATCAAGGTTGAGGCTTGTAGAGCTGGACGGTTCCCGAAGGAGGAACTCACGACGAGTCGGTGCCCGGAGGTGGATTTTACGACGAGTCGGTACCTGGAGGTGGACCACTGGGCGGGACGTACACGGGGCGGATGGCAGGACCCGAGGAGCTGAATAGGCTATCTATACCCACCCTTCAGGTGGGATTCCATTGGAAGGTTCAGTGTTGATGCTTTAATTTTTAGTTGTTGTACTTCCTTTCCAGTTGTACTCTACTTCAGTTTGGGTTTGTATTCTGGCCATCTTACTTGTCCGCACTTTCTATTGTACACAGTTACTTAGTGTTTACTTCTGCTGGCTTACTATGTTTTGTTTGTTTACTTTATAAAGGCAATGAATTCCCCTTTATATCAGGATTTACGCCTTTGGTGCTAGTCGCCAGCCCCTAGACTATGGAAGACGGGCTTGGGGTAGTCATGGCATGGGTCCCGAGGATGGGTTGTGACAAATTGGTATCAGAGGTCGGTACATCAATTGTCACGACGTGGATTATGGAGTTTTGGCCAGGGAGGCAAGTTATCTCTGTTCTTCATTGGACCCTTCTTGGTCCTCAACGGGGTAGGCGATGTGGTTTACCGCTTGACCCATCCACCTCAGTTGCACTAGGTGCACAACGGCTTCCACGTTTCTCAGCTGAGGAGATACGTGTGTGACCCGACTCATATCTTTGATGATGGGGTGACTTTTGCGGAGGTTTCGGTGGAGATCGAGGATCGACAGGAGTAGGTCCTACGTGGGCGGTCAAATCCTCTAGTGCGCATCAGTTGGAAGCACGAGAACCTCCAGGAGAGCACAGGGGAGCAGGAGGCTCAGTTGCGTGCTCAGTACCACTTTTGTTTCCCTAGTGTGTGTTATAGCTTTACGGGGACGTAAATCCTTGAGGTGGGAGTAATGTAAAGACCCGTAAATTTCAAGAGAAATTTTTTTCTTAATTTTCTTTGGGATTTTACGGTTGCGCAGTTTCTGACGGCACCTGATTCCGAGGCTCGGGGTTCCTGGAATCAATTTCTGAAGTCTTTTAAAGATTTCCTTTACAAAACACATAACGCGGAGGGTGCGGGCTGAACAAACATGACCCGACAACCCTCTGCAGTTTATTATTGGTGTGCGGATCGACGGGTGATAATGAAGTGGGCTGCAAAGGCAGTTTGAACCCTTCGCAGTAATCTATCGGTCCCGAGAGGGCTGCAGGTGCAGAAGAAGGGGAAAACGGACCACCGAAGCGCGTCCGGTGGTCTCCGGAAGGCGCAGCAGCGGCACCCCAGCGCGCCGCCGGCAGGAGCCGCCGCGGCTGAAGCCGCGGCGGCCGCGGGATGCCGGATCCCGCAGCCGCACAGGATCCGGGGGAGACACGGTGCCCAGTGCCACGTCTGCTAGAAAAAGGGAGCGGCCCCCACGTGGGGGGGCCGCAGTTTCAAAATATGGGGCCAGTGCGCCCCCCCCCCCTTCTGCGACAGCTCGGTTGGCCGAGTTGTCTGGCCATGTGGGCCGCGCCCGCGCCAGGCCAACCGGCCACTCAGGCCGGACCGACCACACCGGGTCGGGCCACCCAAGCCAGGACGGGACGCGCCGGCCGGGCCGGACCCGGACACGGTTCGGGTCGCCCCGGTTCGGGCCGACCCAGGGGGTCTTGGGTCGGGTCGGTCCGGGCCCAAAACCCCCTATTTTTGGACAGTTCTGTTCAAACGCTCGTATCTTGAGCTACCGACCTCCGATCGACGCACCGTCAGTTGCGATGCGATCCTTGGATCGAGATGGTCGTTTCGGTATATTACATTCAATGTTTCATGTAGCGACTCGGGTTTTTGGGCCTATCATACTTTGAAATATTTCTACGAAGAATTCCAGAGCTAGGCGCGAAGACGATGAGCGATTCCGAGGCCCGGTGTGCCCGGAATAAATTTTATAAAAATATTAGGTATTTTTATACTATGCACGTGGAGGGGGTGTTATATCTCCTAAACAGTGGCTTAGAACGGGAATCTAACGGCACGGTTGCGTCCGGAACGTGCCGTTTACCCTAGGTGAGGTGTAAACGTTGCGGGTGCGGGCCTGCGGTGAGAAACGCCACCAGGGGCGTTTTCATAAATAAGTGGAGAAGTTTGTGTGCGAGCATCAGCTCGAATAACTTCTGAACAGAGTCTTGGATTGAAAATCTGAGTCCGCCGTTGCGTTCAGAAAGGCACGTTTACCCTAGGGGTGACCTTGCCTTTGTCCGTGTCGGGCGCGAGGTCGGGGGCGTTGCGTTGCTGGAGGTTTTTAAATAAAAAAAAGAAAAAAAAACCTATCTCCTCCCCACTCCCCTCCAACGCGCAGAAGACGGAACCCCTCCTCCCTCCTCCGGTTCTTCGCCGATTCGAGCTCCGGGCGACCGTTTTCAGCGTCGTTCGTCCGTAGATCTAGCTTCAGGGCATCGCGAGCGTCGTTCTGCATCCAAAGCGTCGGAGATCCGCCAACAGGTAGGCGTTTTACGATTTGAAAATCCCGGATCCCAAATTTATGCAATTTTCTCTGTTTTGAACCTGCAGATGGGTAGATCGGGTCCCGAGGGGGCCTGCAGATGCTTCCGGATCTGCGTTTGGACCCCCGAGGTGCCTCCGGCGGACCTCAGAATGTTCACCGGCACGCGGCGGCCCACGACGGCGTGCCGGCCCAGCCGCCGGAGTGCGGCGGCACCGGGAACCGCACGGCGGAGAGCCGCCGGCCAGTGTGGGCCGACGACGACGGCGGGTGCAGGCTGGCCGGACCGGCCGGTCTCTGCCGGTCCGACCACTTTTTTTTATACGGGGTCTTTAAACCCCCGTATCTTGCAATCTAGGAGTCAGATTCGCGTGCCGTTTGCGGCGATGCGACCCTGATGACGAGGCAAACCCTCTGGTGTGGGTTCAAGGGTTTGAAGGTTCAGGATCATGGCCCGGGAGCTAGAAACGTCGTAGAAAATAATATTATTTTATTATTTTACGACTTCGGGCAGTTGTAACTTTTACCTGGAGCGTCTGAATGACGTGCCGTCAGTGGAGTTGAGACCCTGATGGTATGACGGACTTTTTGAGTTGGTTTCCGGGTGTTGGGACTGAGAACGGGGTGCGGGCCCCATGAGGCCGGGTTTTGGCGTTTGCGGAGAAACGCAAGTTTCGCACCCGGAGTCCGATTTTGACGGATGAATAGTTGATCCTGTGTGTTTTTCTGAGAGGACCACAATGGTGCAATAAGTTCGATGAGTTTCGGGATCGAGGCGTGGGCCCCACCTGAGCTGGCCTTCGGTGAATAGTACCTTTTTCACTGGGTGTCTGTTTCGGACGAGCGAGTAGTTGATTCCGCTTGTTTTTCTGAGGGGATCGTCGTGGTATGGTCCGCTCGATGGGTTTCAGGATCATTGTGTGGGCCCCACATGGGCTAACTATGGTGAATAGTGATTTTTTCACCGATGCTCTGTTTTGAGCGAGTAAACAACCTATCCTGTGTGTTTTTTCGCATGGAACGCGATGGTGGCCTCGGTTTTGGCCTTGGAGGTGCGTAGTGTGGAATTGTTGTGGGTCACTTGGGTTAGCGACGTTTGGACCAGCAGTGGTTGACAATTCTCCCTTGGTTCATTCCATTGAGGGTTCGCGCGACATCAGAACCTTCGTATAGGTTTTTGATCCTCTCGATGGGATGTTTAAACTGTTAGAGTTGTGGCATCCCCCTGGTGGGCCCAGAGCGGGATCCTCTAGCATCTTTTCCCTAGATCGGGTTCTTGGTATCGCTATGACCACTTATTCATGGGAGGCGATCCCCTATCTAGCTGGTTAACCTCGTAGGGTTTGTGGCATCATTAGGATTATGATCCCCTACGTGGTGGGCCATGCTTAGTAGGGTTGTGGCATCGTCGGGTATACGATCCTCTACTCAGCATGAGGTGTATAGTAGGGTTGTGGTATTGTTGTTTATGTGATCCCCTACTCAACGCGTGGTTTCTGTAGGGTTGCGGCATCGTCGGGTCAATCCCCTACACCGCGAGTTATACCAGATAGGGTTCCGGTATCATCGTGACCACCTTTATATGGGCGATGATCCTCTATCTGAGTGATGTGCTTCTGTCGAGCGCCAGATCGGGTTGTGGTATCCCCCAGCGGATCCTGGGTGTGATCCCCTATATGTGAGAACTACGTATGCCAGATCGGGTCGTGGTATTCCCCAGCAGACCCTGGGAGTGATTCCCTATCTGTGAGCTACGTATACCAGAGTGGGTTTTGGTATCCCCTAGTGGACCCTAGCGGGGATCCCCTATCTGAGGAGTTTGGTGGTTATGTTGTTTTGGTGAGTTATCCTCAGTGATGCCAACCGACGAGCGTGATCTCTCGGGTGAGCGTCTGAGAGGTTTGTGAGAAACCCGATGGAGTGTATCTCTTGGATGAGTGTCATCTTGGATAACAGTGATCGTGGGGTGTACTCTTCTGATTTTGGAAAATTTCTGGTGACGAGGTCGGTACCTCTTGTGGCTTTGTGGCGTGAGCTGATTATATCTATATTATTCAAGCTGTATGTATGGGCATACACCTGAGCTGAGCTGACTAGTTGTGTTTAGCCGAGGATGGTCACGAGATGGAATTTCTCTCTCGTCTGGGTTCCCTCTGGCTGGGATGAGAGGACTGTTGATTTTCAGTTTCTCTCTTTGTTTTTTGGTTTTTGGGGTGCCTACTAAGTATGTTTATACTCACACCTTCATGGGCTTTGCCCGCACATGTTTGTGTCTTGTGCAGACCACATGCCTTTCGACGGAGTCCCAGGAGGACCCGGAGCAGGCGGAGCTAAGTGAGCGAGACTGACCGGGGTGTTTGCCTGTGCGGTGCCGAGGGAGATTTCCAGCGGTGTTTTTGGCAGCGTTCCCCTTCTTCAGAGCAAGTTGGACACGCTTTTGTAGTTTACATTTGGTGGGCCCTGTTTTCCCTTTGTACTTCTGTTGTACTCTGGTTGTGGGATAGTATATGCGTGCATTTTCTTTTCAGTTTTATATATCTCTGCACTGTTTCATGGAGGTGTATGTGGGTGCGTGTGTACAGGTACCTTAGGCTAATGCCTCCCATGTGTGTGATAGCCTACTCGGCGCTGGTCGCCAGTCCCTAGCCTATTGGAGGCGGGCTTGGGGAGTCGCGGCTCAAGCCCCATTGGGTCGGGTCGTGAAAGAGTGGTATCAGAGTAGGTTCCACCTTTAGGATCTCAGATCATAGCTGGTCAAGCTGTGAGTTTGGTTTGGGTTGCATAGCGGTAGTGTTAGGATGTTTCGAGTTCGGATTTCAGGCCAGGGACTCCAGTGTTGGTGCGGCGGCCGACGTATCCATACACCAGGACTCTGATAACCTGCCTTTCGACTCGGAACATTCATACACTGGTCGCAGGGACATAATGGTAAATGCATCATATAGGATTGGGTTTTTGGGTTTTCCTTGTCCTTCTTGAGTCAGCTCTCCAGATATACTCTTTGACTGTGGTGCATCTTGGATGTATTTCAGGATGCCTCCACGACGACAACCATCAAGGGTTCTGTAGCAGGATTGTGCTGACGACCCGCCCCATATAGAGGCTGTGGAGCAGGGCGCAGGTTCTGAGGTTGTACCTCCAGGTGGTCTGCCAGTTGAGCCACCACCTGTCGAGCAGCTGGTTGTGCCGATAGTGTAGGATGAGGTTGCGCGCAGGCTGAGTGTGCTGCACGAGTTCCAGAGGCAGCGACCACTGACATTCCAGGGTGATCCAGACCCCCAGGCAGCTGATTACTGGCTTGAGACAGTCACATGAGTTTTCCGCCTAGTGAGGAAACCTCCAGATCAGATGGTGGTCATTGTGGCGAGCCTTCTGCATGGTTCTGCTGGGCGATGGTGGAGCCTGGTGACACAGTCCCATGATGAGGAGACGCTCACGTGGGAAAAGTTTGAGCGGCTCTTCAGGGAGGAGTTCTATCCGGTGACGCTGAGGTTAGTGTGGATCCAAGAGATTCTATAGCTTTGACAGGAGAGAATGACCGTGTCGGAGTACTCGACGAGGTTTACAGACCTGTCACGCTACTCCCTAAATATGGTTTAAGACCCGTTATCTAGGGCTCGGACCTTCGAGCAGGGATTACGCAGGGACATCCGGGAAAGTGTGGTTTCTTTGTGCCTTCCCACCTATGATGGAGTGCTGGAGCGAGAATTGGTGGTGGAGAGCTTTGTGGCTGAGTAGTTTCCCCCTGTTAGTGCTGGGAACGTGAGAGCTGAGACTTCGTCAGTTGGATCGGCATCTGGTAGCTGACGACAGACTCAGGGGTTTGGATGTGGTCAACGTTTTAGGAGGTGACCCTAGGATGGAGGATCTGAGGCTCAGGGCTCGCATGCCAGTTTTGGTCAGCTGCATGAGAGGCGGTGTTACTCTTGCGACGGTCGGGGACATTTTGCTAGAGATTGTCTGACCCGACGTGCTGCTGAGAGGGAGCCGGTCGATGGACAGCCTTGGCAGAGGCAACATCTCAAGCAAGGAGGTCCGCAGGGTAGCGGACGTGGCGGTGGAGTGGGTGTAGCAGGAGGCGGTGGAAGGCGGTATCAATTGCCACCAACCCCACCCCCAGGTGGTCCACACCAAGTTCAGAGGCCTGGTGGCCGAGGGCGAGGACAGCTGCATGCCCTAGAGGATGTTGACCCAAAGGCTCCGCGAATGGATAAACGTACGCCTTGTGTCATTTCTACTTACTGCAATAGTTTTTTAGACATTGTTTAGCGGTAACCTTTCCTTTTGGTTGCTTGCTCGAGTTTTGTTTAGGGCGTTGGTAAGACCCTTAGTGGGTGTTGTTTGGCATGCTTCGAATGTGTAAAGAAGAGAGATCCTTCCCCCACTGAGATGCATTTTTGTGACGCGATTAAAACCATGAGGGAAATTCAGTGCTGCCCAAAGCGGATAGTGTTGAGCTGTGGTGGATGAGTCCCTCTGACTTATGTGTTCGGGCATGGGTGTTTGTAGGTGAACTAGCTAGTGTGTGAGACCCAGTTGAGAGTCCAGTCGCTTCCCTTGAGATTAGGGATTTTCGGGGATGAAAGGTTCTAAGGGGAGGGGGAGATGTAGCGACTCGGGTTTTTGGCCCTGCCAGACTTTGGAATATTTTTACGAATAATTCCAGAGCTAGGCGCGAAGACGGCGTGCGATTCCGAGGCCCGGTGTGCCAGGAATAAATTTTATAAAAATATTAAGTATTTTTATACTATTCACGTGGTGGGGGTGTGATATCTCCTAAAAGGTAGCTCAGAATGGGAATCTGAGGGAACAGTTGTGTCCGGAACGTGCTGTTTACCCTATGCGAGGTGTAAATTTTGCGGGCGGGGGCCTGCGGTGAGAAATGCCACCAGGGGCGTTTTTGTAAATAAGTGGAGAAGTTAGTGTGAAAGCGTTGGCTCGAATAACATCTGAATGGAGTCTCGGATTGAATATCTGAGTCCACTGTTGTGTTCAGAACGACGTGTTTACCCTAGGGGTGACCTTGCCTTTGTCTGCGTCGGGCGTGAGGTCGGGGGAGTTGCGTTGCTGGAGGTTTATAAATAAAAGAAAAAAGAAAAAAACCTATCTCCTCCCCACTCACCTCCAACGCGCAACAGACAGAACCCCTCCTCCCTCCTCCAGTTCTTCGCCGATTCGAGCTCTGGGCGACCATTTTCAGCGCCGTTCGTTGGCAAATCCAACTTCAGGGCGTCGCGATCATCGTTTTTCATCTAAAGCGTCGACGATCCGCCGAAAGGTAGGCATTTTATGTTTTGAAAATCCCGGATCTCAAATTTCTGCGTTTTTCTCTATTTTGAACCTGCAGATTGGTAGATCGGGTCCCGGGGGGCGCACAAATGCTTCCGGATCTGCGTTTAGACCCCCGAGGGGCCTCCGGCGGACCTCAGAAGGCCCGCCGTTGCGGCACCGGCAGAGGCCGGCGGGGGCGCCGGCAGAGGCGGCTCGCGGTGGAGAGCTGCCGGCCAGGGCGGGCCGGCCGGTCTCGGCCGGTCCGGCCACTTTTTTGTTATACGGGGGTCTTTAAACCCCCATATCATGCAATCCGGGTGTCAGATTTTCATGCTGTTTGCGGCGACGCGACCCTGATGACGAGGCGAACCCTCTAGTGTGGGTTCGAGGGTTTGAAGGTTCGGGATCATGGCCTGGGAGTTAGAAACGTCGTAGAGAATTATATTATTTTATTATTTTACGACTTCGGGTCGTGATAACTTTTACCCGGAGCGTCTGAATGATGTCCCATTAGTGGTGTTGAGACCCTGATGGTACGATTGACTTTTTGAGTTGGTTTTTGGATGTTGGGACTGAGAATGGGGTGCGGGCCCTACGAGGCCGGGTTTTGGCGTTTGTGGAGAAATGCAGCTTTCGCACTAGGAGTCCAATTTTGACGGATGAATAGTCGATCCAGTGTGTTTTTTTCGAGAGGGTCACAATGGTGCAATCCATTCGATGAGTTTCGGGATCGAGGCGTGGGCCCCACCCAAGCTGGCCTTTGGTGAATAATACCTTTTTCACTGGGTGTCCGTTTCAGATGAGCGAGTAGTCGATTCCACTTGTTTTTCCAAGGGGATCACCATGGTATGGTCCGATCGATGGGTTTCGGGATCGTTGTGTGGGCCCCGCATGGGCTAGCTATGGTTAATAGTGCCTTTTTCACTGGTGCACTTTTTTGGGCGAGTAAAAAGCCTATCCTGCGTGGTTTTCCGCGTGGAACGTGATGGTGGCCTTTGTTTTGGCCTTGGAGGTGCGTAGTGTGGCGTTGTTGTCGGTCGCTTGGGTTAGCGACGTTTGGACTAGCAGTGGTTGAGGGTTCTCCCTTGGTTCATTCCTACGAGGGTTCGTGCGACATCACAACCTTCGTATTGGTTTGTGATCCTCTCGATGGGATGTTTAAACTGTTAGAGTTATGGCGTCCCCCCGGTGGGCCCGGAGCAGGATCCTCTAGCATCTTTACCCTAGATCGGGTTCTTGGTATCGCTGTGACCGCTTATTCATGGGTGGAGATCCCCTATCTAGCTGGTTAACCCCGTAGGGTTTGTGGAATCCTCAGTATTATGATCCCCAATGCGGTGGGCCGTGCTTAGTAGGGTTGTGCCATCGTCGGGTATACGATCCCCTACTCAGCATGAGGTGTATAGTAGGTTTGCAGTATCATTGGTTATGCGATACCCTACTCAGCGTGTGGTTTCTGTAGGGTTGCGACATCGTTGGTTCAATCCCATACACCGCGAGTTATACCAGATAGGGTTATGGTATCATCGTGACCACCTTTATATGGGTGATGATCCTCTATCTGAGTGATGTGCTTCTGTCGAGCGCCAGATCGGGTTGTGGTATCCCCCAACGGATCCTGGGTGTGATCCCCTATCTGTGAGAACTACGTATTCCAGATCAGGTTGTGGTATCCCCCAGCGGACCCTGGGAGTGATCCCCTATCTGTGAGCTACGTATACCGGAGTGGGTTTTGGTATCCCCTAGCGGACCCTAGTGGGGATCCCCTATCCGGGGAGTTTGGTGGTTATGTTGTTTCGGTGAGTTATCCTCAGTGATGCCAACCGACGAGCGTGATCTCTCAGGTGAGCGTCTGAGAGGTTTGTGAGAAACCCGATGGAGTGTATCTCTCAGATGATTGTCATCTGGGATGATAGTGATCGTGGGGTGTACTCTTCTGGTTGTGGATAGTTGCTGGTGATGAGGTCGGTACCTCTTGTGGCTTTGTGGTGTGAGCTGAGTATATCTGGATTGTTCAAGGTGTATGTATAGGAATACACCTGAGCTGAGATGACTAGTTGTGTTTAGCTTAGGATGGTCACGAGATGGAGTTTCTCTCTCATCTGGGTTCCCTCTGGCTGGGATGAGCGGACTGTTGCTTTTCAGTTGCTCCCTTTGGTTTTGGGTTTTTGGGGTGCCTACTGAGTATGTTTATACTCACCCATGCACGGGATTTTCCTGCATATGTTTGTGTCTTGTGCAAACCACATGCCTTTCAAGGGAGTCCCAGGAGGACCCGGAGCAGGCAGTGCTGAGTGAGCGAGACTGACCGGGGTGTTTGCCGGTGCGGTGCCGAGGGAGATTTCCGGCGGTGTTTGTGGAAGCGTTCCCGTCCTTCAGAGCAGGTTGGATGCACTTTTGTAGTTTAATTTTGGTGGGCCCTGTTTTCCCTTTGTACTTATGTTATACTCTGGTTGTGGGATAGTATATGCGTGCATTTTCTTTTCAGTTTTATATATCTCTGCACTGTTGCATGGAGGTGTATGTGGGTGCGTGTGTACAAGTACCTTAGGCTAATGCCTCCCATGTGTTTGATAGCCTACTCGACGCTGGTCACCAGCCCCTGGCCTATTGGAGGCGGGCTTGGGGAGTCGCAGATCGAGCCCCGTTGGGTCGGGTCATGACATTTCAGAGAACTTTGGGTACGGTCGGGTTGGTTCGAACACGAAACCAACCGGGCCCTCAGAGCGGAAACAATTATAACTTAAGCTCCAGACGTCCGATTGACGTTCCGTCGACTTTGTTAGATTCCTCTTAGTGAGAAGGATCTTTTGGATTACTCTGATCGATGTTTGGATGCAGTTGGAGTGCAGTTGGGTTGTTTTTGACTTAAAAACCAACCGGGCCCCTAGGCCGAAAAATCCAATAACTCTCAGATCGGGCGTCCGATTGACGCGCCGTCTGTCACGTTGTGTTCCTTTTGGCATGAAGGAACTTTGCGATACATCAAATCTGGTCTACGTGAAAATTGATGTATCAACCTCTTGGCTCGGGGAGCAGACCCTCCCAGAACGAGCGTGCTGTGTGCGGAAACCCTAGAGCTGACTGAGACTTGACGACTGCCGATCGATCGACTCGGAGTGTTTCGATAGCCCAGTGGGGAGCACTTGGTTGTAGCGGCAGACCCACGGCAGAGGAGCGCTTGGTTGTAGCGGAAAACCCACGGTACCCAGCTGAAGGAGTACCTCTGTAGGCTATGAGGGGGAGCGCTTGGTTGTAGCGGCGGACCCATGGTGGAAAGCACTTGGTTGTTGCAGCAGACCAATAGTACTCGACAGGTGGAGTACTACAACAGTCCAAGGATAGTGGGAAGCACTTGGTTTTAGCGGCAAGCCCACTGTACTCAATAGAGGAGGAGTTCCCCAACAGCTATGGGTTCGACGGTGAAGACTTTCGTATTGGAATCCTCCGTGGGTTCGACAATGATGACAACTGTATTGGAATCCTCCATGGGTTCGATAGTGATGACTATCGTAATGGAATCCTCCGTGGGTTGGATGATGACGACAACCGTACTGGAATCCTCCGTGGGTTTGGCGGTGACGACTTCAGTACTTTTATCCTATGTGGGTCCCAACTTAGATGAATCAAGGGCTACATCTGATCATCTCCATCACCTTATGAAGAAGTATACCTGTGTGAGATGAGTCTTGACTTTCAATCATTATCTTCGATATGATTGACTTTCTTTCCTATGTGGATTGGGTTGTACTATCCTGTGTGGATGTGTTTGTACTTGAGCTCGTGAGTTGGAGTTGAACTGGATTTGATGACTTAGGTATATGTATGGGAATATACCTAACTAGTGTTGGATGATACTCCGTGATTGTATCTTTTCTTTCTGGTTTATCCTCTATGGATTCAGGGAGACCTTCGGGGGTCTCGGGGTCCATACTGAGTATCATATACTCACCCCTGCACAGGCTTCTCCAGCACTACGTTGTTTTGGTTGTAAACGATGGACATCACTGATCGAGGTTGAGGCTTGTAGAGCTGGACGGTTCCTGGAGGAGGAACTCACGACGAGTCGGTGCCCGAAAGTGGATTTTACGACGAGTCAGTACCTAGAGGTGGACCACTGGGCGGGACGTACATGGGGCGGATGGCAGGACCCGAAGAGCTGAGGAGGCTATCTGTACCCACCCTTCAGGTGGGATTCCAGTGGACGGCTCGGGGTTGCTGATTTACTTTTCAGTTGTTGTACTTCCTTTCCAGTTATACTTTACTTTAGTTTGGGTTTGTATTCTGGCCCACTTACTTTTCTGCACTTTCTATTGTACTCAGTCACTTAGTGTTTACTTCTGTTGGCTTACTATGTGGTGTTTTTTTTACTTTATAAAGGCAATTCCTTCCCCTTTATATTGGGATTTACATCTTTGGTGCTAGTTGCCAGCCCCTGGCCTATGGAAGGCGGGATTGGGGTAGTAACGGCATGAGTCTTGAGGACGGGTCGTGACAAATTTTATCTGAATAATTTCCTAAATATGTGAATTTTAACTTTAAAAATAAAAACTAACATTTATTGAAAATTGACCAGTTTTTATAAAAATAGTTTTTAAACATTAATAAAAATTAAATTTGAATTCATAAAAATTATATGATCATTTATATTTAATAAAATTATTTTAATAATAATATTTTATTATTATATTATTTATTTAAAAACTCCAATAATTTAACAAAATAATGTACATAATTATAATGCTAGGGTCTTTTTACATATCCGTATATTACACCACCATACACCCTAAGAGTAAGGTGTGTGATTGTGGGGCTTTCATGGGGTCGTTCGGTGAACATGGTTTGGGTTGTGATCTCGATGAGCTTGAACTTATCCCATAAACAGTTTTTCTCATTCTTAAGTTATTGGATCTCTACATGAGATCATTCTAGGGAAAAACCTATAAATTCTATATCCCTTGGAAGCACCGATAAATGGGCTTCATAGGGTATGATCCTACTGGTTGAGTCCATCACTCACATTGTCTATATCAAAAGGATTGTCTAAAACCCTATATTTATACTAGTCATTTGATCACTTTTCAACAACTATATTATCAATGGTAGTGACACTTGATGGTTATTTAAAATCCAATTGGAAATAAAATAAGTTCTTCTGTTTTCTATAACCACAAGACATTTAATTAAAACAAAAATAAGGAAATTTTTTTCATAAATGTTGGATCGTTACATGTATAGTCATCGATAATTAAAAATGTTCAATTTTTACCTCAGATACTAGAAACTTGATTTGGTCCAAAATGGTTTGTGTGTACTTTTTCATAGGATTTAGAAGAGGAAATAAGTTTTATTTGATCATAAATAGAATTTTTATTGATGTAAAAGTTATAAAGGTTCACAAACTAAGTTATCTTTAAAATAAAATTTTGGTAAATCTCATACTAATCAGTTATAGATGAGCTTCAAAAGAGGTTAAATATTATTATTTCCAAGTAACTGATGAAAAATCCAACAATCATTGTCTTTTTCACTTAAAGAACTAAAATTTTTACTTGAAAGATATCTTAATTTAATAATATAAACATCTTCGAATCGAAATAAGGTAAATATAATAGTTTCTTTAGAATTAAAAACCTCACCAAAATAATTTTTAAAAATATTTTAGAAACCTCTCTCACAGGGATGACTAATACTTAGTTAATTATGCTTCAAGATTTTAAAAAATAAAACACTTTTAATTTAATATTAGTTGGAGAAACTGATCAAACTTACACTAGTAATTTTACCTTTTGAATCATATCTAAATGTGACATATCCTCCATAAAATTCCTCAAGATGATTGAAATCATGATTAACTTTAAAAATTTTCTTTGAGAACTTATTATCCATATACCAATTATATGCTAAGGTTTTTCTCTTTTTATAAAAAAGATTAAGAAACTAATGCTTTTTTACCCATATCTTGGGTGCAATTAAGTTAGCCTGTAATTTTTTTAGAATCAATACTTTTTTAGAGAACGTTTTTACATTAGAAAAATTATAATGGAGATTATTTTTTTGGGTATATAATATCTATCAATTTTATATTTACATTCATAAAAAAGTTCACCATCTTCCTTACAATAATTACAAAATTTATTTTATGAAATTCCCTTCAAAAAAGCAGTATTATTTGAAAAGTTAGTGAATATTGAATTATTTTTAAAAAAATCCCATTATCACTTTTAATAAAACATTGAGATACCAAAATTTTATTTAAAGTTTCTTCACCTTGAGAAAAATGAGAAATATAATTTTTGAGATCCTTAATTTTAAGTTTAGAATTTTCTATATTTTTTTGTTCTTTTAATGTTAAAATCAAATCATATTTTATTTTAAGATATTTTATTTTTCAAAAAAAAACATGATTAAATTCATTTTTATTATTTTTTAATTATGAATAAATTTCACAAAAATACATATTGAATTTGAACTCTATAAAAAACAAGATAATTATAGCTAAAAGAAGAGGAAGAATAATTAGAGGAGTAAGATCTAGAATTTGTGGAACTAACTTCATTGAATACCACAACATTGGATATTAAGAAATTGGGGCTTTAATAACATTATTCATATATTTAAATTCAATCTTCATTCACACTCTAGGTTGATTTATATAGATATTTCCTACCTTACTTATTATTTTTGGAATTTTTGTTCAAAGGAAAATCTAAATTAATGTGGACCTTATTTTTTTCAACTGAAGAATGTGACTTTCATGTCCTAATTTTACTTTTGGAAGCATTAGGTAGATCATTTCTTGTCTATGTAGTTGCCTACACTTTTGGAAATTTGATATGTTTTGAATTCACTTTTATAATTGTAATTATTGATAGCTTTGAAATTTATAGTGTTTATATTTCATTGACCTCCTTATATTAATTTTAGTATTTCCTTCTTATAGAAATCTCATAAGTTATAAGGGAACCAATGAGTTCCTCAACCGCCATCTTTTTCTCTAATTTAGCTTTCTGAATCATGGTGAATTCAGGATCCCAATTACACGGTAAAAATAAAATTATTTTCTCAACTAAATTTTTAGTATAAATATAATGAAAAATATATTTCCACCCATTAAAAATATCAGTAAATTAGGTAAACTTTTTAGTGATATATTTAATTGGATGCCTGAAAAACCTTTAAAAGTATTGTATAAACGTATCTAAATATGTATTTGTGAATTTTTTAGTTACTTCATGAGTTACATCTAAATTTTATCAAAGTTCATGATATTTTTTTCATGTATAAATTCAATTAAAGTAATTTTGATCCAAAAAAAAAATGCAAGGAATTCATTTCTTTACCATCGAATTCATAATTAGAAATATCATCTATGCTCCTTTTATCTTATTTTTTAGTTTTAAGAGTATAGAAATTTAATGAAATATTATAAATAGGATATCCATTTGATCTAATAAAAGTATAAATGTTAATTTTCTGATAACCATAATTATTTCCATAAAAAATGGAGCACAACCCAAGTATTTCCCTTCTAGGACATAATGGGTGATAGAAAAATCAATTTTAAAAAAAGAAATATCTTATTTGAAAATTCAGTTAATGATTTTTTTTTAAAAAAATAAAAAATTTGAAAACAAATAAATTTAATCCTCATTTTATACCAAATGTAGGTTAGAGTAGAGTAAAATTTCAAGAGGGGTGAATTTATTTTTAAAAAATTAATGAAAAACAATATATGTTTAGAACCTCCTCTTTAAAAGATTAAATAAAATTATTTTTTAAGATAAAAGAATAAATGTTTAAGTGAAACAATATATTAGTGGAAGAATAAAAACAAATATATATTAAAAATTATTAAAAGGTTAATTGATTGATTAAATAATTTGAATAAAAGAATAAAGGAAAAAGTATAAATAAATGAAATTGTTGAAAATAAATGAAACATGATATTTGGTAAGGAAGTTTTTCAATATATCTAAAATTTACCCTATATCTACCACCCAAATATTTAAAGGATTTAGTGTATTAGTACACTATATTTAAGGTATCCAAGACACTAAAACTATCCCTTAATTTTTAGGTTGTAACAAGAAACAAGAAATACAATATAAACAAGCTCTTTAACATGAAATCTATAAATATCAAGAATAATGGACTCTTTCTTTATTAATGGAATGATAATAAAACTAATGACCCTCACTTTAATGGTTGTGAGAACCATAAAAAGAAGAAATATGATGCATATGGGGACTTCGGAAGAATCCAATTTATAGCTTAGTGTTGATTCTTTCATAGAATGTGATGAACGTTATGAGAGAATAATAATATTGAAAGTGAGTGAAAGAATATTAAAAGTTTATAAAAAACATTAGAAAGAGAAAGAATATTTATAATGAATGATCTTTGTGGGAAATTTAGTGATTTTGTACGTTGTTGTTTGTATATTAGATAATCCAGTGGGATTTTAAGGAATCCAATGTCTCTATTTATATGATTCAATACCTTTGGAAAACATACAGAATCCTTTTGGGTGTTTAAGTAAAATATTTCCACATTTTAGGAACTTTTATCATCATAAATGTTGGGTTTAAAATATCTAGTCTGACACCACTGGGTATTTGGTAGCCTCCATTGAGTAGTCATTGTCATTACTAGAACATCATACACTCTGACTGATACCACCAACTATTTGGTGGAATCTAATGATTCGGGATTATAATTCTCATAATCATTGGCTATTTGATGCTCATACACCTGTTATCCAGTTGGGTCCTATAATACTAGTATATCTGATGCATTCTACCAGTTATTCGGCAACACAACACCTGATAGTCAGTTCATTGTGATGATATTTTCTTTTTGAAGTGGATTATCCACTTCCTTTATTGAGCATGCATATTTCTTCTAGATTCTTTTAAGTATTTAAAACATCAATTATGACATGTTTAAGGATTATTCAAAGGGTTTTATCAAGATTTCATAAATCTACCTTCATATCACTTAGAAGAAAACATTAAACATGTTAAGAGTTCTTTTGTCATTAAAATCAATGAACGGTGAGAAGCGCAACAAAAAATCCTTTCCTACTCACCTCCAAATTGGGTGAATCAAAAACCACGAACTCAAAAACATATAAATTCTATTCTAGGAATAGTATTATGCTCATCTTCCTATACCATTCCTAGAAGTTTGTATAGGTAATGATATTTTCATTATTAGGGATAGTTCACATGGATAGTGTTGTGGTTGTTGAACATTCCATTTTATTCTATAGTAATTTAGAGAAGATTGCTAGTTCTTTAAATAATTACCAAAAGTGACACGAAATTAATTTAATTATATGTCTCTCTTTATTTTATCATCTCCTAAAAACCCTCACCATTAGATAAGGAATATCAAGTTCTAAAGACATTATAGTATAAAGGATCCATATACCCATTCCCAACACTTAGTTATATTTTTTCATTCTTAATAAAATTCATATATGGCTTTGTATGAAATAATATTAAGTTGAGGTATTTTATTTATTATGAATAAAATTTTCCTGTTTTATCCATTGATTGCCTTATTAGTATTAGATGGATTATACATTACTTACTAAACATGTTATAATAAAACATTTATTCATAATTCATTTATTTTGATTATATCTTTTATTATTATTTTTATTTATTTATGCGATCATAGTCTCAAATCCATAAATAAATCATGTATAAAAAAATTACATAACCCTGAGCTTTATCTAATGTTTAATTTATTAAATGATAATAAATCAATCTTTTTTAAGGGGAAAATCTCTTTTGTAATATTGGAATGAGTTGCAGTATTCCACATGTCCACCTATGAATTTCCTAGGTTGGTTTCACCTCAGACCCATCTTGAATTACCTCCACGATCCTTTGATAAATCCTTTTATTAAAGATGTTTTGTAACTCACATGATGGAGATGGGAATAAAAGGACTGGTCAAGAGGAATTATATAAAAAAACATCGAACACATAGGTCCTACAAAATAAAGGATGGAGGGATGACACACATGCCATCATATTTAATTTAATAATAAATAATTACAAACCCATTCAATAAAATAAAATAAAATAAAACCAAAACATACATCGGTATGATCAAAGATCATGATTAGTCATACACATGAAATGACTATACATTTAAAATATCTAGCTATCATTCATTTCAATTTGTTTTTCGATAATATAAAACATGCATGATTTAATCCAATTAATTATCTTATTAATCAATTAATTTATTTTATATATTTCTATACAATCATCTTGGAGATTCTCATATACTGTAAATTTAAATAAAAGTAATTATTTTATTTTATTTAATCGTTAAATAAAAACAGTACACATCTTTGTACATAGAGATAAATTAGAGAGTACCTGTCTGAACTACTCAGTGTGGTCCTTACTGTATATAATGAACTCACATGAAAAATTGAATAAATAAAAAACTTAACAATTTCATAGAATTTACTATCAAATTAATGACACATGGAACACATGAAAATTACATTTCACATAAAATTTAATGCATGTTGGGTATTTAGTATACAATGATCATACATGACTTGAACATTAAAATATTATGCATAATTTATTAAGAATTTAATATATTATAAAAGAAAATGAATAATGTGTATTATCGATTAAATGAGTCGTGTAACTTATTTTTATGAGGTTTAATGGATCAACTAATCAAATATAATACTTCAACATAAGTAGGTAAAGTGTGATGCATGTGTACGATGGATACATGACATGTGATTTACTTCACTAAATGTTCACAGTACATGCCTTGGGAATTGGTGTGAACTTACCAAAAACATTTATGGGGTAAAAGTTATGTAGGATAGATACACAACATGTAACCTCAAGTTTCATGGGTTCTATTATGTATGTGTCGTGAATTAATTACATGAAAGTTCCTGGCCTTATGTTTTATTCCTTGAAAACATGTGAACTACACATCATGTAGGAAATATATATGGTATGTAGTTCAGGAAAATGGTGTTCCGCCCTGGCTATTCAACATGTGGTGCATTTAATACAAATTTCATGCATTCATTACATGATGACCTAGATTTCATGTTGGTGTCTTGGTGAAATGAACAAGTATAAACTGTGTGTGACTATGTAGTACCAACTATGTAACCCTATGGTATCTAGCCATAATTCTTAGAACATACGGATGGGTTTTTGGATGCATTGTTAAAAAATTATTAACCATTATTGGTTATGTGAGTTTTAAAGGAATTAGATGAATAAGTGATCTAGATGATGGATTAAGAATAAATTAAAATAAGAAACTAAATCTTACTTTTAAATGTTCAATGATCAAAAATAGAATAAATAATTATAAATTCGAGTTTGACCCATACTAATACCACTTATTGGTCTTGAGTCTAACAAAAGATCATATTCGGCCAATGGTGAACAAATATTTTTTTTTTGTATTTGATGGATCATTCACAATGTACCAGACATGAATTTACTGGAAAATAAATTTTTCTCTAAAGAATATTTACAAAGAAAAATAAATAACTAATAGAATACCATTTCACATTAATTTTATAATTAATTTAATCAATATTGAGATCTTTCTTTCTGGAGGGTGTTAGTCATTCTCACCCAATTAGTGTAGTTTTTTTCATAGAGAGGAGGCATAGTATAATCCATCTAGAAGTGGTCCACACATGATCATTTGATCTTTAAAAAACAGAAATGGATTTCTATGTACTAGCATAGAGGATCAATCATATTATGATGTTCTTCTTGATAGCTATAATGATTCCATCAAGCTTAATGAATCAAAATTTCACTCTCATTCATGAGAATATGGAGTAGGAAGGGGAATATATTTATCATGAGAGAAGAAATCCTTGGGAATTATGTGGCCTTGAGAAATATATCTATATTTAAATCTCCATAATGATTCCCCAATCCGAACAACCCTAGAACAATATATATAACAATCTATTTATAGAGTTACTTATTTGGGTTAAATATTATTTAATTACACATAGGCCCTTAATATATATTTAACCCTTAAATGACCTTAGGTGATGTAATGATAATATTATTATTATTTTCACATGGCTTGTGCTTATCGGTACAATGATAAATTTTATTTTACCATCTTGATAATTAATATTTTTCACCAGACCTCATCTTAGTCCATTCATCCTCCTTATATTTTATTTAATACCTAAATAAATATTTAATTAAATATTTATACATTCAATACATAAATAAATTAATATTATATATGTGTCTAATAAAATAATTACCTTCTAAATTAGTAATTATTTAATGTATGGAATCAATAAATCCAAAAAAAAATTATTACTTGGACTTGATAATAATAATTATTTCAATAAATAAATTCAAATAGAATTTAATTTAGTTCAATGTAAACACTTAGTGTGTAACCCTCTAGGATTATTCCTTGTTAGCATTTGGCGGGCCTGCCTAATTTTTAATATTAATCTCTAAAAATGGGTCTAGGAACCCAAGAGGAATAAGTTAATGTCGCAATGTAGACAACCACATATGAGCATTAACTGTGTAATATTATCCTTTTTTCTTGATATCCCACCAAGAAAGATTCATACTTGTGTCATAAATTTAAATATTGATATATCATTCTTTTATTATCCCAAATGAACATATCTATATCACCATGACCATGATTTTTTTTGAAAATTATATTCCAATCAAAGGGTCAAGAAATTAACATCCATAAATAGAAGGGAAAAATATTTCCTCAACTTATTCATTAATAACATACTGATCATGACATACCCAATGAATCTTACATAGAGTGAACATAGCATGTCACGAGTTTCATCAATACATCTAAGTATGTGATTCATGATATATATTAATAGTAATATTAGAGTCTAGAATCATTACACATGCTCGTAGATGAGAATATTTGATGACACACAAGCATGTTAAATTCTTATTGGTGGGTCTGTCCTCATAATCTTATGTCTTAGAGTTTACCAAGTAAAAACTTCATGAGATAGAGAATCATCCACTTATGAGTACTTGAACCTAATATTTGGTAAACTATATGTCTCTTTGTAGTTCGTTATGTTGACATATGGAAAATATTTAAAAAGATGTCCTCATAGAATTTCAAGGTTCTCATCATAATGGGGAACTTCTATGACCTATTTTTTTATAAAAATAATACACTATGATGTTATCATATTCAATTCATATAGAATAATGGTCAATATGTGATAATATATGGTTAATATTCATTTCTTTGAATATACTCGATAATCAAGGGTACAAACTAGTTTGTTCTAAGACACCAACTCCAATAACATTCACATGGTTATTTCATACACAATCTGGGATAAGGCTTGGGATCAAGTGTAACATGGTTGAAATGGGAATCTTAGATGAGGAATGGAGATCAGGATGTGGTATGGATTAAATTTTTTGGAGTTCCTCATGTTTTGTTTTATTTAATGTATTTTGTATATGTTGATCTTCCTAGTGGGTGGACATCTGAGTCTATATTTATATTTTAAGCATGAACTTTTTAGTTATATGATGCATTTCATTCTGATATTACTTTTCCTTTATTTATTTATTCTATTGATCAATGAATTTATGTTATTTGTGATACTTGGTTGTTTATGATGTTATTTTTTACATTAATATTGGGGGTATAGTCTCCCCATGGTATTTCCCTAGACCCACATTACTATTAGACAACATTTGGAATACGAGGAGGAATTTATGACATCACGTGGTGGTCTAGTCTGGTTACTGTATAGAGTTAACTAGGTTGGGGTGTCACAAAGTATCATCAGATCATTAGATTTATTTTTATCTTACTATTTTGGATTTTGTTAGACTAGAGATATTGGGATGTTTCATAGATTGTGAGGGAAACCAAATTGGTTCATCGCAAGCAAATTTCATGGAGTAAGTCTAGGTTTCTAAGGGGATGGGATTGTTTTTTTGGATTTCATTGTTATGGTTATTGTAATTTTCACCTAGTGTGACACACATGAGGTTTAAGATTTATATTTTATGAGGTTTTGGATTCTAGGATCTTGGATCATTGGAAAGATGATATTTTTTGGATTTTGGTCTCTTGGCTTATATAAGAAAGTGGTGACTCATGCATCATATCATGAATATAGGGTTTAGATGATATATGGGCCTACTAGTTTGATTATTTTCACTAACAACTGATGATCATTTCTTTAAATCATCATAAAATACTCATACATTGTCTTTCCATGTATGTACATAGTTTAATTTTAATTAATTATGATGACTTGTATGCATGTAATTTATTCTAGTGAAAGTTATTATGGATCCTCTGGTGAGATGACTGATGGTCATGATGATGGTACGATTCCTATAATAGGGGATGAGTAGAGACCCTGAGGGGTTAGTATGGGTAATTAATTCCTTATAACCACGCTATGTGAATGCGAGTATAGAAATGTTTCATTTAAATAAAGTGTTATTAACAACCTTTATGGTATTTTACTATATATCATAGAATTGAATTCTACTTAACTAAACTAAGTGACCTTGGTTCCTTGACATGGATCTTCATTGGTGTTATCATGGGGGGTTATCCTAAGTTTTTCATTATTTAAGGAGGATTCATTTGTGTAAATAATCATTGCGAATTACTTCTTTGAAAGGATTTTGGGTTTCATGTAATTATGTTACATATATGAGACCCTTGAGAGTGTGTTAGCAAGTGAGATGCCATATGGTCTGAGCTGGGAATTGTGTGATGTTGTATATGAGTTGCTACCCTATTGAGTCCTTAGTTTGTAGGCTAGGTGGGATCACCTAGAGACCTTAAGATACAAATATGTGTTTAGTGAGTGAAATCCTTGAAATGATCGACGTACACCAAATCAAAGGGGTTGTTCAAGGTTTATTGTTTCCTTTGAGGTGGAAGCGTGGGTTGGGGGTTGGGTTTGAGATCAATACAAGAGATTTTTCTTCATGTTATGGTTATGAAACCAAGTTCCCAATTTTTAAGAGGATTTCCATGAGTGCTTTATTCAAGTGAGATGGGAATACCAACTATAATGTTTGGTAATATTGGCATGTTAGAATAGTTCTAATGGGGTGTGAATTATAGGATCTCGAGTTGGGTTCTCTATATTTAGGAGGTACTAGAGTGTCTAATCGATCATTTTTAGATGATATTTTGGTAGAAAATGTTGGATACATGTGGAACTATTAAGTTTTGAATCAAATATGTCCATGAGTGGGCCAAAGACCAACAGTGCATAGTGGGATACTTGTGGGCATAGTATCTTAGGAATATGATGAGTGTGGCCCAAGAAGAGTGGACATGTTTACTTCAGTTCAAACCTAGTGAGGTTATACTTGAGAAGTGGTGTATGTTAAGTCTTATGGTTGTGGTTTAACCATTTTCCATCATTGTGGGATGCCCTCATTATGGAAGAGATATTAGTAAATGTCTTGGGTGTCATCCTCAACTATTGGTAATATGAGGTATTTAATGATTTGTATCATCTCTCCTATAAGAGCAGGATGACCCTTTCCAGACTTTGAGTTCAGTGATGAAAAAAGTTTTGGCTATGATGGTTGAGAGTTTTTTTTCAATGAAGTGATGATAATAAAACTACTATGGTTGTTACGACCAAAACTTTTATCAATGAAAATTCAACTTGATATAATTAAATGTATTATTATGTAAAATGGTTATATAAAATATGCACTTATTTGGTTGTATGTTTTTGGATTTTAAAATACCATTATGTTTTGTGACCATTGCTAATATAGCTGTTGAATAGTGATCACATGATTTGCATAAATATAGGGCTTTAACAAATCCAATTTACTAAGAAAAAGGAAGTGATGGCCTCATCCAGTAGACCTTCCCCATACGAAGCCCATTTGTCAGAGCTCTGAAAGGAGGTGGCATCATTGGGCTTCATTCTTGACCAAGACCAAGATAAGCTTCAACATGTTAAGTTCGAATGGAATCGCCTACGTGAGAAGTAAAAGTTGATAGAGATTACAACTCGAGTAATATTATCCGAGCCACCCCAAGAGTCTATCACCATCGCACACCTTACCCTTCGGTCTTATGCGGGTGTTATAAGGGGTTATGTAACAAGACCTTAGCACTATGATTATGTGCATTATTTTTGTATATAATAAATAATAAACATTTATTTTATTATTGTTACATTGTAAATAGTTTTTAAAGCCCACATAGTATTTTTTAGTTAATATTCAATTAAGAAATCAATTTGATGAATTAATGGATTTTTGAATTAAAAAATATTTTAATAAAATATTATTACTAAATTACTTTTTATAAAATATAAATTGTTGTATAATTATTATAAATACAATTGTGATTTTTATTAAGGTTTTAAATATATTTTTGTCAAAACTCATGAATTTTTTATAAATTTAGATTTATATTTTAAAAATAAAAATTCACATATTTTGAAAATTATTTAGATAAAATGAATATTATTTTTGGAATCAGGACGTCAAAATTATCCAATAGTGATTTTTTCATAATTTTATGAGACAATTGAATTTTTGGGTAAAAATTAAATATCGTTTAAATATATATAATGTGTTTTATAAAATCATAATGACTCAATAGTGATATAATAAAATACTCTAAGCATTATGTTAGGACAATATATGTTTTACCATTAAAATAATGTGATTTCAGTTTTGTTTGATTTATTTTACACCCTTCAAGAATTATAAAACATTTTAACATTTTTAATTGATTTCCTTGAGAGTATGACTCACCTCCACATAAGAAAACCTAATATTTTAATAAGTTCGTCCATTGGCCTTATAAATTAATGTTTTCTGATCCCCTTTATAAAAATCATGGGTAAAAACCATGGTTTGGTTTGTGGTTTTGATTAGTTTAATGTGTGGTGTCCCAAACCTAAATAATAAACAATTCCTTCTCCTTTCCTATATAAACCCACCCAAGATCCCACTTCCTCTTCACTCAAAGCATTTGGATTTCATCCAACCTCTTCCCTCCTCTCTCTAGAATCCTTTCAAGGCACCCCAAGCTTCCAAGAATCCTCTCTCAATCCCCTCCCAAGCCTTTGGGATAACACTCTCAATTAAGGGGTTCCTTCCTTTCTCATTTTATCTAAGTTTCTTAATATTGTTATGCCCTATTATTTTAAATTATAAATGTTGGGGTATGATTTATCACCTCCCCCATAAATCCCTATTTATTTTTGAATGATGAGAGACCTTGTTCTCTCTCATTAATTACTCCCATTTACACCTGTTACCATGCTGAAATTCCATATGGAATTTCTCTCTCCTCATTTACATTCAAGCAATTCTTTTGTATTATGAATCCAAATATCCTTACTTATCTTGGGACATGTATCTATATTACCCATTACTGACTATTTCATGTAAATATGATGTTACACCACTTTATCTATCATCAACCATTTTTATAAGTTCTTATGTCATGTCGTTACGCTGCCGAAATTTAACCGTGATTTTCCAAGCCAAAGTCATTGTGTAGTGAATACCATGCTAATTTCTATATCAAGGGTATTTAACTTTATTAAAATTTAATTATTTATTATTTATTTTCATGTATTAATTCCACATTACTTTATAATGGAATAAATGATGATGTTTAATGAATCCATGTTTTATGATCCATGTGACGCACCTATCCATGAAATGAAATGTTTAAGAAGGGTGCGCCCTGATAACTCTCCAATACATTGGGTAAATATTAGTATCATGATACGTCAAGTGAAATGAGTTTTTACTCATGATAATTCAAATTCAATTAGGGTTTACTCATTCTATATGTGGAATGATCCTTGGGTCATTCTAATACCATGTTAAGTGTTGTTGCCACATTTTCATGTTATAATAATCATGCTATATCATGACTTTATGTTCATGTTTCTTTTATGCTCCATTGATTTGAAAATTGCCTAACATGTATTGTACTCTTCATGTTATGCCTTGTTTACTCCCTTACTTGAATTTATATCTCACCCTTTTTTTATGCATGTCCTTAGGTTATCCTATGCAATGCTAAGTACGAGGGAATGTGGTGGTCATGTAAAGGAAGTTTTCACTAAAGATGTTGTGTTTCATGTTTTAAGTCGTTATGTAATGTTACTAAGCCTCAAATACACTAGACCTCTCGATCATCAATTTGGTATCAAGTGATTATTTTATGTAATAAATAAGGTCTACGTGTGTATTAAAAATAAGGGTTATTATAGTTGGTATCAGAGGAAGGTTTATTTATTTTTTGGAATTAGGATTAGAAACCCCTAGTTAACGACTTAAGGATTAAAATAAATATAATAAAAACATCCATAAATTTTGGTGAGTATTGAGTAATTGGTTTATCAAGAAAATACATCCCTATCTGGATACGAGCAGATAGAGGAACCTCTGGAACATATGTATCTAAGAGTGAAAACTCTGAAAATGGGTTTCAGGCTAGACCCCGGGTATCTTGGTACACAAGAACGGGCCTTACTACACTCTTGGTTATGACAGTCCCAAGGGATACACTTTGGTAACTTCACAAGCTTAGTATAAACCATTATTAAAGGAAGAAAGTGCCCCTAAGAATATATGTTGGAAATTATATCATGGATAACATATATTGAAGCCTATAAGTTCATAAGTTAAGGAAATAAAAGTAATTTATAAGTTATTTATTTTTTTCCTTGGATTTCCCATTATGTGTTACCCCTAACATTCCTTTAATTCCAACCAATGGACGGTAATAAGAGAACTCAAACTAACAACCGATGTGAAGATCAAGGTGATGAATGTTCTAATGAGATGCCCAATCCAATGGGAGTGGGGATCACGAACATTATCACGATACTCTATCAGTTAACAAAAATTTTAATAGAAACATGGGTCAAGAAGAACATTTAACCCCCCCCCCCCACCTATGAAAGTACATGTCACAATCAATAGCTTCATGAGGCAAAGTCCTATTACTTTTAATAGATCATCAAATCCCTCAATTTTTGAATAATGGATCAAATCCATTTAAAATATCTTCTCCATCCATCAATATTCGGAATAAGTGAAGGTTATTCTGGTTGCTTATCATATGGAGGGTGAAGTCGATCAATGGTGGACATTGATAAAAAATACGAAGCATGAGGAGGATATTGAGGTGTTGGAATTGATGGATTTCAAGAAAAAAATTCAACAAATATTTTCCTCGCAGCCTCCAACTTATGATGGAAATGGACTTCCTTTCCCTCAAGAAAAAGATGAAGAATCCATCCAAGAATTCGAGGAAAAATTCACAAGGTTTTCACAATACGCCTCCATATTTTTCATTACCCCCGAATACAAGGTTGACTGCTTATTTGGTGGGTTGAAACCTATCCTACAGAAAGCCCTGACAATTCGTGACTTCGATAGCTTTGAGGAAATTGTCTGATGTGCCCTCAAGGTCGAAATGGAGATCAGAGAATCTCAAGGGTATCATGGGGATACAAACTATAAGGTGGACTTTAATTCTAGTGGTCTGATGGATAAATACAACAGTGATAAGAAAATCCAACACCCCACTTTCCAACGGTGTGGAAAGAAGCACCCCATAAATTTCTTATATGGGATGAGGAAATACTTAAGGTGTGGAAGGGAAGGGCACCTAGCCGTTAACTATCGATAGGAAAAACTGGAGGCTATGACAAAGGAGAGTAATGCTCCATTCGACCCTTAATGAATTGTTCATTGCTTCAACTACAAAGAACTAGGGATCCTGGAAAATCAGTTCCCTAAGACAAGGGTTTCAGGAGGCAACCAACAACCTCCAAGGTAGCAAGGGTGAGATTTTTTCATCACAATTGCCGAAGTTAAACCCAACAACAAAGTGGTGATATGTATGCTAGTTATTCATTCAAGAATAGCGAATATAATTTTTGATTCTGTTTCTACACATTCTTTTATATCCCAAAAGTTTAGTAGAACAATCCCAACACCACCACAAATCAGGGAATTAATGATGTCGGTGAGTATAGAAAATGGGGAAATCATTACATCCCATGAATAAAAATCCTCCCCTATCATAATCGGTGGATTGAACTTCTTATAGAATATCTTCATAGTCCCTTTTGTTGGATTTGATGTAATTCATGGCATGTATTGGCTTTCCTTATTTAGAGCCAACATAAATTTCCATGAGAGGGAAATCACTCTTTATATGGTGAATCGACCTCCGATTCTATACAAGTGCAAGGAGGAAGATGAATATTCTTTAGAACCATCATCTCAAGCATAGATATTCATTCCCTATGAGCATGCGTATATGGCTCAAATGATTGAGTCCATGGAATAAACCATCCTTGAAGACATTCCTATTGTGAGGGAACTCACTAAAGTGTTTCCTGAGGAATTTCCTGGTCTCCCTCCTAGAAAAGATGTTGAATTATCAATTGATCTTATACCTAGGGTGTTTCCAATTTCCAAGACTCCATATAGAAAGGATATTGTGGAGATTTAGGAGTTGAAGAAACAACTATAGGAGAATTTGGATAAAGGGTTTATACACCCTATTGCTTCACCATGGGGTGCACCAGTCCTCTATCAGAAAAAGGATGGGTCAATGTGCCTTTGCATTGATTGTCATGAGCTCAACAAAATCCCAATAAAGAAAAAGTATCTCCTGCCCCGAATTGATGACTTGTTTGATCAGTAACATGGAGCACAATACTTATCCAAAGGTAGATTTGTGGTAGGGATATTACCAAGTAAGGGTGAAGAAGAAGGATATACCCAAGATTTCTTTTCATACAAGGTACAGGAACTATGAATTCATAGTAATGCCTTTTAGACTCACTAATGCTCCAACAATACTCATGTACATGATGAACATAGTCTTTAGATATTACCTTGACAAATTTTTGGTAGTTTTTATAGATTATATTCTAATATACTCTAAAACCAAGGAGGAACATGAGGAGAATCTAATAACTGTACTAGAGACCTTGCGAAAGGAGAATCTCTTTTCAAAGTACAACAAGTGTGAGTTCTGGTTGAAGGAGGTCTCATTCTTTAGTCATATCATCACAATCAATGGGATATCTATGGATCCCTCGAAGATAGGTGTAATAGAGGTATATAAGGGCAACATCGGTAACAGATATCCATATCTTCTTAGGGTTATCTAGATATTATCACCAATTTGTGAGAAATTTCTCACAATTATCAAGCCCTCTTACCATGCTAAATCGGAAGGGACTCATGTTTTCTTGGAATGATGAATGCGAAGAGTGCTTTAAATAGTTGACAATAAAGCTTATAACTACACTCGTGCTCACTTTACCCACATGTGGATAACTTTTTATGGTATTTAGTGAATCTTTGAAGAAGGTCCTGGGTTGTGTGTTGATGCAGAATGACAAAGTCATTGAATATGCTTCAAGTAAACTGAGATTTCATGGGCAAAACTATCCAACACATGATCTGGAGTTGGCTATGGTGATCTTCGCATTAAAAATTTGGTGGCATTATTTCTTTGGGGAGAAGTATGAAATATAAACAGACCAAAAAATCCTCAAGTATATATTCACACAGAAAGAGTTGAACATGCGCCAACGAAGATGGTTAGAGCTAATCAAAGACTATGACTTCTCAATCCATTACTTCCATGGGAAAGAGAACAAGTTGGAAGCTGATCTAAGTATAAAGGACCTATCAATTATTTCATTTATTATAATTTAAAATGATCCAAACTTCTTAGATTTAATGAAGATTAACATGGGAATCATAAATAAGGGAACATCATCAATATTTTCAGAAATGATTGCTCAACAATCTCTTTTGGAAAGGATAAAGGATGATCAAAAGGATGGTGTGGAAATTCAGAAGAAGGTGGAAACTATCCGAAAAGGGAAATCCTTAGAGTTCAATGCCAATGATGGTGTAATTGTGAGATTTTGGAAAAGAATATGTGTTTCATCAAGTCTGGAGCTGAAGAAGGAACTTTTAGATGATACAAATTGTTTGAATTTCTCCATTCACCCATGAAACACAAAGATGTATCGAGATCTCCGAGAGCATTATTAGTGGGATAACATAAAAAAGGAGATCACTGAATATACCTCAATGTTCCTGGTGTGTCAGCAAGTGAAGGATGAGAGACAAAAGTATAAGGGGATGATGCTACCATTACACATTCCAGCATGGAAGTGGGAGAACATCACTAAGGAATTTATCACCGGACTAACAAATAAATCCAAAGGAAACAATGATATTTGGGTTTTTGTGGACCTTCTTACAAAGAATGCACACCTCATTTCTATTTGGGAGTATTTTTCATTGGATCAACTAGCACGCATATACATCAGAGACAAGGAAAGTCTACATGGAGTACCACTATCGATTGTATCATATATAGATTCATGATTCACCTCTATGTTTTGGAAGAGTCTTCAACATGCTCTAAATACTGAGCTTAAATTTAGTACGGCTTATCATACTCAAACTGATGGCCAATATTAGTGAACTATCCAAACACTTGAGGTCATGTTGAGAGAATTCTCAATGGACATTAAAGGAGGATGAAATCAACATATTCCTTTGGTTGAGTTCTCTTAAAATAATATTTTCCATGAAAGAATCTAAATGGATCCTTATGAATCCGTATATAAGAAGAGGTGTAGAACACCAGCATGTTGGGATGAAGTTAGGGAGAGAAAACTCCTAGGTTCAAAAATGGTTGAAAAAATGGTGGAGAAGGTTAAGACCATCCAATAACACATTAAAGGTTCTCAGAGTCAACAAAAGAGTTATGTTTATAATCATCGGTGAGACCTAGGTATTGATGTCAGAGACATGGTATTCCTCCGCATATCACCATGGAAGAGAGTTATGAGATTTGGTAAGAATGGAAAGCTTACTCCATGGTACATAAACCCTTTTGAGATCCTTGATCGCATTGGAGCGGTGGCCTATCAACTAGAACTCCCCCCAAACCTATCTTAAGTATATGATGTATTCCATGTATCACTCTTGAGGAAGTACATACCTAACTCATCACATGTACTCAATCCAGAGGTGGTACCATTGTATAATAACCTCTCCTATGACGATAAATCAGTGAATATTTTAGATCATGGAGAAAAAGTTCTACGAAATAAGTCAATGCCCCTCATTAAGGTGTTGTGGTGAAACCAGAAGATTGAAGATGCAACTTGGGAATTAGAGGAAGTAATGAAACAGAGTTACCCGCATCTATTTTAGTGTGGGGAAAAAAATTTGATGGTGAAATTTCTTAAGGGGGGAACATTGTCATGACCCAAACTTTTATCAATGAAAATTTCTCATGATATAATTAAATTTATTATTATGTAAGATGGTTATATAAAATATACAATTATTTGGTTTTATGTTTTTGGATTTTAAAATACAGTTAAGATTTGTGACTGTTGCTAATATAATTGTTGAATAGTGATCACATGATTAGTATAAATATATGGATTTAACAAATCCAATTTACTCAGACAAAGGAAGTGATGGCCTCATCTAGTAGACTTTCCCTATACGAAGCGCATTTATGGTTGCTTGGAAAGGAGGTGGAATCATTGGGATTCTCTCTTGACCAAGCCCAAGAATAGATTCAACATGTTAAGCTCGAACGGAACCACCTACGTGAGAAGTGGAAGTGGATTGAGATTACCACCCTGGAAATGTTATCCTAGCCACCCCAAGAGTCTATCACCATCGAACACCTTACCCTTCAGTCTTATGCAGGTGTTATAAGGGGTTATGTAACAAGACCTTAGCACTATGATTATGTGCATTATTTTTGTATATAATAAAGAATATACATTCATTTTATTATTGTTACTTTGTAAATATTTTTAAAAGCACAAATAGTATATTTTAGTTAATATACAATTAAGAAATCTATTTTGATGAATTAATGGATTTTTGAATTAAATAATATTTTAATAAAATATTATTACTAAATTAATTTTTATTAAATATAAATGATCGTATAATTATTATTAATATAATTGTGATTTTTATTATGTTTTGAAAGCTATTTTTGTCAAAAACCCATGAATTTTCAATAAATGTTAGTTTTTATTTTAGAAGTAAAAATTCACATATTTCAAAAATTATTTGGATAAAATGAATATTATTTTTGGAATTAGGATTTCAAAATTATACAATGGTTAATTTTTCATAATTTTATGAGATAGTCGAATTTTGGTGTTAAAAATAAATACTGTTTCAATATATAATGTGTTTTATGACATCATAATGACCCAATAGTGATGTAATAAAATACCATAAACATTATATTCTTATAATATTTGTTTTACCATTAAAATAATTTTATTTTAGTTTTGTTTGATTTATTTTACAAAGGTTTAGTGGACCCTTCAAGACTTGTAAAAAAAATTTACTTTTTAAATTGATTTCTATGAGAGTGTGACTCACCTCTATATATGAAAACCTAATATTTTAAGAATTTCGGCCATTGGAATTATAAAATAATTTCTTCCACTCCCCTATGGAAAAACCCATGGTCAAAAACCATGGTATGGTTTGTGTTTTTGATTACTTTATTGTGTGGTGTCCCAAACATAAATAATAAAGAATTCTCTTCTCCTTTCCTATATAAACCCACCCAAGCTCCCACAGATTCTTCACTAAAATCCATTGGAGTTCATCCAGCCTCTGCCCTCCTCTCTGTATAATCCTATCAAGTCACACAAATCTCCCAAGAATCCTCTCTCAACCCCTCCCTAGACTTTGGGATCACACTCCCAAGTAATGGATTCCTTCATTTCTCGTTTTATCCAAGTTTCTTAATATTGTTATGCCATTTTATTTTCAATTATAAATGTTGGGGTATGATTTCAAACCTCCCATATACCTCCCTCTTTATTTTATAATTATAATATACCCCTTTCTCTCTCATTAATGCCTCCCATTTACACCTGTTACCTTGCTGAAATTCTGTAAGTAATTTCTATCTCCTTGTTTACATTGAAGTAATTATTTTGTATTATGAATCCAAATCCCATTAATTATCTTGGGACATATATCTATTTAAAACAATTACTGTAAATTTCATGAAAATAGAACGAGACATCACTTTTTATCTCATCAACCATTTTTATGAGTTCTTATGTCACGCTGTTACGCTGCCGAAATTACACCGTGATTTTCCAAGACAAAGTCATTATGTAGTGAATATCATTCCCATTTCTCTATCAAGGGTATTAAAATTTTTGCACATTTACTTATTAATTATATATTTTCATATATTAATTCCACATTACTTTATCATGGAAAAAATGATGGTGTTTAATGAATCCATGTTTTATGATCCATGTGACACACTTATGCATGAAATGAGATGTTTAAGAAGGGTGTGCCCTGATAGCACTCTAATGCATTGGGTAAATATTATTATCATGATACATAAAGTGCAATGAGGGTTTACTAATGATAATTCATGTGCAATGGGGGTTTACTCATGCTTCATGTGCAATGAGCCTTGGCTCATGCTTATACCATGTTAAGTGTTGTCACCACATTTCCATGTTATGATAATAATGCGATATCATGCCTTTATGTTCATGTTTATTTTATGATATATTAATATGCCTATTTCCTAAAATTTATTGTATTATTCATGTTATTATTTTTTTAATCCCTTTCTTTTCTTTATAGCTCACCCTTTTCTTATGCAGGTCGTCAGGTTATCCCATGCAATGGTAAGTACGAGGGAATTTAGTCGTCATGTAAAGGAATTTTTCAATAAAGTTGTTGTGTTTCATGTTTTAAGTATTTATTAAATGTTTCTAATCCCCAAATACACTAGACCTTCAAAGATTCTATTTGGTTTCAAGTGAATATTTTATTTAATAAATCATGTTTAAGTGTGTATTAAAAATAAGGTTTTTCATAATGGTGGACAATAACATATTATTCATGGGTATATAAACCTTGAAGTAGAAGGTTTGTGGGAGTGAGGAACTAGATATGGGGTAGTCATGGAACATAATTAACCAACCCAAGTCAACCTATAATTTCACCAAATTGGACTCCCCAAAATCTTGAATTGCATTCTTGATCACCATAGGTTTTTGACAAGTACGAGGCTATCAAGAAAAGAATCGTGGGAATGATTTCACCCTCAATAGACATATGATAATATAGAACAAAATATCATGATATATATCCAAAATACATAAAATTTTAAAAAAACCATAAATTTAAGATAAAAAATATGGATAACAAGGTCTAAATTATCAAGTTTAATGACCAACAACATGTAACCCATAGAAACCCATGGGCCAATTTCCTCATGACCATATGTCACCACCATCCCAACCCACCAAAGGGAAACATGAACTAAGAGATTCATCTTATATATGATGGTATTCCCTTTACAAGTCTCCTAAAAAACATTAAATTGAAATTATTAATGGAAAAAAAGAAGATTGTGAGAACTACATCTTAGTAGGATACCCTTATGAATCTATACAATGCATTTCTATAAGAATTTGTAAGTTCTTATAAAAAATATATTTCTAAAAAAATCCATAAGAAATAATTTTTCTCATATGAAATATTCCTTTTGTTGTCTTTTAAAATACATACCTTATTCAAAAAATATAATTCAATATGACATAACATTTATCCATGATGAATAATAAAATGTATTAAATAGGTTACAAGCATCAATATTCACATCAAGTGGGTAATAATAGTATCAAATAAATATGCACATAATGTGTCTTCAAAGAACATATGGTAAAATAATAATATAAGGTCTTACATAACTTAGACAAACAAGACCACTAGGCTACATAATTACATCCTAATGTTTGGGAATCTTGGTTCCCCAGAAAGGATACCCACCAGCAACCATAATATCATGGGAACCTCCCCTAGTGATAGCTAACTCCACTACATTTCGTATATATCTAGTTTTTACCATACCATATGGTATTCTTAATGTTATATTTCAATATCATTATATTCAAAAACAAAATTCATATTTCATAAACATTTTCTAATGAAGTAATTTCAAAAATCATTATTCGAGGAAATTCTATTTCATTTCCATGCAAACACTTTAAAGTCATTTTCTATAGTGATTCCACACTGATTCTATAATTGAAAACCCACATATATTATAAAATCTATAATTAATGAATTTTATAAAACATATCATGTGTATCAAATTGTTTTTAGAAAAAAACGACTTTTTAGAATACAATTCCATGTCCATCAAAGATCAATTCACCTCTCATAGATAACAAATAAAAAATTTCATCAATAAAAACAAAATAAAAATCATAAGAACACAAATCATTCAAAGTGATATACCATAATATAGAGACACCTACCTCAAGAATAGTGAAAACCTTATTTCCTTCAAAACCAATGAGGGGAAACTTGTATATCTAGACCTCACGGGACAAGATCTATAAAGAAAATTACCAAGAAGTAGGGAAACAACCAAATCTATTTCTAGAAAGAAGAAAAACATCCAAAACTCCTCAATTGAACACACCATATCTAAAATTTGATCCAAATAGAAGATAATTATATTCATAGAAGAGTAAAATTTAGTCTAATGAATAATTAAAACCATTTATTAAGGTCGCATGCAGGTGGAGTAACCACCCTCGGATGATCTGGTGACAAATAGATGACAAAAATTTAAAAACTGCAACCACTACACCTTGGTGATTTCCCCCATGGCATGGTGGATTCTGTTGAGCATGTGTTGATTCAAAAATTTCATTAATTTATTTTTTATTTTGAATCTCATGAACACCCACATTTATGTTACTGTTAAATATTATTTTAGATGAATTTCAGGATGATATTTATTAGATTTGTTATTTTTTTTGAGGCATTCAAAATTTGTTAAATTTATGTGAGGATATTTTTTAAGTATTCTAGATGTGTTTTAAAGTAATATGGAAACATAGTTCATAACCTACACTTATAAGTAGAACATATGGTTTGGGAACCCCATATTTCGAATAAAATGTATGGATAATGAACTCTACTCTATTTGGAAATGTATGGATAAATAATCCTATGTTTGGAGGAAACCATACATTTGAGGAAAAAATGTATAGTTCATTAATCCCACTTTTATAAAAAAACCATACATTGTAAAGCACACTTTTGGAGTTTATTACAACACAGTGAAACCCTACGTTTGACATGGATAATAACAAAGTTTTAATATTCAATATATTATCTGCATTTTCTGAAACAGTCTCTCTAGAAGTAAATATCTCTTAAAATATTTTTTTACGATTGATTTAAAGGCTTGTATTAAATGGATTAAATCATTACATCTTCTAAGAGAAGTGACAACACCCATTAAAATTATTTCAATTCAAATATTCATGATTTGTTATGTGGTATTTCTGGAGATGTTTGTCAAGAATCTATTCAAATATCTAGATAAATAATGAGATATTAAACATCTAAAGAAATGGATATTCTTATCAACAAATATTTTGGTTCTTGTAAATAAAATTATGTTGTTTCCTTTGAAGTTACCATTTAAGGACTATTAAATCCCTCTAAATTAGAATTATAAAATCCAAAAAGTAAGAAATACCTGGATATGGGTATTATTTTCCCTACAAAATAAAAGGAATAAGAAGGTTGTTGAGACCCATGGATAGCGTTATCATCCAAGAGATACACAATTTCATGACCATCATTAGGTCCTATGAAGACACAATGTGGAATAGATAGCCTGTAGAAGGTCCCATGTGAGTCCCTTCGACAAAGTCCTTCTTCTTTCATGAAGGTGCTCTAGAAAATCATTGTTCATATGGTGGTAGCCAAGTAAGATCCCCCAAGACACACGTTTTTTCAATTGTAAGCCACCTAAAAACCATCTGGAAGTCCATAAAAAATATGGGTAAAATATCCAAAATGTGGTAGTCTCTTACGGTAATAAATATCACATGACGCATCACTGATGGGGAGAATAATTGTCCTAAACAACATCCAATGAAACTCATGAGATCCACCAACCTTTGTAAAATAAATAGAGGAAATAAACATGAGGGATATGGGAGACTCTCACATTTATAAAAGTCATGCGACGTGATCCTGGCAATTTGTAAGACACCGAGGGACCCTACTGACTTTTCTGCCTTATCTCTCAAAAGACTGTTGTCATGTCATCCCCATCACGCGAAGGACCTTGGGCATTCTTGGGAAACCATGTGTTCCCCCATTTGATCCTTCAATAAAATAGAATTAATTTTCTATGAAATGCTCATGAATCTTTATAAGAATTTTTTTGGTTATGCAACGCATCACCGGGAGGTAAGGTGATTGTCCCTGATGACATGAAAATAACCTAAAAAACTCCCTAACTTTTGTAATGAAAACAAAGTAAATAAAAAGGAGAAGGAGGTGGGATCCTCTTGTGGCCATAAAAATCATGTGACACTCCTAAAAAATCTTCAACATGGTATCAAAATACCCATCATCAATCCAACCAAATCTGATGAAGGATCCTTGACAATCCATCATTGTCTTAAATAAATTCCTAGACAAGTCGCCTGAGATCATTAAAAGGCCTTTAAACAAGAATTATAATCTCAAAAGGCACTTGAACATGTCAACATGACGATATTAATGTCCCTTGGCATGTCCATGTAAGGAAACAAGCATAATTTAATTGGAAATAATCCAATAAAGGATACATTTATGGTATGACCTTGTGGTCACTTAAAGACAAGCGACACCCCAAAAGAGGTTCATGGTAAGAACTCACGAAGACACATGATGTTGGAGCCCTCTGCTGACTCTAGCCTGTATTCATGTCATTTGTATCATGAAAAAGTGGTGAACAACTGGGGTGTAGAGGCCTATAAATCCCCCACCCCATCCTCAAAGTGAGTGTTATATTTTTCACATCCAGATGCACTGGTGAACCTAATCACTAGAGCGGATAACTTTGAGCAGCTTATATTGCGATCGTAAAAACATCTCATTAGGTAAGATCCAAGGAACAACTAGAGAAATCATGAAACATGCATAAAAAACTTATCGTGATCAATCATAGACCACATGATGTAAATCTAGAAGGACACATGAAGAACATCCCAAACATCTGTTAGATCACATGATACATAAATCCAGATAACACTAAATAAATATAAGGTAGCCCCGATAAAAGTCTATAACGAAGAATAATGAATGAGAGACTTATATGGAAGGCATTTGAGTTGATCCTCATGTGCTTTGTGTGAACCACAAAAGACCCAAAAAAACACTAGGAAATGTCACACATATCTTGAAAAACTCATTTGGTATACAATTTGGATCATGAAAAGTCCTCTAGATGTGTTAAGGAAAGTTGCATGGTGCCCCCTGGGCATGGAACCTAAGTGTCATAAAGCCCTCTGGGATTTCCATCCAGATCTCACGGTGTCCTTTAGAAATATCACCCAACTCATATGGAGACACTAGTGAATGTTAGATGAGTCTTTTAGTGGAACCAAGGAATGTCAATTGGTTCTCACAATCCCCTCCAGTAATGTTATCTAGGTCTCATGATGTCCTCCAGACATGTACTCTAGATCATGTGTCACCCTCCGAGACATGTTACATTTACTATCATGATTCCCTACAAGCAGGTTTTCCAGATCTTGAGATTACACCAATGAAAGTTATCTGGATCATGCAACGCCCTATGGACATTTTAGACAAGGTCATGAGATGGATTCTAAAACAAACCATATGGGTCTTGCAATGTGCTTCGAGAATGTTAGTTGGGATCATGTGATAACCCTTAGACATGTCATCTTGGATATGTTACATCCCTAGGGAAAGCCAAATGGATCATATGATTTCCTTAAGATATTTCATATATCCACTCTTCTACATGTGAGGAAGGCAATAAAGTCATGTCGAGTGGATAATCAATGCATGCCAGGTAGGCATACAGGCCAGGTCAAAGGGAAACCTTGGACTTGATAACCTTGTTTATCTTTTGCATTTAATCCCCAATCATAAGGGAAAAATCAATGTTTAATCCCTGATCTTTAAAATATGGTGACTCTGATTCCTTCCATTATCCAGATATGTAGGATGTCTACCATAAGGCTCGAGCTCTATATTAACTTCTAAAAGAAATCCTAGTACTTGATAATTGTGTTATTCCTTCGTGTGTAATCCCCAATCATAAGGGAAACCACATTGTGTAATACTTGACCATTGAACTAAGGTGACTCTAATTCCTACAATAAATAGGATATGTAGGATGCCTTCATAAGGCTCAAGAACCATATTAAAACACCCAATGAGAAGTCCTAGTGGACATGTCTTTAACCCATAAGCAATGAGATATATTATTTTCCAAACCCTGTTTTTCGCACATAAAATAGCTTATGTGGGCTTAGGGAGTTGCAATGATCATATCATCTACGTCGTAAGCCTATATAGTAATAATGTAAATCTCATAATATTAGACTTGACCACTGAACTATGGTGACTTTGATTCCTACAATATCTAGGATACATAGTATGCCACTCTGAGGTCTGAGCTCCATATTAACCTCCAAATATAAACAATAGCATGTAAGCCTTGACCAATGGCATATCATACTATTCCCCGATTATAATGGAAACATTAGTGTGTAATCATAAACCAATAGAATAACTTAATATTACCCAATTATTAGGGAAATGTTAGTGTGTAAGCCCCAACTAGTGGCATAAAATAATATACCCCAATTATAAGGGAAACTTTAGGGTGTAAGCCCCAACCAATTGAACTACAAGGACTCTAATTCATGCAATAACTAGAATATGTAGGATGCCTTCTTAAGGACCTATCCCAAAACACTAATAGGAATCCACCAAATTGTAAGCCCAGTCATGTCTCCAACAATCCAACCATCAGGACAAAATCATTTCCATGGGCTGATTATCTTACCACATCCCTTAGCAGGGTGAGAAACAAATTGAACTACGAGGACTCTGATTTCTACCATAATCAGGATATGTAGGTTGACTTTTTAAGGTCCAAGCCCATAACTCAAATGGAAATATTCCCCAGTCTAAGTACCATCATGTCTTTGACATTTCAACCATCAGGACCTAGTCATTCCCATGGGATGATCATCTTACATCATCCCTTAGTGGGTTGAGAAATGAATTGAACTATGATGACTCTGATTCTATCTATAACCAGGACACATAGTATTCCTTCCTAAGGCTCGAGATTCATATTAAGAATCGCCAAGGAAATCCATGGACATAAGCCATGCATCCTTATACAGTGAGACTGATTTCTCAATATCCCTTATTTCTCACATCTAGCATAGATTACATGGTATTAGAGAGTTATGATAGTGATATCATTAGCATCATGAATCTCTACTAGCAATGAAAATCTCATCATGTATGCCCGGATGACTGGAATGATATAAAAATCCCATATATAAGGACATATAACTTGGGGATAGTCCCAAGGGAATTATAGAACAATTATAACTCTTCCAGGATATATAGGACATCTCCTCAAGACTCAAGCTCAAATATTCAGTGCCTTAGTGCATACACATATGTCCTCTCTTTATGATGGTAAAAAATATGTTTTTAAAGAACTACATGGGTGTTGATTCCTAGAATAATAACTATATGTAGTATGCCCCACAATAGCTCAATACCATCCATAGCATATTAATCACCTCCCTGTATGGAACCCAATTCCAAAGTTCTCAGTTATACATATTCGACATATAAAAATATATTCATTACTGGGAAATAGATGAAGTACCTCAGATACATATATATGGTTTCAATAACGAGGTCCCCATTTCTTATTTGTATAACAGATACTTAACGTATAATTGTTTTGTTATGGTAAATGGTCTTGTATCGAGATTAAGAAGATATTCTAAAACATGTCTTAAATTTATAAGAGATTCTCAGAGTAGGAAAAAAATTTCCACAAAAGGGTGTGATGAGACCGACCTCCCATCCCCTCAACCAATGTGAGTCCCTAATAATCATTGGTTCTAAAACCCTAACTGATAATAAGCATTTGGAAAGAAGGTCCATACCTAGTTATGGATGGGGGAACTAATGGATGTTTTTTTTGTTAAGAATGACAATGTTTACTTGGTGTTAATGATTGTGTATGAAATTAACCTACCACAATCAACCATCGGGATGAATTAAATGTACCCTGCGGTCATTTATTTACCTTCCAAAAAAGAAATGGTGAACTTTATTTGAATCTCTCCAATGAAAAAATGATTGGTTATTGTCCATTGGTCCATTTTGATTCCACACCATATGAAAATAGAAATGGTGAACCTGATGTAAATCTCTCTAATGATAAAATGATTGGTTATTTTTATTTTGGACATTTTTTTCACAGTATAAGAAAAAAGAAATGGTGAACCTGACATGAATCTCTAAAATAATATAATGACTAGTTAATCATATGTCATTATAATTTGTTTTTCATATCCTAAAACAAAATAATATTGTAATCCCGACATAACTCTTACTAATGATTCTCTGTGATCGAGGTTCCTTTGAAATAATTCCATCCTCATGTTGACATGTCCATGAGAGCAGAATGGATAGATCCAAAATAAAAGGACAATTGGGTGAACCATGAATATCTGATTGAAAGAATCATGCCTTTGATAATTCAATAATATGGGGACATTGTTCCTTATTATCTGTTTGACTACAGATATTTCTCTCATCAATAGTATCCTGATATGAGATAATGACATCTTCTAGCAACCATTTTAGGAATTCACCTATGGCTGCAACCCCCATAGGTCGCAAACTTATCACACCTTCCTAAAATATTCAAATTTAGGTGGTGAAAATGATGGGTTGGGAGTATCATCAATATGTTAAAATCCAAACCGTTGAAAATACCCATGAGGGTCTCCAAGAACTAAATCTGATTGGTCCCCATCCTATAAGGAAAGTTGCAGATACATCAGTATCTCTTGCTACCACAACTAACAACTTCAAGTGTATATCCCGGATCATGACAACCACCACATTCAATACCTAATGAAGGTGGACCAAGAATCCAGATACAACTCTTATATGGTTCAGGTGCTGCAAAGAAGGCCCCTATCAACCAGCATTGCTAGCATCATCCCATCGATATCTACCAGTCGCCTTAAGAGGGTTCCACCTAACACAATACTGCCTCTCACTCCCATGTATAGGTAGAAAGGAAGGAAAATTTGATAGGGAAGGTTCTAGATATCTGGGAGTGGGCTCATATCCCTACTACTACTGATGATTTCTTCCAGAATATTCAGGTAGTTATCAACAAGCAGGATTATATCCCTACTCACTCAGAGAAATTCCGCAGGAATATTCCTATAGTAGGAATGGGGGATGTACATATTACTACCCATGTGCATGAAGTCCATTAACATATTCTGGGGGATCAAGGAGGATAGAAGTGGGATCATATCCCTACTTCACTCAAAGATATCTTCCAGTACATAGTGGTGACATAAAGTGTGCATGCTTATATCTCTTCAAACACTTTGCAAAAATGACAATATGTATTAGCAACAACTAAATAACTCCACCAATATATTATACACTATTAAATATAAAACGACATGTGCATATTCTTATCCTTGTATATAGAGAAACTTTTCACTCTAATCATTGTGAAAAAGTGGTTTCACCATATCAATAACACTTTTTTTCTCTCATCCAAGATGATAATAAGAATATTTTAGTAAATTATGTGGCATTAGAATATGATCATATTCTTGTTCCAATCAGATATCACTAGGTGAGAGAAGCACATGCCTCAGTATAGGGGCACATGCCTATCGAAAAAGTCTCATGACATATTCCAAAAGCCCATGATTGGGCTCATATCTTCATATTGGATGCCTCTCACCATGGGACATGGGAACATGCCTTGGGAAAAGCTCATATTATTACCTAATAAGTCCAGTGGAATAATCAAAAGGCCCCATATTGGGCATATATCCTCATTCTGGCTGGGACAAACCAAGTGAGAATGGTACAATCTTTGGGATAAGCTCATATTCCTATCAGTGAATCTGCCTGAAATATTTCAGTAGATCATAGAATTTAGGTGCATATTCCTACTTCTGCTGATGAATTACTACACCAACATCATTATAAGGAAGTAAATGAGGAGGCTCATATCCATTCTCCCATTATGAAGGATTTTTGACCTATTTTGGTTTCAAATTCATATTCAGACCATTATCATATTCCTATTCCAACTGGGGCTCAGAAAGTTAGAGAAGCACATGACTTGGAGAAGGTTCATATTTTTTACAATAAATACTACTAGAATTTCCTAAAGGCTTAGGATCAGGATCATACTCTTGTCCTGACTGGCATTAACCAATTGAGAATAGAAAGTGACTTAGGGTAATCTCATATTCCTATCAATAATGAGACAGATCATTGGAATATTCCAACATCTTCTCTGTAGTGGTCTCATACCCACACAACACCATCCAATTATAAAAATGTTCTAGAAAATTTCCTTTAGAAGGCTCATATCCCTGCACAAATCCAAAAGGTAAGTCGGCATATTCTGGCCATGCTGTAGATTGAGACCCATATTCCTAATATACTCAATGAAAATTTCTTTGAGGTCATTCAAGACACACTCTCAACACCAAAAAGTTCTATTTAACTATTCAATCAATGAATAAGATGTTCAATACCATGAAATTTCTCCTCATGGTAGTGTGGAGATAGATCATAAGGATTATTCTCCGAAAATCCATTGTGGTCAACCTCCCCACAATGATATCTCCCACAGAGAAGGAAACCCTATCCTTCCCAGACACCTTCACAAAGAGAGGTTTACAACACTCATTCACCTTAATATAGAGAGGTTATTCAAACATCAGGGTCAACTACATATAGTTCCCCATCAACTTCCACCCACACTCTACTCAAATTAACAGATAACCCTAAGATGTATCTGCTATGGTCTAACCATATGGAGTCATAAAAATATAATGGTGCTGAGTCTGAAATGTCTATATGGAAATATTTAGCTTGAAACGACCTCCACATAATGTTTTGTCCCCTCACTAACTCTAACAATGAGATCCCATAGGACCTAGAAGAGGAGTACATGCCTTATCTACACCAAAATATATGGGCTACTCATTAATTAATAATGGCTAGATATATACCTTATCTAGGATACAAGGGTAACCTTTACACCATCAATATACTTTGTTTTCATCTAGACCTAGCCGTTATCTCCATGGATTAGGATCCATAACCAGAAAATCATAGTGCAAATCTGCAACATTCTTGTATCCATTTCATCAGAACCCTTCGGTAGCTGATCTACAAATCCATATCATGCATATGAATTTGAGAATGGGTAGAGTATGGAGAGTCACACATTGACTCACCAATGGAATAGAGTAACCCCTCAGACATAGTTTCTTGTAATGTCATAGCAACTAGCTAAATAAGGGAACCAGGTAATGCTCAGGCCAGTTGGTCACTAAAATAGAATTCCTACACTTAAAAAGTTCCAAAAAATCATGAATAGATGAAGATGATATCCAATATGACTTCAAACCCCCTAAAAGTAATGGGAATTAATTTCAAACTTGAAGATAAAAGTTTTGATCTATTAGAAAACATCCTATAAAGAATGATTCCCATCAGGGGATTCCATCTCACCTAGCTCCCATGTGACCATAGTTATGCCACATCATGGGCCAAAGTAGCAGCTAGCATAATAGTCATTCCATAGAGGACCCAGCTCATTGGGATTGGGGAATATATATAACTTCATCCACCTCTAATATCATTAATTCTTGAGAGGATTCTGGACATACTGACACCAGATTTAAACAAACCTCATCTTGCTGAGTTGGGGGAATTTGTATCTCAATCAACATCCCTAGGTTCGTCGTCCCCTAAGAGGGACCTAGGAAAATCAATGGTGACTCCATATCAACCCCATTCCTCTAGTATGTGACAAATTATATCAACATGTATATCATGGGAGTAATCATATCCTTGATTGGAATCATTGGATCCTCAACAGAAGGAATGATCAATTCCAATTACAGCCCTAAATAACCCCCACCCACATGGATGGCATAATTTTTATCATTATCATCACCATAGAGAGAATTGATATTCCCAAGGTTGGGAGGGAAAAATCATTGGCTGGTGTCCCACCCATTTCTCCCACCGCAAGACAACCCTTTTTTGGTCGGGTCTTATTCAAAAACCCTGATTGAAAACACCCTTAGGGCACTATACATAGACCAAGATGGGAGGAGTGTATTATGAAGGTGACCAGGCCCTGATTTTTTCACAAACCAACAAAACCCAATATGGAAAAGGTTTTTAATAATGGCCTGGATGAAGGCAGTCCAAAATCATCCTGTTTCATTGAGAGTAATGGTACAACAACCAATGTATGATATTCCACTCTGAATATCATCGCTATCAAAATGACTTGTATTGTAGATCAAGATTAAAATATAAAAGGATGCAACATGGAAAATATATCCCCAAAGGGAGGGGTATCTTGATGCACCAAATGAGGCTGCACAAACCCAGAACCAATGAATGCTCCAAAACATGGCTACTTAGAATAATGATTTTCCACATACTTAGTAGAAAATATTCAATGAAAAAAGTGAAATGAATGGTTACATCCCAATAACCATACAGAAGAGTGGGGCCACTTCATCAAGCCCCACCCACTCCTTATAGACCGGATCCAGCTCAGAGAGTAGTTCCCCAAAATCTTCTTAACATCACCAAGTCATTGGATACTCGAATGGAATCCATGGAAGGGGGATGTGAACCTTTAAAACAAGAGAGGAATCCATATCTTAAATGGGTGGATGACATTTTTCCTCCACCAAATTTTTGAAACGCTATATTTTATTCCTTTGATGGTGCAGGTGACCTTGAATAGGAAAATCATCCACTCCTAGAAAAAATTGAGAATAAGTGGGAGTGAAAGTGTGGCCACTTCATCGAGACCCACCCACTCCTTAAAGATAGAAGGTAGCTCAGAGAGTAGTTCCCCTAAATCTTATTAACATCATTGAGTCATTGGATACTCGAATGGAATCCATGGAAGGGGGATGTGCACCTATACAACATTAGAGGAATCCATATCTTGAATGGGTGTACGACGCTTTGCCTCCACCAATTTTTTGCGACCCTATATTTTCTACCTTTGATGGTGCAGGTGACCCTAACAACATATCACACACTTAGTATCCCAATTTGGGGCTACGATGGGCCCTCATGATCAATAGTGGGCAAAAAATATAAGGTGTTTTTAGAGACTTTAATAGGGACAACATTTGTTTGGTATAAAAGTTTACCTATAGGATACGTTGTAGGATGGGAAGACCTTCATCATCAATTCATTTATTAGTTCATCTCCACATTGAGGAAAATTAAATTCTTCAACCTAAAAAACTACAAGCAACACGAAAATGAGAGGGTTTCTACATTTGTATCCATATGGAAAGGTTTAACCTATTCACTCAGCATTATTTTCTCATAAGATAAAATGATGGAAATCTATACTAAAAATATTTGGGATGATTTGTAGACACTTATGAGCCCAATGAAGTATCTAAGTGGGTTCTATATAGTCATAGAAACAGAATAATATCTTTTGGATTCCATTCAGTGAATCCTATCCAAATATCAACACATTCCATTAGCACAGGGTAAAATGCTAGGTAAGAAGATAGCTATAGTTTTCACTCTCAATCTAGTAGTAGTGCCCATACAAGAACCTAGTAAGGTCCCAAACCACCCAGCACTTTCTATCAAGTAGCATCAACCACAAAATTTCCCTCTACCATAATCACAAATAAGTTAGGGTCACTCAGTATTTGAGGAACAAAAGAAAAAAGCATAATCTCTCTAACACAAACATCTCCCTAAAAAAATCAGCCTGGCGTGGGAAAAAGTTTGACTACTAGATGAATCAAAAAATTGCTGAATAACCTCATGCTAACCTAAGAGAATGTCTATGTAGACCCACAATAGCTTCACCAAATACGAAATAGACATTAGATATGCCTTCTAAAAGTGGTTGTGACCACCAAAAGTAGGAAGAAATATAAGGGGGGTCAAATTCTACTCCAATGAATGATCTAACTGTTTCATATTTCTTCTTTGTAATATCCATAGAACATGAACCACCCCATCAAATGGAATCTCAATTGGATGAATAGATTATATTTGTTTTATTCAATGTGATACAATTAATGAAACCCTTTTTTAATGATTAGTATTCCTCATAATATGAGTTTCCCACACATAAATGGGGAACAAAAGGCCACATATTCCAAAACCAAGGATTCATGGGGTATGGTGGGCATGGTTGGACCCAATATTTACTCCATGTCCCCATATATATACAACTAAGACTCATGGTAAAGTTCTCTACCGATATCAAAAGATTCATGTAGGCAACCAAGAACCTTTTGGTGGTCATTTGTATCCGATTTTCTTGCATAACCACCTAATGGGGGTTTGATTATCCAATCATCCTAGGAAACGAAGAAGACTAACATGATCTATGTCAGATGTAGTAGATGCTCCCTCAATCTCTGCACAATTACCATGTTTTTCCACCTCAAATGCCTCAGCTCCTAAGCCACATGTCCTAAAGAAACCCCAAATCAAGAATCACTAGGCTCTAGAATAAATGTATGCCATTATGAAAGATCTTTTGGTTGTGCTATCCAATATCTCAATCTTAGATGCAATTCATCTCTCAAAATAATGGATGGGGCACCTGTTGAATCCCTCTAGATCCCACCAGAATTTGAGATAGAAGCCAATTAAATCAGGGTTTATCGAGTGGAGACCAAGTTAACATAATTTCATATTGCTATCTCATTCACTGACCAGGACCGGAAAGAGATCATCAAATAGAAAATCAGACCCCTATATGTTTCGGACAGACTCAATAATTTTGACGTACAAAAGGCTCTGATTGATAATGGTTCTAGGATAAACCTTATATCATCTCAAACCCTCTGATGTTTTGAATATAGTGAAAAGGATTTTTCTCTATCAAAGCTGACGATTAAATGGTATGATAAGTGTGAGAAAAGACTTATCAAGAATATCAAACTCAAAGATCATTTTGGAGATCTCACATCTAACACTAAGTTTTATGGTTATCCAGTAAGAAACATTATATAATGTCCTGCTGGGAAGGCCCAATATCCATAGCCACCTAGAGGTACCTTAAACATTCCATCAATGTTTGAAATACCCCATCGATGGAAGACTCATCATACTACATGGTAATAGTCCCCCCTTCAAGACATGCAAATCCACATATGCAGAATCATATTTCTAGAAAAGGGGATTCCAAAAACCAATGGTGGATAATGATACATAGGTTCCAGACTCCAAAAACATAAGGGAAGACCCTAAAAATCAATGGAGTATGCTCGACAGTGACTATGTTCTCCCCATAAATCTAGTTGAGGTGATATACTTGAACTCATATGTCCATTCTTCTCTTGTCCCCAGAGACAGTGTAAAAGACAATCAACTCTGACATCTCTCTACAATGACTCAGGTAGTAGGGGATGATAATGTCTCTTCTCATGGCCTCTCTCACCCCAATAGTGATAGGTAATCCCCCATATTTCTATCTATATCTGAAAATATCTCTACATACTCATAAGTGGAAGCGGATGAGGCTGCCCTTAGGAACACCCTTCATGCATTCGAGGAAGGTGTCTCCACCACCATCTATGAGATCAAGAAAGTAAATTTGGGAACAAAAGAAGAACCCCTACTTACACAGATTAGTGCCTCCGTGCCCCTAAAATATCAAGAGATTTATATTCAATTTCTTAAGTAGCATCAACATGTCTTGGCTTAAAACTATACCGAAATGCCCAGACTAAATCCAGATGTGGCTACACATTATCTCAGCCTACCCGATGAGCATCGAGGCTTCAAGAAGGTGGCTAGAAGGATGCAACCATATCATTCCAAGAATGTAAAGTCATATGTTCACAATTTTATCAAAGAAAACATTATCCAAGAATTGAAATACAAATATGACTCACCAATATCATCCATGTCAAGAAAAAGAATGGGAATATTAGGGTCTATATTGATTTTATAGATCTTAATCAGCACTGCCCAAAGGATAACTTCCAATTTTGGACCATAGAACTCTTAATAAATGTAACTACTAGATTCCAAGACCTTTCCTTATTATATGTGTATTCTAGGTAACATCAAATAAATTTGGCTCCTAATTATGAATAAGACACTACCTTGGGAGATCTTTTGTTATCAGGTCATTCCATTTGGATTGAATAACAATGGATCCACATATCAACACACCATGAATAATATATTTAATATATTATTAGAAAGGGTAGCCAATTTTTTGGTCGAAGACCAGGTTGTCAAATCCGTACAACGATGTGATCACTTCAAGTACCTTTAAATAGTATTTTACAAGATGTGATAGCATAGTTTGAAGATGAATCTGTTGAAATGCACATTCTCTGTAGCATCTGGGAAGTTCCTTGGATTTTTGGTATGTCATCGTGGAATCAAGGTCAACCCAGAAAAATACTAGTTCTATTCTAGAAATGTCACACCCCCCAATGATCTCAAAAATATAAGGGGATCTAAGGGAACATCGCATACATTCAGCGTTTTTTTATCCAACCTGGACAATAAATCTCTTCCATTAACCAAGATAATGAATAAGGGAATCACCTATCAATAAGAATATGAATGCCAAGAATTATTAGAAAATCTCATGAAGTATCTACTACACCCATTGGTCCTGATGCCTCTAATGGAAGGGAGGTCACTCATCTTATATGTGTCCACTATGGTAGGCTCATTATGCACCATCCTCATATAGAAAAATGATACAAAGAGTGATAACATTCTCTCCCCACTTAGACAAAGGATGCGAGGTTATGAGACCTGATACTCTGCTATCAAGAAGAAATAACTTTCACTTATCTTCATAGTGAAAAATATGAGGCATTACTTGAATCACTATGTAGTTTATCTTGTCTCTCATATCAATCCACTCAAGTACATCCTTGGTCATCTGATGTTGACTGGGTTTCTAGCCCAATTAGTAGCCATTATCTAACAATACAACATTCAGTTCATATCACAAAAATTGGTGAAAGGTAAATCCTTGGCTGGTTTCCTTATAGCACATAATATCATAGAGAATACACCAATGGACATCAATCTTCTAGATTATGAGTTATTTTATGCCCATGACACTCCCTAGACATGGGAGATGTATTTTGATAGAACCTACCAAATTCCTTTTGGAAAAGGGATGTAAAAACCAAGGATCAATCAAGTTTGATTCTGAATTTTGTTTGTATCTAATAAAATAGTAGTTTTTCTCTACTCTTTCTCACTATAAAAAGGCTTCATGAATAACAAGGCAAAATACCAAGCCCTTATTGTTAGGTTGGAACAAGACCTACCACTACAAATAGCCTATCTGAATATCAAAGTAGATTCAGAATTAGTGATAAAGAAGACCAACGAATGATAATCCATAAAAAAATAATTAACTATACACTCTCATTGGTTATGTTAGGGGATTTATGGAAGAGTTCCCTTTTGATCCCACATTGCATCATTTTTCCCAATCATAGAATTCTCACGTCGACACATCGACTAATGCAGCCACAATCCTATTAAAACTCGATCTAGAGGAATTAATCTTCCATATAAAAAATCTATGAATGGTCTCTTCAATCACCATATGTGATATGGGAGAAATCAATTAGGTCAACATATCCCTTGATCCTGATGAACTAATGTCCACCCCTGGATGGATAGATCCCATAATCAGTTACCTTCAAAATAGGACTCTCCTAATAGATAGAGTTGTAAGGGAATAGATTCAGTGTCATGCAATGAAATTTACCCTATGGAGAGGTATAAATGAATATTGGAACATCTATAAGTGAGTGTTTTACAAAATAATCCTCAAATTCTTAGAAGAAAGAGTGATTATCCCCATCATGGAAGAAGTCCATGCATGCTCCTGTGACACTCATCAGTTTGGGACTAGGCACTCCAACTAAATTAATAGATTAGGATATTACTGGTATCCCATGAGACATGACTATATGAAAGTCCCAAAGAAATATTATGTGTTCCAGATCCATTAAAATTTCATACATCAACCCACAAAATTTCTATATACAACTAAATATTACCAGCCATTTTCTGTTTGGGGAATGAATGTTGTGGGGCCATATCCCCTATCCAAAACTATAAAATTCAAGTATATTATTACTTCTATTAACTTATTTTAAAAATGGGATGAGGTAATACCCTTCATAGAAGTTGTGATTAAGAACATCATCAGCTTCGTAAAGTCCCCTGTCATCATAACAAGAAAATGGATAGATAGCGGCATTTAAGAAGACTCTTTCAAATATAATCTATAATATGAAGAAAAATGATAAGAAGTCCAGGCTGGAAAAAATCCTCCATGATTTATGGGCCTACCATACAACCACACATACTTCTATATAAGAAATTCCATGCTCATTGGTGTATGGGACCATTACAGTGTTACACATAGAAGTCTCATTGCCTTCACTCAGAATCGTCATTTATGGATAGATCTCAAATGATGATCAATCATAAAATTGGATGGATGAATTAGAGAATCTCAATGAGAACAGGTTGAGTACATTGCACAACCACGAAGTCTATCAAAATAAAATTTCTTGAGCCTTCAATTAAAATCTTAACCTCCATTCATTCCTCCAAGGAGAAATGGTGTTGGAACTCAGGACACTAATGATACCAATAAATAATCCTCCAAAGTTAGAACCCAAATAGGAAGGGCCTTACATAATATATAATGTATACCAGAATAGAGATTAATCATTGGTGAAAATAGATGGGTAGCATGTCACATCCCCCAATAATGTGAGATTTCTCAAGAAATAATTTTCATAACCCTCATCATATTGGTATCCAAATATGTATAAGCCCCACTAATTTTTCCTGATTACATGAAGTTAAACTGTATGAATTCTTCCTAATTACATGTAATTAAACTATAAGAATTCATAATGCTTACATGACGCTAAACAATCAAAACATGTCCTAGTTGTATGATGTTAAACTACACCATTTCATCCTCACCGCAGGATGTTTAACTGCATGAATGATCATCCCGACAACAAAATAATAAACTGTGAAACACCTCAAGTCTAGATAAAAAGACTTTAAAGTACATTGCATTCTACATTTGGGTTACATGAGATTAATATATACAATATCATCCTAACCACAAGATGGTAAACTATATAGATAAGTCATGACCATATGATGATAAACACTACAAATATGCTCTGGTAGCAAGATATTAAACTCCATGGAATCTCTATTCCACACCGCATGATGTAAAAACTTTATTGATCCATGAAATCCATCTTAATTTGCATTAGAAAATCCATTTCCTTTCCCAATGACATTAAACTTCATGGGTTATCTAGAACTACATGTGTCTTGACTCTGACCATCATAGGATAAGTAGTGATTACCAAACCTCTAGCCTTAGACCCAACCACAACATTCCTTTCCATTTCACGTCAGATAATCCACATAGTTATTGCAAGATGTTAAAATGAATGACATATTTCCTTTTCAAGTGACATTAAACTGCACGAGTATCATAAAACCACGTAATCTTGATTATCATTTTCAATAAAATATGTTGGGATTCCTCGATCCTATATCTTGGTCCAGCTTACACATGATACAAAATTCCTCTATCATATCCTTAAATTTCCTTTTAATGGTAAGATGAATGATTTCTATTCCCTATTTCCCACAACGATCATAGCTCATTTGAGACTGTGAATTTAGGTCAGGTTTTCCCCCAAACAAACAATGCATGAGGGACCCTAATAGACGAATCATGGTTCTTATCACAAGACCTTTAAAAAAATTCCATGAGTTATCACTACATGATGACAAACTATACAGTTGGGGTCCCTTTAATGACATGAAACTGCCCATTCCTATGGACCTCGCTTGAGAGGAGAACCATTGTTTGTGTTGGAATCCTACCAATCATTCATTCAAGAACAAAATGTGACTTGGTTTCTAAAATTACCTGATACATAATGACTCCCATATGGTTAATCTTGGGTCCAGTCAAAATACACATAAAAATACCCCCTCTCTATGTACATGCTAGACTTATGCAAAAAAAATACCTTCCATAAGAACTATCTAGAGCTTGATTCCTATCACCATTAGATACATAGTGATTCCTATATTAATATCATTGGGTCCAAACAAAACTCCCCTTTTCACATTGTGAAGCCCATATCCTTTTTTTCAGGACATTAAATAGTATAGTTCCTCAATAACTTAGTGTGGCTTGAAAACTATCATCGCTTGATACATAGTGATTCCTGGATCTCCAATACTAGGTCCATCTATAACAATCAATGGAAAAAATTCTAACCTCTACGCACATTCTCGACTTTTTTAGAGTGTTTCCTACTCTAGATCTATGTGTGTATTGATTTATATCATCACATGATACATAGTGACACCCATATCTTCAATACCAGGCCCATATGCCTCGATTGAAAAAACAAATTCGCCCCAAAATGTATACGGGGTTCGATCATACAAACTCACTTTTCCTTCATATGAGTCAGATCTATATATGGACTACTTGCATAAATGATGTGCCTTGCACAATTTTTTTCATCAGTTCCCACAACCTTACTACATGACATTAAACTATACAACGGACGTTCTTACCGCATGACATTAAACTGCATGGAAATGTTCCTAACTTCATGACATTAAATTGAATGACAAACACACTTACCGCATGATAATAAACTACAGAGTACACATCATTACTTCATGATGTTAAACTGAAAAGGAGAAAATACATCCCCACTACATGACAATAAAATGTTATGAAATTCATCCATGTTTTTTTTTCAAAGAACCACAAGAGCCTCTCCCAAGTCAACTAGACTACGAGGTTATTCCATCATATTTTAAGCACCTCTATCCATAAATAATACGTCATTACTCAACCACCTCAGGTTACTACAAATCTTTCACTTCCCTAGGATAAAGATAATTGGCTTCAATGGACCATTTGTTTGACTATGCATGTATGCCTATGGCTCTTGCATAAGCGCTTATGGTCATCAACCAAATGTGTCACTCTATAAAAAGGGCTTTATGATCCTTGTGAGCCTTGAAATCATCATGGAAGAAATCAAAACCTATATGTGATCTGAACGACTCTCACTATGATTGTTCCATATTATTACTCATGACTTGAGAACCTCAATCCATGATTTGAAAATTTTTCATTCCTCTATCAAAAGGATAATGAGGTACTCTTGACCCTAGGTACCCTAATTGATCTATTGTGCACCATCCCCCATATTACGTCTATATGCATCATTACCTTAAACTAATTTTACATTGTTCAAAGTTCTATGACCTCAAACTTGGTCCTATAGTGGTCCAAATCGCAGCACCTTAAACTAATATTGAAAGAGACGCAAAAATTATCGGGTAGAAAACCTCCAAAGGGTGAACTGAGAAATATTTAAGCCTTATCTTACTAAAATCTTAATCTCTAGAGTTTAGGAAAAATTTATGGCACTAATAAATAAGGCATAAAGATCCTAGGTCCCACTTTTTATCCCTGGTAAAATCCAAACTATGATCATTGAACTCCCTAGTTCATGTAAAAGTAAGAGTAATGATTCATCAGATATCCTCACTATGAGAATATGTTCTCTAGGTGGTGATACAAATGTTATGGTTCTTAATCCCTTCTTGAATATTACACTTCCCAAAAATCATACTTCATGATTTGGGTGACTTGGATTTTCATAATCTTTCATGGGCCTTGTAAAAGATACCCAGCTTCAAGGGACCGTTTTCTTGACTATACATGAATGAATATGGATCGTTTATTTGTTCATATAGTCTTCAACCAAATGAATCACTTTTTAAAATGGGATTTTCGATCGTTGTGATCCCCAACATCACTATGGAAGAACTCAAAGCCTCAGTTTGATCTAAATGACTCTCAATATGACTATGCTATATAATCCTCCTAACCTGAGCACCTAAAACCATGATTTACAATCACCGTACCAAAATCTATAGGTGGATTCAACATCCTATACATAACACCACCTTGTTTTGTACCCTTTCTCAATGAAGGAATAAAAAACTTCATTCTTTAACCTTTTATGGCCCAAATATCATGATTTGAAACCATAAGACATAGGGTTTGAGATTTACGATCAAGAGATTAAGTGACATAGGTTACCATAACCCTTACTGGATAGCTTGCATCACATACCCATTTTCATTTTCTTGATGTTAGAGTATTCAAAATTATTTTAGGGCCCTTGGAAATTAGTGAAGATAATCTTTTCCTTGACCATGCTACTGATGAATAAGGGCCTTGACTTACTAAGTATCCTCCTTTCCAGAAAAAAGATCTAATCCTTATGAGCCCTGGAAACCCCATGAAAAGACCTGAAATCTCAGAGTTTCATGGGAAATACCCATCATGTCTTCCCTATCCCACAATCATGGGAAAAACCTTTGGGTTATGAATTACATCACCCATATTCCAACTATACAGGCAGACCTAGCTTCCCAAGTATTTCATCATCAATTGATACTAACCCCATAAACCTTCCATGACCATTGGAAAGGAGTGGAGACACCTATTTCTAGAAATGATACCAATTCATAAGGTCCCTAGCCTACCAACCAGAAGAAAATCCTCCCTGCAATAAAGGAGGTATGATCCTTGTGAGCCTCAGCAACACCATGTAATAATCCATCACCCACATGTATTTTGGGTCATTCCTAGATTGACTGTACCATATTCCATGATCATCAATCAAGGTCTGAGCTAAAAGAACATAAACTATAGCAATGGATGGTCCGAGCTAAAATACCCTAAGCGATAGTGATAAAATTCCCAATCTAAATGTCCTTAAACTATAGAGATATAAGTTCTAATCTAAAAGAACCTATACAAAATAAATAGAATGTCCGAGATAAAATACCCTAAACAAAAATTATTGAAGGACCAAGCTAAGAGACCCTAATCTACAATGATGGAAGTTCCTAGATAATATAACCTAAACTAATGTGGTACAAGGTCCAATCTAAAAGATCCTAAACTACAACAATTGCATATTCAAGATAAAATACCCTAAACTAAATCGATAGAAAGTCCAAGATAAAATACAAAAAACTACCACACAACAGTAATATAACCAGTAAGAATGGAAAACCTTTCAAGGAACAACATATGGACTTGGAAAAAATAAAACTACACTCATCAAAACTATTGAATTTGGAAAATAAAGAGCTCTCTCACTCTAGGACATATATCCCACCCATGTTTCCTTCTATAGATCAAGTGATTTTAAGATAGCTGGAACAAATTTAACAATAAGGAATGTCATGTTTTTAGGAATTCATGAGTGATTACTAAAAATAATATGTTATGATTTAAATATTCAGATATATAAATGAAGGTTTACTTGATATTACCCAAGTAATGGGAATCACTGGTGGTTCACATAACAACAGATCAATGAAAAATAATGCATGTTATGGATAAATAGAGAAATGGAAAAAAGATATAATGTTTATAAAATATATTCATTGATACCATGTAGTAAGAGGATTATACATGTTTCAGAGTCTCTATAAGAATATCCTAAAAAATTAGAGTACATGTCAATGATTTAATTACAATAAGATTCGATCTGTTAAGTTGTCCAAGTCGGAAAAGCTCTGTCATGAAGATTCAATTGAATGTTGAAATGCCACTCACCCCGCCTCTTCTTCTTTTTCACTAGGATTGAGAGTCTTGACTAATGTATTCAGATCTTTAACTCTATTTTGGGTAGTTTCCAATGCGGAATATTTCATTGATTGATTAGGCTCAACTGAGCTGTGATTTCCTCATATCCCCATATTTACATAGTTTAAGAATACATCTCGATGTACAATTTGAATGTTAACTGGTGAACCTACTCCAATTCCTCTGAAACCTTCTTAATCTTCTCATTATGGGGACATTTATCTACAAAATCATACATTTCACTCTTACCGATGGATAAATCTTTCCAAAACTAGATGATTTTCTTTAGGACATTGCAGAGTGGATGGAAGTAAAACTCACATTCCCCCAACGGCATCGAAAAGATGGAGAAGATGCTCCTCTTGATCATAGAACATTTCTAGAGGAGTATCAATAACTCAGGCATAAATCTACTTCCAGATTAGCTTATGCCTCATCTAAGACTTTGTGACCAAAGGAGTAGGTGTGGTAGGAGGAGGAATAACCAGATAATCTAGTAAGGAATTATGAGAAAAATCCTTATATGCTCTTCTCTCTACAAGCATGTTTACTATAGCCTGTGTCTAAGGACTAATTTCCTCAATATATTCTGACCCACTATTGTGGTGGTCATCGCTAGGATGAGGGATATTCCTTGATTTTTCTCCCAAGTCTTCAATAAACTCCATTGAATCCACATATATAGGGGTTAGTGAAGTAAATTCATTTCCTACATGATAGATCAGTTGTCTTAGCACACCAGCTAGATAGGATATAACCGAAGACTGGCCATAATATAAAGTGAGAATGTAAGGAGAATTGACAGGTGGAATAAGGATTTTAGTATGAGTTTCTTCACTTGCTATTATAATATAAAACTAGCATATGATCCTAGGGTGTCACTCTCTCTACACACTAGTCAAAGGGGGATACCCTTGGATATAGCCAAACTGATGATAAAATCAATGAGGTGTATATGGATCTTAGATGATCATATCTTCTTACTTGTCTACAAGAACTCCATCCAAAAGCGAGATCATGTATGACCTTTCATCAAGAGATCTATTTTCATTGTCAATTACCAACCCAATCGATGTGCAATAAGGGGTGAAATCAAATCTATCAGATTAGTGCAACATATCTGTAAACTTTTAAGGGGTTATTGACATGGCCCTGAGCCTAAATAGGTTTTGAAATATAGGACATGATGAGTTATAGGGGGTCCTGGTAGTATTTTAATAGTCAAAGAAACATAAGCGATCCCCTATCCATCCAAATAAAAACTGGAGGGGTCCACTAATCCATTAGGATGTTCTACCATGTTACAAGAGATGGTAATGGCATGTAAGGACCGAAAATACTAGATTAAGGCATTATCCCCCCACTATCCATTCTTCCATCACCAGCATGTTAACACAGATTCCAGAACACACATCCCTTGTTGGAAAAATCCATATGTTCATGAACATGGCCATAAATCCAACCATCCTAATACTTGGATAGATCTTCGAGTTCACTTGATATCCTCATGATGTATGATCCCCAACTTATATAATGGCCCAATATAAGCCATCAATATCACGAACTTTCTTTGAAGGGAACTGATGGGGGCGTATCAAAGTTGTTTTTATCCCCACTGAGACAACGTAAAATATCAATCCAGTCCTTGAAATAGATAAGAGAGCACATATTTAGCTCTTTTATTAGCCTCTCCTTTATAATGATGATCATATCCCTCACCAACACTAGAGACTATAAGGGATCATCCTAGACATCTACAGCCAGGTGGAACTCATCATAAATGTCTCTAAGGGGAGAATGCCACCATGTTTGTAGATGTCCTATAGGATGATGCCCACTTCACCATGGAAATAATGGAATGTGTTGGTGCCAGGGAACCAATAGCTGATCAATTCTCAGAGAATATTAGGGAGGAAAGAGATAATAAATTAGGATATCCACATGGATTCATAAATAAGGACCCTATATAAATTGTCGATAAACTCTAAGAATCTTTTCCTAACCAAGAATGGCCATACGCATTCATTAGAAAAATTATTTCTAGGATGTAGATCACATTTATGCTCCATCAACTACCCAGATTGTTCAAAGTAGATGAAAATATACATGGTTGGATCTGATTAATAGGATGATGAGTGAAATCACCACTATTCGGACCCAAGGGAGAGTTTTTCATTATATAAGACAAACCTTGGGATCAAGTTGCAACCAGAAAACCATCCTCAATAGTTGTCATCTAAACATAGTCGAGAGAATCTAACACCTAACAAGATGGCATATTGAAGTCTGGAGGAGGGATGATAACATCACCCAGCAATATGAACCGGTATAGAGGAATTCAGTGTGATAGAGGATAATCCTAGAGCTCAAATGAGTGGAACATCTTCAAATATTCATTATCAAAATCCATGCAATATCAGGGTCAAAATTGTAGTTTAAAAAAATCATTTCCCTTTGATTGTCCATAACAGAGAATATTTGATGTAATCTAGAAGCATATGAAAAGTAGTAAGTGAAATATGTTAGATAGATAAAATAGAGTTTTTTTTTTCAGAATGCATGAACTGATGGAATCATGTGCATCAAATGAATCAAGAAAGTCATTCAAAAATCACCTAAAGGGATATTGAAATAGTTGACCCCCGAAGATATCATGGATCATGTACACCTATAAGAAAATGTGCAAATTCATGAACCCAATAAGACTTGAGATCACCTGACCTAGACATAGTCACATGAGCCACATGATAGCCAAAGAATTATGCGATCAAGACCTGTATATCTTGTGAAATTCTCAAGAAATCCAAGCATCCTGGTGAAATAGTTCAAGAAATTACTGAAGTATAGTTCATAGTTGGTTCAAGCGGGTTCCTGAGCAGAAGCAGTCTTTTGGAGAAGTTCTTGTGAAATGGTTTTGAGGTAGGTTCCTATGATCAGGTCTTATAGAATTGTCTTACAACATGATTATGCAAAAAAAAACTAGGTTCAGAAGCATTGGATAATTGAGTATCCAAATATTAAAGATACTCTATGCTCCCCTATATATAGAAAATTCTGTTGAATACCAAGAATCACCTTCCAGACCAAATGTCACCCAAGTAACCCACTCGCAACAATGCCAAAGACTCAGGATGGCATTTACTTTCATCGATACTAATCCCTTCTCCCTGTGGATGTCACTCTTGAGGGGGAGAATTTTTTAATTCTCACCAAATGACTACCAACAAATCAAAAAATGAATAAATACCAAGATATGGGTATTATTTTTCTAGAAAAAGAAAAATAAGAAGAATTTAGTTAGACCCATGAATCATGTGAGCCTCAAAGGGATACATGATCGCATGACAATCATGAGGTTCTGAAAAGACACCATGTGCAGTAGATAACATACTGAAGGCCCCGTGATAATCCATTAAACAAAGTCCTTATGCTCTCACAATGGTTCCCCATAAAATTTTTGGTCATGCGGTGACAGCCAGATAACCTCCCCCAGGATATTCAATTTGTCAACTAGTGGCCTCCAAAAAAACCATCTGAAATCATTATAAAATGGAAAGAAAATATCTAAAAGGCATAAGCCAATTTCAATCATAAAGGTCACATGATACATCATCAATGGGGATGATTATTTTCAACGACAACATTAATAAAAACACATAAGATCCCCCAAAAATTTTAAAATAAATAATGGAAATAAAAAGGATGGAGGTAGGTGCCTCTCACTGTTGTAAAAATCATGCAACGCACCCCTAACAATCCCCAAGACACCGTGAGACCTCAGTGACATATTTTCCTCATATCACGAAAGAGCATTGGCATGTCATCCCATCACGCGAAGGACCTGTTGTATTTTTAAAAAACCACACTCTCCGCCTTTTTACCCTTAAAGACTATCATAAGGAATTTTCTACGACATTATCATGCATCACTATAGAAACTATTATTGTCATGAGATGCATCACCAGGAGGTAAGTTTACTGTCCCCAATGATACCCAAACAAACTCACTAACTCCCCATCCTTTGTAATAACAATAGAGAAAAACTATTAATGATGTGGAAGCCTCTTGTGGTTGTAAAACTCATACGACATGCTTAGGTTGTCCACAAAATGGTCTCACAAGACCCCTCATCAAACCATCCTGATATTACGAAGGTTCCCTAATAGGTCATCCTTATCTCACATAAAGTCCTAGACAAGTCACTTGAGATCATTTGGGGGCCATTAAACATGCATGATAATTCTTAAAGGCACATGGAATTTTCAAAAAAACAATATAAATTTCCCTTGTAATGTACGCATATTTGAAAAAATCCCGTTTAATTAGAAATAATCCAATAAAGTAGGTGTTGATGGGATGGTCTTTTGGTCATTGAAAGACAAGAGATTCCCTTAGAGAGACTCATGGAAGGACCTCATGAAGATAGGTGGTGTCAAAAACCTTTTCTAACTCCATGCTGGATATGCACAATATTCACTGCACAAAGTAGAGAACTACCAGGGTGGAAAGGCTTATAAACCCCCCACCTCACCCTCATAGTGAAGTTGAGCTTTTTTCACATCTAGACTCATCTACACACCCAAGCACCCAAGCAGATTTCTCAAAGTGGTAGATATTGGGTCCATAAAAAATTCCCATCATATAAGATCAAGTGAACAACTAGATAAATTAATCAACACACATAAATCACATTTCATGATTACTAATATATTATGTGAAGGACTTATGGCTGGACATGCGATGAACATCCATCACATATTCTAGATCATGTGAGACTTAATACAAACTGACACTAAATAAATCTAACTAAATCATGATAAAGGGATTTAACTAAGACTAATGAAAGGGAGTCATATGCCGAAGACATATGCGTTGATCTTCATGCACTTCATGTGAACCATCCAAGACACAAGAAAGCACTAGGACAAATCATCCAGATCTTGCAACACTCATTTGGTATAATATTTGGATCATGTTATGTCTTCTTGGATGTACTCAGGAAAGTCACATTTAACCCCATGATCATGCCACCAAAGTCTTGTGAATCCCTCTAGGATCACCATCCAGATATCGTGGTGTCCTTAATACATGTCGACCAACTCATATGGAAACACTAGTGTATGTCATAAGACTATCACGAAGGATCCCAAGAATGTAAATTGATTCTTGATACACCCTCTAGGAACACCATCTTGTACCCATAAAGTCTTGTAGACATGTCATCCAAATTAGGATTCACCAATCGAGACATGTCACATTGACTGTTGAAACTCCCTCCAAGTGTTTCAGCCATCTCTTGCGATGTCACAAGGGCTATTTAGTTGGGTCATGTAATGCACTCTGGAAATGTCATCCAAGGTTATGTGATGTCTTATAGAACAAACCATATGAGTCTTGTGATGTCCTCCAAACATGTCAGTTAGGATCAAGTGACAACCCTCAGACATTCCATCCAGGATATGTGTAGTCCCTCAGGTAAGACAAATAGATCATGTGATTTCCTTAAGATGTGTTAGGAATCCATTTTCCAAAATGTTCGGTATCCAATCAAGGCATTTCATGTAGACAGTCAATGCATTCTATGAAGGAATAAATTATAGATAAAAGGGAATCCTATGATATGATAGCCTTGTTCATCCTCGATGTGTAAGACCCAATCATAAGGTAAAACTTAGTGTGTAATCCATGATCATTGAACTATGGTGGCTCTGATTCCATCCATAACCAGGATACGCAGGATGAATCCCTTGAGGCCCAATATCTCTATTAAATTATAACTGTAATCCTAGGACTTGATAACCTTATTTATCCTCAGTGTGTAAGACCCAATCATAAGGGAAAACTTAGTGTGTAAGCCCTGGTCATAGAACTATGATGAATCTAATTCCTACTATAAATAGGATACATAGGACACCTTCCTAAGGCATAATCACCATTTTAAAACACACAAGGGTACTCCAAGTGCATAATTCCTACACCCATAATCAATGAGACTGATTATTTTTCATTTATTTTTTCTCACATAGAACATAGCTTACATGTGATTAGGGTGTTTCAATGATCATATCATTTGTGTCATAAGCCTCTATAGTCATAAGGGAAACCAAAATGTGAAATACCCAACCACTGAACTATAGTGACTCTGATTCCTACAATAACCAGGATATGTTGGACACCTCCCTGAGGCCTGATCTCTATATAAACCTCCAAAGGGAAATGTATGTGTGTAATACCTAACTGTCAACATAACATTATATTATCTGATTATAAGGGAAAAGTCATTATGTAATCCATAACTAGGGTCATAAAATAGTATTCCCTGATTATAAGGGAAACTTTAGTGTGTAAGCCTCGACCAGTGACATAACATAATATGCCTCGATTATAAGGGAAACACCAGGGTGTAATCCCCATCAAATTGAACTACGAGGACTTTGATTCATTCCATAACCAAGACATGTAGGATGTATTCTTAAGGCTCATTCCCAAAACACCAATGAGAATTCACCATAGTGTAATCCATGTTCTATCTTTGACATTACAACCATCAGGACCCAATAATTCCCATGGACTAATCATCTTACCTCATCCCTTGGTGGACTGAGAAACTAATTAATCTATGAGGACTATGATTCCTACCATAGTCAGGATATGTAGGATTCTTTCTTAAGGCCCAAACCCAGAACTCAAATGGGAATCCACAATAGTGTATGTCATGTCATGTCTCTAAAATTATAACTATCAGGACCCAATCATTCATAGGGTCTAATCATCTTACCTCATCCCTCGATGGGATGAGAAACTAATTGAAATATGATGACACTGAGTCCTTCCATTACCAGGATACGTAGGATGCCTTCCTAAGGCCTAGGCTCCATGTTAAAAATCCCAATTGTAGTCCCATTACATAATCCCCATATCTATATGTAGTGATACTAATTACATGATATACCTTGTTTCTCAAATCGATCATATATTACATGGTATTAGGGAGTTTTAATGGTTATATCATTAGCATCATGATTCTCCACCATCAAGGGAAATCTCATCTTATAAGATATGATGTTTGGAATTATATAAACCTCCCATATTTTAGGAAATATACCTTGGGGCTAGTCCTAAGGGCATGATTGATCTATGATAACTCTGATTCCTACAGTAACCAGGATACGTAGGATGTCTCCTCGGGACTCGATCTCAAATATCAAGTGCCTAAGTGACCACACAAATGTTATTTCCATATGATGGTATACATATTGGTTTTACCTAACTATGTGGGTTTTTATTCCTATAGTAACCAAGATATTTAGGACACCTCATAATGCATAAATCCTCTCCTAGTAATATTAACCACCTCTCGGAATGGAATCCAATTCCTAAGTGCTCAGTTATATGGATTTAATATATAAGCATCAATTCATTACTTGGAAATAGATGAAGATCCTCGAATATGTACAGATGGATTCAATAATGAGATCCATATTTATTTTGTGTATAAAGGATACTTAAATTATAATTGTTTTGTTAGGGTAACTGGGACCATATTGGGGTTAGGAAGATATTATAAAACATGTCATAAATCTATAAGAGAGTCCCAGAGTACGAGACAATTCCCCCCAAAAAGTTGTGATGATCCTAATCTACCATCCTCTCGGCTAATGCGATTCACTAAGCGACATTGGTTCTGAAACCCCAATTAATCCCCTACCTTTGGAAAGCAGGTCTGTACCTAGTTATGAATGGGGGACCAATTTGAATTTTTCTTTAATAATGACAATGGGGACCTGGTGTTATTTATTCTTCCAGAAATGAACCCCCACAATCAACCATCAGGCCAAACCAAGAATTCCCTGTGGTTATTTCTTTCCTTGTTGAAAGAGAGACATATTAGTTTTTTTCTAGTTGATAAACTCACTATTTTTTTTGTTTCTACTACTATGTATTATTGTTAAATCATCTTTTGTAGTTCCAAAAAGCCTTTGTGAGAGTTACACTTTAGAGAAATACACGTTTATTCATCTACTTGGTATTTTCTCTATCACTATTTTAAGGAAGCATATACTACTTTAAAGATTAGTTTGCCTCTACTATGAATTATTAAAGATCAAACACATATGTCTGTTGCTGCTATAACTATGAGATAAATCTATTTTCTCAATAAAATCAATATCTATGGATTTATTAGAGTATCAGCTATCTAGACTCATTCATAGTGGAGTGTCAACTTCGCAGACTAAGATGTGGGTTTTTAGTTCCTTGTAAAATAACTAGAAGGCCTTGTAAAATCCATATTATTAATGTATCAACTTCTAGTACTCAACTGTAGAAGTCTTCGGTAAAAGGATTTACTAGTAAAAATCACCAATCATGTGGAGCAATAATTGGACTAGTAGATTAGGGGATATTTGTGTCATAAACCACTATACATCACCATGTTCTTTTCTTTATTTATTTCTACTATTCATTCATCTTTAATATAGAAAGAAAGAATCACTGCATGTCAAGAGGGATGTTTTGAATTCATCATAGTTTTTAAGGATCATAATACACCCCATCTTGTTTCTTCATCATAATCATTCTAACCTAAAAGTGTTATGAAATGTTGGGATTCATTGGATATACTCATTTTTTTGGAAATTATTTATTATTCTATTTCTATTAGATAATATAAAATGCATCAAAATTTTGGTATCTTGTGCAGTATTAGAGGTCTCGTTTGGGTCTAACAAGTCTTAGGTAAATATCTAGATGAACAAAAATCTGAAAATGGATAATCTTAGAGAAGGTATGTCAATGATCCATGCTCCTTACATTAACAATGATAATTATGGATGTTGGAAAGCTCACATGATTATTTATTTAATAAATCTTGTAATGTGAGTTTATTTAAAGGTTTTCAATTCTTATGAAATTCCTATGAAAGGTCTATAAAAATGTAATAATGATCATGAAAAATAATATGATCTTAATTCATAAGAAATGAATGTTATTTTATATGGATTAGAGACTAATGAGTTTAGTCGAGTTTCTCAATGTGCTACTACATATGAGATGTGGTAGACCATTTCTATTTATTATGAAGAAACCAATAATATTAGAAAACTGAGATACAATATAGGAAGTTTGAAGTTTGATATTTTTTGAATGCGTGAATATGATAAAATCCCTCAGATGAATGGTACATTGAAAAAAGTTTTACATGATATTGCTAACTTGGGAGATCTAATTAAATAATCATATCATGCATTAAAAGTACTTATAGTATTAACTTTCAAGTGGAATGGAATATCTACTTCTATACATAAATCTACACCAGTTAAAGAATTATCCATGAAATAATTGATTGGAACTCCGATGATGTATGAAGCTAAGATTCAAGCTGAAGTTGAAAATAATATTTCTATCAAATATGTAGAATTTTATCTCAAAACTACTATGGATGAATAATATGATTAAATTTATCTGTATTCTAGTAAATATTTATTAGGTCTTACTAAAATATATGAAAATCTATAAAAAAATAAAGGGATTAAAGAAAACAGATGTTATGAAAGAAAAGAAAAAGGCCACAAAAAGTCTTATTGTCCTTATCTAAAAGTTCAAAGTAAATCCAATTATAAAAGAAAATGAAAGAAAATTATGAAGGCTATTTGGAGTGATTATTTTGGTTTAAGAAATGAATCTACTATAAACTCTAATGCTAGAAATCAAATGATGAATCTTTGTCTTATAATTCATGGTGTCGAGGTAAAATCATCTTACTCTCAAAACTCAAATTCTGAAAAACTTTTTTATGATGAAATAAATAAGTATTTTTTAATGACACAAGATAAATTTGAATCCTTATGTAAATATCATAGAAAATATAGAAATTGTTATGATTATATTTCAATTGATAAAGATATTTTATGAAAATAGATTTTTTATTTAAGATCCAATATTTCCAAAATTTATTACTGTCCATATCAAACTAAAATTAAAGGATTATTAGATGAAGTAAATAATTTAACCAAGCTTCATGTATTAATATCAAAGGATATAATTATTTGAATCGAATTCATGGTAAAAATAAAAAACATAATGGAAAACTCATAATTGGTAGTAATGGTGAAAAACAAAATTATATAGGAGTTTTTTTGTTCTTGGTTCAGAATCTAAAAAAGTTTATATATTTTAAAGTAATTTTATAATGTAATAAATGGAAATGTTGAAAATTATTCTCAATTAAAAAAAACTCAATTTTGTGATGTTAAGAATTTTTATTGATTTAAATAATTATCTAATATTAATATTATAATCTATCTTAAAAAAATATATTTGGTTACTTATAACTTTAATTAATAACATTACCATACCCAATATCATATGGGTACCAGAAGACATTTACATTTGTTGTTTTTTAGGTATACACCACTACACTACATCATTAAATCCTTAAGTGCTTTTTTGAAAAGTGTGTGTAAATCTCTATTTTAACAAAGGAGTGGTAAACTCTGAAGTAGTTCGTTATTAGAAAATCCTTATAACTAGAACTGATAATCCTAGAATTATTTCAGTTACATTTTTACTTCTTCTATATTACATTTACTATTTTATATTTAGGGATAGAAATATTTTATCACTCATTGAATAAATAAGTTAAAATATTGTTTATATATTTTCATATTGGAATTCCTATCAAAATTTATAAAATAGTTAAATTTATGCAAACATTATTTTATTCATTCCCTATTTAAAATGATCTTTAAGGAGTGTAGTACATTATTTTATTAAAATAATAATTAATAGTTTTATGAAAAATTATCCATAGTATAATATTTCAAATTTTCTTCGTTTTTAAATTTATTCTTCTCGTAAATTTTATTCATTTACGTAACATCTTATTTTGGAATAAATTTCTTCTATAAAAATGAATTTTAAAAATTAAGATATAAAATTATTAATGTGTATTTTCATCTCAAGAATATGAAGCATTATCATCAAATTTTTAGAATAAAACATATTATCTTAGTCTTTAGAACCCTAGAATCTTATTATTGAAACTACTTAAATTTTTTATCCTTCTTCTTCAAAATATGAATTTAAAAATCTTCTGAATAAAATAGTCTAAGGTAAAGGAAGCGATCATGAAATAAAATTTCATAGAAAACTATTTCTCAAAAAGAAAATGAGAGGTAATCCTTCTTATTATCTATTTAGAGAACAGTCAGTTTCCTATATTTAGAATTATTTAGAAAATTCTCTTTAAAAGGATAAAGAAGTTTTTGGTTTTGAAGAACTAGAAGTTTCATCATCTTAAATAGTTAAAGGATGAATGTCTTCTAAAGTGATTCTATTCAAGTTTAATATTCTAAATTAATAAATATTAAAGATACATGTAGATCTAAATGTTTCTAGAAATTCATATGAAGAGTTTAAAAATAATCTATTTCAAAAATATTTTTTGATACACTTCATGAGGAGTATCAGAATGTGAAGCAAATATCAATTTATAAATAGGAATTTAAATAATTCAAATTAGAAATAATAAGACAAATAAATTCAATCAGATGTGAATTTGTTACTAAGTCAAATATTGATGAGTTAAAAGATATTTTGGCCAAATGGTTTTCATATTCTTCATTCATTAAAAGATCTAGAGATGTTTAAAGGGGAATAGAATAATTGTCAAAAGTTTTAACTACTACAAGTGAAAAGTTCAAAGTTTGGAGAGTTCATATTATCTATCTATACCTTACTAAAAAACCAATTTTTCTTCATTTCTATATCTTATTTGCTGTTAATATTATATTTTATTGTTTAAATATAATTTTTATTCTTGGAGTTTAAAAATTTTATAAATTATTTCATAATTTCTTTTTGATGTCACAACTGGGGGAAATTTCTATGAAAATTTTGAATGATAAATTTTTGATAAATTCATGTGATTTTTTTTCTTTTTTTTGGGAAATATTTTTTTAAAGGGGGAGAAGTAAACATCAAATTTATATTTTTAAAGAGGAAGAAATGTGTTTTTAATTTATTTATATTTATAATTTCAAAAAAAAATCATCTATTTTTTTTTAAAATTTTAATATTTGTATTATGGGGTTTTAGATTATCAAAAAGGGGGATATTGTTGATCATGTGTTGATTCAACAATTTTGTTAATTTGTTTTTTATTTTTATGCTCTCAAACATTAAAATTTATGTTAATAATAAAGTTTCTTTTATGTGAATTTCAAGATGATATTTATTTGAATATTAATTTATTTTGGAAGAATTAATGTGTCTAAATCCATGAGAGGATATTTGTTTAAATATTATAGGTTTGTTTGAAAGTATTATGGAAACACTTTTCATGCCCTGCATTTATAAGATTAATGTATAGTTTGGGAACCTTTTGTTTTGAATAGAACATAGGAATCATGAAACCTATGATGTTGGAAAAGTAGGGATCAATAAACCTATTTTTAGAAGAAACCTTAAGTTTTAAGAATAAAAATATGGTTTATCAAACCAAATTTTGTTAGAAACTATACATTGTCAAGTGTACATTTGGAGTTTATCACTACGCTGTGAAACCCTAAGTTTGAATTGGTCAATGAAAGAGTTTTAAATTCATGATATTATTTTTTTTTTCTGCAATGGTCTCACTGAATGTAAATAAAAATTTAAAGCTATTTTAAGACCAATTCAGTGGATATTATTAATCATATTTAGTAATTCCTATTTCTAAGAGAAGTTTTAGATCTCGTTGAATTATTTGATTTCAAATATTCATGTTTTATTACATGGTATTTATAGAGATTATTGACCTACAAATATTCTACCTTTAGAATAAATACTGAGATATTCGTATTCTAAGGACATAGGTATTCTTCCCGATAAAGAGTTTTGCGATTGTAAATAAAAGTGTGTAATTTTATTCAAAGTTACACTTTGGAGCCATACATGTTTTTTTAGTTGATCAAATCACTTCTATTTTTTTTGATTATGTTATATCTCATAGATAAATTCCCTTATCCATTTCAAAAAATCATTTTTTAGAGTTACACTTTAAAGACATATATGTTTATTCATATGACTTGTGTTTTCTCTATCACTATTTAAAGGAAGACTAATTTATGTGGAAGATTAGTTTCCTGTAGATGTGCATTATTTAAGATCAGTCACATCTATTAGATGTTGTTGTAACTGTGATCTAAATCTATTATTTGAATCAAATTAATCTCTATTGATTTATTGGAGTATTGGCAGCTCAGACTTAGTCATGGTGGAGTGTCAGCTTTTCAAACTAAGTCATAGATTTCTGATTCCTTTTAAAAGAACCATAAAGAATTATAATCCATATTATAAAGATATCAATGACCTTTAATCAGTTGTATAAGTCCCCAATAAAATTCCTTACTAGTGAAAATCCACGAACTTGTGGAGAGAGAGTTAGTGGAGTGGACTAGGTGATCTTCGTGCCTTAAACCACAATACATCACCTTGTTCTTTTTATTTATTTATTTTTTACTGATCACTCACCTTTAAAAGGTATGTAAATAATCATTGAATATCAATATATATGTTTTGATGTTTTTAATTGTTTAAAAGATTCACAATTCACCCCCTCTTATGTCTTCTTCGTAATCATTCCGACCTAACAGCTTCAACAAGGAGATCGAACAAGGGCACTGACAAATCCCTATCCCTGAAACCATACCCCTTTGGTCATTACATGGCCTCTAATATTCTTGTGATGAGACTTATTGGTTGGGGTGCACATGGATACCACCAACGCACTCCACCCAAGTCCATGCCTAGCACTGAACATTTTGAACTAGCCATTTCATATATGAGGGACAAGGGTGCATTACAACCTCCACCACAGTTGTTTTAATATATTTTTTCACTATAATGTTCATAATATACTTTTTAGGCTACCATTACAATAACCCAATCTTAACGTACATGGTAATTACATCATTTTTTTAGAATACTTAAAACATTTCACAAATAGATACCTAAGGACTGTATTAGTTTAGTGCCTTTATAAACATGGGAACATAAATGATGATATATGATTGAGATACATTATCTACCACTGGGTTCTTCATGACTAGAACCCTTCCTAGACACACCACACTTAATATATATCTTCATATCCGGGGTAAGCAAACATAAAAAATGGGAGATCTTAGACTCTCAATAAGGGTAAAAAAAAAGAGATATGTAATCATAAACTTGAGCATAAGGTATTAAAATGAGACCATGACATTAGAAGATCATACCCTACATATAAAATATCATAAACATGAATCATTACATGAATATTATAATTTCACAGTACATGAATAAAAATGGAAAAAATAGCATAATCATATCATAGGAATAAGGCATGAAATCTGTGGCATACACATAAACATAGAAAATCATTTGTTAATTATACCTACTAATACCTTGAAAAAAAGTTAGTATTGGGATGATAACCTGTGTACCTACTTCAGGCATGGGATTCCCAACCATGTACCCTCTTGTTTCAGTCTTGGGATGTCCACCAATGTACCCTCCTGTTTCTAGCTTAGGATGTCATCTAGTTTTGGGCTTAATAATCCATTGTATTTTTCCTAGGGATACCCTACCATGTACCCTCCTATTTATGGATTAGGATGCCCTCACATGTACCCTATTGAGCTCACAAAACATTTATCGTTACCCAATTTTTTAGGGTGATATACGTCCCGCCTGTCACATGATAAAATCATGCATACATGTTCTACAGGATAATAAAATTTGCATCATACCATGATCCATAAAAATAGATGGGTTTTATAAAAATTATATCACAACCATCGATATAAAATGGGTATCTTAAACATTTAATAATATCATAACCTATAGAAAATATACAGGTTTTATAATTATTTCATCCTAGAAAAACCTGTGAAAGGAATCAGGTTTCATAAGTATTCATCACGGTATAACTCATTGAATATAAATGGGTTTTATAAGCATATAACCCATGGAAGAGGAATGGGTTTCATAGAAATATAACCCATAAAAGAGAAATGTTTTTTCATAAACATCATTTCACAAAAAAAATAAACCATTCTGAGAAAAAATATGAATAGAACCCTTTAGATCATTTCCTAGAATGGTATGAGTAACACCAATAGATATCATCTTAGATGCAAAATAATTTTGAAATATCTTTTAAAACCCATTATTTAGGAAAATATCTTTTCATATTTGGAAAATTATTTTTAAAACATAAAACCTCTCAAAAAATATATTCATGAATATAAAATGGAAAAATTAAAATGAATGATTGAAAACATTTTCAATAAAATTTCTATGAAAACTTATAAAATAGTCTTGAAAACATATTGAAACCCATTTTCCCTGAAAAATTATAAAAGAAGCTTGAATATATTTTGAAAACAATTTTCCTTGATAACATATAAAGGAATCTTAAAAAAAATTTGAAAACCATTCTCCTTGAAAATAATTTGCAAACATATAAATGAATCTTTCAAATCCTTAAAATTATTTTCTTTCAAAAAAACCTTTTGAAAACATATAAAGGAATATTTAAAAATCATTTAAAATAATTTTAAATATAAAATTTTTTTGAAAACAATTTTCATTAAAAACTTCATTAAAAATATTAATTACTAGAATATTAGGAAAAATGTTCTTTAAAAAAATAAACATTGTAATATTTTAAAGGAAGCTTCAAGGGAATTATTGTGGGTAAATCTGTACATGCCAAACATTCCTTTTTCACTGTAAAAAGTTTCAAAAAGTTCGTCGATCAGAAAATGAAAAGAATATTACGTTTTCATAAAATAATTTTTTTAAAAAGGTTAAACGTGGGTAAAAATCCCTTTCAAATATAATTGGATAATATTAGAATATTTTTGGAAACTTTTTTAGAAAACATGGTTTTTAAGGAACAATGATTTTTTCTAAAGAGAGAGGTAAAGTTAGGATTTCTTAGAAACACATTCTTAATTATGTTATGTAAACAATAGCAGAAAAACGGTACCAATACATGAATATATAATGAATAACTAGAGGAGAATAAAATTTATGTGTGTTTTTGAGATATGGATCATAAAATTCCTTCAAAGGAAGCATAATCATAAACAATCTTGAAACATGATGAGATTGTTTCAATAAAATCTTACAAATTAGTAAATTTGAATCATAATCCCCATTTAAGAAAATGAAATTAAATTAAGCTTAAAATATAATGAAAAGAAGTATATTCATGATATAAATATTCAAATGCAGTATATACACCACATGGTAAAATATAGATGCATTTCATCGAATGTGTCTCAAGAAAGGAAATTGAGACAAAATTACTTTATTGATTTGGTAACTTCTGAAACATAAAAAACATGAAATAAAGATAATAAAATGGATTTTTATTTACCCATAAATTTAATTATAATAATCATAGAATATATCCATGGTCATTATACACACTATACGAAAGGGTTGGGTGGTGAATAAAGCATGTATCTCACAGAAATAAAAAGTGAGATGAGATTCCCTTACATTGTGTCATGAATCTCATTTTACCGATACACGTATCTTATATATTAAATATAAGTTTACTATAAATCTATAACCAAACCATATTATTATAAATAATAACATAAATGGTTTGATTATGACTTTATATTACCCGCTTGTTAACAAGTCTATGTTAAGGATTCACTTTGGGTAATATTCGCTTTATTTTTCTCATGTGTATTAATTTGTTATATCCGTAGTCCTTATTAATATATCATAATTTCCATAATTTAAATAATTATATAAATATCATGTATATTATTTATATGTGTACTATAATAATCAAAAAAAATATAGAATTATTAAATGGAATACACCTTTCATGGAGATGGTAGGTCGTACGTACGTATGCATGTTATTTCCATTTTTATTTGTAATATTGAAAGAAAAAAAATTAAATGAAAAATATTTATATATAATATAATTAAAGTATATATATTATATCATATATATCATATAATTTCACAAGAAACATTCTTAATACATTCCATGTAATTTGTAAACGAATCAAATTTCTTTGAGGGGCGATAGTCCACACTCCCTAAAACGAAATTATTGTATTTACACAAAATGAAAAGTATAAAGATATGTGTTGTAAAATAATTAAATAATCTTAAATAAATAATAAGTATCATATATATCATATATAAATAGCATTTACATCATAATTCCCACCATGGGAGGTGGTAATGTAAGGAAAAACAATCATCGTTTCATGAGGCATTAGTTTTTCGTAAACAAAAATAGTATGTTGGTTACCCATTAGATGGAATTGTGTGCATGTTTAGGTCTAATAATTAGAATAAAATCATATAATTATATTGAGGATGAATTTTTTTATAATAAGAAAATAAGTAGAGTGGGGGAAGGTGGAGAATGAAAATAAGATAATGGGTCTTGAGGGAGGATGTTACCTCTTCTTTGGGGAACTCCTTTTAGTTTTCACCAAAAGGATTCCTTGGATTGATTTCTTCCCAAAGGGAGGATTAAATGATTAATATAGGGATCTTGTGAAGTTTATTGGGGAGATATTTTTTGAAACTAATTGGGTTGAAAGGTGTTAGTAAGGGGGAGAGGTGGTGGCCTTTTATAGGGGTGGGAAATGACTCACTTGGTATTTTTGAAAACAAGTTTGTTGTACCCACATTTTTACTTAAAAATGTAATAAAAAAACATAAATAAATAACTGAAGGTTAATGGATGAATTATAAAAATAAAACGGGTTTTTGAAAAATTTATATTTCATTTGACCCCTTAAGTTGTAGGTTTAGTCCTTTTAAGCTTAATTTTACCTTAATCGTTGTATTTAATTTTAATTACTTTCACTAATATTTTTGGTCAAAAAATAATTTGACCATATTATAAATTATAAATTTTTATAATTAAATATATTAAATAGATTTTTCCAAACTCAAATCTTAGAAGTGGGATAAATTATGTTACATTTAATCCCGTAGATGGGACAACAATGCAGGTTTTTAAAGAAAAAACGTTCAAAATTTTTCCATGTTTTTATATCTATTTTGAATTTGAAATGTGTTAAAATGACCTAAATTGGATTAATTTATTTATATTTTATCTAATTATAGTTTAAAGTTCTATTAAAATATAATTTAACTATATAAATAAATTATATGAAAAAACATTTTTGAATTAAAATTAACTATATTTCACTATTCATCTCAACATGAAGTTTCTCAGAAAATTCCCAAAAATTTACGAAAAGATAATTTTGAAATTATAAATTCAAAAAAAAATTTATTTTATAAAATCAAATTTCTAAATGTTTCTAAAATTAATTTTATTTCTTTTTATATAAGGACTTGAAAAGTATTTCATTTGAGAAAATAGTATTTTTAAGCATATAAAGGCTTTGCAAAAAAATATATTTTTCATTATCATAATATTTTATTTACTTAAAAACATTATAAATAATATTTTAAATGTAGTTATTACTATAAATATCACTATGTTTAACAAATAGGTCATACTTATCACATTTAAATGATTATAGTAATAAAATAATGTTTCATAGAAATTCAATGTTGTCTATAATGTGTGCCAAGTCGGTATTGCGTGTAGCACAATCAAAGTCGATGTTATTTGAAATGAATTTTTGAATTAGTGAATTCAAATAATATAAGTTATATATAGTGTTTATTTAAAAGAAAAATATCAAAAAGATTAAATCTATTCAAAAAAATATCAAAATATCAGGGTGTTACATTATACCACCCTTAAAATTAAATATCCCATCCAAATTCATCTCGATTATCAAAGGATTGATAATTTAATTTTCCTTTTATAGAAACAAACATAATAAAAATTAACACTAAAAAATCATTTAAAAATATAGTTAGAAACATAACTGTTACCCAAACTAACACATAACTGGGTTTCCACATAAGATAACGTCGAGGGGAAGTGAAAACTTGGACATGGAAAATATTTCTATCCATCATGTTCTGATGGAGAATGATAGAGAACATGGTTATAATAAATTTAACATTAAAATTCATATACCAATGAGGCTTCAAAAATTTAACTGATGTCATCATAAATGATGACAACAAGGAAACCTTTTATTTTAAGATCCTTTCCTAATGTTTTAGAATTTTCGCAAGGATATATACTTACTTGATTTAGAAAAATATTGTCATTTTCTGTGACTTGATCTACTAAAAATTAATCTATTATTCCAAGAAATCTAGGTTAATTCATCATTATTGAAGAATTAATAGATCATGAGATCCATAATTAGAATGATAGATCATTCTGACTGTCTTTATCACAACAAAAGGGTAGGAAAAGTTATCCAATATGCATAAATCAACATATGGAGAGATAATAATTTAATCTCAAAAACTTCATCTAAAGTTTAATTTAAACATTCCATAAATGTTTAACCTTTTAACCCTTCCATAATATAATTCACCATTTATTCCTTAAATAATCTCTTATCTTTTTCCAACAACATTTTCATTAGAAACTTGTGTCCATCCTTGTACTAATAAAATATCAAATGTGATTTTACTATTACATAATCTATGTAGTGGAATATAATCACATGAAACCTCACAAAAGGATAAACAATAATATTTTCCTAGGGATCATTCATATAAAATAAAACCTAAAAAATTCCCAACTAAGGAGGTGAGGATATGAATTTCTTAATTATCTTGGTTTACTTTATCCATTATGATAGCATAGATTTCCCCTTTTATTTTTCCTTCAGATGTTATTGTGGATCATCATTCACATTAATCCTTAGAGTAGGGAACTTTTTAACATAATGTCCAAACTCCTTGCAATTGAAACATTTAATTGGGGGAGGTTAATTCTGTAGGGATTTCTCATTATTCACATGATTATCTAACTTCTTCCCACCACAATGACATTTGTTAACTTTATGAACTTCCCTTAAACACTTAAAACATTTATTACCCCCCCTAAGTAAATTTACTCCATACTTCTTCCCATAATTTTTGTATAAAGGAAGGCTGATTTTCTTTTCTCCATTGTTGTACGATTTTCCATTGAAATCTATCTACCTTTTCTTGTCAAAACCATGATATTGATACACAAATCCAACCTTAATTTTCAGCTTAAAACATCTAACAATTTCTTCATAGCTACTAAAATATCTTAAATATACAACCTTTCAAAGGATGTGTCTCATACCACCGAATAATTGATCAAATTTTCTTTTGGGTTGACTAATAATACCCAATGAGTACCTCACAAGCATTGTAAAATTTTCTTCATAGGAATGAAAATATTCATCATCCTTCTACTTAATCTATAATAATTCATTTTACATTTTTATAAATAATTATAGGAAATTACTTATTGAATAATAAGTTCATGAACTCATCCAAATCCATGGACTCAATTTCATCATGTTTCCCCATACTCTTGATCAGAGTCCACCACTAATTCACTTCACCTTCTAACTGATAAACAACCAGAATGACTTTCTCATGTTCCAAACATTGGACAATGGAATTTATATTTTTAGTGGTACTAATCCATTGTTCAGACCCAACTGTATTTTAATACCTGCTAAAAGAAGGTGAAATTTTCCTCATAAAGGGCTCAACAAAATGTTTTTCCCTCCTTTTATAATTTGGGAGTCCATCATGGTTCATAGCTTGAGAATTTTTTGGGAGTATAACAATAATATTTTGTATTCCTACTCCCGTAGATTTATTTTACTCTGGAGGAAATTTTTTTCATAGTCCATTATAACCACCATTAATGCAATTCCTTCAGGTTCCATCCATTTACTAAAAACAAAATAGTAGAGTGAGCCACACTTATCATAGTCTAAAATTACATACTCATGAAAAATAAATACATATAGGATGTCTAAATCATGAAACATTCCTTAATATATGACACCCTATTTTTATCTTCGGTTATTCATATGAAAATTATTTTTAAATCCATCATGATTATTTGTGAAGAGTTTTTGAATTTGCAAATCATATCCCCCAGGAGTGTAAAATCAGGTGTGCAGTAAGACCCATTGTCATGTATCAAGTTATGTTGGGTCAGACCTGACACATCTTTTCAGAGTTGTTACTTCATGGTACATATATTATAGAATGAAATCCACTTGTAGTATCCAGACATGGATATATTTCAAGGAAACCAATCACTCTATAATTTACCAAAATTACAAGACTTTTTCTTGAATGTTAAATCATCCATATAATTATCCTTAGATAAATACCTATACATGTCCTTATAAATATACCTAGGGATCTCTATAATGTTTTCTCAACCATGTTTCCAAAGTCTGACTAAAAATTTTCTCTGATACTAACTATAATAACCAGGTGTTAATGTATATGGAAATTACATCATTTTTGTGGAATACTTTAAACATTACACAAACAGACACCCATAGACCATATTATTTTTTTGCCTTTGGAAACATAGAATCATAAATGATGATACCTAATTGAGCTACATTATATCTCACTAGGTTCTTCATGACTATAACCCTTCTTAGACACACCATAATTAATACATATCTTCATATCCTGGGGAAGGAAACCTAAAAAGGGGTGAGTTCATATTCTCGGTAAGGGTAAAAAAGGGAGATATGTGAGCACAAACATGAACATAGGGGTATGAGAATGTGATCATGACATTATAAGATCATATCCTGCATATAAGAGATCATAAACATGAATCATGGAATAAATATTGGTAGTTCAAGAGACATGAATCATAAGGGAAATAAGATCATAATAATACCATAGGAATAAGACAAGAAATTTTGTGGCATACACATAAACATAGAAAATCATAAGTCAAGGCTATATACCAAGACCTTCATAATATGTTAGACCTAGGATAATAACCTATGCACCTATATTGAGATTGGGATGTCCTCCCTCGTACCCTCTTATTTCGGACTTGGTATGTCCACATATATACCCTCTTATTTTGGGCTTAATATTCCCTCTTGTTTTAGGATTAAGATTCCCTCTTGTTTCGGGCATGAGATTTTATCCTATATACCCTCTTATTTGGAGTATGAGATTTAATCTTGTGTACCCTCATAAGCTCATAAAACATTTATTATTACCAAATTCATAGAAGGTAGATATAGGTCCCACCCACCACATTATAAAATCATATATACATGTTCCTAAAGATAATAAAATTTGAATTATACCATGACCCATAAAAAGAAATGGGTTTGGTAAACATCATATCATAATCCATGAAAAGAAATGGGTACCAAAACATTTAATAATATTATAACCTATGGAAAATATATACATTTAATAGTTATTTCATCCTAGAATAACCCATGGAAGGAATCAAGTTTCATAAGAATTCATCATAGTATAATTGAATAGAAATGGGTTTCATAAGAATATAACCCACAAAAGTAGAATGTGTTTCATAAACATATAACCCATACAAGATAAATGAGTTTTCATAAACATCATTCCATGAAAACATAAACCATTTAGAGAAAGAATATTAATGGAACTATTAGATCATTTCTTAAAAAGCCATAAGTAACACCATCAAATGTCATCTTAGATGGAAAATAATTTTAAAGTATCTTTTAAAAACCATTCCTAAGGAAAATATTTTTTCTTATTTGGAAAATTATTTTTAAAATATAAAACATTTTGAATCAATATTAATGAAAATAAACATGAAAAACTAGAAATGAATCTTGAAAAAATTAGAAAACCTTTTTTTATAAAAACTTATAAAAGAGGTCTGAAAAAATTTGAAAACCATTTTCCATGAAAACTTATAAAAGAGGATTGAAAATATTTTGAAAATAATTTTCCTTGAAAAATTATAAAATAAGGTTTATTTTTTTTGAAAAAAATTCTCCTTGAAAATAATTTTAAAAATTAAAAAGAGGATTTGAAATAATTGAAATCTATTTATTTGCAAACAACCATTTGAAAACATGTAAAGAAATATTTGAAAATATTTTAAAACACATTTTAAAATTAAAACCTTTCTGAAAAAAAACTTCATAAAAAATCTCTATAAAACAATTAATTTACATAATATTAGAAAAAAAATTATTTCAAAAAACTAATTTTTAATATTGTAAATGAATCTTCAAGGTAATAATGGTGGGTAAATCCATACATTCCAAACATTCATTTTTCACCATAAAAAGTTTAAAAAAGTGCATCGAACGGAAAAAAATATATTTTTTTAAGTATTTTTTTAAAATGGTAAAACATGGGTAAAATTTTATTTTAAATATAATTAGAGAATAATATAATATTTTTTAATCTTTTTTAGAAAATATGGTTTTGAAGGAACACAAATTTCGGACTGAAGAGAGAGGTAAATTCAGGATTTCTTAAAATATATTCTTACCTATCTTAAGTACCATAGTGTTGGAAAATGGAACAAATACATTTATATTTCATGAATAAACAAAGGATAATAAAATTCATTTGTTTTCTTGAGATATGGATCATAAAATATCCTCAAATGAAGTATAATCATAAACAATCTTAAAAACATGAAGAGATTATTTCAATAAACTCTGACAGCATGGTAAATTTGAACCATACTCCCAATTTTATAAAATTAAATTTCATTAAGATTAAATTATAATTAAAATAAGGATATTCATGATATAACATTTCAATGATAGTATATACACTTCATGAAAATATATAGGTGCTTGACGTGGCATGTGTCTCAAAGAAAGAAAATTGAGACAAAATTACCTTATCAATTTGGTATATTTTGAAACATAAAACCCATGAAAGAAAAATCATAAAATGGATATTTACATAACTATAAATTTAATTATAATAATCATATAATATATCCATGTGTATTATACACCCCACAAAAAAGGATTTGGTTGTGAATAAAGCATGTATCTCATGGAAATAAAAAAGTGAGATGAGATTCCCTTACCTTGTGTCTTTAATCTCTTCATACTCATACAAAATTTCTGTGTAATAAATATATGTTTATTATAAATCTATCAGAGATAAATATTCTTATATCTAATCCCATATATTTTTTTATTATTACTTTATATTACCCACCTATTAGCAATGTTATGTTAAGGTTTCACTTTGGGTAATATTCTCTTTGTTTTTTCACATGTGTCTTAATGTATTATATCTTTAGTCGTTATACATATATAAATATTTACATAATTTAAAACCTATTATAAATATATTTTATATTAATTATATTTGTATTATAATAATCAATCTAATATACAAGTATGAGATTGAATACACCATTCATGGAGGTGGTAGGCCATACGTTCACATGAACACTATTTCCATTTTTATTTGTAATATTGAAAGTAAAATAAGTAAATAAAATATATGGATATATAATATAATAATAGTAGAATTACTATGTCATATATATCATATATATCTTATATTTTCACTAAAACCATCCTTAATACATTCCATGTATTGTGTGAATGAATCTTGTCACTTTGAGGGGGAGGTAGTACACACTTCCTCAAACAAAATAATATTATTTACAAAAAATGTAAAGTATAAATATACTTGTTTTAAAATAATTATAGATGCTTAAATACCAAATAATTATCATATATATTATATATAAATAGTTTTTTCATCATGACTATCACTATGGGAGGCGGTAAAGGAAAGATGAATAGTAATCATTTTCTGAGGTGGTAGTTTCATGTACACATAAACATTATGTTTATTAACCATTAGATGGAAGTGTGGGTAAGTATAGGTAAAATAATTAATTTAAAAACATATCAATATATTTAGGATAATTTTTTTGAATAATCATGGAATAAGTAGAGTGGATAATTAAAATAATATAAAGGAGCTCGAGGGAGGATGTTACCTCTTCTTTGGGGAACTCCATTTTGTTTTCACCAATGGGCTTCCTTGGATTGATTTCAGACCAATTGAAGAATTAAAGGAGAAAGGGTGGTATGTTTGTAATTTTACTGTTCATATATTTTCTAAACCTAAGAGGGTTGAGAGGTCTGAGGAAGGTGGATAGGGGGTGGCCTTTTATAGGGGAGGGAAAGGACTCACTTGGTGTTTTTGAAAAACAGTTAGGTGTACTCATGTTTTTACCTAATAAAAGTCATCCAAAACTAACCAAACTCAATAATGGAATGTTAATGTTTGAATAATTTCCATAAAATGGGCTTTGGACAAATGGATAGGTCATTTGGGTCCCTAAAATTAAGGTTTATTCCTTTGCTACGATTAATTTTTCCATAGTCATTGTAATTAATTTTAATTACTTTCACTAATATTTTTGGTAAAAAAACTATGTTGAAATTATTATAAATTAGAAATTATTATTATAAAAAATATTTTATATATTTTAAAAAATTACAATCACATAATTTGAAGAAATTCATTAAAATTTAATCCCATATAGGGGACGACAATGCAAGGTTTTATATTAAAAACGTTCAAAAGTTTTCTATGTTTTATATCCAATTTAAATGTAAAATTATTTAAAATGGCCAAAATTTTACTCATTGATTTATTATGTATAAAATTATACTTTAAAAAAATTAAAATATAATTTAACTATATAAATAAATTAGATGAAAAAGCAGTTTTGAATTAAAATCCAGTATTTTTACTATTCATCCAAAAAAGAAGTTTCTCAAAAAATCATCCTAAGATAATTTGGACATTATAAATTCAAAAAATATGTTTATTTTTTAAAATTAATTTTCTCTATGTTTCTAAAATTAATTTTATTGTTTTTCATAGAAGGACACGAAAAGAAGTTCATTTGAGAAAATAGTATTTTTAAACATATAAATAATTTACTAAATAATTATACTTTCCATTATCATTATTTTTTATTTATATAAAAAATTGTAAATAATATTTTAAAACTAGTAATTTCTATTCATAATACAATGTTTAATATCTAGTTTATAATTATCTCATTTAAATTATTATAGTAATAAAATGATGTTTTGTAGACACTCAGTGTTTCATGTAGCACATGCCAAGTCAGTGTTGCGTGAAGTAAAAAAAGTCAGTTTCATGTGAAAGTAATTTTTTACTTAGTTCATTTTCATAATATAAGCTATATCTAGAGTTTCTTGAAGTGAATAATATTAAACATATTAAATTAATTCAAAAAAAATTCATAAAATCTCGGGGTGTTACAACCATGAAGAACCAATTCTTCTAAAACCTAAAATAAAAAGACAAAAGAGTCACCATTGCATATTATAGATATATAGGTGTGAAAATTATCTCCACAAAAAAATAATTTTATCACAAAAAATGATTGTGATAATGAACACAAAATGGGATAAGTTTATTTTCTTCCTCTGGAAGGGCTCATGATCTCATGTATCATAGTTTTCCCTACCACACTATCATATCACTTGAACCAATGGTATTATATTTCAATGTTGTACCATACACTGTCAGTCCACTATTTCAAAAGGAGTTTCAAACATATAGATTTTCAGTTTATTTTCAATATCCTTCCACTCGATCACATGGGATAGAATGAGTTGTGACATATTCAGATGGTAACAGGGATCATATCATGAATTAAAGTAAAATTAACAGGAAAATCTAATCTAAAAATTCCTTCCCAAGTCACTACACAATCACAAATGGGACAACATAATGAGGTGATAACTTAACCTTCCTCCCCAAACCTTTATGTCACATCTGAGGTGAAACTCTCAGGAAAAAATGAACACCAACCTCAAACTCCAACAGATTGTGATGAAGATCATCATATGATTTATGCCAAAACTTTATTATTGTTAACTGTTTCTAAATTGAATGTACAATATACATAATCTCTTGTATGATAATTTGTACCACTAAGGATATTTCTCCAACCTATACCCCATAAAGATGCGATCAAAAATGCCTTCCATAAAACACCTTAAATGTTGTCATCCTAATAAAATCTTGATAACTATTACTATATGAATACTCATATAATGGTACTTGTTTCTCCCATGATCCACTAACGTTAAGAATGTATTTGGGTATCATGTAGTTTTGAATTTTTATGATACATCGTGCTCAGAATTAACTAAGAACACATCACTACCTTCAATCTACTCCATAAATAGGATGTGAATAAAGTTTCCCTATTCAAAATGATAGTTAATGGAACACTATGGATTCTAAAAATCTCTCATCTATACAAGTTACAAATATCCTCTACTAATGTCAGCTCATAGATAGGTTTGAAATGTGATGTTTTCATGAGTTGATAAATAATCAACCAAATCACATAATTAACAATAGGATTATAAGGTTTCCAATCACAAATTTAATGTCCATATCATCCCATTTCCATACTGTTATGGGTAAGGGTTACAAAAAAACTAGTTGGCCTCTAATTTCCTACCTTAATCCCCTGATTAGTAAGGAACTAAGATGAAAAATCCACAATCTATCACCCCATTCCCAGTCACTAATAATGAAATCTCAGGTCATGATACAACATGGTAGATCTAGGGTTTCTAAACCAATTAGATTGGTTTTCATTATCCATCAATTATTGTATTAGGTCTATCGAAACAACCATCAAGCCTAAAAAGTGCCCAACCTTATCAAGAGACTGAGACCGCCTACCCGAGGTCTTCTGACCAAAAAGACTCCTTATAAAGTGATAACAATCCACATACCTATCCTATCCATAATGAATATGACAATCCATATATGATCTATCTTGATAATAATCAAGGAATACATGTTTATCATATCTCCATTCATCCAAGTGCATCATAATAAATAAACCCATAAAGAACCACTCTATCAGTTATTCCTTTACTTCTTAAGTGGGGAATTTTTTAATCAAAGCCTATATGACTACAATTCCTTTTCCAAGGGTGTATGCAATATCAAAATCAGTCATTTAAAGGTACTCTACCCAGTTTCTGGGACTTAATTTCAAATTTCTCTGAATGAATATGTTTTTTAGACTCTCATAGTCTAAATATACTGTAAATTGCACCCCAAAATCACAGTGGTTCCAAATATTAAGAGCATAAATCACATACACAGACTTAAGATCGTGAATGGAGTATTTCTTCTCATGAAGACATAATTTAAAGGATCTATAAACTACTACATAACCTATATACATTATAAAAAACCCAAACCCAAAACTAATGTGTCAAAGTAAAAAATCATACACTAAAATTGAATCTAGAATAATCAAGACCAGAGTTGAATTCAGTATCACCTTTAACTCATTAAAATATCTCTAGCATCAGTCATTCCAAATGAACTTCATGACTAATGGGTTAACTATTTCATATGAGGTTAAATCTTGGACATTTACCAAAAAAATCATCATTACTAAACAACTAATCCCAAGAAACTCTAGTTCTAAAACATATTTTTGGGATACTTTCAAGTAATCACATATTTAATCTTCATAGGATCCACTGAGATACCTTTCGAAAAAATAACATTCCCTAGAATTTTTACCTATAGAATCTAGAGCTGGCATTTGTATTTATTTCTATATAGTTGACTTTCTTATAAGATCATAAAGACAACCTTCAAATGATCAACCTGAACCTTTTCTAATCTATAATAAAAAGGATAGCATATATAAAAACAAGCTTGATAGAATAAAAAACTGATGGAATATTATTTTCATCTAATCTATAAACACTATATATGTGTTAGTATATCCAAATGATGTGACCAGATACTCATAATTCAAAAAATATCTCTTGAAATCCATGTTAGGAATATCCTCTTCTTGGAACCTCCGCTGATGGTACCCCAATATCATATTAAGTTTCAAAAACCAACAGGCACCCTTGAGTTGTTCAAAAAGGTAAATAATCCTAGGAAAGATATATGTATTCTTAAATATCACTTATTTGAGTTTTTAGTAATCGGTGTAGAACCATAGATTCTCATCTTCTTTCTCTATAATGAGAACTAGTGATTCCCAAGGAGAAACACTGGGATGAATAAATCCCATTGCCTTAATATCCTTAAGATGAACCGTTGATTATTTCAATTCAGAAGTTTCCATATGGTATAAAGGTAAAAAATATGACCCAAACCTATAAGAAGATATATAATGAAAACATAACTTAAATATGATGTGGAAACCTAGATATATCATATGGGAAAATATCGGGACACTCTATCACCACTATAGGAACAGGTCCCCTGAAACATGGATCAATGAAATCAAGAAACATCTCTAAAAACATGCATGAGATCATCTGACAACTAGGGACAATGTGACCTAATCTACCCAATCTAAGATCCCACTCACCCTAAAAGAAATTATTTGATCCATTGGAAAAAATAAACTAAACCCAATGATGGTGACAATATATCAAGACTTTATAGATAATCATTCAATCTATCTTGATGATGTGGTCAAACTATAAAGATCAATAACTAGAAAATATTATATGGTTTCATGGTGAATAATCATCACCCAACACTCGATATATCTAAAACTCTTCGATGAATTATTTCCAAAATGAATAGAAAGAGTCATCATGGAAGGCACAATCTCCAAATGTAAGACCATCACATCAATGAGCTTAGATTAGATGAAATAATGAGTTATGCTAGTGTCAAATATATCCATAACCATATAATATGAAACAAAAAATTTACCTCACATGTTATAAATACATTTATATGATTCCTCTGGTGCATACTCTACTATAGAGATACAACCAACGTCATCATTTCCTTTATTTGTAATCAAGACATCCCCCATAACACGAGGATGAGTTCCCACAACTCTTCTTGCAACAGATCAAAAATTATATCCCTTGATAAAGGTAGATTCAAATTTACTCTCCTTAGATTCTCTCTCACAAAAATGTCAAAGATGGAAAAATCAACAACATGTGTGACATACCTTGGGTTTTATCATATAGTCCAGTTTGGGGTATCCATTTATCCCAAACCAATAACATACTACATAACTCTTCCCAAAAATCTATTATGAACTCCTTCAACCACTTTAGAACTGGTCACCGCACTTCCTCTTATGTCTAGAAAATGAGCTTTGGATTCCTCCTTCTATCCCCGATGCTTAAAAGAGTCCTTTATTACTATCTATGTCCACCCCATCAATATATTTCTTATAAAACCACACTGTGAATTTGGGTAGGCACATAAGAATTAGAATAGACAAAATATGAGCCCTTAAACCCAAATCTATCCTCCACTACTTGATATATTTAATGAAAACAATATCTAAAGATAGTTGGACCAGCACTGCAAACCAATTTTCATATGATATGATAGAATGATCTCTCTACTCCAAGGTCAAGAACTCCTAATTCTTTACCACTCACAATGTTTCAGGATAATACCAATGATTAAAGGATTTATTGAAAGTATTATAGTGGAGATATTCTTGTAACATGGGTTGTAAAATAGATTCCCACCACCTCCTTCTCAGCCCATCTAGCATATAAGTAGTGAAACCAACCTTGGAGTCTTCAAGGGTTTTCAGCAAGCTGAAATCCTCTCAATCCTTTCGATCCATTATTCTGATTCATGTGTTCCCTTTTCACCATAAATGATCGATGGATGGTACTTATTGAATTCTATAGCATGGTCCACCTTATATTTTAGTTCAACACCAGATATATGTCCAAATTAATGTATAATTCAAACTATAGTTTCCACTAAAATAGATTCAGCTGAAGGATTCACATGTGAGGCTCACTCTATAGCTTCCTTGATAACATATGGGGATGTTCTTCTTGAATGGGCCATATTATATAAAATAAACAGGGAAACCCCATAAATATTAAAATTAAGATTCCTTATCTATAAAAAAAATTTCATATAATTATATCCTACAAATTAAATCTATTTAATCAATGATTTTAGAAGACCCTGAATAGACCATGGTAGCTCAAGGATCATCAGAAAAGTAAGTTGGTCAGGAACACACCCAACGTACCCCTTGAGTTCTTAGAGTCTTATCTCTAATATATCAATATCCCCCAAAATAAGAGGGAGATAAATCGAAATATCCATAGGCTTTACAAATAACCTAACCATCTAATACTAATTTGTAATTGACCAACCTAGGTTAACCCATAAAGTCACCCAAATTGGCCTACCACATGGACCGAAGCATGTTCCCAATCGCCAAGGGATGATGAAAAGAACTAGTGTACTATACAAAGAGACAAGGGAATTATTTCACCCCCAACATACATATGGTTATATAGAAACAAATATAATATCATGATAGATTTCCAAACTACATCATATTTTAGAAAAACTAAACCATAAAGGTAGTATCCAAAATCTTGATAATAAGGTATAAATGATCAATATGAAAGTATAATAATATGAATCCCAGTGGAACACGTTGGTCCATCTTCTCATGAATATATTTCACCACCATCCCAACCCACTGAAAGGTAACATGAACTAAAAGATTCATCCTATACATGATAATATTCTATTTACCTAGATCTTGTAAAACCAAGCTACAAATTTCCAAAGGAAAAAATATAGGGTTTGGGAACTAAATATTAGTAGGATACTGAAAATAATATATAAAATTTATTTCTACATATATCCATTAGTTATTGTATAAAATATATTTCTAAAAAAATTCTAGAAGAAACAATTTTTCACTATAAAATCATCCTTTGGTTTTATTTTTGAAAAACAATCCATATTAAAATAAACAAAGAAATGTGACATAACATTTATCAATGAGACATAAATAGATGTATAAACTAGTTTATAAGACTCAATATCCAAAAAAAATGGATAATAATAATATCAAATAAGCATGTACATAATGTATACTCAAAGCACCAAGGGGGTAATCACAACACAAGGGTATACACAACTTATAAGAACAATACTACTAACTAGAATTAGTGACTCCTAAAGTTTAGGAACCTCAATTCCCCATAAAGGCTACCCAATAGCAATCATGGAATTATGGGCACCTCACCCAGTGATAAAAAACACTAGGGAGAAAATATATATATTTTTATCATACCCCAAGGTCCTTCCAATGTGTTATTTCAATATCATTTCATTCGAGAAAGTAAATTCACATTTCATAAACGTTTTCTAAAGAAACCCATTTAAATAAACATTATCTAAGGAAAATGCATTTCATTTCCATACCCATATTTTCCTAAAACTTATAATTTATAAATTCCACATTGTTTTTATTCTTAAAACCACACTTTTGATTTGAAAAATCATCCTTAAATCATTTTACAAAACACATCATGTGTATTAAACTATTTTAAAAAACACTTTTATGAAAAAAAACATCCATATCCATCAAAGACCAATTCACCTCTCATTGATTTTTAACTATAAATTTCATCAATAAAAACCAATTAAAAATAATAATAAAATAAATTATACCAAGTGATAGACCATAAGATTGAGACACTTACCTTAAAATCAAAGAAAACCCTGTTTCTTTCAAAAGCGGTGATGAAAAACAAGTATATCTAGTCTTTACGAGCTAAGGTCTATAAAGAGAACTTATAAGAGGATGGAAACACCCAAACCTACTTCTACATAGAAAAATAACATCCAAAAATCATTATTGGAACACAATATATCTGAAATATGAGCTAAAGTGTAGAGAATGATCTGTTAAATAGATGAAACCCAAGTATAATGAAGCATTAAGACCCATCATTTAGGTCTCACATGGCTAGAATAACCACCACCATAAGAAAAAGTGAAAAATGGAATTTTCAAATTATGAAACCCCGATAACCACACCATGTTTCTTCCCACTATAAAGTGGTATGCTCAGCTAGGATACCTACTATAGAAATCGTTCATGCCTAGGATATGAAACCCATGCCTCTTTGGCCTATCTATGGCCTCCACCAAGCCCATTGTGGGACTTGTTGTTCGTGGAAGATTGGGTAACCACTAGTTTTCTATGCCCTATTCCATTCCCATAACTGTACATTTTGTCATGGATATTTCACTTAGGAGGTCCAAGGGTACACCATGACCTCCACCATGACTATAGTAATGGTCTTTTTGCACCACAAAGTTTAAAAATTCATTTTTAATAAATTTTTCACTACTAACACTTAGAAAATAGAAACGAAAAAAGAAAACAAATTACATATATATATATACATATGATCTGACCTGTTTTGGTGTGTCATGGTGTCCTTTAGATTCTAGTGTGAAAAGAATTTGATGTCTTCCAATATTCCTTAGTGTATACAAAATAGGGAATCATATATGTGTTGGATTTGGTTCCCTAAATAAATTTTTTTTAAATTTAGGATAACATGTATTCATATGTTTGAATATTAATAAACTAAATAACCCTTCAGGATTGTTATTCTATATAATGTAGTACGTGATAATGTACCGAGAATAGCTATGACACTGAAAGGGCATAATTGTTCCCCACTATGATGAGAACCCATAAGTTTCATGACAGTATTCTTAAAAAGATGTTTTATAGTTGGATGAAATTATTTTAGGGACAAAATGATATTAGATATCATGGTTGGAGACTCATAGGACATTGAGGCACATTTTCATCATGTATTCCCTTGGTAATATACATTGTTTGATATTATGAGAACAAGACCCGCCAGTAGAAAATCCAAATTTATATTTTTCATTAGATGTTTCTATCTATAGATGTGTGTATTGATACATAGACTTTAATATTATTTTTAATTATTATTCTACGTCAAACACTTTGATGTATTTATGAAAACTCTGATGACCTATGTTTACAATGAGGTAGGATATATTGGGTATGTCATGAGTAATATTGCATTAATGAATAATGCGAGAAAGGATTTTTTCGTTCTGTTCTTTAAGAGAAGTTGATATCCCATGCCCCTTGATGGAAATGATATATCATAAATAAATCCATGGACATGGTGTACTATAGTCATGTTTGGTTTTCAGAAAATCAAAGAAAGATACACTGAGTGCATAGGTTGATGGAACATGTGTGAAAACATCTTTATTAGAGATATCATTAATGAATGATTATATTACATAGTGATCATCCTTATGAGGCATTTTTTCATTATGACATTAACTTATTTCTCCTTGGGTTCCTTGGAATGTTGCAAGATTCTAACCTAGTACTTTAGGTTTCTTCACCCAAATCCACTAAGAAATAGGTCTAGAGAGTCACACACTAAATGTATCCAAAATATTAGTTAAATAGTATATTATTATTTATTATTTAACAAATATAATTAATATTATAAACCATGTGGTTTAATAATTATTTCTCATTTTCTTGATCATATATATTCCATCACCAGTTATTTGAGAGAATATTATGTGAGCTGAATATTTAGTAAATATTTATTTTCTATTTAGTGAATATAATATTTTTTTATTTGAGAATAATGAAGTGATATTTATTTAACAAATAAATATACATTATTAAAATCCTGATAAATATTTTGGGGAGTGGCGGACCAAGTGTAATGGTCCGGTGACAAATATTATATATTTAATATTATTTTAATAAATAATATTAAATTTTATTTTGTAATTTAAGAGCATGTGAAGAAATAATAATTATATTATTGTTATAGACATGAGGTTACTCAAGGATTAAATTAATATTAAATGGAAATTCTATAAATATTTATGTCAAAAACCTAGCGGTAAACAAACCCAATTATATTATTTTTTCAATTGGGCCCATTCATTTCTTTTGTTGTGTGCAATGAATTCAGAGAATCTTCTTGAAGACCTAGAGAGATCCCTTCTCCAAGAATTCATCCAATAATAGAGATAAGTCCTTTTCCACTTTCCAATCTCAAGTCTAGAGAGATCAAGGAGAATCCTTTGGAAGATATTACCATGGTGATCAATGGAAAAAAATGCAAGTGGTGGGATCTTTCGTGCTAGTACCCAGATATTCATACGACAACATTTGGAGATTTTTGTAACACATGTGGATCACCCCTTGGGGGAATCTTCTATTGATTCATATAATACAATGATGGTAAAAATTAGATATGTTTTCATATTCATCAATGAATAAATAATTCTCACAAGGTAATTCCTTAATTGGTTAAATTAATTATAAATAATATGTGATAATCTTGAAATCTGGTTCCATCTTTTTTTCTATTTTATATATTCATTAATTCAATTCCATTGATCACAGTGTTTATCTTCATGTAAATATTCAATTGATCATTGATTAAGAAAAAAAATTAAAATATAGGCATGACCCATTTCATTGTTCCACTACTCTTGGATCCTATAACTGGTATTAGAGGGTTCACATAATTATTTATAAATATTTAATGATCCTTGATTGATTTACACATTTGTAATGTTGTTTTCAATTCATGTTTAATTTTTCTTAAATATAAATTTTGATATTTTATTTTTCCAATTTTCATTTCTTATAAATATAATGAAATTGATTATTTTTTTTAACAAAGTAAAATCGATGATCTTATCTGGAGGTATCGAGGATTCTGGAAAGATAACAAAAGAGTGAATTCCATATAACCCAAAGGTACATGTCATGTACTAGTGTTCAATGGACAAAGAATTAATTTGAATTTAATTTAAAGAATGTGCATTTGTTACACGTGGTTCATTTAATTATACACTGCATATTGACTGAGCCAGTCTGATGGACAGTCATCCAGAGTACACCCCGTGTTACTTATTTACACATATTATAGTCCTTTAGTCACAAATCAGTCGTGTATCATTTTATATGGATTACTTGACTAGTGAGTTTGTAACTAGGATACCACATATCGTGTAACCCATGTATATTTCATGTACTCTAATATATTCCATGGCACAGTTTACACACAGATTCCATAGGCGTCTGCCTCAGATAGATGGTGAGAAATGTACATGTCATTTAGATATCTTGTGCATGCCATGTATTCATACCAAAGTGGTAATAATTAAAATTACATTATTATAATATGTAAATTTTATCAAAATTTACTTTCATGTTGTCATTAAGTTGACAAGACACTTCATACAGTAAGTTTTAATATATTTAAAATTGTCTAATTATTTTTTTCACAATGTTTAGATATGTATATCATGTGTGAGTTGTTTTATAGTTATTTATCTATGAGAATTGAAGCATAAAACATGAAATAAATATAATTTAATCTGTGTAATCATTAAGTTGATAGTACATGTTATGAAAGTATGTGATAAATTTTTTATTCCATATATTGCAAGAGTAAGTAGTATATGATTATAATACTTGTTTGGTAGATTTGGATAAGTATTCACTATGTTTCCTTCAATACATGTTTATGTACACAGTTAATTTTCAATTAATTTATTTAATTTGTTTATAATTATTATGGATGAGAATCTCATGGAAGCTTGGATGATAAGTGAGATAAAATAATTGATTAATTAAAAAATATAATTAATTGATTTGATCATGATTTATCTTAAATAAGAGTGATTGGAATTGAATTCTAATTTTATTAAAAGTGTAATTCATTACATGATAATGGATTATTATTATCTTATACAAAGGCCTTTTCATGTGATTAGTTTCATTTAATTTATTGTTTTATTAATTTCTTAGCCTATGTTCAATCTCTGATCTCATTATGTAAGAGACTAAGTTCTCATGGTTTCTTTAATGAAAGCCCCTTCCCCTCACTTATGCATTAGTAAAAGCACATTTAATGAATTTCAATACTTTGATAGTGGATATGGTTCATGTTTGTAGATGAGGAAAATCTAATCTAAGAGAGTTACATATGTTGATAGGGGGAAAGGTGAAACAAAACCCTTAATTGGTTCAAGGTGTTTTTCCCCTAGTTTTATGGTTAGTTTATCACACACAATATAAAAAACCACTATTAAATGCTCATTATCGTACTCATTTATTATTTTGTTCCTTTTAAATTAAATGGTTATTAAATTATGTATTTTAAATCATGATCACATGAATTAATGAATTAACAAGCATTCTAGATAGAGCTAAAATATATTAGAATATGCATAAATATTATCCAATACATGGTTAATAACTTAATTAAATCCATTTAATACTAAAAATAATGTAATAAAGATAATAATTGGAAATTTATTCATAATAGGATAAAATAACTCAATAATATATATTAATTTGGTATAGCCTTCCACCACTTCAGTTAAAATTGAATCACATTTGAAAGTGTTTGACTATCTATATTTGGGGTTATTTCAAGTATTATGGAATTATATCATGATTTTTTGGGTTGAATTAACGTATTTCATATAAAGGGTTGAATGTCAATGAATAATTTGGTGTAACTAAGAGGCAATGGTTGAGGAAATCCAATTTAAGGATTTCATGATTGGGTATTTCACTCAACAGATCAAGGAACCGTGAGTTAGTGGAGTTATTTGAAATTCCTACCTAAAACCATTCATGTTTCTTGACAAATTTTTTTTGGGGTAATGAGAAGGGAAATATGGAACCTTTCCACTATAATTTCTAAGAAATCGGACATTCTGAAGGCAATTTTGAGCGCTATTGGGTTGTGATAAAATAGTGGGATATTAATAAATTTAATATTTATTTATTTGTCTAAATTTTAACATATAAATTACTAAAATTATGATCATATTATTTGTAAAAACAATAATAACATGACTTCAAACGAATCACTACGATCCATACTTGAGAAAGGATAACCATCTCATCCTAAAAAAATTTCAAAGAGTGGAAAAGGTGATTAATTGTTATCCTTTACATTGAAAGGAAATTGAATGTTTTAGAATAACATATTCATGATGCACCTAGTAATGAAGCTACTGAGGAAGAGTTGTATCTCTCTAAGAAACATTTTAATGAAGCTATCGATGTTCAATGTTTCATGTTATCATCCATGAACAATGAGATTTTGAAGCAACATGAAGAGATGGATGCATATAGAATGATGTATCACCTTCAGGATCTCTATCAATAGAGTTCAAAATAAGAGAGATATAATATCTCCAATTCTTTGTTTACAAATAAACTAATATATTCAGCACCATATTGTCCTCATATAGGGAATATTATTTTCTACATTGAATACTTATACATCAAAGAAATTAAATTCTTAGATGATTTTCACAAATATCTCATACTCTCCTCACTACCCAAGACCTTCTCTTGAATTATTGTTTATTACAATATGATAAACAATGAAAAGTGTATTTTAGAACTTCTTAATTTCATTCTCCAAGTGGATTAGGACAAGGGGCGTGACAACCCACAATCCTTATGGTGAATAAGAAAAGGAACAATAATGAGAAGGGGCCAAGTCTTTTAATAAGTCTAAAGCTCCCAATCGCCTTCCTTCCATGAAGTGGAAGATCTAGAGGTAGGGGAAGTAAAAGGAGGTTGAATGTTTGTCAAATGTAAATCAAGGCCACTATAAGAGGAAATTGAAATAGATTCAAGGGTAAACTACTGATGTGTTCATTATCAAGATTAATCTTTCAATATATACACATTGGGTATTAGATAATTCTTATGGTTCTTAAAAATGTATCCAAATGTTTCAAAAAAGTATATTATGAAAGATTTCTAGAGTACAGGTGGATTTGTGAGATGCCAATAGTGAAATTCTAGGTGCTCTATCAACTAGTGACTATCAAATTTATTTTCCAATGATAATTATATTGGTTTTAAGATATTTTTATTATGTACCAACTGTTCCCAAGAAAATAATTTATGTGTCATGCCTACATGTAGATGGTTTTATTTTAAAGTTTTGGAATAAAAGTTTTTTATTTTATAAAGACAACATATTTTATGGTATGGATAATTTAAATCATGGTATTATATATTAAATTAACAAAATAAAGTATATGAAATATATAAGGAATTGTGTTCACATGACTCATATAACACCCAGCTATAGAATCACCATGTTGGTCATGTAAACGAGAAGTGTTTGACAATGCTCTTCAAGATGGTTATTTAGACTCTAAAACCACTTGAAATATTTCATGCTTGTTTACGAGGAAAAATGGTCAAACCATCATTTAGTGAATATGGTGAGAGAGTCACTGAGATTTTAGGATTGGTATACACTAATGTTTAGGAACCATTTCTAGTAGAATATAGATGTTGGTATTCTTACTTCATAACATTTACTATTCACTTGAGAAGATATGGATATGTCCACATGATGAGGTATAAGGCTGAGTTATTTTTTAAATTAAATTAATTATAGAAATAAGTAGAGTATAAACTTGGAAATAAGATAAAGAATATTAGATTAGATCGATATGGTTAATATCTTAACCAATATTTTATCAAATTTTAATAGGATTTTGGGAGTATATCTCAACTCACTCAACCTTACACACCACAGCGGAATGGTTTTAGTGAAAGGAGGAATCATAACATTTAAGAAAAGGTAATGCTGAGTATTATTAATGTATATAATCTATTATCCTTTTGGGGAGATACATTAAAAAATGAGGAATATAGACTAAACTGAGTACCAACTAAAGTAGAAAATAGAATCCCCTTTGAGTTATGGACTGAAAAGAAACTTGTTTTGTCAAATACACGTGTATGTGGATTAAAGGAATTTATTAAGGCCCTATCAAGTAAAAAAATAGTACCCAAGGGAACAAATTGTATATTTATAGGTTATCCTAAGGAAAAAAAGGTACAATACCTATATAACCTCTCAGAAAAGAAGCTTATTTTTTTACTAACAAGCTATCTTTCTTGATAGGGAGAAAATTATCAAAAAGGATAGTGGGAGAAAGATTGACTTATATGAAGTTTATAATCAACATAAAAAATATTTGGTAGAGGGAAAAAATCTACAGGTCCCTATGTAAGAATTAGTTCCTAAAACACAAGTACTACATAGTAGTACAGAAGAGGTATGATAACCAGAGAGGTTTTCTAGTCCCCTAAGAGAGTGACTCATTATTGGTTCACAATGATGAAAATATATCCTAAAAAAGAATTATAGATCACATAGGATATAATATGGAAAGATTCCTGGAATTCTAAAATAGATCCCATGTATCTAAAACAAGTTTAGGTTTAAAATAATGTGCTAGTTGATTTAAATCTTAAAGGGTGAAAATGTGTACTAAATAGAAAAATAGACATTGAAGGAAAATTAAATACCTATAAATAATGACTAGTGAATAAATGTTTTAAATAATGATAGGAATTGACTATAATGAAACATTTCACCAGTTTCCATGTTTATGTCCATCATAATTCTACTTACTATAAAATTTTACCATGACTATAAAATTTGGAAGATGGATGTCAAAACTGCTTTCCTAAGAACCTTTAAGAAAATATCTATATGACACATCAGGAAGGGTTTCTGACCCTAGGTGATGCCAAAAACATTTTCATGTTGTAGAGATCCATTTATGGATTTATTCAGGAATCCAAGTCCTCAAACATTAGATTTGGTGAAGTTATAAAATAATTTGGTTTCATTAAGAACGAATGTGATCTATGTGTTTACAAGAGGTTTTGTGGGAATACAATCATTATCCTAGAAGTATATTTTTATGAAATATTATTGATTGGAAATGAAATATTAGTATTATAGTCTCTTAAGGATTGGTTAATCAAGTGTTTCTCCGTAAAGGACATAGGAGAAGATGCCTATATTCTAGGGATCAAGATCATTTGTGATTGATCCAAGATGTTGCTTGGAATAATTGAAAGTACATACATTGAATATATAATAAAGGGATTTAGTATGAAAAAATCCAAGAGGGGACTGGTTTCAGTGTCACATAGTACACATATTTCTAAGAAAATATGTCCTTATACACAATAGGATAAAGAGAGAATGAGTAAGATCCTATTTGATTCAGTGATAGGATCTATCATGTATGACATTTTATATACTAGACATGATATTTCATATGAATTTATCATTGTAGGAAGATATCAAGCACATATAAGAGAATATCATCAGTATATTGTTAAGGCTATCCTCCAGCATTTGAGAAGAACTAAGGACATGTTCTTAGTATATGGAAGAGATGAGGAACTACTCATTAGGGGTTATACTAATACTAATTTTCAAACAGATCAAAATGATCTGAAGTCACATTCTAGATATGTTTTCTATCTCAATGAAGGAATTATGAGTTGGAAGAGTTCAAAATAGCTAGTTATCAATGATTATACAGTGGAGTCTGAGTATATTGTGGCTTCTGATGTAGCCAAGGAAGTTGGTTGGATATGAAACGTTTTTTAGGTACTTGATGTGGTACCTACCACTAAAGACCCTATCACATTGTATTGTGATAATACTATATCAGTGGCTCTTACAAAATACATAGGTCACACCAATAGAAAAAGAACATACTATTGAAGTATCACCTTTTAAGGAATTTTTCACAATGGGGTGATGTTGCAGAAAAAAGATTAAACATGGAGGAAAATATGGAAGACCCCTTGACTAAAGAAAAATCATTGTATAACCATTAGTATAATGTGAGAGCTAGTGGAATTAGGATAATTAATAGTTGGATCTAGTGAAAGTGGGATTCTGTTGGAGTTGGTTCCCTAGAACCAACATCTATATAATTTATGATAAAATTTATTCATAGTTTTTAATAATAATATACTTATTACCATATAATGATTCTTCTTATGTGTAATATAGCATATGATAATGTCCTAAGAGTAGCTATTTCACTGAAAGGTTATAACAGTACCCCATTGTGATGAGAACAATAAAGTTCCATGACAATATTCTTAAATATATGTTCCATAGCCAGATGAAATTATTTGAGAGACACAAATGACACAAGATATCAGGGATGGAGACTCATGGGACATTTGGGAACCTTCTAATGGTTTACTCCCATGGTAATATCCAATGTTAGATATTATGAAAACAAGACCTACTAATAGGAATCCATATTTATATGTGTCATTGTATTCTTCTATCAGAGGGAATGTGTATTGATCCATATATGTTAATATAATTATTAATGAGTATTATAATTCATGTACTTTTATGTATTGACAAAAACCATAACGACATATGTTCCTAATGAGGTAGGATACATTGGGTGTGTCACGAGTAATATTGCATTAATAAATAATGGGAGAAAGGATTTGTCCCTTCTATTCTTTAACAGAAGCTGATATCTCAGTCCTTTTTATGGAAATGATATACCCAAAATAAATCCATGACAATGGTTTCCTATATCAAAGTTTTATTTTTGGAAATTCAAAGAAAGATACATCAAGAACATAGGTTGATAGCCCCGACGTGAAACCTTCTTGATTAGATATGTCATGATAAAAATATTATATTACATAGTGAGCATCTTTATGAGATATAATGTTATTGAGGAATTTACTTCTTTCTTTATGGGTGCCTTGGCGTGTTGTAAGATTCTAACCTTTGAGTTTAGGATACTTTGACTAATTCCACTGTGAAAGAGACCAAGATGGTCACAACTATTTGTATCCAGAATCTTAGTTAAGTAATATATTATTATTTTTTATTTAACAAGTTGAATAAATATTATAACCAAACAAGGTTTAATAATTATTCATATTTTCTTGATCACATATATTTTGTCACCGATTATTTGATAGAATGTTATTTGAGCGGAATATTTAATAAATATTTTTTTTTCTTTTTAGTGAATATAATATTTAATTATTATATATTAAGTAATTGATATTTATTTAATAAAAAAATTGACATTATTAAAGGACTAATAAATATTATGGGGAAATATAGGATTGATTGTAATCATATGGTGAGAAATAATCTAAATTGAATATTATTTAAATAAATAATATTTATTTTTAATTTTCAAGTTAAGCACATGTTGAGAAATATTATTGTTATTATTATTATGGACATGGTATTTCATAGGGATTAAATAAATATTAATAGGAACTTGTGAAAATATTTATTTCTTAACCTTTGTAGTATGTAAACCCAATAATATAATTTTCCCAATAGATCCAATTCATTTGTTTTGTTCTTCACAATGAATCTGGAGAATCCTCTCAAATACTTAGAGAGCCCCCTTCTCTAAGAATGATCCCAAGAATATAAATCTATATTCCTCCAACTTCCACTATCATGTCTAGAGAGATCAAGGAGAATCCTTTGTAAGTTATTAACATGGTGATTAGAGGAAAATGATGTAAACGATAGGATCTTTCGTGCTAGAATCCAAAGATTACTATGACGATGTTTGAAGATTTATGGAATACATGTGGATCACATGTAGTGGGAATCTACCATTGATTCGTACAATTCAATTATGGTACAACATAGATCTGTTTTCAGATCCATCAATGAAGAAATATTTCTCACAAGTAAATTCTTGTACTGATTAAATTAATTATAAATAATATGTGATGATCCTACACTATTGTTTCATAATTTTTTCAATTATCTATATTATTTGATTCTATTCCATTGATCATTTTGGTTATTTTTGTGTAAATCTTGTATTGATTAACAATCATGACAAAAATAAAAAGTTGGTCATAACCCGTCACACACATCTTTTGTGCCTGAAACCTATAATATGTTGGTGAATCAAGACTAATCATTGGATTCAGATAGATGGAGGAATTAATGTAATCAATGGGTGTGTGAGATGTAGGTGTGTTTATGTGTATTGAAGGATATGATGATAGTTTTAATTAGTTTAGTATTTAATCAATAAATATCACTTGGAGTTGGGTATGGAATTCAGTGAGAATGTTTGGATGAACACAAGATACCTTTGGGATTAATGCCAACATGATCAGGTGCTTCATAGAATGCAGCAGTAGGTGTTGCCAATCATTTTAAGATAGTTCAATGAGAAGATTCTCAACCAAATGATTTATGTATAATTATATTTATGGATCTAGAAATTGAATATGGAATCTCATTTTGGATATGATGGGTGTGTTTTTGGAATTTATCAGGTCTTTATAAGGAAAATATTTCATGATTGTGTAGTTCTTAGATGAAGGAGGCTCATCTGTTTATTTTGGAACTTGAGAATTGAGACGATGTACCAGAATTATACTTGTGGTTTCTCATATTTTTGTGTGTGTTATATTTGAAACTACCCTGGGTTTATTTTTAGATCATGTGATGGGTTTTTTGAAAAAATTCAAATGGTGGGAGGCACCAAAGCTCATAATTTTATTCTTTTATTTAGGTACTTTGGTGGGGAGAACCATTGTATAGATAATGAACTAGATTATGATATGATTGTGTCTCAAGATGGATGATATCAAGAAATATTCTTCTCAGTGCTTTTGTGATGGATACAAGTGTTGGATTGAATTTTACAAGCTTCGGGATTTTGAATTGGAAGTTTCACTTTTGAAGGAAATTTAGAATTTGAGGATGGGGAATAGTTATTTGAGAGTGAATTGAAAACCAATGTATGTTGGGAGATATTGATGGATGTCCACCATAGCTTCTCATGGATGAGAAATGTTATAGTGGGGAATTTCTAGTTCCCCTAATTCATATAGATGATTGAATTTCAAGGTAATTTTGGATTTTTATGTTTAGTAGAGGAGTTTTTTTGAGAACTAGGATTCATAATAAATTTTTGAGAGTTTATACATGTCTACGGAAAGTTCTTACATAAGTAATGAGGCTCAGAACGAATCCAGAGGGCTTAAGAGAGCCCTAGGATAGGTCTGGGAGGTTGCTGCAGTCAAGACTGCAGAAAATCATAGGTTAGTCAGTGGCTCTAGATTGCAGTCCAATTTGCTACATAACCACAAGCGCATTACTATCCTAGAAGGGACAAATAGTGGAGTGTTTTGTGGGAAAATTTATCATTCTACCCTTATCAGTATTATAAGGAGGATTCCCCATATTCCACTTCTTCTAATATCTCATGGTCTCAAATCTTACACCCCCTTTATCTCTTGAAATCCATTTTATATGGGGAGTTTTAAGTCAATTCATCAATGTTTTTTGGTTTGAATCACCCCCACCAACCTCCATAAATATAATCACCTTTTATTTATAATTTTAATTTCTCCAGTTTAGGTTTTCTTTATAGATTACATTGGATCATGGTGTAAGCTTCTGATTTTATTGGGGATTTTGTTCATCCTTGATAGAGGAAATCTCATGGAATCATTTAACTATGTTGTCTCTATTTTTTAGTAAGGTATCACATTATATTAAATTTTCTTAGGGTTTTTATTATTTTAGTATAAATTTAATTATAAAATAATCACTACTTATTACTAATTTATCTCATAATGGGGTTTGGGGTCTTCTCAAGACCTCTTGTGGGTGTTTTCTTGTCGTTTCATCAAGCGAATTGTGCCCAATGAGTTAATAAAAAATCATTCCTTTTTGAATTAAATTTTCAAAAAAAAATTAATTTTAAATTAAATATGAATTGATTATGATTTATTAATTTGGGTAATTGGGCCTGAGTTTGAGGCTCTAATGATGATGCAATATTGGGTTGGACTTGGATGAGGCTTGGTGGGTTATGGATGAAACTGTCTGCCTGTGGAAATTAAATGGGAAAACAATTCTTAAAAGGTAGGTGTCCCCACATACATGCCCATGGTATTTTATGTTTTTTTATATGGAATGAGATGTGTGGGATATCCACTAGTGGTAGTTCCCTCTTGTATAATTAGAATAATAAAATTAAATTAAATTTTTAATTCTATTATAGCCAATAAAATTGATTCCTTACCTTAAATGTGTAAGTTCCTAGGACATGTTGGTACTAGGGTGTTGACTTGACACCTCCACCATTCATGGAGAGTCTGTGGCCTTTAAATAAGTTGGAATTAATACCATTACCCTGATGGGGTAATCCATGGTTTAAATTAGAGTGGTTATGAAATTTTTACCCTCTTTTTGTGCCTTATGAACCTCCAAGAGGATGTGTGAGTTGACATGTGATGATTGGACCAAGTGGTTCTAGTAAGTACCTAAGGAATACCTTGGATATGATGGCCTCATGGACACAAAAAAGGGGAGAATTAAATTTCCCCTTAATATGTGCTTAGAATGGGTGGATTGACCATATAGATAATAGACATGGTATGAAAGGTAGGAATGGGCTAATGATACCTTGAGGACTGATATGGGTTGTGTTCCACCTATATGAGTGTTTCCAAGGAAATTTAAACCATATAGTTTTTGAGGATGTGCTATTTTGTTATAATGTTGAGGTATGTGATGTCTATTAAGCATCGAGTGATGACCCGAGACCAAGTTCCAGATAGAGGACCCATGTGAGGATGCCTCTGATGTGTTATAACCTTAGGGGACCTTGTAGGGGTTCCCAATAGTATACTTACCATTATCACATGATTTTTGTAGGTAGTGATGGTTGTGAGTGTCACCTTAGAACTTGATCTTATGTGAAATCCCAAAGGATTTTTCATATTAATGTCAGGAATTGGAATTTTTTTAACCCTTTATAAATGTTTATTTTTATGTATGATTACGATTGATGACATGTTATTTCCCACAATTCTTGGGAATTAGCCATTGGGAATGGAATTTATGCCATTTCTCAATTTTCCCAAGTATCATTTGTTGATTTGGATGGGACCCTAGGATTCCTGGCATGTATGGGGTCCAGTCTCATGTTATACTAGAGAAGATGACTAGTCTGAATAGAATCCAGTGGTATGGTTGATATAGTTATTGATTTCTAGATATGGTACCAAGTATCCAACATCATATCATGTTATGACATTCATAATAGAATGCACGGGATGCATGAGATTCTTATGATATAATTATGCCACTGTGAATACCTGGGAGCCTGGGTTTCTAATGGTAATACTATTACACCATTGAAAATTCCTTGTAATCCTGGGATTAGAATGGAAGTATGAGGTACTTGGTGAGATTATATCTCTGAGAACAGATATTATACATCTGAAGGGTAATTTTTGGATCAACATGATCAATTCCTAGGATACCCTCAAGGATTGGGTGAATGCACTGGTGATGGTTTGGTCGAGGAGACATATGATCATGGAATCCCAAGACATTAAACATGGGATTTAGGAGGGTATTCCATTAAATATTTGGGGTCACCTATAAATCATTCATGCCTAGATGTACATGATTTCCTAGGGCCTCCCCCCTCCTAGGAATCAGATTTGAACCCTAAATCTATGATGCCCAAGTATTACCATGAGGTTTGGCCTTAAGGATTGAGGATGAGGTATATATAGTGATTCCCCATGATCTACTACGAATTAGTAGAGGTGTGAGCATATGATCCTAGAAGTGTGGATAATTGTCCCGTGAGGTTATGTTCATGCTTAGAGACATTCTGATGCCAGATGAAGCTGGTATGGTCAATCAGGGTCATAGTACGGAGGACTGAAAATGGTTATTGGGCTTGGCTCAGGTTATATGTGTACGAACTTGGAAAGATAGTGATATTTTAGTTGGAATGGTCCCCACAATGTTTTCAGATACATCAATCATTGGGCTAAATAAGAAATTTTTGGTGGTTTATTTATTTATTTATGTTATATAGTTTATTTACTGTCTACTATTGAGAATGTCAGATGTACATATCACAACATATACCAGTTAGCATGGGAAAATGTTGGTGGTTCCTAACTATGTTATCTACTTTCACCCAACATAGACTGTCATTGTACATGGGTTCTCGAACATCTCTCACATAGTTATTTCATGCATATCTAGGGATGAGGTAAGTGATTGGGTTTATCATGGTCGAAAAAGATATCTCAGATGATTAATAGAGATTGGGATGATGTATGGAATGAATTTTTAGAAGGGAATAATGACTTTTGTTATTTCATTTATTTAGTATATGTTTATTTGTGAAGGGTGAAATTTTCTATGTTTATATTTATATTTTGAGCATGACCATTTGAGTTGTATGATGCATTTTATTTTTATATTAATTGATGTATATTTTATGTTTCTACTACTCAATTCATTCATGTTATGTGTGATAATTAGTTATTTTGATAGCTATTTATACTCTGATACTAGGGGTATAGTCTCCCCATTGTACTATCATATAACTCTACTTCTAGTCGGAATCCATTGGCATATTGGGAGGCACACCTAATGTTACGAGGTTCCCTTGTCTAATTATTATTTAGAGTGGTCTATGTAATGACCCAAAATTTTATTAATGGAAATTCACTTCTTATAATCTTTTCTTATAGTATAAATCATGTAAAATCACATAATGAACACAAAACAAACATTATAAATGAATAATGAATGAAATCAAAGACTTTTTCAGAAATTACGGAACATATTCAAATGGAATAGTAACATGAAATTTTGAATCATAATATAAAAATTATGAATAGTAAACTTGAAAATGGAATATTAAACTCACCAATGAATGTGTAAATAAAATGTAGGTATCTTACAAATGAAAATATGTTGTAAAAATGATAAATTAAGTGTCTGTGTTTTTATAAGCCATAAATATTTATTTACAATATTATAATTAATATAATGATTTAAAAGAAAATTTATCTTCATAAAATAGATATATAAATTAATATTTTGTTGTATTAGGATTATAATATAATTTCATGTGACCTTAATTAATTTTTGAAAGTGTTATAAAATCATTTATAATTTTAAAATTGGTATTTTTTGAATAAATGATGATTTTAATTAAAAGAAAAATTTATCATATTTATAATAATATTTTCATAAAATGGAGTTTATTTTTTTTAATTGAACACATTGAAAAATGTTTAGGGTAATTTTTTGCGATTTTTCTTAAATAGTTGAATTTATAGTGAATAGTAAAATACAATAATTTACAATATTAGCTAAATACAAGAATTTTTTAGTCGATTTTTATGTATTTATGATGTAAGAATCCATATATTGAACTAAAATAAACTATTTAATTTATATAGTCACAATAATACTCACTATTCATAGTCTTGAGCCAAACCAATAAAATAATGAGTAAAATAATCAAAAAACACCCCTCTCCTCCACTATAAATACCACCCCTCACCACCCATTATCCTCACACATCCAAAGCCTTGATTATTGTACATGTTCTACCCAATAATCTCCCAATAATCTCCCCCCATATCCAGGAGAATGTGTTCTCTATAAAATACCCACCCCAGTTTACCTAAGGAGGTTCTGAAGGAGAAAAATTCAAGAGGTAAAAACATTTTTAATTTTCTTTTAATTTCTTTTCAATATATTTTATTTTCTTATTGTATATTCACATAAATTGTCCAAGTGACATGATAACCCCATAATGTTTTATATAATTTAATTTTATTATGTTTATTGAACAACCCATCATCATTTCTCTTCCCCTCTACTTTGTTCAAAAAATGAAAACATCATCTGTGATGTGTTCATTTATAGCATTCAGGGATGTTGAGTTTTTGATTTCCATTAAATCCTTAAAGTCTGGTCATAAACCGATTTTTATGGTTAAAATATATTATAATATATTTATTACATCTTAGTAATTTTTTTGTAACCAGTGTATATAAATTATATTAATTAATAAAACAAAACAAGTTCTTGATGATCGAAAATATGCCAAATTAATCTAAACAGTTATCATCAATATTTTATCTAATAAATCATCCTATCCTATGAAACCAAAAATATATATAATACCACTAAATATTCTATATTTTAATTAAAAATATATAATTTAAATTATGTATAACTATTCTAATTTTACATGTTATTCCATTCATGTATACATGTTAACTGATCTTGAAATCCAAGGAAACGAATGCTCCCAAATGATAAAATTTTGTCTTATAACTCACCTTAAATTATATAAGTGAACTTAATAAAATTATTAAAAATAAAATACTTGTAGAAACGGTTCTCAATTAATTAACTAATTGATTTAATTTTATTATCTTGGATATTAAGATCAAGTGCAAAACACTTTCGGACCTAAGGTATGGGATTCTTTCTGAACCTCTATTTTTCCTTAAGGTTATAATTTATCTCTCTTTACCATAATTAAAATATTATTTATATTTATATAATTTTTCTAAATTCTGTTTATATGTACCCTAATCATGTATCCAAATCAGTTCATCCTTATTTTATGGGAAAATACATGTTTTAAAAAAAATTCCCTTCTTAATTCTTTCCGAAAAGAAAGTCCGATTAAAGGGTAACTTCTTGATTTCTAACCAATTTTTAAGTGAACTCTATAATATGTTTAAATTCAATATTATTTTTTATAAAATATTTCATCTTATCATTAAAAGCTATCTTGGTTAATTTTTGGTTTCATACACACTATTATGTATTTTCCCTCTTTAAAGACCCTTTAAAATTTTCCCATAAACTGCACAAAAGTGGATCATTCTAAAGATTCCTAAACACTTTTTTCTTTTATTAACATCAGTTTGACATTAGTTATCATTTTTTATTCACAATTTAACTTATTAATGTACATTAATGATTTAAATACATTCTTTCATGGACACTTTTATGACACAACCGTTTATTATGCTTTGTGACATGATTATGATACCTATTTCTTTACATGGGTAACCCTTATGTTTATATTTCAATGCTGCACAAATATTCATGACAATTTTAGGATGGGTTCACCTAGATATAAATCCAATTCATTTCTTAATGTTTATTCTCATGATACATCTTGTGCAATGGTCTTGGCGGTTAACCTTGACTCATACTAATCAAGTGCAATGGTCTTGGTGGTTAGCCTTGACTCAAGCTTATCCATGTGAAATGGTCTTGGTTTCTATACTTGAATCATGTTAATTTCATATTGTATCATTTTTTCACATTTATATGATTCCATTATTACAATATACCATGTTATATATGTTATACTTCCATATGTATATTCATGTTCCATTCCTTTTTATGCCATCACGATATGCCTTCTAACCTAAGTGCTATGATTTTTTCCTATGTTTGTTTCCATAATAGGATTTTTAACTCATCCCTTTATTCATGTTTTCCCCTGGTTACCCTATGCAGATTTTATAGATCAATGGAAGTTAGGAGTTCATTATATAGTTTAAATAAAATATTTTTTTCATTTTGGTTTCATGATTTCAATTTTATGTGAATCATCCTTCAAAGACACTAGAATTTATGATCCTTGGTTTGTATTAGAAGTATAGTTATGCTTAAAATAATCTAATAATATGTGTAAAAGGCTAGGGTTTCTATAAATTGTATTAGATAATGGTATATTTATTTTTTGGAGATTATTACTAGGGAAATTTAGTAATAAATCAAGTTATTATTCTATCACCATAGATAACTTATACTGAAACCTAGGAAATCACATACTAGGTTATACTTTTCATTTGCAAGTTTTTCCTTCTATGTTTAAATTTTCCTTTTGTATTATTATTATCTAAATATTCAAGCCCCCTAATTGCACTTTATTTTTCTTAGTTAATGGATGTAAATAAAAGATTCCATTCCAAAAATCAATTTGATAGGAAATGTGATGATTTTCTTAATGATATGCTAAATATGATGAGAACAGGCACTCAAAACTTCATGACGGCACTTGATCAACTGGATCAAGTTATGAATAATAAATTGAAACACATGGAATTCCCTACATATCCTAATAAAGAGAATGTTATAGACAAATACTTTACGCATAAAATGCCTCCTATGTTTAGTAAGTATTATGATCACATCCTCACAGAGTAATGGATTAACCCTATTGGGAATATATTCTCTATCCTATAGTGATTATAAGAAGGGAAATTTATGCTGATAGTCTATCCTTTTGATGGGGAATATGATCAGTGGTGGACACTAATCAAGGACACAATTTACAATGAGTAAATTGATTCCATGGAATGGGAATATTTTATTAAAATATTTTTCAATAAATATTTTCTGTGAACTCTTCACCTTATGATGGAAATAGATTTCATCATATTGAAGTAGACGGAAGACAAGTATATTAGGGTGTATAAAGAAAACTTTACAAGGATTGAAATATATGCCTAAAACATTTTTATGAACAAAGAAATCAAGGTGGGTCACTTCCTTATAGGACTAAAGCAAACTTCACAAAAAAGGTTTGGAGATTCAATAATTTGAAAACTATAAGGATATTTTCTATTATTCCCTTAAGGTTGAAATAGATATTGGAGAATCTTAGTGGTCTCATGGTCATGGGGAAAAAAATTGGAAATTGAGTTTAATATGGTAAGATCAATATATAAATCCCATGATGGATAGAAAACCCAGCATCCCATGAGTGAAAATTGTGTGAAGAAGAATCCTTGGAACTGTCTAAAGGGAATCGGGAAATTCTTCAAATATAGATGAATGGGGAATATAACTATTATCTTCCAAAGGGATATAAAAAATCCCACTAATTTGTAAGAATAGAGGAATGTTTAAACAAAAACTCATCTTGAAGTGTGGTGTTTCAATTTCAAGGAACATGAACATTATGAAAACCATTTCCCTAAGATATGGGTTTTTTAGAAAATAAAAAACAACAACCTGCAAGGTAGAAAGGAAGGGAATATGTTATCAATACTGATGAGGTGAAGCTCAAAAATTATGTAGTGATAGGTATGATATTTATTCATTCAAAAATAGATAATATATTATTTTATTCTAGTTTTACACATTCTTTATTATCTTTTGATTTCAGCAGAACTATTCGAACACCACCCCAAAATATTGAGGTTGAGTTATTAATTAGAATAGAAAATGGTAAAATTATTACATCCAAAGTATATAAATCCTCCCTGGTTAATTTTTGTTGATTGAGCCTATTATAAATTCTTATATTACATTATTCAGTGATGTTTAACGTTGTATTGTGCATGGATTGGCTATCTTTATGCAAAGATAGCATCAACTATTAGGAAATAGAGATTACTCTTCACATCCCAAAGAATCCTCCAATTATGTAAAATTATAAGGAGGATGTTGAATCTTATTTTGAATCGTCATCTCAAGTTTGGACATTATAGACTTATGAGAAAACATACCTAGCTCAAATTATTGAGACAAAGGAGAGAAACATGCTAAAAAACATGCCGATAATGAGGGGATACACTAATGTTTTCCCTAAAGAATTTTATAGTATTTTTCTAGATTGATAGGTTGATTTCTCAATTTAAATTATTCCTAAATCTATACCTATATAAAAGATAACTTATATAATCTACACCATCATTTTGAAATAATTGAAGAAGAAATTATAGGAGAATCCAGACAAGGGTTTTATATGTCTGAGTGCTTCACCATGGGGTGCACCAATATAATTTAACAGGAAGAAGGATGGATAAATACACCCCTATATTGATTATCATGATCTCAAAAAATCATGATAAAAAACTAGTATCTTCTTCCACACATAGATGATTTGTTCGATCAACTATGTGGGGAAAAGTATTTCTCTAAGGTGGACCTTCCGTTTAGATATCACTAATTAAAGGTAAAGAAGAAAGATATTTACATGACTAACTTTCGAACGAGGTATGGATACTATGAGTTCATATTGATCCCATTTAGACTCACTAATGATCCAAAAATTTTCATGGATTTAATTAATATAGTCCTTAGTGATTACCTCAACAAATTTGTGGTAGTATTTATTAATGATATCCTGATATACTCTAAGAGCAAGGAGGAACATGAGGAGAATTTGAATAATGTTTTAAATACATTTTTAAGGGAGAAAAATTATGAAAAGTATAGTAAATGTGAGTTATGGATGGATTAAGTACCATTCTTGGGGGAATTATATCACTAGAAAAGGGATATATGTGTACCCTTCCAAGAGAAAGGAAATCAATGTGTGACTTAGGCCAACATCTATAATAGAGATCTATAGATTCTTTAGTCTAGATAGGAATTACCAATGATTATTAAAGAACATATCATGTTTTTTAAACCCAATAACAAAGATTAATCAGAAAGGAATGATGTTTATATGGACTAGAGAATGTGAAGGCGTCATTAAAGAGTTGAAAAATAGGCTTATCATTGCACCTGTGATCGCAATACCAAAAATCAGGGAACTCTTTGTGGTATACAGTGATTCTTAGAATAAGGGATTGAGCTTTTTACTGATTAAAATTCATAAATTAATAACCTATGACTTAAGGTAGTTGAATATTTGTGAGCAAAACAATCCCACGTATGATCTGGAGTTGGTAGCTGTGATTATTACATTCAAAAATCAAGTCGAATTATCTCTATGGGGAGAAGTGTGACATATATAATGATCATAAGAGCCTAAAATATATATTCCCAAATAAAGAGGGAAATTTAGACTAGAAAATATGGTTATTGATCATCAAGGATCATGACTAATTCGACTACCATCCATGTAAATAAAATACAGTGGAAGATACTCTAAGTAGAAATGATCTTGCAACTTTATTAATGTTGAGAATTGAAAATGATCCAATATTCTTTGATTTTGAAAAGATGGAAATGGGAATATTTAAGGGATAACATCATAAATCTTTTCTCAAATTATTTCTAAACAATCCCTCATGGATAAAATAAATTATTTTTGAAGAAATGATGTGGAAATTCAAAAAAAGGTGGAAGCTATTAGAAATGGGAAATACTCAAAGTTCAAAATGGTTGAGGAAGGATTATTGATATTTGAGTCATGATTATGTGTTCCATATAATTTGGAGACAATGAAATATCTTTCAAATGATTCAAATATCCCTACCTTCTCTATTCACCTAGGAAGCACAAAGATGTATCGAGATCTCTAAGAGCACTTTTGGTGGGACAATATGAAGGAGTTTGCTAAATATAAATCAAAGTTCTTAGTATGTCACCAAGTGAAGGTTGAAAGGAAAAAGTCTAAGGGGATGGTGAAACCATTACACATACCAATATGGAAGTAGGAAAACATCACGATTGACTTTTTTCACAATAATTATAAATGCATCTATAGGAAACAATTCTATTTGTATTTATGTGGATCGTATTACAAATTCATTTAACTTTATTATAATTTGAGAGGAATTATCACTTGACCAACTTGTAGGGATATACATCAGGGAAGTGGGGAGGATTCATAGAGTACCACTATCAATTATATATGGTTCAGATCCATGATTTACTACTATGTTATGAAAAAGTCTCCAACATGCTCTAAAAAATGAGTTGACCTTTAGTAAAACCTATCATCCTCAAACTAATGGAAAATATGAGTGGACTATTAATACACTGAAATACATGTTGAGAGCATGTTCTATGGACATCAAGGGAGGGTGGGACTAACATCTACATATTTTTGAGTTCTCTTACAACAACAGTTTCCACTCGAGCATCCAAATATCTCTATATGATGCCATTTATGGGAAAAGATGTAGAATGATGACATGCTGGGATGAAGTCGATGACCATAAGATGCTATGACTTGGAATGGTCAAAGAAATGGTGGAGAAGGTGGAAACAATTAAAAATAACATAGATACGTCCCAAAGTAGGCATAAGAGAAAATAAAACAATTATCTATGGGACCTAGAGTTTGTGGTTAGAGCCATGGTATTCCTCTACATATCTTCATAGAATAGGATAATGAGATTTTGGAAGAAAGGAAAGATACGTCCCAAGTACATTGTCCCCTTTAAGATTCTTGATTGTTCCAGAGCTTTGAACTATTTACTAACACATAAATCTACCATGCCTCAAGTACACAATGTATTCCAAATATGCCTCTTGAGGATGTACATACCAGATCCCTCACATGTATTGAATTCAAGGGTTGTACAGTTGGAAAATGATATCTCTTATAAAGAGAAACCAGTGAATATCTTGGACAGTAGAGATAAATTTCAACCTGAAATGACTACTCATTTGGTTAAAGCACTATTGTTGTAGCATAACTACAAAGAGGAAACATGGGAATGAGAGGAAGTAATGAAGGATAAGTATTGTCACCTATTTTCCCCTTAGTTTGTAAAATGAAATTTTGAGGGAGAAATTTCATAAGGGGGGAGAACGTAACAACCCAAACTATTATCAATGGAAATTATCTTCTTATAATTCTGTCATATAGTATGAATCACATAAAATCCCATAAAGAACACAAAACGAACTTTGAACATTATAAATGAATGATATAAGAGGCTTTTTAAGAAATTAAGGAACCTATACCAATAGAATAGTAACAAGACCTTTGGAATAGTAATATGACCCTTATGAATAGTAAGATAACCAATAGAATAGTAAACCCACCAATTAATGTATAAATAAAATTTAGGCATCATATAAATGAAAATATGTTTTGAAAATGATAAATTAAGTGTTGGTATGTTTATAAGATGAAAAGTATTATTTACAATATTATAATTAATATAATGATTTAAAAGAAAATTTATTTTCATAAAATAGATTCATAAAAAAAATGTTTATTTTATTATTATAATAATATAACATTATGAGACCTTAATTAATTTTTCAAAGTGTTATAAAATCAGTTATAATTATAAAATGGATTTTTTTAATAAATGATGATTTTAATTAAAAATTAAATTCCCCAAATTAGAAAATTATTTTCATAAAATAGAATTTATTTTTTAATTCTACACATTGAAAAATGGTTAGGGTGATTTTTTTGTATTTTTCTAAAATAGATTAATTTTTAGTGAATAGTGAAATGAAAAAAATTTATAATATTAGCTAATTACATGAATTTTTGATTCATTGTTGATGTACTTATAATTTAAGAACCATAAATTTGAACTTACAAGTGCTATTAAATATAATTAGTCATAATAATCCCCAATATTATATGTCTTTAACCAAAATAATGAACTAATGAGTAAAATAAAAAAACACCCCTCTACTCCACTATAAATACCACCCTCACCACCCCTTATTCTCACACCTAAAAAGCCTTTAATCTTCTCCAAATTATTCCCAATACTCTCCCAGGACTATAACCCCATATTCAGGATCCATTTCTCTAAAAAAAAGACCAAACCCAATTTCCCTAAGGAGATTCTCAAGGAGAATATTTCAAGAGGTAAAACCCCATTTCTTTTTCTTTTAATTTCTGTTCAATTTCATTTATTTTTTTATTATCTACTCACCTATCCTTATCAAATTAACATGATAACTATGGTATATTTTATATAATGTAATGTAATTGTGTTTTTGGAACAACCCATCATCATTTCTCTTCCCCTCTCATTTTCTTATAAAAATGAAAACATCGTCCGTGATGTGTTGATATATCGCATTAAAGGATGATGTAAACTCAAATTCCATTACCAACTTCAAGGCTTGTCATAAAACCATTTTCATGTTTAAAATATTTTATAATATATTTATTATGCCTTATTTATTGTTCTATAACAAGTTTATATACATAATATTAATTAACAGAACAAAACTAATTTGTGATGATCGAAAAAACACCAACTTAATCTAAACATTTATCATTAACAATTTATCTAATGAATCATCCTTAAATATGGAACCAAAATGATATATTATACAATTTAATATTTTTTTGTTAATTAATAACATATAATTTCAATTCTAGATAACTACTCTAATTTTATATGATTTCACATACATGTATACAGGTAAACCGATCCTGAAAACCAAGAAATGAACGCTCCCAAATGATAAAATTGTATCTTATAACTCATAAAAAAGGACATAAAGGAACTTAATAAAATTATAAAAAAAACATTTAAAAAATGTTCTGAATTAATTAATATATTTATTTAATTTGATTATCCAGTACATTAATATCAATTGTAGAACATTTTCAAATATAAGGTAAAGGATTCTTTCCGAACCTCCATTTTTTCCTTCAAGTTAAGCTTCATCTCTATTTACCACAATTAAACTCTTATTTATTTTTATATACTTATTCAAAATTATATGTATATATTACAAACTCATGTATCTAGGTTATTAAATCATTCTTTGATGGGGAAATACTGTTTTAAAAAAAATGTTCCCTTCTCAATTCTTTCCGATAAGCAGGTCCGATTAAAGTAAACATTCTGTTTTCTTACTCATTTTCAAGAGCAAAACATAATCTATTTAAAGTCTCCATTATTTTTTCTAAAATCACTCTTTTTATAATGAAAAAAATTCTTTATTCATTTCTTATTTTATACAAATAATTATGTATTTTCCCTCTTTAAAGACTCTTTAAAATTTTCCCTTAAACCGCACAAAAGTTGCTCAATTATAAAGTTTCTTAAACACTTTTTTTACACGTTTTCACTTTTTTTAAAAAATATGTTATAATTTTTTATTACTAATTCCCTTTATTAATGTGAATATATTAATTAAATCCATTCATTCATTGATAATTTTATGATACACCCATTGATTATGCTTTATGACATGATTATGATACCCATTTCTTTACATGGGTAACCCTTATATTTATTTTTCATGTTCAAAACATTTTCTTGAACATTTTAGGGTGGGTGAACCTAGATAGAGGTAAAATTCATTAGGTAATGTTTAGTATCATGATATGTTATGTGAAATGGTCTTAGTGGTTCACCTTGACTCATGCTAATCATGTGCAATTTTCTTAGTGGTTAGCCTTGAATCATGCTTATGTAATGTTGTATGTTGTTTCCATATTTCTATGATTACATGATTACATGATCCCATGTCCAATATTTTATTCTTTCATATGTTTATTCATTTTCCATGCCTTTTTATGTCATGATTTTATTCCTTCTAACCCATGTGTGATACATTATTCCTTTGTTTATTCCTTTAGTGGGATTTTTAGATGATCCCTCTATTCATGTTTTCCCTATGTTAGATAATACAGATGTTAGAGATCAATGGGAATTAGTAGATTGTTACAGAGCTTAAATATTTTTTTTTTCATTTTCGATTCATGTTTTCAGGGTTTTGTAAATAATCATCCAAAGACACTAGACTTTATAATCCATGGTTTGTATTTGAAGTCTATTTACACTTAAAATCATGTAATAGTATGTGTAAAAGGTTAGGGTAACTATTATCTAGGTGTTATATATCTTTAAATAATAATTTATGGGAAATGAGGGTTATACTAGTCTATTATATTATGGGATTTAGTTAGTTACCCTATCCCAATATGATATGAATGTCATGGTGGTTAATGTTGATATAAGTTATGTTAATTGATGATTTTTTATACAAAAATCTGAATTTATGTGTCCATAGATCATTATTATTGTCTTATGATCCAAACTGTTATGTTATTCAAAAAAAATTATAAGACATGTTTGGTTATTACTCCTTTGCGATTGATTTTATGATCACGTTCTCAAACCTATATGCCTATCTTGTTCTCACACATGGTCTTATTTGTGTTCACATATGTTGACTCAATTGATATCTCTTATATTAACCATTATTGAGAATCTCATCTCACCCTTTTCTTATGTTTTTTAGTACCAAGGTAATGAAATGGAGTATTATGTATAATATACTAAGAAAGATATCATGTGTGGAGAATTTTTAGAGATATTTTGAAGTGGTTTCAGAAAATTGGAAGTTCTTGAAGCTAATCTCCAAATAAAGTAAACCAATTTATTATGGAGTGTGGTTTATTGTGTAATTTAATGGATATTAGTGTAAAATGACGTATTATATAATCATGTTATACTCAATACATATCATGATGTGATTATTGATCTGGCTAAGTTTGGATACAATTTTACCCCATCTTTGTGTTAATTTAATTATGTTTTAGTTATTAAAATTATTTTTTTGATAAATAACTTACAAATTTTGTTAATTTGGTGATTAATTAATTAATATATTAGTTTTAAGATAAAATATGTATTCATTTTTATAATTTTAATTTTATGCATATTTGTGTTTATGCTTGAATATTCTATTAAATATTAATCTTAGCACCGTTGTTTAGTTTCTTATTCTGGTATTTTAATTTATCATTTCCTTATTTTTGTTTTTAGTTAATTATTTAATTGAAGTTCAACATTTTATTTATTTTCTTTAAATAATTTAACAATTAGTAATATTGAATTTATAATTCAATTATTTTATATTTGTATCATTTCTTATTTAGTTAATTATATAATTAGTAAATTATTTTAAGTGAATTGATTTTAATTTTTAATATTTTATTTTTTTAACAAAATTATGAGTTTTAATTTATTATAATTTGTAGTTATGTTTTTAATTATTTAAAAATTTATTTTATTTTACTTTATTTTTTAAGAAATATTTACTCTATAATTTTATAATGTATTTTGATATAGGATGAAACAACCTATGTTCTTAAATGAAACAATATTCTATACGTAGATGAATTGTTAAAAATTCATGCAAATGTTTCTCTAATAGATTCCCACATTTCAAAATCTATAGAGTATCCACATAGCTAAATTCACTGAAAATTCACATATCCATTTTTGAATCCATTCAAGTATCCAATTTCTAGCCATGTTGTTGAATCTTAGAACACAAACAAATAAAAATTTCAGATTACATTCTCATGTATCTAAAATAAAAATACCCTTCACATATATGATTTACTAAGGTAGCACATAAAATTGAAGTTGGTGTTTTGAAGAAACTTTTGAGAGAAGAAGGGAAGATTAACCATGTGTTGGATTAATTGAGATCTGGATCCAACCTTATATGCCACTAATAAATAATATTAGTTGTGCTAGAAATGTAAAATGAGTCCATGTGTAATAGAATAGAACATGTTTCTTATTGGATTAGACACAACCATTTACAAAGAAAAAATATGGTTCTTCTATTGTCGAAGGATGAAGATATAGCCGAAAGCTTATTTTTTGAGAAGTCGATGCCCAAGATATGATTTTGAAAAATGAATAACTTTATCAAAGATGAATCTTGAAGTCAAAACCAATGATCTCTATGTGTGCCATTAAAGCTTCGATGTAGTCTGATGAAGCTCAAATCCCATTGAAGTCGATGACACTGGTTAGTTCTAGATGATGAAGATCTTTTTTCATGTTGAGAGAGCTCGTGATCATTGTTGTATTTAATTGTATTCTTTGATTCATATATATTTTATAGATATTCCTTATTAAGTTATGAAAAATAATGAATGATGGGGGAGTTGAAATTCAAACATCTCTAGTTTAGTAACTAAGCCTAATGCATTCCATGTGCTCAAACAAATGTTCCAATTAGTTAGACAATCATTGATGGTCTGATTGGAAAATCCACTACCGAGAAGCCTAATGATTCAAATCTGGGTTAACGGTTGATTGAAAAAGGTTATTGGATTACCAAATAAGAAAACCCATGTTAATATCAATGGTTGAGGGTAGTCACCTTCAAAGAATATTTGAAGAAGATGATGTCAGTGCCAACATGTTCTTCAGTGGACCCTCATTGGAATTGATCTGATGATTATTTCAGTTTATCATTACAATTCTATTAGAGTCTATAGAAAATAACTGGGATGATCAAAAAGTCCCCAAGATCAAAATCATAGAACCAGATGAAGCTTGTGGATGTCAGTTGGATAGATATGGAATCTTGAGAGAAGGAAAAATATTTGATCTGGGATGATAACATAGATTTTGAGGCCAAACTTTTGGAAGATGATTCCAACTTAGGCTATAAATTTGAGTTAAAGATGATGATTTATGTTAAATTATTTAATATTTTTGTTTTTAGGTTTTAATAAATGATAAAAATTGTAATGCTAGTTTATTAATTCCTTTAAATGAGAATTCACTGGTCGATGCATGCTAAGATAAAGCACGACATAATTAGTCATCTAGTAAAATTAAATAATTACATGATAACATGAGTAATAGAATATCTAATTATTGATAAATATTTGATACCATCTGGATAGAGAATATTTAGTTGATGTTAATGTTTTTTATGATTCACTTGAGTTGTGAATTAAAGTTAGAAAAATTAATTCTTTACTTGATTGTCACCAAAGTAAGTAGGGAATTGATGTTAGTTATTTTATAAAGATAATAAAACAATGGAGTGTTATTTTCTATGGAGAGGTAAAATAACTGACATTGAATTTTGTGAAGCAACCCATCAAGAGTCTTCCTTAAAATAATATTTGGATAACTACTGAACATTTTGATGAAGATGAAGATTGGAGTTTTCTCATTCTCTACTATAATTTCTAGCTAGGTTTCCTTGTGACTGATTCTTGTATATTTGAATGTAAATTTATCTCCAATATTTTAAACCTTTAACATATATTTTTATCTCTCTCTATAATTTTCTATGTTTAAAATCGATTGAATCTTGATGAATATATTTTCTATAATTTGGTTGTTTCTTTTTTTTTCATTCAAAAATGGTCATGAATCTGATCAAAGAGTGTCAATTGACGATTGGGGCATATTAAGTCAGAATAAGAAAGATATTTACATCAAAAATCACTATTTAAATTTATCAATCTTTGATCAAGGATCGTGAGTACAAATGGATTCAATTATGTCTCTACACTTAGTGATTTTTATTAACATCAATCACCTCTTACTTAAAAGATAATAACAAATTATATTTTAATTATTTTAATTATAATATAGAATTTTAATGAGCTATATGTGTTTATATTTTGATTCATACATTGAGAGAGTTTTAGTTTAAAAAAATTCAAGTGTTGAATAAAGATTAAACAAGGAGATATTATGATTTGGAAACTTCTCTCTTTCCAGTTAACTGTCTGTCTGTTTTTTTCTATTTAATTTAGGCCATTATTGTTTTGTTCCTATGGTTTTATTATGGTTTAAAAAAATGAAATCATTACCATTATTTTTTATTATAAATCCACCTTATAAATTTAAAGATTAAAATCAGTATATAAAAAAACAAAATGAAAAATAAACTCTTGAATGGAGGTCTCATTGAGATACAACCTTGGGTATTTCTATATCACGGTATACAGGGGATAAAAACACATGTTAAGTTAAAAATAGCTAAAAACCTTAGGATTCAATTAGAATCATTTGGGGGGGGGGGGGGTTAGGGTTTTATAAATAAGATAAAAAATAGTAATGTTCTTTTAATAAAAAGAAAATAAAAAAAGAAGTAAAAAACATTAAAATTTTAAAAATTATTATGTTTGTCCAACAATAATCTAAAAATTTTAGAAACTGAAAATCACATCAATCATAGTCTTAAAAAATTGAAAAAAAATCATATAAACTGAACATATTAAAAAAAATTAAACAACCCAAAAAGAAACACCAAAACACAACTTCTATAAAAAATGAAAACATTCAAAACATAGAAAATATGGCCAACCAACGACATTGAAATAGCTCGATTTTCCTAATTTTAAAAATTAGTAGAACTGTTTGGGATATCATGAAATAAATCTTCGTTTCAAACATTGATTAGGAATCACTCCCCAAGTGCCAAAATTTCACAGTCTTCCAGGAGAATATCCTCATGAGAACTTATAATAATTCCACATGGTATGTATCACCATGAAACCCCAAGTATTAAGTGAGGAAGAAATAAAAATGAGGGGATACCCATTTTTTCATGGGTTTGAAAAGGAGTCGTTATACTACTCATAATCCACTCCAATAGGGAGTTGGAACCAACTTAAGATGATATTACTAGAGAAATTTTCCCTACTTTTAGGACTGCCTCACTTGGAAAGGATATCTATGGTATTATACATCCACAAGGGGAGACTCTTCATGAGTGTTGGGAGAGGATTAAGAAGTTGTACTCTAAATTCCCTCGCCACTATATTTGTGATGATATCCTTGTTAAAAAAATTTATGAACGGTTATTCTTGATGAATGGGAGCATGATTGATGTTTCTACTGGAGGAGAATTGGTTGAAAATATTCTCATAGATTATATAAATATCATATCAAATATTGACCAAAATTCATAGTGATTTAGTTCTTAGGGATTGATTCATTCTAAACTAGATATAGAAGTTTCTAATTAAAATTCTAATAATAGCTAAATTGAGAGTTAGTTGAGTGACCTTTAATAAATAATGAGGTAGATGTTGACTAACCCTATTACTTCACAATCTCAACCAAAACCAATTTATCACATTTAGATGCATTATGGAATTTGTTTTTATATTTATCATTTCAATGATCATTATCCTTGGTTATAAGAGGGGATTGAAACATGTAATGGAATATTTTTTAGAAAACCTATCTAGAATAACATGAACTGCCAATTACCAAACCATAATTTCCAATATAGGACTTTTAAATCATACCATAATTTCAACTGATGCTGTAAAAACCAACAAAACAATAGTTTTAGGCCTAATGATCAAACAAACATGAATTTCTAGACAAAAAAATTAATTATAATCCTATCTATAGTCAAAAATAATTTTGGGACCAAGCTGATGGTAATTTTTGAAAGTTTTAAAATCAAGAAAATAAAAAACAAAATTGAAAGTTTTAAAATCGAGAAAATAAAAAACAGAAAAAAATAATGAATGAAAAGAGTCACATCATGAAGAAATGTTTTAAAAGAAACAAGATATTTCTTTACAACAACATGTTTTTATAAAATATCTGGTTACTCAAATGGGTCATATGGAAACACAAATAAATCGCTCGAAAAATCAATGTAGTGGAAATTTGTCATCACAAGATGAATTGAATTAGAGGGGAATAGAAAATTTATTTTAATAATTCTGAGAAGTGGAACTAAAATTAAAATTCCCCAAAATGAATATAATTAATAATAAGCTAAAAAAACATAGTTCCACTTATGAAATTAAGGGAAATCTCATGAAAAGTTGATAAAACCACTTGTTGAACCTATTTTAGAACATGTGAACCAATTATTGATCTTGTTACCCACAAACCTATAGAATAAGAAAAATAAAATAATGAATAAATAAATATTGAAAGAACCTATATGGATTTTCTAAATCTATTGGGTTATGACAATGGGAAAATGTATAGGATGATATAGAAATGTATAGGGTGACACCACCTTATCCTTTGGAAAGACCTCTTTTTAATACCAATATTTAAAATAAAATGTGTAAGGAAGTGCTTGGAAGTTTAAGAAAATTCCAATTTAACATCCTTTTTTTAGATGTTGTAAAACAGATACCTCGATATGTTAAATTTATTAAGAACATGTTCAGTCATAAAAAAAAGTTCAAGGGAGGTGATAAAGCTAATGCAGGATGAAATGTTTCTTCCAGGATGCAACATTCCCCTTACTAAAGGAAAGGATCCATGTTTGTTTTCTATTCCTTATATAATTGGAAAAAATTAGTTTGAGGATTATATATTTTATTTAGGAAACTCTATAAATTATATTCTATGTTATTTATTTTCATCTTTATAAGTTGGAGTGCTAAAGGATTCTGGAATTTTCAACTGAATGGAAAAAAGGATTTAAGATAAGTCAGTAGGATTTATTGAAGATGTTTTGGTAAGGGTTAGGTAATTAATTTTCCTAATGTTTTTTATGTGTTTTATATGGTTTATGGTAGATTTAGTTCACATAAACTAATAATTTTAGGAATACCACTCTTGCGAATTGCTAAGGAAATAATAAATGTATATAAAGGGACTCTTTCTCTAGAGTTAGGATATAATATGGTAAATTTTTTATATTTAGATTAATGGAACACCCTTTGGAGATCCATTATACATAAAAAATTTAAAATATTGACTAGTTATCCACAAAATTGTTTCTTGATTTTATTTAAAATAACAAAACTATTAATTCCTTTTAAAATGAACTGTTATCTGATAATGAAGATTTTAGAACTAGAAAAATATGAAATCTACAATAAAGAGGTTAAGAAAAATATACTTGTGAAGAAACTAAACATTATTTGAGAATTTATGAACATGATAAGGACGAATCATTTAATGAAATTTATAGTGAAATAAATGTGTATTTTTCTTAATCCCTTGGAAATTGTAATGTGGATGAGAATTCATAATTTCTATATAAAATTGAAACTAATATTGATAAAATTGATTTATAATCTTTTGAAAATTATAGAACTATGGAAATTTATTTTTTCTTTTATGATTTTATTGTAAATCCACTACATTGAAAATAAATTCTACTCAAAATATCATTTTAGAGTCACCTCATTTTTGTGAAACTGAATATAAAATTTTATTTGAGGAAGAAACATTTTCACTACTTGAAAATGATAGAATTAATCGTTTATGAGTTTGTAGTTTTTCTATTCTTAGAGATGATTAAATGAATGAAAATGAAGTCAATGAACACATAGAATCCATTTTTTCAAAAGTGGACAACCCAAAAATAATTGAACATAAACCTTTTCCTAAAAAATTAAAAAATTCTTAGTCAGAAGAAAAGTAAGAAAAAACAACTATAATTGAAATTGGGATATACAGTGAGAAACAAAAACAACTTTTAAAGGTTCTTAGTGGGAATTTGAAGACCATGGATTGGTACTTATATGATTTACCAGAGATTAGTCCTTTGGTGTGCATGAATATCAAACTTCTAGAGGATAGTTCCCAACTGTTTAAACAAATTTAAAGGAGATTGAATCCCACCATTCTAGAAGTGGATAATAAAGAGGTGACTACCTTGTTGGTTGTCGATATAATTTAACTCATTTCTGATAGTTAATGGGTTAGTTCAGTTCATATTGTCCCTAAAAATGGAGAATTTATAGTTTTTATGAATGAATTTATAGAATTACTTCCTACTAGATTACCCAATAAGTGGAGGGTATACATTGATTATAGGAAGAAGAACTTAATGACTAAGAAGGATCAATTTACCTTACCTTTTCTTAATAAAATCCTTGAAATTTTAGCTATTAAATCCCATAATTTCTTCATATATGGTTTTTATAGATATTTCCAAATTTATGTAGCTCCATAGGACAAGGATAAAATAACTTTCACATATTCTTTTGGTACCTTTTCTTATTGGTGAATTTTATTTAGACTATGTTATCCCCTTTTCACTTTCCAAAGATGCATTCTTAGAAATTTTTAGAAATTTCATGAGGAATTATTATAGATTTTTATGGTTGTTTTTATAGTGTATGGTCTATTCTTAGAGAGATGTCTGAGAAGTTGAGGGTTTGTACATAGAGTGTGCATTGAAAAAAACCATATTTTGAACTTTTATAAATTTTATTTTATATTTGAGAGTGGGATTTTTTTAGGTCATGAACTATCTAGGAATGAGATTTACATGAGAAATTCAAAGGTTGGAATCATCGATTTACTTACTTTTCCTAATACTATGAATTATATTTTTTCATTTATTTCACATGATGGGTTTTATAGAAGATTAAAAAATTATTTCAGTGGGATTTCATGGCCTTTAAAAATAATTCTATGAAATAATTTATGTTTCCATTTATGATTAATATAAATAATATTTTAATGATCTCAAACAAAATATATTATCCTCACCAATAGTTTCTCCATGTATTTGAGACTTCCTATTTGTTCTGATGAATGATTCTTCTTAATTATCTTTAGGGATTGTTATTGGTAAAATAGTATAGGGGAAGTCACATACCATTTCTTATGATTCTAGAACTCCAGATGTTTCTTAGTCCAATTACCCTACAATTGAAAAATTATTTTTGGTTCTTTCTATTTATAAGTTTGGGAGAAATATTTTGATATCTAAATTGATGGTTTTCAAAAATCATTATTTTATTCGATATCTCGTGAAATAAAAATAATCAAAACTGAGGATAGAAAGATGGAATTTATTGCTTAAAAAATTTTACATAGAGATCCAATATATAAAAGGAATTGAAAATATCGTGGAAGATCATTTGAGTAGGATTCCTACTTATTTTTTCAAAATTAATCATTTTTTGGAACCATTAGAGAGTTTTTTAGGGATAATTTGTATTATATTGTTTTTTATAAGAGTCTATGGTTTTAAAAGATTTCCAATTACATAGCTTCTAAAATTATTCCTTGTTAATTTTTCATGAATCATGTTTCTAAACTGATATTTGAGTCAAGGAAATATGTTTGGGATGATCCTTACTTGTGGTATTTGAGAAGTGATAAAAATTTTAGGTGATGTGTCATGAATTCATAATTTTCTTTAGTTTTGAAATTTTTCTGTAGTTTGAGCTATGGATGTCACTTTGGTTTACAAAATAATGCTATGAAAGTTCTAGATTCAGTCATATTGTGGCCTACTATTTTCAAATATTATCATTATTTTTGTAGGACTTGTAATTATTTCCAATTCCACATAAACACTTCTCAAGTAAATTAGATGCCACGACATCCTTTGTTGTTTTTTGATACCTTTTATTTTTTGGGAATTGATTTTTTTGGACCTTTTATGTAATCCTTCGGATATTACTACATCTTTATTATGGAATAATATCTTTCAATGTGGATTTAAGGTAGCATAAATAAAACTAATGCTTCTAGAGTTGTGTCCTAATTTTTCAAGAGTAGTTTTTTACAATTGGGATACCAAGATTTATTCTCACATAACAAGGTATTCCATTTAGTAATAGGACCTTGGAGGATTTTTTGAAAAGATATGGGGTTAGTAATAATGTTTCTATAGCCTATCATCCACAAATTAATGGGAAGTATAAATAATTGAATAGATAGATTAAGAATATTTATAAGAAAACAGTTAACTTGAACATGAAAGATTGGAGTTTAAGGCTTGAGGATTTTCTGTGGGTATATAAGATAGACAATAAGACTCCAATAGGGATGTCACCTTATAGGATAGTTTTTGGTATAGATTATCATCTTCCCATATAAGTAGATCATAAATTTTATTGGGTTTTAAAATCATGTAATTTGAATTTGTTTGATGCTGTTAAATGGGGGGATTTTTGTTTGAAAGCGTTGGAGGAAATAAGGAACAATGATTATAAAAATTCCAGAATTTTTATTCAAAAAACAAATGTTGAACATGAAAAGTTGATTATGAACAAATAATTATATATTGGAGATAAATTGTTGTTGTACAATCCCATGATGAGGTATTTCCAAGGTAAATTTCATTCTAAATGGATGGTCCTTTTATTATAATTCATGTTTTCCCTTTTGGTACTATGGAAAATTTAGATCCTAGAAAGGATATTATATTCATTCTAAATGGAAATAGGGTAAAACTATTTTGGGAAGGTAACAAGGAGCCATTGGGGGAGTAATTCCTTTTGTTGGAACCTAAATATCATTGATTAATCTATTTTCATTATTTCGTTACTTTTTTTATTTAGAATAAGAGTGTGGTATGGTACTAACCTTTTGTATTTTTATGGTATTTTTTTTCTTATTCTTCGTATTTATTTTCAATGAACAAAGTGAGATTTATATGAGGATCTATTCCTATTTTTCACTATTGGGAATGAACTTTGATCTTCTCTCCACTTTATTTTCCTATTGGTACAGAAGTTTTCTTGTATACATTGATCAAAAGAATCTACAACCTGAATAAAATCAGATACCCCTTTATTTATATTAATCTATGGTTTTATTTTCCTTAAGATGAATTTTATAGACTTAAATGTTTATATATTTTCATCTTTAGGAGCTTAAATTAGATAACCAATGACACTTTTTTTGAATTGAAGAAGGGATTCACTTAAGAGAATTTGAATGAAAAAAAGATATAATAATTAAGGGGAGTTGTTTTTTATAATTATTCACATTTTTATTCTTTATAAAATCTATCTAATTTTGGTGTTTTGAACATAATCGGTTAAAAAAAATTGAATATTAAGAGTATTGGCATGCTGATTTTTTACTAAAAGATAGTTTTTAACACTATTAAATTGATTTTTTCATTGTGTGTTAGTATCATTTCATGTTTCATATTATTTTCTAGGTTGTTAATTAATTAAAAAAAACCTCCTTAAATATGCTCTAGCATATATACCTCACTCATGAAATAAATTTTATTTGTGGTAACCAGAACTTGAATTTTTTGCATGTTGTGAGTTTTTAATTAGTTGTGTTGTGCGGAGAAATTCTTTGAGAATTATTATAACCCTTTATAGATGTTTCTAATCTACTGAATTTAAAAATATTCTTGAAATTTAGAATTTTATTTACACGTTTCTCTTCCTTGGATTCATCATTGAGGAAAATGTTGAGTTTTAGTGTAGGGGAATGGGTATTTCAATGTGTTAAACAATACCACAATGCAAACCCACTAAAATCCCAAAAAAATTTGTAAATTTGTTTATTTTTTATGTTTTAAGGATTAAATTTTAATGGTTTCAAATTTATAAATATTTAATGTTGTGTAGGCACATTATGTAGGTTAATTTTCTATTAACCCTTAGATTTATTTGGGTAAATCGGTTTTTATTACCATATTAAATATAATTTGACTTTTATTTATAGTATCTATGAACATTTCACAATTATTATCTTCATTGAATATTTGATTTATATTTAAACTTATAAATTATTCATTCAAATTAATTAAAAATTTAAAACCCTACACCATTTTAAACTCAATATTTTATTCTTTATGATTTTGGATGAGTTCTTTTTAGACTTTTTAATTATTATGACTGTTGATAAAAACATAGTGTTTAAATTATTTTGATTTATAATTATGTGAATATATTCTTATGGAGGTAAAGAGAAGTTTTAATATTCATTTTATTGAAATTTAAAGTGGGTTTAATATTTTTTCAAAAAAATTAGGGCAATCATCCTTGAAAAATTAGAATCAAATTTTAGCTGAAAGAAAACATTTAATTTGATTGGGGAAAATTCTTTCATTTCAGGATGAAAATCCATGGGGAAAATCATTTTGGAAAATGATTTTTTTGGGTTATCCAATATTTTACATTTGAGAATTATTTTATTACACTAAATTTTATATATTTTTTTTATTGAGGAAAAACATAAGATTAGTGTGGTGGAATTTTAAGTGGTTATGTTTGGATATCATTTTTACACACCATTTCATCAATTTAATTATGTTTTAATCACTAGAAGTATTTTTTTTATTGAATAATTTATAGTTGATGTTACTTTGGTGTTTCTTAAATTAATCTCTAAAGTTTACGATAAAATATGTGTTTATCTGTTTAATTTTAATTTTGTTCAATATTGAATTTATTAGTAAAGTTTCTTTCAAATATTAATTTTAGCATAATTTTTAATTTTTTTTTATTTTAATTTATCTTTTCATTGTTTGTGTTTTTAATTAATTATTTAATTAAAGTATAAAATATTATTAATTTTCTATAAATAATTTAATAATTATTACTATTTAATTTATAATTCAATTATTTTATAGTTTTAATCATTTCTTATTTATTTAATTATTGATTTGAAATTTTAATATTTTATTATTTTAAAACAACTATGAGTTTGAAAATATTTTTAATTTTTAGTTATTTTTATAATTATATAATAAATGTAATTTGATTTTACTTTATTTTTTAAGAAATATTTATTCAGTGATTTTATAATGTATTTGGTTGTAGGATAAAAAAGATACAATTCTAAAATTAAAAAATATACCCCATAGAATTGGATTTTTGAACAACCACATAGTTGTTTTCTAATAGATACCCATCTAGCCAAGATATAGAGAACTTTTTATCATCTCCAGTTCCCCTTTTTACAGGATTCTCTAGTGATGTGTTGGAATATTAACAGGTGTTCATTTTTACAGGTGGAAGCATCCTGTTGCTTTGATTTGATAGAGGAAATTTTATTATCAGGGAAAATGAGGCATGTGTGAAATGACGCATCTCACAGTGATCAACATTTTTGTGGTAGATGTACTCTAAAAGATTTCATGTAAGGTGTGCCACATTGGGGTTCACTAGGATTGCATGACAGTTTGGGATTTTCTATTGGTTTCATCGCAGTTTGTTTCACCATAGTGGGTATCTTCATGGTACATTTTGTAATTTTCATTCATTGGGTATCGCTGGTCGAGGTTTGAATGACTGCGGGTGGTTTGAGGGATTGGATAATTTTTAGGGGGTTCATGATTGCATGATTGTAAGATATTATTAGTGGGTTTTAGAGCAATGTGATTCATTGGATTCACAATATGGTTTGGAGTTTGTATTTTTTTTATCCTTATAATGGATAGTGATAAAGGCATTATAGATTATATTGAAAGAAATAAGGCCGAGTGGGAACCCAAAGGTGGTAGCTGTATTTAATCGTCTGAAACAGGACTTGGGTATGCCGTTGTAGGATCCAAGTGATAATGTGGAGCAGTTTCTCGAACAACATGCTTGCATCGAGCTTAAGCAGACGACCTCAGTCCGTGCTCATGTGGAGAACAAGAAGACCACTCAAGGGGCCCCTGGTAGTGATGCTAAAGGGGTTAAAAACTATGTGGATGTTAGGCTTCTGGGAAAATCAGTACAGAAGGTCTCTTTGCTAAGTAATTAAGAGTTTCAACGGGAACAAAGAAGACTTGATGAGGGGAGGGAGGATGAGCATCCTGGATCAGAGCAGGAGAGCCCCAGCTGTTTGATGTAGTGGAAAGGAGGTAAGGTGAGGGGACCGTCTTGGGTCCCCAAAACACTGGAAAGGTTTCCCAGTGCCTGGCTCTTGAGGAACACTCAACAGCTTTCCAATTCATGGGTTGAGGGTTCGACCGGACAGGGGCTGCAGAAGAACCAATTCAGGCTATGCCGGCTAGAATTTCCTCTGCGGAGAAGCTTAAATCCTGGGATTCAACTCTGTATTCTCAAAACCGGTTTGCAGTTTTAGGGGAAGAGGTTTTACCAGATAATGAGGATGTCGGAGGGATGGATAACGGAGAGGCCCCCCGGGTAGATATAGAAGAATCTCAAGAGGAAATGGATGAGGCCACAGATTCCGCCGAGCCCAAGGAATGAGTCATGGACGAGGAGTACATCAAATCCTCCTCACGGAAGAGCAAGAACATAATTATGGATTCAGACAGTTTCATAATGGACAACCGGAGGGTGAGACGTAGGAAGGACTACTCAAACCTTCCTAGTCCTCCAGTTACTAGATCCACTTCCAAGGGCAAGTTTCCACCGAAGGCTCCCACAGTTGGAGACTCCTTCCCCTGAACAAACACAAAGGTCCTGACCAGCATGTGGGGGACGACGTCTCCCAGGACCTGGTGGAAGAAGGATATAAGGACATGGTCCCTGCCATGCCTTCGGGTGATAAGGGTCTGTTTGATCCTGGGAAAAAGCACGATGAAAGCTTCAACGAAATACTTCAGTGAAAAGTGTCTTTGGTGATGGAACACATGGACCTTCTAATTCATTCAGATGAAACGATTGAGGATGATCTGGATATTAAGGAGTCAAAGAAGATGAGACCGCTCCAGGTGAATACTACTAAAGAGAAAAATGAGTGGATAGATAAGCAGGTCCGTATTTTTCTTAGAAGACGCAACATGGGGAAGATCAATAAGGAGGAATACAGACAATCATGGGACAACTTGGCTCATCTTTATAAAGGCACCCTAGTGCTCTACCCTGACCTCCAGGTTCATTCTATCCCCTGGATACTGTTTAGGGAAATTGGCTCCAACCAACTTAATTTTTTTTTCTACAAATCTAGTGTGTCCTTTGGTGTTGAAACTGGCAAGATGTAAGGGTTCTCACTTCTCCCTTTAAAGTGTTTTTAATAAAAATTTAACGTTGGAGGTATGGAGGTAAATCTAGAAAAAGTTTCTATCCGTGAATGTATAGTGAATCATGTGTAGGCATTGAATAGTGTATTTCAAGTTTTTTTATTGTTAGTATTGTGGTAAATTTGTCCAAGATAGTTTTCTAATATTTGTAGTGGTTGTTTCATTGAAATAAATTTACAACTTTGTTGCATTGTGGAACTTCCATTGGTTTTTTTTGTAGTGGAAGTTCAAACCCTAGAAGTTACACTTCCGCTACTCGAATTTCCAGTGGAACTTCCACTAGCTGGTGGAAAATAAATATAATTTAATTTTTTTATACAATTTTAAATTTAAATTAAATCATTTTTATAATAATTATTTTACAATTGAAATTCATATTTAGTTTAATTATATTTTACAATAATATATTCCTTAGTTTTAGAAATATGCATTATTGTTGTTGTGGGGAACTTCCACCAGAACTTCAACTGGAAAATACATATAATATATCTTAAAAATTATATTATTTATAATTTGATAAATATAATTTTATTATATATTTATTTATTTATTTGTAAAAAATTCATAATTATATATGTTTCAAATAAATTTCTTTTCATATAGTTTTTAAATTATAAAAAGGATTAAATACTGTTATAAAATTAATGTACTTTTCTTGAAATTATGTTTTTTTTATTTCAGGTTGTTGCAATGCTATTGATGTTGATGTTGATGTTGTATCATCTTCTATTAAACCAACTATAGAGATGAAATTCAAGCCACTTAATGAAGTGAAATGTTTTTATGTCATGTTTGGGAAGGTAAATGGGTTCAGTGTACGTTGAAAATACTCAAATAAAAGGAAAAAGGATAAATCAATTGTCACATCAAGACATTATTCATATAGAAAAGAAGGTCATATGAAGGTTAAAAAACATGATAGCATGGTGAAATTTACTTGGGTTGAAACATGTATTGGTTTCCTGTCTATAATAGGGGTTAGTTTATTGACTTTGGTCAAGATGTATATATTATCTTTAATGAAGAGCATAACCATCACTTGAACAACCCTGAATTAATTCATATGATTAGGTCCCAAAGAAAAATAATAAAACATACAACTGAGTTAGATTTCAATTCTTCAGTAGGTAGTAAACCGAATGATTCCTTCTCCTTGGAGACAACTATTTCAGGGGGTCGATATGTTATTAGGTACACACATGTTATTCAGTTGAATTTTTTTCTGTCTAAATGGTAAAAGTAATTTCTTCATGGTGATGCATGCTTCATGTTAGAGAACATGAAAAAACAAAGTCAGTACAATCAATCATTTTTCTATACTATGTAGTTTGTAATGAATAGGAAAATTAGTAATATTTTCTGGTTTGACCCAAAAATATAGAAATATTTTGAATTTTTTGGTTATGTTGTTGTTTTTTGCACCACTTTCATCACTAATTATGAGTTCAGGATATTAGGTGACATTGTAGGGTTCAGTGATTATTGAAAAACGGTCATTTTTTGGGGATTCTTTGTTGTATAATGAAACCACTACTTTATTTTTTTGGTTATTTAAAAAAAATTATATGTGCATCACATAAATATACCTCAAACTATTTTTAGTGATCAGGATTGGGAAGTGGGAAAATCCATTTTTGAAGTTTTACTGGGAACTCAAAAATACATTTTTTTTGTGGAATTTGAGGAAAAATGGAATTAATCATATAGGTAATTGAATGGAAGATGGATTTAGTTTTTTAACAAGATTTAAGAAGTGTACATTCCAATACCATTATGTAAATCTGTTTGATCTAGAGTGGTCTACCCTTATCGAAGAATCTAAGTATTGGAAATCGCAATGGTGAGATGATTTATTAATATTATAAGAAATATGGGTGCATTTGTTTTTGAAAGATAATTTAACATTAGGTATTCAAAGAAATCTATCAATTGAAAGTTTTAATGGATTTTTTAAAGATTATGTTCATCAAAAGTTTAGTGTAGTTTAATTTTTTAAGCAGTTTTAATGATTATCAGAAAAAATAGGTATCATGAAATAAAGGAAGAATTTTATATGTGTGAGAATCTTCATCGTAATATTTACCCTTATCATGCGTTGATGCATTGGGATTCTACTAGATATACACCCAAATTATTTTATTTACTTCAACATGAATATCTAATGATTGGTTCTTGTATTCTTATATCGTGTATTGGAATTAGAGTTAAAATCATTTATGTTATTGGAATGGTTGGCTGTGAAGATCAATTCTAAGTATCATATGAAGCTTCCCATGAAGTTGTTGAATGTTCTTGTTGAAAGTTTGAGTCAGTTGGGAATATTTGTTTTCATGTTTTAAAAATATATGATCATCTTGATGTGATAGAAGTATATGAAAATATATATTATAGGGATATGGACACGATTGGATAGAAATATTTTGTTGTTCAAAGGATCCAATGTTTAAGTACTTGTTAATATAAAATCTTTTATAGCAAAAAGTTACAAATATTTAGCATGAATGGGAATAAAGTTAATTATCATAACATGTGAGACAGATGTGGGTTATGAAATTTCCTCATCTAATTTTAGTAATTTCTCAAAAGAGTTGAATATCATAAATACATCATCAGATAGAGTTTATGGTTGTGATATTTCGGACACAATTTTAAAAAAGGATTCTTTTAAAAAGAAACCAAACAAGAAAGGGGGATATAGAATGAAAATCTTTTTAGAGAATGGATTCTTAAAGGGGGGACAATTGAAAAAAAATCCATTTCTATGATGATGGTATGATTTCATTTTATGATGCATTTCACTTATAAGAGTATTTTTCTATTATTAATGTAGCATATGATAGAATTTTTTTTTATATATAGGGAATTTCACTGCAAGAAAGATCAAATTTTGGTGTTGTAACTAGAAAAAAAAAATTAAATGTAATTTTTTTTATCATAATTATTTTCTATAACTATTATAAATGTTTTTTTGTATCAAGAAGACTTATCAACCAATTTGGAAATTCAAATTTGGAGGTAGACTAGGATAAGATTAGAAGAGGCCGATTGGTGTATAGGACATTGGATGGATGTTTTTTTAATTGTAATGACTTAATTGATGCTTTTATAAGCTATAATATTTTATAGTTAACTTTCAGTTTTAATGGATTGGGATTGGGAAAACATTTCAATAAATTGTAAAGGTGTTGTATGTATTTCTGTTGTATAAAACTGTGAAAGAGAAAATATTGAATATCATATTTTCTGTACTAAAAATGTGAACATAAAAATTCATCCACTTACCTATTGAAATTAATAAAACTAAATATAACAAGAAAACAAAATAATTCCCCTCAAAAGAAACTAATTTCTCTAATAAGCACATAATATTCACACTACAATTTCTGAAATCAAATAAGACCATATTGCAATTACCAATTTCGATTACCAAAACCAATTTTAACAAATTTCAATTTCCAAAAACCAAATATTAACCATTTCAATTGGCAATACCAAATATAAAACATTGAAATTACCAACACAAAATATACATTTCAATTACCAAAACCAAATATAACCGGAAAACGAAATAATTCCCCTTGGAAGAAAATAATTCCCCTAATAAGAACATAATATTCCCACTACAATTTCCAACACTAAATAACACCAGAATGAAATTACCAAATGTAATTACCAAAACCAAATTTAACTTATTTCCATTTCCGAAACCAAATATAAACAACCACAATTACCAAAATTGAATATAAACTATTGAAATTACCAACACCAAATATCCATTACAATTATTAAAACTAAATATAATATTAAAACCAAATAGTTCCCCTCAGAAGAAAATAATTACCCTCTTAAACATATAATATTACCACTGCAATTTCCAAAACCAAATAACACAATATTTCAATTACCAATTGCAATTACGAAAAGCAAATTTAACCAATTGCAATTTCCAAAACCAAATATGAAACACTGGAATTACTAAAACTAAATATAAACCATTTAAATTACTAACAAAAAATATATATTGATAATATGAACATAAAATATAAAAAAACAAAATAATTCCCCTCAAAAAAATATAATTCCCCTCATAAGCACATAATATTCCCACTGCAATTACCAATTGGAACTACCAAAACCAAATTTAACAAATTGCACATAATATTCCCATCAAAATTATATAATATCAATATACTACCTATATAAACCAATTATAACATAAATTTTACTATTTAAATATTAATGTTTCAATTGGTAAATCATCAATACAATGATATTGAAGTAGTAAAATAGAAATATAGTATCCAATAATATTATATTGGTGAGAACTTCATCAACCGTCAACCTAAAAAATTATGAATGGACAATCAATGATAATTAAATATTGATACCAATAAAAAAACTACCATTAGATAAGATACGGTTCTGAAAAATAGTGTATCACAAACTTATATCATCACCTGGCATATTTCCATAGTCATTTCCATCACCACCCAAACTAACAAATATCCATAAAACTAGGAAGTATGACTATTTAAAAACCAAAAAACATTCAAATAAAGTTTCCAATAATAGCCATAAAGAAGGAAGTATAATGTATAAAATCCTTTAAGCCATTTCAATTCTGCATTCATGTCACAACCTTTTAACTGAGATATTTAACTAGTTTTGTTGATGCTGGTGGTATTATTTCCAAAAGGAAACTTCTGATTCTATATGATGTTTCAATCAAGCTTTATGTAGGGTTTATAAGTAAATAAGGTTCTATTTATAGGATTAGGTCATCATCTTGTGCTAGATTATTGTTATACACTTGATTAGTTTCCATTTTCTCTATTAGATATCAAACAATTATCTCACCGTCCAATGTTGCATCCCCCTACTGAGTTGTGTCTTCCACTATGAATAGAAGAACATAAGTAGTGTTGTCTAAGTATTTGGGTCTCTTTTTTTTATTTCTTCAATAAAATTTTTCTGCAAGTTGTAGAAATTTTATTCAGTCAGTTAGTTTATATGAAAATGGAATTTATGTCGAAGAGGATAACATTTACCATTTATAAAGAATCCTTATGATATAAATAATTTATATTATCACCCATTTGTGGTTTCATGGTGATATAGTGGATCAAATATTTTTTATCAATATCAAACATGAGTAATTCTCAATACAGATTTGATGTGTTGATGGGGATAAACACTTTTCCATTCAACTGCATTGCTTCCTTTATTGGTTTATATAAAAAAACTCTTTCAATTATTTTCCTGGATATTATGTCCTATAAAAATGAATTAATTTAGAAAAAATATTAAGTAATATATTTATAACGTCATGAACATAGAGAATATTACACTCACCATGGAAACACTTGTAATCATAGTTGATTTATATTGGAGCCTTTTTCCCTATTTCACGCTCTTTTTTTATAATATGAGAATAAAAATCTATAACCTAATATCAATAAAAAAGGGAATGGAGGATATCACACTAATTGAATATTAGTTTATATTAATCTTGATTAACTTAAATAATCGCCATACTACTTGTCATACTTTTTTTGAAAAGAGAGAAAATATCATATAATGAAACTTAATACAAATTGTTCTAAATCTCCCAAGAATATTCACTAAATAATAATAATAGTAATTTATTATAAAACATGTAGATTTCAGGGGAATTTAATAGAAATATTTTAAATTAAGGGTGGTCATTCCCTTTGGTAATAATAAGATTCCATTCTGGGTCTATCTATTGAGTCTTCTCTAGCTGGTCATAGTTTTTTTGTAGTTATTTACTGTTCTTGTCCCATTTGGGTATAATTTCCATCCCAGTAACAACTTTGTTTTTGTGTTTTCTTTGAAACACAACATATGTCAATGGTTTTTTTAAATGAGTTTCATCTTTTATTATCTTTGTTTAATGTGTTGATGTTCTTATTCTTATATTTTAGGTGTTGTATTGACATGTTGATTCCAATATATTTTATTTTCTATCTCTTGAATTTAAATTTCTAACCATTGATATGGTTTGGTGACTTTATGTTTCTATTTTTTGTTTTTGGTTTCTTTGAAGCAGATGTGTTGTTTTTTTAACAACTTCTTCGGCTTGATCTGCAACCTCCTGAATCCCAACTTCCTTGGTACCTTGTGTTTTATTTTCCCACATTAGAGATGGAGTTATTTTCAGTTTCTTTTATTCAAGGAGATGTGTGGTTTTATCATCAGGTTCCTCCTTCATCCCATCTTCATTTGTAACAATTTTCTAGGCTTCCTTCTTTACATAATGTCTCATTTTGTCACTATAAATGATACATTATCTTCTGTTTTCCTATTTTTTGGTGTTCTCACTTACCAATAGCTTCAGTTTTTAATTTTTTTAACATTTTTAAGCAATTTATTTTATTTTTTTGTAGTTTGCTTTTCAAGGATGAATTTTTATTTTCAAGAAATCATATTTGTTTTCCTCCAGTTCCACATTTTTCTACTGGAAAACAACAGCTTCCTTACTCATTGTTGGCTCCTATTCAATTTCTTGTTCTTCTTTTTATCTTTAATATTTTTCTTTTTAACATAACCATGGTTTATAAAACCATTAAATTTTTATTTTAATTGGTATACTTACCTCACTAGCTGTAACTTGAGTTTTCTTATAGCATCATCGAAATCTGACAGGCTCTGATTTTTGAATGGTTGATTGGAAGCTTGTTCATTTTCTTTTACTATTTCCCTTTCCTCACAATAGAAATTAAAAAACAACAAAAATCTTATGAAGAGTATATTATATATAGAAGTGAAAATAAATGTTAATACATATCAATAATTCGATAATATCTTATGTAATATTTTCAAAGTGGTTTTGAAATTATTTGATTGATCTCATAAACTATTTGTGGATTCCATGAGACCACCTTAGTGTTAACATATTTCTCATAGTATCCAAAAAATTCATAAAACGCCAGATCAAGTAAGTACTTATATTAGTGAAAAACATATTAGCACATCTATATAAATATAGACATTCTATTGTGTCAAGATGATCTACTTCATCACTTCCCTTGAATGCTTCTAAAAGAGATGATTTTATTTCTTTTTTGTCGAAAACTTAACACCTATTTGAAATATCCCAATATACAATGATGCCTTGGTTGGATTGAATGTGTAAGATTCCTCCATTTTTATTTCACCTTTTATTATTCCAAATATCATTTCGACATCAACTTCAAAGAAACAACTTTTCACTCCAACAAATTGAAAGACATTTGTTGATGGAATTTAGTTATTCAATACATAACAAAAAGAACTATAAAATTTCTTAAAATATGATTCTGAGAAGGAATTGGATAAGAATTCTTGGAAAATATTTCCAAAAGAGTATTATGCAAATCATTCTTATGAACTTCTTTCAGGTTTGGTTTTATTTCTCTTAAAACACTTTTTAACGATGTCAAATTGTAACTAAAATGAACACCTAAAAATTTCAAGTAATACATTTCCATAGGAATCACAAAAACATACAATAGGATAGGAATGAATTGAAGAATTTCAGGCTGAATCCTATAAAAATTTCATTACAATATAGAAGTTAATGAATTATTAGGGGCATCCAAAAATTATAGAGTATAGAAATTAGAATAAGTCTAACTTCAAGTGGAATCTCCACTATAAGTCATGTGGGAAATAAAAACACGCCTTTCTAAAAAGGAATGGATGTTCTAATGGGACCTCCAGTGGGAGTTTAATTGGATGTTCCAGTGGAACCTTCAGTGGGTGTTCCAGTGGGAGTTTCAATGGAAGTTTTAGTGGATGTTTCGGTGGAAGCTCTATTTGAAATTGTAGTGGAACCTCTAGTAGGATTTCTGGGGGATGTGCCAATGGATCCTACAATGGTAGTTCTAGGGGAAGTTCCAATATAAGTTCCAATTAGGTAGAATAGGTTCTAGTGGATGTTTCCTTTAGTGTAAGTTCCCTTTGAACCTTTAGTGAAAGTTCTAGAACTATAGAACGACACAAAATTAACTCATGAATCCTGTAAAATTTCACTATAAATATTTTTGGGGTGATTTTGAAAATTACACTATAAGTTTCGAATGTAAAATATGACTGTAAGTTCAACTAGAATTTCCATTTGGAAATAACACCATGATTTTTCTACTTATGTTAGTATTGCACTATAATTTGGTTGAATATATTACAGTGGAAGTTCCCTTTAGTTTAATTTCTAGTGAAACCTCTAGTGGAAGTTCCATTGGATCCTCCAGTGGAAGTTCAAGTGGAACCTCCAGTGGAAACTCTAGTGGAAGTTCCAGGTAACCTCCAATGGAAGGTCTAGTGGAACCTCCAGTGGATGTTCTGGTGGAACCTCCAGTGGAAGTTCCAGTGGAACCACCAGTGGAAGTTCCATTAGAACCTCCAGTGGAAGTTCTAGTAGTGAAAAACGGTACCAAATTCACATATGAATCCTATAATATTTCACTAAAAAAATTTGGGACTCCAAAAAATACAGTATATGTTTGAAAGGTTAAATATGACTATAATTTACACTGGAACCTACATTGGAACATTCAAGGTAACTTCCAATAACATCTAATGAATGTATAATTGTGGTTTAAGTGGAGGTTCTAGAGGAACCTACAGTGGAAGTCCCAGTGGAACCTTCTGTAGATGTTCTAGTGGAACCTCCTATATATTTTCTAGTGGAATCTGTAGTGGAACCTACATGGGAAGTTCTAGTGAAACCTCTAGTGGATGTTTAAGTGGAACCACAAGTGGTGAATAATAGAACCACCCTGTAAAAATTAAAAAATGGGGAAATTTTAGTGGAAGATTCAATATAACTCCCAATGATACATTCAATATTATAGATGGAAAATAGTTTCTTTTTAATCTATTCGCATGGTTTTTAATGACTTCACAATGTGGAAATTTTATTTATTTTTTAATTTGAAAATTATAGATAGACAACATTTTCTGAAAAATCCTCAAAGAACAAATATTAAAAAATTAATCGTAACAACATAAATGGAATAGAGAATTTCAAATAGATATTTCATCAAAAATAACTAATCTATGTAACCTTCATTATCCATTAATTCATGTTTTGTACAAAAAATACTATCAATGACTGAGGAGAAACACCACCGAATTTAGGGAGTTATCAGAGATGAAAAATCCTACCTTTTCATTAGAGGAGACTTGGGGACAACACGATAGTGCCTTAGGTGGAGTATTTTCCACCACTATAGTCATTGGATTCCCTAAAGTTGTTGTCTGAGTAGCTAGATTCTACATTGTCACTATAGTGCTAGATTTTTAGTTTTTACTACAGTCGTCTTAGCTGAAGTCGATTTGCCTCACAAAATGAAAAAAACTTCTAAGAATTCAAATGTGAGGAATACTTTGAAGAAATGATCTACCAGGTGAAAATAAAATAACACATGTGTCCTCATACCATAGATGTACTGGAATATACAATTAAGGGTTAACTAGAGTTGATGCCGGTTTAGGTAGTCACAAAGCTAAATTCACTGAAAATACATGTATCCATTTCTAATGCAATTCATGTATCCAATTTATTTCTATGTATACAAATATAATGACATAGACGTATCCAAATTTCAGAAACCCTTTCCATGTATCCGAAAATAGAAGACCATTTATGTAGAGAATTTTCAATGGAAGCACCTGAAACTAATGATGGTGTTTTGAATAAACTTTTAAGAGAAGGAGATAAGATGATATTGTCTTAGATTAATTGAGATATGGATCTATCATTTTTCACCGTTGAGTAAGAAGATTTTTTGTGATAAAAATAGAAATGGAATCCATGTACGGTAGAAGAGTGTCCATTTCTTATTGGATACGACAACACTATTTTCGAAGAAGTTAAGAAAAGTCTTCTATGTATCAAGGTTAAATATATAGTTTGATGTTGATTTTGTGATATGTTGACACCAGATCTATGATTTTGATAATACAAAGGCCATGGTAAAAGATGAATACTAAAGGGGAAACCTATGAACTAGATGTGTTCCATCAAGCTTCAATGTAGTCTGATGAGTCCCAAGTCCCATTGAAATCAATGACATTAGTTGGTTTTATGTGATGAAGATATTCAGTCATGTTGATAGCTCGTGATTATTTTGGGATTTAATCTTATTATTGGATTTTTTTTATTTTTGAGGGAATTCCCTATACAAGTATGAACAATGACGAATGATGGGGGTGTCGAGCTTCCCACTACATAGGTTATGGAAACAAAGTTGAATTCCCAAAATTTTATTAGATTAATGTCCCAATTAGTTCGACATGTAAGTAATCATAAAGAAGGTTTAATTCTAGGATCAGAAAATTTCATTAATAAAAGAAATATTTCCCTTACCTCTAGCCATTGTAAAAATAAGAAATTGTGGAATTAAAACCTGAATACCTTATACACTATGCACAAGGATATAGATGTTGTATGTTTTCTTTTAATCCTCTTAGTTAAGGGGGATTATATTTAAATTGTATTCTTCCATCAATAAACCACCATAATTTACTCCATCGACAAGGAGAATTAATGTATGGAGACTGAATTCCATTAATGTAATAAATAAATTATTCAGACTGAATTTAATACATTAAATAAATATATAATAAATTATTTTCTTTATTATAATGTAATGTATTAATTTTTAGATGAAATAATTTATTGGAACATAATTTATTATATTATAAATTAATTTGTGGACCATTTATTATATTCTCCCACTTGGTCCAAACCAATTAATGTGAATGAATTCAATCTCTCTATTTAAAAAACGAAACATTCTATATGAATCATATCGGTATTTATTATAAATAATGAGTATTACCTTCCATGTATCACAATATATCATGAATCCTTAAATAAATATATGAAAAGAAACTTAATGGAATGGTATATTCAACATATAAACAGTTATTAACTACATGGTTTATTTTGTAGCCACAAAAATATTTCTCATGTAATGAATGCATACACTTAAACTGAAGAGATAAATAATTAAATATATAATGTTTCAAATAAAATTCCCCAAATTTATAGTTTATTACTTAATCCTATACATATTACATGATCCTTGACATTATATGGATGCATGCCTTTAGTTAAAGGATATGAAACAATCGATTTGGTGATGATGTGTTGAATGAACACCTTTTCATCTTTAAAATTCTTCCTTATAGATAAGTATTTGTTGTTCATGTTCATATTTAGACTCCCACTTTTTTAATTATTAACCATAAAGACAGCTTCTGAATTGTCACAATGTATAATTAATGACCTATAAATAGTATTTATAACCTTAAAGACCAAAATGAAACACCTTATCCATACACCATGTGAAGTGGCTTCAAAACATGAAATGAACTCAACTTATATAGTATAAGTCACTATTAGGGTCCATTTAACTCTTATCCATGAAACAAATCCCACATCAATCATAAATACATATCCCGATGTTGATTTTTGTGATTCAACACAACCATAAAAGTTTTCATCTGAGTATCCAACGACTTCAAAATTGTGAGTGTGTTTATATATAAGCATGTAGTCTTTAGTCTCCCTGAGGTATCTCAATACCTTCTTATAGAAATTCTAATGGTCAAAACCTGGGTCACTCTGATATCGCCCCATCATTCCTACTACAAGTGCAATGTGAAGCCTCATATAGACCTAATCCAACATTAAACTGCCAATAGTGAAAGAAAATAGGATGGACATCATTTGTTCTCATTCAAAATCATTTTTAGGTCTTTGGTTCATGTTAAATTTGTCACCCTTAACAATGGGTGTTATGCATGGTGCACATTCTTTCTTAAAAAATCTATTTTAGACTCTATTAATATAGGTTTCTTGAGATAAGCCTATAAAACCTCAAAAATTTTCCTTTTGAATCGTTAATCCAATGAATTATGATGCATCACCTATATCATTAATGTCAAAACTTTTAGAGAGAAATTGTTTAAAATCATATAAAAACCCATATCATTGGTGGAAATTAAAATGTCATCTATATATATAAAAAAATATTTTACTCCCACTAACCTTGTAGTATATAAATTGATCCATAATGTTTTCTTCAAAACCAAATGAAGTGATTACATCATGAAATCATAAATACCACTATAGAGATTCTTTGTTTAAACCATAGACATACCTTTTAACCTTGAACACCGAATTATCACCATTACTATAGAGGAATCCTTGATGTTGTTTCATGTAAATCTCCTCATTTAGATTACCATTTAGAAAAAAAGTTTTCACATACATTTTTTGTAATTGAAAATAAAAATGATCTAATAATTCCAATATAGTGTGTAAGGAATACTTTTTGGATGCTAGAGAAAATTTGTCATTATAATCAATCCCTTCCTTTTGAGTGAACCCTTTAGCAACTAGTCAGGCCTTGTATCTTTCAATATTGCATAATGAATTTTTCTTGGTTTTAAACCCCCATCTACATACAATAGGTTTTACACCAAATAGAAACTAAAAAAGGCCTCAAACATCATTACTCTTCATGGAATTCAACTCCTCCATCATGGCATCATACAAAATATTTGACCCCTCACAACTAATGGAATGTGAATATGTTTTGGGATCATTTTCAGCTCTAATATTGTAGTCATGTTCTTGTATATACACTATATAATCACTGAAAAATGATGTCTTTCTCATCCTTGTGGATCATCTTAACGTTTCACCATTATTTTCTTGAGGAATTTTTGGTTCAGCTAGTTCTTCATGGGTTTCTGATTCTAGAACTATTTAATCCAAAGGATGATTATCAACTATTTGTAGAATGATATTTATTCAAAAATGAGGATTGTTGTGAATGATTATCAATCTATCACATGAGTTAGAAGGTTGATCTTCTGAATGGTCATTGTTATAAATTTTGTTGATAATATCTCTCCCTTTAATCAATTAATTTTCACAAAATTTTTCATTTCTTGATTCCATGATTCTAGAGATCAGTGATGGACAATAAAAATGATATCCTTTATAAATTTAATCATATCCAATTAAGTATCCACTGATGTTCCTAGAATCCATATTACATTCATTTGGATTAAAAATACACTCTTCTGAAGTACATCCCAAAATGCGTACATGTCGCAAACTCAGTTTACAACACATAAACAATTCAAACAGTGTTTTTGATACTACCTTTGTTGGAAACCGATTAAAAATGTATGATTCCAATTTAAGTGAATCCTTCCACAAGAATTTAGGTATCTTATATTTACTAAGAATACTTTATACCATTTCCATTAATGTTTGGTTTCTACATTTAGCTACACCATTTTGGTCCAGTGAACCTAGAATAGTGTATTATGTAATTATTCTATTTTCTTGAAGAAACCTTGAAAATAGACTAGGAAATTCCCCATCATCAGTGTATCTCCCATAATATTCTCTACCTCTATCTAACCTCACGATATTTATTTGTTTACCAAATTATTTATCTGCTTCATCCTTAAAAAATATCAAGCAACAAGTGCTTAATTCTTATTATGAAGAAAATAGTGATACATATATCCTTAATAGTCATCAATGAATGAAATGAAGAATTTGTGATTATTTAAATCCATGTCTGAGCTATATATTTCGGTATGTATGATTTATAATATGTATGAACTTATATTTTCACCTTTATTTGATTCATTGGGTTGATTTACCTTAATGAAATCCACACTGGTTTCAAAATCAGTGAAATCAAGAGTACTAAGTACCCTATTCTTAACAAATATTTGAATCATTTCTTTTGAGATATGACCTAATATCTAGTGCAATAACATAGAAGATTTTGTTTCTGGTTTATTGTCATCGTATTGGTTTCTCCCATTTCTACCCTAAGCCTTTGTTACTCATGAACACACAAATTCATTAATTCATTAATTTTCCATTTATCATTATGTGTGTTATAAGATATTTTAAATGGCCCATATTGATAAGGAAGAGTTTTGAGAATATAATTCACTAGAAAAAGTTTGGATATATCAACCCCAAAATTCATAAGTTGAGCCGAAATATCCATCACCTGTATTATTTTTTCATGCACAACATTCCAAGTGGTGAGTCTCATAGTTTAGAACTTCATGATTAATCTTCTGGCTATTAATTTATCTAAAAAGATGAACTGGTAATATTTATCTTTAGCATGTCATGAAAAATATTATGCTCATTGACTAAACAGTGGATACGATCACATAATTTATATTTTATGAACGTCATACTAAGATGGTTTGACCACTCACAATGTTTATAAAATCTTATATCATCTAGTGTTCTCTCATTTTTAACTATAGAAGTTTTGTATTTCAAAATAGTGTATCCAATGTCCATCGATCCTAGATGAAGAATAATCCTATCCTAATGAATTTTATATTTGTTTCCCTTTAATATATAAATGTCATATTGAATATCAGAAAACATTATGGTATATTTAAATTAAATAATGATTTTTAGTCCAAATTACATAATTTAAATAGTAAATTCGGTCAATATGAGCCTAAAAAAATAAAATTTAGTGTCGGTAAAATTTTAATTTAAAAGATTCATGAAATCAATCAAGAATTATTAAGTAATAATTTAATTCATCAATTAATTTAATTATAATTTTATAATTCAACAAACCATAAAAAAATATTAAAATTTCAATATTCATAATACCTATGGGAAAATTATGAAAATTAAATTTAATATTTTATCTAATGAACAATATAAAAAAAATTGCGATAAAATTTATTATATTTTTGATATATTAGTTAATGAAATTTAATTAATTTGTAATTTTTATTTACTTAGGAATGTTGTTGAAAACCCCAATTTTTAATAAAAGTTACAAAAATCCTTAAATTATCAATTGATATTTTAATTCATAAATTAATTAAATTATAATTTAATAATTCAACAAACCATATGAAAAAATATAAATTTTTTAATATTCATAATACCTGTGGGAAAATTATGAAAATAAAATTTACTATTTTATCTAATAAAAATATAATAAAAACTCAAGTGGGATAAAATTTATTGTATTTTTCATTTATTATTTAATATGATAAATGAATATGTAATTTTTATTAAATTATGAATGTTTTAAAAAACCCCTATTTTTAATAAAATTTAAAGAACCCCGAAATTATCAATATATATTTTTATTCATAAATTAATTGAATTATAATTTTATAATTCAAAAAACTATATGAAAAAATTCTAAATTTTTAATATTCATAATACCTATGGGAAAATTATAAAAATTAAATTTAATATCTTATATAACGAAAATGTAATAAAAATACTATGGTATAAAATTTATTATATATTTCATATATTATTTAATGTTATTTAAGGAATATGATTTTTTTTAATTCATAATTCTTTGGAAAACCCCAATTTTTAATAAAAGTTTCAAAAAATCACAAAAATAATCAATTAATAGTTTAATTCATAAATTATTGAATTATATTTTGATAATTCAACAACCCATATCAAAAAAATATTAAATATTAAATATTCATAATACCTATGAGAAAATTATGAAAATTAAATTTAATATTTGATATAATGAAAATAAATATATATATAAGTATCTTTTGATTACTGAAATTAAAACATGTGCATTTATTATTTAATGTGATTTTTTTGAATATTTTTAACTAGGAATGTTGTGGTGAAACCTAATTTTAATAAAATTTACAAAAAATCAGGACTAATGAATTATAGATGTGTAAAAATATATTTAGTAATCAAATATTATGAAATGAAGAGGGCTGTGATAGATAAGGAAATGCGTTGTTTCCCTAACTGAAAATATAAAATAGTTTTTGTTAAAAAATAGAGCATAAAAAGTTTAATTATAAGATAGAGGTATAATACCTGCTCTAAACCCAAATGTAATAAGTTTTAAAGAATATTTAATTCTAGGATTGTAAAATTTCTTTAATAAAAGAGACATTTCACTTACCTACAACCATTGTAAAAGTAGGAAATTGTGGAATTAATACCTGAATAGCTTCTACACTCTACATAGGGATTCAGATGGTGTATGTTTTACTTTAATCTTCTGAGTGCAGGGGGATTATATTTATATGGGGTTCTGCCATCAAGAACCCACCATAATTTAAACCATCTAAAAGGAGTAGTAATGTATGGAGATTGATTTCCATCAATGTAATAAATAAATTGTTTAGAATAACTTAATACATTAATTAAATATATATAAATTATTGTATTTATTATAACATATCATATTAATATTTAGATGAAATAATTTATTGGACCATGATTTATTACATTATTAATTAATTTATGGACCATTTATTATAGGATGGGAATGGATGGACTCACCAAAGAATCTGCAACCAAGAAGGTCGATGATTCAAACTTGGGTTGATGGTGGATTGAAGAATATTTTTTGATTACCAAAGAATAAAACCCAATATGAGATCATCGGTTGAGTGTAGTCACCTTAAATGTAGGTTTAAAGAAGATAACACTAGTTCCAACAATTTCCTCGATATACTTCCATTAAAAATGATCTAATGCTAAGGTCAGTTCATCATTGAAGAACCATTTATTTCAGTAGAAACAAATTGGGATAATCAATAGAGACACTGAGTTCCGAATTTTGGAAATAGATGAAGCTTGTGGATATAAAACAAGCATCAATTGAAGCATGAGGGAAGGCATAATCTTAGATATACGTTGAGAATGATTATTTTTAGGCCAATATTTTTAAAGATATAAACCTAGTTTGTGAATCTGAGTTGAAGCCAATGATCGATGATCATTGATTTAAGTTTTTTTAAGGTTTGAGGCAACATTAAAAATTTTAGTGTGATTTCTTGATTTCTTTAGTTGATAATTAAAAGGTTGACTCTGTCATGAACCATGCTGGGTCACCATCCGACCTAGCGCCCGACCCGGTCTGCAGAAAGGCCCGAAGGGCGTTCCCGATCCCCACGGGCTGGCACAAGTGGCTAGGTATCAAAATTGAAACTTGGGAATGACTTACCTGAATAAATAAATATAAAACAAACAACAAGTAGAATAATTTAAAACTAAAAATAGGTGGCCCAACATGACCTTAACCTACAGTAAAAAATTAATTTTACAACTTGAACCAAAAACCCAAAAAGGAATATAAATAAAGGGAAAACTAAAAAACTAACTCAAACCTCCAAACACCATGAGATGCAACAACCTCAATCTAAATTCACCAAACCAACATGTGGATGCCGCTAACAACACGAACCACCAATGTTGTGCACGATGCCTCAACCTGGAATGAAAAAGAAACACAATCTACATACACCCAAATGTTTATGTAGGGTGTGAGATAAAATACCAGTAGGATTCCACCGAGTAAAGGTTCGATGCATAATTATTAAATGACAAATTCATTTTCAATTTAACAGAATAAAAATAAATTAAGTGCTTAATTTTTTTTAATGAAAACAATTTTTTAAGGAAAAATTACTCTAAAAGGAAAACAACTTAAATTAACACACACACACACACACCCACTTTCTTGGTAACCCCAACATCACACCATGTGCCGACGTTGAGCACAGAGAAAAAGAGGAGCACAATACATGGGAGAGGCCCTAAAGATACTAGCGAGAAGTGGGACCCTAGAGTATTACATCTCTGTGAACAATGGTATAGAAACACAAAAATATACATTCTCATGAATGAGCCACTAGTAGGGAAACACATCCATAACCTAGTGGTCTCCAAACATCATCCAAAAGTTTAGTCAGTGTTGTAGTCGTCAATCCAGCTAAGTAAAACCGGGCCGATGCCACTTCTGAATCACTATCACAGTAGTCCTAGTCTTCCCACCTAGTACCCAGGCTTATCGTTTGTGCTCAAGTAGTTAAGAGTTCAAGTATTATGTCATAATCACATAATCAGACAAAACAAGACACTACGCACGCCAAAAACCGCCATTTTCACACACAAAGTCCATTTGAAATAAGATGCACACTAAGATTATACCAAAACTAAATCTGCATCACTCACACAACCAAAATAAATACTGCACGGTCAAACAAACCACTTTCATCATCAAACACACCATTAAAAGAATTTGTTAAACAGTTTCCACACATGTCGCATGACTTTAAGCATCAAAAACATTTACACAATTCAACCAAAATAATTTATCAACATTAATAATTATTTAATGAAACAATCCAAATTTTCATAAATAAATTTTAAAGATAGAAACACTGATTTACACACTAGACCGACCCAAACCCCCTTACATGACCACACACACACAATTCCACCTCAGAAACACAATATGCATCATGCACGCCATTTAAGAAACCACCCGCACATTTAAAAATACCATTAATATAATTAAGAGAACTACCAGAAAATATTTTCCAAACAATTTTGAAATATGCCGCATGACTTTAAATGCCAAAGACCCATTAAAAGTTCCTTTTTTACTAATCACAACCAGACGTAACATCAAAACACCAATTTCACCCTTTTGCACAACCTAACAAATTAACTACCCCCAAAAAAGAAAAACTAATCAACAGTTCAATATGAGTTCTCTCAACAACAACATACTTATATCATGAAACACCCTACTTAACACACCAAAACACACTAAAAATCAAGTGAAATCAAACTCACACCAAACTAACGAATTAATAAGCTAACCACAAAACTAAAAAAATCACTAACAATTAACCAGAAATAAGAATTCAGCAGAAAGCACACACATAGTATAAACAGTATACTAAACAATTCAACTACAAATCAAACCTAAAAGAAGACCAATTTATCACTACACCAATTAATTAAATAAAATTCTAAACTAATTAAACTTGAAAATTAATTAATCAAATAATAATTAAACATGGAACCACCTACCGGTGTGTAGACGACTTTTCAACTTGGTGCGCAAGGATTGTTGCACTTCAATATCACTGAAAAGGGCCTAATAAAACCCTAAAACAATGTACTACAACAAACACATCCAAGATGAACCAATCATACTACAAAAAAATCAAAGTGAACCCTAAAATCAATTCATTGAACCAAAAACTTCAAAATCAAACCAATTACAACGCAAAATATAGTCTAATAAACTTTCAAAGAATAAAATAATCTAAACAAAGAAGAAAAAACCAATGACGAGGGAGTGAGAGACTAATTAGAGACTAAGGGAAGCTTCCAGAGATGTGTCGCCTCAAAAAATCCATCCGAAAGGGAGATGCAATGCGTGTCCGGGTGGTGAGAGGCAGTGGGGAGCTGCTAGTTCGGTGCGGGGCACGCTGCAGGGTGGCGCGAGGCAGCAAGTAGAGAGGAGGGTGCCGGTCTAGGTGTGTGTCGCTCGAGGTATTTGATAGGGGCGGTCCAGTGAGGGAGGAGCGGACTGGGGAGGGTTGTTAGGGGTTTGGGCATCATGGACCAATGGTAGGGGGCGACTGACTGAACGCGATTTAGGGTAAGGGGCTGTGTAGCGTGACGGACCAAGGGGGGAAAGGGGAATTGAGGGGGAAAATTGGAAAAAATAATAATAAAAGGAAATTGAGGAAATGGAAATTAATAAAAATAAATAAATAAAATGAAAGGGAAAAAAATAAAAATAGGTCTTAAGTGAATCCTAGACTCCTTTGAAATAACAAATAACTGATAATGTAAATAAAAAAGATGTTAATAATAAGTTGATAATTTTACAATTACAACAACAATTTAATATAAAAAAACAAATTAAAATATTAAATGAAATAATAAGAAGAAGAATCCCAATAATAATAATAGTATTATTATTATTAAAACAACTCATAAATTAATTAATCATTTTTCATATTTTATTTTGACCTTAATGTATTATTCAACTCGTTAATTAATTGATTACCCGTGCACCGAGTAGGTCACACGAACATTTGACGAAGCCACCCAGCTTCACCCGTTCCTTGTCCGCGTGCCGGACACTACCATGCCAGAACACTCATTTATCAGCAAAACACAAAAACTCTCATCGTGCCTGGAATTCACCTCTACAAATCAATAAAATCAAATAAAATTATCAGATAAAGGTAAAAATTAAAAATCATTACCGATGTGTGAAGTCGGGGTGTGACAATTCTCCCCACCATGGCACTTTCTGCCCCCAGAAAGTCCCAAAGGACTATGTCAACCCGTGGTTCCAAGCAAGACTATGAGGACACTTTAAACAAAACATCAATCACCCAAAGACTGAGCATTCAAAAAAACCCATGACCTGAAACATAAAAGATCTCAAAACATGGATCACCAAGTAAAATAACCAATATAAGGGAATTCACCTCAAATAGAACTACTACATGGAACACCCCAAACCCTAACTTAGGGATCACCAAGGCTGCTCGAGATCTCCAAGAACAAACGTCCAACAACCCACTATATGAGATAACCAATTAGCATGGTCAAGGTCGGGCAGAGCAGAAGTAAGGGGCTTCTCTGCTAAGCGCACATTGATAAAAAGGTTTTTCCACAAGATCATCATATAGTGGTCTCCCCACCATATTAGGATTTTTTTGTCCAAAATTGGTTCTCCAAACCAAAACGACTCACAAGCCCAGTCAAACCTTTAACACTTGCTTGACCCTCCAAGATCCCTAAGTTAAACCAAACCAACACAAGAGGAGACACCGACGAGACCCACACTGGGTCTCCTGACCATTTTAAAATTTCCTAACACCACTAAACCCACGTGGGCATTCCCAGTTTACTTTAAGAAATACTGATTGGACCCTTCATCTCTAGCCCACCACACGGGCTCACCTACACTGATTATTCCCACATTAGAAAACACTCTTCCACATGAGATAGATTTGATAGCAGAAACCTCTAACCAGGAGGTGAACCAAATAAGCGCACGAAAATTCCACAAGACATGAGAATCTCTGACCAAAATAAGGTTCACAGAGCACACCCACTAGCTTTAAAAGAATACGGATTTTCTGAACCTCTTTAAGGCCTAAGAAGAACTCCCATAAAATAAGACCATGACAAGTAGACAAGGGCTACATTCCCCTCATAACAAGAGTGACACCATCAGAGAGGGTACCACAATAAGGAAATTTAGTCTTTCCCCATCCCGTCACTACAAACGTAAGTCAAATCAAGCTCATCCCATGTCCAACGAGTTTTGACTGCGCACAAGCTTCACCCCGAGACCTAAGGCTGGGGCCCTGATGTCTGAAGCATCTACCGCCTCGCAGTCATAAGTTGACCAACTCTGACTGGAACTTCCTCCATTGGAAAAGAAACCTGCATACTACTCCTTGTCCCTCAAGAAGACACTCCATCAACATACCAACTAATAATTTCATTAAACAACTTAGAGTGTCCGACTGACCACACTAGAGATAGGAAATTGATCGTTCTGTCAAATGCGCGATGCAAACTAATGGAAGGGGCACTCTAAGAATAGGTCCCTTTTATTCATGATCCTCATCAGATGAAGAACCTACACTTACCACAATATGAACAAGACCAATAACTATTATGATCTTTAAACTGATTTTTTGACACAACCTTTAGGGAACATGAAGATAGCTCATTAGAATGGTCAAATGCACATCCTTCTCTACATGTTGACCGATCGAGCACCTATGAGATCCACCACATTCTCTTGCCTTCACATCCTTTGGTGTGACTGCAGGATGTGGCTAGTCTCGAGGATCGCTCACAACATCCTCATTTTTAACGAAAACGGAACGATCACCGTATGCTGGTCTAGTCCTGCTCCTCCAAGCACACTCGAGACAACTTACACCCACACAACATTCAGAGTTCCTAAAAAACCGGAGACACTCACAACTTTGAAAATAATTCAACAATACTCTCTCGACCTTAACATCCACAAAAAGCTAACACACCCGAGCAGAACCCAACTCTGCCACTCCACTGGGACTCTGGGCCGGGCCAAGAACTGAGACAGACCTGCTGGAAACCCATGGGACATTTCTAGGGGGAATATCTGAACGAGAAACACAAAACAACCTTCCACAAATCCAAACACATCACAAAACAATCATCCACACCTCAAAAAAAATTAATAATTCCAATTTAAAACATCAATTCATTCATAAAGAAAAACGCCCTCTTGAGAAACCAAACACAGTACAATAAAACCCAACTCTTTTGAACTCATCGCTTTCACTTCAAACTCAAAACTATTTTCCAATTTCAAAAACCATTTAATCACAAAAACTTATTTTAGAGAAAACCCCACTTTTTAGGAAATGAGATGCAGCTTTCAAAATCAATCACTCACCACTAATATTCATGGATGCCTCGCAGATTTTCATTTCCGGGCCACCTAGGAACCCATCCACACAATCCACCAACTATCCATTGATAACATCCACGTGCCCGTGCGAGCATCCATAGAAATACCACTAGACAAAGCAAGGTTCTTCCGCTTTCAAGAATATAACTTTCTCATTATCTGAAAATAATTTTTTTTCAAAACCATTTCAAAAATTCAAGACATTTTTAAAAATGATTCCCATTTCAAAAACAACTCAATTCAATTTCAAATAACCCAAGACGTTCTTTCAGAAATTCAACTTCAAAAAATCAATTCCAAATTTGAAAAACCTGGTTTAAGAGAAACACCCCCCAAATATCATGTCAACCGCACACCAAAATAAAAAAAGAGGAGCAGCAAAGTCTTCTTCCCTTTTTAAAGGAAAATAATTTTGCGCAAATCCCAAAATTGAAGAAAAATATCACAAAAATCAAAGCACCAGGGTGGAGGACTAGTGATCTTGTCAAACCCACCTATGTGGTTTAGCTGACCATGCCCTAGGAAAGCACCAACCACTAAGAGTGTCGAACTGTACATTCGGGCATCACATGGGTCGCTAATCCATGTGAGAATGCGCGCAGTACCGGTTTACTCCTACTGTCATCCCCCATCCACATAGAGAAAAGACAAAAACATAAATCCCAGACTAACCCTGGTTACTCAAGGATCGAAAAGAGTAAGAGTTCGCGACACTCTTCTCACACGTATCCCTCAAGTACTGACAGTTCTATCTCCAACCTACCTGACATCCCAAATAACAAGAGCAAAAACCTCCTCTAATACCATTTTTTCATGAACCAGGCTAGGTCGCCATCCAACCCGGTGCCCGACCCGGTCTGCGACAAGGTCTGAAGGGTGTTCCCGATCCCCACTGGCTGGTACAAGTGCCCAGGTATCAAAATTGAAACTTGGGAACGATTTACCTGAATAAATAAATATAAAACAAACAACAAGTTGAATAATTTAAAACTAAAAACAGGTAACCAAATACGACCTTAACCTATAGTAAAAAATTAAGTTGAAAACTTGAACCAAAAACCCAAAAAGGAACAAAAATAAAGGAAAAACTAAAAACACTAACTCAAACCTCCAAGCACCATGAGGTGCAACAACCTCAAGCTACATTCACCAAACCAACACGTGGACACCGCTGACAATGCGAACCACCAATGCTGTGCATGATGCCTCAACATGGAATGAAAAAGAAACACAATCTACATACACCCAAAGGCATATATAGGGTGTGATACAAAATCCCAGTAGGATGCCACCGAGAAAAGGTTCCACGCATAATTATTAAATGACAAATACATTTGCAATTTAACGGAATAAAAATAAAATAAGTTCTTAAAAAAATTTAATGACAATAGTTTTTAATGGAAAATTACTATAAAAGGAAAACAACATAAATTAACACACACACACACACAGAGAGAGACTTTCTTCGTAACCCCAACATCACATCGTGTGCTGACGGTGAGCGTAGAGCAAAAGAGGAGCACAATACATGGGAGAGGCCCTAACGATACTAGCAAGAAGTGGGACCCTAGATCATCACGTCTCAGTGAACAGTGGTATAGAAACACAAAAATATACATTCTCGTGCACGAGCCACTAGTAGGGAAACACATCCCTAACCTAGTGGTCTCTAAACATCATCCAAAAGTTTAGTTAGTGTATTAATCGTAAATCCAGCTAAGTGAAAGCAGGCCGATGGCACTTTTGAATCACTAGAACACTAGTCCTAGTCCACCCACTTGGTACCTAGGTTCCCCGTTTGTGCTCGAGTAGTTAAGAGTTCATGTCTTATGTCATAATCACATACTCAGACAAAACAAGACACCACACGTGCCAAAACCCACCATTTGCACACACAAAGGCCATTTGAAATAAGATGCACACTAAGAGTATCCCAAAACTAAATGTGCATCACTCACATAACCAAAATAAATACTGCACGGTCAAAGAAACCACTTTCATCATCAAACACACCATTAAAATAATTTGTTAAACAGTTTCCACACATGTATCATGACTTTAAGCACCAAAAACATTTACACAATTCAGCCAAAACAATTTCTCACCCTAAATATTTATTTAATGAAACAATCCAAATTTTCATAAATAAATTTTAAAGAGAGAAACACTACTTTACACACTAGACCAACCCAAACCCACTTACATGACCACACACACACAATGCCACCTCAGAAACACAATCTGCATCACACATTCCATTTAAGAAACCACCAGCACAGTTAAAAATACCATTACTATAATTAAGAAAACTACTAAAAAAGATTTTCCAAACAATTTTGAAATATGCCACACGACTTTAAACACAAAAGACTCATTAAAAGTTCATTTTGGACTAATGACAACCAAACACAACATCAATACACCAATTGCGCCCTTTTTCACAACCTAACAAATTAACTACTAAAAAAAAGAAAAACTAATCAGCAGTTCAACACGAGTTATCACAAAAACAACATAATTATATCAGGAGACACCATACATAACACACCAAAACACACTAAACCTCAAGTAAAATAAAACTCACACCAAAATAACGAATTAAAAAGCTAACCACACAACAAAAAAAATCACTAACAATTAACACGAAATAAGACTTCAGTATAAAGCGCACACATAGTATAAACATGCTTCTAAACAATTCAACTGCAAATCAAACCTCATAGAAGACCAATTTTGCACTACACAAATTAATTAAATAAAATGAAAAATTACTTAAACTTGCAAATTAATTAATCAAATAATAATTAAACCTGGAACAACCTACTGGTGTATAACCGACTTTAAAACTTGGTGTGCATTGATTGTTTCACTTAAATCTCACTGAAAAGGGACTAATAAAACCCTAAAACAAAGCACTACAAAAAACACATCCAAGATGAACCAATCACACAGTAAAAAAATCTAATTGAACCCTAAAATTAATTCATTGAACCAAAAAAATCAAAATCAAACCAATTAAAACACAAAATATAATATAATAAACTCTCAAAGAATAAAATCAACTAAACAAAGAAAAAAAACCAACGATGAGGGATCGAGAGACTAACCAGAGCTTAAGGGAAGCTGTTGGAGATGTGTCGCATCAAAAAATTCATCCGGAAGGGAGATGCGGTGCGTGTCTAGGTGGTGTGATATAGAAAGGAGCTGCTGGTTCGGTGTGGGGCGTGCTGTAGGGTGGCGTGAGGCAGCAGGTAGAGAGTAGAGCGCTGGTCCGTGTGCGTGTCACCAGAGGGATTTGAGAGGGGCGGTCCGGCGGGGGAGGAGTGGACCGAGGAGGGTTGTCAGGGGTTAGGGCGGCGCAAACCAAGGGTAGGGGTGACCGGTTGAACGCGATTTAGGGTAAGGGGGGAGGGTTGTGTAGCGTGACAGACCAAGGGGGGAAAGGGGAATTGAGGGGGATAAATGGAAAAAAATAATAATAAAAGGAAATTGAGGAAATATAAATTAATAAAAATAAATAAATAAAATGAAAGGGAAAAAATAAAAATAGGTCTTAAGTGAATCCTAGACTACTTTGAAAAAATAAATAACTGAAAATTTTAATAAAAACAAAGATGTTAATAATTAGTTGATACTTTTGTAATTACAACAAAAATTTAATATAAAAAAACAAATTAAAATATTAACTGAAATAATAAGAAGAAGAATCCCAATAATAAAAATAGTATTATTATTATTATTAAAACTACTCTTAAATTAATTAATCATTTTTCATATTTTATTTTTCCCTTAAAGTATTATTCAACTCATTAATTAATTGATTACCCACGCACCGAGTAGGTCACAGGAACATTTGATGAAGCCACACAGCTTCGCCCATTCCTTTCCCACGCGCTGGACACTACCATGCCAGAACACTCATTTATCAGCAAAACACCAAAACTCTTGTTGTGCCCGACATTCACCTCAAAAAAACAATTAAATCAAATAAAATTATTAGATAAAGGTAAAAATTAAAAATAATTACTGATGTGCGAAGTCGGGGTGTGACAGATTCATTATTGGTTGAAGTAGGGTTTAATCAGTCATATGGTCAAATTAAATAATTACATGACAACATGAGGGATATAATTTTTAATTACTGCAACATATTTGACAAAATATAGAAAGAGAATATTTGGTTGGTGTTATTGTTTTTGTAGAGTCACATATTGTAACACTTAAGGTTATAAAAACTAATTATTCCACTTGACTATCGCTAAAGGAAGTGGGGAATTAAAGTTAGGGTTTTTAAAAAGATAATAAAATAAAGGATATTTTTTGGGGGAGAGGAGAAACAACTTTCATGGAATTTTATTGAGCAGAGCATTGAGAATGTGTACCACATGATTTTATAGAGAACTTGTAATCATCCAAATGATGATTAAGATTATTTTTTTATCATTCTCTATGATTACATATGGATAAGTTTCCTAGTTGTTGAGTCTTATAGTTTCGAAAGGTGATTTATTTCGGAGATTTTATTTCTTGAACATCTACTGCTATCTCTATCCATAATTATGTATGTTGAAATTTAGTCAAATATTGATGAATATAATTTCTATCATCCAGTTCCTTATTATCCTTCCATTATGAAATAGTCATGACTCTGATTAGAGAGTGTCAATTGATGAGTGTGGCCTATTAAGTTGCACTAAGAAAGATATTGGTATAGAAACTCACTATTTAAATTTCCAAATACTTGATCAAGGATTGTGAGTACAATGATAGTAAACTGTTTCATTGCACTCAATGATTATTATGAGCATTGATCATCTCTTTCTGAAAGGATAATAACAACTAAAATTTCCATTTTCATTTTCAAAATTTCAAAATGATTAAGATGAACACATTGGGATTCAGATTCATGCATTGATAGAGTTTCAGTTAAAATAATTTCAAGCAATGAAGAAACTTTAAACTAGAAGATATAGTAGATTTGGAAACTTCTCTATTTACTCTTAACTATCTTTTAATTTTATGTTATTTAATTTAGGCCTTTGCCTTATTTTTCTACTATTTTATTATGATTTTAACAAAATAGAATTGTTACCATTATTTTTTCTTAGAAATTCCCCTTATAAATTTAAAGAGTAAAAGTAAAAAAAATAATATAAAAGAATGTGACAAAGAAAATTCTAAAGGGAAGTCTCATTGGGATACAACCTTAGGTACTGTTATACAACAATATTTTGGGGATGAAAACATGAGTTAGGTTGGAAATGACTAAAAACCTTAAGATTCACACATCATGATGGGTTTTTAGGGGATAAAATTTATCCAAATGAATTTAAAAACATCGACCAGAACCTATACATCCATAGAATATTACATTTTTGTTAAATTAAATAATGTAAAAGAATATAATTATACCTTTTCTATCTTGATATTAATCTATCCAAGCTCTTTGAAACAAGATTTATGTCTAATTCTAACAAGTATCCAATGGGCCCCTTCATAGACTATCCATAAGAATGATGAATCTACTAATTCTTAGGAATGATTCCCTCTTCCTCAGGGTAAACTAGAAAATTTATTATATATTTATAGTGAACGTGGTTCAACATAAGGATTTTCCTAGTGTTTTTGATGCAAGTCTCACCACCATATACAAACCAAGAGCCTATTAATATAATCCAACCCAGGATACTCATTGGAAACCAAACATCTTGCCAATTAAATGGAACATTTCATAAACATTTCATAGGTTATAACCCCTTATAACCTTTAGATTTTAATGTTAAATGTATATAAATTTAATTGGGAAATTTTGACATCCCTAGATTATCATTACAAGGTAATAAAACAAGAATGATAGCTTTTTTTTTGGTAGAAGAAGGATGAATAATGAACTATTACAAAATATATAGGATACATTCATGATGATATGGGGTGGGGACATTTACCACAACATTGTACAGCCCAAAACGGACCATGAAATAGACTAAACCACTATGTCATAGGGTTCATTTAGTATATATTTCTAATTATCTCTCACTTGAACTAAAGTCTCATAGACTTTGCTCATATTCACCTTATGCCTCATCAAATGTAATAACCTGTGAAAACATATCCAAAAATCTTTTGAAATATCTCCCTAAACTCCTTCTAAAAAATCTATAATTTATTTATACCACATTTCACGACATATGTAATAACTTGTGAAAATACATTAGAATCTAGTTTTAGATATCCTAAAAAAATTGGCTAGATTTAAAAGTTTTGTATAAATAATTTATTACAAAGTGTAACCCTATTTTTCAAAACCACAAAGTGTAACCCCAAAGCCCTCTATAGAATTGATAGCAATTGTTAATTCTCTAATCTATAATTTTAAACAAATATTGGACCCTAGGAAAGCATCAATGCATCTCAGAATATAAAGGGATCTGGTTTGATTTCTGCCAAACACATATATCTTCATATCTATGTCCACCATCTATATCATATAAAATTATAAATAATAATATAATTATTTTTTCAAAGACTTCAAGTGATCATGGGACATGGAGTAAGTTAATACAGTATAGGAAACTTGTACATTATTAATTCTCTAAGTATAAATTGACCAAAAAGATGAACATGTATCATTTTTTCACCCCACGTAGCTGAACACATCACATGCCCCTCACATAAATAGAGAAGATAATCACATGCACCCTATCTAGGTATAGTCATACACTTCCTCAGTTAATCTCAATAGAGGGTCCATATTTCAAACTAATTATACAAGAGTATAAATCCCATTTTGGTTAAGTCTTAACCTCCAGCATGATCTTCAATATACTGAAACACCTGCTGATTAGATTATCCTCAAGGATGGCATAAAAAATCTGTCAAAGTAAAAAAGGTTCACATTCTAGGTATCTTACAAACCTTGCTTATAGGGATTCAATATAAAATATACACCCCTATAATACCAAATACTTAGTGTGTAACACTCAATGCGGTACACTCAATGTGTCATTCAACACACAAGATTCATTTTGTGTCTCATGAGAATATTAAAAATCCTTATATGAATTCATACCCACATTTGCCTCAATATTTTGTCACATCCTATAATACACCAAAAAAACATCAATTAGGGAAACCACAACCATACTTTTAGAGGTTAATTATCATTTCACTTCATATAATATATGTTAACAATGTGAAATAATGATAAAGTTGAGACTATCTTTTTTACAATACGATACATTTTATATTCTTAACCACATTAAGAATTATAAAAAAACATATATAAAAACCCATATGATCATATCTGATATAGTATATTTCCAAAAATGGATTATGTTCATTGAAATTTATAGTATTTTTTATCTCATTACATCTCAATGGAATTCCCTCCATATCTATATATGTCCATCCAATAAAATGAAACACTAAATATTTTTTGTTGGAAACATTTATGAGGAATGTATGTTTGAATAATTGTGAGACATCAGAATCATATTTACAATGTTCTAAACATGGAAAATAGTATTCAAACTCCTTTAATTTATAAAATCAAATGTTATTATTTTAAAAACCTTTATTGTTTTCATATAAATATTTCTAAGTTCAATAGAATTATTATGTACCCTTTCTATTCAAACATTTATTTAAGATATGTTTTGTAAAATAATGTATCTCTTTACATTAATATTTTTCTTTAACAACAGATCCTAATATTTTAGGATATAAATTTAATTTCACATTGAATTTAAATAGTTTAATATTTTGTTCATTATACATTGAATTCATTTAGTTCCAAACATACTTCTAATAGTCTCTTAGAGACTATATTATGTTCTAAATATAATGGAAGGATAATTTTTTTAGGAAATGATACTTATTTTCTTTCATGTGAATATTTAATAAATAAAATAATAATCATAATAATAAATTATATATTATTCTATGTGTTTATAAAATTATTCATAAAAAATGATTTCATTCTTTAAATTATACCATTATTGGGTAGTTCTAACTCTATACCTCATATTTTGAAAAATATATTGCATAAACTCTTCTATTATAAATAAAACTCTTTTTATCCTTACCACCTTTTCAAATAATATTATAGAATCAGATCAATCAAAAATAATGTATATCAAAGGCATCATATCATTTATTGAAAACAAATATTTTCATAAAATAACACCACTTATGATATAAGTGAAAAAATATATGAAAATGAGCATCCTTTATTTTGATCCTCAAAAGCTTTAAATATATTCACTTCATCTAAATCCTTGATGTATCAACTTCTTTCTCTATGAAACTGATAAAACAAATTTTTTTTGAATATTTTATAGATAATAAATTACATAATTTCCTCAAGTTGTGATAAATATATTCATTTATGAAATATTTTGGATTATAGCATTCATTTGAAAATTTGATGAAAATTCCAGTTTTACCCTTTTAAAATGCACTGTAGTATTTCACACATACTTATTTTAATATGACCTATTTTAACGTAACATTTTGAAACAATGTTCCTAACTCGATTTCCTAAAACTTTTATTCAGGACACTAGAGCTAAAGAGTGCATTTGGATGGACTAAATGGGCCATTAAATCAATGATGGGATGGACTCTCTCGAATGGACATGGGTTCTGTATTTGGGCCATAACTTCTTCATCCATGCTTGGATTAGGCGCAAAATTTGAGAGGAGCTCGAGGATTAAATTTCTCAGAAATAATCACATTGTAAGGAGATCTTATTCATGAGTTTTGGTGGTCAAATGGGCGTTGAAAGATGGATTAAAATATTTGGCCGAATTTCCCCATTCACGCTTGAAACCACTTGTAACCTAGCCTCCACTCCACTCTATAAATTGGTGTTTTCTCATTTTGAGGGGTTGGAACATGAATTAGGAGATCGGAGGCAGATAATAATTGGTTTCACCCAAATTATCCAACAATTTTAAGAGGGGTATCTCTTGAAGCAAGGATCCCCTCATCGAAGCCTTCTTCTCTTCATCATGTTGTAATGTTTTCATTTGTGTAATAAACCTCTTTCTATTTCTTTTATTTCTCCTATTTTGTTCTGTTTTGTTAAAATTTATTCATCTTTTTATCATCCTAATTTATTTTTAATCAAGAGTGGAAAAAATATTGGGTTCTACCATTTCAATCCTTTTCTCATGCAAAATGTCTCCACGATGACCACACCACCCATGGAACATTAGTTCTCTAGTGATCGATCTATCTTCTACCATCTTCATTTAATTATTTTGAATCATTGATCTACTATAATTTACATAATATGATCCATGAATTGTGTTCTTAAATTATAAGAAACTAAGAAATAAATTTAACAATTAACACAAAAACACGCAAGGTCGAGATTTTGTAAAAATTGTGAGAGCACAAACATAATCAGTAATACAAGACCACACGGGATAAGTTTGTAGAGTTAAAATATATTCTATAAACACAATTCATCCTTATTATCCATAATAGTAATGTGCCTTAATTTACCACTTACCATAAGCTAACCTTAGAATGTCAATCAAAGCAGGGTGCTTCGATTGCATGTTCCGAAGTTAGCCTAAGGTTAAATTCACACCATCTTTGTGGTAAAGTTTATTCTCATAGGGTACAAAATTTAACAAATTAAGGGATTTTAAATTTGTGAAAGTTAATTTTAATTATAATGATAAATAATTTAGTGAATAGGTATAGTTAGATCGATTATAGTTTTTAAATATTGTCTAAAAACATCTTCTTATTGTGTATTTTTAATCAAACTTCATTTCAAAAATAAAAACAAAAAAATGAAATCTTCTTCCAGAAAACTTCTTCTAGTTTTATAAATGATAAAAATCCCTCCATCCTTACAAGTAGTTTTTTTACTCTCTTTTATTTTATTTTTAGAATACCTATAAAAATTTGTTATAATTTGCTTCCTCCTTTAAGAGACGACCTTGGTCAGCCACTCTGCTGCACCTATGTTACATGAAACCGAACATCACTTGAAAGCACCCACGACAGCACCTTTCAAATTGATTACATTTCCAGTAAGGTAAGTAATTTATTCAACAAATTATAGGTATTTATTTTATTTTTCATTTAATTCTTTTCTTTTCCTCTTTCTTTCTTCTTTCCCCTTTCTCATGTTTTTTTCTCTTACTCTCTTCTTTTATTTTTATCAGACCAACTCAAACTTCTTTTCTTCTTATTATGGTCCACTTTTCTTCATTTCATTTTTACCTATAATTTATTTATGGAATTAACTAATCTCGAATATCTCTTAGATCTTGAACCTAATATTTAATGCATCCTTAGGGCTTGAATCAGACATTCTCAGTATACGGGAAGTTTTTGCATTCAACCAGTAGGAGAATTCATCCACTCCAAGATCATTGAAATTGGAAGCCATTAAAATTAAAATATAAAAAAAGAACCAATGTATGAAAATAATGGAAATGAACTTAATAGAACCATTCAATAATTGGCTGTACCTGATATTAACTATCAACTAAATTATATTGCATACCCATTTCTCAAATCAGACATTGAACTAAAATCTGGATTAATTCACCTTCTTCCAAAATCTCATGGATTATCTAGTGAGGATCCAAATAAACACCTTAAAGAAATTAATGTGGTTTTCTCAACCTTAAAACCAAGAAATGTTTCTTAAGATCAAATAAAACTAAGAGCATTCCCATTTTCACATGATGGAGCTACAAAAGATTGGATGTATTATTTACAACTCGAAGATGTAACTTGTTGGAATGATTTGAAACATCTTTTCTTGAAGAGCTTTCTTCCTGAATAAAGGACCACTTCCATTCATAAAAATATCTCTAGGATAAATCTATCCCAAAGGGAGTTAATGTATGAGTACTGGGAGCGATTTAAGAAGTTGTGTGAAAGGTGCCCACATCACCAAATTAGTGAGAAACTCCTCATCTAGTACTTCTATGAAGGACTCACACATATGGAGAGAAGAATGGTGGATGTTGCGTCTATAGGAGAATTGGTGGAAAAGACAACAGTAGCTACACGTGCGTTGATCGACAAGATGGCCCAAAACACTCAACAATTTGGTGATCAAGGTACACCGCATGTCAGGGGAGTACACTAGGTAAGTCCTTCTTCTCTTGAAAGTCATTTGATTGATACCAAGTTGGAATAATTGAAAACTATAGTGAGACATAATTCTTCGGCTCAAAAGAAATACAAACCTCCTACTTCAAGGCCATATGGAATTTTCACTGAGACAAGCCACCCAACTGACCATTTCCCACAACTATAATAGACATAGGATTGCATAGCAGTATTCCCAGGGTGACCATATCTGCAGCAACAATAGACATACCCCCAAAAGAAGTTTGAATAATTTTCTCCAACATACAACCAAGGGTGGAATATTCAATCGGACATGAGGTATGGCTCTAGACAACCAAAAATCCCCCTTTTCAACAAACCTTCCAGCAGCCTCCACCTTACCAGCAGAGTTTCCAACAATCCCAAAAGAGATTTAAAACCCAAACATCAAAAAGACAACAACAAGGGAATCCCCCATCCAAGGTTGATTCTAACACTGATGACCTTTTGAAACAAATTTTTCTTAATCAACATAATGATCTGAAGAGTGAAGGTTCAGAGCTGAGGGATTTGAAGACTCAAATGAGCCAGATTTCCACTACCCTCCATGAACTAGTAAGTAACAATTCTGGAAATATACCATCCCAACCTACTCCAAATACCAAGGGGGATGTCAGTGCCATCACATTGAGAAGTGGAAAGAAGAAATATAATACATCTGCACCTATCGTTCCACCGGGATTCACCTCTAATCTACAAAATCCGCATTCTACACCAACTGATAATCAATCCAAGTAGAAAGATAAAGGTAAGAAAAGTTTGATGATGTTCCTCCTAAACCCCTTCTATTTCCAAATAGAGTTGTACAAACCTAGAAGATGGTTGAAGAGGTGATGAAAAAATAAGTTTTGAATACATTCAAGCGTGTCGAGATCAACATCCCCTTACTTGAATCCATCAAGAAAATCCCAAGGTATGCGAAATTCAAAAAAGAACATTCTACTAATCGAAGAGGGCTCAAGGAAAATGGGAGGATCAATCATGGAAGTTGTAACACCCCAGCTAAATAAAGAATATGACATTTTCTTATTTATCCAAATTTGTGAATGAAATATTAATATGACTTTAAAGGGGATGCTATGCCCTATGGCGTACCCAATACGCAACAACGAGTTTCTTGGGAATCTTACGTTGCACTCTAATAATAAAATAATATTATTTTAAATGGTAGTTAACATGTAGCCGTTGTATTGGCGGGAATGGATAGAAATAACTAAAATATGATTATATATGTTTTTAAATGTTTTTACATTTATCCAATAAAATATAATGGCTTAAAATACGGAAATAATTCAATTTTAGGCGTATATGCCCTAGTTTTCACTAAAGGTTCACATATCACCTTTTGATGGCGAATTGTCATTAAATATAGTTTTGATCACTCTTATACATTATTTTGGACCAAATAAAACTCTTCTTTAGAATTGGAATATCAAAATTTACTTTGTGTTAATTTTTGGTATCTTTCCGATAAAGTTCATTTTTTTCAATGAATAGTGTAAAATGTTGTATTTTAATTCAAAACCCCTTTTTAATCTAATTTATTTATATGATTAGATTATCTTTTGAATTGGTTTTAAAGTTAAATTAGAAAATATTTTTACCATTAAATCCAATAATGGTCGTTGGAATTAATTTCACTATGAAATCAGACTTAAACCAGTATCAATCTTTTGATACTTATTGTTTCATAAAAACACGCTATTTGCTTTGACAGCGGGAATTAATTATTAAATTAATTAATCTGACTTATATGTATTGAATTTTGTAAAATAGACTTTATTTTTGAATTCGTAATATCAAATATAGCTTAGGGTGAATTTTTGGTAATTTTCTGAAAAACTTCAATTTTTAATGAATAGTGAAACCACTAAGTGGTACTTATAAAGACTGATTTTCCATTTAAATGAAATTTTGCCATCATTGTGTTTTGAATTTCAAAAATCCGACATACATAGTTGTCATTAAGAAGTAAAATTTGGTTCAATGAGGTTATAATAATTTTTTGGTGAATAGTAACTTATTAAGTTCTTAATCGCGATTAGTGGTAATTAGTGTAGTTTAAGGTAAAAATAATGCTTTAATAAAATAAGATGATCTTGACACATGTCCTACCCTCATTGGTTGTGTCATGGCCGACCAAGACAAGCCATGGGTCAACTTGGGGACCCTATGGAGACACTTTGGTTGGGAAATGACATAAATAACTTTTTATTTAATGTAAAAGTCAAAATGACACAAACCTCATATGTTTTACGAAAATAATTTTTACATGGGTTTATAATGATCAGATTATTGATTATAAATTTTCATTGGAAATATAAAACGATTTCCTACATCATAGTATTTTTTTATAATTTTTAGACATTAAATAAATTAAATTATTTATTACATAATAATGATGCAGTGATGACATCATTATTTGACGATTTAAATAAAATGGATAGATAATGTAAAATCTATGAACTAAACATGTACAAAACTTATTTTATGGGTGTATTTCGAACCCCTATCACCTAATCCACCAATTATATCAATTTGGGACCTTTTAAAACCGAAACACATTTTCAAATAAAGTAATATTTATTACTTTCCAAAAGTGCCCCTCCTCTCCTCTTATAAAAGGCCCCCACCTCTACCTCATTTCACACACTCCTCAAGCCTTTGGCTCGGCCAACCCCTGCCCATTTACTCTCTCCACATCCCTATCCTAATCCTAGAGGATTCCCTTTGGGCAGAATCCTTTCAAAGGAAGCCTTTAGGCTCAAATCAAAAGGAGTTACACTTTTAAAGGTAATTCATTCTCTCTTGTTCATTTGTTTTATTTTTCTTCTCCAACCCTCTAAACTCTTTTTATTTACTTATTTTGTAACAAAAACAGTATCTTCAATATACTATGATGTTTTTATAAGATTTATTTGAGCTAAACTCTCACACAACTACATCAAATGGTTAAAGAACATACGGTTTCCCTGGATGGTGAAATTCTGCCTCCCGAAACGATGATTATTCAATACTCATTTAACACCTTCAAAGGTGTCCATTATGATGTCACTATTTTTATATATGATATATGATATGTTTATGTTTTACTTATTCTTCTGTATTTTTCATTTGTGTCTTACCTTTTTGGCTTCCATTATGGGTATACGCGATATCTTCATTTAAGGAAGTGCGGACTACCGCCCCCTGAAAGTGATTTGATTCGTTAAATACCATATGTGGGACGTATAAAGGATGGAACTATGATATTATATATGATATTATACTGGAATTATAATATACCTTTATATCATTATGATTCCATTCTATAAAATACGAAATAGAAATGAAAGTAGCGTTCATGCGTACGTACGGCTTACCGTCTCCATGAATGGTGCATTTCATTTCTTACCTCTAAATGATTATGTAATGTTATAAATGCATGCATGTACTGGATATATATGACATATATGATATCTAAATCATTAATACAATTCTGGATATAATGAAATTTTGGCCACACAAACAACATGTAATTGTAAGAAGTCCACTTTTGACTTAAGAACCAAATATCGACAAAACAAATATTATTAACTTAAGTGATTACATAATGTTTATAACATAGAAATAAGTGATATAAAAGGAATAATGAACATGAAAAAGGTTCTTAAGCAGATATAAATTAACTCAAGTTTATTATTCAGGATTTTAAAGAATGATCGAGTCAAGTCGGACCCGAGGTAAGGGATCCTACTCCTCTCTTTCTTTTTAAGTACACACTTTTATGTCATTCCTTTTAAAGCTCATCTTTCTTGTTATTGGGATGATATTTTATATTAAATTTACTGTAATTTTTATGTTCATGTGATGAGATACCCTATTTTCTCTCATCAATCCATTTTGGAAGTTTTGAGTGGCGCCGTTAGGCTGCCGAAGTTTCGTAAGAGATCTAACCTCTCTCTTTCATTTTAAGTACTCTCCTTTATGTCACTTCTTTTAAGCTCCACTTTGTAATGTTGGGGGATGTTATTTTATATTCCTCTTGCTGTACATTTTATTTTAATGTGATGAGATACCATATTTGATCTCATCAGTCCATATTCATAAGTTTTATGTGGCGCCGTTAGGCTGCCGAGTTTTCGTAAGGGATTTTTCATCTCACTTTTATTCCCGTGAGATTTATGCTACATTTGCCACAATTTCCATTGAGTGGTTTATGTACTGCCCACTATTACAATCCTTTTGTAATATAATTCCATTTATGGGTATTTACATATTCATTGTATGACACTTATTCAATGGGGTGTACTTTTCGAAAGTTACCCAAGTTGGTAAGGGAACCTTTCACCCTCATCTTTTTAAAAGACTTGTTTTGTTGGGTCTTTTAATGTACATATTGTTATGTTGGGATATGTTATCATATATTCTTATTGATGTAAATTTTATTTCCAAGTGATGAGATATTTTTGTTTATCTCTCATCAACTCATTTTGATGTGATGCCGTTAGGCTGTCAAGGGAACTTCTTAACCCAATTTTGATTTCTTTGGGTTCAACATGTAGTTATTGAATATGTCATCCTTTGAATATGTGTGAATAACCTTTGATTGTTTTACACTTAATATCCACTTATATTGGGTGTATTTATATTTTTCACACATAATTATGAGATTGATTTATCCTTAATTTAAGGATACCTTCTTTATAATGGATTTCATCTCATTTTACATTTCTTTTGAGACTTCATTGTTGTTATGCACCAATTCACTCTTATATGGTGTGTATACTGTCCTTTGACATATTATATCATGAATCCTTTTATTCTCATGATATTATAAAGTTCGGATTAAAAGTTATTCCGCTATTATTTGTATTCAAGAGTCTCTCATTTTGTTAAAAACTCTTTAACAAAAATATCATTTTAAATGTTTTAAAGATTTATTATTCTAAATCTTTATCTTTAATGTCCATGTTTTCAAAATGGCTTTCAGTATTTATTTATATGGACATTAATGTTTTAAAAATATAATTCCATTAAAAGCTTCAAGGTGGTATGGGACACTTTGATTCAAAAATCACTTTTAAATGGTTTTTGAAAATGGATTGATTAATTCAATACCTGGGAATTATTTATTGTGATTGCAAATGAAATATTGTTATTGAAATGTTTATATTTTCCATATTTTATGTGTAATAATGGTACTTGGACATTATGACGGGTGGTGCTGTGAATACCAGGATGGGTGGTTACGTTATAACCTCCAATGCATTGGGTATGGAAGTCGGCTGTATGGCTATTCCATTAAGTATGTATGGAAATTGGCCGTATGGCTATTCCATTAAGTGATAAGTGTGGAAGTCGACCATATGGTTATTCCACTTAAGTATGTTTATGTCCCAAGTTACCTTTATATATGTTATGTGTTCTTTATATGGGTTTTATGGTAATCCTTTGGTTACAAAAAGGTAAGTAATGATATTTTTTTTTCAGTGAAGAGTTTTTACTACTTCATGAAGGTGAAAAGTATTACATTGATAAAGTATCCATGGTTTACTTGTTGTTTTGAAAAACTAACAGTTTTCATTCTTTGTGTATCCCTTACTGAGCTTCTTATGCTCATCCCAAGTTTTTGAAATGTTTTTCACAGGACTTAGCGTGGAATAGAGTCAAGGATGGGATCAAGGGAAAGTCATGCTACCTAAAACATGAAACTAGACATGTTTCTTTTTAAGAATTTTTATTTTATGGAAATTTAGTAGAAGAGACTACTTTGTAATCTTTTGAGATGTAATAGTTATGTCCTAATTCTCTAAAACTCTAAACCTGAAAAGATCCTCAATGTGAATTATTCATTTAATTCAATTTTAAGTAATGTTTAAGGCTGGGGCCTTATAGTTGGTATCAAAGGTCAGTTTAGATAAATTTAGAGGTTAGGGTATTCTTTAAGCATAAGTGACATTACCATAATGGTTAGGATTTCAGAAAGAGTCCTAGTTTTAGGTAAAGTAAATGAGTAAGTATATCTTAGTGTTTACCTTCCTCATTAGTACATGATGGTTTTGTTGATATACTCACACTGACCTTTTTGGTTTTAGTAAATGGATGGATCTAGAAGGCACCAAAGTGACAATGGGTTTGAAGGAAACTGTGGTGGTTCTCTGATTAAGATACTGGATGAGATGGGGGATTCAATGAGGAATATCATGGTTGTTCTAAACCAACTATCAAGGAGTCATGATCAACCACTTCAACCTTGGTGAGTTCTCTAATGCATCATGTATGAGATGGCCAACTCGATGTGGAAATTCAGGTAATAATTATTAAGGTAACCATTAGGGTTTATATGATCCTTAATTTTGAGGTAATTATGGGTTACTATATGTTATGATGGAAGTGAAAGGCATGAGATAAAATTGAGGTTAAATTATGTTATGGTTATTTTTGATGATTTTATCCCTTTTTGGGGAATGATTTGAGAATTATATAGTTTTGGAAAAAGGACAACACGCAGACCGTGTGACTACCCGTCGCGTCGGACAAAGCTGCGGGAATCGAACCCACAACCAAAGTTCGACTGGTATTTATTGCCTACCACTGGACTACGTGAATTCCCTGGTTAGTTTGACTGATTCTTTTTAGTTATATGATTTTATGAATTAAGAGTAAGTTGATTTTGGGTTATTTATGAAAATGATTAACCTATCATGGAGGATATTTGATTAGGATAATTACTTTTCAATGCGAGACTTTAAGAGCAACTGATTTTGTTTGGAGATAAATGTTACGATTTAACTTGGAAGACTATGTGACTAAATCCTTCAAATGTTTGGGTTTCAATCTTAGATTGGTTTACTTTGAGGAATTTTATGGAAAAATTGCTTATCGGATGGTCCTCGTTGAACTTTGGGTTTTGTTGGACAAATTTTGGAGATTAAGAATAGATTTTATTTCTAATGGGTTATCCTTTTCTGGGTTATCTGATCTTGTACTAATCTTTTTGGTTTTGGTTTTGGTTAAAGCCTAAAGACATGGGATGTATACAGTTATCTTTTATGGATTAGGTGATTCTCTAGAAGTTGATTATAGTACTCTTAATGCGAACAAGTCTCCCTAAATACTCGTCTTTTGAAAAAACTATGAGTTTGATTAAGGAATCTAGTAAAAGATGAAAGTCAACATGATAAGTGATTATGCTTCCTTATGAATAAATTCTTCAATATTTAGTAACTTAAAACAAAAATGTTGTCTATTAACTTTTCCTACTGGGGAACCCAACACCGTTTAACCCATCACAAGTTTGTGATTTTCTTATTGTTAACTTTCTCCTAAACATGTTTTCTATCACTCTCCATCAGAACATGACCCTTTGTTTTTTCCTCCATGTCCATATTTTCATACTTGGAGTCCTAGTATGGGTTAAATCGGGTGACCTCTGCATTTATCTTTCTTTATTTTAAAGTGATTGTTTTACCGACTCTTCTTCCGATGTGGGACTTTCAAGGATGTTTCCAAGCTCAATTTTAAAAATTGCGAGGACACAATTCCCAAAAGGGGGGAAGGATGTAACACCCCAGGTAAATAAAGAATATGACATTTTCTTATTTATCCAAATTTGTGAATAAAATATTAATATGACTTTAAAGGGGATGCTATGCCCGATGGCGTACCCAATACGCAACAACGAGTTTCTTGGGAATCTTACGTTGCACTCTAATAATAAAATAATATTATTTTAAATGGTAGTTAACATGTAGTCATTGTATTGGCGGGAATGGATAGAAATAACTAAAATATGATTATATACGTTTTTAAATGTTTTTACATTTATCCAATAAAATATAATGGCTTAAAATACGGAAAGAATTCAATTTTAGGCGTATATGCCCTAGTTTTCACTAAAGGTTCACATATCACCTTTTGATGGTGAATTGTCATTAAATATAGTTTTGATCACTCTTATACATTATTTTGGACCAAATAAAACTCTTCTTTAGAATTGGAACATCAAAATTTACTTTGTGTAATTTTTTGGTATCTTTCCGATAAAGTTCATTTTTTTCAATGAATAGTGTAAAATGTTGTATTTTAATTCAAAACCCCTTTTTAATCTAATTTATTTATATGATTAGATTATCTTTTGAATTGGTTTTAAAGTTAAATTAGAAAATATTTTTACCATTAAATCCAATAATGGTCGTTGGAATTAATTTCACTTTGAAATCAGACTTAAACCAGTATCAATCTTTTGATACTTATTGTTTAATAAAAACACGCTATTTTCTTTGACAGCGGGAATTAATTTTTAAATTAATTAATCTGACTTATATGTATTGAATTTTGTAAAATATACTTCATTTTTGAATTCGTAATATCAAATATAGCTTAGGGTGAATTTTTGGTAATTTTCTGAAAAACTTCAATTTTTAATGAATAGTGAAACCACTAAGTGGTACTTATAAAGACTGATTTTCCGTTTAAATGAAATTTTCCCATCATTGTGTTTTGAATTTCAAAAATCCGACATACATGGTTGTCATTAAGAAGTAAAATGTGGTTCAATGACGTTATAATAATTTTTTGGTGAATAGTAACTTATTAAGTTCTTAATCGCGATTAGTGGTAATTAGTGTAGTTTAAGGTAAAAATAATGCTTTAATAAAATAAGATGAGCTTGAAACATGTCCTACCCTCATTGGTTGTGTCATGGAAGACCAAGACAAGCCATGGGTCAACTTGGGGACCCCATGGAGACACTTTGGTTGGGAAATGACATAAATAACTTTTTATTTAATGTAAAAGTCAAAATGACACAAACCTCATATGTTTTACAAAAACAATTTTTACATGGGGTTATAATGATCAGATTTTTTATTATAAATAGTCATTGGAAAGATAAAAAGATTTCCTACATAATAGTATTTTTTTTATAATTTTTAGACATTAAATAAATTAAATTATTTATTACATAATAATGATGCAGTGATGACATCATTATTTGACGATTTAAATAAAATTGAAAGATAATGTAAAATCTATGAACTAAACATGTACAAAACTTATTGGATGGGTGGATTTCGAACCCCTATCACCTTATCCACCAATTATATCAATGTGGGACTTTTTAAAACCGAAACACATTTTCAAATAAAGTAATATTTATTACTTTCCAAAAGTGCCCCTCCTCTCCTCTTATAAAAGGCCCCCACCTCTACCTCATTTCACACACTCCTCAAGCCTTTGGCTCGGCCAAACCCTGACCATTTACTCTCTACACATCCCTATCCTCATCCTAGATGATTCCCTTTGGGCAGAATACTTTCAAAGGAAGCCTTTAGGCTCAAATCAAAAGGAGTTACACTTTTAAAGGTAATTCATTCTCTCTTGTTCATTTGTTTTATTTTGCTTCTCCAACCCTCTAAACTCTTTTTATTTACTTCTTTTGTAACAATACCAGTATATTCAATATACTAGTATGTTGTTATAAGATTTATTCAAGATAGACTCTCACAAAACTACATCAAATGGTTAAAGAACATACGGTTTCCGTGGATGGCGAAATTCTGCCTCCCGAAACGATGATTGTTCAATACTCATTTAACACCTTCAAAGGTGGCCATTATGATGTCAATATTTTTATATATGATATATAATATGTTTATGTTTTACTTATGCTTCTGTATTTTTCATTTGTGTCTTACCTTTATGGATTCCATTATGGGTATACGCGATATCTTCATTTAAGGAAGTGCGGACTACCGCCCCCTCAAAGTGATTTGATTCGTTAAATACCATATGTGGGACGTAAAAAGGATGGAACTATGATATTATATATTATATTATACTGGAATGATAATATACCTTTATATAATTATGATTCCATTCTATAAAATACGAAATAGAAATGAAAGTAGCGTTCATGCGTACGTACGGCTTACCGTCTCCATGAATGGTGCATTTCATTTCTTACCTCAAAATGATTATGTAATGTTATAAATGCATGCATGTAATGGATATATATGACATATATGATATCTACATCATTAATACAATTCTGGATATAATAAACTTTTGGCCACACAAACAACATGTAATTGTAAGAAGTCCACTTTTGACTTAAGAACCAAATATCGGCAAAAAAATATTATTAACTTAAGTGATTACATAATGTTTATAACATGGAAATAAGTGATATAAAAGGAATAATGAACATGAAAAAGGTTATTAAGCAAATATAAATTAACTCAAGTTTATTATTTAGGATGTTAAAGAATGATCGAGTCAAGTCGGACCCGAGGTAAGGGATCCTACTCCTCTCTTTCTTTTTAAGTACACACTTTTATGTCATTCCTTTTAAAGCTCATCTTTCTTGTTATTGGGATGATATTTTATATTACATTTACTGTAATTTTTATGTTCATGTGATGATATACCCTATTCTCTCTCATCAATCCATTTTGGAAGTTTTGAGTGGCGCCGTTAGGTTGCCGAAGTTTCGTAAGAGATCTAACCTCTCTCTTTCTTTTTAAGTACTCTCCTTTATGTCACTTATTTTAAGCTCCACTTTGTAATTTTGGGGGATGTTATTTTATATTCCTAATACTGTACATTTTATTGTAATGTGATGAGATTCCCTATTTGATCTCGTCAGTCCATATTCGGAAGTTTTATGTGGCGCCGTTAGGCTGCCGAGTTTTCGTAAGGGATTTTTCATCTCACTTTTATTCCCGTGAGATTTATGCTACATTTGCCACAATTTACATTGAGTGGTTTATGTACTGCCCACTATTACACTACTTTTGTAATATAATTCCATTTATGGGTATTTACATATTCATTGTATGACACTTATTCAATGGGGTGTACTTTTCGAAAGTTACCCAAGTTGGTAAGGGAACCTTTCACCCTCCTCTTTTTAAAAGACTTCTTTTGTTGGGTCTTTTAATGTACATATTGTTATGTTGGGATATGTTATCATATATCCTTATTGATGTAAATTTTATGTCCAAGTGATGAGATAGTTTTGTTTATCTCTCATCAACTCATTTTGATGTGACGCCGTTAGGCTGTCAAGGGAACTTCTTAACCCAATTTCGATTTCTTTGGGTTCAACATGTAGTTATTGAATATGTCATCCTTTGAATATGTGTGAATAACCTTTGATTGTTTTACACTTAATATCTACTTATATTGGGTGTATTTATATTTTTCACACATCATTATGAGAATGATTTATCCTTAATTTAAGGATACCTTCTTTATAATGGATTTCATCTCATTTTACATTTCTTTTGAGACTTCATTGTTGTTATGCACCAATTCACTCTTATATGGTGTGTATACTGTCCTTTGACATATTATATCATGAATCCTTTTATTCTCATGATATTATAAAGTTCGGATTAAATGTTATTCCGCAATTATTTGTATTCAAGAGTCTCTCATTTTTTTAAAAACTCTTTAACAAAAATATCATTTTAAATGTTTTAAAGATTTATTATTCTAAATATTTATCTTTAATGTCCATGTTTTCAAAATGGATTTCAGTATTTATTTATATGGACATTAATGTTTTAAAATTATAATTCCATTAAAAGCTTCATGGTGGTATGGGACACTTTGATTCAAAAATCTCTTTTAAATGGTTTTTGAAAATGGATTGATTAATTCAATATCTGGGAATTATTTATTGTGATTGAAAATGAAATATTGTTATTGAAATGTTTATATTTTCCATATTTTATGTGTAATAATGGTACTTGGACATTATGACGGGTGGTGCCGTGAATACCAGGACGGGTGGTTACGTTATAACCTCCAATGCATTGGGTATGGAAGTCGGCCGTATGGCTATTCCATTAAGTATGTATGGAAATTGGCCGTATGGCTATTCCATTAAGTGATAAGTGTGGAAGTCGACCATATGGTTATTCCACTTTAGAATGTTTATGTCCCAAGTTACCTTTATATATGTTATGTGTTCTTTATATGGGTTTTATGGAAATCCTTTGGTTACAAAAAGGTAAGTAATGATATATTTTTTTCAGTGAAGAGTTTTTACTACTTCATGAAGGTGAAAAGTATTACATTGATAAAGTATCCATGGTTTACTTGTTGTTTTGAAAAACTAACAGTTTTAATTCTTTGTGTATCCCTTACTGAGCTTCTTATGCTCATCCCAAGTTTTTGAAATGTTTTTCACAGGACTTAGCGTGGAATAGGGTCAAGGATGGGATCAAGGGAAAGTCAAGCTACCTAAAACATGAAACTAGACATGTTTATTTTTAAGAATTTTTATTTTATGGAAATTTAGTAGAAGAGACTACTTTGTAATCTTTTGAGATGTAATAGTTATGTTCAAATTATCTAAAACTCTAAACCTGAAAAAATCCTCAATGTGAATTATTCATTTAATTCAATTTTAAGTAAGGTTTAAGGCTGGGGCCTTATAGTTGGTATCAAAGGTCGGTTTAGATAACTTTAGAGGTTAGGGTATTCTTTAAGAATAAGTGACATTACCATAATGGTTAGGATTTCAGAAAGATTCCTAGTTTTAGGTAAAGTGAATGAGTAAGTATATCTTAGTGTTTACCTTCCTCATTAGTACATGATGGTTTTGTTGATATACTCACACTGACCTTTTTGGTTTTAGTAAATGGATGGATCTAGCAGTCACCAAAGTGACAATGGGTTTGGAGGAAACTGTGGTGGTTCTCTGATTAAGATACTGGATGAGATGGGGGATTCAATGAGGAATCTCATGGTTGTTCTAAACCAACTATCAAGGAGTCATGATCAACCACTTCAACCTTGGTGAGTTCTCTAATGCATCATGTACGAGATGGCCAACTCTATGTGGAAATTCAGGTAATAATTATTAAGGTAACCATTAGGGTTTATATGATCCTTACTTTTGAGGTAATTATGGGTTACAATATGTTATGATGGAAGTGAAAGGAATGAGATAAAATTGAGGTTAAATTATGTTATGGTTATTTTTGATGATTTTATCCCTTTTTGGGGAATGATTTGAGAATTATATAGTTTTGGAAAAAGGACAACACGCAGACCGTGTGACTACCCGTCGCGTCGGACAAAGCTGCGGGAATCGAACCCACAACCAAAGTGCGACTGGTATTTATCGCCTACCACTAGACTACGTGAAGTCCCTAGTTAGTTTGACTGATTCTTTTTAGTTATATGATTTTATGAATTAAGAGTAAGTTGATTTTGGGTTATTTATGAAAATGATTAACCTATCATGGAGGATATGTGATTAGGATAATTACTTTTCAATGCGAGACTTTAAGAGCAACTGATTTTGTTTGGAGATAAATGTTACGATTTAACTTGGAAGACTATGTGACTAAATCCTTCAAATGTTTGGGTTTCAATCTTAGATTGGTTTACTTTGAGGAATTTTATGGACAAATTGCTTATCGGATGGTCCTCGTTGAACTTTGGGTTTTGTTGGACAAATTTTGGAGATTAAGAATAGATTTTCTTTCTAATGGGTTATCCTTTTCTGGGTTATCTGATCTTGTACTAATCTTTTTGGTTTTGGTTTTGGTTAAAGCCTAAAGACATGGGATGTATATAGTTATCTTTTGTGGATTAGGTGATTATCTAGAAGTTGATTATAGTACTCTTAATGCGAACAAGTCTCCCTAAATACTCGTCTTTTGAAAAAAATATGAGTTTGATTAAGGAATCTAGTAAAAGATGAAAGTCAACATGATAAGTGATTATGATTCCTTATGAATAAATTCCTCAATATTTAGTAACTTAAAACAAAAATGTTGTCTATTAACTTTTCCTACTGGGGAACCCAACACCGTTTAACCCATCACAAGTTTGTGATTTTCTTATTGTTAACTTTCTCCTAAACATGTTTTCTATCACTCTCCATCAGAACATGACCCTTTGTTTTTTCCTCCATGTCCATATTTTCATACTTGGAGTCCTAGTATGGGTTAACTCGGGTGACCTCTGCATTTATCTTTCTTTATTTTAAAGTGATTGTTTTACCGACTCTTCTTCCGATGTGGGACTTTCAAGGATGTTTCCAAGCTCAATTTTAAAAATTGCGAGGACGCAATTCCCAAAAGGGGGGAAGGATGTAACACCCCAGGTAAATAAAGAATATGACATTTTCTTATTTATCCAAATTTGTGAATAAAATATTAATATGACTTTAAAGGGGATGCTATGCCCGATGACGTACCCAATACGCAACAACGAGTTTCTTGGGAATCTTACGTTGCACTCTAATAATAAAATAATATTATTTTAAATGGTAGTTAACATGTAGCCGTTGTATTGGCGGGAATGGATAGAAATAACTAAAATATGATTATATATGTTTTTAAATGTTTTTACATTTATCCAATAAAATATAATGGCTTAAAATACGGAAAGAATTCAATTTTAGGCGTATATGCCCTAGTTTTCACTAAAGGTTCACATATCACCTTTTGATGGAGAATTGTCATTAAATATAGTTTTGATCACTCTTATACATTATTTTGGACCAAATAAAACTCTTCTTTAGAATTGGAACATCAAAATTTACTTTGTGTAAATTTTTGGTATCTTTCCGATAAAGTTCATTTTTTTCAATGAATAGTGTAAAATGTTGTATTTTAATTCAAAACCCCTTTTTAATCTAATTTATTTATATGATTAGATTATCTTTTGAATTGGTTTTAAAGTTAAATTAGAAAATATTTTTACCATTAAATCCAATAATGGTCGTTGGAATTAATTTCACTTTGAAATCAGACTTAAACCAGTATCAATCTTTTGATACTTATTGTTTCATAAAAACACTCTATTTGCTTTGACTGTGGGAATTAATTATTAAATTAATTAATCTGACTTATATTTATTGAATTTTGTAAAATAGACTTCATTTTTGAATTCGTAATATCAAATATAGCTTAGGGTGAATTTTTGGTAATTTTCTAAAAAACTTCAATTTTTAATGAATAGTGAAACCACTAAGTGGTACTTATAAAGACTGATTTTCCGTTTAAATGAAATTTTGCCATCATTGTGTTTGGAATTTCAAAAATCCGACATACATGGTTGTCATTAAGAAGTAAAATGTGGTTCAATGAGGTTATAATAATTTTTTGGTGAATAGTAACTTATTAAGTTCTTAATCGTGATTAGTGGTAATTAGTGTAGTTTAAGGTAAAAATAATGCTTTAATAAAATAAGATGAGCTTGACACATGTCCTACCCTCATTGGTTGTGTCATGGCCGACCACGACAAGCCATGGGTCAACTTGGGGACCCCATGGAGACACTTTGGTTGGGAAATGACATAAATAATGTTTTATTTAATGTAAAAGTCAAAATGACACAAACCTCATATGTTTTACGAAAACAATTTTTACATGGGGTTATAATTATCCGATTTTTGATTATAAATAGTCATTGGAAAGATAAAAAGATTTACTACATCATAGTATTTTTTTTATAATTTTTAGACATTAAATAAATTAAATTATTTATTACATAATAATGATGCAGTGATGACATCATTATTTGACGATTTAAATAAAATGGAAAGATAATGTAAAATATATGAACTACACATGTAAAAAACTTATTAGATGGGTGGAGTTCGAACCCCTATCAACTTATCCACCAATTATATCAATGTGGGACCTTTTAAAACCGAAACACATTTTCAAATAAAGTAATATTTATTACTTTCCAAAAGTGCCCCTCCTCTCCTCTTATAAAAGGCCCCCACCTCTACCTCATTTCACACACTCCTCAAGCCCTTGGCTCGGCCAAACCCTGCCCATTTACTCTCTCCACATCCCTCTTCTAATCCTAGAGGATTCCCTTTGGGCAGAATCCTTTCAAAGAAAGCCTTTAGGCTCAAATCAAAAGGAGTTACACTTTTAAAGGTAATTCATTCTCTCTTGTTCATTTGTTTTATTTTGCTTCTCCAACCCTTTAAACTCTTTTTATTTACTCCTTTTGTAACAACACCAGTATCTTCAATATACTAGTATGTTGTTATAAGATTTATTCGAGCTACACTCTCACACAACTACATAAAATGGTTAAAGAACATACGGTTTCCGTGGATGGCGAAATTCTGCCTCCCGAAACGATGATTGTTCAATACTCATTTAACACCTTCAAAGGTGGAAATTATGATGTAAATATTTTTATATATGATATATAATATGTTTATGTTTTACTTATGCTTCTGTATTTTTCATTTGTGTCTTGCCTTTATGGCTTCCATTATGGGTATACGCGATATCTTCATTTAAGGAAGTGCGGACTACCGCCCCCTCAAAGTGATTTGATTCGTTAAATACCATATGTGGGACGTATAAAGGATGGAACTATGATATTATATATTATATTATACTGGAATTATAATATACTTTTATATAATTATGATTCCATTCTATAAAATACGAAATAGAAATGAAAGTAGCGTTCATGCGTACGTACGGCTTACCGTCTCCATGAACGGTGCATTTCATTTCTTACCTCTAAATGATTATGTAATGTTATAAATGCATGCATGTACTGGATATATATTACATATATGATATCTACATCATTAATAAAATTCTGGATATAATAAACGTTTGGCCACACAAACAACATGTAATTGTAAGAAGTCCACTTTTGACTTAAGAACCAAATATCGGCAAAACAAATATTATTAACTTAAGTGATTACATAATGTTTATAACATGGAAATAAGTGATATAAAAGGAATAATGAACATGAAAAAGGTTCTTAAGAAAATATAAATTAACTCAAGTTTATTATTCAGGATGTTAAAGAATGATCGAGTCAAGTCGGACCCAAGGTACGGGATCCTACTCCTCTCTTTCTTTTTAAGTACACACTTTTATGTCATTCCTTTTAAAGATCATATTTCTTGTTATTGGGATGATCTTTTATATTACATTTACTGTAATTTTTATGTTCATGTGATGAGATACCCTATTCTCTCTCATCAATCCATTTTGGAAGTTTTGAGTGGCGCCGTTAGGCTGCCGATGTTTCGTAAGAGATCTAACCTCTCTCTTTCTTTTTAAGTACTCTCCTTTATGTCACTTCTTTTAAGATCCACTTTGTAATGTTGGGGGATGTTATTTTATATTTCTCTTGCTGTACATTTTATTGTAATGTGATGAGATACCCTATTTGATCTCATCATTCCATATTCGTAAGTTTTATGTGGCGCCGTTAGGCTGCCGAGTTTTCATAAGGGATTTTTCATCTCACTTTTATTCCCGTGAGATTTATGCTACATTTGCCACAATTTCCATTGAGTGGTTTATGTACTTCCCACTATTACACTCCTTTTGTAATATAATTCCATTTATGGGTATTTACATATTCATTGTATGACACTTCTTCAATGGGGTGTACTTTTCGAAAGTTACCCAAGTTGGTAAGGGAACCTTTCACCCTCCTCTTTTTAAAAGACTTCTTTTGTTGGGTCTTTTAATGTACATATTGTTATGTTGGGATATGTTATCATATATCCTTATTGATGTAAATTTTATGTCCAAGTGATGAGATAGTTTTGTTTATCTCTCATCAACTCATTTTGATGTGACGCTGTTAGGCTGTCAAGGGAACTTCTTAACCCAATTTCGATTCCTTTGGGTTCAACATGTAGTTATTGAATATGTCATCCTTTGAATATGTGTGAATAACCTTTGATTGTTTTAAACTTAATATCCACTTATATTGGGTGTATTTATATTTGTCACACATAATTATGAGATTGATTTATCCTTAATTTAAGGATACCTTCTTTATAATGGATTTCATCTCATTTTACATTTCTTTTGAGACTTCATTCTTGTTATGCACCAATTCACTCTTATATGGTGTGTATACTGTCCTTTGACATATTATATCATGAATACTTTTATTCTCATGATATTATAAAGTTTGGATTAAATGTTATTCTGCTATTATTTGTATTCAAGAGTCTCTCATTTTGTTAAAAACTCTTTAACAAAAATATCATTTTAAATGTTTTAAAGATTTATTATTCTAAATCTTTATCTTTAATGTCCATGTTTTCAAAATGGCTTTCAGTATTTATTTATATGGACATTAATGTTTTAAAATTATAATTCCATTAAAAGCTTCAAGGTGGTATGGGAAACTTTGATTCAAAAATCTCTTTTAAATGGTTTTTGAAAATGGATTGATTAATTCAATATCTGGGAATTATTTATTGTGATTGCAAATGAAATATTGTTATTGAAATGTTTATATTTTCCATATTTTATGTGTAATAATGGTACTTGGACATTATGACGAGTGGTGCCATGAATACCAGGACGGGTGGTTACGTTATAACCTCCAATGCATTGGGTATGGAAGTCGGCCGTATGGCTATTCCATTAATTATGTATGGAAATTGGCCGTATGGCTATTCCATTAAGTGATAAGTGTGGAAGTTGACCATATGGTTATTCCACTTAAGTATGTTTATGTCCCAAGTTACCTTTATATATGTTATGTGTTCTTTATATGGGTTTTATGGTAATCCTTTGGTTACAAAAAGGTAAGTAATGATATATTTTTTTCAGTGAAGAGTTTTTACTACTTCATGAAGGTGAAAAGTATTACATTGATAAAGTATCCGTGGTTTACTTGTTGTTTTGAAAAACTAACAGTTTTCATTCTTTGTGTATCCCTTACTGAGCTCCTTATGCTCATCCCAAGTTTTTGAAATGTTTTTCACAGGACTTAGCGTGGAATAGGGTCAAGGATGGGATCAAGGGAAAGTCATGCTACCTAAAACATGAAACTAGACATGTTTCTTTTTAAGAATTTTTATTTTATGGAAATTTAGTAGAAGAGACTACTTTTTAATCTTTTGAGATGTAATAGTTATGTCCTAATTCTCTAAAACTCTAAACCTGAAAAGATCCTCAATGTGAATTATTCATTTAATTCAATTTTAAGTAAGGTTTAAGGCTGGGGCCTTATAGTTGGTATCAAAGGTCGGTTTAGATAACTTTAGAGGTTAGGGTATTCTTTAATCATAAGTGACATTACCATAATGGTTAGGATTTCAGAAAGAGTCCTAGTTTTAGGTAAAGTGAATGAGTATGTATATCTTAGTGTTTACCTTCCTCATTAGTACATGATGGTTTTGTTGATATACTCACACTGACCTTTTTGGTTTTAGTAAATGGATGGATCTAGAAGGCACCAAAGTGAAAATGGGTTTGAAGGAAACTGTGGTGGTTCTCTGATTAAGATACTGGATGAGATGGGGGATTCAATGAGGAATCTCATGGTTGTTCTAAACCAACTATCAAGGAGTCATGATCAACCACTTCAACCTTGGTGAGTTCTCTAATGCATCATGTACAAGATGGACAACTCGATGTGGAAATTCAGGTAATAATTATTAAGGTAACCATTAGGTTTTTTATGATCCTTACTTTTGAGGTAATTATGGGTTACTATATGTTATGATGGAAGTGAAAGGCATGAGATAAAATTGAGGTTAAATTATGTTATGGTTATTTTTGATGATTTTATCCCTTTTTGGGGAATGATTTGAGAATTATATAGTTTTGGAAAAAGGACAACACACAGACCGTGTGACTACCCGTCGCGTCGGACAAAGCTGCGGGAATCGAACCCACAACCAAAGTGCGACTGGTATTTATCGCCTACCACTGGACTACGTGAAGTCCCTAGTAAGTTTGACTGATTATTTTTAGTTATATGATTTTATGAATTAAGAGTAAGTTGATTTTGGGTTATTTATGAAAATTATTAACCTATCATGGAGGATATGTGATTAGGATAATTACTTTTCAATGCGAGACTTTAAGAGCAACTGATTTTGTTTGGAGATAAATGTTACGATTTAACTAGGAAGATTATGTGACTAAATCCTTCAAATGTTTGGGTTTCAATCTTATATTGGTTTACTTTGAGGAATTTTATGGACAAATTGCTTATCGGATGGTCCTCGTTTAACTTTGGGTTTTGTTGGACAAATTTTGGAGATTAAGAATAGATTTTCTTTCTAATGGGTTATCCTTTTCTGGGTTATCTGATCTTGTACTAATCCTTTTGGTTTTGGTTTTGGTTAAAGCCTAAAGACATGGGATGTATATAGTTATATTTTGTGGATTAGGTGATTCTCTAGAAGTTGATTATAGTACTCTTAATGCGAACAAGTCTCCCTAAATACTCGTCTTTTGAAAAAAACATGAGTTTGATTAAGGAATCTAGTAAAAGTTGAAAGTCAACATGATAAGTGATTATGCTTCCTTATGAATAAATTCCTCAATATTTAGTAACTTAAAACAAAAATTTTGTCTATTAACTTTTCCTACTGGGGAACCCAACACCGTTTAACCCATCACAAGTTTGTGATTTTCTTATTGTTAACTTTCTCCTAAACATGTTTTCTATCACTCTCCATCAGAACATGACCCTTTGTTTTTTCCTCCATGTCCATATTTTCATACTTGGAGTCCTAGTATGGTTTAACTCGGGTGACCTCTCCATTTATCTTTCTTTATTTTAAAGTGATTGTTTTACCGACTCTTCTTCCGCTGTGGGACTTTCAAGGATGTTTCCAAGCTCAATTTTAAAAATTGCGAGGACGCAATTCCAAAAAGGGGGGAAGGATGTAACACCCCAGGTAAATAAAGAATATTACATTTTCTTATTTATTAAAATTTGTGAATAAAATATTAATATGACTTTAAAGGGGATGCTATGCCCGATGGCGTACCCAATACGCAACAATGAGTTTCTTGGGAAACTTACGTTGCACTCTAATAATAAAATAATATTATTTTAAATGGTAGTTAACATGTAGCCGTTGTATTGGCGGGAATGGATAGAAATAACTAAAATATGATTATATATGTTTTTAAATGTTTTTACATTTATCCAATAAAATATAATGGCTTAAAATACGGAAAGAATTCAATTTTAGGCGTATATGCCCTAGTTTTCACTAAAGGTTCACATATCACCTTTTGATGGAGAATTGTCATTAAATATAGTTTTGATCACTCTTATACATTATTTTGGACCAAATAAAACTCTTCTTTAGAATTGGAACATCAAAATTTACTTTGTGTAAATTTTTGGTATCTTTCCGATAAAGTTCATTTTTTCAATGAATAGTGTAAAATGTTGTATTTTAATTCAAAACCCCTTTTTAATCTAATTTATTTATATGATTAGATTATCTTTTGAATTGGTTTTAAAGTTAAATTAGAAAATATTTTTACCATTAAATCCAATAATTGTCGTTGGAATTAATTTCACTTTGATATCAGACTTAAACCAGTATCAATCTTTTGATACTTATTGTTTCATAAAAACACGCTATTTGGTTTGACAGTAGGAATTAATTATTAAATCAATTAATCTGACTTATATGTATTGAATTTTGTAAAATAGACTTCATTTTTGAATTCGTAATATCAAATATAGCATAGGGTGAATTTTTGGTAATTTTCTGAAAAACTTCAATTTTTAATGAATAGTGAAACCACTAAGTGGTACTTATAAAGACTGATTTTCCGTTTAAATGAAATTTTTCCATAATTGTATTTTGAATTTCAAAAATCCGACATACATGGTTGTCATTAAGAAGTAAAATGTGGTTCAATGAGGTAATAATAATTTTTTGGTGAATAGTAACTTATTAAGTTCTTAATCGCGATTAGTGGTAATTAGTGTAGTTTAAGGTAAAAATAATGCTTTAATAAAATAAGATGAGCTTGACACATGTCCTACCCTCATTGGTTGTGTCATGGCCGACCAAGAAAAGCCATGGGTCAACTTGGGGACCCCATAGAGACACTTTGGTTGGGAAATGACATAAATAACCTTTTATTTAATGTAAAAGTCAAAATGACACAAACCTCATATGTTTTACGAAAACAATTTTTACATGGGGTTATAATGATCATATTTCTGATTATAAATAGTCATTGGAAAGATAAAACGATTTCCTACATCATAGTAGTTTTTTATAATTTTTAGACATTAAATAAATTAAATTATTTATTACATAATAATGGTGCAGTGATGACATCATTATTTGACGATTTAAATAAAATGGAAAGATAATGTAAAATCTATGAACTAAACATGTAAAAAACTTATTGGATGGGTTTATTTCGAACCCCTATCACCTTATACACCAATTATATCAATGTGGGACCTTTTAAAACCGAAACACATTTTCAAATAAAGTAATATTTATTACTTTCCAAAAGTGCCCCTCCTCTCCTCTTATAAAAGGCCCCCACCTCTACCTCATTTCACACACTCCTCAAGCCTTTGGCTCGGCCAACCCCTGCCCATTTACTCTCTCCACATCCCTCTCATAATCCTAGAGGATTCCCTTTGGGCAGAATCCTTTCAAAGGAAGCCTTTAGGCTCAAATCAAAAGGATTTACACTTTTAAAGGTAATTCTTTCTCTCTTGTTCATTTGTTTTATTTTGCTTCTACAACCCTCTAAACTCTTTTTATTTACTTCTTCTGTAACAAAACCAGTATCTTCAATATACTAGGATGTTGTTATAAGATTTATTCGAGCTACACTCTCACACAACTACATCAAATGGTTAAAGAACATACGGTTTCCCTGGATGGTGAAATTCTGCCTCCCGAAACGATGATTGTTCAATACTCATTTGACACCTTAAAAGGTGGCCATTATGATGTCACTATTTTTATATATGATATATGATATGTTTATGTTTTACTTATGCTTCTGTATTTTTCATTTGTGTCTTACCTTTATGGCTTCCATTATGGGTATACGCGATATCTTCATTTAAGGAAGTGCGGACTACCGCCCCCTCAAAGTGATTTGATTCGTTAAATACCATATGTGGGACGTATAAACGATGGAACTATGATATTATATATGATATTATACTGGAATTATAATATACCTTTATATCATTATGATTCCATTCTATAAAATACGAAATAGAAATGAAAGTAGCGTTCATGCGTACGTACGGCTTACCATCTCCATGAACGGTGCATTTCATTTCTTACCTCTAAATGATTATGTAATGTTATAAATGCATGCATGTACTGGATATATATGACATATATGATATCTACATTATTAATAAAATTCTGGATATAATGAACTTTTGGCCACACAAACAACATGTAATTGTAAGAAGTCCACTTTTGACTTAAGAACCAAATATCGGCAAAACAAATATTATTAACTTAAGTGATTACATAATGTTTATAACATGGAAATAAGTGATATAAAAGGAATAATGAAAATTAAAAAGGTTATTAAGCAAATATAAATTAACTTAATTTTATTATTCAGGATGTTAAAGAATGATCGAGTCAAGTCGGACCCGAGGTAAGGGATCCTACTCCTCTCTTTCTTTTTAAGTACACACTTTTATGTCATTCGTTTTAAAGCTCATCTTTCTTGTTATTGGGATGATATTTTATATTACATTTACTGTAATTTTTATGTTCATGTGATGAGATACCCTATTCTCTCTCATCAATCCATTTTGGAAGTTTTGAGTGGCGCCGTTAGGCTGCCGAAGTTTCGTAATAGATCTAACCTCTCTCTTTCTTTTTAAGTACTCTCCTTTATGTCACTTCTTTTAAGCTCCACTTTGTAATTTTGGGGGATGTTATTTTATATTCCTCTTTTTGTACATTTTATTGTAATGTGATGAGATACCCTATTTGATCTCATCAGTCCATATTCGGAAGTTTTATGTGGCGTCGTTAGGCTGCCGAGTTTTCGTAAGGGATTTTTAATCTCACTTTTATTCCCGTGAGATTTATGCTACATTTGCCACAATTTCCATTGAGTGGTTTATGTAATGCCCACTATTACACTCACTTTGTAATATAATTCCATTTATGGGTATTTACATATTCATTGTATGACACTTCTTCAATGGGGTGTACTTTTCGAAAGTTACCCAAGTTGGTAAGGGAACCTTTCACCCTCCTCTTTTAAAAGACTTCTTTTGTTGGGTCTTTTAATGTACATATTGTTATGTTGGGATATGTTATCATATATCCTTATTGATGTAAATTTTATGTCCAAGTTATGAGATAGTTTTGTTTATCTCTCATCAACTCATTTTGATGTGGCGCCGTTAGGCTGTCAAGGGAACTTCTTAACCCAATTTCAATTTCATTGGGTTCAACATGTAGTTATTGAATATGTAATCCTTTGAATATGTGTGAATAACCTTTGATTGTTTTACACTTAATATCCACTTATATTGGGTGTATTTATTTTTGTCACACATAATTATGAGATTGATTTATCCTTAATTTAAGGATACCTTCTTTATAATGGATTTCATCTCATTTTACATTTCTTTTGAGACTTCATTGTTGTTATGCACCAATTCACTCTTATATGGTGTGTATACTGTCCTTTGACATATTATATCATGAATCCTTTTATTCTCATGATATTATAAAGTTCGGATTAAATGTTATTCCGTTATTATTTGTATTCAAGAGTCTATCATTTTGTTAAAAACTCTTTAACAAAAATATCATTTTAAATGTTTTAAAGATTTATTATTCTAAATCTTTATCTTTAATGTCCATGTTTTCAAAATGGCTTTCAGTATTTATTTATATGGACATTAATGTTTTAAAATTATAATTCCATTAAAAGCTTCAAGGTGGTATGGGACACTTTGATTCAAAAATCTCTTTTAAATGGTTTTTGAAAATGGATTGATTAATTCAATATCTGGGAATTATTTATTGTGATTGAAAATGAAATATTGTTATTGTAATGTTTATATTTTCCATATTTTATGTGTAATAATGGTACTTGGACACTATGACGGGTGGTGCCGTGAATACCAGGACGGGTGGTTATGTTATAACCACCAATGCATTGGGTATGGAAGTCGGCCGTATGGCTATTCCATTAAGTATGTATGGAAATTGGCCATATGGCTATTCCATTAAGTGATAAGTATGGAAGTCGACCATATGGTTATTCCACTTAAGTATGTTTATGTCCCAAGTTACCTTTATATATGTTATGTGTTATTTATATGGGTTTTATGGTCATCCATTGGTTACAAAAAGGTAAGTAATGATATTTTTTTTCAGTGAAGAGTTTTTACTACTTCATGAAGGTGAAAAGTATTACATTGATAAAGTATCCATGGTTTACTTGTTTTTTTGAAAAACTGACAGTTTTCATTCTTTGTGTATCCCTTACTGAGCTTCTTATGCTCATCCCAAGTTTTTGAAATGTTTTTCACAGGACTTAGTGTGGAATAGGGTCAAGGATGAGATCAAGGGAAAGTCATGCTACCTAAAACATGAAACTAGACATGTTTATTTTTAAGAATTTTTATTTTATGGAAATTTAGTAGAAGAGACTACTTTTTAATCTTTTGAGATGTAATAGTTATGTCCTAATTCTCTAAAACTCTAAACCTGAAAAGATCCTCAATGTGAATTATTCATTTAATTCAATTTTAAGTAAGGTTTAAGGCTGGGGCCTTATAGAAGTAACGTGTCAGCACTCAATACACCATCTCTAGCAATGCCGACAAAGTTCAAGGATCCAGGGATATTCACCATCCCTTTCACCATTGGGGAGTTTCACTTTTATGATGCACTTTTTGATTTGAGAGCTTCCATAAATTTGATGCCTCACTCTATATTATCTTCTTTGAAAGTTGGTGAGTTGAAGCCCACAAGTGTAGTGGTGTAGTTAGCGAATAGAGCTACGACATATCCAGCAGGATTTCTTGAGGATGTACTTGTCCAGGTAAGAGACGTGATCTTTCTAGTATATTTCTATGTGCTTAACATGGAGGATAATCAGGTAAGTTCTTATGCTCCCATTATCATAGGTATACCCTTCCTCAAAACCACAAAAACAATCATAAATTTCAATGAGGGTACACTTTACATGGAATTTGGAGATGAATTTGTTATATTTAATGTTATGGACTCCATGAAGTACCCCTATGAGGACCATTATTATTTTATTATCACTCATTTTTAACCACCAAATAAAAACTCCAAGGATTTTAATTGTCATACACTTAGGGATGTTATGAGTATTGGTTCTAGATTTATGTATAAGAGTACTTCAACACCTATTTATAATGCACAATACTCTCTTAGATTTGATTTTGAAATGGAATAATTTTCTGATTTTGATCATGTGAACTCTAATTATGACATGGCTATTGAGTATGCTGATGGATTTGATGATTTATTCTCTGATTTGGATGATGTATATTCTTATATTGATGCTCCTAGTGAACATATTTTAGTTCCTTCTATGTCTCCATCCATACACCACCCCTACCCTAGAACTCAAGCCATTGCCACCAAATCTCAAATAATCATACTTTCTAAGTGGTGAGAAATTACCCGTTATCACTGCTAAAAATCTCTCTTTTGAGCATGAAGAAAAACATTTGAATATTTTGAGGGAGAACATCAGGGAAATTGGGTGGACCTTACCTGACATATGAATTATTAGCCCCTACATTTTCACACATAGGATTCTTTTGGATTATGTGTCTAAACTGGCCAGGCAGCCAAAAAGGAGACTCAATCCAACACTTTTAGAGGTTGTTAAAAACAAGGTGGAAAAATTGCTCGAGGTAGTTATAATCTATCCCATTTCAGATTCCCAGTGGGTGAGTCCTATTCAGGTTTTTCCTAAGAAAAGTGGTGTTACAGTTGTAAAAAAATGATAAAGAGGAGTTATTTCGGGTAAGGGGACAAAATAGTTGGCGTGCGTGTATTGATTATAGGAAACTAAATCAGTCCACTCGCAAAGACCATTTCCCCCACCCATTTATTGATTAGATTCTTGAGAGACTAGCTGGAAAGACACACTATTGTTTCTTGGGTGGATTTTCTAGATATTTTCATGTTTTTATAGCTCTGTAGGATTAAAAGAAGACTACATTCACATGTCCCTTTGGCATGTTTTCCTTCTGAAGGATGCCATTTGGACTTTGCAACGCCCCAGGTACCTTTCAAAGATGCATGGTGAGTATTTTTTCTAATTTTATTCAGAACTGCATGGAGGTATTCATGGATGATTTTATAGTATATGGGACTTCATTTGATGAATGTCTAAGTAGTTTGAGAAATGTGTTGAATCGTTGTATTGAGAATAATTTGGTCTTGAACTTTGAAAAGTGTCATTTCATGGTAGATCATTACATTGTCTTAGGGCATATAGTGTCAAAACATGGGATAGAGGTTGATATATCTAAGGTAGATATTATTTTATCCTTACCATATCCTTCATGTGTTCATGATGTTAGATCTTTCCTAGGGAATGCGAGATTTTATTAGCGCTTCATCAAATATTTTAGTAAGATTGCTCTTCCTATGTCACAATTACTTCAAAAGGATTATTATTTTGTCTTTAATGATTCTTAAAAGACTTCATTTGATGAGATAAAGATGTTTCTGACCACTCACCCGATCATACAACCCCCACAGTGGGAGATTCCTTTTGATCTTATGTGTGATGCCACCAACTTCGCGGTTGGAGATGTATTATCTTAAAGGGTGGAGAGACGTTCACATGTGAATGCCTATGCATCAAGGACACTAGATTCAGCCCAATAAAACTATAAAACCATAGAAAATGAGTTTCTTGCTGTTATATTTGCTTTAGATAAATTCTATTCATATTTATTGGGATCTAAAGTAGTTCTTTTTTCTTACCATGTAACTCTGAGACACCTATTGAAGAAGCCAGATGCAATGACCAGGCTAATCCAATGGATTCTACTTCTTTAGGAATTTGAAATTGAGATAAAGGACAAAAATGGGTCAGAAAACTCGGAGGCAGAACACATAGGTAGGCTTACTCACACACAAGAGGATGACTCCTTGGACTAGGTACCACTTCGGGACACTTTCTTCTAAGAGCATCTTTATTCCATCTCAGGTATGCATCCCTGGTATACTGATTTAGTGAACTACATTGTTTTATCTGAAATACCTACAAATTTAAAGAAACATCAAGTCCCAAAGTTAAAGAGTGAGTCTAGATTTTATGTGTGGGATGATCCCTACTTATGGATCATGTGTAGTGACCATGTTATTAGGAGGTGTTTTCCTGGTCATGAGTTTGAGTCTATTCTACAATTCTGTTATAAAATTTCTTATGGTGGACACTTTGGAACCCAACAGATAGCTAGGAATGTTTTGGTCTCTGGATTATATTGGCCTAGCTTATTCCATGATGGTAATGTGTTTTTTAAGTCGTGCTCACATTGCCAACACACGAGAATCAATTCTAGGAGACATGAGATGCCCCAACAACCCATACTATTTTGTGAAATTTTTGATGTGTGGGGAATTGATTTTATGGGTCCTTTTCCTTTTTCATTTGGTTCCCTATATATTTTGGTTGTCGTTGATTATGTGAGAAAATGGGTGGAGGATAAATCCACCAGGACTGATGATTCTCATGTTGTTGTGGACTTTGTCAAAGTGCAGATTTTTTGCAGGTTTGGAGTACCGAAGACCATCATCAGTGACCAAGGGACACACTTCTGCAATCTTAATTTGGCTTCCCTCCTTCATAAGTATAGGGTGACACACAAAACATCATCACCATACCACCCCCAAACAAATTACTAGGCTGAGGTTTCAAATCGTTAGTTGAAATAGATTTTGGAGGAAATTATGAATCCAAATAGAAAGGATTGGAGCAAGCTCTTGGATGATGCACTATGGGCATATAGGACAACATACAAAACACCCATCAGTATGTCCCCATTTCAAATTGTTTTTTGGAAAGCATTCCATCTCCCTATGGAAGTTGAGAATCAAGCTTCTTGGGATATAAAGAAATGCAACAAGGATTTGGCCCAAGCTGGAATCCAAAGAAAGCTGTAAATTCAAGAGCTTGAGAAGATTATATTGTTTTCATATGAGAACTCAAGGCTATAAAAGGAAATATCAAAAGAATATCATGATAAAATTATCTGGAAAATGGAATTACAAGTTGGAGAGAAAGTATTGCTCTATAGTTCACAACTGAATCTAATGCTTGGTAAGTTGTGTTCCAGGTGGTTAGGTCCTTATGTTGTGACTAATTGTTTTCCTTATGGTGTAGGTGGGATCACACAAGAGGACACTATAAGGAGCTTTACAGTCAATGGTCAATGTTTGAACAAATACATTGAGGTACTTCCTACTGATGCAATGGATTTCATCACACTACATGACCCCATCATCAGTTGAGCATATCAGGCTTTTCCTAACCCTTTCACTTTTTTATTCTTTGTACTATTTAATATTATACATTTCATGTACATATATCATCTAATGGGTTCACATTGAGGACAATTAAATATTTTAAGTGTGGGAAAAGTAACCCTTTTGTTTAGTAATTTCAATTGTTTTCCTATTTTCAATGATTGTCAAAAAAATTGTGTTTTTCAAATTTTATGTGCTTATTTTTCAGTTTTTTTTTGTGTTCTTGAAACTTTTGGGCTGAAATGAATCTCATAACTATTTTGAAATCCATATCAATATGTGAAACAATTTGTCCCATGAAACCAAGCTTAAATGAATGCTGAAAATAACTTTGTTTCAAGTTCAAATCATTAGTAATTTCATAAAAATTACTTTGAATTTTTAATCCCATGACATATCTCATTATCTTTATATTTGAAATCACTTTCCTATAAGGCTTATGAACCATTATTTTTGATATTATTCACATTCACCTCACTTCTTGATAGAACCAAACCTTTCTTGATTTAACCAGAATTTGATTTCTTCCTGTCAAAACTTGAGGGTTTGAGGTACTTATGTTTTAAATGATTGAGGTACTTATTTGGTATTAAAGCCCCTATTTCAAAGAATCCTTTTTTATAATGGCATACCTTGATCATTTAATCCTTTTATACCTTATAATACATGAACATACTATTAGGTTAGCCACATTACAAGCCAATTTTCCCTATCCAACTAACTCTTGAAGTGAAATTGCATAATCTAGTTGAACTTATGTGTGGGGCCTTGTATTGTGATACCACATTTTTGTGATACTTCAAGTGGAAAATTAAATTCTGAAGAGATGTGTTTACTACTAAATAAAATCATTATATTGAATGTTTTTCCTTTTCTGGAGCTTTCTTGATAACTGAAGTTGTGCCTTTCTGGAGCTTCTAATAGAGGATGAAAGTTGGGCCCATCAAGAGCTTTCAAGAAAATCATTCTTGAGAAGATTGGAATTTTTACTACTAAAATGTTTATTGCTGTGAACATTAATTTATTTTAATGATGAAGAACATGAATTGATGATATGGGGATTGATTAGGAGGCCATATTTAAGTGAAAATTAGATTAATTCAATTTTGCTTCAAAATGACTCAAGCCCCCCTCATCCAGCCTCAAAATTTTTAACACCTTAATCCTACCAATTGAAAGCCATAAAACAACCCTGAAAGGTACTTAGGATAAACATATTTCCTTTACTCATATTGGGTGTAGTTGTAGAAATTTATCAAGTCTATGGTGAACCTTGTATGAGTTTGGATGAGAAATATATTGCTAAAAATTTGACATTAGTGAGATAAGAGAAAATTCTAGTGAGGTATGTGTTTTGTGCATGGGAGGATAAATGAAGTGGAAATATATTGAATGATATAAATAGAGAACTTGAAATAATGTTTTTTTATGAGTAATGATATCTTTTGTTTCTCGGTGTGTAATTGTTGGATCTCAAGGATATGTGTTTTAAAATTTGTTTTGATTTGATATTGATGTTTACTTGATATGAGGTTTTTCCCAGGAGTACAAAAGGGTAAGTATGGGGGAGTTGAAAAAATACTATTTTTTGAATATTTTATTGATAATAAATGACATAATTTCCTCACATTGTGCTAAATAAATTCATTTATGAAATATTTGGGATTAGATCATTCATTTGAAAATTTGATGAACATTCCAGTTTTACCCTTTTAAAATGAACAGTAGTATTCCAAAAATAAATATTTTAATATTACTTATTTGAACATATAATTTTGTAAATGTTTTTCTAACTTAATTTTCTACAAATTTTATTCAGGACACTAGAGCTGAGGAATTCATTTGGATGGAGTAAATGGGCTATTAAATCAATGGTGGGATGGACCTGCCATAATGGACATAGGTTCTGTATTTGGCCCATAACGTCTTCATTAATTCTTAGATTAGGCCCACATTTTTTGAGGATCTCTAGGATTCAATTTATCACAAATAATATTTTTGTAAGGAGAGATGGTTAATGCGTTTTGGGGGACAAATTGCTGGTGCAAGTTTTATTAAAATATTTGGCCGAATTTCCCCATTCACACCTGAAACCACTTGTAACCTAGCCTCCCCTCCACTCTATAAATAAGTTATTTTCTCATTTGGATGGGTTGGGACGTGAATTAGTAGATTAGAGGCATATTATAATTTTTTTCACCGAAATTTTCCAATAATTTTAAGAGGGGTAGCTCTTGAAGCAAGGATCCCCTCATCGAAGCCTTTTTCTCTTCATCATGTTGTAATGTTTTCATTTGTGTAATAAATTTCTTTGTTCATATTTTATTTCTTCTATTTTATCATGTTTTGTTCAAATTTATTCTTCTCTTAATATTCATAATTGGTTTGTAATCAAGAGTGGTGATGATATTGGGTTCAACCATTTCAATCCTTTTCTCATGCAAAACATCTCCACAATGACCACACCACCCATGGAATAGTAGTTTTCTAGTGATCGGTCTATCTTCTACCCTATTCATTTAATTATTTTGAATCATTGAGATACTATAATGATAATAATATGATCCATGAATTGTGTTCTTAAATTTTATGAAACTAATAAATCAACTGAACAATTAACACAGAAACACGTGAGGTCGAGGTTTTGTTTAAATTGTGAGAGCGCAAACTTAATCGGTAATACAAGACCACATGAGATAAGTTTGTAGAGTTCAAATATAATCCTTAAACACAACTAATCCTCATTATCTTAAATGGAAATATGCCTTAATTTATCACTGATCATAATCTAACCTTAGAACATCAATCAAAGCTAGGTAATGCGATTGCATGTTCCGAAGTTATCCTAGGGTTAAACTCAATTCATCTTTTTGGTAAAGTTAATTATCATAGGGTTTGAGATATAACATATTAAGGGATAATAATTTAGTGAATGATAATTTAAATTATAATGATAAATAATTTAGTGAAGAGGTAGAGTTATATCGATTATGCCTTTTAAATATTGTTTAAAAAAACATCTTCTTATTGTGTATTTTTAATCGAACTTCATTTCAAAAATAAAAACCAAAAAATGCAATCTTCTTCCAGAAAACTTCTTCTAGTTTTATAAATGATAAACGAACCCCCATCCTTACAAGTATTGTTTTTACTCTATTTTATTTTATTTTTTGAATGCCTTTAATAAGTTGTTATAATTTTCTTCCTTCTTTGAGAGACGACCTTGGACAACCACTCTACTGCACCTAAGTAACCTGAAACCGAACATCATTTGAAAGCACCCGGGATAGAGACTTTTGGACACCCCCATGTCACTATGGTATAGTATTTTATATAATTTATAGGTAATTTAAATTTTGGGGAGTTTCAGGCTTCAAAATTTCAATTTTCTATAATTGTTTCCTCTGTTTCAGGGTTATTATTCACGAGACAGGGGAAACCAAGTGGGTAGACTAATGCATGGAGATTTCTAGTGTATTTTTCTCTTACATGGTTTGTTTTAATGGGTATTTTATGGTTTTGTGTAAACCATGAGAGTTATATTAGATAATGTGTGAGTCCTTTTGTGCTTAGTGTGTTGTAATATGACTTGTGCAAGGTTAAAAGAAACCATGCAAGTGACCTTATGAAAATGATATAATTTCTAGCCCTGGTATTTTACATGGTTGATTCATATTTTCTTAAACTAGGTGGCCAAAATATATGAGTGTATGGTTCTTTTCTAGTGTGATTTTCATGACCCCACCCCAACTGGGGCTCGAGACTCAATTACCCAAAGCTCGCCTCCATAATCCAGGGGCAAAGACAAGTGATGAAAGGAATATTTTAAATGGGGGGAATTTTTTTAATGTACCATTACCCACACACCCAACCATATATGTAACACCCCAATATATCATAGTAAATTATCTCTTTAAAGCAATTTAATATCTTATATTGCACGTAACACCGACTTGGCTTGCGTTATACTCAATATTGAGTTTTTGCAAAACAACACATTAGTATTATAATTATTTTAACGATGTATTTATTTATCAATTAAATATTGTAATATAAATAGTAAAAAGTAAATTTTAAAAGTTATTTATAAATTTTTCACACAAATTAAACATATTTATAATGAAATTTATAAGTTTTGCTAAAATAGTTATATATTTAGAAAAACTATTTTCTTAAAAGAGCTACTTTTTATGTTCTTTTGTAAACAATAATAAAAATAATTTTAGACAATCATAAAAATTTAATTTCATAAAATAGAATCCATTTTTGAATTTTAAATATCAAAATAGTCTCAGGGTGAATTTTTGGTATTTTTTTGATAACATTCAACTTTTTATGAATAGTGAAAAATACTACATAGTACATTAAAACCGACTTTTTCATTTAAATAATTATTTCTTAATTAAAATTTTACTTAATGTAAAAATAAGTACATAATTACTATATTAGTCCAATTTAATTCACTGGAGTCATTTTATAATAAGATTATATACATTAAATTTTATTGAACTTTTTAATGTATTTTACCCACCAGCTAGGCACATTTGCAAATTTGTATAAAACGTAATTTTACTACTTCTGTGAATTGAATTTCAAAAATCCTACTAACACAGTTGTCATTAGTAAGTAAAATTTTGTTCAATATCATGACAATAATTTTGGGTGAATAGTAAATTTTAAATTTTATTTACCACTGTTAAAAGTAAATAGGGCAATTAAAGGTAAAAATAATATTTTAATAATATAAATTTATTCCAACACATAACCTAATTCTATTGGATAAGTTTTTTTTCAAACAAAATAAACCTTAGGATAAAAATAAGATCCCTTTGGATCCATTTTGGTTAGATTAAGACATTTATTATATTTTATTTAAAGAAGAGTTAAAAGTGTTAAATTAAATGTTTAATAACTAAACCATTTTTAATATAGGGTTAAAAATAAGATAAATTAGACTAAAATATTCATTATAAATAAAAAACTATTTACTATATAGAGGTATTTTATTTATAATTTTTATACAGTAAATAATTAAATTAATATATGACACAATGATGATGTAGTAATTACCTTATTAATGGATGATTAGAATAATTGATATTATAAATATTAAAATATATATAAATTGAAACATTTTATGCCATAAAATAATTTTATAGGTGAATATGACATTTTAGGGTTGATTAAATGTATTTTTTTAAGTAATCATATTGTTATGACTTTAAAAAAGCCAAATAATAAATAGTGTCAAAATTGAAATAAATGAGTTTTTAAAACAAATATTATTTTATTAAATGATACAATATTCCAAAAAATATAATATTTGGAAAAATTACTTATATAATGTTAGATATTTCATTGATGAACCAGTTTAGGTTCTCTTGGAAATTTATAGTAACTATATTAACCATTTAGTATAAAAATAAAAGAAGACATGGTAAAAGTTAAACTATTTAACTAAGAGTTAAATCTAAAAGATAATGTTAATATGGTGACAAAAAAATGTCTAAAACCTATTGTTTGAGAGGATTTATACCCATACCCACCTTATAATCAAAATAAATCCATTTTGAGCTATTAGAAACCTAAAGTAATTTTATAATAAATTAATATTTCAAGCATTTCATAAAGTGCCCCTCACCTATCTTATAAAAAGGTACTTCCCATTCTCTTATATTCACACCTCCAAATCCATTTGTCTTGGCCAAAACCTGATCAAATATATTACCAACTACCCTAAATTAATCCTATATGTCTTAATTTGATTATAAATCCATCCTAAGGAGGCCTTTGTTCAAATCAAAAGGAATCGCCCAAAGAAAAGGTAATTATTTCATCACATCTTTCAAAGTTATTTTCTTCTTCTACTTACTCTTTATTTGTTGTTTCCATAATAAAATAAAAACTCCAGTAACTTATACATTATGATATGTTATTATAAATATTGGACAACCATATTCCTTATTCTATCCAGGTTATGAATAACAATGTCACCATGTGTGCATATGTACAACTTACCATCTCCACGCAGTGGAGTAATTTGTTATTCAACATCATGTTATTTTGATGGATATAGTGATGTATATTATGTATATAAATAATTAACATAACATGATAATTTTTATTTATGATTAATATACTATCCAATTTGACACCATTTAATTGTTAAGGAAATTATATCATCGCTCGTGCGTATGTACGTCTTACCTTATCCACGACGCGAGGAGATTCATTTCCACATTCACCATTCAAGGATGATTATAAAGATATATATTTATAATAATTATTTAATATATTACATAGAAATTGTACTGGAAAAATAAATATATTAATTTACTTATATTTCAATCACTCACTTCCATTCAATATGATATGAAAATGGAAACAATATTTATGTGTACGTACGGCCTACCATCTCCATGAGCGATGTATTCCATTTCATATATCTATATTATATATATACATATATAAATATATTATATATATATATATATATGATATATAAATCATTTTTTATATTATGGAAGTAATTAAATCATGATCTAAGGAATATGATCAAGAAAAACAAGTCAAAACATGTTCGATAAACAAAGCGATATTGCCCAAAATGGTGCATTAACTTGGAATTGTTAATAAATGGGTATGATAAAGTCATAAAAGAATAATATATGATAAAATAAATATTATTATGATTCTGATATAAGTTAATTATATGTTTAAAAACATTATACAAGAGTTTCAGAGTCGTACGGAGAATATCATAATTAAGGTAAGGGTTAATTTCTCAATCTCATTATTATTTGAGATTGTTTATGTGTAAGTATTTTCTAGGAAATATTTATCATCAATGCCCATGTTTCATAAAAATATTTTCAAAAGGAATTGTTTATGGTTTAATGGTAGGAAATACTTAACTGGATCATCATTTTAAATGTTTTAATTATTTATTTTTCTAAATATTTTTAATTAATGTTCATGTTTTCAAAATGATATTAAGGATTTATTTATAAAGACATGATTATTTTAAAATTTTAATTTATTTAATAAGTTTCAACATGGTATGGGAGACTTTTATTCAAAAATATATTTTAAATTAATTAATTTATAAATTTTGTGACTTTTAAATGATTTCATGAAAATGGATATTTCTCTTAATGAGTTTTACTGATCATTTTCAACTATGTCAACATCCTTTACTGGATATTATTATTCATTGAGGTTGATTAATTATAATATATTATTCTATATTATGTTGAATGAGTAATGATATATTTTACATTGGGTGTTCTATTTTTATACCATTCATGGTTTATGGTTAATGTTTTGACAATTTGTATGCTTGTTTTAATACAAATGATTATGTTGTGTTTCACCCTTTTCATATGAGGAATGCATTGAACTTAATAAGTGACGGGCATGGCCCTCTATACCCCCTTGATGTATCGGTAGGTCTGATGAGACAAACTAATGTATTGGTACAAGTCCTATACAAAATATTAGTGAATGGTCTTAGCACAATTCCTTGACGTAGTAGTTATTTTGTCCGGTATTATATATTCTCCCATTATGAAATTAGTTATTACATGTGATTATTCGACTAGTAGAATATCCATGTTCATGTTTTTATGGTAATTTTTTATTTATTTTTTCCATATTATTCTCAAGTTTATTTTTTATGAGCATGATGTTTTTATTATACATATTTCTTTAATATTTTATAACTTTCACTAAATTATTTACCCTTACTGAGCATCTGAGCTCACCCATTATTATGTTTTATTTTCCCAGGATTCCAAGAAGTGTATTATGGTTGATAATAAGAATTAAACTAGGGGAATTATTTCATTCTCAAAGGATTATTTATGATGTGTTTTATGTTAGAAATTTTAATGTGAAGTTTATGTATGTAATTTATTTTCCAAGACTTCTAAACTGATCAGTCCTTCGGGACATGATTCCTTGTAATCATGTCAATGTATTAAAATAATGCACCAGCTCTGGGTAACTGGGGTCGGGGAATTACAGTTGGTATTAGAGTAAGTTTTTCAACAACCTTGGAAATATATTTATAAATCATATATTAGGTATCATAACCCTAAGATAGACTTTTAGGATCAGTATAGAAGAACCCCCTAGAATTTTGGTAATGATCATGGATAACCTAGGATTAAACCTCAGATGTTATAGATTGAAAGAAAATTCCCTTTATTATGTGGTTTTCTTCAATGATATGTGTTTCTCACCCTATGCTTTCTGGTCTTATTTAATGATGTAAATGAGAATAAATAGGATTAACATTGAGTTTGTTTACAAATCTAGTGATTTTGAGCAACAAAATAGGATAATGACTAAAGAAAAAGATATTGTGATTATTCTAAATTAGTTATCAAGATATATGATTAAAAATGTGATCTTTGATGACATTCCTGACCCATTGTGTAAGAGGAATATGAATTTTTATAAATGTTAAAATTTTAAGAAGAATATAGGAAATAAGATTTGGTTTTCTATATGTCAAGAGGAATGAAAAAATAACCATGAGGAATACCTCAAATGGAGGGGAAGATGTTATCTCTATGGGAAAAAGGGTCATAGAGTGACTAACATTTATGGATTTCAATGTATCATCTATGGAAATCATGGGAATTACCCAACTCAATTCCCATAAATAATAATCTACCTTTAAACCAAGGAAGGACCTATTCCATACCATCCATCAAATTTTAAGGATTGAAGTATTTATGTATTTGGATCCAAGAATTATGAATAAGTGAATTATATAAGGATTATTCATTTTATGTTTTTTGCTAAGGATTTTCAATATTATGTTGAATAGTTATAATGGACAATAAAATTGATTTAATGGTAAGAAAAATGTTCCTAATATACAATGCTTTAACTATAAGAATATGGGACACTATGTGAATCAATGTCTCAATCATCATTGGAATATACCCCAAATTCCACTATTGGATCAAGATCAATATTATGCTTCTACCACTGATGGAGAGGAATGATTAATGTGCTTATGTTGGGATTCTATAATTATGTCATTTTAGTATTCTATGAATGATGTAATGGTTATATGAATTATGGAAATAAATAAGGATTGTATTGCAGTACTATTTCATTAAGGATTTAAGATTGTCTGGTACCAAGAAAAGTGATTCAATATGAAGTTATTTTTTTTTTAAAATACATGGTTAAAGGAAATATAAACCTTTAAATAGTCATTATGTTGAGGTAATTATTTTGGAATAAGAGATAATTGAGTTTGATAAAGTATATTGGATATTATTGACTACCCTTGAACTAATTAATGGTTTGTTTATTCTATAATTATTGGAGTTTACAACATTTTTGGATTTAATGAGTGTATCTAGTATTCTATGTTTTACAGAAGGATTAAGGAAGTAAAAACATATTCAAATAAGGTGTTATGGTAATTCAGGTTGTTTCCATATTTTAATATAATACATGATGAAGGTATTCACATATTGTTATGTGACAAAAGAGATATTCATTATGTTGACCTTCCTTATGAATTTTTGGTCTGTGAGTTTGGACACAAGTTTTTTGGATAAGTCTAATGGTTGAAATAGAGTAACTTAAACACTTGATATTTTGTTTGAGGTTAAAGTATGATTTATTGGATACTTTGACCTAACCCTTTGGTTTTCAGTAAACATTTAGAGGATTAAGGGAATACTTGTGGAACTTATGATTTATCAAATGAGATTTAGGAATTAAAAAATCATTTTTGAACATTAATTTTCTAATGTAAGTGACGAAGTGAAAATAGATTGATGCACAACCAAATGATGAGATTATGATTATGATAGGTAATGAAATCAAGTATGTTTTCTTAAGTTATTATCCTAATAGTTAATTAATCCCTCCTCTTCAAAAACAGTATCTAAAAAAATGTGTTATCCTAATACCTTATGTCTTTTTTAACTGATGATACTTTAAATAATCATAGATTTATGGCTTTGAGGCCCCCAATTTTCCATTTATTGTTCACTTGTTTGTGATGGATGACATCAATAACTCCCTAAAAATATTTAGTTTTTTCCTCCAATTATATGTATCTAATTTCAACCAATTTTTTCTTCTTCAGAATGCTAATTTTGTGGTAACTCTTTCATTTCCCTTTACCTCTTATTAAGACAAAATTTTATTAACCCTATTTCGGATGGGGGTTTTCCACAAAGGTAATTTCTATTTTCAACCTTTTATTTGTGAAGAACAATTTCAAATTGTGAGGAAGAAATTTATTGAAGGAGGGGAGAATGTAACACTACAAGATATCATAGTATGTTATCTCTTTAAAGTAATTTAATAGCTTATATTGCACACCAAACCGACTTGGCTTGCATTATATGCAAGATTGAGTTTCTACAAATCAACACATTAGTATTATAATTATTTTAACGATATATTTATTTATCAATGAAATATTTTAATATGAATAATAAAAAATAAATTTTAAATGTTATTTATAATGTTTTCACATAAAAAAAATATTAATAATGAAATGTGTATGTTTTGTTAAAATAGTTATATATTTAGAAAAACGATTTTCTTAAAAGAACTACTTTTTTGTCCTGTTGTGAAAAATAATAAAAATAATTTTATACACTCCTAAAAATTGAATTTGGTATAATATAATTCATTTCTGAAATTGGAATATCAAAATTATCTTAGGTTGAATTTTTGGTATTTTTCTGATAACATTCAATTTTTGTTGAATAGTGAAAAATACTACCAAGTACATAAAAACAAATTTTTTCGTTTAAATGAATATTTCTTAATTAAGATTTATCTTAAATTAAAAATAGATACATAATACCTGTATTAGTCTAATTTAATTCATTATATTCATTTTATAATAAAATTAGATATATAAAATTTTATGGAACTTTTTAACGTATTTTACCCACCTTCTTGACACATTTGCAAATTTGCATAATAATGTAATTTTACTAATTCTCTGAATTGAATTTTAAATATCCAATTGACATGGTTTTCATTAGTAAGTAAAATTTGGTTCAATAGGATGACAATAATTTTTTGTGAATAGTAACTTTTGAATTTTATTTTCCACGATTAAAATTAAATAGGGTAATTGAAGCTAAAAATAATATTATAATAATATAAAATTACCCCAACACTTATCCTAATTCTATTGGATAAGTTTGTTTCAACCAAAATCAACTTTAGGACAAAAATAAGATCCTTTTTGATCCATTTGGGTTACATTAGGACATTTATTATATTTTATTTAAAGAAGAGTTAAAAGTGTTAAATTCAAAGTTTAATAACTAAACCATTTTTAATATAGGGTTACACATAAGATAAATTCAACTATAAATATTTATTATAAATATAAAAATATTTCCTACATCAGGGTTTTTTATTTATAATTTTATACATTTAATAATTAAATTTATTTATGACACAATGATGATGGAGTAATTACCTTTTTAAAGAAATATTAAAATAATTGATATTATAAATATTAAAATAAATGTTAGTTGAAACTTTTGATGACATAAAATTATTTTATAGGTTAATATGACATGTTAGGGTTGATTCAATGTATTGTTTTATAATTAATTAAGTTTTTATGGATTTCACAAAAGATAAATACTAAATAGTGTCATGATTGACATAAATGAGTTTTTAAAACAACTACTATTTTATTAAATGATATAATATTCATAAAAATGTAAGATTCGTCCAAAGGACTTATATAATTTTTTATATTTTATTAATGAACCACTTGACGTTCTCTTTTAATCTTATTGTAACTATATTAGCCTTGTAGTATAAAAATACAAGAAGACATGGTAAAAGATAAACTATTTAACAAAGAGTTAAATCTAAAAGACAAGGTTAATATGGTGACATAAACATGTCTACAACCTATTGGTTGAGAGGATTTAGACTCATACACACCTTATACTATAAATAAATCCATTTTTATCTATTAGAAACTGAAAATAATTTTATAATAAATTAATATTTAATGCTTTTCCTAAAGTGCCCCTCACCTCTCTTATAAAAGGGTACTTCCCCTTATCTTAAATTAACACCTCCAAATCCATTTTACTTGGCAAAAAAATACTCAAATATACTCCCAACTACCCTAAATTAAACTTAGAGGACTTACTTTTATCATAAATCCATCCTAAGGAGCCCTTTATTTCAAATCAAACGGAAGCACCCAAAGAAGAGGTAATTATTTCATCACCTCTTTCAAAGTTTTTTTCTTATTCTACTTCCTCTTTCTTTGTTTTTTATATAATAGAATAATAACTCAAATACCTTATACATTCTGATAAGTTATTATAAATATTTTACAACCATATTACTTATTATATCCATGATATGGATAATAATGTCACCATGTGTGCGTACGTTTGGCTTACCGTCTCTACGCAGCGGTGTAATTTTTTATTCAACATTATGTTAATTTTATGGTTATAATGATGATTATTATGTATATAAATAATTAAACTTACATTATAATGTTTCTTTATAATTAATATACCATCCAATTTGATACCATTTAATCATTAAGGAAATGATATCGTTGCTCGTGCGTACGTATGACTTACCATCTCCACGACACAATCAGATTCATTTCCACATTCACCATTCAAGGATGATTGTAAAAATATATATTGATAATAAGTATGTAATATATGACATTATAATTATACTGTAAAATTAAATATATGAATTTACATATATTTTAATCACTTACTTCCATTTAATACGATTTGAAATTGGAAACAACGTTTATGCGTACGTATGGCCTACCCTCTCCATAAACGGTGTATTCATTTCACATATCTATCTATTATATATATATATATATATGTTATATATATATTCTATATAAATAATATTTTATATTCTGGAAGTAAGTAATTCATGATCTATGGAATATGATCAAGAATAACAGGTCAATACACGTACGATAAACGAAGCGATATTACTCGAAATGTTGCATTAACATGGAATTGTTAATAAATGGTTAATATAAATTCATAAAAGAAATATATATGATATCATAAATATTATTATGACTCTGATATAATTTAATAATATGTTTAAAAACATTATACAATAGTTTCAGAGTCGTACGGAGAGTATCAGACATAAGGTAAGGGTTAATTTCTCAATCTCATTATTATCTGAGATTATTTATGTGTAAGTATTTTTTGGGAAATATATATCATCCATGTACATTTTTTATAAAGATATTTTCAAAAAGAATATTTTTATGGTTTTATGGAAGTGACTCTTCAACTGGATCATCATTTTAAATTTTTTATAGATTTATTTTTCTAAATCATTTTAATTAATGTTCATGTTTTAAAAATGGTTTTATGGATTTATTTATACAGACATGATTGTTTTAAAATGTTAATTACATTAAAAAGTTTCAAATTGGTATGGAAAAATTTGATTCCAAAATCTCTTTTAAATGAATTACTATATAAATTGTGTGACTTTTAAATGATTTCATGAAAAATGGATATTTCTCTGAAATAGTTTTAGTAATCTTTTTCAACTATATCTACATCATTTACTAGATATTATTCTTTATTGAGGTTGATTAATTATAATAAAATATTCCATATTGTATTGGTTGAGTAACGATATGTTTGACTCTGGATGTGCAATTTTTTTACCATTCGTGATGTATGGTTAAATTGTTGACAATTCATATGTTGGTTTTAATATGAATGATTATGTTATGTTTCAACCTTTTCATATGAGTAATTCATTGGACTTAGTAAGTGTAGGTTTGGGCCCCCTATAGCCCTTCGATGCATCGGTAGGTCTCATGAGACAAACTAGTGTCTTGGCGTAAGGCATTGACAAAATATTTGTGAATTCTCTTGGCACAAGTCCTTGATGTAGTAGTTATTATTTCTGGAATTATGAATTACCTCATTATGAAATTAGTTATTACATGTGATTATTTGACTAGTATAATTCCAATATGCATGTTTATATGTTAATGTTTGAATTACTTTTTCCATATTATTCTCAAGTTTATTGTTTATAATGATGATGTTTATATTATAAATCTTTACTTAAAACTTTATATCTTCCATTGAATTATTTACCCTTACTAAGCATCTGAGCTCACCCATTCTTATTTTTATTTTCCCAGGATAGCAAGAAGTGTATTATGATTGATATACTGGGTTAAGATAGGGGAATTATGGAATTCTCAAAGGATTATTTATGATGTGTTTTATGTTAGAAATTGTAATGTGAAGTTCATGTATGTAATCTATTTTCCAAAACTACTAAACTGATAGATCCTTCAGGACATGATTATTTATAATCATACTAATATATTGAAATAATGCACCAGCTCTGGGTAACTATGGTTGGGTTGTTACAATATCGATTCCGAAGTATAGATGAATATTAGACATATATTCAACTACTTGAAATTAAACCAAACATGAAAAAACCTATGGAATGTATAATAGTACGATAGTGTTAACTAAAAATTAAATAGAAAAAATACACTACTAAACAAAAATATGTACCAACCTAAAAAAATGAAAAATTAAATTGCTAAGAGATCCCAACCCCTAATCTCCAAGCTATGACCACTTTTCATGGTCCAAACCACCTGGTATCCCTAAGATCCTTTAGAGTCACCTCCATCCCATTCTTCTTCTACATAAGACACGACACATGTTGGAAAACCCTATGAATGGGTGAATATATATATACCCAGTAGGATTCCCTGAAGGCTGAAGGACAAGCATTTAGAAAATATAATAGGAATAGGAAGATAGTAGATAGTACACATGATTTTGCTGAACCAAAATTAAGATAAAGAAAATCCTTGTCCAAACACAGTGGTCTCAACGCAGTGTATAGATAAACTAAACATTGAGTCTTCACCACCTATAGAAGGATAATATATTAATTCAATCATAAGAAGCTAAACATAGAAATCACATGGAATAACTCGTTTATCTTTACAACCCATAGAAGGAGAGTAACCAAATAAAAATGTATGGATATATATATATATATATATATTCTCATTCAAAATATTACCAATTGAGAGAGAAAGGGGATCTCCATATAACAGCTTAGCTCAAGAAGAAAATTCTACAATAGTTCTAAAAGTCCATCAATTATTCCCATCATCTGACGTGTCTGATCATAAGTAATCGTGTGAAGGTCCATGCCTCACAACTATACCGTACAACTGAGGGGGAACAAACTCCAAGTAGAGGACATGTTCCCTTGTGAGGCAGGGGGTTCCACTTTGTAATTATCCATTAAAGACATTTTCAAAATATTATGGTATATTATACTCTATAGGTTAAGGAATAACTCCCTAGTGTGACAGGGGGTTCCACTCTGGTCATCAAGGACTTGTGTTGTATTCAATAGGGGGTTCCACTTGGTAAGGTAGAGGACCAGCACCCAAGATGATGGGGGATCCACTCTATAGTTTGAGGACCCGTTACTTAGTGTGACAAGGGGGTTCCAATCTGGTCATTGAGGACCCACTCCCTTTCTGATTGGGTGTTTCCCGTGCGCTCTAGCCATGAACGTGTTCTTAGGCACAAGGAGTGTTCCAGGATATGTGCTCTAATACATGACTCTTATACACCATAAATGGGGTACACAATATGTAGGGAGACGACATGGAATTACATCCTTATGAATTCCCAAAACCCTAGCCGCCACATCCAAGGGGCTGCACTCCATGTGTTTATCACAGTATAAGGGGTTTAGTTGGGTTATTCACAGTTTCCAAGATCTTCATTCTGTTCATTAAATATGGTTATATCTCTTTGATTTTGGATTTATCTCTACCTAATATTTTTTTATCTGACTTTGGTTGGTGGATTCTAGTCCTCCAGTTACCAGAAATCATATTTGATTATATTCTATATGAACCAGTACACACCTATCACACCATACACATCTAGATTCACTCGGTTGAGGATGATTTTATCTCATATCGCCAAAAATTTCATCCATTTCCCAAAAAAACCTATATCTACTCTGGTTCATCAATATATCCCTCGCTCATGAATCTGTTATGATTCTAAGGGTCCGATCAGGCTCAATACCACATGACAATGTCGAACCGGGATCTTAGGGGCCAAACAATGAAGAATATAATTTAGTTGAGGGGGAAAGGAACAATAAAAAATGTTTTTACAATTATTTTCTAAGAGTTGTTGGGAAAAAATTAGTATTGAGGATATTCGAGTCCAAAAAAAAAGAATAATTAATTAAAATTCCAATACATGGGTGCATGCTCATTCCACAATTGGTACATATCCAGGAAAGGAATCAATATGCTCAATAAATTTAATCAAAATGGACATAATCCACAAATATATGAGTCATAACACGATATTGGATCATTATTCATTGAAGAACTTCCTTTCCAATGATTTAATAAAGTCATTGCATTCAATGTATCCTGACCTTCTCCAATCTAGAGTTTTGTTATCGTCAGATGTAATTCACCAACAAGAGGATAGGAAGAATGTATCTTGGAAATTCTAGGGTTATGAGGAAAACCATGGGAATATTTACATAAACATTTATTTATAGGAAAAACCAATTAGTTTGAATGAATGAATGAGTTAATTGATTAATTAATTAATCCACTGAATGTACATCCATCATGTGAGATATTTGAACACCCTATGCGGACCTATTTAGGTCCCTTATAGTGTAAAAAACTACATTATGGATACAATCATGGTCTCAGATTTCTAATCCATGTTTATTTTTAATACTTATCCCATATTATATAAGAACTTCACTTGCATTATATAAAATATATTTAGTGTTTTTAAAAAATAAATTTCAAGTACACAGGGACTCGGAATCATACTCCCTCTCAGCACCTAGCTCTAGAAATATATATATAATTATTTCAAATTATAACTAGGAAAAACCAGTTCACTAAATCATTACCTCCTTCAATCATTTCATCCTTGAAAAGAAAAATTAAACAAACAACTCTGGATAATGAGCCCTCACATTGCATTCCCTCTCTAAGGATCTTTCTTGAATGTTTCTATACCACCATAACATGTGAACCAAGGGGATGGTTTATCCATGAAGGTTCCTCTTCTATTGATCCTCTATCACCAATGAGTACTATATAAAGACGGATCCATCCTTGATGTCCAGCACTCCCCAGTCAATGACGTGTGTAGGGACATGCACCTATCTCCTCAGCTGTGATACATGGAAGAAATCGCACACCTGATCCAGCTATGGGGGTAGGGTGAGGTGGTAAGAAACCACACCAACCATCTACAACATATAGAATGGACCGATGAACCTTGGGGATACCTTGAATCCTTGTCCAAACCTTTGTAATCCTCATCATGGGGAGACTCTCAAGAAAACATAGTCTCCCAGATTAAACTCCAAATGCCTATAATTGTCATCTATATAAGTTTTATATATGCTCTAAGCTATCCTCATCTTCTCATGGATGACTTGGACCTTCTCCATCATCACCTGCAAGATCTCTAGACCCAGAAGATAGTCTCACCGATCTTTATCCAACACAAGGTTGACCGACATGGTCTAACATACAGGGCCTCAAAAGGTGTCATGGTGATTGTAGAGTGGTATATATTGTTGTATGAAAACTATATAAAGGTAAATTTATTCTCTTATATCCATCTAAAATCTAACATTCAAGGCCTTAGCATATCCTCAAACAATTGGATAGTTCACTCATCTTTCCCATATTTTGGGGGTGAAATTCTATACTCATCTTCATCTAGGTTCCGAATGCCTCCTACAGTCCTCTCCACAACCATGGAGTAAACATCATGTCACGATCATAGAAAATCATTGAGGTCACCACATAAAGAAGAACAATCTCCCACATGTACAAATTACCCAAACTTCCTATCGAATTTTCCTCATTAAAATAAAGGAAGTATGCCAACATCATGAGTCAGTCAACTATCACTCGAATGGAATCATGGAACTTCAATGTGCATGGAAGACCTGTCAAAATTCCATGGATATTCTATCACACTTCCACTCCAATATCTCAAGGGGCTGCAACAAACCTGCTGGAACATGGTGCTCAACCTTCACATGTTAATAGGTGAGTCATTGAGAGACGAACTCAGATACACTCCATCTCATTTCGGACCTCCAAAGCTATTTCTAAAGGTCTCTATTCATATTCCCCACACTAGGATGTGCAACTAGGAGAGAATTATGGAACTCTTGTATCACCCCCTCCCTCATCATGACTAGAACCACAGTCCGTCCCTGAAAAAAGATTACATGATTCCCTCCATCAGAATATCCATATGGTGAATCAATCATGGATATCTAGTCACGTAAGACCTCATAGTCGATGTCTCTTAGATAATAAAATCTCAAATGATCGAGAAGTGGAGGAGTCAACACCATAGACTATAGAAAAGATGTACCCTCATACTCTACCAAGTTCAGCTGTAAAGAAGCCAACTTCTCAGAAGCTTTCTGCACCAACCGAGCCTATGAATTGCTACTAATAAAATATGATACCATGTTTCCCTAACTAGGAGTATAGAATTTATCAATGTCATAGTCCTACAGGAACTCCTACAAGTTCCACAATCACAGGTTCAAATCTCTCTATGTGAAGACGTACCTAACACTCTGATGGTCTGAGTAGACCATAATATGCTCCCCCAAAAGGTAGCACCTCCACATCCTTAGAGAAATGACTACTGCTACTTGCTATGGGTCATGAGTTACATAGTTCTTCTTGTGTGGTCTCAAATTTCTCCACCTGTATGTGATAACTACATGTTGCTACATTAACAGGCAGTCAATACCAAATCATAAGGGATTGCAATACACTATTAAATTTATACCCTCCTTTGATAGTCTCAACACTGGGGTACTCATCAGCCTCAAAATAAACTCTTGAATGATCTCTAGAACTATACACCCCCAAGTAAATGGATTCCCTTTCTACATCAAGGCATCCAAAGAGGATGTGATCCTGAAGAACTCGCCACAACACTCTTATAATGCCACAACAAGCTAAGAAAAATCTGCAACTCTGACATGTTCTTGGGTGGATCCAAAAAAATTACTACATCATTCCTCAAGAACCATATTTCACATTGAAACATATCTAAGAGGTCTTAAATTATCAAAAATGGGTACTTTTTCTTTATCATGGCCTGGTTCATGCGATAATAATTCACTCAATGCCACAATCTCATGTCTTCATGTTTCACTAACAACACTAGAGTTGCCTAGGGGGACACACTTGTTCTAATGAAACCCTTCTCTATCAAAGGTCCTCCAAATGCATCAAAACTCCCATATCTCCATAGGGGACATATGATATACTACAGATGATACTGAACCTATCCAAAGATACAAGTTAATGTAAAACATCCATATCCTGCATTAGATGTTGTCCACGAATGTTCTTAGGGAAGACATCCATATAATTCTCCACAAATGAGGGAATCTAGATGCCTGAATATCCTACTTCACCATGGGATATACTCACAAACTAATGAGTTTTGGGTTAAGGCCTACTACTCATTGAACCCACTCATCCTTCCATGAGATCTCCCTTACCAATAACGTTGAATCTCATCCCATAAGTTCAAAGGAATCTGACTCATCTACAGATATAGTCAAATCTAGGCTCAGACCATGTAGAACCAATCTATACATAATATGATGTCATAAGATTCCATAGTTATGGCCAAAAGGTTCCATGTGAACCTCTCTCCACTAAGTAATAACTCACACTTTTGACAGATAAAATATATGGAGGAAGTGTTCCCTGTATGAATCTTAGGACGAAGTTGTTGGGATAACAACTCAACTAGGAGATCCATATCTCTCACTAGATGTATAAATATGAAGGGATAACTATAAATAGTTTCTACTACTAATGAATCGATAGTAGAAAACACATAGATCATACCAATGATCATATCATGTCATGCAGGGTCATAAGCCTCCAGATCTTATAGTTGTCTTCTACACCGACTGCTAGCTCCCTAATCCGATCATGGGATGCCTGATGGTGGTGGTGGAAGGATCTAATAACGTCATCCACCTCTCACATCTCCTACTACTCCCCTTATAGATCTAGCTCCTTGGGGGCCACCCTACCCTCACCTAGGAAATCCATGATCATGGTGTTGCCTCTGTTGTGGTGGTCCATTAGATATCTTCTTAAGATCCTCAACACATCTAGTGGTAAATGCTCACACTATGTGACCTCACACATAAAAAAAATAACCACCACTATTAGAGCTATCATAGCCACATGCACTACCCCTGGTCGTATGCCCGAGTCCAATAATGGGGAGGACTCATGCGTTGAGATCCATTTGTCTTCTGTCTATTTGCTGCTGCAGACAACTCATCCCTATAAAGACCAATTCTATCTCCAACATCCTGGAACCCGTATGATAGAAAGAACATAGTCACCAGTACCCTATCCAAAACCATAGAATAGGTGGGGATCCACAAGGTCATTGAATTGGCATAGATCTCCCTACAAAGTCCTTACTCAAAATTTCATGCTCCGAAGTATCCAACACAGATCATGTCAAGGGAGTACTTGGTAAGTTATATAAACCTTGATATGTACTCATCCACTATCATCCCTCCCTTCAATTACTCTATAATCTCATGAATCCAAATTGAGTGCAAGGAGGGTTAATCCTCCTCATGGAAGATCTACTTGAAGTCAGGCCATGATAGTGTCGACTCATTGTGCATCTGGGTAAAAGGACTCTACAAGTTCCCAGATACACTATGGAAAAGGCTAACTTCTAGTGAAACCACCTGATTCATTTAGGTTCAAAGAAGACTGAATACATGCACCAATAACTCTAGCCAATGCTCTATTGTATGAGGATATATCTCATTGCAGATCCTCAGGGGCCTTTAGCATGGAAACTCATGAAGCACGCTTAGAATGAGGGATTCCTAAACCTGATCTGCTAGGATGATCTACTACTTGTTAGGTGTAGGTGCTACTACCTTCCCACCTAAAGGAAGAATCTCACAGGATGGACCCTAAACTAGGGACTCATCGCTCATCAGATCTTCCTCAGGATCCAGAACTAGTATCCTGAAAGATTGTAATCATGAAGGAATCCTGAAATTCAATCAATATGTTCCTTGTTCATATGATCATATTTATATATATAAACAATTATGTCATACCACCTTTTTATTACATAAAATTTTCATTTAAATGGTACAAATTTAAGATCTTTTAAAGTTTAGTTTCTTGGAGATCAAGAAAATAATACTTGAAAACATAAAACATTATTCTAATAGATTTGAAAAGATTCTTCATGTGTTAAACCATAGTTTTTTTACTTCATCTCATATCCTAGAGACATACATCCAAGGAAAGTTCTGACTATAAGGCCTATTAAGGGAAATAGTTTAAATATATTCATGAAGAATATCAATAAGAACATGAAAAATATCATTGTGGTATGAGAAAAGGAAAAGTGGAATATCATAATTAAAATAACATGATTCATAACATGTAAATTTTTATAAAGAATTTATTTTATAAATTCATAATAATATCACCAAAGTTAATCACCAACGCTTCGTAAATTAAGATTACCAAGGTTACTCACTAAGGTATCATAAAACATGTTTTCTCTAGTGATAAATTTTTTTACCCAATGCATTGGAGTGATATCAAGGAACACCCTTAATTTATATTAATTAATGTGATCCACATAGATCATAATCAATCATTTCATAAAAAACCTATAGAGAATAAAAATATGGGTTTCATATCCAAATCATGGCATTTCAAAAGTGCATAAAAACATGATCATTATATCATTTTCAGCCCAAAAAAATAGAATGTGGGTTAATGTATGTTAATACTAGAATCAAATAAATCATTTTTACATCTAGGTTTATAGACTTGAAAAAAATAGGCTTTGGTATTCCCCAAATACAATTAAAATATAATTTCTGGAGGATAATATGGAAATTTTGAGTAGTAAAATCGGCAGCATAAATGGTATAAAACCAAATTTTGAAAAGGGGTAAAATGAAATGGGACAATGGTTTCCCATTGATAAAACAAAATTTGGAGGTAATGGTATGATAAAAAAAGTAATATAATAGAGTAAACATAAAATTTAGAAGATATATATGAAAAGAGGTTCTTGAATCGAAAAGAAATGAAGGATAATTTCCTTACCTTGAAGAGTTACTCCTAAATCACGAGTAATGGAACCTTGGAGGCTTTCAGACGCCTTGGATGAACTCATTAGAAGGTACAACTACCATATATTCAAGGAATATGTATTTTTAGTGAATGTAAATAGATAAATGTGTGTTTATTTATAGAAAAAGTATGAAGTCAGTATAATAATTTCCTAATATAGGCCTTAGAAATCTAGATTGTGGAAAATGAAAAACTATGGGCTTTCCTATGGATTTTACCCATGATTTTGGAAATTTGGGACTTATTTTATGTTATTTTAACCCAAAATAACTAAACATATTATTATATTACCTCTTTTAGGATGGAAAAGTAATGTTTCCACAAAATATTTTCTTAAGGTTAAAGTTTCCATTTTAGACATTCGAAAGTAAATTATAGGATTTAAAATTGATTAAAATATATTAAAAAATCTATATTAAAAAAACATATTTTGAGTTATTTAATGTGGTTAACTAATTATTACATCATTATGAAATAATTATGAAGTCATTAAACATATTGAAAATCCAAAACTATATTTTTACTATTCATAGAAAAAAATATATTTTAGAAAATCATCATAAATTCACCCTAACCTAAATTTGATGGGATGATTTCCAAAATGGTGTTTATTTTATCATAAAAATTATCTAAATATGTAAACTATAACTATTGACTTTTAAAATACTTATTTACTAAAAAATATCAGGTTAAATATGCAATGTAAAATTTTAGACACTTGAATATTTTTAAGGACATAATAAATTTGTTTTATCATTTATATTTAAACAAAATTGTTTTTATCAAACTATTTCATTAAAATAAGTATTTTTTATAATACATTTGTTTATTATAAAAAATTAATATCTTTTTTGAAAAGTACAATTTGGTTTTGGAAAGTCAATTTATCAAATTCCATCTCAATTAAATATATTTTTATTAAGAAAAAATATTCTTAAAATAGAATTGATGGATTAATAATTCTATTTACACAAAGGTATTATAATTTAATTAACTAATGTCAAGAAATTTAACCCCTTATTACAATTGTGTATGGAATAATGGTAAGGTGTATGATAGTGATATATTCATGAGGTGACTCTACTAACATCACACGAGTGGTAATTTCCATTAACTTGAACTTATCTCATGGGAGATTTCACTAAAGCTCACTTGTTGAAGCTAAACTTGGGCTTGGTCAAGGGAAAACCCCAGTAATGCTACCTACCTCCCATGTTCTGATAAATGGGCTTTATACGACACAACTCTACTGGTTGAGACTATTACTTCTTCTTTGTGCATTAATAATCTTTTTTCATTTGAACTTATAAAAACTAATTATAACGTTAAATTTTTTATCAATATTATATTTTCCAATGGTCATATTGTCCAACAGTCATATAACGGTCAAATCCCAATATTCACATTTCCTTTTATACTCACGTAATTAATAAAGAGATATGGTTTCGTTGAGTATACTATAATATGACACACATTTTATTAGGAAACAAATATCATTCAAAATGTCTATGTTGTTACATTCATCCCCATATAAGAAACTTCTTCCGTAAAGTTTTTACTCATTATTTTAGCTTAGAAAAGTTGTTGGTACTTTTGTCTCATTGTCTCCTCTGGTTCCCAAATCGTTAATTCATATTTATGGTTCCTCTGCAAAACTTTTAGGAGGTGGGTAGTCTTATTTCATAGAACCTGGTCTTTAAAATACAAGATCTCCACTGAATTCTCCTCAAAAGAGAGGTCATGTTCTAGTTGTACCTCCTGTGGATTTAGTATATGTGAAGGCCTAGGTATGTAATTATTTAATAGAGAAGCATGTAATTTGTAATGAAATTAAGCTATATTCGGTGAAAGTTCTTCATGATAGGTCATTGAACATATGTACTTAAGGATTTGATAGGGGTTAATGAACCTGGGACTAAGATTTCCTTTCTTCCCAAACTGCATGACTCCCTTCCATGGTGATATTCAAAGGAAATCTTTATCACCAATATAAAATCCAATGTCTATAAGGACCTGGCCTTAAACATTACTTAATATTGAGTTAAATAAAGAATTCACATTGAGGATATTTTTAGGTTTATAACTTTAGAGAAATAGGCCATAACAATTACATTACATCTCAAAAATTACTAAGTAGATAGTTTTACTTAGTTTCCATTTTTTTCATAAAATTATAACTCTTAAAAAAAATAAACATGTCCAGTTCTATATTTTAGACAGTGTGAATTTTTCTTAATCCCATCCTTGACCCTATTCATCATTAATTCATGTGAAAAAACATTTCAAAATATGGGATAAGCATAAAAATATCAATAAGTTTTATAAAATAAGGAAATAAAACATTATCCCATCAATAAATAAAAATCAATGTAACCATACTTTTCAATCATAACATACCTTATGAAATCATATGATTTATTAATAACACACATAAATCATAAATCATAAAGGTAACTTGTGGAATTCATAACATACTTACATTGTATCTTTAACAACTACATATGGAGTTACACTTGGAATACCCATCATAGTATATTCCCTAAATCTCTTACGAGAAATATTAAAGTTTACCTCCTTCACAATACTCAATGCATTGGAGAGTCATATCGGGCTCACCCGCCCTAGGTTTATCATGGAACCACTTGTATACATAAACAATACCCAAGAACCATAACATAATCATAACACATGAAACAATCGTAATGAAAAGATAACATTTCCACCTTGAAATCAGTTCAAGATATTGACATAATCAATCCAATTTAAAAGACACATTTAAAACATTTAAAAAGGATATTTTGAATAAATGTGTCCCATACCACTTTGAAACTTTTAAATGAATTAAAATTTTAAAATTTTAATTTCCATATAAATAAATCCTTAAAACCATTTTAAAACATGGACATTATTGAGAAATATTTAGAAGAATTAATATTTAAAACATTTAAAACTATTTTTTAGTTAAAGAGTTACTGACCAAATAAGAGATGATCGAATACAAATAATTGAGTAATAATAGTAATAAAAGATTATAATATCATGAGAATAATGAGATTCATGATATAATATTTCAAAGGAAAGTATATACATGATATAAAAGTGAACTGGTGTATAATAACAAATAAGTCTCAATGAATGTAAATTTAGACAAATTTCATTACAAAGATCATATCCTTAGATTAATGAAAAATCAATGACATAATTATGTGTGACAAATATGAATACACCCAATATATGTTTATTTTAATTTTCAAAAAATCATAGGTCATTCACACATATTCATAGAATGACATAATCATGAAGTATAAGTTTAACCCAAAGAATTGAATTTGGGTTAAGAAGTTCCCTTACAAAAAATTCGGCAACCAATCAACGTCACATAAAATTTCAGAAAATGAGTTGATGAGATAGAAAAGGGTCTATCATCACCTGGAAATAAAATGTACAGAAATAAATATGTATAAGAACATATCCCAACATAATAAAATGTAAATTTAAAAGACATAACATAAAATATTCTTTTCACTAAAAGTGGAGGGTGAAAGGTTCTCTTACTGATTTGATAACTTACAAAAGAATACACCACATGAAAGAAGGATCATAAAATGAAAAATTAAATAGCCCTAAATTAAATGATATTACACAAATAATACAATCATGGGAAGTACATACACCACACAAAAGGAAATATTGGAATATATAGCATGAATCTCACAGGAATAAAAAGTGATATGAAAACGCCTTACCGATTTGGTAACTTACGAAATACACACCCCATAAAATAAGGATAATATAATGAAGATGTAAATACCCATAAATTAAAGTATATTACACAGATAATACAATCACTTTTAGTACATACACTACACAAAAGGAAATAGTGGAAAATATTGCATGAATCTCAAGGGAATAAAAAGTGAGATGAAAACCCCTTACCTCATGTCCGACTTGACTCATTTGTTCCTTATTATTCCGGAATAATAAAGTTTAGTTAAATTATACATGACTTAGAACCTTTTTAAAGTTTATTATTTCTTTTATATCACTTATTACCTTACCATAATAATTATTAATTATTTGAGTTCATATCAGACATTTTGTCCATGTTCGGAACATGAGTAAAAAATGAACTTATTATAATTACAAATTGTCCATGTAGAAAAAATTACATTATATCCAGAATGATATTCATGGATTAGATATAATATATATCATATATATCGAGTATTTATAATAGTACGAAACATTTGAAGATATGAACTTAAATGCACCGTTCATGGAAACGTTAAGCCGTACGTACGCATGAATGCTACCTTCATTTCTATTTTGTATTTTAATGGAATGAAAACATAATGATACATAGGTATATTATAATTCCAGTATAATATCATATATAATTTAATTAACCCCTTCTTTTATACATCCCTAATATGGCATGAACGAGTCATATCACTTTGAGGGGGCCATAGTCCGCACTTCCTCAAATGAAATTATCGTATTTACCCATTATAGAAACTATAATGGTATGATATAAATGAAAAATACTGAAGAATATAGAATAAATAAACACAATATATATCATATATAAATATATTTCCATCATAATGGCCACCATGAGAGGTGGTTGGAGATATTTGAACAATCATCATTTCGTGAGGCAGTAGTTTGTCGTCCAGAGAAACAGTATGTTTGTATCCATTAAATGGAGGTGTTTGGAAGTGTAGTTCAAATAATTCTCATAAGAACAACCCATTATATTGAATATACTGGAGTTTTTATAAAATAATGCAATAAAGAGAGTTACGGGGTTGGATAAGTAAAATAAAAGAAAATAAAATAAGAGAAGACGTTACCTTTAAATCGGGTATATCCCTTTGGTTTGTACCAGAAAGTTTATTCGAATTGCATTATGCCTAAATAAAGGATTATATGAGGAACATAGATATTTAGGGTGATTAATTGGGCAGAGATTGGATGATACAAGTGGCTTGAGAGGCAGAGTAATGGGTTATAGGTGAGGGATTTTTATAAGTTGGAGGAGGAGCACTTTAGGAATGTTTGAAAGTATTATTTTATTAAAACCTTATTTTTTGTTTCAAAAGGTCAAAAACTAATTAAAGTCGAAGATAAGATAATCCTTGTTCGAAATATAATCATCCAATAATTATTTTTTAGGTTTTGGATATTTTTTTTAATTTTTATAATCTTATTTAATTAAATAATTCATTAATGAGGTAAACACTGCATCATTATTGTGTCATAAATAATTTTCTTTATTTGATATCAAAAAATCATAAACAAATACCATGATGTAGGGAATGTTTTTAGATTTAAAATTAATATTTATAGTCAAATATATATCTTATATAACCCCATGTAAAAAATTATTTACTAAAAGATATATGTTTAAGTAAATTTTGTGTTTACTTTAAATTAATTAATATAGAGTGTCATTGGCACTCCCAACTGGCTCTATGGGGTCCCAAAACCGACCCAAGGATGCCCATGGTCAGAAATGTATGATTGAATAGGATTAGGACTCATGTTATGGTAATTTAATATTATTATAATATTATTTTTTACCCTTATTTACCTGATTTACCCTTTAACCATGGTAAATAAAATATTTACAGAAGTAAATATTCATAATGTCTAAAAATAAAAGTTATCTAATTATAGAATTTGTACCCCCTGATTCCAAATATGGAATCCATTTTTCCAAATTCAAAACACCGAAGTGGCAGATATTAATTTAAAAATAATTCCTGTTGTCAAAACAAAAAGTGTGTTTTTAAGAAATAATAACTATCAAAATATTGACACTTTTTTATGTCCAACTTCAAAGTGAAATTACTTATAATGACCAAAATTCAATTTAATGATAAAAATATAATCTAATTAAACTTTAAAACCAATTAAAAATATAATCTAACCATATAAATAAATTATATTAAAAGGAAGTTTTGAATTAAAATGTAGTATTTTTCACTATTCCTTAAAAACTGAACTTTACCAGAAAAATACCAAAATTTCATCCAAAATAAATTTTGATGTCTTGATTATAATGAAGAATATTATTTTCTCAAATAGAACATATAAAATTTAAAAGACTATAATTAAAAATGGTTCTCCATCAAAAGCTAGTAAATCGACCTTTTAATGAATATTAGAGTATTTTTGCTTAAAATCGGATGCATTATTATTCAATGCCTCTAAAATTTAATGGATAAATGTAAAGAAATTTAACAAAAATGTATAATCATAGTTTATATATTTTTTTCATTACATCCAATACAATGGCTAGGTGTTAAATAATATTTAAATTATAAATATTATTATATTAGTTTTTGGTATCACTCATTACTGTGTGCAGTGTAAGATTTAGGAGAAATTTGTTATAGCGTGTTGAGTACTGTATCAGACACCCCCATTAACATAAAATTCATATCTTATTCATAAGTATTAATAGAAATAAAAATATATTATTCTATAAATACCGGGGTTGTTACATCCTTCCCCCCTTTTGCGAATTGTGTCCTCGCAATTTCAAAATTGGTCTTGGAAACTTCACTGAAAGTCCAACATTTTAAAAAGAGTCAATAAAACTATCACTTTAAAAGATAGAAAGAGAAGTAAAAAAGTCATCTGAGACAACCCATACTAAGACTCCATGTAGTAAAACATGGATATGGAAGAGAAACTAACCATCAAGTTCTGATGGAGAGTGATATAAAACATTATTAGGAGAAAGTTAACCACAAAAAAATTACAAACTTATGCTGGGTTAAACGGTCTTTGATTCCCCAGTAGAAAAAGTTAATGAAAAACGTTTTTGTTTTAAGTTACTTCTCATAAGTTGAGAAATTTATTTATGATATTAACTAAAAACATAAGGAAACATACTTACTTTTCATGTAGACATTCATCCTTTACTAAATTCCTAACACAAACTCATCTTTTCTCCAAACTATGAGTATTCAAACTGACTTGGTCACATCAAAATAACTATAATCAACTTCTAGAGTATCATATAATCAAAAAAAGTTGAACTACATATTTCCCCTATCTTTAGACATAAACCAAAACAAAAATGGTTAGTACGAGATCAGATAATCCCCAAAAAGGATAATCATTTATAAAAAGAAAAACTACTCTTAATCTCCAAAATTCAGCAAACAGTACCCAAAGTTCTATAAAGACCATTGAATACACAATTGTCCTTAAAATTATGCAATATAATCCAAACTAAGATTGAAACCCAAAACTCAAAATAATTTGATCACATAGTCTTCCACGATAAATCTTAACATTTATCTCCAAATAACATCGACTAATCTTAAAGTCACATACTGAAGTGTAATTAACCTAATCACATATTATCTATGATAGGTTAATCATTTCCATAAATAACCCAAATCTCCATATGTCCAAAATAAAACATAAATTATTCCAAAAAAATCAACCATTACTCCACCAATGAGATCCCATAGTATTCTATTTTCCTTAAGCATATAATGTTCAAAAATAACAAACATCTTCTAAAATAACCATTATCATTTAATTACCAAATCATTTTACTATACTATGGATGTCCATTTGAAAAAACATAAGTTCCCAAAATAAACTTATTCTTGATCCAAAAAATTGTTTAACTAAAAAGAATAAGTCATACTAACCAGGGACTTCATGTAGTCTAGTGGTAGGGGATGAGCCCTTTTCGCCCTTCGGTTATGGGATCGATTCATGCGACCTTGCTGGACGAGACGGTTTATCACCCATCTTATGGGTTGTCTATTTTATAAAACTCAAAAATAACACTAACAAGTTTTAACCTCAAATGTTTTCTTATACCTTTCATTTTCATCCCACCACATTAAGACCTCAACATATTATATATTGTCATTTTCGTTCACCTCCATATGAAAAAATAAAACTATTTCTAAAAGAGAGAACATCATACCTTGATCATGGTGTCCATATGATTTCATTATCAACTTGTTCATGTAGGTAGAAGGTCCATGCACTAAAAAATGATTTAGAGATCCTTCAAAATAATTTTCTTCCTTCATAAAAATACACCTTGTACAACTTGGGTCATATGGGTGTTCTCATAGAAATAGTTTCAAAAAATAATCATGTATGGCATTTAATTTCAAAACATATGATAAAATATAATTTTTATAAAATTTTCAGACCAATTTTGAGTTGAAACATTTAATCAATGGTCCTTTTAAAATACCTTTAGAATATTGTGAGAGACTATATTGAAAAAGAAAATATAAATAGGTTGCATAAGGGTATCCTTCTCCAACACCTTTTTAAAAATCATAATATGCTTCAAAATCTTGTGATATGGTTAAATATTTGAAAATTTCATAAAAATATTTAACTTTCTTAAAAATATGAAAATATTATGAAAATAGGATTTAATTAAATGAAATCCATGATCCACAATGATATCAAGGTATAGTGGAGGTGTTTGATATCTCGAAAAACTGCTTGCAAGTGAGTGGTATGCTAGAAAATGTTTCACAATCATCTCAAGAAAACTATTCAATAATTATTGTAATCATGTCATTAGGAAGAGATAGGAATGTTGTTTGGGATCCTCATCCTTCCATTTGTAACCAACTTCCCTTGATCTGAAAAAGTTATAAAACAATGATTTAACTAAAATAATAGACATAGGAACTAACCATGTGTTTAACAAAAACTCATAATCCCTAAAGATGTATAAACTGAACTCTAATACCAACTATAAGGACATGGCCTTAAACATTACTTAATCTTGAGTTAAATCAATAATTCACAATGAGGATCTTTTTAGGTTTATAGATTTAGAGAAAGGGGCCATAAAAATTACATTACATCTCAAAAATTACAAAGTAGACACTTATACTCAGTTTCCATTTTTTCATAAAGTAATAACTGTTAAAAAAAGAAACATGTCTAGTTCCATATTTTAGACATCATGACTTTTCCTTGATCCCATCCTTGACCCAATTCATATTTATGTCATGTGAAAAACATTTAAAAACTAGGGATGAGCATAAAAATCTCAGTAAGGGTTATAAAATAATGAAAGAAAACATTAGCCTATCAATAAATAAAAATCAATGAAACCATACTTTTCAATCATAACATACCTTATAAAATCATAAGATTTATGAATGACACATAGAAATAATAAATTATAAAGGTAAATTGTGTAATTCAAAACATACTTACATTATAGATTTCACATCTACATAGGGATTTACACTTGGAATACCCATCATAGTATATTCCCTAAATCTCTTAGGAGAAACATTAACGACTACCTCTGTCATGTTACCAAATACATTGAAGAGATATCTCAGGCTCACCCACTCTAGGTTTATCAAGGAACCACCCATATATGTAAACAATGACCAAGAACCATAACATAATAAAAACACATGAAACAAGAATAAAGGAAAGATAATATTTCCACATTGAAATCAGTCCAAGATATTGACCTAATTAATCCAATTTAAAAGACACATTTAAAACATTTAAAAAGAATATTTTTTAATCAAAGTGTACCAATCCACTTTGAAACTTTTAAAGGAATTGAAATTTTAAAATGTTAATGTCCATATAAATAAATCCTTAAAACCATTTGAAAACATGGATATTATTGAGAAATATTATATAAGAATTAATATTTAAAATATTTAAAAAAATGTTATAGTTAAATCATTACTAACCAAATGAGAGACGCTTGAATACAAATAATTGAGGAATAACATTAATAAAAGATTATAATATCATGAGAATAAAAAGATTCATAATATAATATGTCAAAGGGAAGTATATACACCATATAAAGGTGAATTGGTGTATAACAACAAATAAGTCTTAATGGAATGTAAATTTTGACAAAGTCCCTTACAAAGATAATATCTTTAGATTAAGGACAAATCAATGAAATAATTATCTATGAAAAATAAGAATAAACCCATTATAATTGTATATTAATTGTGAAACAATAATAGGTCATTCACACATATTAATATCATGACATAATCAAGAAATATATGTTTAACCCAAAAAATTGATATTGGGTTAAGAGGATCCCTTATAAAAATTCGACAGCCTGACGACATCACTTAGAAATTCATAAAATGAGTTGATGTGGTAGAAAAGTGTCTCTCAACACATGGAAATAAAATATTCAGAAACAAGGATATATAATAACATATCCAAACATGAGAAAATGGAAATTTAAATGACATAACATAAAATATGCCTTTTATACAAAGAGGAGGGTGAAATGTTCCCTTACCGATTTTGTAACTTACAAAAGATACACCACATGAAATAAGGATCATACATTGAAGAATTATATACCCATAAATTAAATTATATTATACAAATAATACAACCATGGGCAGAAAATACACCACATGAAAAGAAATAGTGGAAAATATAGCATGAATCTCAGGGGAATAAAAAGTGAGATGAACAGACCTTAATGATTTGGTAGCATAGGAAACATACACCCCATGAAAGAAAGATCATACAAAGAAGATGTAAATACCCATAAATTAATTTATATTTCATAAATAATACAATCATGGGATGTACATACACCAAAAAAATAGTGTAAAATATAGCATGAATCTCACGAGAATAAAAAGTGAGATGAAAACCCCTTACCCCGTGTCCAACTTCACTCATTTGTTACTTGTTATTCCTGAATAATAAACTTAAGTTAATTTATAATTTATTAGGTAATTTTTTCAAGTTTATTATTCCTTTTATATCACTTATTACCTTACTATAAAAATTATTAATTATTTGAGTTCATATAGGACATTTTGTCGATGTTTGGAAATTGAGTAAAAAATGAACTTGTTATAATTAAAAATTGTCCATGTGGACAAACTTATATTATCTATAGAATGATATTTATGATATAGATATAATATATATCATATATATCCAGTATATATATATATATATGTATGTATTTATAACAATACATAACATTTGGAGATATGAAATGAAATGCATCGTTCATGGAGATGGTAAGTCGTACGTACACATGAACACTACATTCATTTCTATTTCCTATTTTAATGGAATGAAAACATAATAATAAATGATTATATTATAATTATAGTATAATATCATATGTAATTTCAATAAATATGTACTTAATATGTCCCACATATGGGATGAATGAGTCATATCAGTTTGAAAAGGCGGTAGTCCGCACTTCCCCAAATGAAATTATCATATTTACCCATTATAGAAACCATAAAGGTATGATATAAATAAAAAAATACAGAAGAACAGAGAAAAAATAAAAATAATATATATTATAAATAAATAAAATTCCATCATAATGGCCACCATGATAGGTGGTAGAATATATTTGAACATTCATCATTTCGTGAGGCAGTAAGTCACCGTCCACAGAAACAGTATGTTCGTATCCATTAGATGGAGGTGTGTGGAAGTGAAGTTAAAATAATTCTCATAAAAACAACCTAGTATATTTAGGATATTGGTGTTGTTATAAAATAAAGTAATAAAGAGAGTTTAAGGGGTTGGAGAAGTAAAATAAGAGAAAAGTACATAAGAGAAGATGTTATCTTTAAATCAGGTACCTCCCTTTGGTTTGAACAAAAAGTTTTACTTTAATTGCCTTTTGTATATGAGAAGGATTCTATGAGGAATAAAGGGATGTAGGAATATTAATTGGGTAGAGGTTGGATGAGATAAGGGGCTTTAGAGGTGTGAGAAATGGGTTAGAGGTGAGGGATTTCTATAAGGGGGAGGAGGGGCTCTTTAAGAAAGTTTGAAAGTATTATTTTATTATAAACTTATTTTCAGTTTCAAAAGGTCCAAAACTAATTAATGTAGAATATAATATGACTATTTTTTGAAATAAAATCATCCATTAATAATTTTTCAGGTTTTTTATATTGATTTATTTTTTATAATCTTACTTATTTAAATCATTGATTAATGAGGTAAACACTCCATCATTATTGTGTCGTAAATATTTTATTTATTTGATGTCTGAAAATTATAAAAAAAAATTATGTATAAAATCTTTTTATCTTTCAAATTAATATTTATAGTCGAAGATATAACATATATAACCCCATGTAAAAATTGATTTACTAAAAGATAAATGTTTAAGTCATTTTTGTATTTACTTTAAATTAATTAATAAAACATTTCATTATCACTCCCAAGTGGATCTATGGGGTCCCAAAATTGACCCACAGATTCCCATGGTTGGATATTTATCAGCCAATAGGATTAGGACATGTGTTATCGTAATTTAATATTATTATCATATTATTTTTACCCTTATTTACCCGATTTACCTTTTAACCATGATAAATAAAATATTTACTAATGTAAATATTCATAATGTCTAAAAATAAAATTTAACTACTTACACAATTTGGACCCCCTGATTCCAAAATGGAATCCATTTTTCTAAATTCAAAACATTTAAGTGGAAAAAATTAATTTAAAAATAATTCTTGTTGTCAAAACGTAAAACGTGTTTTAAGAAATAATAACTATCAAAAGATTGACACTTGTTTATGTCCAATTTCAAAGCAAAATTACTTACAATGACCAAAATTGGATTAAATAGTAAAAATATAATCTAATTAAACTTTAAAACCAATTAAAAAGATAATCTAACCATATAAATATATTATATTAAATTGATGTTTTGAATTAAAATGCAGTATTTTTCCCTATTCATTAAAAAATGAACTTTATTAGAAAAATACCAAAATTTCATCCAAAGTAAATTTTTATTTCCCCATTCTAAAAAAGAATTTAATTTTTTTAAATATAACATATAAAATTGACAAAACTATATTTAAAAAGGATTCACCATCAGAAGTCGGTAAATCGACCTTTTAAAGAATATTAGAGTATTTATGCTTAAAATTGGATTCATTCTTATTCAAACCCTCTAAAATTTATTGGATAAATGTAAGGAAATTTAAAAAACATGTATAATCATATTTTATTTAGTTTAGTTCATTATTTCTAATACAATGGCTAGGAATTAACTACTATTTAAATTAATAATATTAATATATTATTTTTCGATATAACTCAATGTTGGGTGTAGTGTAAGATTTCTGGGAAATCTGTTGTTGCGTGATGAGTATGGTATCATACAAAGAGTCCCCTTTAACATAAAATTAATATCTTATTCATAATTATTAATAGAAATCAGAAAGTATTATTCTATAAATACCAAGGTCATTACAAAGTCCCATATACGATTATCATCATAACTCTTCTACCAAATCTGAGCATCCTTTATGATTTTTTGGATAAAATGAACCTTTTCTATCATATCATTTACAGGATCAAGACCAAGAAGCATTCTCTCAACAAATTCATTCCAAAAAGTAGAATTTCTACATCTCTTCCCATATATATCTTCATAGGGTGTCATTTGAATACTCAAATGGAATATCTTGTTATATAAGAACTCAACCAATGAGAGATTCTGATCCCATCCACCATTAAATTTTGTTTATAATTTTCTCAACATGTCCTTAAGTGTATGATTATTCCTATTAGATTGGTCATTAATTTGGGGTGATAGGTTGTACTAAATTCAATTCGGTACTCAGATCATATTGAATACTTCTACAAAATTTTGATTCGAACCTTGGATCATGATTATAAATGATAGAAAGTGGCACTCCATGAAACCTCACTACTTCTTTTATTTAAATTTGTGAAATTTTTTCCAGAGATAAATCTTCCCAAATAGTGATGAAATGGCCATTCTTGGTGAGTCGGTCCACTATAACCTATATTTAATTGTTTCCTTTTAATGTTTTGGGGAGACCAGTAACAAAGTCCATAGTGATATTACCACACTTCCATGTTGGTATGGGAAGTGGTTATAATACCCCTTTAGGAAGTTATCACTTCACTTTCACTTATTGACACACCAAGAACTTATTAGTTTCCTTGTAAATCTATTAATTCATGTTATCCTACAAATAATTATCACTAAGGTCCCTCTAAATTTTAGTGCTTATAGGATGTATAGATAATGTGGAGCTATGAGCTTCATCCATTAGTTCTTTCTTTATATTTGTAATAGATTGAGCACATAACATTGTATAAATTTTTAGTAAACCTTGTTGATTAATTTTTAACTCAAGAGAATTCTCATTCTACACATCCTCTACCTTATTTTGTAACAAATGATCTTCTCTTTGAGCATTATTTATCTTCTATAGTAATGTTGGTCTAGAAATCATTTTTTATAGGATTGATGATGTCACTACCTTCATGATTCCCATGTACATCCTTCATAGGTCCTTGATCAATGAATCTCCTTGAATCATCATCATTTACCACACAATACGTTATTTCATACTTAATGTATCAATTAATTTGTTTGATCTTATAGGGTGATGATGAATTAAACAATCATAGTCTTTAAGAAGTTCCAAAAATCTCATATTTCTCATGTTCAATTCCATTTACATGAAAATATAATTCAATTTATGGTGGTTTTTGTATATATAACATTTCTCCCCATAAATATAGTGTCTCCATATATTTAGAGAAAAAACAACCACAACTAGCTCCTGGTCATGCATAGGATAATTCTACTAACGAGGCTTTAACTATCAAAAAACAAAAGAAATCACCTTTTCTATTTTCATTAGGATTCTCCCAGTACCTTTCATCCATAAATCTATAAAAATAACAAATCCTTCATTGATAGAGGGTCGAGTTAACATGGGTTCAGTAACCAATATATTTTTTTGTTCTTGGAAACTATCTTCACACTCCTTTATACAGATAAACTTAGACCATTTTTTATTTAACTCGGTTGGTGGATTAGAAAGTCATGAAATATTTTTTAAAAACATCCTATAATATCCTGATAAACCAAGGAAACTATGAATCTTGGTTGCTATTGTAGGATAAGGCCACTCCTCCATAACCTTTTTCTTGTCATGGTTAACTGAGATTCTTTCATTGGTCATAATTTTCACCAAGGAAGAAAATTATTTTAACCAAAATTCACATTTTCGGAATTTTACAAAGAGAATATACTTAATTATAGTTTTAAATATAACCCATATATGATCCTCACGTTTCTAAATAATTTTGGAATATATCATAATATCATCAATAAAAACTACCACAACTTTATCATGGTAGTCCTTAAAGACTCTATTCAAAAAATCCATAAATATACCCTGATCATTAGTCAAGATGAAGGGAATAAAAACAAACTCATAAAAACCATATCTTGATCATAAGGTAGTCTTTATAATATATTCTTTCTTTACCCTCAATTGATTATATCCAGATCGAAGATCCATCTGGGAGAAGAATTGAGCCCCATAAAGCTGGTCAAATAAATCATCAATCCAAGGGAGAGGTTACTTATTCTTCACTATGATCCCATTAAGTTCTCTATAATAAATTCATAGCTTCATTGATTCATCCTTCTACTTCACAAATATAACATGTGTTCCCCAAGGAGACACACTTTTTCATAAATAAACCCCTTTTAAAAATATCTTGAATATGTTTCTTTAATTCCTATATCTTCATATTTTTCATTCTATATGGGGTATTTGATGTTAGGTTTGATCCAAGTATGAGTTCATTGATAAAATATACCTCTCTTTCTAAGTGAGGTTCAGGTAATTCCTCATGAAATATGAAAATTCATTTCTGAATGATGGGTAATTTTTCTATTATTATAATTTCCATGACTTCTTCCTCCTCACTGATCATCTCTACAAATAAGGATACGATAGGCGCTTCTTGATAATTCTTGGGTCATGATATCTCTCCTTTGAAAATAACCGTAGGTTTTCCATTCAAGACTAGTAATATTTCCATTGTTCTATAGTTGATCTTATCATTATTCTTTGAGATCCAGCACATCCCCATTATAATGTCAAATTCCAACATGAGAATGACAAATAGATTTCCAATGAGATTTTTCTCACCAAATTAAGTAGTAGAGTTTATATACATTGTTGAATCTTGGATTATCCCACATGGAGACTTAACTAATCACTATAATTATATATGTTTAGGGATTAATTCTATATTATTTTCAAACTTGGAGTAAATAAAAGATTTTGTGGAACTATAATCAGAAAAAAAAATTATATCATTGAGAGAATAATGAGAGTACTGAAGGACCTCGAAACACCCTGTGAATCAGGGTGTCAAGTTTTTCATTTAATATGATGGATTTTATTCCCATGTTTTTAGGAATCTATTAAAACTATTTGATGAGAATGATTAGTAAACAAACAATCACATGAAAATAGGTAACACAATAATTTTTCTTGGTTCATCACTAAGGGAAAGTCCAAGGAGCATATGAAAACAGTGTTTTGATCATATCTAAATCCACTAATCTTCACTGGTTGAAGAGTAAAAGAGTTTAGACACATTCACCCTATTCTAGGAACACTGTCTTTATAATATTTTAGAGATAGCTCACTGCGTCCCTCAGAGCACTTCTGATGAATCCCCCTAGCTCATTGACTTGGGAGAGATACACACATAGTTTATGGACATGTATGTCCCATCATTTTAATTAACACATATCCTAAAATATATATAGATTCTCTTTTAAGGTCTTTCTTTTACCCGTATATGTAATCTACTTTTCAGTGCACTGTTAGTTCAGGAATTGTTCCTTTGCGAACAAGCCTTATTCCTCCATAAATTGTGATGAACTATGTAGCATGTGTGCTTCACATACCACAAATCCTCCATAGACTACCTCCACTTACATGGAACATATCTCTTTCATGGATCATATCTCTTCTTTAGACTACTTCTTCCTCCATGAACAGACCCTTCTTCCACGAATCATCCCAGCTTCATGGATGATTTTTTTTTTCTGTAGACCACCTGTCCTTTGTGGAGAATTTTACTTTATGAAAATTACCTAAAAATCCCTTCCACATACTATCTTGCAGATCAAATATCCATTTTTTAAATCCTTCTCATGAACTAATTCTCCTTTTTTGTGTTTTCTTCCCATGAACCACTTTTGGATTCACCAAATTCCTCCTTGATTCCTATTAAAAAAAAACTATTTTTAATGATGGAATTAGTGATCCTTATATAGGAAAATAGATCCAAAAACCCCACTCATCCAAATCAATGAAATCATTGATGTAGTATAGCCTTTACCACATACTATACTCCTCTTGTGAATCATTTTACTCTATGGCCCGCATAGCGCATTTTTTTCACTACAGCTAATCTCTCCCATGAACAAAACAATTTATAGCTTCACAAAATGCATCCTCATTTCCAAAAATGACAATCCATCCGGTGAACCATTTTCCTTCAATGAACTGTGAGCGCCTTTCAAACCATTTCCCCATTGAAGTATGTGTACTGTGCTTTTCGGTCCGCATATCAAAGCTATATAGAAATCCTCCCTTTTCTAATTTTCATTGATGTTCTGTGTACCAACTATACGGTCTATAAACTTTCTTTCACAATCTATGAAAAATACTTCATGGTTCGTGAACTGTGTACTCTTATGTGGAAAAACAACCTTTTCCAAAAACAAACTCCCAATTTTGAGGCCCAAAAATTTGGTAAACTCTAATATATAATGCCACCTTTAATACTATTTTCAGCTTGAACTGGAAGATCTGTTTCCTTGAAAACTCCATTATCATCTATGCAAGGATTGAAAACAAATACAAACCATACTCCATGTATAGCAAATAAAAACCTTAGTTACAACAAGTACTTACCACCACATTATCTAGATCCTCTACTTAAGCTATTTTGAAAGAAAATTCCTAACCTTTCAAACTTCGCCTAAGCTATGGTTGATAGTGGTTTCCCTTCGTTACCTTCTAATTTGAACAATTATTTGAAAAGTTCCCAATATACCCACACTTATAGCATTAGACTTCATGCTAATAATACACCATTTTCCCTTTGTCATTAGTTTTGAGAATTTGAGGCTTATCTTTACTATGGGATTTTTGAGCTATATAGACATTTCCTACACACTTGTAACAATTTACACTCTCGAGAAACTAGTTCCCTGAATACTTCTTCCTATATTTGTTTTATGTAGAATGTTGCACTTTCATTCCTCCTATTTTATAATAAAATTATATCTCTATTTTTGTCTCCAAATATCCCTTATTTTCATTCAATTTATGTGACCAATGCATCTCTCTAAACTTCAGTTCAACCTTCATAGAACTCCATACTATATTTTCATATCTTTTTTAGTCTCAATTGGCTATATTCATCGGTAGATGGGGTTTTAGCACACTAAAAAATATATTATCATTTTTATTAGGATCCATTAGATAGCTAGATGTGCAATGAAAATGTCTTTTAAATTTCATATCATATTTTCCCACTGATTCATTTTCCTTATGCTTCAGCTCTAGGAATTACCTTTCCATTTTTGTTCACATCTATTGGGGGAAAATATTTATTTGAAAAATATTCCCCAAAACACTTCCCACACCATATCATCAATATTCATTATTGGATTCATGTTTTTAATCAGTTTCCACCACTAATCAACTTCTCCCTATAAGAGATAAAAAACTAGGGTGACTTTATCTTACTCAGAATAGTGGAGTACACAAAATATTTTTTCTATCGATCTTATCCATTGTTCAATAATAAATGGGTCGGTAGATCCATTGAAAGAAGGTGGTCGTTGATGCATAAAGGACTAAATAGAATTGGTTCCCTTCAAAGAGAATCCAGTCTCTCAGCATGATTAAATTTATTGTTTATAACTTTAGTTAGATACTCCAATGGCCCGGAGGACTTCATTTTTGTATTGATTTTGATAATCCACCTTTCAAGGGGTGATGTGGAACCCTTAAAATGACCATAGGCATAAGTATTACATGGCATGTAGGCCTTATATGAATTCATTACCTGTAAGCTTTAAACATTACAAACAACCTAGACTAACTACTTGGAATTTCTCCTCCCCAACATCTTCATCGTGAAATCTGCTCTCCATCTTCGCATGGCTGTTTGGCCAGGATTTCTTGTGCATGCACAGTCTTGTCCTGATGGCAGGTTCCATACCCTCTCATTATTGCAATCTTTTTATCTTTGGCTATGGTGAAAGCTCTTTGCTCCTCCTCCTTCAGAAGTTTGTACCTTGTAGGTTGTTTGGTTTGCATCTGCACTAAAGGTGGCCTGAAGGCCTTGAGGTGGCCCAAAGGCCTTACTGACCCAAAGGCCTGGGTTGCCCGAAGGCCTTAAAGAACTTGGGAACAAAATTGGTGGCCCAGAGGCCCAAACGGGGGAATATTCCCACCTGCTACAGTGCCAAACAATGCCCTACTAAAGTTCCCTCTATAGTACATACTCCAGTTCTGCACAGTTCCTATTACAGTCCCTGCTACAGTACCTGGAAATTAGCCTTCACTTGGATTTGATCCCAAGTCTCCTGGATTCTCTTAAAGTGTCCTCAACAACTAGGATTAAGCTCATGTTCTATAAATTTAGTTAGTTGATTGATCATTGTTAGGATGTTTTCCATTCCGTCATCCATTAGAGGGCTTCCAGCAGATGATCCATTGTGATCATCGTTTAAATGGGTTCTCTTATTTCCCTCAATTTTATAAAATAATAAAACCATAGTGGAAATCATGTTTATTTTAATAATATTATAATTATAAACTAATTTTATGTCTTAAAACATCATTCTTAAATATTTTATTCTTTAATAACAAATACATTTTCTATAAATCCATCATAATGGTTCATTAAAAGATTATGATTAACATATCCCACAAGAGTATCAAACTAGGAGTGAAGCAAGGCATTTTCTTATGCAATAGTTCCATTTTGAGTCAAGATGAAAGTGTTTTTTTGTGTAACCTTTAGATACATCTGTTCAAGAGCCACATTCACTTGTTCGTATCTAGATAGAGATTAATTTTCTCATAAACCCTTTACTTAATAATTCAAAAAAATACCAGGATGTTTTCCTATATTTTAACTTCTCCCTAGGGTTCTTCCTAAAATTTTCAAATCCTAATTTTAACAATTAACTAAACCATAATTTTATACCAACTATGTTACCCTGCCTTTTTATTGTATAAACTCTTCATTTACATTGTACAAACATAGGAGCTTTTAATGTTTAGTTTCTTGGAAATCAGGAACATAAAACATTATAATAATCCACTTTAAAGGCTTCTTCATGGGTTCACCCTAAGTACATTTACTGCATCTCATATCCTGGGGACATACATCGAATGAAGGGGTGATAAAAAGTCCCAATAAGGGAAACAATTTACATATATTTGTGGGGAATATCAATAAGAACATGAGAAATATCATTATGGCATGAGAAAACGAAAAAATAATATCATAATAAAAATAAAATGATTATTAACATGGAAATGTGATTATCAATTTTATTTTTGATATTAATAATTAAATTTCCAGGGTTAATCTCCAAGGTGTCGTAAATGAAAATTACCAAGGTTATTCACCAAGGTATCATAAAACTTGTTATCTCTAGAGATTAAATTATTTAACCAATGCATTGTAGGGATATCAGGGAGAACTGATTATATTTATTAATTAATGTGATCCATAAATATTTTAATAAATCATTTCATAAATAAATCATGGAGGATAAAAATGTGGGTTTTATATCAAAACCATAACATTTTAAAAGTGCTTAAAAATATAATCATTATGTCATTTTTATCCCACGAAAAGGGAATGAAATTTTCATGTATGTTAATACCAGAATAATAGTAATAATTTTTACATATATTTGAATACGATTTGAAACTAACGAGGATTGGGTATTGAAAAAATGAAAATAAATGATAATTTATTGAAAAGAAGAGGGAAATTTTGAGAAGTTAAATCGAAAACCTAACGAGTATAAAACCTTTTTTTGAAAAAGGGTGGAAAAAGAAGGTAAAAGGGTACCCATTTATAAAAAATAATTTTGAAGTAAATGTATAATAAAAGGTGTAATATAAGAGATTAAACATAACACTTATAGGACATATATGAAAAGTAGTTCTTGAATCAAAAAGTAAACAAGGAGAATTCCTTTACCTTGAAGAGTTACTCCTAAATCTAGTGGAATGGAACTTTAGGGGCTTGAGAAAACCTTGGGAGGACTCCTTGGGAGTTAAAACTACCATATAATTATATAGGATTATTTAGAATGAAATGAAATGGATAAATGGGTGGGTATTTATAGGAAAATTGGAGGATTTATTAAATAATTTCCAAATATAGGCCTAGGAAATCTATGTTGTGGAAGATGAAAAATCGTGATCTTAACCATGTTTTTTGCCCATGGTTTTGGATATTTGGGATAAATTTTATGTTTTTCTAACCCAAAATATCCTAAGATCATATTATATTACTTATTTTGTCATGGAAAATTAATGTTTCTACAAAATAATGTTTTTAAAGATAAAGTTTCCATTTCATAATTTTGAAAGTAAATTATATACATGGAAATTGATTAGAATAATTTGAAATAATTTATTTTAATAAAATAAAATATTTTTAGTTGTGTATCATGGTTAAATAATTATTAAATAATTATGACATAATTATGAGGTCATTAAACATACTGAAAACCAAAAACACTATTTTTATCATTCAAGGAAAATCAATTTTTTTTAGAAAATGATCTTAAATTTATCCTAACCTGAATTTGATGGGGTGATTTCAAAAATGACTTTTATTTTATCATAATAATTATATAAATATAGGAACGTTAAATTTTAACTATAAAAATAATTATTTATTAAAAAATAGCAGGTTGAATATGCAACTAAACTTTCTGCCACTTAATTTTTTTAAGGATATAATAATTTTTTTATCGATTAAATTTAAATAAGTGTTTTTTAATACTATTTTATTAAAATAAGTATTATTCATAATAATTTAGTTTATTATAAAAATTTATATCTTTTCTAAAAAGTGAACTTTTGGTCTAAAAAGTGAATTTATCAAATTCTAACTCAATAAAACCTATTTTTATTATGAAAACTACTCGTAAAATGAAATTGATGGAAAAGATGCAATAGATAGAAAGTAAACCAAGCATGAAAAATCTCTAAGATTTACAAGAGTACGATAGTGTGAACTAAAAAGATAGGGGAAAAATACATTCTGAACAAGAAATATGTACAAACCTGAAAAAATGGGGACGTAAAATGCTAAGAGGTACTACCTCTTGATATCCAAACTATGTCCATTGTATGAGGTCCAAATCAATAGGTATCCCTAATATCTTTTTAAGTCATTGTTGACCTATTATTCATCTGCATAAGACATGATATGTGCAAGAAAATACCATGAAGGGGTGATTATATACTTTCTTATTAGGAAACCCTGAAAGATAAAGGGGGATTAGTAAGGGATACAATAAGAATAAAAAGACAATAGATATTTCACATGATGAAACTCATTCTAAATAATTAGAAAGAGTAAACTCATCAAACACAAGGGTCTCAATGCAGTTTGTAGATTAACTACATGTCGAGTATTCTCCACCTATAGAAGGATAGTATAATCATCCAATCATTAGAATCTAAACACAGAAACCTCATGGAATACCCCACGCATCTTAGCAACCCAAGGAAGGAGAGTAACTGAATCAAAAGGTATGGATACATATACTTATATATATATTCAGTCAAAATAATCCCAATAAATAGAGAAATGGGATCTCCATATCATAGTTTATCCCAATAAGAATAGTCGCCAACAGTTCCAAAAGTCCATAAAAATTCCTAGTATCTCACACATCTACTCAAATGTAACTGTGTGAAGGCCCATGCCTCTCCATTATGATGCACAAATTAGGGGTAAAAAATATAAGTAAAGGACCCATTCACAAGTCTGTAAGGGGATTCCACTCTTTATGTATATATAGAGGACCCCCTCCCAAGTGTTTCAGGGGGTTCCACTCTATATATATATCTTTACATGGCCCCCGCCCAAGATGATGGGTATTCTACTCTAGTGTCATGAGGACCCATGCCCTACCTGATAGGGGGTTCGACTTGTAAGGTATAGGAAATGCACCAAATTGATGTGGGTATCTTCTCTATAGGTTAAAGACTTGTTCCCTTGTGTGACAGGGGGTTCCAATCTGGTCATTGAGGACCAACACCCAATCCGATTGGGGGTTACACTCAAGTATGGTATATGACCCACACCCAAGATGATTGGGGGTTCCACTCTACATGTCGAGGAATAACGCCCTGGTGTAGTAAAGGTTTGAACTCTAGTCATCGAGGAATCACACCCTACCTGATAGGGGGTCCACTCACTAAGGTAGAGGACCCATGCCCAAGCTGATGGGGGGTTCCACTATACAAAATGAGAACATGTTCCATGGTGTGATAAGGTTCCCACTCTAATCATAGAGGACCCATGCCCTATCCTATAGTGGGTATTTACACTCGGTAATTATTTGTAGAGGATCCATGCCCATGATGATGGGGGTTCTACTCTACTGTCACGAGGACCTACACCCTATTTGATAGGGGGCTCTTCTTCAAAGCTAGAGGACCTACACCTTGGTTTGACAGGGGGTTACAATCTATATGAATCCTCTGGTCATCTCGGATGATCACCGCCATCGTTGGGAATCACCTCAATAAGCTCCATGATCATAACATTTCACACTCTATCCCAAAATCCACAATGAAGGGAACCATCATATTTGATGTAGAAAAACACTCAGGATGGGCTACTCATGGGCCAAATTATGATTTCAAATGAAGAAGATATGTAAGGTTGATGATTCCTCAAAATGAACCAAAGGTTACACGATGTGTGGTCCCATTCCATCACCTAGTCATCACTACAACAAATTTAGTAACTAGTGGTGATACTTTAGCAATGATTTATTAAACCTCCACTAATTTTTTTTCGAAAATATAATGATAGTTTTTAAAAAACTTTCATTAATATGTTTTCTTTAATGAACAAAACTTATCCCCCCTGAGCTAGAAACCCCCACCCCTCTTCCCTAACCCTATAAAAATACTCACCATTGGCCCCTGACCCTATCAAACCCCTCACTGTTGAACCCTAACCCCATTGAACCCCTCACCATCAGACCCATACCCCATTGTACCCCTTGCCTCTTTGAAACCTAACCCCTCACCATTGGCCCTTGAACCCTTCGAACCCTAGCCCTTCATTTTCATCCCCCAACCCCATAAAAACCTAGACCCTCGTCTTTATCACCCAACCCCATTGAACCCTAGCACGCAAAACCTTATCCCCTCAGCAACCCTAGCCCCTCACTGCTGGCCCCCATCCCCCCCTCGCCACTGCCCCCTTCTCCATTGCTACATTAACACACTATCACTCCCCAGTTTGAGGTAATTCAACCTTTTATTATACATTCTTTGATTTTATATAATTTTTGGGTTCGAGCATGGATATGTTCTAGATAAGGTAACCTTGTATTTATGTGTATGTGTTTTCTTGACCAGTTCGATGAGATTCTTATCATGAGTTAGGAATGCACCTATTTGGATGAAAGAATTTCGTTTGCCTATGAATGTAGAATTGATATTCCAATTTGATGAAAGGGATAAATTATTTCAGATTTTTATATTTAATTGAAATAAATTAGTATTTTGTCTTGTATTTTATCCCTATAGTTTTTTTTTATTTTAAACTATGAGCTAAGAAGTTATATTCTTAGTGGTGTGGGTGGTAATATTCTGGTTTGATTTCCTACTGGGTATCATTACTAGCCCAATCAATATGACATTGGTGAGTATTATAGGATTTTATAGACTCACACCCCAACTATAATATTCCATGAAATTTAAATTTATGATAGGGACATGCAATGAGGAAGTAGGTGTGCTTTGAGACAGTAAACTTTTATACATAGTAGATACAAAAGTTGAATGTAGAAAGTCATTGTTATAGTTATCTTATCTTCTATGGAATCACTAATATACCTAAGACTATCCAATTATATATGACCTTGGAACTTGGTGTTGGTAGTTTTTATTTATCTCTGATCACTTGAAAGTTACTTGACACTAGAATTTTTACCTTTGAACTCCTTTAATATATCTATTTGATTCTTATGAGGTGTATTTTTTACCAATGTATCTTCCTTGATATGATGTATTACTCATAGTTACATGGTACATAATCATCGCTTAAATATAAAATAATGACATAAGATTGTGATACTTTTTTCAATTATTTATTAAAAGAATATTTTCATTAAAAATGGATCTCAAAATGTAGTTTTCCTCTTGGGTTTATTTAAGGATTTTAAATGAAAAATGTAACTCTTTTACACACCATTTTCATCACAAGTAGACTTTATGGATTTCAATTATCCTTTTTAAAATTATTCATTATTTACCATATGTATTTATAGGATAACAAAGTACATATTCAAAATGTATTATGGTTCATTATTTACCATATGCATTTCTTCATCCTTTTTAAAACGATTCATTATTTACCACATGTTCCTTGTACACGGAAGAGATGAGGAACTAATCATTTGGGGGTATACTGATACTAATTTTCAAATAGATCAGAATGATCTAAAGTCAGAGTCAATATATGTTTTCTATCTCAATAAAGGATTTATGAGTTTGAAGAGCTCAAAACAGCTAGTTTTCAATGATTAAAAAATATAGTATGAGTATATAGAGGCTTCTGATGCAGCCAATGAAGTTGTTTGGATATGAAACGTTTTTTAGGAACTTGATCTGGTACCTACCACTAAATACCCTATCAAATTTTATTACGATAATACTATATCAGTGGATCTTACAAAAGAGATAAGGTTACACCAATATAAAATGGACATACTCTAGAAGTATCACCTCTTAAGGATTTTTTCACAAAGGGGTGAAGTTTCATTAAAAAGATTAACCATGGAGGAATATATGGAGGACCCTTTGAATAAAGGTCGATATCAGTTAAACCATGAGTATAATGTGAGAGATAGAAGACTTAAAATCATTATTAGTTGGATCTAGAGCAAGTGTGATTCTGTAGGAGTTGGTTCCCTAGAAAAAACTTCTATATACTTTATGATAATATGTTTTCATAGTTTTGAATATTAATAAACTTATTACCGTATAATGATTCTTCTTATGTGTAACATATCATGTGATAATATCCTAAGAGTAGCTATTGCACTGAATGGTCATAACAGTTCCCCACTACGATGAGAACCCAAAAGTGCCACAACAATATTCTTAAATATATGTTATATATCCAGATGAAATCATTAAAGAGACACAAATGACATAGGATATTGGGGATGGTGACTCATAGGACATTGAGGCACCTTCTAATGGTTTACTACCTTGGTAATATACAATGTAGGATATTATGAGAATGATACATGACAATAGGAATCCATACTTATATGTGTCATTTTAGTCTTCTATATGATGGAACATGTATTGATCCATAGATGTTAATATTATTATTAATGATTATTATAAGTGATGTACTTTTATGTATTGAAAAAAACCATAACGACATATGTTCCTGATGAGGTAGGATACATTGGGTGTGTCATAAGTTATATTTCATTAATGAATAATGGGAGAAAGAATTTATACCTTATATTCTTTAACAAAAGTAGATATCTCAGTTCTTTTGATGGAAATGATATACCCAAAATAAATCCATGACCATGCTTTCCTATATCAAAGTTTTATTTTTGTAAAGTCAAAGAAAGATACATCGATCACATAGGTTGATGGCACTAACGTTCAACCTGCTTGATTAGATATATCATGTTAAAAGGATTATATTTCACAGTGAGGATCATTATGAGGTATTATTTCATTGATGAATTTACTTCTTTCTCTATGGGTGCCTTGGTTTATTGCTAGATGTTATCCTTTGACTTTAGGATTCTTTGACTAATTCCACTAAGAAAGAGGCCAAGACAGCCACACACTAAGTGTATCCAAAATATCAATTAAGTAATATATTATTATTTTTTACATAACAAGTAGAATAAATATTATAACCAAACATGGTTTAATAATTATTCATATTTTCATGATCACATATATTTTGTCACCAGTTATTTGATAGAATATTATTTGAGCAGAATACTTAATAAATGATTATTTTATATTTAGTGAATATAATATTTATATATAAGATAATAATGTAGTGATATTCATTTAATAAATTAATAGACATTATTAAAGGCCTAATAAATATTATAGATAAATATAGGATTGATTTTAATCATATGGAGATAAATAATATAAAATAAATTTTATTTTAATAAATAATATTTAATTTTAATTTTCAAGTTAAGTGAATGTTGAGAAATAATAATAACAATATTATTATAGACATGGTGTTTCGTAGGGATTAAATAAATATTAATAGGAACTTGTAAAAATATTTATTTCTTAACCCTTGTAGTATGTAAACCCAATAATATAATTTTTCCAATAGATCCAATTCATTTGTTTTGTTCTGCACAAAGAATCTAGAGAATCCTCTCAAATACTTATAGAGCTCCCTTATCAAAGAATGATCCCAAGAATATAGAGCGAATTTCTTCAAACTTCCACTCTCATGTATAGACAGATCAAGGAGAATCCTTTGTAAGTGATTACAATGGTGATTAGAAGAAAATGATGCAAGTGACATGATCTGTCGTGCTAGCCCCAGAGATTACTATAATGATTTTTAGAGATTTTTGGAACACATGTGGATCACATATAGAGGGAATATACCCAAGACTCTGACAATTCAATGATGGTACAACATAGATCTTCTTTCAAATCCATCAATGAAGAAATATTTCTCAAAAGGAAATTCTTTGACTAATTAAATTAATTATAAATAATATGTGATGATCCTTCACTATTGTTCCAAAATTTTATCCATTATCTATATTATTTGATTCAATTCCATTGACTAAATTTTTTATTTTTGTGTAAATCTTGGATTGATCACTGATCATGAAAAAATAAAAAGTTGGGTATAACCCATCACACATATCTTTTGTGCCTGAAACCTATAATATGGGGGTGAATCAAGACTGAGCATTGGCTTCAGACTGATGTAGGAATTAATGTAATCCAAGGGTGTGTCATATGTAGGTGTGTTAATGTGTAGGGAAGGACATGATTATAGATTTCAATAGTTGAGTATTTAATAAAGAAATATCACTTGGAGTTGGGTATGGAATTCAGTGATCATGTATGGATGATCACAAGATACCTTTAGGATCATTGAAAACATTATCAGGTGGTTCATAGAATGCAGTAGTGGGTGTTTCCAATCATTTTAAGAAAGTTTAGTGAAAAAATTTATGACCAAATGATTTATGTATAATTATATTTAGGGATCTAGTAATCGAATATGGATTATCATTTTGGATATGATGGGTACATTTCTAGAATTTATCGGGGTTGTCTAAGGCAAATATGTCATGATTGTATAGTTCTTAGATGAAGGAGGTGCATCTGTTTATTTCACAACATGAGAATTGAGTCAATGTACCAGAATTATACATGTGTTTTCTCGTATTTTTGAGTGTGGTATATTTGAAACTACCCCGAGTGTATTTTTTGAGAATGTGATGGGTTTTTTTGAAAAAATTCCAATGTGGGAGGCACCAAATCACATAATTTTATTCTTTTATTTAAGTCCTATGATGGGGATAACCATTGTATAGGTAATGAAATAGATAATGATATAATTATGTCTCAAGATGGATGAGATCATGAAATATTTTTCCCAGTGCTTCAGTGATGGATACAAGGGTTGGATTGAATTTTGGAAGCTTCAGGGTTTTGAATTGGAAGTTTCACTTTTTAAGGAAATTAAGAACTCATGGATGGGGAATTGTTTTTTGAGAGTGAATTGACAACCCATGTATGATGGTAGATATTTATTGATGTCCACCATAGCTTCTCATGGATGATAAAGGTTATAGTGGTGAGTTTTTAGTTCCCCTAATTCGTATGGATGATTGAATTTCAAGGTAATTTTTGATTTTCAAGTTTAGTGGATGAGTTGTTTTGAGAACCTGGATTCATGATAAAATTTTGAGAGTTTATAAATGTATAAGGAAGGTTTTTGGATAATATATGAGGATCAGAACGAATCTAGAGGGCTCAAGATAGCCCTGGTATAGGTCTGGGTGGTTTCTACAGCCAAGAATGTAGAAAATCATAGGTTAGTCAGTGGATCTAGATAGCATATCTCTTTACAGAAATAACCATAAGCACATCGTTGTCCTAGAATGGATCGCTAGTGGGGTGTTTTTATTGGAAAATTTACCATTCTACCCCTATCGGTATTATATGTGGGATTCCCCCTTTTCCACTTCTTCTATAATCTCATTGTCTCAAATCCTACTACCCCTTTATCTTTTGAATCCAAATTTATATGAGGAGTTTCTATGTCAATTAAAGAATTTTTTTTGGTTAGAATCACTACAACCAACCACCATCAATATCATATCCTTTTATTTATAATTTTAATTTCTCTAGTTTAGGTTTTATTTAGATATTCCATTGGATAATGGTGTAATATTCTAATTTTATTGGAGCTTTTGTTCATCCTTTATAGAGGAAATCTTATTTAATCATTTAACTATGGTGTCTTGATTTTTTAGTAAGGTATCACATTGTATTAAAATTTCATAGGGTTTTTACTATTTTTGTATAAATGTAATTATCAAATAATCAATAATTATTACTATTTTATCTTATAATGGTGTTTTGGGTCTTCTCAAGACCACATGTAGGTGGTTTCTTGTGGTTTCATCAAGCAGATTGTGCCCAGTGAGTTAATAAACAATAATTCCTTTTTGAATTAAATTTTCAAATCAATTTTTAATTTTTAATTAATTATTAATTGATTATAATTTATTAATTTGGGTACTTGGGCATGATTTAGAGGATATAATGATTATTCAATATTGGGTTGGACTTGGATGAGGCTTGGTTGGTTAGGGATGCAACTATCAGCCTTTGGAAATAGAATGGGGAAAAACTTCATAAAAGGTAGGTGGCCCCACATACATGCACATTATATTTTATGTTTTTTATATGGAATGAGATGTGTGGGATATCCATTGTTGGTTGTTCCCTTCTTCATAATTATAATAGAAAAATTAAATTAAATGTTTAATTCTTTTATAGCCAATAAAATTGAATTCCTTACCTAAAATGTGTATGTTCCCCAGACATGTTGGTCCTAGGGTTTTGACTTGACACCACCACCATCGATGTCGAGTATATGTCCTTTGGATAAGTTTTCCTTAACCCCATCACCCCAATGGGGTGCTTCTTGGTTTAAATTAGAGTGGTTATGACATTGTGACCCTCTTTGTGTTCCTTGTGAACCTCCAAGATGATATATGAGTTGACCTGTGATGATTAGACCAAGTAAGACTAGTTAGGACCTAATAAATACCGTGGATCTGATGGCCCCATGGCCACAACCATGGGGAGACTGAATTTTCCACCTAATATGTGTTTGTCAGGGGTGGATTGACCATAGGGAGAATAGACATGGTATGAGAGGGAGGATTGGGCTAGTGATATCTTGAGGACTGATATGGGTTGTCTTCTATCTATATGAGTGTTTCCAAGGCAATGTAAACAATATAGTTTGGGAGGTTATGTTATCTTGTCATAATTTTGAGGTATTTGATGTCTACTAAGCATTGAGTGATGACCTGTGACCATGTTCTAGACGGAGGACCCATGTGAGGATGCCTTTAATGTGTTATGACCTTAGGGGACCTTTTAGGGGTTCACAATAGTAGACTTACAATGAGCACATGAATTTTTTAGGTAGTTATGGTTGTGAGTGTCACCTTAGATCTTAAACTAATGAGAAAGCCCAAAAGAATTATGATATTAATGGAAGACATTGGAATTTTTTCAACCTTTTATGAATGTTTATTATTATGTTTGATTACGATTGATGACATGTTATTTCCCATAATTTCTGGGAAATAGTCATTGGGTCTAGAATTTATGTCATTTCCCCATATTCCCAAGAATCATCTATTGATCTAGATGGGACCCTAGGATACTTGGTATGTTTGGGATCTAGTCTCATGTTATAGTAGAGAATATGAATAGTCTAAATAGAATCCATTGGTATGGTTGATACAGTAGTTGATTCCTAGATGTGGTACCAAGTATCCAACATCAGATCATGTTATGACATTCATACTAGAATTTACGGGATGCTTGAGATTCCTCTGATAAAATTATACCATTGTGAATGCTTGGGGAGACTAGGTTTGTAATGGTAATACTATTACACCATTGTAAATTACATGTAATCTTGGGATTCAAATGGAAGTATGAGATACTTGGTAAGAGTATATCCCTGAGAATAGATATTGTACATCCGAAGGGTGATTGTCAGATCAATTTGATCAATTCCTAGGATACACTCAAGGATTGGGTGGATGCACTGCTGATGTTTTAGAGAAGGAGACATATGATCATGGAAGCCCAGGACATTGAACATGGAATTTAGGACGGTATTCCATTCTATTTCTGGGGTCACCTATAAATCATTCATGCCTTGATGGACATGATTTCCTAGGGCCTCCCCTCCTAGGGATCATATTTGAATCTTACATCTAGGATTCTCAAGTATTACCATGGGTTCTGCCCTTAGGGATTGAGGATGAGAGATACATAGTGATTCCCCATGATCTACTACTACTTAGTATAGGTGTGAGAACAGGATCCTCAAAGTGTAGACATAGGTCCCTTGAGGTTATGTCCATGCTTAGAGAAACTTTGATTGTACCTAAAGCAGGTATGGTCGATCAGGGTCATAGACCTGAGGACTGACAATGGTTATTGGGATTGTCTTGGGTTATATGTGTAAAAACATAGAGATATAGAGATACTTTAGTTTTAATGGTCCCCACATTGTGCTCATATACATCTAACATTGGTCTAAAGAAGGTATTGTTTGTGGTTTATTTATTTATTTATGTTTTATAGTTTATTTATTGACTACTATTGAGAATTTCATAAGTAAATTTCACAACATATACCAGTTAGCATGGGACAATATTGGTGGTTCCCAAATAAGTTATCTACTTTCACCCAACTCATACCGTAATTGTACATGGTTTCTTGAAAAACTCTAACATAGTTTTTTTAGGAATATCTTGGGATGAGTTAAGGGATTTGGTTTAGGATGGTTAAGAAATATATCTAAGATGAGTAATGGATAATACTAGGGTATCTTGGGCTGACTTAGTGGAAGAACATGACAAAGAACTAGAGGATCAAACCATTAAAAAATCTTGAAAATGAGGTCATTCTGATTCTTCATAATCCTCTTACTGAAATAGAGTCTCCTTTAAAAACTGATCTTGAGTCTTCTCTAACTTTGGGTCATGGCAATATAACTGAATCTTCACCTCTGGTTTCATCCTCACAGCCAATCATAATCAAGGGAGAGACCCCTATGAAAATAAGTGAGGTTGGGTCATCTTTTGGGAACCATCCCTCACCCTCACCCCTAGTCTTGTGCCAACCTTATCCCCTACTCATTTACAAGAGGTTCCCATTTCTGATAATGTGGATTTGAATCGGAAAGTAGTTAGTTTTAATCACAGTGTTGTCCCCACTATTTCGGTGGACACTGACAATATATCTTTGTCTCTCAACTATCCTTCCTCAACTAAAAACCAGGGTACAGTCTTTGTTGATTGTCTGGACTCTGAAATCCTGCAGGTTCTCACCCTGGCTAAGGTTGGAGAAATCTCCCAAGATGTTTCTACCTCGGGACTCTCTAAAACTGAGAATACCACATATGCACCTTCCTTCCTAGTTAAGGTAGATGCCAAACCTCGGGAGCCCCTTGTCTCGGGGCTCTCTGAAACTGTTATAGTTTTAGGGGCACCCTTTTTCCCAGACCTGATCTTTTCTTGCAATTTGACTGTTAGTAACAAGGCAGGAGTTCAAAAATCTACTTCTCCCAAATGAAAAATTGAGAAAACCTGCACTCCTGATAAGAACGTATCCCCTAGGAAAACCAGAGGAAAAAATGATGGAAAGAAAAAAAAGGGGGTCAAACCCCAGGAACAACCATTAATGCATATACTCTATTGGAACTGTCAGGGTATTACTAACCCTGACACCCTAAGTGTTTCAAAAAGATTTATTAACATCCATCACCCTATGTTTCTTTCTATTGCTGAATCTAAGGTTATTTTTCCCCTAAATTCATGCATCTTTGTAACAATGGATTTTTCTTATTAGGTGCCTATAACAATGGTAATGTTGTAGACTCTCTTTGGATCTTTTATCACTCATCTCTTCAGAATGTTCATATTTTCAGTCTTTCTGAGAAAGCATTGACTTGTGATTACTACCTGGATAGCACAAATATATTCAATACATTTTTTTATTCCAAAAATAATTACCAGGATAGAAGACCTCTTTGGGATGAGCTTTCCAATATCAATGCCAAAATTCAAGGCCCCTGGGTCTTTGTTGGAGATTTCAATTCTATTCTCTCACCCACCGAAAAAATTGGCCAATCTTTCTCTTCTATTTCTTTTAGAAAATTAAAATCCTCAATAGAGGACAATAATCTTATTGAGGTTAACCTAGTGGGTTCCCAATTTACTTGGTATATACATCATTATAATCGAGTCGTGTAGAGTAAGCTCAATAGAGCGTTCATTAATGAGTTAGCCCTCGTTAAATGGAACCAGATCTCCAATGTTACTATGACCAAACATGCCTTAGATCATCACCCAATATTAGTCAGTTTTCTAAAAAATCTTCAGAAACCCTCTTTTCCTTTCAGATTTAATTTGTCCTGGTCCTTAGACCCCGAATGTATCACTTTAATCAATTCTTCCTGGGATAACATGGGTAACTCCAATGACTCCATTTCTTGTACCACTAAGTTGAAAAATCTGAAACTTATTCTAAAAAAGTGGTGCAAAACCAAATATAACTTAACAGATAAAGACATTCAGAGTCTGGAGAAAGATTTTACTCTAATTAAAAATAATAACAACATATTGAGATTTAAAACTGATCCCCAAAATGAAATCAATATTTCTGCTAAATTAATCTCATTACTAAATTTTAAAGATAACTTAAAGAAGAAAATTTTGAAAGCTAAATAGCTCCACGATGGTGATAGGAACACCAAATTTTACAAATCCCTTCAAAGATCTAGGAAAGATAGTGGTCCTATCTCCTGTTTAAGGGTTGAGGGTAACCTCATTAATAAGGATGAAGGATTGCCGACCAAGTTGTCTCCTATTTCACTGACATTTTCAATGGGCCCAATACCAACAAATAAATCTTGCCTAATATTATACCAAACATGGTTAATTTTGAGGATAATTGTTTACTTAACAGCATCCCTCTTGATTCTGAAATTAAAGACACTGTTTTCGGCCTTAATCTAGACAGTTCCCGTAGGCCAAATGGATTTAATAATGATTTTTACAAAAAACAATGGGATGTCATTCAAAATGATGGTTGTAACTTATTCAGTACCTTCTTTAAAAAATGGGTTATTCCTCATGGTCTAAATTCTCAATTTCTCACTCTTATTCCCAAAATTGAAAATAGTGATGAAATTCACCTTTTCCGTCACATCACCCTCTTAAACTCTCTTTTTCAAATTATTACTAAGATCATTGCCAATAGAATATCTTATATTAGCAACAGAATTGTTTTTTGGAACCAATTAGGCTTTATTAAAGGTAGGTTTATACTAGATTTTATTTTCCTTACCTCTAAATCCACTATTTTATTAAATAGAAACACTAGAGGTGGAAATGTTGCTCTTAAAATAGATATTAATAAATCCTTTTACACGACTGACTGGGAATTTATTTTTAAAGTGCTATCTAGTTTCGGTTTCAATGAAAATTTTTGTCAATAGGATAAAAACCATTTTAAATTCACCCCATATTTCTATTCTTATCAATGGCCCACCTAGAGGTTACTTTAAATGCACTAAGGGTGTTAGACAAGGAGACCCTCACTCTGCTATCATTTTTTCAATTGTGGAATATTATCTTAGCAGATTGCTTACCTTCAATGATGATCTAGGAAAAATCAAACCGATTATTTCCTCTAAGAATTTGCATACCCCTTACCATCTTTTTTATGCTTATGATATCATTTTATTCCTCCAGGGAGACAAAATAAATATCAACAACCTTATATCCATCATCTCTCACTATGAAGAGGTGTCTGGTCAGCGTGTTAAGTGGCTTTTATCCTTTATCTATTTTGGTAAAATTTTCCCCCTAAACCGGAAAACTCATTTCACCAATGTTTTAGGGGTTAAGGAAGGTTCCTTTCCCTTCACATACTTTGGCATCCCCATCTTCCAGGGCCGACCCAAATTATCTTATTTACAGCACATAGTGGATCAAATTCATAAAAAACATTCATCCTAGAAAGGAAAAAACCTTTTAATGGCAGGAAGGCTTTTCCTTGTGAAATCCACCATTTTTTATAAATTGTTTTACTCCATGATGGTCTAAAAGTGGCTGGCGGGTCTTATTAAACCCTTAAATTATACTATTAAGAACTTCATCTAGAGAGGAATCACTATGGAGAGAAAATTGTTCATGGTTTCTTCGACCTCTTGTCGTAAGCCTATTGAAGAAGGTGGTATAGGAATTAAAAATCATAAAACCTTTAATGAGTCTCTATAAGCTAAATTTACATGGTCCCTCATTAATAATAACTCTCATTCCTTGAAATTTCTCAGAACTCGTTTTCTTGATAAGCTTAAATCTAGAAATTTTCACTAAATGTCTTCCTCTATCTGACCCTCGATTAAATATTCCTATTATTCTATCTTGGAAAATTCTAGATGGATTGTAAGTAAAGAATACAATTTAAATTTTTGGTTTGATAACTGGACTGTTTCCCCTCTTATATTGGAGATGCCTACTTCTTTTTCTCTTGATCCCACCAACTGCTCCATCAGGGACATGATCAATTCTTCTGGTTCACATCTTTCGGATTCCATTAAGTAGATTGTTGAGAATTATTACTTCACTTCCAATTATGACTTTCTGGTTTGGGAACCATCTAAAAACAACATGTTGGACTCCAAAAAATATTATAAGCACCGTCTCTCCAATGTTGATGATAATCTCAGTTGGATCACCAGCTTCAATAAGGCTTTGATAAAACCTTCTCGTCTTACCCTCATTTGGTGAATTGCTCACCAAAAAGTTCCAACCGATGGTTGTCTTCATTCTTATGGTTTTAATATTTGCTCTAAATGTAGATTGTGCAACAAACATCAGGAGGACATAAACCACCTCTTTTTATCTTGTGAGACAGCTATTTCTCTTTGGCATTACATTTTTGACCTATTTGAGTGCAGATTGATTTTGGATAACTTTATTTTCTCACAGTTGAAAAGGATGATTGAGCTTCCGACGTCACCGCAAATTAGAAACCTTTTTATCAGTGTCTTTTCAGAGCTTCTTCATATCCTCTGGTACGGTAGAAATGAATTCAACGTCGACAATATCTCTTTTAATCTAAATACAGGTAAAATGATGATACTTCTTGCTATAAAAGAGGCTTCCATGATCCAAAAAGACCATTTTGTCAATTCTATCATTCATCTTGAAACCCTCTGTCCGATTGGAGTAAGTGGAATATATCCAAAACCAAATTACACTATTGAAGTATTCTGGGAGGCTCCTCCCCATGGATGGATTAAAGTCAACGTTGATGGAGCCTCGAAAGGAAACACTGGACCTTCAGGATGCTGAGGTGTTTTCAGAGACCATCTTGATTAGATTCTCAGATGTTTCTATGGAATCTGTTGCATTGATTCTACTCTGGAGGCCAAAATGTTGGGTATCATTCATGCCATCAATTTTGCAAAACATTTCAACTGGAGCAACATCTGGATTGAGAGCGACTCTTCTACCATTGTGCAATCCATCTGGAAGGGTGTGACTCACCTTGCATAGACTCTCACCCCTGATGGATTAACTGCCTCAACTCACTCAACAGTATCAACTTCATTGCTACACACACCTTCCATGAAGAAAACAAGATCGCCAATGGTCTCACCAACACGGGAGTCTCCCATGAGATCACTTGGAGGAATGATATCCCTCCATATTTGAATTGTTTTTTTATTATAGATTCTAGAAAATTACCCTCTTTTTGACTCATGTAACTTGTATTCTCCTTTTGTTTGAATAAATTTCATGGTTCAGGGCATTTTCCAGAACTCATCCCCAAAACAAATCATGTTATATGTGATACTTAGTTATTTTGATAGCTATTTTTACTCTGATGCTAGGGGTATAGTCTCCCTATTATACTACCATATACCTATACTTCTAGTCGGAATCATTTGCAATATAAAGAGTCACACCTATGGTTACGAGGTGGCCATGTCTAGTTGCTATTTATAGTGGTCCATATAATGACCCAAAATTTTATCAATGGTAATTCTCTTCCTATAATTTTTTCATATAGTGTAAATCACATAAGATAATATAAAGAACACAAAACAAACTTTATAAATGAATAATGAATGAAATAAAATATTTTTTTAGAAATTACGGAACCTATAAGAATAGAGTATTAACATGAACATTGGAATCATAATATGAACCTTATTAATAGTAAACTTGAAAATATAATAGTAAACTTACCAATGAAAGTGTAAGTAAAATGTAGGTATCTCATAAATAAAAATATGTTTTGAAAATGGTAAATTAAGTGTCAGTGTTTTTATAATCCGTAAATATTTATTTACAATATTATAATTAATATAATCAATTAGAAGAAATTTATATTCATAAAATAGATATATAAATTTATATTTTGTTGTCTTATGATTATAATATAATTTTATGTGACCATAATTAATTTTTTAATTTGTTAAAAAATCAGTTATAATTTTAAAATTATTATTTTTTGAATAAATGATGATTTTAATTAAAATTAAAATTTATAATTTTTATAATTTTTTTTTCATAAAATGGAGTTTATTTTTGTATTCAACAAATTGAAAAATGGTTGGGGTATAATTTTGGGTTTTTTCTAAAATACTTGACTTTATGGTGAATAGTGAAATATAATAAATTACAATATTAGCTAAATACATGAATTTTTTAGTCATTTTTATGTATTTATGGTGTATGTACTCTTAGTTTTAACTCACATTCACTATTTAATTTACTTAGTCATAATAAACCACACTATTCATATTCATGATCCAAACTAATAAAGTAATGAGTAAACAATCAAAAAACATCCCTATCCTCCACTAAAAATACCACCCATCAGTATCCCATATATTCACACATCCAAAGCCTTGATTCTTCTCTATATTATACCCAATACTCTACCCCCCCCCCCCATGTTCAGGATCCTTTTGTTTATAAAAAATACCAATACAAATTTCCCTAAGAAGGTTCTCAAGGAGAATAATTCAAGAGGTAAAAACATCTTTCTTTTTCGTTTAATTTGTTTTCAATTTATTTTACTTCTTATTCTCTATTAACCTTCCCTTATCCAAGTGACATGATAACTCCATAAAGTTTTATATAATGAAATGTTATTAGTTTTATAGAACAACCCATCATCATTTCTATTCCCCTCTTCTTTGTTTAAAAAATGAAAACATCATATGTGATGTGTTCATTTATCCCATTTAGGGATGATGAGTTTTCAATTTCCATTAAATCCTTCAAGGATGGTCATAAACACATTTTTATGGTTAAAAAAGATTATAATATATTTATTACATCTTAGTTAATGTTTTTTAACCAGTGTATGTACAATATATTAATTAATAAAACAAAACTAGTTCTTGATGATCGAAAAAATACCAAATTAATCTAAACAATTATCATCAATATTTTATCTAATGAATCATCCTCACCTTTGGAACCAAAAATATATATAAGACCAATGAATATTATATACTTTCATAAAAAACATATAATTTAAATTATGTACAACTATTCTAATTTTATATGATTTTTCATTCATGTATACAAGAAAATTGATCTTGAAAACCTATGAAACAAACTCTATTGAATGATACAATTTTATCTCATAACTCATCATAAATTCCATAAATGAACTTGATAAAATTATAAAAAATAAAATACTTGTATAAAATTTTCTCAATTAATTAACTAATGGATTTAATTTGATTATCTAGGATATTAATATCAAGTGCAGAACACTTTCGGACCTAAGGTAAGGGATTCTTTCTGAACCTCCATTTTTCCTTCAAGTTACTCATTCTCTCTATTTACCCTAATTAAAATCTTCTTTATTTTTATATAACTATCATACAATCTATTTATATGTACCAATATCATTTATCCAAATCAGTACATCCTTATTTTATGGGGAAATACATCTTTTAAAAAAATTCCCTTCTTAATTCTTTCTGATAAGCAAGCCTAATTAAAGGGTAACTTATCGATTTCTTACCCATTTTAAAGTGCACTATATAATATGTTTAAATTAAAAATTAATTCTTTATAAAATCCCTAATATTTTCATGAAGATCTATCTTGGGTCATTTTTGGTTTCATACAAACAATTATCCATTTTACCTTATTAAAGACTCTTTAAAATTACCCCATAAACCGCACAAAAGTGGATCATTCTAATGTTTCATAAACACTTTTTTTTCTTGTTTTAACATTAGATTTACATTATTTATTATGTTTTATTCCCAATTTAACTTATTAATGTCCATTTATGATTTAAATCCATTATTTCATGGACACTTTTATGATACACCCATTTATTATGCTTTATCACATGATTATGGTACCCATTTCTTTACATGGGTAACCCTTATGTTTATTTTTCAATGATACAAAAATATTCATGAACATGTTAGGATGGGTTCACCTATATATATAAATCTAATGCATTAGGTAATGTTTATTCTCCTGAGACATCTTGTGCAATGATCTTGGTGGTTAATCTTGACTCGGACTTATCCTATGAAATGGTCTTGGTGGTTAGCCTTGACTCAAGATTCTCCATGAGAAATAGTTTTGGTTCATAAACTTGATTCATGATTATGTCATGTTGTATATTTTTTCCACATTAATATGATTCAATGATTACATTATCCTATGTTCTATATGTTATACTTCCACTTTTTTATTCATGTTCAATGCCTTTTTATGCCATCATGATATGCCCTCTAACCCATGTTCTATGATTTATTCCTATGTTGCTTCCCCTACTAGGATTTTTAGCTCAACCCTTTGTTCATGTTTTCCCTGGGTTACCCTATGCATATGTTAGAGATTAATGGGAGTTATGATCTTATTACACAGTTTAAATAAAATATGTTTTTATTTTGGTTTCATGATTTTAGTTTTATGTGCATAATCCTCTAAAGACACTAGAATTAATGACCCGTGGATTGTATTTGAATTCTAGTTGTGCTTAAAATCATGTAATAATATATGTAAAATGATAGGGTTTCAATAAATGATATTGATAATGGTTTTGTTATTTTTATGAGATTATTACTATATAACTTTAGTAATAACCCAAGTTATAATTCTATCATCATAGATAACCTATATTGAAACCTAGGAAATCACATATTTGGATATACTTTCATTCGTAAGTTTATCCTTCTATGTTTAATGTTTCCTTTTTTATTCTTATTAGATAAGTATTCAAGCATGCTAATTATACATTATATTTCTTAGTTAATTGTTGTTAATAGAAGAATCCATTCCAACAATCAATGTGATAGGAACTTTGATGATTTCCCTAATGATATTCCGAATATGATGAGAACAAGCGCTCAAAAATTCATGATTGTACTTGATCAGTGGGATCATGTTATTAAAAATAAATTGAAACACATGGAATTATCTTGTTATACTAATAAAGAGAATGTTGTAGAAAAATACATTATGAATAAAATGCCTCCCATGTTTAGTGAATATTATAATCATATCCTCACAGAGTAATGGATTAACTCTGATGATAATATCTTTTCTATCATCTAGTGCTAAGAAGAAGGGAATGTTATGTTGGAAGTCTATCATTTTGATGGGGAAGATGATCAGTGGTGGATAATGATCAAGAACTCAATTTCAAACGACTAAATTGATTCCATGGAATGCGAATATGTGAAGAAAATATTTATCAATAAATATTTTCCCTGAACTCTTCACCTTAAGAGAGAAATGGATTTCCTCATATTGAAGTAGATGAAAGACATTTCATTGGGGTTTATAAATAACACTTCACAAGTATTTCAAGATATGCCTCAAACATTTTCATTAAAAAAAAATCAAGGTGGATCACTTCCTTAGAGTACTAATGCTAAGTTTACAAAAAGGTTTGGAGATTCAATAATTTGACAGCTATAATGAGATTTTCTATAGTGCCTTTATGATTGAAATATAGATTAGATACTCTTAGTGGTCTCATGGTCCAGGAGAAAAGAATTAGAAATAGAGTTTAATATGGTAGTATCAACAGATAAATCCCATGATGGAAATAAAACCCAGTATCCCATGTGTCGAAATTGTATGAAGAAACATCCTGGGAACTGTTTAAAGGGAATAGGTAAATGCATTAAATATGAAAGAATGGGGAATCTAACTATTATCCTCCATAGGGATAAGAATAATCCCACCAATGTGGAATAAGAGAGAAAAGTTTAAATAAACACTCTTCTTGAAGTATTGTGTTTCAATTTCAAGGAACATGAGCATTATGAAAACCATTTCCCTATGTTAAGGGTTGTTGGAGGAAATCAATAACAACAACCTCCACGGCAGAAAGGAAGGTAATATATTATCACTACTGATGAGTTGTCACTAAAAAATGATGTGGTGATAGGTATTATGGTTATTAAATCAATAATAGATAATATACTATTTTATTCTAGTTCTACACATTATTTCATATCTTTTGAGTTTAGTAGACCTATTCAAACACCAGCCTAAAATATGGAGGTTTATTTATAAATGAGAATAGAAAATGGTGCAATTATTACATCCAAAGTATATAACTCCTCCTTGGTTAATGTTTGTTGACTGAACCTCCTAGAAAATTTCATATTGCATCATTTGGTGAAGCTTGACACTGAATTGGGCATGGATTGGCTATCTTTATGCAAAGATAACATCAAGTATTAGGAAAGGTAGATCACTATTTACATCCCAAAGAATCCTTTAATTTTTTACAAGTGTAAGGAGAAAGATGAATCTCTTTCAGAGTCATCATCTCAAGTGTGGATATTATATCCTTATGAGAAAGTATACCTAGCTCAAATTATTGAGACAAAGGACAGAAACATGGTCGAAGACATGACCATGGTGATGGTATACACTACTGTGTTCCCTGGATAATTTATGGTATTCCTCTTGATTGAGAGGTTGAGTACTATATTTATATTATTCCTAAATCTATAACTATATCAAAGATACCTTATAGAATATCCACCATCATGTTGGAATGATTGGAGAAGCAGTTATAGGATAATCTGGACAAGGGTTTTATATGCCTGAGTGCTTAACCATGGGGTGCACCAATCCTATTTATTTGGAAGAAGGATGGATCAATGAACCTCTATATTGAGTATAATGATCTCAAAAAATAAAGATAAAAACATGTATCCTCTTCCATAGATAGATGACTTGTTTGATCAACTACGTGGGGACAAGTATTTCTCTAAGGTGGACCTTCGGTTAGGATATCACCAATTAAAGGTGAGGAAGGAAGATATTTCTATGAATTCCTTTTGAATGAGGTATGGAAAATATGAGTTTATATTGATCCCATTTAAACTCACTAATTCTCAAACAATTTTCATGGATTTTCTTGACAGATTATTTAGTGATTACATCAACAAATTTGTGGTAGTATTTATTAATGAAATCCAGATATACTTTAAGAGTAAGGAGGTACATGAGGATATTTTGAATAATGTGCTGAATAAATTGTGAAGGGATACAAATTATGAAATGTATAGTAAATGTGAGTTATGGATGGAGGAAGTATAATTCATGGGGAATTATATCACCAGAAAATGGATATTTGTGGACCCTTCCAAGAGAAAGGAAATCGAAGTGTGGCCTAGCCCGACATCTATAAAAGATATTGTAGATTCCTTGTTCTAGATGGGTATTACCGATGATTTTTTCATAACATATCATGATTTTTAAACCCAATAACAAAGATTAATGAGAAGGTAATGAAGTATCTATAGACCCATGAATGTGAATTCTGATTTAAAGAGTTGAAAAAGTGGATTATCATTGCACTAATACTCACAATACCGAAAAGTGGGGAACTCTTTGTAGTATACAATGATTATTCGAATAAGGGATTAGGATTTTTAATGATTAAAATTCATAAATTAATAGCCTATGACTCAAGTTAGTTTAAAATTAATAAGCAAAAAAATCCCACGTATGATCTGGAGTTGGAAGATGTGATCTTTTCATTGAAAATCATGCAACATTATCAATATAGGGAGAAGTGTGAGATATATAATGATCATAAGAGCCTAAAATATATATTACCAAAGAATGATATTAATATAAAATAGATAATATGGTTATATATCATCAAGGATTATAACTAATCAATCCACTACTATCCTAATAAAGCAAATACAGTGGAAGATGATCTAAGTAGAAAGGATCTTGAAACTTTATTAATGTAGAGAATAGAAAAGGATCCAATATTCTTGTATTTTTGAAGGATGAAAATGGTAATCATTAAGACATATCATCATCAATACTTTCTCAAATTATTTCTCAACAATCCCTCATGGAGAAAATAAAGGATTCTCAATGAAATGATGTGGAAATTCAAAAAAAGGTTGAAGCTATTAGAAATGGGAAATACTCATAATTTAAAATGGATAAGGAATGATTCATGATATTTGGGTCATGATTATCATTACCATATAATTTAAAGATAATGAAAGATTTTCTAAATGATTCACATATCCCTACCTTCTCTACTCACCTTGGAAGCGCAAAGATGTATTGAGATCTCTGAGATCACTATTGGTGGGACTATATGAAGAAAGAGTTCTCTAAATATAAATCAATGTTCATGGTATTTCACCAAGTGAAGTTTGAAATGAAAAAATTCTAAGGGGGTGATTAAACCATTACACATACCAACACAGAAGAACGAAAACATCACCACTGAATTTTTCATAATACTTTTAAATGCATGCATAGGAAACAATTCTATTTGTATTTATGTGGGTCATATTACAAATTCATCTCACTTTATCATAATTCAAGAGGATTTATCACTCTACCAACTTGTAGGGATATACATTAGGAAAGTGGGGAGGCTTCATGGAGTACCACTATCAATTCTATCTGGTAGAGATCCATGATTTACATCTATGTTATGAAAAAGTCTCCAATATGCTCTAAAAACTATGTTGAACTTCAGTACAACCTATCATCCTCAAACTAATGGAAAATATAAGTTGACTATGTACAAACTGAAAGAAATGTTGAGAGAATGTTCTATGGACTTCAAGAGAGGATGGGACCAACATCTATATCTGGTTGAGTTCTCTTACAACACAATTTTACACTCGAGCATCCAAATATCTCCCTATGAATCCCTTTATGAGAAAAGATGTAGAATGATGACATGCTGGGATGAAGTCGGTGAACATAAGCTGCTAGGACTGAGAATGGTCAAATAAGTGGTGTAAAATGTGAAAACCATTCAAAAGAACATCGATACATCCCAAAGTAGATAGATGAGATAAGAAAACAATTATTGATGGGACCTAGAGTTTGAGGTTAGAGCCATGGTATTCCTCTCCATATCTCCATGGAATAGGATCATGAGGTTTTGGAAGAAAGGAAAGATATGTCCCAGGTACTTCTTCCCCTTCTAGATTCTTGATCGTGTGGGAGATTTGAAATATTTACTAGCACATAAAATTACCATGTCTCTAGTACACAATGTATTCCACATATCCCTCTTGAGGAAGTACATACCATATCCCTCACAAGTATTGAATTCAGGGGCAGTATAGTTCGGAAATGATCTCCCTTATAATGAGAAACCATTGAATATCTTGGACCATAGAGATAAATTTCTACATGGATTGACTACTAATATGGTTAAATTGTAATAGTGGAACCATAACTAAAAAGGGGAAACATGGGAATGAGAGGATGTAATAGAGGAGAAGTATCATCACCTGTTTTCCCCTTAGTTTGTAAAATGAAATTTTGATGGAGAAATTTCATAAGGGGGGAAGAACGTAACAACCCAAACTATTATCAATGGAAATTATATTCTTATAATTCTTTCATTTAGTATAAATCACATAAAATCACATAAAGAACACAAAACAGACATTATAAATGAAGAATGAATGAAATAAGAGGTTTTTTATGAAATTAAGGAACCTATACCAATGTAATAGTAACCCAACCTTTGGAATAGTAATATGAACCTTATAAATAGTAATCTAGCCAATAGAATAGTAAACCCACCGATTAAAGTGTAAATAAAATTTAGGCATCATATAAATGAAAATAGGTTTTTAAAATAATAAATTAAGTGGTAGCATTTTTATAAGTTGAAAATTCTTATTTACAATATTATAATTAATATAATGATTTAAAAGAAAATTTGTTTTCATAAAATAGATTCATAAATAATAGTTTACTATCTTATTATTATAATCTAATATTATGAGACCTTAATTAATTTTTCAAAGTGTTATAAAATCAGATTTAATTTTAATATTGAATTTTTTTTAAATAAATGATGATTTTAATTAAAAATTAAATTCAAAATATTTAGAAAATTATTTTTATAAAATAGATTTTTTTTTAATTATACATATCAAAAAATGATTGGGGTGAATTTTTTCTATTTTTTTAAAATAGTTCAATTTTTGGTGAATAGTGAATTGCAATAATTTACGATATTAGCTATTTACATGAATTTTTTAGTCATTGTTGATGTATTTATAATGTAATAACATTTAATTTGACTCAAATTTTCTATTTACAATAATTAGTCAAAATAATCTACACTATTCATAGTCTTGAACTAAAATAATGAACTAATGAGTAAAATAATAAAAAACACTCATCTCCTCCACTATAAATACCACCCCTTCTTCTCAAAACTAAAAAGCCTTTGAGCTTCTAAAAATTCTTCCTAATACTCTACCAGGCCTCTAACCCCATGTCTAGTATCCATTGGTCTCAATAAAATACCAAACCCAATTTCCCAAAAGAGGTTCTCAAGGAGAATAATTTAAGAGGTAAAAACCTCTTTCTTTTTCTTTTAATTTCTGTTAAATTCCTTTTCTTTTCTTATTCTATCCTCACCTATCCTTATACCAGTGACATGATAACTCTGGTATATTTTATATACTAGAATGAAATTGTGTTTTTGTGACAAACCATCATCATTTCTCTTCCCCTCTCATTTTTTTCCAAAAATGAAAACATTGTCCATGGTGTGTTGATATATCGCATTAAAGGATGATGAGTTTTCAATTTTCATTTCCACTTTCATGGATGGTCATAAATACATTTTCATGTTTAAAATAGATCATAATATATTTATTACACCTTATTTATTATTCTATAACAAGTTTATATACATTTTATTAATTAATAAAACAAAACTAATTTGTGATGATGGAAAAAACACCGACATAATCTAAATGGTTATCAATAATGTATCAAATTAATCATCCTAAAATATGGAACTAAAATGATATATAAGACCAATAAATATTATGTATGTTCATTAATAACATATAATTTCAATTCTAGATAACTATTCTAATTTTACATGATTTTCCCTACATGTATATAGGTAAACCGATCATGAAAACCAATGAAATGAACAATATTAAACGATGAAATTGTATCTTATAACTCATCAAAAAAGACATAAATGAACTTAATAAAATTATGAAAAAAATAAAAAAATTTATAAAATTTTATGAATTAATTAATTAATGTATTTAATTTGATTATCCAGTACATTAATATCAAGTGTGGAACATTTTTAGATATAAGGTAAGGGATTCTTTCTGAACCTCCATTTTTTCATCAGGTTACACTTACTCTCTATTTACCACAACTAAACTCTTATTTCTTTTTATATACTTATTCAAAGTTATATTTATGTATTCCAAATATAGGTATCTGGGTCATTACATCATTCTGTGATGGGGAAATACTATTTTTAAAAAAAATTCCCTTCTCAATTCTTCCTGATAAGAAGGCCTAATTAAAGGGAACTTCCTGATTTCTTACTCATTTTGAAGATCAATCCATAAACTATTTAAACTCCCCATTATGTTCTTTCTAAAATTAATCATTTTATCATAAAAAATTTTATTTTTTCATTTCTGATTTTATACAAACAATTATGTCTTTTCCATCTTTAAAGACTCTTTAAAATTTTCCCGTAAACCGAACTAAAGTTACTCAATTATAAAGCTTCTTAAACACTTTTTTAATTGTTTTCACTTTTGTTTGAAATATTTTATAAATTTTTATGAATAATTCCCCTTATTAATGTGCATATATGATTTAAATCCATTCTTTCAGGGACACTTTTATGATACCTCCATTTATTATGCTTTATGACATGATTATGATACCCATTTTATTACATGGGTAACCCTTATGTTTATTTTTAATATTCAAAATAGATTCATGAACATTTTATGGATGGTGAACCTAGATAGAGGTAAAATTCATTGGGTAATGTTTATATCATGACACGTCATGTGAAATGGTCTTGGTGGTTAGCCTTGACTCGTGTTAATCAGTTGCAATTGTCTTGGTGGTTATCCTTAACTCATGCTTATGTAATGTTGTATATTGTTTCCACATTTTTATGATTCCGTGATTACATGATAATATGTTCTATATTTTATGATTCCATATGTTTATTCATGTTCCATGATTTTTTATGTCATCACTTTATGCCTTCTAACGAATGTGATATACTTTATTCCTATGTTTATTCCTTTACCGGGATTTTTAGTTGATCCCTTTTTTCATGTTTTCCCTAGGTTACCCTATACAGATGTTAGAGCTAAATGGGAGTTATTAAATCATTATGGAGTTTAAATAATTTTTTTCTATTTTGAATTCATTTTTTTAGTTTTATGTACCTAATCATCCAAATACACTAGACTTTATGATCCTTGTATTTTATTTGAAGTCTATTTATACTTAAAATCATGTAATAATATGTGTAAAAGGTTAGGGTCGCTATTATCTTTGATAGGGTGTTATATATCTTTAAATATTGCTTTATGGGATATGAGTGTTATAGTAGTTTGTTATATTATGGTATTTATTTGGTTATCTTAGCCTAATATGATATGAATTTCATGGTAGTTAACATTGACATAAGTTATTCTAATCGATGTTTTTTATACAACAATATAAATTTATGTGTCCATAGATCATGATTATTGTTTTATGATCCAAAATCTTATGTTAATCCAAAAAAATTATGAGACATGGTATGTTATTACTCTTTTGAGATTGATTTTATGATCACGTTCTCCGACCTATATACTTATCTTGTTCTCACAAATGATCTTGTTTGTGTTCACATATGTTGACTCAATTGATATCTCTTATGTTAACCATGATTATGCATCTCATATCAACCTTTTCTTGTGTTTTTAGTACCTAGGTAATGGAAATTTGTATTTTTTATAATATACTAATAAGGATATCATGTGTGGATAATTTTTAGAGAGATTTTGAAGAGTTGTTATAAAATTGGAAGTTCTTGAAGCTATTCTCCAAAGAAACTAAACCTATTGATTATGGAGTGTGGTTTATTGCTTTATGTAATGGTTATTAGTGTAAAATGATGTATTATATAATCATGCTATGATAAATCCATCTCATGATGTTATTATTGATCTAGATAAGTTTGGATACAATTTTACCACATCTTTATGTTAATTTAATTATGTTTTATTCATTAGAAATATGTTTTTATTAAATAATTTACAAATTATATTAATTTGGTGATTAATTAATTAAGATATTATTTTTAAGATAAAATATGTATTTATTTATATAATTTTAATTTTATTCAACTTTTTTTTATGATTGAAGATTCTTTTAAATATTAATTTCAGCATCGTTGTTTAGTTTCTTATTCTGGTGTTTTAATATATCATTTCCTTATTTTTTGTTTTTAGTTAATTATTTAATTGAAGTTAAACATTTTATTTAACTTCATTAAATAGTTTAACAATTAGTAACATTGAATTTATAAATCAATTATTCTATATTTTTATCATTTCTTATTTAGAAAATTATTTAATTAGTTAATTATTTTAAGAGAATTGATTTTAAATTTTTGTCTTGTATTATTTTATCAAAATTATGAGCTTGAACTTATTATAATTTTTAGTTATGTTTATAATTATTTAACAAATTAATTTTTATTTTAATTTATTTTTGAAGAAATATTTATTCTATAATTTTATAATGTATTTTGAGGCAGGATGAAACAGATTATGTTCTTAAATGAAACAATATTCCATACATAAATGAATTGTTAAACATTCAAGTAGTTGTTTCTTGAATAGCTTCCCAAATTTCCAAATTTAGAGTGTATCCACATAGCTAAATTCACTGAAAATTCACATATCCATTTTTGAATCCATTCACGTATCCAATTTCTAGCCATGTTGTTGAATCTTAGAACAAAAACATATCCAATTTTCAGACTCCTTTCTCATGTATCTAAAATAAAAATACCCTTAACATGGATGATTTTCTAAGGGAACACCTAAAATAAATGATGGTGTTTTGATGAAACTTTATACAGAAGAAGGGAATATGAACTATGTATTGGATTAATTGAGATTAGGATCCAACCTTATATTCCACTAATAAATAATATTAGTTGTGCTCAAAATCTAAGTTGAGGCCATGTGTAATAGAATATAACATCTTTTTGATTGGATCAAATGCAACCACTTTAAAAGAGAAAAGATGGTTCTTCCATTATTGAAGGTGGAAGATATAGCCAAATTATGATTTTGTGAGAAGGCAATGTCAGAGCTATGATTTTGAAAAATGAAGATCGCTATCGAAGATGAAGCTTGAAGTCAAAACCAGTGAACTCTATGTGTGCCATTAAAGCATTGATGTAGTATGATGAAGCAAAAATCCCACCAAAGTTGATGAAACTGGTTAGTTCATGTTGATTAAGATCTTTTGTCATGTTTAGAGAGCTCGAGATCATTGTTGGCTTTAATCGTATTCTTGGATTCATCAATTTTTATGGATATTACCTCTGAAGTTATGAACAACTATAAATAATGGGGGAGTTGAGATTATAGATTCTCTAGTTTAGGAACTAAGCCAAATTAATTCAATGTTCTCTAAAGAATTTCCCAATTAGTTGGAAAATCATGGATAGTCTGATCGACAAATCCACTTCTGAGAAGCCTGATGATTCAAACTAGGGTTAACGGTGGATGGAAAAAGCTTATAATATTACCAAATAAGAAGATACAAGTTAATATCAATGGTTGTGGGTGGTCAACTTCAAACAATATTTGAAGAAGATGATGTCAGTACCAACATGTTATTCAATGGACCCTCATTGGGATTGATCTTATGCTGATGTCGGTTTTTCATTAAAGTTCCATTACACTCTATAGAAAAGAACTGGGATGATCAACAAGGCCCCAAGATCTGAATCATGGAACCAGATGAAGCCTGTGGATGTCATTTGGATAGATATGGAATCTTAAGGGAAGGAAAAACCTTGGATCTATGATGAGAACATGGATTTTTATGTCAATAATTTTGAAGATGACCCCAACATAGGCTGTGAATTTGAGTTAGAGATGATGATTTATGTTCACTTATTTAAGTGTTTTGTTTGTAGGTTTTACGAAATTCTAAAAATTTTAATGCAAGTTTATTGATTACTTTAGATGAGAATCCATAGGTCGATGCATGTAAAGATAAATTAGGGCATAATCAGTCATCTAGAAAAATTAAACAATCACATGAACATAAATTGCCTCTTATTGAAAAGGGAATAACAACTTATATTTTAATTAATGTTCTAAAAATTTGGAATCTTAGTGAGATGTAGGTGTTTGGATCTTGATTAATTCATTGATAAAGTTTTAGTTTAAAAAAAAATCAAGTGATGAATAAAGATTAAATAATGAAATATTATGATTTGGAAGCTTCTCTCTTTACTCTTAACTGTATTCTTTTTTTTTTCTATTTCATTTAGGCCTCTATTATTTTGTTCCTATTGTATTATTATGATTTTAAAAAAATAAATTTATTTATTTTTTATTATAAATATACCATATAAATTTAAAGACTAAAATTAGGAAATAAAAACAAACTTGGAAAAGAAACTCTTAAAGGGAGGTCTCATTAAAAGACAACCTTGGGTATTTATATATCACAGTATTTAAGGGACAGAAAAACTAGTTAAGTTAAAATAAGCTAAAAAAATCAGGATTCAATTGGAACCATTGTTGGGGGTAGGAGGGGTTTAGTGTTTTATAAATAAGATAAAAATCATAATATTTTTTTAATAAAAATAAAATCATAAAAAAGAAAAAAATAATTAAAAAGTTATAAACATTATTTTGTTTGTCCAACATTAATCTAGAAATTTTTTAAACTAAAAATTACTACAATCATAGTCTTAAAAAAATGAAAACAAATCATATAAATTGAACGTATTAAATAAAATTAAACAACCCAAAAAAGAAACACCAAAAAAATTTCTATAAAAAAAATAAAACATTCAAAACATAAAAAAATATGGATAACCAAGGACATTGAAATAGATCACTTCTCCTGATTTTAAAAATTTGTAGAACTTCTTGGGATATCATGAAATAGATCTTGGTTTCAAACATAGATTATGAATCATTCACAAATTAACTAAATTTCATTGTCGTTCGGGAGAAGATCCCCATAAGAAGTTATAAGAATTAAATATGGTTTGTATCACTATAAAACCCTAAGGATTAAGTGATGAAAAAATAAAAATGAGGGGTTTCCCATTTTATTTGCATGGTTTGGAAATGGAGTGGTTCAACTACTCCCAATCCACTAATATAGGGAGTTGGCACCAACTTAAGATGATATAACTTGAGAAATTTTAGGACTACCTCACTTGGAAAGGATATCTATGCTATTAGACATCCCCAAGGTGAGACTCTTCATGAGTGTTGGTAGAGGACTAAGAAGTTGTACTCTAGCTTCCCTCACTGCCAAATTTGTGGCCATATCCTTATCAAATATTTTTATGAAGGGTTATAATCAATGGATGGGATCATGATTGATGTTTCTACTGGAGGAGCATTGTTTTATAAGATTATCATATATTATAGAAATATCATATCAAAATTGGACAAAAATTCATAGTAATTTAGTTTTCAGGGCTTGATTCATTCTAAACCAACTATGAAAGTTTCTAATTAAAATTCTAATAATAGTTGAATTGAGAGTCAGGTGAGTGATCTTTTAAGAATAATGAGGTAGATGTCGACTAACTCTATCCCTTAACAATCTCAACCAAAACTAATTTATCACATTTAGAGGCACTATGTAATTTGTTCTTATATTGATCATTTCAATGATCAATGTCTTTGGTTATAAGAGGGACCTGAAACATGTAATGAAATATTTTCTATAAATCCTATCTAGAATAACATGAACGACCAATTACCAAACTATAATTTCAATATAGGACTTTTAAATAATAACATAATTTCAACTGGGGCTATAAAAACCAACAAAAAAGTAGTTTTAGGCCTAATTATAAACCAACCATGAATTTCTAGACAAACGTTTTTTATTAGAATCATATCTATAGTCAAAAATAATTTTGGGACCAAGCTGATAGGAATTTTTGAAAATTTTAAAATCAATAAAATCAAAAACAAAAATAATAATGAATGAAAATAGTGACATCATAAAGAAATGTTTTAAAATAAACAAGATATTTCTCTACAACAACATGTTTTTTATAAAAAAACATGTACTCAAATGGGTCATATGGAAACAGAAATAAATGGTTTGAAAAATCAATGGAGTGGAAATTTTCCATCATAAGATGAATTGAATTATAGGGTAATAGAAAATTTTAGTGTAATAATTCTGAGAATCATAGATGAAATTAAAATACACCAAAATGAAGATAATGAACAAAAACCTAAAAAAATATTGTTCCACTTATGAAATTAAGGGAAAATCACATGAAAAAATGATGAAACAACTTATTGAACCTATTTTAGAACATGTTGAACTAGTTATTGATCTCATTGTCCATAGACCTATAGAATAAGAAAAATACAATAATGGAGAAATAAATATTGAAAGAATCTCTCAGGATTTTCAAAATATATTGGGCTCTTACAATAGAAAAAATATGGAAGGATGATATTGAAATGTATATGGAGACACGACCTTATCCTTTGGGAAGACCTATTTTTAAGACCAATATTTAAATTGAAATGTATAAGGAATTGGTTGAATGTTTTAGGAAATTCCAAGTTTACGTACATTTTTTTATATGTTTTAAAAGATATACCTCAATATGTTAAATACATTAAACAGAGTTCCCATCACAAAAGGAAGTTCAATGGAGGTGAGAAAGCTAATGCGGGATGAAATTTTTCTTCCATGATCCAATATACCCCTTGTTAAATGAAAGGTTTCATGTTTGTTTTCAATTCTTTATATATTTGGAAAACATTAGTTTTAGGATTCTATGTTTTATTTAGGTGCCTCTATAAATTTTATTCCATATTATTTATTTTTATCTATATAGGTTGGAGAGCTAAAGGATTCTGTAATTTTTATCCAATTTCAAAAAAAGGATATAAGATAAGTTAGTAGGATGTATTGAAGATGTTTTTGTAAGGGTTAAAGAATTAGATTTCCTAATAATTCTTATGTGTTTGATATGGTGGATGGTAGATTTAGTTCGCATGAACTAATAATTTTAGGAAAACCACTCTTGAGAACTGCTAAGGAAATAATAAATGTATATAAAGGGATTATTTCTCTAGATTTTGTATGTAATACGGTAAATTTTTTATATTTAGATTAATGGAACACCCTTTGGAGATCCATTATACATACCAACGATAAAATATTGAATAGTTATCCACAATTTTTTTTCTTGATTTTTTTCAAGATAACCAATGTATGAATTACTTTGAAAATGAACTCTTATCTGATAATGAAGATTTTGGAACTAGAAAATATGAAATATGTTGTAAAGAGGTTAATAAAAATCTAATTATGAAAAAACTAAACAATATTTGAGAATTTATGAACATGATAAGGGTGAATAATTTAATGAAATTTATAGTGAAATAAATGTGTATTTTTCTGAATCCCTTGGAAAATGTAATATTGATGAAAATTATAAATTTCTATGTGAAATTGAAACTAAAATTGCTAAAATTGATTTACAATCTTTTCAAAATGATAAAACTATGGACAATTATTTTTTCTTTGAGAATTTGTATTGTAAATCTACTATATTGAAAATAAATTCTACTCAATATATCATTTTAGAGTCACCCCATTTTTGTGAAACTAAATATGAAATTTCCTTTAAGAAGGAAACATTTTCACTAATTTAAAGTAATGGAATTAATAGTTTATGAGATTTTAGTTTTTCTATTCTTGGAGATGATTCAACGGATGAAAATAAAGTCAAAGAACCCATATAATCCATTTTTTTAAAAGAGGAAAACCCAACAATAATTGAACTTAAACCTTTTCCTAAAAATTTAAAATATTCCTAGTTGGAAGAAAAAAAACAACCCACTATTATAATTTCAATTGGGTTATAGAGAGAGCAAGAAAAAAACTTTTAAAGGTCCTTAGGGGGGATAGTAAGACCATGGGTTGGTCTTTATATGAATTACCATAGATTAGTCCTATAGTGTGCATGCATATTACACTAATAGAGTACAGTTCTAAATTGTTTAGACAGTTTTAGAGGATATTGAATGCCACACTTCTAAAAGTGGTTATGAAAGAGGTGACTACCTTGTTGGATGAATATTTAATTTACCCCATTTCTTATAGTCAATGGGTCTGTTATGTTTAGATTTTTCCTAAAAATGGAGAATTTATAGTTTTTAGTATTGAATTTATAGATATATTTCCTACTAGATTACCTAATAAGTGGAGGGTATACCTTGATTATAGGAGGAAGAAATTAATGACTAGGAAGGATCAATTTCCCTTAACTTTTCTTAAAAAAATCCTTGAAAGGCTAGCTATTCAATCCCATTATTTCTTCCAATATGTGTTTTATAGATTTTTACAAATTTATATAGCTCCATAGGACCGGAATAAAATAACTTTCACATGTCCTTTTGGTACCTTTTATTATCAGTGAATGCTATTTGGACTATGTAATGCCCTTTACACTTTCCAACGAGGCATTCTTAGAAATTTTTATAAATTTCATGAAGAATTAATGGATATTTTTATGGTTATTTTTACAGTGCATGTGCTAGGATTAGAGAGCTATCTGAGAAGTTGAGGGTTTGTACTTAGAGTGTACATTGAAAAAAAAAATTATTCTGAATATTTATAAATTTTATTTTAGGCTTGAGAGTGGGATATTTTTTTGGTCATGAAGTATCCAGGAATGGAATTTACATGATAAATTTTAAGGTTGGAATCATCTACTCACTTACTTTTCCAAATACAATGAATGATATTTTTTCATTTCTTGTCTATGATGGATTTTATAGGAGTTTAAAAAACTATTTTAGTGGGATTGCATTTCATTTGAAAAATAATTCTTAGAAATAATTTTGGTTTCCATTGATGATTAATATAAATAATACTATAATGATCTCAAACAAAATATATTGTCCTCACTAATTTTTTATCCACATATTTGAGACTTTTCATTTAATCTGATGAATGATGCTTCATAATTATCTTTAGGGATTTTTATTGGTAAAAGAGTATAGGGGAAGTCACTTACCATTTCCTATGCATCTAGAACTCTAGATATTTCTTAGTCCAATTACTCCACAATTGAAAAGGAATTTTTGGTTGTTTTTTCCATTGATAATTTTGGGAGCTATATTTTGAGATCTAAATTCATGGTTTTCACAAATCATTATTTTATTCGATATCTCATGAAATATAATGAATCAAAACTGAGGCTAGTTATATGGAATTTGTGGTTTCAAAAATTTTACATAGATATCCTTGATAGAAATGGAATTGAAAATTACATGGTTGATCATTTGAGTAGGATTACTACAGACTTTGTTCAAAAGTAATCATTTTTTGGACCCATTAGAGAGTTTTTTGTAGGTTGAATTTGTATTATATTGTTTTTTATAATATTTTATGGTTTTAAAAGATTGTTAATTACATATCTTTAGAAAATTTTGCATATCATTTTTCCAAGAATCATGTTTCTAAACTGATTTTTTGAGTTAAGGAAATATTTTTGGGACGATACTTGTGGTAATTTAGAAGTGATCAAATTTTAAGGTGACGTAACCTGAATTCAAAAATTTCTTCAGTTCGAAATTTTTTCCATAGTCTGAGTTATTGAGGTCACTTAGGTTTACAAAATACTTTTAAGAATATTTTAGATTCTATTCTATTTGGGCCTATTATTTTCAAATATTCTCATTATTTTTGTAGGACATGTAATTATTTCCAATTACATGGAAAAATTTTTAAATAAATTAGATGCCACAACATCCTTTGTTGTTTTTTTGATACCTTTGATGTTTGGGGAATTGCTTTTATGAGCCCTATTATGTAATCCTTTGGATATTACTACATCATTCTTGTGGAATAATATGTTTCAAAGTGGATTGAAGGTAGTATAACTAGAACTGATGCTTCTAGAGTGGTGTCCTAATTTTTCAAGAGTGATCAGTTTTGTATATCTGGGATGCCGAGATTTATTCTCACATAATAAGGTAATCATTTTAGGAATAGGAACTTGGAGGATTTTTTGAAAATATATGGGGTTAGTCATAAATTTTCTATAGCCTATCACCTATAAATGAATAGTATGGATGAAGCATTGAATATATAGATTAAGAATATTCTTAAGAAAATAGTTAACCTGAACATGAATGATTAGATTTTAAGGCTTGAGGATTCTATATGGGCATTTAGGATAGACAATAAAACTCAAATAGGGATGTAACCTTACATGATAGTTTTGGTATAGATTATCATATTCCCATAGAATTAGATCATAAATATTATTAGGTTTTCAAATCATGTAATTTGAATCTATTTGATGCTATTAAATGGGGAGATTTTTTCTTGAAGGCGTTAGAGGAAATAAGGAACAATGATTAAGAAAATGCCAAACTTTTTATGGAGAAAACAAATGTTTTACCTGAAAAGTTGATTATGAAAAAATAATTATATATAGAAGATAAAGTGTTGTTTTACAATTCCATGATGAAGCATTTCCTAGGTAAATTTCATTCTAAATAGATGTCCCTTTTATTATAACTCACATTTTCCCTTTTTTTACTATAGAAATTTTAGATTCTAGGAAGGATGTTCAATTCATTGTAAATGGAGATAGGTTGAAAATATTTTGGGAAGGTAACAATGAACATCTAGGGGAGGAATTATTTTTTTCGGAACCGAAATATCATTGAATAATCCGATTTCTTTATTCCCTTACTTTTTTTTATTTGGAATAACTGTGTGGTAAGGTACTAACCTTTTGTATTGCTAGGATTTTTATTTTCATATTCTTATTGTTTATTTTTAGAGAATAAAATGATATTTATAGGAGGATATGTTATATTTTTCACTATGGGGAATGAAGTTATATCTTATCTCCAATTTATTTTCATATTAGGGAAGAATTTTTACTATCTATATTGATCAAAAAAATCCATAACCTTAAGAAACTCTAATACCCATCTATTTTTATTAATCTATGGTTTATTTTTACTTAAGATGAATTTTCTAGACTTAAATGTTTATATATTTTAATCTTTAGGATCATAAAGTAGATAACCAATTATACTTCTTTAAAGTGAAGAAGGGGTTCACTTTAAATAATTTGAATGAAAAAAATGATCTACTAATTAATGGGAGTTTCTTGTTATAATTATTCACATTTTTCTGGTTTATAAAATATATCTACTTTTGGTGTTTTGAACTTAATTGGTAAAAAGAAAAGTTGAAAATTAAGAGTATTTTCATGATGATTTTGTACTAAAACATACTTTTAACACTATTAAATTTATTTTTTGATTGTGTGTTAGTATCATGTCATGTTTCATATTATTTTCTAGGTTTTTAATTAATTGAAAAACATCCTTGAATATGTACTAGCATATATACTTCACTCTTGAAATAAATTTTTGATGTGGTAAGTAGAACTAGAATTTTTTTTCATGTTGTGGGTTTTTAATTAGTTTTTTTGTGTGGAATTTTTTTTGAGAATTATTCTAACCCTTTATAGATGTTTCTAATAATCAAAATTTCCAAATATTTTTTAAATTTTAAATTTATTTTACATGTTTCTCTTTCTTGGTTTCAGCATTGAGGAAAATGTTGTGTTTTAGTGTGGGGGAATGGGTATTTCAATGTGTTAAACAATACCACAATGTAAAACCATTGAAATCCCCTAAAATTTTTCAAAATTTTATTATTTTTCAAATTTCAATGATTTATTTTTAATGGTTTCAAATTTATAATGTTTAAATGTTGTATAGCCACATTATGTAGGTTAATTATCTATTAACCCTTGGATTTAATTGGGTAAATCCATTTTTATTACCATATTTAATATAATTTGTCTTTTATTTAGAGAATTGATGAAAATTACCCAATTATTATATTCATTAAATCATTGATTTATATTTAATCTCAAAAAATATGAAATCAAATGAATTAAAAAGGTAAAACCCTAATGCATTTTAAACTCATTATTTAATTATTTAAGATTTTGGATGAGTTATTTATTCATCCATTTTAATTATTATATTTTTTCATCAAAACATAGTGTTTAAATTATTTTTATTTATAATTATGTGAGTCTATTCTCTAGTAGGAAAAGATAAGTTTGAATATTCATTTAAATGAAAATGAAAGTGGGTTTAATATTTTTTCAAAAAAAATAGGGCAATCAACTTTGTAAAATCAGAATCAGATTTTATCATAAAAGAGACATTTAATTTGTTTAGGGTAAATTATTTCACTTCTTGATAAAAATCCATGGGGGAAAATAAATTTGGAAAATTATTTTTTTGGGCCATCCAGTATTTTAGGTTTGAGAATAATTTTATTCCACTAAATTTGATTCATTTTTTTCTTGAGGAAAAACACAATCTTAGTGTAGTGTAATTTTTTATTGATTTGTTTGGATATTATTTTTAAACAACATTTCATCAATTTAATTATTTTTTAATAATTAAAATTCTATTTTTATTGAATAATTTATAGTTGTTTTTAGTTTAGTGTTTTTTAAATTAATCACTAACGTTTATGATAAAATATGTGTTTATTTATTTAATTTTAGTTTTTTTCAATTTTGACTTTAATATTAATGTTTCTTTAAAATATTAATTTTAGATTCAGTGTTAATTTTGTGTTTTTGTATTTTAATTTATCTTTTATTTGTTTATTTTTTCATTAATTAATTTATTAAAGTCTAATATTATATTTCTTTTCTTTAAATAATTTATTAATTAGTAATATTTAATTTATAATTCAATTATTTTTTATTTTTATCATTTATTATTTAATTAATTATTGATTTTAAATTTTAATATTGTATTGTTTTAAAATAACTATGAGTTTGAAATTATTTTTAATTTTTAGTTATTTTTACAATTATCTAACAAATGTAATTTGATTTTTCTTTATTTTTTGTGAAATATTTATTTAGTAATTTTATTATTTATTTGGTAGTGGGATACAACATATTCTATTCTATAATTAAAAAATATACCCCAAAGAGATGAATTTTTAAACATCTACAAAGTTTTTTTCTAATAAATACCCATGTAGCAAAAATACAGAGCACTTTTTTATCATCTCTGATTCCCATTTTTACAGGATGCTCTGGTGATGTGTTGGGATCTTAACACATGTTCTTTTTTATAGGTGGAACTATCCTATTGGTTGGATTTGATGTAGGTCATTTTATTCTCATATAAAATGAGGCATGTGTGAAATGATGCATCTCGCAGTGATCGATATTTTCATGGAAGGAGGGCTTTGAAGGATTGTGTGTAAGGTGTGTTACAATAGGTTTCACCAAGATTGCATGACAGTTTGGGATTTTTAGTGGGTTTCATCACAGTCGGTTTCATCATAGTGAGTATCATCGTGGTGCATTTTGGCATTTCCGTTCATTGGGTATTGCTAGTTGAGGTTTGAATGACTACGGGTGGTTTGAGGGATTGAAGCATTTTTAGTGGGTTCATGATTGCAGGATTGTAATCTATTATCAGTGGGTTTCAAAGCAATGTGATTCATTAGATTAGCGGCATGTATTGGAGTTTTTATTTTGTTTCTCCTTATAATGGATATTGATTAAGGTATTTCAAATTATATTTGAAGTATTTTTAATGTTTTTTGGTAAATCTAGAAAAGTTTTATATCAATGACTATATACTGAATCCTGTGAAGGTATTGAATATTATATATCATCTTTTTAAACTGATAGTTTTTTGGTAAATTTTTCCAAGATCGTTATCTAAATTTTGAAGTGGGTGTTTCATTAAAATAAATATACAACTTTGTTGCATTGTGTAAGTTACATTGGTTTTTTATAGTGGAAGTCCCCACCCTATAAGTTACACTTCCACTGCTTGAACTTCCAGTGGAATTTTCACTAGGTTGTGGAAAATAAATATAATTTAAAATTGTTTATATAATTTCTAATATTAAATTAAACCATTTTTATAATAATTAGGTAACAATTTAAAATCATATTTATTTTAATTATATTTAACAATAATATATTCCTTAGTTTCAGAAATATACATCTTTTTTGTAGTGTGAAACTTCCACTAGAACTTCAACTGGAAAATATGTTTAATATATCGAATAAATTATTTTATTTATAATTTATGAAATATAATTATATATAATTATATATATTTATTTATTTATATTCGAAAAAATTATTTTCTTAGTTATGTATTTTTTAGATAAATTTCTTTTCATATAGTTTATAAATTTTCAAAATGATTAAATCCTATTATAAAAATAATGTACTTTACTTGAACTTATGTTTTTTTATTGCAGGTTCTTGCACTGCTATTGATGTTGATGTTGATGTTGTAGTATCTTCTATTAAAGTGGTTATAGGGATGATGTTCAAGTCACTTAATGAAGTGAAATGTGTTTATGTCATGTTTGGGGGAGTAAATGGGTTTAGTGTACGCTGAAAGAATAATGGATAAATCAATTGTCACATCGAGCCTTTTTCATATAGAAAAGAAGGTCATATGAAGGTTTAAAAACATGATATCATGGTGGAATTTCCTTAGGATGAAACATGTACAGCTTTACTAGCTAGAATAGGGGTTAGTTTATTTCCTTCTGGTCAATATGTATGTATTATCTTTGACGAAGAGCATAATCATCCATTGCACAGCCCTGACACAATTCATATGATTAGGTCCCAAAGAAAAATAATTGAACATGCAACTGAGATAGAGGTCAATTCTCCAGTAGGTATTAAACCAAATGATTCCTTATCCTTAGAGACAAATATTGCATGGGTTCTATATGTTATTAGGTGCACATGTGTTGATCAGTTGAATTTTTTATAGTCTAAACGATAAAGGTAATTGCTTCATGGTGATCAAAAAATTATAGGTGCTTCTGATGAAGAGACCTTAAACTATTTTTAGTGATCAGGATGGGGAAATGGGAAAATATATTTCTGAAGTTTTAGTGGGAACTCAACATTGCCTTTTTTTCATGGAATTTGATGCAAAATGGAATTAAGAATTTAGGTAATTGAATGTAAGATGGATCTAGTTTTTTAACTATATTTAAGAATTTTATCTTCTAATACCTTGATGTAAATCAGTTTGATCTAGAGTGGTCTTCCCTTATAGAAAAATATGGGGATGGGAAATGGCAGTGGTTAGATGATTCATTCGTATTACAAGAAATATGGGTACATTGCTTTTTGAAAGATGATTTAACATTGGGTATAAATAGAACTCAATTAATTTAATGTCTTAATAGATTTCTTAAAGATTATGTTTATCACAAGTTAAGTGTTTTTGAATTGTTTAATCATTTTTAATGATTGTTGTAAAAAATAGGTATCACAAAATAAAAGAATAATATGAGATGCAGGAGAAGTTTCATCGTAATCTTTACCCTTATCATGCATTGTTGTGCTGGGATTCTACTAGATATACACCCAAATTATTTTATTTACTTCAACATGAATATCTAATGATTGGAAATTTTTTTCTTATATCATGTATTGAAATAAGAGTTCAAATCATTTATATTTTTTGAATGGTTGGCTGTGAAGATCAATTTTTTCTATCGTATGAAGCTTCCAATGTAGTTGTTTAATTTTCTTGTTGAATTTTTGAGTCTGCTGGGAATATTTTTTGTCATGTTTTAAAAATAAATGGCTAGCTTGATGTGATAGAAATACATGAAAATATATATTTTAGGGATATAGACAAAATTGGATAAAAATATTATGTTGTTCAAAAAATCCCATGTTGAAGAGCTTGTTGATAGAAAATATGTAATATAAAAACATTACAACGATTTAGCATGAATGGGAATGAAGTTAATTATCATAGCTTGTGAGACAGATGTGGGATATGACATTTCCTTATCTAATTTTAGTAATTTCTCAAAAGATTTTACTATCATAAATACATCATCTGAAAGAGTTAATAGTCCTGATAGTTCAAAAACAATTTTCAGAAAGGCTTATTTTAAAAAAGAAACCAAACAAGAAAGGGGGATATATATTGAAAATATTTTTAGACAATGGTTTCTGAAAGGGGACAGGGTTGAATAAAAAAATTATACTGCTATGATGATGGTTGATTTTATTTTAATATTAATTTCATTTATAAGAGTATTTTTCTATTATTAATGTGGTATTTGATAGTAATTTTCTTTGTATATAGTGAATTTTAGATTAAGAAAGATCATATTTTAGTGTTTCACCTAGAAAAACATTTTTAAATGTAAATTTTTATCAGAATTATTGTCTATACCTATTGTAATTGTGTTGTTTTCCTATTGCAGGAAGACTTATCAATTTATTTGGAACATTAGATTTGGAGTTATATTGGTATTACATTGGAAAAGGCCAATCAGTGTAGAGAGCATTGGATGCATGTTTTTTTTAAATTGTAATGAATTAATTGAAGATTTTATAAGCTGTAATATTTAATAGTCCACTTTCAGTTGTAATGGATTGGGATTGGGATAACATTTCAAGATATTGTAAATGTGTAGTATGTATTTCTATTGTATGAAACTATGACAGTGAAAAAAGTGAAGATCATATTTTCTATACTGAAAATGAGAACATAAAAATTTATCCACTTACTAATTGAAATTACCAAAACCAAATATAATAGGAAAACGAAATAATTCTCCTCAGAAGAAACTAATTCCCCTCATAAGCCCATAATATTCCCAATACAATTTTCAAAATCAAATAAGACAAGATTGCAATTACCAATTGCAATTACCAAAACCAAGTTTAACCCATTTCAATTTCCAAAAACCAAATATGAACCATTTCAATTACCAAAACAAAATATAAACCATTCAAATTACCAACACCAAATATCCATTTAAATTACCAAAACTAAATATAACAAGACAACCAAATAATTCCCTGTGGAAGAAAATAATTCCCCTTATAAGCACATAATATTCCCACTACAATTTCCAAAACTAAATAACACCATATTGAAACTACCAATTGTAATCACCAAAACAAAATTTAACCCATTGCAATTTCCAAAACCAAATATAAACCATTGTAATTACAAAAAACTGAATATAAACTATTGCAATTACCAACACAAAATATCCATTACAATTATGAACCCCAAATATAATATCAAAACCAAATAATTATCCTCAAAAGAAAATAATTACCCTCATAAACATATAATATTCCCACTACAATTTACAAAACCAAATAATGCAATATTTCAGTTACCAATTGCAATTACCAAAACCAAATTTAACAAATTTCAATTTCTAAAACCAAATATAAACCATTTAAATTACAAAAACTAAATAAAAATCATTGAAATTACCAACACCAAATATCTATTGAAATTATGAACACAACATATAAAAAAAACAAAATAATACCCCTCAAAAGAAAATAATTCCCCTCATAAGCACTTAATATTTCCACTGTAGTTACCAATTGCAACTACCAAAACCATATCTAACCCATTGCACATGATATTCCCTTAAACATTATATAAAATCAATATATTACTTATATAAAATAATTATAACAAAAATGTTACTGTTTAAATATCAATATTACAATTGGTAAATCATCAATAAAATGATATTGAAGTAGTAAAATAAAATATAGTATCTAATAATATTATTATGGTGAAAAATTCATCAACCAACAACCTAAAAAATTATTAATGGACAATCACTAATAATGAAATATTGATACCAATAAAAAACTACCATTAGATAAGAGAAGATTCTGAAAAATGGTCTATAACAAACTTATATCATCACATGACATATTCCTAGAGTCATTTCCATCAGCACCCAAACTAAAAAATAGCCATAAAATTGGGTAATATAACTATTTAAAAACCTAAAAACATTCAAATGAAGTTTCTAATAATAGCCCTAAAAGTTGGCAGTATCAATGTTTAAAAACATTTAAACCATTTCAATTATACTTTCATGTCAGAACCATTTAATCGAGCTATTTAACTGGTTCTGTTGATTCTTGTTGCATTCTTTCAAAAAGGAAACACCTACTTCTATATGATGTTTTAGTTAATCTCTATGTGGGATCTGTAAGGAAACAATGTTCTATATATAGGATTAGGTCATCATATTTTGCTAACTTCTTTTTATACGCTTGACTAGTTTCTAACTTCTCTATTAGATATCAAACAATTATCTCATACTCCAATGTTGCATCCCCCTACTGAGGAGTGTATTCCACATTGAAAGAAAGCATGGGATTAGTGTTTTCTAAGTATTTTTGTCTCCATTTTTTGATTATTTATTCAATAAATGTTTTTTGAAAGTTGTAGAATTTTTTTTTCAGTCGGTTGGTTTATATGAAAATCGATTTTATGTCGAAGAGGATAACATTTACCATTTATAAAGAATCCTTCAGATACAAATAATTTATATTAGAAGCCATTTGAGGTTGGATGTTGATATATTAGCTAAAATATTTTTTATCAATATCAAACACGAGTAATTTCCAATGCATATTTAATGTGTTGATGGGGATGAACACTTTTCCATTCAACTGTAGTGATTCCTTTATTGGTTTCTCTAACAAAAACTCTATCAATTTTTTGTTTTTCTCAGATATTAGGCCCTATAAAAATTAATTAAGTAATAAAAATATTAACTAATATATTTATAACTTCAAAAATAGAGAGAATATTACACTCACCATGGAAGTACTTGTAATCATAGTAGATTTATCTTAGAAAATTCCAGCGTTTTCCCTTATTTCACACTCCTTTTTTATAATCTAAGCATAAGAATATATAACCTAATATCAATAAAATATAATAGAGGATGTCACACTAATTTAATATTAGTTTATTTTAAGCTTGATTAACTTAAATAATCACCCTGCTACATGTCATACTTTTGCTGAAATGAGAGAAAATATCACATAATGAAACTAAATAAAAATTGTTCTCAGTCTCTCAGGCATATTCACTAAATAATAATAATAGTAATTTATTTTAAAACATGTAAATTTCATGGGAATTTAATAGAAATATTTTAAATTAAGGGTGTCCATTCCCTTTGGTCCTAATAACATACCATGTTGGGTCCATTTATAGAGCCTTATGCAGCTTCTCGTAGTCTTTTTTTTTACAGTTATTTACTCTTCTTATCCCAATTAGGTATAATTTTCATCCCTGTAAAAACTTTTTTTATTTTTTTCTTTGTAACATAACCTATATCAATGGTTTTTTTAGTTGAGTTTCATCTTCTACTTTCATTTTTTGATGTGTTGATGTTCTTCTTCTTATATTTTAGGTTTCGTGCTGATATGTTGAGTCCCATTTTTATTTCTATATCTTGACTTTAAATTTCTAACCATTGATATGGTTTAGTAGATTTATGATTTTATATTTTATTTTTGGTTTCTTTGAGTAAGAGGTTTGATTTTTTCAACAAATTCTTCCACTTGATCTGCAGCCTCCTGAATCTCAGCTTCCTTGGTACCCTGTTTCTGATTTTCCTATATTAGAGATGGGGTTATTTCTAGTAGTTTTGATTCATGGAGATGTGTGGTTTTATCAGAAGGTTCCTCATTCATATCATCTTCATTTTATCCAGTTTCTAGGCTTCCTTTTTACATAATGGCTCATTTTGTCTCCATAAATGATACATTATCTTCTGCTTTTCTTTTTTTTGGTGTTGTCACTTACAAACAACTTTAGTTTTTAAATTTTTCCACTTTTTTTACCATTTATTCCATTTTATATAGTTTTATTTTCATTGAAGAAATTTTATTTTCAAGAAATCTTATTTTTCTGTCCTCTAGTTCTACATTTTTCTGCTGGCCAACAATAGATTCCTTACTCATTGTTGGATCCTCAGCAATTTCTTCTTCTTTTTTATCTATAATATTTTTATTTTTGACATACCCATGGTTTAGAAAACCATTAAATTTATACTATATTTTTTACACTTACCTCACTAGCTTCAACTTGATGAATCTTGAGTTTTTTATAGCATCATTGAAATCTGACAGGCTCTACTTTTTGAATGGAGGATTGGAATCTTGTTCATTTTCTTTGACTATTCGGCTTTCCTCATAATAAAAATCCTAAAACAACAAAACCTATGAATAGTAAATTATACATATAAGTGAAAATAAATATTAATATATATCAACAATGCGATAATATCCTACGTAATATTTTCATAGTGGTTGTGAAATTATTTTATTGGTCTCATAAACTATTGGTGGATTCCATGAGACCACATTAGTGTTCACATATTACTCATAGTATCCACAAAATTGATAAAACTCAAGCTTAAGTAAGAAACTATAGTAGGGAAAACCAAAGTATCACATGTGTAAAAACATAGAAGATCTATTATGTCAAGACGATCAACTTCCTCACTTCCCTTTAGTGTTTCCTAAAGAGATGACTTTATTTCTTTTTGTGTTGAGAATTCAACACCTATTTGAAATATCCCAACATAAAATGATTCCTTGGTTGGATTAAATGAGTAGGATTCCTCTATTTATGTTTTTCTTTTTATTATTCCAAATATAATTTGGATATAAAATTCATATAAATATCTTGTCACTCCATGAAATTAGAAAACATTTTTTGATGGAATATAGTTATTCAATACATAACAAAAAGAACTATCAGATTTCTTAAAATATGATGTTGATATGAAATTGGATAAAAATTATCGAAAAATATTTTAAAAAGGAGTACTCTAAAAATCATTTTTTTGAACTTCTTTCAGTTTTGGTTATATTTTTTATAAAACACTTTCTAACGATGTCAAATTGGACCTAAAATGATCACCTGAAAATTGAAAGTAAGACCTTTCCTTAGGAATCACAAAACATACAACATGATAGGAAAGAATATAATAATTTCATGCTAAATCCTCTAAAACTTTCACAACAATATATAAGTTAATGAATTTTTAGGGGAATCCAAAAATTATAGAGTATGGATATTAGAATAATTATAACTTCAAGTGGAAGCTCCACTATAAGTCCTATGGGAAATAATAACACACCTTGCTAAAAAGGATGGAATGTTATAGTGGGAACTCTAGTGGGAGTTAAAGTGGAAGTTATAATGAATGTTTTAGTGTAACCTCGATTGGGGGTTCTAGTGGGAGTTTTATTTCATGTTTTAGTGGAAGTTTTAGTGGCAGTTCCATTGGAAGTTGCAGTGGAACCTTTAGTGGGAGTTCTAGTGGAAGTGCCAATGGAACCTCCAGTGTGAGTTATAGTGGAAGTTCCACTGGAAGTTCCAATAAGGTAGAATAGGTTCTAGTGGATGTTCCCTTTATGTGAAGTTCTTTTTGAGCCTCCTACGAAAGTTTTCAAACTATATAATGGAACAAAATTCACTTATGAATCCAATAAAATTTCACTATAAATATTTTTTGGGGGATTTTAAAAATTACACTATAGGTTTAAAAATATATAATATGACTGTATGTTTCACTATAATTTCCTTTTGTAAATAACAAAATGTATTGTTTTCATAAGGTATTTTTGAACTGTAATTTAGTTGAATAGATTCTAGTGGAAGTTCCCTCTTGTAGACGTTTTACTGAAACCTCCTATGGAAGTTCTAGTGGAACATCTAGTAGAAGTTCTAGTGGAACCTCTAGTAGAACATTTTTTGGAACATCCAGTGGATGTTCCAGTGGAACCTCTGATGGAAGTTCTAGTGGAACCTCCAGTGGAAGTTCCTGTGTTAAAAAATGGTACAAAATTCACTTATGAATCCTATAATATTTCACTAACAAAATTTGGGATTCCAAAAATTATACTATAGGTTTGGAAGGTTGAATATGACTAGAATTTACACTGGAAACAAAATTGGATCATTCATGGTAACTTCCAAGAACCTCTAGTTATTGTGTAGTGGAGGTTTTAGTGGATGTTCCAGTGGAAAATATTGTGGAAGTTACAGTGGAACCTCCTGTAGATGTTCTAGTGGAATCTGTAGTGGAACCTATAGGGGACATTCTAATGAAACATCTAGTGGATGTTTAATTGGAATCTCTAGTGGGGAATAATAGAACAACCCTACAAAAAAATAAAAAATGGGTAAATTTCAATGAAAGATTCATTAAAACTCCCAGTGGTACTTTCATGATTATTTTTGGAAAATAGTTTCTTTTTCTTCTATTTGTATGGTCTGTAGTGACTTCAAAATGTGGAAATTTATTTTTTTTGAATATAAAATGATATAAATACAACATTTATTGAAAACTTATTATAAGATAAAGAATTAAAAAATTAATCTTAAAAACATAAATGGAATAGAGAATTTCAAACATATATTTCTGAAAAAATAACAAAGCTACGCAACCTTCATTATCCATTTATGAATATTTTGTACAAAAAAGACTATAAATGGTGGAGAAGAAACACCACTGAATTTAGGGAGTTCTCAAAGATGAAAAATCATGCCTTTTCAATGGAGGAGACTTGGGGACCACACGATAGTGACTTCAGTGGAGTCTTTTCCGCTATTGTAGGCATTGGATTCCCTGAAGTTATTTCCAAAGTAACTAGATTCTTCATTTTCACTACAGTTCTAGATTTTTAGTTTTTATTGTAGTCATCGAAGCTGAAGTCCATTTTCCTCACAAAATATAAAACCCTTATAAGAATTCCAATGTGAGGAATACTCTAAAGAAAATATCTTCCAGTTGAAAATATAATAGTGCATGTGCCCTCATACCAGGGATGTACTGGAATATACAATTAAGGGTTATCTAGAGATGGTGCTAGTTTGGGAAGTCACATATCTGAATTCACTAAAAATTCAACTAGTAATTTCTAATTCCATTCATATATCCAATTTCTAGCTATGTAGCCAAATCTAAGGACATGGACATATCTGAATTTAAGAAACCTTTTCCATGTATCCAAAAATAGAAGACCCTCTATGTATCTGATTTTATATGGAAGTACCTAAAACTGATGATGGTGTTTTGAAGAAACTTTCGAGATAAGAAGATAAGATGATCTTGTATTGGATTATTTGATATATGGATCTAACATTGTTTTCCATTGAGTAAGAATATTTATTGTGATAGAAATAGAAATTGAATCCATGTATGGTAGAAGAGTTCCCATTTTTTATTGGATATGATACAATAATTTTTGAAGAAGATGAGATAGGTCTTCTATTTTTGAAGGTTGAAGATATCATCTGATGTCGCTTTTTTCAGAAGTCGACACTCGAGATATAATTTTGAAAAGATGAAGGCCACTATCAGGGATGAATATTTAAGTGGAAACTTGTGATCTCGATGTGTACCATCAAGATTCAATATAGTCTGATGAATCCCACATCCTGTTGAACTCGATGACATTGGTTGGTTTGAGGTGATGAAGATATTCAGTCATGTTGATAGCTCATGATTTGTTTTTTGTGATTTAATCATATTATTGGATTTGTCAATTTTTTGTGGAAATTCCCTATACAATTATGAACAATGATAAATGATGGGGGTGTTGAGCTTCCCACTACTTTGGTTATGGAAAGGAAGTTGAATTCCATGTTCTTAGAGTAATGTCCCAATTATTTGGACATGTAAGTAATCTTAATGAATGTTTAATTCTAGGATCAGAAAATTTCATTAATAAAATGAAAATTTCACTTACCGCTAGCCATTGTAAAAATAATAAATTGTGGAATTAAAAACTGAATACCTTATACACTATGCACAATGATATAGATGTTGTATGTTTTCCTTTAATCCACTGAGTTAAGGGGGACTATATTTATAGGGTATTCTTTCATCAAGAACCCACTATAATTTACTAAATCCATAAGAAGAATTAATTTATGGAGATTAAATGACATTAATGTAATAAAAAAATTGTTCATACTGAATTTAATACATTAAATACATGTATAATAAATCAATTTATTTATTATAATGTAATGTATTAATATTTAGTTGATATAATTTATTGGTACATAATTTATTATATAATTAATTAATTGATGGACCATTTATTACATTCTCCCACTTGGTCCAAACCAATTAATGTGAATGAATTCAATCACCCTATTTAAAAAAGAAACATTTTATATGAATCATAATGGTATTTCCTATAAATAATGAGTATTACCTTCCATGTATAACAATATATCATGAATCCCTAAATAACTATATGAATAAACCTTAACGACATTGTCTATTATCCATATAAACAAACATTAACAATATAGTTTATTCTGTAGCCCCAAAAATATTTCTCAAGTAATGAATGCATACACTTAAACTGAAGATATAAATAATTAAATATACAGTGTTTCAAATAAAATTCAAAAAATTTATAATGTATTAATTAATCCCATATATATTACATGATCCTTGAGTTTATATAGAGGAATGCCTTTAGTTAAAGGATCTGAAATCATCAATTCAGGGATGATGTGTTGAATGAACACCTTTTCATCTTTAACATTATTTCTTATAAATAAGTATTTGATGTTGATGTGCCTACTTTGACTCCCAATTTTTTTATTCTTAGCTATAAAGACACCTTCTGAATTGTAACAATGTATAATTAAGGACCTAGAAATAGAATCCATAACCTTAAGGACCAAAATAAAACACTTTATCCATACACCATGTGAAGTGGCTTCAAAACATTAAATGAACTCAATTTCCGTATTAGAAGTCACTATTAGTGTACGTTTAACAATTATCCATGACAAAACTCCTCCATCCATTATAAAGACATATCTTGATGTTGATTTGTGTGATTCAACACAACTAGAAAAGTTTTCATCTGAGTATCCAATGACTTCAAAATTGTGAGTGAGTTTATATATAAGCATGTAGTCTTTAGTCTCATTGAGATATCTCAATACCTTCTTCTAGGGATTACAATGGTCTATACCTAGATCACTTTGATATTTCCCCTAAATTCCTCCTAAAAATGAAATTTCAGGCCTCATATAGACCTGATCTAACATTAAACTACCAATAGAAAAAGAAAATAGGATGGGAATCATTTGTTATCATTCGAAATAATTTTTAGGGCATTAATTCATGCTGAATTTTTCACCCTTAACAATGGGTGTTATACATGGTGAACAATATTTCATAATAAATCTCTTTTTGACTCTATTAACATAGGTTTCTTGAGATAGGACTGAAACGCCTCACAAATTTTCCCTATGAATCCTTAATCCAATGAAATATGATGCATCACCTATATATTTCATGTGAAAACCTTAAGATATAATTTTTTTAGCCTCATACAGAAAGCCCTTATCATTAGTTGAAATAAAAATGTCATCTATATATAAAATAAGAAAAAATATTTTACTCCCATTGACCTTCTAGAATATACATTGATTCATATTGTTTTAATCGAAGCCAAATGAAGTAATTACATCATGAAATCATAAATACCACTATCAGGATTATTTTTTTAAACCACATATAGACCTTTTAACCTTGAACCTCAAATTCTCACCATTACTATAGAGGAATCCTTTAGGTTGTTTCATGTAAACCTCCCCATCTCGATTACCATTCAGAAAAGTAGTTTCCACATTCATTTTTGTAATTGAAAAACAAAATGACCCAATAATACCAATATAATGCGTTAGGAATCCTTTTTGAAAACTAGAGAAAATGTGTCAGTATAATAGATCCCTTCATTTTGAGTAAACCCTTTAGAAACTAGTCAGACCTGGTATCTTTTAATGTTGCCTAATAAAGTTTTATTGGTTGTAAAACCCCATTTACATAAAATATGTTTTACTCCAAATGGAAACTCAACAAGGTCTCAAACACCATTACTCTTCTTGGAAGTCAAATCCTCCATCATGGAATCATACCACATATTTGACCCCTCACAACTCTTGGCATTTGAATATGTCTCAAGATCATTTTAAGCACCAATATTGTAGTCATATTCTTGTAGATACACTATATAATCACTGAAAATTGAATACTTTCTCATCCTTGTGGATCTACTTAATGTTTCACCATTATTTTCTTGAGGAATTTTTGGTTCAGTTGGTTATTCAAGAGTTTCTGATTCTAGAACTATTTGATAAAAAAAGATGATTATAAACTATTTGTGGAATGATATTTATTAAAAAATGAGGTTTGTTTTCAATGATTATAAATCTATCACCTCATTTATAGTTTGATATTCCAAATGGTCTTTGTCATAAATTTTCTTCATAAGATCATTCCCATTAATCAATTCATTTTCAAGAAATTTTTCATTTCTCGATTCCATAATTCTAGAGATCAATGATGGAAAATAAAAATGATATCCTTTAGACCTTTCATCATATCCAATTATGTATCCACTAATGGTCATATAATCTATATTACTTTCATGTGGATTTTAAATAATCTCTTTTTAAGGGTATCCCCAAATGCGTACTTGTCACAAACTCAGTTTCCAACACTTCAACAATTCAAATGGTGTTTTTGATACTACCTTTGTTGGAACCGAATTCAAAATGTTTATTACCAATTTAAGTGCATCAGTCCACAAGAATTTAGGTAGCTTATATTTACTAAGAATACATTGTACCATGTCTATTAATTTTGGGTTTATTTTTTTAGCTACACTATTTTGGTCTAGTAAACCTAGATTAGTGTATTATGCAATTATTCTATTTTCTTGAAGAAACCTTGAAAATAGACCAGAAAATTTTCCATCCATAGTGTATCTCCCATAATATTCTACACCTCAATCTAACCTCATGATATTAATTTGTTTACCACATTGTTTCTCTACTTAATGCTTAAAAATATTTAAGCAAAAGTGCTTAATTCTTATTATGAAGCAAATAGAGATACATATATCGTGAATAGTTATCAATGAATGAAAAAAAGAATTTGTGATTATGTAAATCCATGTTTGAGTTACATATGTCTGTATGTATGATTTATAATATGTATGAACTTATATTTTCACCTTTATTTGATTTAGTGGGTTGCTTTACCTTAATGAAATCTGCACCAGTTTCCAAATCAATGAAATCAAGAGTACTAAGTACCAGATTCTTAACTAATATTTGAATCCATTATTTTTGGGATATGACCTAATATCTCATGTAATAACATAGAATATATTTTTTTCTGTTGTATTTTCATCATATTGGTTTCTCCCATTTCTACCATAATCCTTTCATACTCTTGAACACACAAAGTCATTAATTTATTAATTGACCATTTATATTTATGTGTGTTATAAGATATTTTAAGTGGACCATATTGATATAGAATATCATTGAGAATATAATCACTAGAAATAGTTTGGATATATCAACCTCAAAATTCTTAAGTTGAGCCGCAATATCCATCACCTGCATGATTTTTTCGTGCACAACTTTCATAGTGGCGAGCCTCAATGATTAGAAATTCATGATTAATTTTCTCCCTATTGCTTTATCTAAAGAGATGAACTGGTAATATTTATCTTTTAGATAGTTACAAACAATATTATTCTAATTGATTGAATAGTGAATTCTATCACATAATTTAGTTTTTATGAACATCATACAAAGATGGTTTGACCACTCACAATGTTTATAAAATGTTATATCATCTAGTGTGTTCTCAGTATTAACTATAAGAGGTTGTCTTGAATGTCCTGAAGGCCTTTTTTATTTACTTTTGATAACCCCCCTTTCAGGGGATGAGGGGGAACCCTTACAAGGCCCGTAGGCATAGAGATTACATGACTCATAGGCTTATGAGATATTACATGACCTGAAGGTCTTAGGGAATTCAACCAGACTTTATGTACAAGGAACTGCCCCTCCCTAGGATCTTAATCATGATGGTAGCTCTCCACCTTCGTATGGTTGTCCAACTAAGCTTCCTGTGCAAGAACAGGCTGGTCCCAATGGTGTGTCCATAACCTCTAATTCTTCCAAATTCGTTGGTTCTACTCTAGTGAGTGTGCCTTCTTTGAATCCTCCTATGGGGATGCTCCTTTTTGTAGAGTCTTAGTGGGGAAACTACATTAATCATGTGGCTCGAAGGCCTTAAGGTGACCTGAAGGCCTTGAGGTGGCTCGAAGGCCTTGCTGTAATCCAAAAACCTTACTCGCCTAAAGGCCTTAGGTGGCCCGAAGGCCTTGAAGGGCCCGAAGACCAAATTACATAATTTAAATAATGATTATTAAGTAATATTTAAATTCATCAATTAATTTAATTATAATTTTATAATTCAAAAAACCATATAACAAAATATTAAATTTTTATTATTCATAATACCTATGGGAAAATTATGAAAATTAAATTTTATATTTTATCTAATGAAAATATAAAAAGAACTTTTTTGGGAAAAAATTTATTATATTTTTGATATATTATTTAATGTGATTTAATGAATATGTAATTTTTATTTAATTAGTAATGTTGTGAAAAAGCCCAATTTTAAATAAAATTTATAAAAATCTCTAAATTATTAATTTATATTTTAATTCATAAATTAATTAAATTATAATTTGATAATTAAATAAACCATATTAAAAAATATTATGTTTTTAATATTCATAATATTTGTGGGAAAATTATGATAATAAAATTTAATATTTTATCTAATGAAAATATAATAAAAACTCATGTGGGATAAAATTTACTTTATTTTTCATATATTATTTAATATGATTGATGAATATGTAATTTTTATTAAATTAGGAATGTTTTGGAAAACCAAAATTTTTAATAAAATTTAAAAAACCCAAAATTATCAGTGGATATTTTAATTCATAAATTAATTGAATTATAATTTGATAATTCAAAAAACCAAATGATTTTTTTTTTAAATTTTAATATTCATAATACCTATGGGAAAATTATGAAAATTAAAATAAATATTCTATCTAATGAAAATATTATAAAAATTCATATGGGATAAAATTTATTAAATTTTCTATATTTAATTAAATGTGATTTAATTAATATTTAATTTTTATTTAATTGGAAATTTTGTGGAAAAACCCAATTTTTAATAAAAGTTACAAAAAATCATAGAATTTTAAATTAATAGATTAATTCCTAAATTATTGAATTCTAATTTGATAATTCAACAAACCATATGAAAAAATATTAAATATTAAATATTCATAATACCTATGGGAAAATTACGAAAATTTAATTTAATATTTCATCTAATGAAAATAAATATAGATATAAGTATCTTTTGATCACTGAAATTGAAACAAGTGCATGTATTATTTAATGTGATTTTTCGGAATATGTACTTTTTATTTAACTAGGAATTTTGGGGTGAACCCTAATTTTAATAAAATTTACAAGAAAACAAGACTAATGAATTAAAGATATGTAAAAATATATTTAATAATCAATGATGAAGAAATTAAAAGGATGGAGATAGACAAGGAAAATTGTTGTTTCCCTAACCAAAAATACAAAATAGTTTTTGTTAAAAAATAGAGCGTAAAAAGTTTAAATATAATATAGAGGTATAATGCTCACTCTAAAACCAAATGTAATAAAATTTAAAGAATATTTAATTCTAGTATTGGAAAATTTATTTAATAAAGGAAACATTTCACTTACCTACATCCATTCTAAAAATAGGAAATTTTGGAATTAAAACCTGAATGCCTTCTACACTCTACATAGGGATTTAGATGATGTATGTTTTTCTTTAATCCACTGATTGCATGGGGCTTATATGTATAGGGGGTTGTACCATCAACAACCCACCATAATTTTCTCCATCTAAAAGAAGTATTAATGTATGGAGATTTATTTTCATCAATGTAATAAATAAATTTATTCAGAATGAATTCATATGTTAAATACATATATAATAAATTGTTGTAATTATTATAACATATCGTATTAATATTTAGATGATATAATTTATTGGAACAGAATTTATTACATTATTAATTAATTTATGGACCATTTATTATAGGATTATCATGGATGACCTGGCCAATGAATCCACTACCAAGAAGGTTGATGATTCAAACCTGGGTTGATGGTGGATTAAAGAATAGTTTTTGATTAACAAAGAAGAAAACCCAATATGAGATCATCGATTGAGTGTAGTAACCTTAAATGCAGTTTTGAAGAAGATAAAACTAGTTTTAACAAGTTCCTCGATGGACTTCCATTGAAAATGATCTAATGATGAGGTTGGTTCATCATTACAAAACCATTTCTTTCAATAGAAATGAATTGGGATATCAATCGAGACACAAACATCAAAATTGTGGAAATAGATGAAGCTTTTGGATATCATACATGCATAAATTGAAGCATGAGGGAAGGCCTGATCTTGGATATACACCAAGAATGTTTTTTTTGAGGCCATGATTTTGGAAGAAGATCAAAACCGAGTTTGTGAATCTGAGTTGATGTTGAAGATCAATGATCATTGATTTAAGTTTTTTTTATGGTTTTAAGAAACATTAAAAATTTTAATGTGATTTCCTAATTGCTTCAGTTGATAATTCAAAAGTTGATTCATGATGGGTTGAAGTAGGGTGTAATCAGTCATATGGACAAATTAAATAATTACGTGACAACATGAGGGATAGAATTTTTTAATTACTGCTAAATATTTGATGACATCTAGAAAGAGAATATTTGTTTTGTGTTATAGTTTTTGTAGAGTCACATAAGCTATGACTTAAGGTTATAAAAACTAATTCTTACACTTGACTATCACTAAAAGAAGTGGGGAATTAAAGTTAATTTTTTATAGAGGATAATAAAAGAAAGGATAATTATTTTCTAGGGAGAGGGGAAACAACCTTCATGGAATTTTGTAGAGTAGAGCATCGAGAATGTGTACCAGATGATTTTGTAGAGAACTTCTAATCATCTATATGAAGATTAATATTAGAGTTTCCTCCTTATTTATGATCACATATGGATAAGTTTCTTAGTTTCTGAGTCTTGTAGTTTTGAATGGTGATATCATTTTGATATTTTTTTTCTTTAAAATCTATTGTTATCTCTATCCATAATTATGTATATTGAAATTTAATCAAATATTGATGAATATAATTTCTATCATCTAGTTCTTTATTTTCCTTCCATTATGAAATGGTCATGACTCTGATCAGAGAGTGTCAATTGATGAGTGTGTCCTATTAAGTTAGACCAAGAAAGAGATTGTAATCGAAACTCACTGTTTAAATTTATCAATACTTGATCAAGGATTGTGAGTACAACGATAGTATATTATTTCATTGCACTAAATGATTATTGTGAGCTTTGATCATATCTTTCTGAAAGGATAATAACAACTAAGATTTTAATTTTAATTTTCAATATTTCAAAATGATTGAGATGAACACATTGAGATTATGATTCATGCATTGAGAGAGTTTCGGTTAAAATAATTTCAAGCAATGAAGAAACATTAAACTAGAAGATATACTAGATTTTGGAAACTTCTCTATTTCTTATTAACTATCTTTTTATTTGATGTTATTTCATTTAGTCCTCTATCATATTTTATATACTATTTTTTACGATTTTAAAAAATTAGAATTGATACTATTATTTTTTCTATGAAATTCCCCTTGGAAATGTAATGAGAAAAAGTAGAAAATAATAATAAAAAAGAATGTGACAAAGAAATTTCTAAAGGGAAGTTACATTGGGACAAAACCTTAGGTACTACTATACCACAATATTTTGGGGATGGAAAAATGATTTAGGTTATAAATGAATAAGAACCTTATGATTCACACATCATGATAGGTTTTTAGGTGATATAATTTATCCAAATGTATTGAAAAACATCTACCAGAACCTATAGATCCATATAATCTTACATTTGTAATAGATTAGATAATATAAATGAAGAAAATTATACCTTTTATATCTTGATATTAATCTATCCAATCTCCTTGAAACAAGCATGATGTCTAATTCTAACAAGTGTCCAATGGGATCCTTCATAGACTGTCCACAGGAAGGATGAATCTACTAATTCTTCGGAAGGATTCCCTCTTCCTTTGGGTATACTATAAATGTTTTTATAGAGTGTAAGTGAAATTGATTCAACATAAGTATTTTCCTAGTGTTTTGGTTGCAATTATTGCCACCAACTATAAACCAATAACCTATTTATATAATCCATCCATGGATACTCCTTGGAAACCAAACATCTAGCCTTTTAAATGGAACATTTCATAAACATTTCATAGGTTATAACCCCTTATAACCTTCAGTTTTTAATGTTAAATGTATAAAAATCTAATTGGTACATTCAAAATTCCCAAAATTATCATTACATGGTAATAAAACAAGAATGATAGCTTTGGTTGGTAGAATAAGGTTGAACAATGAACTATTACAAAATATATAGCATACATGCATGATAATATGGGGTGGGGACATTCACCACAACACTTTACATCCAAAAACGGACCATGAAATCGACTAAACCACCATGTCATGGGGGTTCCTTTAGTATATATTTCTAATTATCTCTCACCTGAACTAAAGTCTCATAAACTTAGCATATATTCACCTTATTCCACACCAAATGTAATAACTTGTGAAACTATATCCAAAAATACTTTTAAATATCTTACAAAACTCCTTCTAAAAATCTATCATTTATTTTTACCACATGTCACGTCATGTGTAAGAACATGTGAAAATCCATTAAAATATAGTTTTAGATATCCTAAAAAATACTTTTTGGGGTAGCTTTCAAAGTTTTGTATAAATAATTTATTACAAAGTGTAACCCTATTTTTCAAAACCACAAAGTGTAACCCCAAATACCTTTATTCAATTGAAAAAAATTATGATCTCTCTAATACATAATTTTAAACAAAGAGTGGACTCTATGAAAGAATCAATGTATCTCAGACTATAAAGGTATCTGGTATGATTTCGATCAAACACATATATCTCCATATCTATGTCCACCAGTTATATCATATACAAGTATACATAATAATATAATCCATTTTTCATATACTTCAAGTGATCATGGGACATGGAGTAAGTTGATCCCATAAAGGAAACTCAAAAATTCTTGGTTCTCTAAGTATAAATTGACCTAACAGATGAACACGTATCATTTTTTCCACCCTTTTAGATGAACACATCACATGCCCCTCATAAAAATAAAGGAGATCATCACATGTACCCTATCTAGGTATAGTCATACACTTACTTAGTTAATATCAATAAAAGGTCCATTTTTTATACTCATTATACAAGAGCAAAAATCTCATTTTGGTTAATCCTTAACTAGCTACATAATATTCAATATACTGAAACACCTACAGATTAGATTAGCCTCAAGGATGGTATAAAAAAGGTGTCAAAGTAAAAAAGGTTCACATTCCAAGTATCTTACAAACCTTGGGTATAGGGATTAAATATAAAATATACATCCCTATAATACCAGATAGTAGTGTATAACACTCAATGCGGTACACTCAATGTGTCATTCAACACACAAGATTCATTTTGTGTCTCATGAGAAAATTTAAAATCATTATATGAAATCATACCCACATTTACCACAATATTTTGTCACAACCTATAATAGTCCATAAAAAATATCAATTAGGGAAAACACAACAATACTTTTAGAGGTTAATTATCATTTCACTTCAAATAATATATATTACCAATGTGAAAGAATGATAATGTGGAGACCAAAATTTTTATAATACGATACATTTTATATTCTTAACCACATTAAGAATTATAAAAAAACATACATAAAAACCCATATGATCCTATCTGATATAGTAGATTTCAAAAAATGGATTATGTCCATTTAAATTTATAGTTATTTAAAACTCATTACATCTTAATCTAATTCCCTCCATATCTATACATGGACATCCGATAAAACGAAACACTAAATAATTTTTGTTGGAAACATCTATGAGGAAAATAAGTTTGAATAATTTTGAGACTTTGGAATCATATTTCCAATGTTCTAAACTTTGAACATAGTATTCAAACTCCTTCAATTCAATAAATCAAATTTTATTATTTTAATATTTTTTATTTTTTTCATATAAATCTTTCTGAGTTCATCATAATTAGTATGGAACCTTTCTATTTAAACATTTTTTTAAGATATATTTGGTAAAAAATGTAACTCTTTACATTAATATATTTCTTTAACAAAATATACTAACATATTAGGATATAATTTAATTTCATTTTGAATTTAACTAGTTTAATATTTTATTTTTTATACATTTAATTTATTTAATTCCAAACATACTTCTACTAGTCTCTTAAAGACTATATTATGCTCTAAATATAATGGAAGGATACAATTTTTTGTAGGAAATGATACTTATTTACTCTCATGGAAATATTTAATAAATAAAATATTTTTAATAATAATAAATTGTATATTATTCTATGTGTTTAGAACATTATTCATAAAAAATGATTTTATCATTGAAAATATACCATTATTGGGTAGTTGTAACTCTTTACCTCATATTTTGACAAATATATTGCATAAACTCTTTTATTATAAAAAAAATCTTCTAATAATTTCCACCTTTTCAAATCATATTATAGAATCATATCAATCAAAAACAATGAATATAAAAGGCATCATTTCATTTACTGAAAACAACTATTTTCATAACATAACACCTCTTATGATATAAGTGAAAAACAAGATGAAAATGAGTATCCTTTATTTTGATCCTCAAAAGCTTTAAATATATCTACATAATTTAAATAATTTATTTATCAAATTATTTCTCTATCACACCCCCATGTCACTATGGTATATTATTTTATATAATTTTTAAGTAATTTAAATTTTAGAAAATTTTAGGCTTCAAAATTTCATTTTTTTATAATTATTTCCTCTGTTTCACGGATAATATTCACGAGATAGGGGAAACCATGTGGGAAGACTAACGTGTGGAGATTAATAGTTCATTTTCTCTTATATAATTTGTTTTCATGGGTAGAGTATGTTTTGGTCTAAACCATGAGAGTTATATTATATAATGTTTGATTCCTTTTGTGCTTAGTGTGTTGGCAGGTGGCTTGTGCAAGGTTACAAGAATCTATGCAAGTGACCTTATGACAATACAATTATTTCTATTCATGGTATTTTGCATGGTTGATTCATATTTTGGTAAACTAGGTGGCCAAAATATATGATAGTCTAGTTATTTTTTAGTTTGATTGTCATAACCCGGCCCTAACCGGGGCTCGAGACGCAACTACCCCAAGCTCGCCTCTATAATCCAGGGGTGGATACAAGTGATGAAAGGAAAATTTTAAATGGGAGGAATTTTCCTAATGTAACATTACACACACACAACCATATTTTTAACACCCCAATAGATTATAGTATGTTATCTCTTTAACGTTATTTAATAGCTTAAATTGCCTGTAACACCGACTTGGCTTGCGTTATACACAAGATTGTGTTTCTGCAAAACAACGCATCAGTATTATAATTATTTTAATGATATATTTATTTATAAATTAAATATTGTAATATTAATATTAATAAATAAATGGTAAATGTTATTTATAATGTTTTCACATAAATAAAATATATTTATAATGAAATGTATAAGTTTTGATAAAATAGTTATATATTTAGAAAAATTATTTTCATAAAAGAACTAATTTTTATGACCCTTTGTGAAAAATAATAAAACTAATTTTAGATACTTCTAAAAATTTAATTTGATAAAATAGAATTCATTTTGGAATTTATAATATCAAAATTATCCTAGGGTTAAGTTTTTTTATTTTTATAATAGCATTAAATTTTTGATGAATGGTGAAAAATACTACGTAGTACATAAAAACAGACTTTTTCATATACATTTTTATTTCTTAATTAAAATTTATCTTAAAGTAAAAAAATATGCATAATACCAATATTAGTCCAACGTAATTCATTGGAGTCATTTTATAATATGATTAGATATATACAATTTTATTGAACTTTTTAAGGCATTTTTCCCACCTTCTAGGCACATTTTCAAATTTACTTAAAACGTAATTTTAGCACTTCTATGAATTGAATTTAAAAAATATGATTGAAACATTTTTCATCATTAAGTAAAATTTGGTTCAATAGGATGAGAATAATTTTTAGTGAATATTAACTTTTGAATTTTATTTACCACGGTTAAAAGTAAATATGGTATTTAAAGGTAAAAATAATATAATAATAATATAAAATTACCCCAACACAGGTCCTAATTCTATTTGAAATGTTTTTTTCGACAAAAATACACCTTATTACAAAAATAATATCCTTTTTTATCCATTTTGGTTAGATTAGGATATTTATTATATTATATTTAAAGAAGATTTAACAGTGTTAAATTCAAAGTTTAATAACTAAACCATTTTTAATATAAGGTTACATATAAGATAAATTAGACTAAAAATATTCATTATACAGCTAAAAATATTTCCTACATCAAAGTATTTTATTTATAATTTTTAGTCATTATATAATTAAATTTATTTATGACACAATGATGATGCAATAATGACCTTATTAATGAAAGATTTAAATAATTGATATTATAAATTTTAAAATCAATGTAAATTGAAACTTTTGATGCCAGACATGAATTTTTTAGGTGAATATGAAATGATAGTTTTTATTTAATGTATTTTTTATTTTATGTAATGAGGTTTTTATGACATTCAAAAAAACCAAATACTAAATAGTGTCAAAATTGACATAAATGATTTAAAAACAAATACTTTTTTATTAAATGATATAATATTCCTAAAAATATAATATTGAGCCAAAAGACTTATATAATGTTATATATGTATTTAATTAACCACTTTAGGTTCTCTTGGAATTTTATAGTCAATATATTAACCATGTAGTATAAAAATACAAGAAGACATGGTAAAAGTTGAACTATTTAACTAAGAGTTAAATCTAAAAGATACGGTTAATAATGGGACCTAAACATGTCTAAAACCAATTGGTTGAGAGGATTTATACCCATAACAACCTTAAAATAGAAATAAATTCATTTGGAGCTATTATAAACCAAAAATAATTTTATAATAAATTAATATTTCAAGATTTTCCAAAAGTGACCCTCACCTCTCTTATAAAAGGGTACTTCCTCTTCTCTTAAATTCACACCTCCAAATCCATTTGTCTTGGAAAAACCCTGCTCAAATATCCTCCCAAATTCCCTCATTTAAACCTATAGGCCTTACATTGATCATAAATCCAACCTAAGGATCCCTTTTTTTCAAATCAAAAGAAAGCACCCAAAGAAGAGGTAATTATTTCATCACCTATTTCAAAGTTCTTTTATTTTTCTAATTCCTCTTTATTTGTTGTTTCCATACTAAAATAATAAATATAGTACCTTATACATTCTAATATTTTATTATAAATATGGGAAAACCATATTCCTTATTCTATCCATGCTATTAATAACAATGTCACCATGGGTGCTTATATACGACTTATCGTCTCCACGCAGTGGTGTAATTTTTTATTCAACATTATTTTATTTTGATAGATATAATTATGATTATTATGTATATGAATAATAAAAATAACATTATAATGTTACTTTTTAATTAATATACCATCCAATTTTACCTCATTTAATCATTAAAGAAATGATATCGTCACTCGTGCGTATGTACGGCTTATAGTATCCACAACGCGATGAGATTCATTTCCACATTCACCATTCAAGGATGATTATAAAAATATATATTGACAATAATTATTTAATATATGAAATAATAACTCTACTAGAAAAATAAATATGTGAATTTATATATATTTCATTCACTTACTTCAATTTAAAACGATATGAAAATGGAAACAACGTTTATGCGTATGTACGACCTACTGTCTCCATGAATGGTGTATTCCATTTCATATATATATATATATGATATATAAATCATGTTTTATACTCTGGAATTAAATAAATCCTGATCTAAGGAATATTATCAAGAAGAACAAGTCAAAACACGTATGATAAACAAATTGATATTACCCGAAATGTTCCATTAACATGAAATTATAAATAAATGGGTAATATAAAGTCATAAAATAATCATATATCATATCATAAATTTTATTATGATTTTGATATAAGTTAGTAATATGTTTAAAAACATTGTACATGAATTTTGGAGTCGTACAGAGAGTATCAGACGTAATGTAAGGGTTAATTTCTCAATCTCGTTATTTCCCGAGATTGTTTATGTATAAGTATTTTCTGGGACATATTTATCATCATGTCCGTGTTTCATAAAATTATTTTCAAAAGGAATATTTTACGGTATTATAGATGGGACTCTTTTTCTGGATCATCATTTTAACTATTTTAAAGATTTATTTTTCTAAATCTTTTTAATTAATGTCCATATTTTCAAAATGATTTAAGGATTTATTTATACGGACATGATTGTTTTAAAATGTTAATTTCTTTAGAAATTTTCAAAGTGGTATGGGACAATTTGATTCAAAAATCTCCTTTAAATGAATTCTATTATAAATTGTGTGACTTTTAAATGATTTCATAAAAAATAGATATTTCTCTCAAAGATATTTTTAGATCATTTTAAACTATGTCAAAAACTTTTACCGGATATTATTCTTCATTGAGGTTGATTAATTATAATACAATATTCCATAATATATTGAATGAGTAATAATATGTTTGACTATGGATGTGATATTTTTACACCATTCATGGTTTATGGTTAAATTATTGACAATTTGTAAGCTAGTTTTAATACAAATGATTATGTTATGTTTCACCCTTTTCATATGAGGAATGCATTGGACTTAGTAAGTGACTGGTGGTGCCCGCTATAGCCCCTCGATGCATCAGTAGGTCACATGAGACAAACAAGTGTATTAGAACAAGTCCTTGACAAAATATTTGTGAACAATCTTTGCACAAGGCCTTGATGTAGTAGTTATTATGTATGGCATTTTGCATTCCCTCGTTAGGAAATTAATGATTAAATGTGATTATTTGACTTGTAGAATGTACATGTGAATGTTTATCTGGTAATGTTTGATTTATGTTTTCCATATTATGTTCAATTTTATTATTTATAAGTATGCTGTTTTTATAATTCATCTTTCCTTAAAATTTTATAGATTCCACTAAATTATTTACCCTTACTGAGCATCTGAGCTCACCCCTTCTTATCTTTTATTTCCCCAAGATGCCAAGAAATTTATTATGATTGATATGCAGGGTTAAGCTAGGGGAATTATGGAATTCTCCAAGGATTATTTATGATGGTTTTTATATTATAAATTTTAATGTGAAGTTCATTTATGTAATCTATTTTCAAAGACTACTAAATTGATCGGTCCTTCGGGACTTGATTCCTTGTAATCATGTCAATGTATTAAAATAATACATCGGCTCTTGGTATAGTAAATAGGGTAATTAATGGTAAAAACAATATTATAATAAAAAAAATTACCCCAAAACGTGTCCTAAATCTATTGGATAATTTTTTTGGCCAAAATAAACCTTAGGAAAAAAAATAAGATCCTTTTTTATTCATTTGGGTCAGATTAGGACATTTATTATGTTTTATTTAAAAATTCAATGTTTAAAAACTAAACCATTTTTAATATAGGGCTACTCATAAGATAAATTCAACTATAAATATTCATTAAAAAGATAGAAATATTTCCTATATCGATGTATTTTATTTAAAAAATTTAGGCAATAAATAATTAAATTTATTTATGACACAATGATGATGCAGGAATTTCCTTATTAATGAAAGATTAAAATAATTGATATTAAGAATATTAAAATAAATTTAAATTGGAACTTTTGATGGCATCCAAAAAATTTCTATGTGAATATGAAATTTTAGGGTTTATTCAATGTATTGGTTTTAAATTAATCAACTTGTTATGACTTTCAAAAATACCATATACTAAATTGTGTCAAAATTGACATAAATGAGTTTTCAAAACCAATATTATTTTATTAAATTATATAATATTACAAAAAATCTATGAATCAGACAAAGGAATTATATAATGTTATATATTTCATTAATGAACCAATTGGGGTTCTCTTGGAATTTTATAGTAACTATATTAACCGTGTAGTATAAAAATACAAGAATACGTGGTAAAAGATAAACTATTTAAATAAGAGTTAAATCTAAAAGATAAGTTTAATATAGTGACCTAAACTTGTTTAAAACCTATTGGTTGAGAGTATTTAGACCCATACCCATCTTATACTCCAAATAAATCCCTATGTAAATATTATAAACCGAAACTAATTTTATAATAAATTTATATTTCAAGCCTTTCCTAAAGTGCCCCTCACCTCTCTTATAAAAGGGTACTTTTCCTTCTCTTAAATACACACCTCCAAAGCCATTTTTCTCTGCCAAACCCTTCTAAAATATACTCCCATCTAACCTCAATTCAACATAGAGTTTTTACTTTGATACTAAAGCCAAACTAAAAATCCCTTTTGTTCAAATCAAAAGGAATCGCCCAAAGAAGAGGTAATTATTTCATCACTTATTTTAAAGTTCTTTTATTCTTCTACTTTCTCATTATTTGTTTTTTCCATACTAATATAATAAATCCAGTACTTTATACATTATAGTATGTTATTATAAATATGGGACAACCATATCCCTTATTCTATCCATGTTATGAATAACAATGTCACCATGCATGCATGCGTACGGCTTACCATCTCCACGCAGTGGTATAATTTGTTATTCGACATTATGTTAAATTGATTTATATAATGATGAGTATTATGTATATTAATAATTAACATAAAATTATAATGTTTATGTATAATTAATATACCATACAATTTGACACCATTTAATCATTAAAAAAAATATCGTCACTCGTGAGTACGTACAGCTTACCGTCTCCATGATGTGATTAGATTCATTTATATGTTCACCATTCAAAGATGATTATAAAAATATATATTGATAATAAGTATGTAATATATGACATAATAATTCTGCTGAAAAAATAAATATATGAATTCACATATATTTCATTCACTTACTTCCATTCAATACGATATGAAAATGGAAACAACATTTATGCGTACGTACGACCTACCATCTCCATGAACGGTGTATTCCATTTCATATATCTATATATTATATATATATATATATTACATATAAATCATGTTTTATATTCTAGAAGTAATTAAATCATGATCTATATAATATGACCAAGAATAATAAGTCAAAACATGTACGATAAACAAAGTGGTATTACCCAAAATGTTTCATTAACTTGAAATTGTTAATAAATGGGTAATATAAAGTCATATAAAATAATATACCATATCATAAATATTATTATGATTCTGATATAAGTTAATAATATGTTTAAAAACATTACAGGAGTTTTTGAGTCATACAGAGAGTATCATACTTAAGGTAAGGCTTAATTTCTCAATCTCATTATTATCTGAGATTACTTATGTGTAAGTATTTTCTGGGACATATTTATTATCCATGTCCATTTTTCATAAAGAATAATTCAAAAGGAATATTTTATGGTTTTATTGAAGGGAATCTTTAACAGGATCATCATTTTAAATTTTTTAAAGATTTACTTTTCTAAATATTTTTAATTAATGTCCATGTTTTCAAAATGATTTTAAGGATTTATTTATACGAACATGATTAATTTAAAATGTTAATTTCATTAAAAAGTTTCAAAGTGGTATGGGACAATTTGATTCTAAAATATATTTTAAATTACTTCCTTTATAATTTTTTTAACTTTTAAATTATTTCATGAAAAAATGATATTTCTCTCGAAGCATTTTACTGATCATTTTCAACTGTGTCAACACCCTTCACTAGATAGTATTATACATTGAGGTTGATTAATTATGATACAATATTCCATATTGTATTGAATGTGTGATGATATTTTTGACTATGGATGTACTATTTCTATACCATTCATGGTTTATGGTTAATGTATTGACAATTCATATGCTATTGTTAATACGAATGATTATGTTATGCTTCACCCTTTTCATATGAGGAATGCATTGGAATTAATAATTGACAGGAGGGGCATGTTATATCCCCTCGATGCATCATTAGGTCTCATGAGACAAACTACTATCTTGGAACAAGGCCTTGAAAAAATATTTGTGAATGTTCTTGGAACAAGGCCTTGACGTAGTAGTTATTATGTCCGGCATTATGCATTCCCTCATTATGAAATTAGTTATTACACATGATTATTGGACTAGTGGAATGTCCATGTGAATGTTTATATGGTAATATTTTATTTTTTTCCATATTATGCTCAATTTTATTGTTTATAAGTATGATTATTTTATTATAAATCAATCCTTATAATTTTATAGCTTCCACTAAATTATTTATCCTTACTAAGAAACTGAGCTCACCCCTTATTATATTTTATTTTACCAGGATGACCAGAAGTGTATTATGATTGATATGCAAGGTTAAGATATGTGAATTATGGTGTTCTGAAAGAATTATTTACGATGTGTTTTATGTTAGAAATTGTAATGTGAAGTTCATGTGTGTAATCTATTTTCCAAGACTGCTAATCGGATCAGTCCTTCCGGACATGATTTCTTGTAATCATGCCAATGTATTAAAATAATTCACCAGCACTAGGTAACTAGGGTCGGGGAATTACAATATCAATTCATAATTATACATGAATAATAGAAAAATATTCAACAACTTAAAAGTAAACAACACATGCCAAAATCCTCTAAGGTGTATAATAGAATGACAGTGTAAACTAAAAAATAATGGGAAAAAATAAACTCCCAACCAAAAATATGTCCCAACCTGAAAAAAATTTGAAAAATTAAACCGATGAGAGAGCCCAACTCCTGATCTCCAAGCTATGACCACAGTACATGGTCCAAAAAACCAGGTATCCCTAAGATATTTTAGAGTCACCTCCATCTCATCCTTCTACTACATAAGACACGACACGTGTTGGAAAAACCCTTGAATGGGTGAGTATATACATACCCAGTAGGATTACCTTAAGGATGAAGGAGGAGAATTTAGAAAATAAAATAGGAATAGGAAGATAGTAGATAGTACAAATGATGCTACTGAACCCAAAGTAAGATAAAGAGTATCCTTGTCCAAAATCAAGGGTCTCCACACGGTGTATAGAGGAACTACACATTGAGTCTTCACCACCTATAGTAGGATAGTATATTCAAACAATCATAAGAATATAAACATAAAAAGTGCATGATATACCTCATGCATGTTTTCAACCCATGGTAGGAGAGTAACCAAATAAAAATATACGGATATAAATGTATATATATATATATATATTCTCATTCAAAAGAAGACCAATTGAGAAAGAAATGGGATCTCCATCTAACAGCTTAGCTCAAGAAGAATATTCTCTAATAGTTCTAAAATTCTAACAATGATTCCCATTATCTCGCATGCCCAATAAGAAGTAATCGTGTGAAGGCCCATGCCTCGTAACTATACCACACAGCTGAGGGGGAACATACTCCATATAGAGGACATGTGCCTTAGTGAGTTATGGGTTTCCACTTTGTATGTATCCAGTAAAGACATGTTCCCAAAGTTATGGGACATTCTACTCTATAGGTCAAGGTATAACTCCCTAGTGTGACAGGGGGTTCCACTCTGGTCATCAAAGACTTATGCCATATTCAATAGGGGGTCTAATCGGTAAGGTAGAGGACCAGCGCCCAAGATGATGGGGGATCCACTCTATAAGTTGAGGACCCATGACCTAGTGTGACAAGGGGATTCCACTCTGTTCATTGAGAACCCACTCCCTTTCCGATTGGGGGTACCACTAGATAAGGTAGAGGTCTAGTGCCTATAATGATGGGGGGTTACACTCTATTGGTTGAGGAACCACTCCCTAGTGTGACAGGGGGTTACACATTGGTCATTGAGGATCTGCGCTCTATCTGATATGGGGTTTCCAGTCATAAATTTTCAATAGAGGACCCACACCCAAGATTATGGGGGGTTTCACTCTATTTTTATGGGGATCTTCACCATATCTGATAGAGGGGCTCTACTCAAAAGGTTGAGGATCCATGCCCTGGTGTGACAGGGGGATCCATATATAGGAAGCCTATGGTTATCCTGCATTATCAATGTAATTGTTGGTCATCACCTCAAATAGCACCATGCTTGGAATATTTCACATCATATCCTAGAACCCACAACAGAGAGAACAATGTCGTTCTACATGAAAAAAACCCTAGGATAGACTACTCATGAGATAAAATCCAAGTTCAAAAGAAGGAGATACATAAGATTGAAGTTTCCCCACAAGGAGAAATGGGGTGCATAGCATGTGAGGGGACCCAAATGGCATGTGGTCCCACTTTATCACCTAGCCACTTTTTTAGGGGTACATGGATCACCTACTATGTAGGTATACACAACATGTGGTTGATATACATGGCATTCCTATAACACTCAAGGTCCCTCCCAAGTGCTTGGTCTTGTATATGTACCTTACCCCATGACCATGTACTTTGAACTGTGTCGATGTATTTTAGTACATTGCGTGCCTCTTCACATGGGGTGTTTCCCCTGTGCTCTGGATATGCCCATGTTCTTAGGCACAAGGTGTGTTCTACGCTGTGTGCTCTATTACATGAATCCTATACACCATAAAGGGGGTACATGGTATATAGTGGTTCTACATGGAATTCCAACCTTATGAATTCACAAAAACCTTGCCACCACATCCAAGGGGTTGCATGTAATGTGTTCATCACAGTACAAGGGGTGTTGTCGGTTTATTCACAATTTCCAAGATCTGCATTATGCGCCTTGAATACGGTTGTATCCCTATGATTTCTGACTTAAATCCACCAAATATTTGTGGATCTGACTCTGGTTGGTGGATTATATCCATCCAGTGATTAGAAATCATATCTGGTTTGATTCCACATGAACCTGTACACACCTATCTCACCACACACATCTCAATTCACTCTATTGAGGGTGATTTTATCTCATATCACAAAAAATTTCATACAAGCCCCTAAAAACCATATCTATCCCTGGTTCATCAATATGTCCCTCTCTTGTGAATCCTTCAAGATTATAAGTGTCTGATCAAGCTCAGTACCACCCGACAATGTTGAACCGAGATCTTGGGGGCCAATTAGTGAAGAATAAATTTTAGTTGAGGGGGAAAGGAACAAGAAAGAATGTTTTTACCATTATTCTCCAAGATTTCATGGAAAAAAATTAGTAGGAAAAATATTTGGGTTAGAAGACAAGAATAAATAATTAAAATTCAAATAAATGGGTGCATTCTCAAGCCAAAATTGGAACATATCTAGGAAAGGAATCAATATGAAAAATAAGTTTAATCAAAATGGGTGTATACCAAAAATTTATGAGTTATACCTAGAGATTGGATCATTACTAATCAAATAACTCCATTTCCAATTATTTAAGGAAGTCATTGCATTCGTTGTATCCTAACTTGCTTCGATTTGGAGTTTTTTCATTGTCAGATGCGATTCACCAATGGAAGGAGAGGAAGAATGTATCTTGGAAATTCTAGGGTTATGAGACTAACCTTGGGTAGATTTCCATAACCATTGATTTATAGGAAAAACCTATTAGGTTGAATGAATGAATGAATTAATTAATTAATTAATCCACAGAATGTACACCCAACATGTGAGATATTCGAATTCCCCATGATGAACTATTTAGGTCCCTCATAGGGTAAAAAACAACGTTCCTGACATAATCATGGTCTCATATTTCTAATCCAAGTTTATTTTTAGGACTTATCCCATTTTATTTTAGAACTTCACTTGCGTTATAGAAAATATATTTAATATTTTTATAAAATTAATTCTAGGTACACTGGGACTCCAAATCACACTCCCTTTTAGCACCTGGCTCTAGAAATTTATATAGAATTATTTAAAATTATTACAAGGAAAAACTGGTAATCTAAAACATTACCTCCTCCAAGAAATTCATCCCTAAAAAGAAAATTTGAACAAACAACTCGGGATAATGAGCCCTCACTTTTCTCTCCCTCTCCAAGGAGCTTTCTTGCACATTTCTATACCACCATAACATACGAACTAAGGGAATGATTCATCCAAGAAGGTTCATCTTCTATAGATCCTCTATCACTAAGGGGTACTCCATAAAGATAGATTCATCCTTGATATCCAACACTTCCAAGTCAGTGACGTTCATAGGGTATGCACCTATCTCCTCAGTTGTGATACATGGAAGACATCGTGCACCTGCTTCAGCTATGGGGGTAGGGTGAAGTGGTAAGAAACCACACCAACCCTCTACAAGATGTAGAATGACCCAATGAACCTTGGGGATAGGTTGCCTCCTCATCCAAACCTTTGTAATACTCATCATGGGGAGACTCTCAAGAAAACATAGTCTCCCTGATTAAACTCTAAAGGCCTATGATTGAAATTTTATAAGTTTTATGCATGCTCTAAGCTATTCTAATCTACTCATGGATGACCTGGACCTTCTCCATCATCACCTACACCATATCTGGACCCCCAATAGATGTCTCTCCAATCTTTATCCAGCACAAGGGTGACATGCAGTGTCTAACATATAGGGCCTCAAAAGGTTCATGCCGATGGTAGAGAGGTATATATTGTTGTATGAAAAATATAGAAATGGAAATTTATCCTATTATCTCTAGATGAATTCTAACATTCAATGCCATAGAATATCCTCCAACAATTGGATAGTGCACTCATCTTTCCCATATTTTTCAGGGTGAAATTCTATACTCATCCTTATAAAGGTCCTGAATGCCTCCTACGGTCCTGTCCACAACCATGGAGTAAACTGGATGTCACAATCGTAGAAAATCATTGAGGTCACCCCATGAAGAAAAACAATCTCCCACATGTAAAACTTACCCAAACTCCCTATTGAACTCTGCTCATTGAAAGAAAAGAAGTGTTCCAAATTCACGAGTCATCCAACTATCACCAAGATGGAATCATGGAACTCCACTGTACATGGAATCCCTATCAAAAAGTCAATGGATATTCTATCCCACATCCACTCCAATATCACAAGGAGCTACAACAAACCTACTGGAACGTGGTGCTCAGCCTTCACATGATAATAGGTGATTCATAGAGAAACCAACTCGGCTACACTCCATCTCATTTTGGACCACAAAAACTATATTTGAAGGTCTCTATTCATCTTCCCCACACAGGGATGTTCAGATTGGGGATAAGTGTGGAACTCTTGCATCACCTCCTCCCTAATCATGACAAGAACCACAATCCATCCCTGAAAAAAGATGATGTGATTCCCTCCATCAAAATATCCATATGGTGAATCTAGCATGGATATATGGTCATGTAATACCTTATAGTCAATGTATCCCATCTAAGAATATCTCAAATGCTCAGGAAGTGGAGGATTCAACATCATATACTATAGAAAAGATGTACTGTCCTTTTCTACCAAGTTCAGCTACAAATAATTCAATTACTCAGAAGCATTCTGCACCAACAGAGCCTGTGAATTCCTACTAAGAAAATATTCTACCATGTTTCCCTATCTATGAGTATAGACTATCTCGATGTCATGGTCCTAAAAGAACTCAAACCAGCACCACTATCTTAGTTTCAAGTCTATCTATGTGAAGACGTACCTGACACTTTGATGGTTTGAGTAGACCGTAATGTTCTCCCCCAGAAGGTAGTGCCTCCACATCCTCTAGGAAATTTTTACTTCTACTAGCTCTAGTTCATGAGTCATATATTTCTTCTTTTCTAGTATAAAATTATTCCACCCAATGTGATAACTACATATTGTTGTATTAACACATAGTCAACTAAACTCTTGAGGCATCACAATACACTATGAACTTTACACCCTCCTTCGATAGTATCAAAACAGGGGCACTCATCAACCTCAAACTCAACTCCTGAAGGATCTATAGCATTGTTCACCCCCAAGTAAATAGATTCCCTTTATACATCAAGGCATCCAAAGGGGATGTGATCCTAAAGAACTCTGCCGCAACCCTCCTGTAGTACCATGCCAAGCTAATAAATATCTAAAAATCTAAAATATTCTTTGGTGGATCACAAGAAATCACTGCATCAATCCTCAAGAACCATGTCAAACCTTTAAATAGATATAATAGGTCTTAAATTATAAAAAATGGGTACTTTTTCTTTATCATGTCCTAGTTCATGTGATGATAATCCACTCAAATCCACAACCTCCCGTCCTTCTGTTTAACTTACAACACCAGAGCTGCCTAGGGGGGCACATTAGTTTGGATATAACCCTTCTCTCAAAGGTCATCTAACTAAATCGCAACTCCTATACCTCAATAGGGTCCATATGATATGCTCAAAAAGATATTGAACCTATCCAAAGATACAAGTCGATGCAAAAAAATCCATCTCTCGAATCAAATGTAGTCCCCAAACATTCTCAAGGAATACATCCATATAATTCTCCAAAAATAAAATAATTTAGATTCCTGAAGATCCTACTACACCATGGGATATACTCACAAACTGATGGGTTGTGAGTTAAGGCCTACTACTCATAGAAATCAATCATCATTCCATGATATCTATATTACCCCTAAAGTTGAATCTCATACCATAAGTGTGAAGGAATCTGACTCATCTGATGTGATAGTCAAATATGGGCTCATAACATGGAAAACCAATCCATACATAATATGATGTCATAAGATTCAATAATTTTGGCCAAAAGGTGTCATGTGAACCTCTCTCCACTAAGTGATATCTCACACTTCTAGAAAATATAAGATAAGGAAGAAGAATTCCTTGTAGGAATATCAAGATGAAGTTGTTAGGATACCACCTCAACTAGGAGCTCTGTATCTCGCACTAGATTTATAAATATGAAGGACTAATTGTAACTAGTTTCTATTAATAATTAACCAATAGTAAAAAACACATAGATTATACCTATGATCATCTCATGTCTTGTGGGGTCATAAGCCTCTAGATCGTATAGTAGTCTGCTACCCAAACTGTTAGATCCCTAATCTGGACATGGGATGTCGGATGGTGGTGGTGGAAGGATATCATCATGTCATCCACCTCCTACATCTCCTATAAATACTCTTATAGATATAGATCCTTGGGGGCCACCCTGACCTCACATAGGAGATCCCTTATCACGGTGTTGCCTCTGTTGTGGCAGTCCATTAGTTATCTTCCTACGCTCCTCGATACATCTGGTTGGAATGCCTCACACTATCTGACCTCACCCACAAAAAAATCACCGCCCCTCTTTGATCTATCATATCCTTTTGCGCTACCCCTGGTCACATGCTCGAGTATGATCATGGGGAGGACTCTTGTGTTGAGATCCTATTGTTTTGTGTCTGTTAGCTGTTGCAGACAACTCACCCCTATAATAACTACTTTTATCTCCAACTTCTTCACACCCGTATGACAGAAAGAACATTTTCACTAGTACCCTATCCAAAACCACAGAATAGGTGTGGATCCACAATGGCATAACACTGGCATAGATCTCCCTACAATGTCCTTCCTCAAACTTTCATGCTCTTAAGTATCTATCATAGATCATGTCAAGGGAGTACTAGTTAGGGTCTATGAACCTTGATATTTACTCATCTACTATAATCACTCCCTTATATTTCTCCATAATCTCTTGAATCCAAATTGAGCGCAAGAAGGGGTAATCCTACTCATGGAAGATCTACTGGAAGTCAGGCCATGAGAGTGTTGACTCATTGTGCATCTGGGTAAAAGGACTCCACCGGTGCTGAGATCTCTGTGGAAAAGGCTAGCTACTATTGAAACCACCAAATCCATCGGGGTTCAAATAAGACTGAATACATGAACCACTAACTCTAGCCAATACTCTACTGCATGAGGATCTAACTCCTCGCAGATCCTCAGTGGCCTCTAGCTTTAGAACTCACGTAGCATGATAAGACTAAGGGAATCCTAAGCCTTCTCTGCTAGGATGATCTACTACTTGATAGGTGTAGGTGCTACTACCTTCTCACCTGGAGGAAGAAGCTCATGGCATGGACCCCTAACTGAGTACTCATCACTCTCGGATCTTCATCATGATCCAGAACTAGTATCCTGAATTGTTTCCATCACGGAGGCATCCTTAAATTTAATCAATATGTACCTTATTCAGTAGTGTGTATATATATATATATAAACAATTATTCCATACCACATTTTTATTATATAAAATTTTCATTTAAATGATACAAACAGAATATTGTTTATAGTTTAGTTTCTTGGAAAATAAGAAAATAATACATGAAAACATAAAAACTATTCTAATCCATTTGAACGAATTCTTCACGTGTTCAACCTAAGTTTTTTTACTTCATATCATATCCTAGGGACATACATCAAAGGAAAGGGGTTACCCTAAGGCCCAGTAAGGGAAATAGTTTAAATATATTCATAAAGAATATCAATAAGAACATGATAAATATCATTGTGGTATGAGAAAAGGAAAAAAGTTGAATATAATAATAAAAATAATAGGATTCATAACATGGAAATTTGTATACATCATTTATTTTATAAATTCAAAATAATATCACCAAAGTTAATCACCCAGGCATTATAAATTAAAATTACCATGGTTATTCACCAAGGTATCTTAAAACATGTCATCTTTAGTGATCAAATTTTTTACCCAATGCATTAGAGAGCTATCAAGGCACACCATTCATTTATATTAATTAATGTGAGCCACATAGATCATAATAAAAAATTTCATAAACAACCTATGGAGAATAAAAATATGGGTTTCATATCGAAATCATGGCATTTCAAAAGTTCTTAAAAAAATATAATTATATCATTTTCAGCCCAAAAATTGGAATGGGGGTTCATATATGTTAATACCAGAATAAAATAAATCATTTTTAAATCTAGGTTTATACCCTTGGAAAAAATAGGTCTGTGTATTCCCAAAAATAAAATAAAAGATAATTTCTTGATGATAATAGGGAAATTTTGAGATATAAAATCTGCAGCATAAAGGGTATAAAACCTAATTTTGAAAAGGGGTAAAATGATATGGGACAAAGGTTTCCCATTAATAAAATATTTTTGGAATTAATGGTATGATCTAAAAAGTAATAGAATATAGTAACCATAACATTTAGAATACATATATGAAAATAGGTTCTTGAATCGAAAAGAAACGAAGGATAATTCCCTTACCTTGAAGAGATACTCCTAAATCATGATTAATGGAACCTTGGAGGATTTAAGACACATTGGAAGGACTCATTGGGAGTTAAAACTACCATATATTCATGGAAGATGTATTCTGAGTGAAAGAAAATAGAGAAATGTGTGTTTATTTATAGAAGAAGTATAGGGTGAGTTTAATAATTTCTAAATATATACCTTGAAAATCTAGATTATGGAAAATGACAAACCATGGGCATTACCAAGGCTTTTGCCCATTATTTTGGAAATTTGAGACTTATTTTATGTTATTTTAACCCACAAGAACCGAACATCATATTATATTACTTCTTTTTTAATGGAAAATTAATGTTTCCACTAAATACTTTTTTTAATGCTAAAGATTCTATTTTATACATTGGAAAGTAAATTATAGGCTTTAAAATTGATTAAAATATATTAAAATGTTTTATCTAAATAAAATAACATATTTTGAGTCATTTATTGTGGTTAAATAGTTATTACATTATTATTAAATAATTATGAAGTCATTAAACATACCGAAAATCCAAAATTGTATTTTTACTATTCACAAAAAAAAATTAGAAAATTATAATAAATTCACCCTAACCTAAATTCGATGGGATGATTTCAAAACTTGTGTTTATTTTATCAGAAAAATAATCTAAATATGAGAACTATAACTTTTAACTTCAAAAATCCGTATTTATTAAAAAAAATATTGGGTTGAATATACAATGTAAAATTTTAGACACTTTAAAAATTTTAAGGACATAATAAAATTATTTTATCATTTATATTTAAATAAAATTGTGTTAATCATACTATTTCATAAAAATAACTATTTCTTATAATACATTAGTTTATTATAAAAAATTAATATATTTTTTGAAAAGTACTATTTGGGTTTGAAAAGTCAATTTATCAAATTCCATCTTAATTAAATCTATTTTTATTAAGAAAAAACACTCTTAAAATAGAATTGATGGAATAAAAATTTTATTTATAAAAAGGTATTAAACTTTAATTAACTAAGGTCGAGACATGTAACCCCTTATAACATGTGTGTATAACCTAAGGGTAAGGTGTGTGAAGGTGATATATTGTAACACCCCGAGATTTTCTGAAAAATATTCTTTTTAATTTCATTGATGTCTTGTGTTGTACGCTACACCAGAAGGTTCTTTCACTACATGCATCCCTAACTTGGCTTTCATTACACGTAATCGCCACCTTCCACGATAGCAAGTGTTGTATGCAATACCGAGTTTCACTAAAAAACGATATGTTATATAAACTAGCCGTTATGAATAGTAATACACACCTTTTGAAATTTTATAAATTTTATCTTTAGAAATGGACTTAATTTTTGGATTTGGAATATCAAAACTATCCTAGGGTGAATTTTTGGTATTTTTATGAAAACTTTCAATTTTTGATGAATAGTGAAAACACTAGGTTACTATTCAGAAACTGACTTTTTATTTAAATAATTATTTATTTTATTTAAATTTATTTTAGGTCAAAATTGATACATAATACCTATATAAGTTCAATGTAATTCATTAGAGTCATTTTATAATAATTTTAGATATATAAAAATTTTATTGAACTTTTCACCGTCTTTTACCCACCTCCAAAGAGAATTTGAAAATTTACATAAAACATAATTTTACCACTTCTATGAGTGGAATTTATAAAATCTGAGAGACAATATTAATATCAAGGAGTAAAATGTGGTTCAATAGGATAAAAATAATTTTTTTGTGAATAGTAACTTTTTACTTTTATTTACCACAGTTAAAAGTAAATAGGGTAATTAGGGGTAAAAATGATATTACTGTTACCCTAACACAAGTCATAATTCTATTTGAAAAGTTTCATTCGACCAAAAACAACCTTAAAAATAAAATATTACCCTTTAGGTCCACTTGGATTAGATTAAGACATTTATTATTAGTTTATTTAAAGAAGAGTTAAAATAGTTAAAATCAAAGTTTAATAACTAAAAAAAAATTAATATAGGGTTATACATAAGATAAATTAGACTATAAATATTCATTAGAAATATAAAACGATTTCCTACAAAATGGTATTTTATTTATAATTTTTAGACATTAAATAGTTTAATATATTTATGACACAATGATGATGTAGTAATTACCTTACTAATGAAATATTACATTAATTGATGTTATAAATACTCAAATAAATGTAATTTGACAATTTTTATGAATTAAACTAATTTTATAGGTTAATATGACATGTTAGTATTTATTTAATTAACTTTTTTTTGAACTAATCAGGCTGTTATGATTTTCACAAAAATCAATTACCAAATAGTGTCAAAATTGACATACAATAGTTTTTTAAAACAAATATTACATTATTAATTTTTATTTTATTCCTAAAAATCGAAGTATCGTCCAAATGACTTAGATATTGTTATATATATTAATAATTAACCACTTGGGGTTCGTTTGTCTTGTTATAGTATGTTTATTAACCATATAGTGTAAGAAAACAAGAAGACACGGTAAATGATAAATTATTTAACTGAGAGTTAAATCTAAATGATAAGGTTAAAATAGTAACCAAAACATGTATAAAACCTATTGGATGAGAGGATTTAGTCACATACCGACTTTCAATTTGAAATAAATCATTTTGGAGCTATTATAAACTGAATATGAGTTTATTATAAAATAATATTTTAAGTTTTTCCTAAGGTGCCCCTCTCCTCCCTTAGAAAAAGGCACCTCCTCCCTCTTCTCTTTACAAAATTTTGAGCCTTCATGCTCGGCCAAACCTTGCCAATTTCCCGTATCAACTTTCCTAGAAACATTATATAGGTTCTGTTCTCCTCAAAAACCAACTCTAGTGCCTTAAGAGGAGGTTAAGAAGAGGCATGTCAAAGAAGAGGTAATCTCTTCTACCGAATCATTCAAGTTTCTTTCTTCTTCAACTTCTTCTTCTTTAGTTGTTTCATTATAAAGTAATAACATCAGTATCACTACTATACTAATATTTTATTATAAATATGAAACAACCCCATTTCACCTTCTATCCATCCTACGGAAAACGAAATCACCACGCATGCGTACGTACGGAATATCGTCTCCACGCCGTGGTGTAATCTGTTTTCCACCAACACCTTACTTGGATGGGTATAATAGTGTAAATAAATAACTATATATGGTTATTTTAAAGAGATATTGATTCTGAAATATTATACATACACTTCAATACAATTCCACGATCATGGGAATGATATCATCGCTCGTGCGTACGTACGAACAATCGTTTCCACGAACGCGATGGCATTCATTTTCCATGATTAACCATTAAAACATGATTATAAAGTATATATAATAAGTAATAATGAATGATATTACATAATAATGATAATGGATTTATGTACATATATTTTTCATTTACTTAATTCCATTTAATTCAATAAGGAAACGAAAACAGCGTTCATGCGTACGTACGACCTACCGTCTCAATGAACGGTGTATTTCATTCCATTTATCGATCTATCGTATATACTTTTATTCTTAATATATATTATATTTAAATAATGTTTACATTCTGGAATAGTAAATCACGATATAAGTAATAATATCAAGAACAACATGTCGAAACACGTACGATAAATGAAACAATTTTACCCAAAACAGCGCTTTAACATGGAATTTACAAAAGAACGGGTAATATAAAGTCATAAGTGAATTATATATGGTATCATAACAATTAATATGATTCTGTAATAAGTAAATGACATTATTTCAATCATTATACAAGAGTTTTGGATACATATAAAGCATATCAGACATAAGGTAAGGGATAACTTTTCCAATCTCATTTTTATCTGAGATTGTTTATTTGTAAGTATTTACTGGGGTTATATGTATGTTTAAAGTCATTTTTACCCATTTTTGACTTTTACTACATGGTAGGTAAGGAATTTATCTTTTGTTTACCATATGAGGTACGTTTTGACTTTTTCGGCAAAAGTACGAGAACAATGTTTTTTTAACTTATACAGCATGAATGGATTTTTACGGTTTCATAAAGCCTAATTTCCATGAAGATTACTCTTAAATATTTCATGACTATTTTCAAAAAAATGCTTTTCTTTTAAAATTTCATGGAATTTTGTGAAAAGAAAATGATTTTGAAGATGAAATGATATTTTCCTCAAGAATTCATTTCTAGTGTTTTATCAAAACCATTTTCCATATAAGATGGCATTATTTCATATGTGTATGTTTCAAGTATAATGTCTATATGATTTAAATTTTTTCACTTTTCTTATGATGAAATGATATCCTTTTTTATATGGATTATTTTATGATGGTATGATGTTTATGAAAACCATTTTATTTACTGGGTAATGATGAATGATTTATGTTCATGTTGTGGCACATGTAAGAATTATTTCATTATGAGATGGGTGGGACCTATATCTCTCTCTCCAATGAATTGGGTTTAGATTTATATCTCATTAGATAGACATGGTTGCAATAGAAAGTTAGTCTGGTTCAGTGATACAGGACTAGAACGACGAGTGAACTCAGTTCCGTAAGGGACTTTGTCCACTAAGATGGTCTTGGAAGCAATGACTCGTATATTATGGAAATAATTTCATGTGATTAATGTTTTGACATAATTAAAAGTTTTATTTCCAAGCTATTTTATCATGATTAATGTTCCATTATGATCTATGCCTTACGTACTGCCATGTTTTATTTCATTTCTCAAGATTTTGATGTTTAAACATTATGTTCATGTTTTTATGTTCAAATGTATATGGTTTGTTTTATTTTCTCCATGCTTACCCTTACTGATCATTTAAGCTCACCCTTTATATGTTTTCCTTTCCCCAGGATATAAAGAAAGGTTTTAGGTAAGAAAACAAAAGGGGAATATCGTTATGGGAGATGTTGAAGATATTTCACCATGATTGGAAGATTATGTTCCGAGTTTCCAAAGACACTAAACTATTACGATCCTTGAGTGTTAGTTTTTTTATGTATTAAGTATTCCGAAAAAGTAATTTAATGTCCATGTACATCAATATTTGGGTCCCTATAGTTAGTATCAGAGGAAATATTTAGTTAACCTATGGAAACTAGAATGCGAAAACTTTAGTGAGATCCCTAGAGATATTTTCAAAGGTATGTCTAGGGATGTCCGTAAGGTTAAGTATAAGTATAGGTTATAGTCCTAGAATTATGGTAGAAATATTAGAATTAACCCTAAGATGTTATATATTTAAGGTACTACCCCTTTATTATGTTGTTTTTCCTAGCATTATTTTTGCCTCTCACACTATTCTTTTTGGTTTTTAGACGATGGCTGGAACCTGAAGGAACCGTGTTGATCAATGTAATGGAAAATGTAATGATTGTCCTACAGAACAACAAAATGTGATGGGAGATGGAGTGAAAAATCTTATTTCTATACTTACACAATCTATGAATCATTCTGGATTTCCTAATTATCAGAGAAGGGAACAATATTCTATTGAGTCCTTTATGAGGAAATGTCCACCTTCTTTCAATGGGTCTTCTGATCCACTTATTGCAGAACAATGGATTAGTACCATTGAAAAGATATTTTCCATACTTTGCTATTCAGAACATGATAAAGTAATTTTAGCTGTTTACCGTTTAGAAGGTGAAGCAGACCAGTGGTGGAATTTAATTAAGAATACAAGGCCCTATTATGAAATTGAATCCATGGAATGGGACGAGTTCAAGAACTTGTTTTTTAGTAAGTACTTCCCTCGTATTCATTGAACAAAGATGGAAAATGAGTTCCTTGATATTAAGCAGAAGGATGATGAATCTGTTGGTATATACGAAGAAAATTTTACCAGACTTGCAAGGTATGCATCTGGTTTTATCATCCAACCTGAAAGTAAAGTTGATCGATTTTTCAGTGGCTTAAAACCAAGTCTTCGAAGGGAATTAGCTATAAGAGACTTCAATAGCTATGAAGAAATTGTGCGTTGTGATATCAAGGTAGAACTGGAAGCTATTGTAACATATCCGTCTCATGGTTTTGACAAGAAACAAAAGATGGAGTTCAATGAAAAACCTCAGAACAATGGTGAAAAGAAGGTGAATGTTTATTTATGCTCAAATGTGGAAAGAAGCACGGTGGATATTGTCTAAAAGGTACTAGAAAATGTTTCAAGTGTGGAAAAGAAGGTCATCAAGCAGCTGAGTGCTGAAGTAATGAGAAAAAGGTTTCTAATGACGTGAATAGAGAAAAGACTACAGAGAATGCTACAACAACACTTCAATGCTTCAAGTGCAAGGAAATGGGGAATTATTCTAACCAATGCCCTAATCCAAGGGTTAATGATGATCGACATGAGCAACCTCTTAAGGCAAAGGACAAAGGGAAGTCACATGAGATCACTATTGGTGATGTTGAGTATGACAACGATGTAGTGGAATGATTATGTGTTTATGTAACAGGATTCCAAAATAATGTAGTGGAATCTAATTTATAGTACTGTGGAATATTGGAATATCTCTGTATTGGTTTATTATGGTTTTCAATAATTATATGGTACTGGTAACCATGAAAAGTAATTAAAATATTTTGTAAAGAATATGATATGATAAGGAGAAAATGAAATGTTTAATAGTATTCATGAGCTCATGACTGATATAAGGACTATGTGATATTATGGTTTGAGTATATATAATTTTTGGGATTTTGGTTTGTGTAAAGAGTTAACTTTTGACAGCATTCATGTTTTCACTAAGGTTCAATGGGTATTAATTTTTCAAGAGAATACATGATTAAGGTATTCACATGTTTGTAATTTGACCAACAAGATATATCGTATGATATATGGGGGATAAATGATGGTATTCACATGCTCAGCCGATGGCATTTCTAGTAATTGTTTTCTTTATACTATCATCTTGGACAGAAGTATTTTGGATAAGCCTAAAGATCGGAATGGATTATGTTGGAAATAAGTTAGTATTGTTTAAGGATATAACTTTTTTCGATATTATTGATGTAATTTTATAATAATGTAGTTTTAGAAATAAGACAACCCATAGGACGAGCGACAACCCGTAGCATCGGACAAGGCTGTGGGAATCAAACCCACAACCGAAGTGCGACAGGCCTTTATCGCCTACCACTGGCCTATAGGAAGTCTCTGTTTAGTAGAAAGTAGTCTTATTAAGCGGTATGACAGATGAATTATAAGTCCATTTTTTGAATCATATATGATTAACCTCACCATAGATGGACTTATGTTTATTGGATAACTTTTTCTATCATTTTGTTTGAGACATATGGAATGACCCATCATTCTATCACATGATTTGCTAACACCTCATGAATGAAATATTCAACTTCATTTCTTGAAGAGATGAATTATAAATTGTTCAAGGCACGAACAACGGTGTGATAATACCAAAATAAAGTAAGTATTTCTTCTAATTCAAATTATTCAACTTTAGTGAAATAATTTTGAGAACCAAATTTTTTTTTCTAGTGCCCTTATATCCGATGAATCAGATAGTACCTTAGATCATCATAAATTTATGGCTTTGTGATTGTTGGCTTTTTTATAGCCATGTTCTCTACCACTCTCCATCATAACCTGATGGTTAGATTTCTCTTCCATATCCATATTTTCACCTATGTTCTCCTATGTGGAAACCCAGTGATTAGTTAATTTGGGTAACCATTACGTTTCATACTTTAGTTTTTAAATATATGTTTTGGTATTCCTTTTTACGATGTAGGTTTCTATAAAATAAACTTTCGATTAGTAAATCATTTATAACCCCGACAAATTTCGAGGGTGAAATTCATTTTAAGGGGGTAGAATGTAACACCCCGATATTTTTTGAAAAATATTCCTTTTAATTTCATTGATGTATTGTCTTGTATTCTACACCAAAAGGATCTTGCACTACATGCATCCCTGACTTGTCTTGCATTACACACAATCGCGACCATCCACGATAGCGTGTGTTGTACGCAATAACGAGTTCCACTAAACAACGATATGTAATATAAACTAGTCGTTATGAATAGTAATACCCACTTTTTGAAATTTTAAAATTTTATCCTTCAAAATGGACTTCATTTTTTTATTCATAATATCAAAATTAGCCTAGGGTGAATTTTTGGTATTTTTCTGAAAACTTTCAATTTTTGATGAATAGTGAAAACACTGGGTTACTATTTAAAAACTGACTTTTTATTTAAATAATTATTTAGTTTATTTAAATTTATTTTAGGTCAAATTGATACATAATACCTTTATAAGTTCAATGTAATTCATTGGAGTCGTTTTATAATAATTTTAGATATATAAAAAGTTTATTGATCTGTTCACCGTCTATTACCCACCTCTAGGAGAATTTCAAAATTTACATAAAACATAATTTTACCACTTCTGTTAGTGGAATTTCAAAAATCCAAGAGACACGGTTAATATCAGGGAGTAAAATGTGGTTAAATGAGAAAAAATATAATTTTTGGTCAATAGTAACTTTTTACTTTTATTTACCACGGTTAAAAGTAAATAGGGTAATTAAGGGTAAAAATGATATTACTATTGCACTAACACGAGTTCTAATTCTATTTGATAAGTGTGATTCGACCAAAAACAACCATAGGAATAAAATATTACCATTTAGGTCAACTTGGATTAGATTAGGACATTTATTATTATTTTATTTAAAGAAGAGTTAAAATAGTAAAAATCAAAGTTTAATAACTAAAAAATTTTTAATATAGGGTTATACATAAGATAAATTCGACTATAAATATTCATTAGAAATATAAAGATATTTCCTACATAATGGTATTTTATTTATAATTTTTATACATTAAATAATTTAATTTATTTATGACATAATGATGATGCAATAATTACTTTATTAATGAAATATTAACATAATTGATGTTATAAATACCCAAATAAATTTAATTTGATACTTTTTATGAATTAAAATAATTATTTAGGATAATATGACATGTTATTATTTATTTAATTAACATTTTTCGAACTAATAATTCTGTTATGATTTTCACAAAAATCAATTACCAAATAGTGTTAAAATTGACATAAAATAGTTTTTTAAAACAAATATTATATTATTAATTTTTATTTTATTCCTAAAAATCTAAGGTTCTTCAAAATGACTTATATAAGGTTATATATATTAATAATGAACCAATTGGGGTTATTTTGGCTTGTTATAGTAAGTTTATTAACCATATAGTGTAAAAATATAAGAAGACACGGTAAAAGTTAAATTATTTAACTTAGAGTTAAATCTAAATGATAAGGTTAAAAAGGTAAGATAAACTTGTATAAAACCTATTGGTTGAGAATATTTTGACCCATACCCACTTTCACTTCGAAATAAATCAATTTGGAGCTATTATAAACCGAATATGAGTTTATTATAAAATAATATTTTATGTTTTTTCTAAGGTGCCCCTCTCCTTCATTATAAAAGGTCACCTCCTACCTCTTCTCTTTACACGATTTTGAGCCTTCAATCTAGGAAAATATCTTCCCATTTCCCTTGTAAACTTCCCTAGAAACATTATAGAGGTTCTGGTATCCTCAAAATACCAACTCTAGTGCCTTAAGAGGAGGTTAAGAAGAGGCACGTCAAAGAAGAGGTAATCTCTTCTACCAAATCTTTCATGTTTCTTTCTTCTTAAAATTCTTATTCATTAGTTGTTTCATTATAAAGTAATAGAATAAGTATCACTAATATACTGATATGTTATTATAACTATTAAACAACCCAATTTCACCTTCTATCCATCCTACGGAAAATGAAATCACTACGCGTGAGTACGTACGGAATACCGTCTCCACGCCGTGGTGTAATCTGTTTTCCACCAACACCGTACTTGGATGGGTATAATAGTGTATATAATTAACTATATATGGTTATTTTAAAGTGATATTGATTCTGAAATATTATACATACACTTAAATATAATTCCACGATCATGGGAATGATATCATTGTTCGTGCGTACGTACGGACTACCGTTTCTATGAACGCGATGAGATTCATTTTCCATGACTAACCATTCAAGTATGATTATAAAGTATATATAATAAATAATCATGAATAATATTACATAATAATGATACTGGATTTATGTACATATATTTTCCATTTACTTAATTCCATTTAATTCAATAAGGAAACGAAAACAACGTTCATGCGTACGTACGGACTACCGTCTCCATGAACGGTGTATTTCATTCCATTTATCGATCTATCATATATATTTTTATTCTGAATATATATTATATATAAATAATGTTTACATTCTGGAATTAATTAAATCATGATATAAGTAATAATATCATGAACAACATGTCGAAACACGTACGATAAATGAAACGATTTTACCCAAAACTCTGCTTTAACTTGGAATTTACAAAAGAATGGGTAATATAAAGTCACAAATGAATAATATATGATATCATAAAAATGAATATGATTCTTTAATAAGTCAATGAAATTATTTAAATCATTATACAAGAGGTTCAGATACATATGAAGCATATCAGACATAAGGTAATGGATAACTTTTCCAATATCGTTTTTATCAGAGATTGTTTATTCGTAAGTATTTACTGGGGTTATATTTATCATCCATGTCCCTATTTTCTAAAAATGGTTTCATGTAGGTTTAAAGTCATTTTTAACCATTTTTTACTTTTACTACATGGTAGGTAAGTAATCTTTCTTTTTTTTACCATACGAGGTACTTTTTGACTTTTCCGGCAAAAGTATGAGAAAATTGTTTTTTTCACTTATATGGCATGAACGGATTTTTATGGTTTCATAACGCCTAATTTTCATGAAGATTCCTCTACAATATTTCTTGAATATTTTCAAAAAAATACTTTTCTTTTAAAATTGCATGGAATTTTGTGAAAAGAAAATGATTTTGAAGATGAAAGGATATTTTCCTCAAGAATTCAGTTCATGTATTTTATCAAAAACCATTTTCCATATAAGATGGAATTATTTCATATGAGTATGTTTCAAGTATAATGTCTATATGATTTACATGGTTTCACTTTTCTTGTGATGAAATGATATCCATTTTTTTATATGGATTATTTTATGATGGGATGATGTTTATGAAACCCATTTTATTCTTTGGGTAATGATGAATGATTTATATTAATGTTGTGGCACACGTAAGAATGATTTCATTATGAGAGGGATGGGACCTATATCTACCTCCAATTCATTGGGTAAAGATTTATATCTCACGAGATAGACATGGCTGTAATGGAAAGTTATTCCGGTTTAGTGATACAGGACTGGAACGAGGAGTGAACTCGGTTCAGTAAGGGACTTTGTCCACTAAGATGGACTTGGTAGAAATGCCTCAGATACTATGGAAATTATATCATGTTCTTAATGTTTTTCCAAAATTACAAGTATTATTTCCAAGATATTTTATCATTATTTATGTTCTATTATGATCTATTCCTTACATACTACCATGTTTTATGTCATTGCTCAAGATTTTGATGTTTAAACGTTATGTTCATGTTTTTATGTTCAAATGTATATGGTTTGTTTTATTTTCTCCATGCTTACCATTACTGAGCATTTGACCTCACCCTTTATATGTTTTCCTTTCCCCAGGATATAAAGAAAGGTTTTAGGTAAGAAAACAAAATGGGAAGATCTTTATGGGAGATGTTGAAGATCTTTCACCATGATTAGAAGATTATGTTTCTAGTTTCCAAAGACACTAAAATATTACGATCCTTGAGTGTTGGTTTTTGTTATGTATTAAATATTCTGAATGAGTAATTTAATGTCCATGTACGTCAAGATTTGGGTCTCTACATATATTCATTAGTAGACTCTACTAACATCGCCCGTGTGGTAATTTCCATTAACTTGAACATCTCTTATTGGAGATTTTTCTCAAGCTCCCTTATTGAAGCACATATTTGGCTTTGTCAAGGGAAAACCCCAGTGATGCTACCTACCTCACATGTTCTAACAAATAAGATTTATACGACACAACTCTATTGGTTGAGACCATTGCTTCTCCCTTCCATATTAATAATCTTTTTTTCATTTAAACTTATAAACACTAATTATAATGTTAAATTTTTTCTAAATAGTATATTTTCCAACAGTCATATTAACCAATATTCATATAATGGTCAAATCCAAATAGTCACATTTCCCTTTATACACACTTCATAAATAAAGAGATATGGTTATGTTGAGTACAATATAATATAACACACATTTTTTCAAGAAATAAATATCATTAAAAAATTACGGGTCATTACATTCATCCCCATTTAAGAAATGTTTTCCCCAAAATTTCAACTCATTATTTTAGTTGAGAAAAGTTGTTGGTACTTTTATATCATTGTATCCTTTGGTTCCCACATCATTAATTCATATTTATGGTTCATCCACAACACTTTGATGGGGTGGGTAGTCTTATTTTATAGAACCTTTTCTATGCGGTCCAAGATCCCCACTAGCTACTCCTCATAAGAGAGGTCGTGTTCCAGTTGAACCACCTCTGTGTTTAGTATATGTGAAGGCCCAGTTATGTAATTCCTTAAGAGAGAGGTGTGCAATTTGTAATTAAATTTAGCTATATTTGGTGAAAGTGTTTGATGATAGGCCATTAATCATATGCGGTTAAGGATTTCGTAGAGGATAATGAACTGGGGTCTAAGATATCCCTTCTTCCCAAACTGCTTGACTCCTTTCCACGGTGATATTCAAAGTAAAACTTTATCACCAACATCAAACTCAAAAGTCCCTTATATGGTTGTTAACATAAATCTTCTACCAACTCAGAGCATCCTTTATGTTTTGTTGAATTGAATGTACCTTTTCTATCATATCTTGCACAAGTTCAAACCAAGAATCATTCTCTCACCAAATTTGTTCCAACAAGTAGGAGTTCTACATCTCTTCCCATATAGATCTTCACAAGGTGTCATTTGAATACTCAAATGTAATCTCTTGTTGTATGAGAACTCAACTAATGAGAGATACTAATCTCATCCACCTTTAAATTCAATTGATCATGTTCTAAACTTTTCCTAAAGTGTGTGAATATTCCTTTCATATTGGCGATTAGTTTGGGGTGATATGTTGTATAAATTCAATTCAGTACTCAGAACATGTTGAAGAATTATTCAGAATTTTGATTTGAACCTTGGATCAGGATTAGAAATGATAGAAAGTGTCACTCCATGAAACCTCACAACTTCTTTTATTTAAATTTGGGAAATTTTCTCAAGATAGAAATATTCCCAAATAGTGATAAAATCGGCAGTCTTGGTGATTCGGTCCACTATAACTTATATTGAATTGTTTCCTTTGGATTTAATGGGGAGACCATTAACAAAGTCCATAGTGATATTTCCCCACTTCCATGATGGTATGGGAGATGTTTATAATACCCCTTTAGGAAGTTATCACTCTACTTTCATTTTTTGACACACCAAGCACTGTGTAGTGTCGCTGGAAATCTCCCTATTCATGTTATTCCATAAATAAGGATCAATATGGTCCCTATAAATTTTAGTACTTATAGAATGTATAGAGAATGTGGAGCTATGAGCTTCGTCTAGTAGTTCTTTCTTTATCTCTGAAATATATGGATCTTATATCCTTGTACAAATTTTTATTACACCTTATTGATCAATATTAAACTCAAGAGACTTATCATTCTTCACAGTCTCTACCTTATTTTTTAACAAAATATATTCTCTTTGATAATTATTGATCTTCTATAGTAATGAAATTCTAGAAATCATTTTGTATATAATCGATGATGTCACTACCCTCATGATTCTCATGTCCAACCATACTAGGTCCTTGATCAATGGATCTCCTTGAATCCTAATCATTTCTCACATAATAGGTTATTTCCTACTTAATGTATCAATGAATTTGTTTGATCTTACAGGGTGATGATGAATTAAACAATCATAGTCTTTAAGAAGTTCAAATAATCCCCTCTTTCTCATGTTCAATTCCTTTTTCATGAAAATATACTTCAAACTATGGTGGTTTGTGTATATATAACATTTCTCCCCATAAATATAGTGTATCCATATATTCAGAGAAAAAACAACCACAACAAGTTCCTATTCATGCGTAGGATAATTCTACTTATGAGGATTTAACTATCGAGAAACATAAGAAATCACCTTTTTATTTTGCATTAAGATGCACCCAATCCCTTTCAGTGATACATCTCTAAAAATAAAAAATCCTTCATTGATAGAGGGTCGATTTACCATGGGTTCAGTAACCAATATATTATTTATTTGTTAGAAACTATCTTCGCACTCCTTTATACTGATACAATTAGCCCTTTTTTAATTAACTTGGTTAGTGGATTATAAAGTAATGAAATATTTTTCAAAAACATCATATAATATCCTGTTAGAAAAAGGAAACTATGAATCTTTGTTATTATTATAAGACAAGTCCACTCCTCAAATAACATTTTTCTTGGAATGGTCAACTGGGATTCTTTCATTGGTCATAATGTGCCCTAAGAAAGAAATTTGTTTTAACCAAAGTTCACATTTTCTGAAGTTTCCAAAGATAATATCCTTCTTCAGAGTTTTAAATATAACCCATAGATTATCCTCATGTTTCTCATGAATTTTGGAATATAACATAATGTCATCAATAAAAACTACCACAACTTTATCAAGGTATTCCTTAAAGACTCTATTCATCAAATCCATAAATATATCATGATCATTAGTCAAGTCGAAGGGAATAAAAACAAACTCATTAAGACCATATATTGATCGTAAGGCAGTATTTATAATATCTTCTTTCTCTACCCTCAATTGATTATAGCCAGATCAAAGATAAATTTGGGAGAAGAATTTAGCCCTACAAAGCTAGTCAAACAAATCATCAATCCATGGGAGAGGTTAATTTTTCTTCACTGTGATCCCATTAAGTTCTCTATAATCAATTCATAGATGCATCGATTCATCCTTCTACTTCACAAATAGAACTTGTGTTCCCCAAGGAGACACAATTTTTCAGAAAGAAACCCTCTTTCAAAATATCTTGATGAAATTTCTTTAATTCCTCTATCTCCACATTTTACATTATATATGGGGTATTTGATGTTAGGTTTGATCAAATTATGAGTTCATTGATGAACTTTACCTCTCTTTCTAGGGGAGGTTCAGGTAACTCCTTAAGAAATACATCAATTCATTCTAGAATTATGAGGAATTTTTCTATTATTATACTTTCATTTACCTCTTTCTCTTCACTGATCATCTCTTTAAATATGGATATGAGAGGAGCATATTGATAAAGATCAGGTCTTGATATATCTCATTTGAAAATAACTGTAGGTTTTTCGTTCAAGACTACTATTATTTTCATTCTTCTGTAGTTTATCTTATCATTATACTTTGAGATCTAGTCCATCCCTAGTATAATGTAAAATTCCATCATGAGAATGACTAATAGATTTGAAATGATATTTTTCTCACTAAAGTAAATAATAAAGTTTTTATACACTATTTATTCTTGGATTATCCCTCATGGAGTCTGATTTGATCGCTCTAATTATTCAATTTTAGGGATTGATTCTACATTCTTTTCAAACTTGGGAGAAATAAATGATTTTGTATAACTATAATCTAACAAAAAAAATTCTATATTTGTGAAAACAATGAGAGTATTGAAGGACCTTAGAACACCCTGATATAAAAGGGGTGAATTAAGATGTAAAATTTTTCATTTAATATGATGTATATTATTCCCACATTGGTAGGAAGCTATTAAACTTATTTCATGATAATGACTAGTAAAAAACAATCACATGCAAATAGGTAACACAATAATTCTACTTGGTTCACCACTAAGGGCTTGTCCAAGGAGAATATGAAAATAGTGTTTCAATCATACCTAAATCCACTAATCTTCATTGGTTGTGGTGTACAATAGTTTAGACACATTCACCATGTTCCATGAGCACTATCTTTATAATATTTTAGTGATATCTCACTACGTCCCTCAGAACACTTCCGATGAATCTCCCTAGATCATTGACTTTGGAGAGACCCACACATAGTGTATGGACATGTAGGTCCCTTCATTTTAATTAACACATATCCTAAAATATATATAGATTCTCTTTTGACGTCCTAGTTTTACCTGTAGATGTGGTCTACTTTTCCACGCACTGATAGTTCACGAACTATTCCTTCGGGAACTGACCATCTTCCTCAATGAACTGTGATGAACCACGTAACATGTGTGCTTCACAGACCACAACTCCTCCAGGGACTTCATCCACTTAGATGGAACATATATCCTTTATGGATTGTATCTCCTCTATATACTACTTCTTCCTCCATGAACTGAACCTTCCTCCATTAATCATCCCTGCTTTGTGGATGATTTCTTTTTCTACAGACTGTCTATCCTTTGTGAACCATTTTCCTTTATGACAATTGCCTAAAAAACCCCCTTCCATAGACTTTATCCGTATATCATATATCCTTTCATTAAATCTTCCTCATGAACCTATTCTCCTTTATTGGGTTGTCTTCCCATGAACCACTTTGGAATTCACTAAATTACTCCTTGATTCCTATTCAAAAACACTATTTGTAATGATGTGATAAGTGATCCTAATATAGGAAAATAGATCCAAAAAAATCCACTAATCCAAATCACCCAAATCTTCTATGTAGTACAACCTTCACCATGTACAATGCTCCTCCTATGAATCATTTTTCCTTTGAGGCCCATATAGCACATTTTCCTCACTACAACCAATATCTCCCATAAACGAAACCATTTATAGCTTCAAAAAATGCTTCCTAATTTCTAAAAATGGCAATCTACCCTTTGAACCATTTTACTTCCATGAACTGTGAGTTCCTGAAAAACCATTTCTCATATGTGGTATGTGTACCATGCTTCGCGGTCTGCATAACACCGCTATATAGAAATCCTCCCTTTTCAAATTTTCATTCATGTTCCACATACCTAATATACAGTCTAAAAATTTTCCTTCACGGTCTCTGAAATGTCCTTCATGGTTTGTGAACTATTTACTCCTATGTGGAAAAAAATCATTTTAAAAAAAAACTCCCAATTTTGAGGCCCAAAAATTTAGTAAATGCTAATAAACGATTCCACCTTTAATATTATTGCTATCATGAATGGTAATATCCCTATCCTAGAAAACTCTCTAATCATCCATGTGAGGATTGAAAACAAACAAAAACCATACTCCATGTGCAAAAAATAACATCCTTAGTTACAATAAGTACCTACTACCACATTATTTGGAGCCTCTACTTCAGCTACTTTGAAAGAAAATGCCTGACCTTTCTACCTTGTCCTAAGATAAGGTTGATGATGATTTCCCTTCATTGCCTTCGGATTTGAATAATTATTGGAAAATTTCCCATGCTACCCACACTTATAGCATTGGACTTCAAGCTCATAATTCACCATCCTCTCTTTGTCATTAGTGTTGAGAAGATGAGGCTTAACTTTACTATAGTATTTTTGAGCTATATGGTAATTTCTTCCACACTTGTAACATTTTGCACTCATGAAAAACTAGTTCCCTAAATAATTATTCCCATATTTGCTTCATGTGGATAGTTTCACTTGCATTCCTCATATTTTATGATCAAATTATCTCTCTATGTTTGTCTCCAAAATCCCTTATTTTCATTCGATTTATGTTACCACTACAACTCTCCATACTCTAGTTCAACATTCATAGCACTCCATAATATATTTTCATAACTTTCATAGTCTCGATTGGCTAGATTCATCTGCAGATGGGGTTTTAGTCCACTGAAAAATATATTAGCATTTATATTATGATCCATCATAAAGCTTAATGTGTAATGAGAATGTCTTGTAAATTTCATATCATAGCTTCCCACTGATTCATTTTCCTTCTACTTAAACTCTAGTAATTACCTTTCCATTTTTGTTCACACGATTGGGGAGAAATATTTATTGAAAAATATTCTCGTCAACGCTTCCCACACTGAAACATCAATCTCCATTCTTGGATTCATGTTTTTAATCAGTTTCCACCACTAATGAAATTTTCCCTCTAAGAGATAAACAACCAGGGTGACTTTCTCTTACTTTGAATAGTGGAGTACAAATTTTTTTTATATAGATCTTATCAATTGTTCAATAGTTAATGGGTCGGTAGATCCACTAAAAAAAGGAGGTTTTTGATGCATAAGGGACTCAATAAAAATTTGTTCCCTTCATGGTGAATTCAGTCTCTCAGCATGATCAATTTTATTTTTATAAATTTAGTTAGTTTATTCTTCATTATTTTGAAGTTTTCTATTTTGTCTTTCATTAGAGGGTTGTCAGTAGATGATCTATTGTGCTCATCATTTACATGATTCCTCTTATTTCTCTCTATTGTATAAAAGAAGAAAAACTTAGTGGGAAACATGTTTCTTTTAATAATATTATAATTATAAAGTAATTTTCTGTCCTAAAACATCATTTCTTAAATATTTTATTCTTTAATAACAAATAAATTTTCTATAAATCCTTCATAATGGTTCATAAAAATATTGTGATTAACCAAAAATATCCCCCAGGAGTATCAAACCAGAAGTGAAGCAAGGCCCATTCACATGCACTAGTTCCCTTTTGAGTCTATATAAAAGCGTTTTTTTGGGTGTTACCTTTAGATACATCTATTCTAGAGCCACATCAACTTGTTCATATATAGATGGGGATTTATTTTCTCATAAACCACATACTTGATACTTCAAAAAAAATACAAGGTTGTTTTCAAATATTTTGACTTCTCTCTAGGGTTATTCCTAAATTTTTCAAATACTAATTTACACAAATAACTAAACTATAATTTCATATCAACTATGGGATCCTGTATTTTAATTTCATAAACTTTTTATTTACATGGTCCAAACATAGGATCTTTTAATGTTTAGTGTCTTGGAAATCCGAAACATAATACATTAGAACATAAAACATTATACTAATCCACTTGAAAGGCTTCTTTATGGGTTCATCCTAAGTAAATTTACTTCATCTCATATCCTAGGGACATACATTGAAGGAAGGGGTGATCATAAGGCCCAATAAGGGAAAAAATTTACATATATTCTTGAGGAATATCAATAAGAATATGAGAAATATCATTGTGGCATGATAAAAGGAAAAAAAGAATATCATAATAAAAATAAAATGATTCATAACATGTAAATGTGGGTATAAAATTTATTTTTGAGATTAATAATTATATCACCAAGGTTAATCATCAAGGTTTCGTAAATGAAAATTACCAAGGTTATTCACTAAGTTATCATAAAACATGTCATCTCTAGAGATTATATTATTTAACCAATGTATTGGAGGGATATCAATGAGAACCCATTATATTTATTAATTAATATGAGCTATATAGATCATAATCAAAAATTTCATAAATAAAATGTGGAGAATAAAAATATGGGTTTCATATCAAAATCACAACATTTCAAAACCACTTAAAAATATGATCACTGTGTCATTTTTAGCCCATGAAAAAGAATGATGTTTTCATGTATGTTAATCCTAGAATAAAATAAATAATTTTGACATATATTTGAATACAATTGGATAATAATGAGGCTTGGGTATTGAAAAAATGAAAATAAATGAGAATTTATTGAGGAGAAGAGAGAAATTTTGAGAAGTAAAATCGACATCACAACGGGTATAAAACCTTATTTTGAAAAAGGGTAAAATGAGAGGGTACAAGGGTATATAAATTATAAAACATAATTTGGAAGTAAAGGTAAGATAAAAAAGTTTAATATTAGGGATTAAACATAACACTTATAGGACATATACGAAAATAGGTTCTTGATTCGAAAAGAAAAGAAAGAGAATTCCCTTACCTTGACGAGTTGCTTCTAAATCTAGGGGAATGGAACCTTAGGGGCTTGGGGAAACCTATGGAGGACTCCTTGAGAGTAAAAACTACCATATAATTATATAGTATGGTTTTGAGTGAAATGAAATGGATAAATGGGTGGGTATTTATAGGAAAAGTGGAGGAATTATTAAATAATTTCCAAATATAGGCCTAGGAAATCTAGGTTGTGTAAAATGAAAAACCATGATCATACCCATGGTTTTGGATATTTGTCACAAGTTTTATGTCTTTTCTAACCCAAAATAACCAAAAATCATATTATATTACTTCTTTTTTCATGGAAAATTAATGTTTCTACAAAATAATGTTTTTAAAGTTAAAGTTTCCGTTTTAGAATTTTAGAAGTAAATTATATACATGGAATTTGATTAAAATATATTAAAATAATATATTTTAATAAAATAATTTTTTTAGTTGTGGATTATGATTAAATAATTATTACATAATTATGAAATAATTATGAAGTCATTAAACATATTAAAAACTAAAAACTATATTTTTACTATCCATGGAGAAACAATTTTTTTAGAAAATGCTCTTAAATTCACCCTAACCTGAATTTGATGTGGTTATTTGAAAAATGTTTTTTATTTTATCATAATAATTATCTAAATATGGGAACATTAAATTTGAACTGTAAAAATAATTATTTATAAAAAATAGCATGTTGAATTTGAAAATTTAAATTTCTACCACTTAATTTTTTTAAGTACATAATAACATTATTTTATCTTTTATATTTAAATAAAATTGTTTTTATCGTACTATTTTATTAAAATATGTATTATTCATTATAACATAGTTTGTTATAAAAATTTAAATGATTTCTAAAAAGTAAACTTTGGGTTTGAAAATTGAATTTATCATATTCTATCTCAATTAAAACTATTTGTATTGAGAAAAACTACTCTTAAAATGAAATTTATAGAATAAAAATTTTATTTATAAAAAGGTATTGCACTTTATGTAACTAATTTTGGGAGATGAAACCCATTATAAAACTCACGTACAACCTAAGGGTAAGGTGTGTGATGGTAGTAGATTAATGAGGCATCACGAATAACATCACTTGAGTTGTAATTTCCTCTAACTTGAACTTCCCCCATAAGAAATTCCATTCAAGCTTCACTTATTGAATCAATGCTTGGGCTTGGTCAAGTGAAAACCCCAGTGATACTAACTCCCTCCCAAGTTCTGAAAAATGCGCTTCATATTACACGACTCTACTGGTTGAGGTTAACCCTTATCCAATCTACATTAATTATCCTTTTCATTTATTCTTATAATCAATAATTATAACATTAAAATTATTATCAAGAGTATTGTTTACAACATTCATGTTATCCAATGGTCATATCTTACCAATGGTCATATAATTATCAAATCTGGATAGTCACTTTTCCTATAATACTCACTTAGTTAATAATGAAATATGGTTTTATTGCGTACAATATAAAATAACACACATTTTCTTAGGAAACAATTATCATTCAAAAAGTCAGGGTCATTAAAAAAATGGGGAGATGACATAAAAGAATATTAAAAGTCTCAATACTATATGATACATGTACCATTGATCCCTACAACTAATTTCTTGGTATTTTTATTCGACAGGCAGGTAGTCAAGTTCCAGGTAAATAGATACGTCAGTCACCTATACCATAACAAGATTCCAAGGCCTGAGAGCCTCACTCGAGACACTATGAAACTATTTCCCTAATACAACCCAATTCCTTATAAGGTTAATACTCCAAACAACATCCCAAGGTCTGAACTACTCTAATACCAATCTTTCATGACCTGACCCCTAATTGGGGATCAAGCTAAAACTACCCAGTCCCACCTCTATAGGCCAGGGGTGGTGAAAATCACCTAAAGGAATATCCTAAATTGGAGCAATTTTCTTAATATACATATATTCACACAACCTACCATATCAATACAGAAGTGAAGATGAATAATAGGAAATGATGCAATAGCTATTAATTAAACCAAGCATGAAAAACCTCTAGGGTGTACAAGAGTATGATAGTGTGAACTAAAAAGTAAAGGGAAAAAATATATGCCCATCCAGAAATATGTCGAAACCTAAAAAATGGGGAAGTAAAATTCTGAGAGGTACTAGATCTTGATATCCAAACTATGGCCACTATATGATGACCAAATCACCAGGTATCTTTAAGCTTCTTTGAAGTCACCGATGACATATTCGTTGTCTGTATAAGACATGACCCATGCAAGAAAATACCATGAAGTGATGAGTATATACTTACCTAGTAGGAAACCCAAAAAGATGAAGGGTGAGTGGTAAGAGATACAATAGGAATAGAAAGACAATAGATATTTCACAGGATGCAACTCAATCTAAATAAAGTGAAAGAGTAACCTTATCTAAACACAAGGGGATCAACACCATGTGTAGATAAACTAGACATCGAGTCTTATACACATATAAGAGGAGAGAGTATAGTCATACAACCATGAGAATATAAAAACATAAACCACATGGAATACCCCATGCATCCTCACAACCCATGGAAGGAGAGTAACTAAATCCAAAGGTATGGACACACACACACACAGATATATATATATATATATATATATATATATATATATATATATATCTGTGTGTGTGTGTGTGTATTTAGTCAAAAGAATCCCAATCGATAGAGAAATGGGATATCCAAATCATAGTTCATCCCAATAAGAATAGTTTCCAACTATTCCAAAAGTCCATAAAAATGCCTAGTATCTCACACATATACTCAAATGTAACTGTGTGAAGGCCCATGTCCCTCCATTATGATGAAAAACTAAGGGGGCACAAAATCCAAGTAAAGGACCCATTCCCAAGTGTGTAAGGGGGTTACATTCTATATGTATCTATAGAGTACCCCTCCCAAGTGTGTTAGGGGGTTTCAGTCTGTATGTATCTGTAGAAGTCCCCCGCCCAAACTGATGGGTGTTCCACTCTAGTTTCATGAGGACCCATGCCCTATCTGATAGGGGGTTCCACTTGGAAGGTAGAGGACATGAACCTAAGTAGATGTAGGTATCCACTCTATAGGTTGAGGACATGTTCCCTTGTGTGACAGGGGGTTCCACTCTAGTCATTGAGGACCAACGCCCAATCCGATTGGGGGTTCCACTCAGTACGGTATACGAACCTCACCCAAGATGATGGGGGTTACACTCTATATGTTGATGACTCATAACCTGGTGTGGCAGGGGGTTCCACTCTGGTCATCAAGGACTCTTTCCCTATCTGATAGGGTAAGGTAGAGGACCCTTTTCCATGCTGATGGGTGGTTCCACTCAACAGGTTGAGTACTCTTACCCTAGTTTGATAAGGGGTTCTACTCTATTCATAGAGGACCCACGCCCTATCCAACAGAGGGAGTTACACTTAGTAATTATTAGTTGAGGACCCATTCCCAATCTGATGGGGGGGGGGGGGTTCTACTCTATTGTCATAATGACCTACACACTAATTGATAGGGGATCTTATCCAAAGGTAGAGGACCTCCACCTTGGTTTGAAAGGGGGTCCAATCTATAGGAAGCCTCTGGTGATCCTGGCTGATCACTACCATCGTTGGGAATCGCCTCAATAAGATCCATGCTCAGAACATCTCACATCATATCCCAAAATCCAAATAGGGAACTATCACATTTGATATATAAAAACACTCAGGATATGCTACTCATGAGCCAAATTATGAGTTCAAACGAAGGAGATATGGAAGTTTGATGTTTACTCAAAATGATCCAAGGGGTACATGACATGTGGTCCCATTCCATCACGTAGTCTTCACTACACCAAATTTAGTAATTTTTGGTGATCCTTTCGCGAGGATTTATTAAATTGCCACTAATTTTTTTTCAAAAATATAGGGACGGTTTTTAAAAAACTACCACTAATATGTTTTCTTTAATGAACGAAACTTCTCCCCCCACCCCCTCTTCCCTGACCCCATAAAACCCCTCCCTGTCATCCCCTATCCCCTTAGAACCCCTTACCAATGACACCAAACCTCATCAAACCCCTCATTGTTGGCATCAGACCCCATAAAACACTTATCCCCGATGAACCCTAGCCCCTCGCCATTTGCCATCAAACCCTTCGAACCCTATCCCTTCATCGTCATCCCCCAACCCCATAAAACCCTAGACCCTAGATGTTATCCTCTAACCCCATTGAACCATATCCCACCAAACCCTAGCCCCTTGGCAACCCTATCCCCTCACCGATGGCCCCCTTCTCCCCCTCTCCATTGTCCCCCATCTCTATTTCTACATTGACGCACTATCACTCCCCAGTTTGAGGTAATTCAACCATTTATTATACATTCATTAATTTTATATTATTTTTAGGTTCGAGCATGGGTATGTTATATATAAGGGAACCTTGGATATATGTGTATGTGATGACTTTACCAATTCGATGAGATTCTTATCATGAGTTAGGAATCCACCTATTTAGATGCATGCGTTTTTTTATCTTTGTGAATGTAGAATTGATATTCCAAGTTAATTAAATGGATAAATTATTTGTGATGTTTATATTTAATTGAAATATATTAGTATTTTGTTTTGGATTTTCTCCCTATAGGTTTATTTATATTTTAAATTGTGAGTTAAGAAGTTCTATTCCTAGTGGAGTGTGTGGTAATATTTTGGTTGGATTTCCTACTAGGTATGATTACTATCCCCATACATATGAACATTGGTGAGTATTTTAGGATTTTATAGACTCGAACCCCAACTATAATCTACCAAGACATTTAAATTTATGTTGGGGAAATGCAACAAGGAAGTAGCTATGCTTTGATTCAGTAATATTTTGTATATATTAGATACAAAAGTTGAATGTAGAAATTCATTGTTATATTTTTCTTACCTTCTATGGTATCACTAATATACCTAGGAATATTCAATTATATATGATCTAGAACTTGGTGTTGGTAGTTTTTATGTATCTCTGATCACTTTATTGTTACTTGAGACTATAATTTCCACCTTTTAACTCCTTTATTATATATGCTTGATTGTTATGAGGTACATTTTTTACCAATGTATCTTCCTTGATATGATGTATTACTCATAGGTACATGGTACATAATCATAGATTAAATATAAATTATTGGAATTGTTTTGTGATAATTTTTTCAATGATTTATTAAAAGAATATTTCTTTTAAAATTGGATTTCAAAATGTAGTTTTCCTCTTGGGTTTCTTAAAGGTTTTTAAATGAAAAATGTTACTCTTTTACACACCATTTTCATCACCAATATACTTTATGAATTTCAATTATAATTTTTTTAAAATGATTCATTATTTAACATATGTATTTATAGGATCACATATTATTATTTATAGTTTTGGAATAGGATCACATAGTACTATGTATAGTTTTGGAATAGGAATACTCAATCATCCAGAAAATACAATATCCTTACATAAAAATTAGACATTATATCCCATTTTTTTGTGTATATTAAGGTGAATCTGTTTGATCACCTTGATAAATTATTTATAATTTTTCTTTAACATGATTTTCTCACAAATATAATTGAGATTTTTTTCCTCTAGGATATGTTAATTAAGCTTATTTAGAAAACATATCAATTTAGGCACAAATTTTTAGAAGACATTTATATACATATTTAAATTTAATCATTGAACCAACATTACAGATATTGGACTAGTTATATTAATAGACATGATTTTTAGAGAATGGAATATTATCAAAGAATAATTTACTAAGTATTATGTTATTATATTATGATAACTTTAAAATTTAATAATACAAATTTAGTAGAAGAAGATCTAGTCACATCGATAGGAAATTTAATGATGGCTAACACAAAGTGAGTTATTAAACTATAAAATCTAAGTGATTTATTCATGAGGTCCTCCACCACTAGAAATGATAGTGAAGCATTATGTGACATATCCTTTAGAAATTATATGTATATTCTTATAATACTTGGGTTATGGTTTTTTCACTTCCATTTATCTCTTTTCCTATTTAGAATAGTTATGTGTTTTAATTTTTTTTTAATAATGTGTAGGCACATTGTGATATATATTGATAAAAGAGGGATCACATTACCATGGAACACACCTTAGTATGCTAAGGGTTTTGATTAATTTTTATATTTTTGAATTTCCAATTAATCCATTTATGGTAGAATAATATTTTCATGCACTAAATATAAATTTAGAAGATAGTTGAAGAGAGATGAAGTTTATGAACACTTGATATCGAAGAAATTCCTTTCTCAATATATGTGTTGGATTTGGCATAGAGAGTTGAACATTACAGAAATATTGAGCACTAACTTCAATCGATAGAATGATCTCCCAAATTCTTCAAAAATGGACAATGAGATGAAAAACCTTATTAATGATTCCTTTGGTGTTTCAACACAATAATATCAACATCAAAAAATATCAGAACAACCAGTTGAGGGTGCTACAAATAACAACGAAATAGATGATATTTTTGAGACTATAGGAATACCATATCAAGATTGTAATATATCATTGGATACTCCTCTTGATTATGGGGATACTAATGTGAGAGTAAAAATCACTGAGAAGGTAGATGCTTTTCATTGTTTAGTTAATGATGGAAATCAAGAGATGTATAGTGGGTGTTTGAAATATTAAAATAATTGTTTTCTATTGAAGTTGTACCATGTCAAATGACTATGTGGAATTACAAATAAGGATGTTTCAATGATATTAGAATTTTTGTGTGATGCATTTCCTAAAGAAAATATTTCTAATTATTTTAATGATATGAAAAAATTTGTTAACAAGCTTGGTCTGAATTATAAACAAATACAAGCCTATCTCAATGATTATCTGCTTTATTGGGGATTGGATTCAAGTAGATAGGATTAAAAAAATTCTTCTTCTATATAGCAGTAAATGAGTGATGTAAGAAGGATGAATCAACATGATGCTATGAAAAAGAAGATAAGGAAAAAACCTTCAAATGTTGTGCATTACTTTCCTTTAAATCCTAGATTTCAATGATTATTCATTTCATAAAAAATTGTCGAACACATGAAGTGGAATTTTGTAGATAATAACAATGATGGGTTAATACGACATCCAAGAGATTCATAATCATCGAATATATTTGATTCATTACATCCATATTTATCATTTGATCCTAGGGATGTTCTATTGGGATTTGATGTCAATAGATTCAACCCATTTGGGACTTTGAGCACCAGTTATAACATTTGGCCAGTTGTTCTGATCCCTTAAAATCATCCATCATGGGCGTGTATAAAAAAAAACATATTTTATCTTTTCAATGATTATTCCTAGAAAAGAATTCCTATAAATGGTATTGATGTTTGCTTGTATCCTTTAATTGAGGAATAACATGAGTTATAGAACAACAATGTTGATACATATGATGTATCTTATATAAAATGTTCAAAATGAAAGATTCTCTAATGTTGACCAATGGTGACTTCTTTGGACTTGGGAATTTAGCTGGTTGGAACACTAACATGAGTTTGCATTATCTTTTTTATAACTTTGATTTTGAGCCAGAATGAATACTCCATATTAGAAAGTGGTTCTTATTGTGTCATAAAAGATTTCTTGATACATCTCATAAATTTCTGTTGAAAAAATAAAAATTAAATGGTTAGATTGATCATAGATAACCTATAAAGATGTTGAAAGTTTCTAACATATTGTCACAAAATGGAAATGTTAAAATAAAATTTGGGAAGTTGTATCATTTTAATGATAGTAAGAAATGAGTTTTAAGTTCATCATCATGTGAAATCAGAATGCAATAATGAAATAAAAAATTATATTCTTCAAACTTCTGTATTGGGAATTTAATTTTTTGTGACATAATCTTGATGTGATGAATATTGAGAATAATTTTTGTGATAATTTCATCTTCAAATTTCTTAATGATCATTGAAAATTGAAGGATCATCTCAATGCTCAGAAAGACTTACAAGTAATGAACATAAAGCATGATATCTTTCTAGATGAGAATGAAAAGTATGCTCCAAAAAAAATTTCAATGAAAAATAGGGATAAAGATACATTACTTAAAAATTTAAAACATTTCAAGGTATATAATTGGAATTCAAGTAACATATCAAGGTGTGTTGACTTATGTCATAGTTGGATACATGTATTGAAAAGTAACGATTAACATATTTCGTTACAATATTTGATACCATTAGAATTTTATAAATTATTACTTGAAAAGGTTACTGCTATTATACTCCATTTTTCAAATTATTTAGACAACTATGTGAGAAAACTCTACAACCATTTGAGCTTGAAAACCTTCATAAGGGATTTTTATTGACACTTTGTGCAGTGGAGATGATCTTTCTTCTATATTTTTTTAATTTCATGATGCATTTAACTATGTATTTGGTTGAGTAAGCTAAATTATGAGGCCCCATAAATTATTGATAGATGTATCCATTTGAGAGGTACTTTATTTAAATGTTTTCATTTAAGTAAAAAATTATTATCAATTCATTAAATACACAATTTGGTTTTTTTCTTTTATTTCATAGATATCTTGGGTATTTGAAATCATACGTTAAAAATGAAGCTCAACCTGAAGGCTCTATTTCTGTAGGATATTTGGAAGAGGAGTGTCTTACCTTTTATTCTAGATACTTTCATGATATTGAGAAAATATTCAATTGAGTTGGAAGTTTTGAAGACCCATCGACTCAATATCAACTACATGGCAAATCAAAAATCTTTCCTATTATTGGTCGATTGGTTGGGAGGAGCTCAAATGTAACACTGACAGAAATGGAATTATCATAGGCACATAGATATGTGCTTCTGAATAGTGAAATTACAATTCCATTTATTAAAGAGTTTTGGATACAAATAAGAAGATTAATAGGTGAAAAAACATGAAATGAGAAGGATATAACAAAAGTTATTAATAAAGGTCTTGTTGAATGGGTTGCATGACATGTAAGTTTATAAATATTGCAATCAACATAGATATTAGGTTGACATATATATATTGTAAATATAATAATGTATATTACTTTTTGTAGATCATGAATACTTATAATTGAGATGAGTTGTCATAATATTTAATGTTTCTTTCTTGAGGTCCTCTAAAAATGGCCAGAAAGCTCGATGCTTACAATGTGAATGGATTTAAATTTCGTACAGTCTATCAAGAATAGGGTTTGGAAACACAGAATAGTGGTATATTTACATTTTCTAATGTGGGATACTATGGAAAGTTGATTGATATTATCTAATTAAACTACCTAGGAAATTTTTTAATTTTTTTATTCAAATGAAATTATGTAAATTTTATCTGGGGTGTCAAACGATATTACTTACAATTTACTTCTATGAACTTATCTCTCTTGGTGGATGGTAGTGACCATAAATTACATGATCCGTATATATTATCACCACAAACGAAAATGGTATATTTTTTGTAAGATGTCATGGATGAAGTATAGAGTTTAGTTTCTCATGTAAAACAAAGAGAATTTTTTTATATAGGTGATGAAGTGAAATATTTGACCTCTGGAATTGAATCCCATCAAACTAAAAAGTGAACTTATTTGTCCATCTTGATTTTGAAAATATTAGTCCTGCAAGGTTTGATGAATTAGATGAAGTACTAATGGACTAGGAAAACGACATGATTGAAATAGAAAATGATTGTATGTCTAGTCATCCATTAATTTATCAACCAATTATGTCATTTTTGAAGTTATTAATTAAGATAGTTATGTAAATGTTATTTGTCAATACTATGCATATGTTATCATTTCTAATTTTTCTGCATGATTTTTTTTGAAATATATGTTCTGAAGTTACTTTTACTTGATTAAATGATAGGAATGCCAAGGAGGGAGAATTATATTAATAAAATTCAACCCTCAACAGCGAGGTAATAGGATACTCCTGGTTCATCTTAAGGATATTGGAGGGTGAATGTTATGTGTACAAATTTTAATATGAATAATGTTACTACAGTTTGTTTATACTACTAACTATTTTTTCATAAAATATGGAAACAATGATACTATGGAGAAAAATATAAAATGTTCTTATTTATGGAATCTAGACAAACTAAAGATAGTTGTCCCATTTGACTATGATACAGTTTCTATGGATGACACCTTGGATTTATTTAGACAGATTCTAGGCCAGATAGAATCGAAGCTGATTACCCTTCCGATTACATATGATTATTGGATACATATGCATTCATCTTGGAAAAAGGAAGTTTTTGATTCACATATGGTAATTTTAATACATTATGGTGTAATTGAATGTCACAATGTTATTAAATTATAATATTTTCAAAAAAAATATCTTTGTACAGATGTTTTTTTACTTTCTCATTGTTGGTGTTATAGCACGAAAGTTGACATTGAAAACATTGGCTGATTTATATTTGAAGATGATTCGATCTATCCCAGGTGATTTTGAATCGATTACGGGTGGTGAGTAGGTAAATCACACAACATCAAAATCATTTAGTTTGTAAAATTGTATTGGTTTTATGTTTAAATATAAATATAAAACATTGTTTAATTTCCAATATAATTTACTTAAAGGTGCTAGTAGCAGGAAGTAGACATGGAGATGATGATCGAGATAGAGATGGAGAGGGTGATGAGCAGAGATTATCTGGTAGTGATTAGTGGTATTTTTAATGATTGGGACTAATATGGAATGAGAGGGTTTATTGATGTATTATTTGTGACACAATCTTGAAACAATTTATGGTTGGATGTGTACTAATATACTTTTTTGTTGATTCCATATTTGTTATATATGTGTGATTTTCTATTCTTCTGATAGAGATGTTTTTTACTAACAGGTGATACACTTGGTTTTCATTTTTTTCAGGATTGTTATAGGAATACAAAATCTATATCTCGAATGTTTTTTTGTAAATAAATATTTAGTGATGGTTTAAACCGCCACTACATATGACATATTTTTATTCATGCTGGTTAAAACTTCCATGAAATATGATGCACTATTATTTAGTAGCGGTTGTAATCGGTTTACTGGTGTTTTGTGGGGGGTGGTGGATTTAGTATCCGTTTTAACTATTTCTAAATCCACTCCCCCCCATAAAACCATCATGAAAACAAAAAAAAACAAATGATAAATTTTCTTTCTATGAAGCTAACCAGAAACAACCACTAAATTTAAAAAACTACTTCATATTGGATACTGACACAAGATTCAATGGTGGTTTTTTGAATCCATCGTAGAACCATGTAGAGGTGGTTTAAACCACCACCAAATAAAAAAACCCACCATGAATCGGCCATTTTCTTATAGTGCATGTCCCTAGAGGCACACAGATCACCTACCATTTAAGTAGACATAGAGTGTGGGGGATATACATGGAATTCGCATGTCACTTAGGGTCCCGCTCATGTTTCTATTTGTGTCCATGTACATTACCCCGTGTCTGTGTACATTACCCAATGTCTATTTACATTAGTACATAACATGCCTCTCCACATGGGGTGCCACCCATGTTCTCTGGTCATGCTCGTGTACTCAAGCACATAGCCTGTGCCTGGCCATGATCTTTGACATATGGCTTGTCTACATGTGAAATGAGTTATATGGAGTGTAGGGATTCTACATGGTATGCCATCTTTATTAATTCCCAAAACCCTATCCCCCATAGCCAAGGGTTTACAGGTCGTCTGTTCATCATAATACACAATTTGTAGTTGATTTTTTCACAGTTTCTAAGATCCATGTTCTACACCATGAATTCAGCCTTGTCCCATTGATTTCATCCCTATATCCACCAAAGATTAGTGGTTTTGACTATGACCACTGGATTCTAGCCCTTCACTGACCAAAAATCAAATATGGTTTGATTCTGTGTGAACCCATACACACCTATCACACTACATATATCTTGGTTCACTCTGTCAATAATTATTTTCTATTTTATTATCAAAACCTTAATCCTTATCCTATAAAAACCCAGATCTATCCTTGATTCATTGATCCATCCCTCTCTTGGGAATCTATCATACATTCAGGGGTCTGATCGGGCTCGATACAACCTGCTAACACCAAATTGGCACCACATGGTCTATCTAGTGAAAAACATAAAGAAAACGAGGGGTAAAGGCATAATAAAAAATGTTTAACTGTCATTGTACAAGAATTCTTGGCCAATGATCATGAATGGGGATTCTGGGTTAGAAACAAAATAACCAATTAAAAATCCAATACACAGGTGCATTCTCAGGACACAACTGTCACAAATCCAAGAAAAGAATCAATCTACTCAATAGATTTAATCAAAATGTGAATAAAACAAAAATTTAAGAGTCATACCTAGATATTGGATCATACACATCGAAGAACACTCTCACAAAAAATCTAAGGAATTTGTTGCGTTTGTTGCATCCCGATCTTCTCTGATCCATAATTTCATCATTTTCAGATGCAATTCTTCATTGGAAGGAGAGGAAGAACATCACTTTGTAATTCTAGGATATTGTGACTAACCTAGGGAATATTTCCATAACCATTGATTTATAGGAAAATATTTTATTTTAATTGGATGAATGAATGAATTAATTAATTAATTGATCCAATAAACATACCGTCAATGGTGGAAATATCCAAACACCCCATGCAGACCTATTTTAGGTGAACCCATTGGTAAAAACCATGTTCCAAAATCAACCATGGTCCCAGATTTATGATCTGAGCTTTTATATAATATTTATCTCATTTCTTTAAGAATTGTGTGCATGTAATATAAAAAATATTTAATATTTTTATAAAATTAATTATGGGAATACTGGGCCTCATAATCAAACCCTATCTTAGCGTTTAGATCTAGAAATATATATATAAATATTTTTAACTATTACAACGTTGAAATAATGTCTCTATAGTGATTCACATATTTATTTCATGGTTTAGTAAACTGTTCATTTTATCTATGTGTGCTACCTATAATCACTTAATGGTTATTTTATGCATGTACCCCTATCGTTTTTAAGTCCTTTAGCCTTTATATTCCCCTCCACTTGTTCATTTGGTCTAGGGATACATGTATGGAGGGTTATCTTTCCCATACTTATCCTTTTTTATTTACCTTCCACTGTTTTTAGTGGATTTCAAAGAAATATCCCTATGTTTTCCTTGTTATCCCCTATCCCATCCTCTACACCCATTTTCATTTAGTTTCTATATTCTCATGAGAACCATAATAGATTTACATCAAATATCAGGGTGTGTGCGTGGTTTTAATTTAGTAATTTTGACATTTGGGAATTTTAGGGGATGTCTCCCTTCTTTCTTGAGTCTTCATCATTGAAATAAATTCATTATTGATTTTTACGAGGGTTTTCCACTTAATTTGTGGTAGGTGTTTTTGTGATTTTATTTTAAATTGAATGTAATTGAATTTCTGGTAATTTAAAATTCTTTTATGACAAATTAATACAATATTTTTATCCATTTTTTATTTTAAAATTATTCAAAATGTTTTCTCACTTTTCTTAATGGTGTTTTTTGGGGTCCAATAATATTTTAAAGTGACATTTTGTACGCTAATTGCTTCTGGAATTGACTATATGGATTTTTAAATTGGATTCTAATGTTTAAGGGTATTTGAAAAATATTTCTTTTGTAAATTAATGAATATTTTTTTTCAAAATGCGATTTACGAATGAAAGGGGTGTTGGGTAATTTTTAAATTATTTAAAGGAAATAATAATTGGTTCCTTAATCGAATTTTGAAATATGGTTTTCCATGGTTTGGTTATAAATGGATTTATGAATGATTTCCCATGTCATATTTTCAATGATTGTTTTTATTAAATATTCCAAATGGTGGAAAATATCTCAAAATTTCAATCTGGTTTTGAAAGGAAGACCTAGTTGGCACTTTATAATGAGTTTTTTATAATATTTGTATGACACTAAATTGATCCTGTTATTTTTTTAGAAATACTTAATTTAAATTTTGGTGCTAAATTGGGATTCCATATATCTTTTTTATATTTATTAATGCATATTAATTAAAAAATGGGTTGTTCTATGTGAGGGTGTTGGAGGTAAGGTAAGGGCAGTCATTATGTTCTATCATGGATCTTTGATTTGTTTGGTTTCCCACATCTATTAATCAATGTAATGGAAATCCTAGAGAACTATGTTGGAGACCTAAATAAGTGAAATCACTGTTTTATATTATTCACTGACTAGGGAATTTTTTTGGGGTAGACCAAGTGATCTAACTGGATGGATTATGTCATGAGGCATATAAGTGCTCCCAGAGTTGATTATGTGGCCCAGATAGTCTAAGGTACTACCAATATTTTTGATTACTTCTTTTTTTTGCCTAGGGTCTTTAGTTTTGTATTAATTTATTTTTAAAGAGTTTCATTTGAGTATTATTTAGTGGATCTCAATTTATACCTTGTTTTCACCCCTTGCTGGCTATTCGTTGACATGGAACTATTTCTTTGTTGTTTTTTTCATGTTCTATTGATATCAACGTGACCATGCTATTTTACATTACATTCCATATGTTTTTTTTCATTCAAATACATTTTTTAAATGAAAAATTAAGTTTTATTTAAGTAGGAAAATGACTTTTATAGTATAAAGACTTTGAAAAAATGATTTTAGAAAGAGGAAAGGGTCTTTATATTGTTTTCATAAATTTAATAAAATGGTTCATCTTTATATAATTTAAAAAAAATTATAATTTTTTTTGGTTGTTCCATTCCCTTCCTAAGTAAAGGGGAATGTTTTATCAAAAGTGGTCAAGGAATTTTATTTGGTTTTATTTATACCATTATGTAAATATCTTATTTAATATTTATATATTAAACTATAGTTAATGAAATGTATTTTTATAAGAATTACAAAAACTATTTTGTAGAATAATACAACATATGTTTATCTCACATGCTATATACACTATTGGGAATGTACAACTCTCATTTTGTTTTCATTCAGGTGTCCATAATTTCGACTCATTCAAGGTTTATGTTTGGGTTATCTGATGATGGGTGGTATTAGATGTGGTGAGTGACAGTGGATCATAGGGAGAAGGATTGTTGTATTTTGGGTTTAATTTTGGTTTCCATGGGATGGTTATGTATCATCCTTGTTTCACCATTTGGTTTATTTTTTGTATATAGCGTTCATATTCATTTATATGTTTGACTTTGGTTTAATTTATGTAATTCTCTTGTTTATGATTTGTTTCTTTTATTATTGTTTTTGTTAATTTTATTTTAACGAATTTGATACATGGATAAGTTATAATAAATTCTTGGGGGTCTATGATGTATACTCCCATTTCATTTTGACTTATTTATTATTATTTTGGGTTATTCTTGAGTTTTTTTGGGGTGGGGTTCTTCTATTTTATAAGGGAATTCAGGAGGTCTTAAGAGGATTTAGGTCTGAATTTACAGTTGTTCATGGTGTAACATTAGGATGTTTTGGTGTGAATAATTCTAGTTAGAACACCTATTTGTGGGAAAACATATTCATGTATTGAAACTGGAATTCACACTATGTATCTTTTAGGGGGGATACCATTCATTTAATTAAGTAGTCGTTCATTCTATTAATGGGTCTATACAAAGTTTATAATTGTATTATTTTTTGGATTTACCCCCATTTTTGTGGGTATCAACCTTATCCTCTCTCATTTTATTCATTAGGACATATCATATGACATAGGTACTTCTTTCTTTCCTTATTTATTATTTTTTATCCCCTCTAAGATTTTGAGGGGATTTCTTGAGGTAAACCACTATGTTTATTTTATTTTCCCTTCCTCCTTCTTCTTCCTCCAATTTCCCCTTAATTTTATTTCTTCCCTAAACCATATGTTTTTTGGGTAAATATTTTTTTTCTGTTGGTTTTAATTTAGGATTTTGGTTTTTTGATTCTTATAGGGGTTGTCTTCTTTCTTATGGTAGCCTTCGTAATTGAAGGTGTCTTATTGTGACTTCTTGTGGTGGGTTTCCTATTATTTTGATGTTGGTGTTTTTGTGTCCTGAATTCATTATAAAATTCATGGGATTATTGAGTTTCATAAAATAAAATTTTATTATATTATGTTTATTTATTATAACTATGGTTCATTTGAAAATATTTTTCATAAATTTAAGGCTTTTCATAAAGGGTTTTCGAAATGAATTTTATGGGGTGTTTTTAGTCAATTGTTTTTACATGCTGAGAACCCATGATAATGATTTTTGGTTTCTATAAATGTTTTTAGTGTAAAATAAAAGTGTTTGTAACTCTTTTTTCATTTTTAAGGAAGAAATATTGATTTAAAGGATGATTTCCAATGAAAAAAAGGGTGTAGTACTGTAATTGATTATTAATAAACAGCCTTAAAGGATATTTTTAATAAATTTAATTAACTTGGGAGTTCAAAGATGGTTTTTAATTGAAGGACCATTTGGGACTTGATAAAAAAATTGTTTTTAATGAGACCCTCTGGGTACCCCTTGTATATATTTATTATTCCCTTTATAGATATTGTTTTGATTTTGTGGTATTTGGATAATGAATGAAAGGGTTGTTTCTTATCAGGGAGCTAAAACTGAGTTGAGAAATTTTGTTTGTATTTTATAGATGCATTTATTAACTTTTTTATTTCCAAACTCTATTTTATTTACCTAATGGGATCCTTGGGTAACTAATATAATTTATTGATGTGTGTTATGCTATTCTAGTGTGTTCTAGATGATTAGTTCATTAGGATAGTTTCACCCTCCTAGGGGTTGATATGGATTTCATTTTTTCCTCAAGGGAACACCAGATGCAATTTTCTTTTTTGAACCCGTGTAGGAGAACAATAAATTCATGAAATAAGTCCAGTATCATTCCGATTATAATACAAAGATAATACCATGAAACTCATTCTTTTGATAGTGGTTATGGGTAGCATATTACTCTCATTTTTATGTATCCCCTTCAACATTATTATTTATAAAATAATTTTCATTGTTTACTTTTGATCACATCATTAACACAGTGGTTCCTAATTGTATTATTTTTCTCATTTCATTATGATAGTGTTTTTTTTAAAATGGGGTTTTATTGTTTTGGGAAAGATATTTTAAATAAAAGAGAATGGGGTTGTTTTAAATTTTTGATTTCATGAATAGTTTTAAATAATGAATATGGGTTTTTTATGGTTCTCATTAAAGAAAATATTCTCATTCCCTTAATTCAAAAAAAATATCACTAAATTTATTTTTCAATGGATTTTCTATAAAAATGGAAAAAGGTTTATTAATTATAAGGAATGAGATGTGGTTTGGTTTATTTATTGTTTGTTAAAATAGGAAAAACTTATTTTTAAATGTATTTCATACTATTATTAATGAATTTTATAATAAAGACTCCTTTATGGGATTTTTATAATCCCATTAGCTCACATCGTCCATAAACACTCATGTGGGAGTTTGTATGACTCTTATTTTGGTTTTAAAATTAGGTTTTAGGTTTTATCTATATGAGTTTTTTTTATTTTCCTATGGTGTTTGAAAATAAAATGGAAATTTATGATTTTAAAGTTGTATTTTTAACATGAATGAATATCATGGTATATGTGTGTTTTTTTGAAATGATTTTTGGACTTTTTTTTGAAATGTGTTAACTTTAAATAAAAGAAGTTTATTAAGTTATTTCTAATTAAATTGAATCATTTATAAATGGGTTTATATTGTTTTTAAAACATTTTTTCCTTTTATAAATTAATTCAAAAATATGTTTTTTATGATTTTCCCTGGTATATTTGTGTACATGGGTTATACCATGGGGTATCATCAGAATGTATGATTTGGTTTCTAAAATTGAATGGGTTTTATTCATGTTTCATGCTTCTTGGTGGTAATTCCCAGAAAGGTATTGAGAAAATTTTTGAAGGTTTTTAATGAGGATGAACCATATAGTGAATCCTCTTATTGTTTAGGTGTACTGATTCTTATTGTGGACTCCTCACAAACTTTGAATATAGTAGTGGATCCAGAACCTTCCCTAATTCAGTACATCTTGAGTCACTATCCACCCTTATATGGTGATCAAGGTCCTTTTGCATAAAATATTTAGTTATGTTGTTTTCAGAAATCTTATAGTTTTAACTATCCAATGTTTTACGTGGGGTAACCTATATTTGGGTGATGAATTATTTTAGGATTTGTGCTCATTGAGTTTAGAGCAGGTTGAGGATATTGAGGTGATTTTTTATACATTCCTTGATTATTTTTTGGTTTCTCATTTGTAATGTATTTATTATAGTGGCTTTACTTATTCTTTTATGTTTTATGTTTTAATTTAAAGTATTTTTTTTATTTTTTTATGGATAAGTTTTAGTGGTTTTGATATGCGAAGGCCTTCATTGTGAGTGTTGGGTGACTAGGTTATACTTGGAACCAATTGATATTATACATCAACTGGTGTTGTTTTGGATCTTAGTGGGTTCACTGGAAGATTTTGATATAGGTATGAGGTCTTAGATCACCCTATCCACTATGTTTCCAAAACCAAGGTCAGTTCCCATGACATTTTTCATTATTGAATGTTTTTATTTGAGGTATCACTATTTTATTTTGGTGATGATGGGATAAATGGAAGATTACAAGACTTGGTCTTGTGATCATTTTGATGTTCTTTAGGATGGGATTCCTTTGGGAATATAAGGTTGATTCTTAGATGATTATCGTGGTTTATAGATTATTATTTCTTCCATTGAGTTCTTAGGGTAAAATCTTTTCCTTGGGGGTATTTCACTCCCTATGGAATTTATAATCTATATATCACCACTTATAAAGAATTATGAATGGTGGGAAGACCTACAATAGGTCTAAATTTTCATTGATATTTGTATCTGGTGGTTATAAGTTAGTTTGTTCATGGAGATTTTTTTGGGGGTTTGAGGATTGAATCCATGGTTTTTAAGAGTTGTGTGTTTTTTTGGTGATCTATTCTGATCAGACCTCACTATATTTACCCATCCCCACCGGCCTATTATAAGGGAGCAGAAGTTTATAGTTTTATTTTTCTTATACCTTTCTCAATGGATCTCTATGGGAAGATAGTATTATGGTGCAGAGAATTATAATATCCCCTACATCACTATAGTGTAATATTTTATATTAAATTAGGGTAATATAAATTTATGAAAGTTTCAGGATTGAAACATTAGAGGTATTTCGAATATTTTACACTATTTCACGGTTAGTGTGCATGGGTTATGGGAAACCATGTTGTAAGTCTTTAAAAAGAGATATTTCTGGACCATTTTTTAAATTCTTGGTTTTTCTACAAAGTTTGCACAAATTTATGTGTAATCCATGGGAGTTACAGTAGATATCATTCAAGTTATTTTGTTCTTGGAGTGTTGGTTCATGGCTTGTGCACAGTTTAGGAGAAACCATCCAAGTGACCATAAGGATGTGCTTTATTTTTCAAAAATTGGATTTTGAATGGCTAACACATTATTTGGTAAATTATGCATCCAAACCATGTGGGTTTCTGATTATATTCTATTAATTACCACATAGTTGGATCAGAGTTTAGTAAAACCTAAAATATAACCATGTAAGAATCCCATAATCACTAAAAATTGATTTTACACTTATAACATAGATGATTTTTAATTAATTTATCATTTCACTTCCTCTCCACTTGTTCAATCGATCATGTATGTGACATGCCAAACCAAGAGCCACTCAAGGGTGCCTTGAACTAGTGGACCACATTGCCTCAAGCACGCCTCCCCCTATGCTAGAGGCTTCCGACTTGCAGCGAGTACAATGTTGTGTTTGTAGGGAGACTATACCCCCTTGTTAGAGTACATGACATTGAATATATAATAAGCATATTAAATAGTGGAATCATAATAATGAATAAACATAACTGTGATTGGAAGATAAGGACAAACATACTAGCACTAAATAATAATCAAAATCTAGAACTAAACCATATACCAAAGATGATAATTTCATGTCATTTTAATTTCATGTATCTAAAAAATAGAAAATAGGTATACATGGTAGCATGAAATATATTCTATAAAAACATAATAAAAAATAATCCCAAAACTATCTAGTATCCAGATTGGATCATTCATATTCTATGAAACTCCATCCAAATGTTATAAAGAATGATCAAGTTTCCAAAGCAGAATGATTCCCCTTATCAACACCTCCATACATGTAATCTACCCAGGTACCGTTGACGACCCATATAGGGTGTGAGATAAATCTTAACAGGCCACCACCAATGATGTATATAAAATCTATTCTGTGAATATAAACTCAAATAGTGTTCAGGTATATATAAAATTAAATATATTATAGTAATGTAAATAGATCATACATTCTTTAACCTTAGTCGGTGTCTAAACATGCAATCATTTAATTAATTATGGTGTAATTTATAATAAGTGACAATCATATTGTACATAAAAGAAATAAATTGAGTGGATCTAAGGTATAACCAAGGGATCTGATAGTGATTATAATAATGAAAGAGGATCCAAGGTAGTAACCAATGCATCCTAGGCCTTAGAGATTGATCAAACTCAGTAAGAACATGCAGTATGAGTATAATGGGTCTAAGTGTCATCCAAGGGGAATCTCCCAAGGCATTCCACTATAAATAATTCTAACAGAGTCTAAGGATCTCATCCAAGGTAAGAATAAGCTAAGCATTATTGGGACCAAAGGGGTGAATCCATGGCACCACATGTCTAAAGACATCAATCTAGATCCAAAGAGTGTATTCGAGAAATCATAATATCTTGAAGATAGTGAAGGGATCATATGGTGTTATGTTATGAATCCTCTCATAGAAAAGGACCATTTTCCAAGGTGGGTATCACCCATGGAAATTAGATCATTAATTTGGATTGTTGTCCTTTGAGTTCTCAATGTATTCCCTCAGGAATCCAATACTGGCTCATGTTTTACCACTCCTATAAAGATAAAAATTTCCATATGCAATAGGCACCATATAATTATATCCTTATTTAATTAGGCCATGTAATAATCATTATATTTAATTGTTTTTAATCTTCATTCAATTTCATTTCATACAAGGAAACAAGGCTAAAAGTACATGCATCCATTTGTTACTTTAATTACATATTCAATTATTATTTCATTCCTTTAACTTTTGTAATAATGACAATGTGGGCTAAGGACAAAAAAAATTTCAATTACATTATAAAATTTAATAAGTGGAAGTGATATCTATAATTATACATTCCATTAACCACTTAAAAGGGTCATTAATTAATTAGAACATTTATCTTAGAAGGGACAAGTGAAAAATCTAGAGGTTCTAGGAATTTATAAATTAATAATTTATTTAGTTTAAGAGAGCTCACCATTATCATCATCAAGCCACAAACTTGAACGGTATCTTAAATAATCCCATATGGGTTACCAAGGAATAATTAAAGAAAAAACCTACTTGGGGTGGATAGAGTTGAGCTCTCAACCAACAATGACCTAATTAACAATTATGAATAGGGATCTATAATATGATCACATTGATTATAAGAATGTAAAATTAATTTAATAGGTGACACCCGATAAAACTGACATGCACACAATTAGAATAGTTTATGAAATGGTGAGACTTGAGGGATGAGTCATACACCTCTTATCTCTATCCTATAGAAATTTCCTCATCCAGTATCAACCCTTAGTTTGGCCTGAATCAGAAGAAAATTAAAGAATGGATCAAGGCCCACAAAATAGGGCATATGATCCTCCATGAAAATAGAATCCTCAAGTAGAATAAAAATTAATAATTGAGCTAAAGGATCAAATCACCTACTCATGGCCATAGAATGTGATTAATGTATATTGAATCTGAGCACAGATGATGAATCGATAAAAAATATCAACGGGAGAAAAAAGGGATCATGGTGATAGAAATGTGAAATAATAGGAGAGGGGTATGTTTATTATAATTTAAGTTCAAAATGGTAAATTATCTAAAGAATTAAAAGGTTTAAGGGTTTGGCCACACTGTTGGCCAAACCGTGCACTAACCATGTGCCTCCAACTACCTAAGTAGGGGCATCACACAGTTTCATGCGTATGATTTGAATAACCATACAGAAACCATGAAAACCATTTTGATAAACACTGTAGAGCCACTAGCACGGGTGTTCACCCCTAGATGAATGATTTTCTCAAAACATGCGACCTTCTGAATCCCAATATCTTCCCCTCACACAATTAGGTTAACCATTTGGAGTGGCTCACATGGTTTCTACTAACTGTGAGATCCTCTCATTTCCTCCACTTGTCAGGGATATAAGCTCTGAACTAGCCTCATGCACCCCAGAAACAACTGTGAAATCATTAGGCATCTATAACAGGCCCAAAAGAAAGAATTGGACCACTGAGTTCACCTTAAAACAAAGACAAAACATCATCATATAAAAACTTTGGCCACTGAGAATGTACGTATGACTCCCACTCCCACGTCTTGTCCATTACCTGGGTGTGCTTCCATAGCACCCATAATAAAGGGGAAAAATACCTTAGATATCCTTCATGCTCTGGTCAATGATGTGTATAAGATAATCCTCAAAAGAATAATCTACATATAACTCAACATCCTCATGATATAATGTATGAGATGGGTTGGCATGATAATGATGATGATTTGAAGCATGGAAGATTTCATTCAGGAAACAATACCTATAAGGTAATAAAAATTGATAGGCTACTGGCCCAACTCTATCTAGAATCTCAAATGGCTCGACAAGGCACATAGATAGCTTACCTTTCCTTTTTATTTTTCTATGACTAAGCCTGGGAGATACCCAAAAAAATAATCATTAATATCTAAATTCATAGGTTTTTGATGATGATTGACATAATATTTTTGTCGAGACTAAGCTGTATACATATGATTCTTAATCAGTTGAACTCACTCCAAATTCTCCTATCTAAGATAAAGACCCAATATCATTGTCTCTCCTACCTCTAACTATCATATGGGTGAATGAAATGACCAAAAATATGAGTCATCAAAGGGATCCATCTAAATCATCACCTAAAATATATTATTGTGGTAGAACTTTATGATAGGGATATGATTCTCTTAATAACTGCCAAAATTAAGAACTCATGTTGAAATAATGTCCTCTAACACCTATGTCACTACCTTTAGGTGACCTCAGTAAACCAACTAAAAAATCTATTGTAATATTTCCCCATTTCCATTATGGTACTAGAAGCAGACGTAAAAAGTAAGTAGGTTTTTGGTGCTCCACCATCACCTGCTGACATGTGGAAAACCTAGTGATAAAACCTATTATTTGATGTTTCATCCTAGGACACCAATACTAGAATCACATATCTCAATACATATTGGTGATTACTGGATGAACTACCCACATAGAATCATCAAAATCACTCATTAGTTTCTTTCATATATACAGGAAACTAGACATTCCCATGTATATACAGGATTTTATCTTCATCAAAATAATAATCTGGAGGTGGGTCCTCACTAGAAATGATTTCATGGATAACCAAGCCTCTAGGATCTAAAAAATCCATTCTATTTACATTGTCTAAGAAAAAATAGGTAACTACCAAGGAGGTAAGAAAATACCACGCATGACTCTCATGAAACTTTAGATTCATCTCAAAAAATAAGACCATAAATTTTCATTCATCATTGGATTTCTATATGGTTGATGACTACGTTTTTTGAATCAGCACATCCTCTACCACATTACCCATTCTTGGAATATAGGAAATATGAAAATATAAGTACTGGATTTATTCATCCCATCTTTTCTTTTTGAGATTAAAGTCATGTAGCATAAAAATATATTTTAGGATCTTGTAATATTTACACACCACAACCACTCACCCATCAGATAGTGTCTCCAGCAGTGTAAGTCATGGACAACTTCTACTATCTCAAGTTTGTTCATTGGGTAATTACGCTCATGAGGTGTCAACTAGAGAGACTCGTACACAAAAACTCTATCCATCTACATTAACTCTTCTCCCATGATGATTCTTGATACATCACAGAAAAAATTTATAGCCACTGCCCACCTCTAGAATAATTAGAATAGGTTCCAAGGAAAGCATTTCTTTCATATCCTAAAAGAATTTCTTGCATGCTTTTGACCATAGGAACTACACACCCCTCATTGTAAGAACAATAATAGGTGAAACATTGAATGATAAGTCCTATATGAAATGCATGTAATATCTAGATAGCCCAAAAAAATCAATATATCAAACACATTCTTAGGATGATCCAAAAAATTACATCACTCACCTTCTCTAGGTAAAAAGACACTTCTAATTTTGAGATAATATAACTCGTTATGTAAAATTTATCAATCTTGAAGTGGAACTTAGTAAGATTAGAATAAATTTGATACTCTCTATGTGTATTTAGAAATATATAATGGTGTTTATCATTGTCTATATGAGTGTAATAATAGAAAAATATGTTGTCCATAAAGAACAAAAAAAAGAATCTATATTGGGGGTGGAAAACCTTATTCTCCAAATCCATGAAAATGGCAAGCATTTTATAAAACCAAATGGCATAATGATATACTCATATAAACCATATCAACTTTTGAAAGCCATAACTAGTCTATAAAAGGACTAAATTGCACCTAATGATATCCCGATCTCAGGTTGATCTTCATGAAAACCCTAGCTCCTCAGAGTTGGACAAAGAGATTATCTATTTGAGGTAGTAGATACTAGTTCTTAACTGTATTCTGGTTTAACCATTTCTAATACATGCATATACGATGAGTCAAATTTTCCTTCTTGGAAAAAAATGGGTGAATCACAAGAAGAATTAATTGGTCTAATAAATCCTTTAGACTACTGATCTTCTAAGGTTCCATTCAATATGGAGGAATGGTCACTTTTGATACTCCTAAAACAAGATCAATCATGAACTCTACCAATATACCTAGAGTTAACTAATAAAAAATATTTGGAAGAACATCCATCAAAAGATATATTATAGGATTAAAGTCTACTATATGTATTTCCCACTCCTCCATGAAGAGACTATAAATCTGAGTGGTCACTCCACCTATCCCATGATGCTTCATTCTAGATCAATAGGCCTTGAAATCCCACTTACCCTTTTGGAGACAACTTTCACCCTCTAGTGATGTAAATGACTCCATGTAGTGATAATAGTCAACATAGGTGTGATATGGAACCAACCAATCCATCCAAATAATCACATAGAAGCTCATCATCTCGTGGATAAAGAGGTCTGATAAGAAGGGGTAACTTCCTACCTCAAGGGGGAAGTCCCTACACTAGAATGTTCCCTAAAATTTCACTACCAAAGAAATGTATAAGGTTATAACACCTCAAAAATAACAAATTTCCATCCCATGAAGTTCCATGGTTCATGATGATATAAAGGATTTTGAATCACCTACATCGAATAATGAAAATACCATAATAGAGGCTACTAGAATAGTACCCCACAATATAGATGGTCATGTACTCTGATTAGTGGGTATCAGATGTAATTCATGCATCTAGACTAATCCATGACCCTATGGTATAGCTAGACTACCCTGAGTATGACCACTCTACTGGAACTACCGATCAGGAGTCTGGCTACTATAGCCACAAACTCCTCCTCAACCAATCCCTTCAGTGTTGCTCTAAATCCATGCCCAAGGTAGCATAAAATATCCTACCCCTGAAGGTGGAGCTGGTGCAGCTCCTCTTCTACTGGGAAAATATGGAAGGGTACGACAGAATATATTAAGATGTATTATATGATCATGATATTGACACTCCATCAGGTCTCTATCATATAAAGGCTTTAGATGCTCCTACCTTCTAAAATGAGGGCATGTAATGGAGCTACCACTTTGGATACTCTTGCTACCACTGATCTGTTGTGAAACCTCAAGGGAATGATTCCTAAAACCAAAAGAACTATTGGTCTTCCTCAAGACCGAGCCTCTAGGTCTGGTAATATCACCTTCCATCAGGTCTCACTAAGTTATAAGATCCCAACTTATAATATCAGAAAAGATGGTATGCAAAAACCATTTTCCTAAGTATGAATGGCATACCTAAGACCATACTAAAATAATTTATCACATGATAGATCATAACCATCTATAAGTGGTGAAAAATTATATAAATTAGTAAAACTCACTAAATAACCCATTACTAACATAGAAACCTACTCTATGTGCAAGAACCCACAAGCTCAGTCAGCTCTCAACTTCTTAGAAAATAAGTTCTCATAGAATATATTCTATAAGTCATCCCATACCTTACCCTGATAACAAATAGCCTTATTAATCACATCCCACTAGTGCTTGGATGAATCACATAGAATGTAGCTAGAAAGATTCACCCTCCTCTATAGAGGAATATCTAGATGATTGAATATAGAAATAGTGGCCTCCATTCAAGCCTCACCAGCCTGTGGACCACCATCCCTCATACATGTGGGAGGATTTTCGTGCTAGAACTCACATTTTAGATCAATCATCATAGGTTAAGGTCTTGGGTCACCCTTCATGGAATTCATTAGCCTTATAAACCACTCATAAAACTGAGCGTTAGTATCTAGTTTGGTTATAATGGGAAGTTACCTAAGTGGAACTCTTAGTGGTAAGACTGACCACTCAGGACACACCATCTATGGAGTGTGGTGGTCACCACCTTATTGGTTCACGACATGAGGTTGTCATGGTGGCATATATTTAAAAATAAGAATCACACGAGTCAAATAAGGATTTAATTAGACAAAATAACTAGATGAATCGGAAGATAAGGACAAGGCCTTACTACCCATGGTACTACCCCAACTACCTGATTAGAAGTTCAGGGTATTGGTAAGTGTTTTAGTTTAATTTATAGGGGTTCCAATATATCAAATATTAATTTCACTTTTCATCTTCATTAACTATGAAACAATTCATATTATAAGTTAGGATTTACCTTTTTAAGTTTGAATTTGCATATTTACATTTTTCAAGGTCTGATTAAATGAATCTTCATTCCCAATGAATAAGGTCCCTAGACGTTGTTATTGAAATCGATACCCATTAAACATTAATTTATCCCTGTATACATTCGGTCAGAAAATGAAATGGGTAATATATGATGGATTGAATCAGTTGATTACTGATTCCATCCCATGAGGGCCCATACACTATATGAATTGAAACTATAAATCACTCAATCATTGTTAAATAGCAACTCATGTAACCAAAGGTACATAGGTTACATGGGTAGAAACCAACCATTTAAGAAGCTACCATCACCCTATGTAGGAAAACACTATTTAATTTGATGTTGACACTTTAGATATCCAATATTTATATCCTATAGGATATGTGAGTAAAATAATAATATATATAAACAACCACGGATCACTCAACAATCACAGGAAACACAAGAAACACAGGCAGTGAAATTCACCTATATGGCATGGAATACGCATAGAAGGTGAATTCTAGGTTCCTAATATGATGAATGTAATAATTAAACATTAAATACCTGGCTAAGATAAATATCAATAAATCATTTAAAACACCACACACATGTGCATAACCTAGTGGCGAAATTATATCAATTGTGTTAAACAAAAATACATAACAAGATTCATCATTTCATGAAACTTAGTATTTACCCCGAATGTGGGTTTTCTACTAATAAGAATGGATTATAACCAATTATAAAGTGCTCATAATATCTTATATATTCTCTCAAAATAGTAAAAAAAATAAAAAAAAATTCATTATACCACTTTGTAACATCTTGACCCCATTTCCACTCAAGGGTGCCCTGAATCGATGGTCCACATGGCCCAAAGATTGCCTCCCCATACACCATAGGATGCTGACTAGCAGTGAGGGCCTAGGGTGTGTCCATTGGGAGACTATTATCTAATGTTATAGTGGAGCACATTGGGTATAGAATCAAAAGATAAAGTAGACAAAAAAAATAATGTATAAACATAACTGGAAATGGAAGATAAGTATAAACATCAAAGAACTTAATAATAATAAATAAATGGAACTGAATTATATACCAATGATGATAATTATATGTCATGTCATGTATCTAAAAACAATAAAATATTTATAAATTAAATTAATCAAAAAATTATATACAAAATAATAAAAAAATCCATCATCTCGAGAACTGGCTGAGTCATCTGCTACAAGGATCTTGTTGGGAGAAAGTTGGATAGAGAAGTGGATAGTTGTATTTTGTTATCAAAAAGGGATAAATAAATTCAATTTTTAAAATCCTTGAAAAACAATAATATGATTTTATGATTTATAATTCCCAAATAAAATAATTTTTAAAAACATGTGATGAAAGCCTTATGAAGGAAAGGGGGAGAAAAGGTGATGCCAATCATATTCAGTTTTGATTGGAATGAATGATGTTGCTAGAAGACAGGGAAGTTGTAGTACTTTCCATTGCAAATATGATGATGCTAAAGTTTTTCAATCAAATACTATATATCAAGAAAGATATGGTTCATGATGAAATCATTTTTTTTGAATAATCTAGATGATAATGAAGCATCATGTGCATTTGGAAAAAAAAATCATGCAATTTTGATCATGTATTGGTATGTTGCATGCAAGCGGAGTTCCAAGATCCGAAAATCAAATCTAGAAAAGGAAAGACCAGTGTGAAAGACTGGTTTTTGCACACAATATTGAAGGGAGTTTGGAATGTTTCATGAAAGGCATGATTCAAGGCCAGAACATAGAAAAATGGAAAAGGCATCAAGTGTGTGGAATATTCAAGAAGTGCACGATAGATGAGCTTGGTGTGAAAGAGGCTTATGCACCCAATGCGACATCAAATGCTGCTTTTCATGACAGATCAGTATCTTGTTCGACGCATTAGGGTTTTTGCACATAAAGGTCAGTGATGTATATAAATAAGAGGTAACCCCCTCTCATTTGTAAAGCTCAAAACTTATAGAAATATAGAGCTATGAAGCATTGAATAATTTTATGTAAAGTTAGTTGCTCGAAATAAATATATTTGTGTGTAAGAATGGGAAGTTGTGCGTAAGAAGAGAGTTTCATAAAAGATTTAAGTTTCACACAATAGGTGTTCTGATACAATAGAAAAATATTGTGTGTGAGGCATGAAGGTTGTGTGAAAGACACCTAAAAGGGTGCTTGAAATATTTGAGTTCAGCACAAGTAGTAAGTTATGTGCAAGGAATTCCTTTCCAGCATCTGGGTATGAAATAGAAGAATTGTTTTTAAAGGATCAAACTATGAATGTTGATTAAGAATCACTAAAATGTTTTTCCCCTATTTGTGCTAAGAGAGTGTACACATTCTTTCAGATTGTTTTCCAATTTCTACATGAGTGTAAGGGTATATCCTACTCATTGTATTCCACATGAAAGTATTATTTTCTAGTGGATTATGATGTACTAAATTTCATTCATACCACACCAAGGATGTATCTACTCCTGTTGAGTAGTGAACCTTTTAAATATTATGTTCCTATGGATGTGTGTTTTTTATTATATTCAGCATATAATGAACTCTTTAATAGGAGGCAAAGGTTTTTTTCAAAAAGAAGGAAAAATAAAAGAAAATATATCACTGATTCACCCCTACCCTCTCAGTGATACTTGGATCCTGAATGGGTAACTTTGACTGGTATTAGAGGTGAGGTTCCCTTCATTTATTCTTTGCTGAATTTTTGAAAAGAAGTTGTGATGAAGAATCTGAATTGTGTGAAAATTCAGGGGATTCCAATATTTTATGGGAAGAATTATCATCTTTGGAACGATAGAATGATGCCTTATCTTATGTCTCTTGTGTAGGATGTTCTTGAAGCTACAAAATATAGATTTCCTACTATTGATGACAAGGTTCCTCTTACACCTGTTGATAAGAAAATTCTTGATAATGATGGAAGATCTAAAAATGCATTACTCTCATCTATTTCTGAGAGTGATTATTTAAGAGTGAAAGGTGTCTCTATAGCTAAATGAATTTGGGATAATTTAAAGAAAATCTATGAAGTAAATACAAAATTGAATAAGAAAACACTTCAAATCTGGAGGCTGATGTGTGAAGACTTGAAAATGGGTGTGCTTAAATCTGTTGGGGACTTCTTTATTATGTTAAACAACATTGTCAGTATAATCAGATGTCTTGGTGAAAATTTAGAGGATTCTAAAGTTTTTTAAAAGATATTGGGAATTCTTCCAAACAATTTTTATGAAAAAATTTCATCATTGGAAGATAGAGACACTAAAACATTATCTCTAGATTATTTACATTGCACTCTCATAAATTATGAAATGATAAAGGAGAAGACTATGAAGAGAAAAAAAAAGTTGATAGATAAATTTCTTTCAAATCTAAAAATAAAGTAAAGTTGAAGAAAATTCTTATTGAATATAAATATGGTGAATTCGATTATGAAGATGAAATATGTAAAATCTTTAATGAAATTGTATCCTTGTTTCCTAAGAATGTGAAAAGACGTATAGGGAAATACAAGGGGAAACTCCCCTTAAAATATTTTGAATGTGGAGCAGTTGGGAATTTTTCAGCCAACTATCCTCAAAAAAAGAAAGAAGAAGACAATGATGAAGATGAAATAAGGACAAGAAGGTCATAGAAAAAATACGGTGACAAAGATAAATATTCTGGCGGAGGGAAGGATAAAAAGTTCTTCAAATAAAAAAGAAGAATCTTTTTGACTAAAGATGATGAAGAAGATGATATCCAAGTTGAATCCAAAAAATATTTTTCTAAGAAAGCTAGACGGAATACATTTATTCTAGTAGTGAATAATGAAGATTAAAGAAGTAGAAGTTTTGAAGAAGAAAAAGAAGCTCAACTTGAATATCATCTGAAAGAATAGTTAAAAGAATGTTTGGGAAAGATCAAAAGGCTTGAGAAGGAAAACAGGAAGTTGATAAATGAAAATTACTCATTAAACAGTCAAGAAGGTTTTCCTAATGAGAATTTAAAGTTGGTAGAAGAGATTAAAGATATGAATAATTCTCTTGAGAGTGAAAAGAATCATAATGAACATCTGGGAGTAAAGTTAAAGGCAAAAGAAGAAGAGTTGGACCTTGTCCAGCTAAAAATTTCTAAAGATGAAGAATGGAATATGAGTTTCAAAAACTCTATCTCTGAAGCTGGTGAATGTTCTAGCAAGAATGAACCAAAGAAGGATTCACAAAAGTCACCTTCAAAGGTTGGGAAGAAATATAGAACTAGTTATGATAAAAACAAATCTAGAAAGGCTATGTATGTGGAAAAATTTATCAATGATGAAAAATGAGAAGTATCCAAAAATCTTGAGTCCAAAAAAAACCTCTACTACTTCTTGTCCTAATAAGTCTGAATTGAAATATGAGCTAAAGAATAATGTTATTATTGAAAATAATAAAGCATATGGTCAGCAGAGTTCTGTTAAGAAGGTTGTTGAGAATTGTGTTCACAACTCTGGTTAGTAAGGAAGTTTCAGAGGGAAATAGTCATTTTATGTCTACTTTTGGTATTGTGGTGGATTTAGACACATGAAAAATATGTTTTGGTTTGACCAAAAGCTTTACTACTATTTCAAAAGTTATGGAAGATAATGTTTGATGGGGAATCAATCTTCTCAAAGGAAGAAGTACGGGAAGGAAGTTTAGAATAAATCTGAGAAGGCTATCTTGAAAGTTGAGAATAGGTTAGAACCACTGTACACTATTTTTAAAATATGTTAATAGTCTAGAAAAAATGATAAGGGATTTATGTTTTTGTTTCCAATACAAAAAAAGGTTCTTAAAAAATTCCAAAATTTGGAGTTGAATAATGAAAAGGAAGAACAGAAAGCTATTGTTGTAGAAACCACTTTGAAATCTATAAAAGGAGAACATCCATGGATTCTTGATAGTGGGTGTTCATCTCATATTAAAAGAGACATAAAGATGTTGAATAATGTGAAATAATTCAAATAAAAAACATTGATATTTAGAAATAATGAATCTATGAGGATCAAAGGTTTTGGATCAGCCATCATCGGGAAAGAAAAGTTGAAATTGAGGAAAAATTATATGTTTACAGGATAAAACACAATCAATTGAGTTTTTCACAACTCTACGATGAGGAAAACAAAGTTATATTTAGAAAATATGGGTTTTTTTTGTGAAAAGTGAAGATGATGGAAAGGTAATTACAAGAGGCCAAAATACAAAAGGGAACTTCTTCCAAGTTGGTGAGGTTCAGAACTCTTGTTAAATGGGTATGATGGATGAAAATCAGTTATAACATAAAAGGCTGGGACATATGTGAGAGAAACATGTACAATTTATAAATGAAAGAAAATTTTTGAGATATGCCTAATTTATCAAGAAGAAGATATTGGTGTTGCACTATTTGTCAGAAAGGGAAGATTACAATTTCTACACATAAGAGAGTTGAAATTTGTTCAAAATGACCCCTAGAACTTATTCATTCTGATATTTGTGGTCCAATGAGAAATTAATCGAAAAATGGAGATAAGTACTTCATCAATTTCATTTATGACTTTACTCACATTACTTTTGTTATGTACATGATACACAGTCAGATGCTCTGAAAATGTTTAAGAGTTTCATGTGGAAAGTAGAGAAATAATGTGAGTATTAAATGAATAATTTGTGAACTGATAATGTTGTAGAGTATAAGAATAAAGAGTTTGAAAACTGTCTTGAGTATCATGGAATTCGGAATGAGTTTAGTTCACCATATATACCCTAACAAAATGGGGTTTCTAAAAGAAATAATAGAAGTGTGGTTGAAATGGGATGAACTATGTGGCTTGAACATGGTCTCTCTCATTACTATTGGAGGCAAGCCAGCAGTACTATTGTGTACATTCAAAACTGATGTTTCTACAGACCAAGTTTATATATGACTTTATATGAAATATTTTATGAAAAAACTCTATGTTTGAAACACTTTAGAGTTTTTGGGAGTCCATGAATTATATATAATAAAGGTGGAAGCCTTGGAAAGTTTGAGAAAAGAGGAGGTGATGGAATTTTTTTTCTATTCTCTAGAAGGTAGAGGATATAGATGTTTCAATAGATAAATAGGGAGAATCATCAATTCTTCTAATGTGTAAGTTGTTGAAAATGTCGAGAAATAAAATCAAAATTTTTCCAATATAGACGTTGAGTGGGATATGGAAAGTTTTGTTAATGATTATGATAATGCTACCGATAGTAGTAATCTCAATATAAAAGAAGAACCATACTTTTCAATTTCAAGTGAAGAGGATGAAATTTGAACATCTCATCCTACGATGAAAAAGCAAGTGGAGTCTCGGAACATTATTGGTGATCAACATGTGAGGGTTCAAACAAGAAGAACAACAAATGTTGTTACACATACTTTATTTTATTCAAAAGTGGATCCAAATGATGTGAATGAAGCTTTTGAGCATCCAGAATGGGTTCATGAGATGGAAAAAGAGATTAATATTATAGAAAATAATGATATTTGGGAACTTGTACCCAATCTAGATGAGAAAAATGTTATTGGTACAAAATGAGTTTTCCAGAACAAGATGAATGAAGAAGGTGAAGTGTAAAGAACAAGGAATGATTTGTGTTCAAAGGTTACTCACAGATCGAAGGTGTTGATTTTGATGAGAATTTTTCTCCAGTGCCTAGATTGGAAACAATCAGAATATTTCTTTCTATTTCTGAAAAATGAGTCTATAAAAATTTGCAAATGGACGAAATTCTACATTTTTGAATGTCAATCTTGATGAATAAGTTTACATTTAACAACCTTGTGTCTTTTTTATTGGTAAATTAAAAAGATATATGGGTAATCTAAAGAAATCCTTTTATGGGAGAAAACAAGCTGCAAGGTCATGGTATTCTAAGTTGGAAACTTTCTTAAGGAAGATGAGTATCAAGAAAGCAAGAGTTGAAATCAATCATTACATCAAGTAATGTCAAGAGTTCTACCTAATAATAATTTTTTATTTTGATGACATTATCTTCTTTGGGAAATACAAAAGATCATGTGAAATATTTACTGAGAAAATGAATAATTTTTTTGAGATGTCCATGCTGGGAGAAATGAAATACTTTCTTGGGTTGAAAATTTTATAGAAGAAGAACAAAATTTTTCTTTCTCAAGAAAAGTATGTGAAGGAACTTCTGAAGAAGTTTTTCAAAGAAAATTCAAAACTAGTTTCCATATTAGTTTTAGTGGGAACCAAGTTGTCTAATGATGGATAAGGCAAGGATGTTGATCAAAAAGAGTTTTGAAAGCTGATTTGAAGTCTGTTATATTTGAATACCTCAAGACCCGACATTGTCTATGTTGTTACATTATGTGAAATATTTCAAAGCACTCCTAAATAATAACATTTTATTGCTGGAAAAATAATTCTCAAATACATTAAAGGCACAAAATTTTTTGGAGTCATGTATGACGACTCAAAAAATATTAATATATTAGAGTATTCAAAAGCTAATTGGGTAGGAAACATTGATGATAGAATATCCACATCTAGTGGAGTTTATTTAGGGGAAAATTTGTGTTATTTGGCATGTAAGGAAATAAAAATTCAATGACTCTTAGCATGGATGAAGTTGAGTATGTCAATACTACTCAAGCTTCTACCCAACTCACGTGGATGAAGACTTAGTTGGAAGATCTACTTGTTGAAGTAATGATACCCTTGCTCTTGGGATGTAATAATAAAAGTGAAATCAATATTATAAGGAATCCGTTACAACATTTTCATTCAAAACATATTGAAATAAAGTACAACTTCATCAAATATTAAGTGGAGAATAATGAATTCAATATGGATTATATTCCTACATCATAACAAGTTTCTAGCATATTCACAAAACCTTTACTGAAGGAACCATTTTCATAATTGATATTGAACATGGATGTACAACCTCCTTCTAATCATGGTTTAGTTATGTATTATTTTCCCCTCTCTCATCTTACCTTAGTATAGTGATGTCAAGGTGGAGAATTGTGTCATAAATATATCATTATAGAAGCATGCATTAAGGGAGAGTTGTGGGTAATCTATGAATCCATCATGTATGTGTGTGAACTATTATAACTATTTCTTGGAGTGGTTGAGAATTTTTTTTGTATTCTAAGAAAGTTTACATTTTGGAAATAGATGTGGAAGAAATGATGCTGAAATTTCAAAGTTAATACTTTTGGAAGACATGGTTTTTCTGTCAATAATTATTTTTTCCTATAATGAGTTAGATCATATATGCTTAGAATTGTTGATATATAGTCCATATCTTTAGGTTACAAAGTTACGTGATTTATGAATCCGGGTTGAAAACAAAATACAACGGGGGAGATTGTTGGGACCATGTTGGATGGGAAAGTTGATTGTTGTCTTTTGTTGTCAAAAGGGGATAAACCAATTCAATTTGTAAAAGCCTTGAAAACCAGATGATTATTTGATGATTTATAATCCCAAATATCATAAGTTTTTAGAAATTTTGATGCAATCCTTATAAATGAAAGGGGGAGAAAATCTTGTACAAATCATATTCAGTTTTCATTGGAAAGAATGGTGTTGCTGGAAGATAGGGAAGTCGTAGTAATTTCCATTGAAAATATGACGATTCAAAAGGTGTTCAATAAAAGAATATATATCATGGAATATACAGTTCATGATGAAATCATCTATTTGTTGAATAAGCCATATGATAGTGAAGTAGCATTGGTGTTCTTGCTAAAGTGGATTTTAAGGTGGTTTCGTTTTCCAGTGTTTTCCAAATTTATGGGGTTGAAAATTAGGAGATGGAGAAATGTGGTTTTGGAAAAGGATGTTGCATGAAAGTTTTAATATGGCTTGGTATGTTGTGAACTAGTGGAGTTCCAAGATATGAACATCAAAATCTAGAAAAGGAAAGACCCATGCGAAAGATTGGTTTTTCCATGCAAGATTGAAGGGATTTTGGAATGTTGTGCACAAGGCATGATTCAAGGTCATAATGTTGAAAAATGGAAAAGGAATAAGGTGCATGAAATATTCAAGAAGTGCACGAAAGATGAGGTTGGTGTGAAAGAGACTTAAATGCCCAATCTGACATAAAATGGTGTTTTTCACGATGCCTCAAGGTTTTTGCGCGCAGGGGTAAGTGATGCCTATAAATAAGAGGTGACCCCCTCTCATTTGTGAAGCTCGACACTTAGATAAATATAGATCTCTGAAGTGTGGAAGAATTTTATGTAAAGGTATTTGCATGAAAGAAATATAGTTGCATGTAATAAGGTGAATTTTCATTCAAGAAGAGAGTTCCACGCAAGAGGTGTTTTGTGACAAAAGTTAAATCTTATGCGTGAGGCATGAAAGTTGTGTGCAAGACACCAAAAAGGGTGCGCAAAAGATTTTAGTTCCACACAAGAAGTAAGTTGTGTTCAAGTTAGTTTTAACCATCTTCTAGGTAGGAAAGAGAAGAATTGTTTTGAAATATCAAACTATGAAAACTGATTAGGAAGCATAGAAGCTTTTTTGACCCTCTTTGTTCTATGAGGGTGCACACACACATGAGGATTATTTTCCAAGTGTTAAACGAGTGTAAGGTTATATCCTACTTGTCATATTCCACATAAATGGATGGTTTTCTAGTGGATTGTGTGGTACCTAATTGTTTTCATACCATATTAAGGTTGTACCTACTCTTGTTGAGTAGCGAACCTTGTAAATCGTGTGTTCCTGTGGATGCTTATTTTTTATTGTGTTAATTAGGGAAGGAAATATTTAACAGGAGGTGAAGGTTGTTTAAAAATTAAGGAAATATAAAAGAAAAAAATATCACTAATTCAACCCTCCCCCTCTCAGTGATACTTGGATCTTGACTGGGAGACTTTATATCTATCCTAATGAAATCAAGAAAGATCAAGTGTCCAAAGCAGAATGCTTCCCCTTATCAACACTTTCATACATGTAATCTTCCTGTATACCATCGACATCATAGATAGGGTGTGAGTTAAATCTCAAAAGGACACTTCTAATTACATATATACAATCCAATCAATGAATATAAACTGAAATGGTGTGAAGGTATATATAAAAGAAAAGATAATATAGTAATGTAAACAGCTCATACCTACTTCAACCTCAATTGGTGTCTGAAGATGTATTTATTTAATTAATTATGTTCTAGTTTATAATAAGTGATAAACGTACTAGATATAAGAGATATAATGTGATGGGATTTAAGTTATAACTAACACATTGGATAGAGATCATAATAATGAAAGAGGATCCAAGGTTGTAACCAAGTCATCCTAAACCTCATGGGTCGAGATAACTCATTAAGAACTTGTAGTCTATCTATAGGGGGAATGATTGCAATTTAAGGGGTGTCTCCCAAGGCATTACACTATAAATAATTCTAACTAAGTCCAAGGTTCTCATCTAAGTCAAGCACAAGATAACAATTACTAGGCCCAATGAAGTGAATCATTGGTTCCACATGTATAAATATATGAAGCTAGATACAAGGATTTTATCTAAGGCATCCTAATATTCATAATATAGTGAAGAGATCCTATAATTTCTTTTAGTAAATTCACTAGTAGAAAAAGACCTTGTTATAAGGTGTGAATCTCTCCTGACAACTAACTCATTGAATCGAAATGGTTTCCTCTGAGTGCTTAAGTAATTCCATCAGGAATCCAAATATGAATCATGTACGACCACTCCTATAAAGATAAAAGTCCATATGCAATAGGCACATTATACTTATATCATTATTTAATTAGGCCATTTAATACTTATGACATTTAATAGTTTATAAGGTTTATTTTATTTCCTTTCATACTATGTGACAAGGCTAAAAGGACATACAACCATTTGTTAATTTAATTACATATTCAATTATTAGGTTCATTCCTTTAGCTTTCATAATAATGACAAGGCGGGCTAAGGACTTGAAACCAATTTCAATTCCATTATAACATTTAATAATTCCAAGTTATTTCTTTAAATATACTATTCATTAACCATTTAAAATGGTAAATAATTAATTGGAACATTTAGCTTAGAATATTTAAGTGATAACTCTAGTGGTTCTATACATTTATCAATTACTAATTAATTTAGTTTAAGAGGGCTTACCATTAGTAGGGTGAATCCACACACCTGGACAATGTCCTAGATAAACCCACGTGGTTTAACAAGGAAAAACTAAGGAAGCATCCTACTTGGGGTGGATGGAATTGAGGTCTAAACCTCCAACGTCAATTTTAACAATTATGAATAGGGCTTTAGAACACAAGAACATTGATTATAACCATGGAATATGAATTTAATAGGTGACACCTAGTGAAACTAGCATGAACAAAATGAAAACAGTTTATAAAACAGAAAGACTTGAGGGATGAGTCATAAAACACCTACCTAGAGCCTATACCACTCTCCTCATCTAGTATTGACCCTTAGTTTGGATGGCATAAAAAGAAAAGGTAAGAATGGATAAATTCACTAAAAATATAGAATATGTTCTTACAAAAGAATATCATCATTGGGAGGAAGAAAAATAATGAACTGAGCTAATGGTTTGAATCAATTACTAATGGATATCCAAAGTTGATTAATGGAGATCGAATCCAAGATCAGACAAATAATCGATATCAAAATCTATGAAGAGTGAACTTGGGTCCTCAAATGAGAGAAAATGGGGCACTTGGCAGTGGAAATGAGAAGTAATATGATAGGGTTAAGCTTATTAAAATTAAAGGAAAATGGTAAATTTTACCAAATATTATAGGGTCACATAGTTTTTCCAGACAATTAGATATACTATGTGCCAATAATGCTCCTCCCATTTCCTAAGGAGAGACCCCACATGGTTTTATGTGCACAGTTTGAAAAACCATGCTCAAACCATGAAAACCCCTCAACTAAAAACTGGGGATCCACTCGCATGGGTGTGACCCCTGGTGGCACAGTTTCTTCAAACTATACATCCTCTTGAATCCCACTATCTAGTCCTCACATGATTAGGGAAACCTTTCCTACTGACTTTCACGATTTCTAATAACCATGTGGACAAGTCCATTTCACCACCAGTCTGGGTTCTGAGCTCCAAACAAGCTCCATACACCCCCCTAAATTAACTGTGAACTCATTAGGCATCCATAAAAAACCCAAAACAAGGAATTGGACAAAAATTCAAAATATCTACTTCTCATAGAAAAATGGTTTCTTGTAGTGGGGGTGAATGCATAGAGGGTTTCCCTCCCTTCTCGTTCCATTTTGAGATCCCCTCTAATAATTCTAAGTATATTTCAAGGAAATTTCTCTTTTATTCTCTTATTATCCCCCTTTCCCCTCCTCTACATCCATTTTATTTTGGTTCCCCTACTCTCTCAAAAAAACTAAGGGTTTTCTGGCCAATATTTGGGTAAGGGGTGGTTCTAATTTAAGGATTTGGGTTCTCAAATATTTTAGGTGATATATCCTTGTTTATTTGATCTGACACCATTAAAATAAATTCATTGTGTCTTATTATAGGGTTTTAACATGATTTTAGGTAGGTGTTTCTATGATTTTAATTTACATGGAATGTCATTGAATTTTTTGATGATTTTAAATTCCTTATTTAATCAAATTATTCCTACATGTGATATCCATATTAGATTTTATAATGATTATAATGGTTTTATCATTTAGCATAAAGTTGTTTATGGTTTTCTAATTTTTTTTAAATTAATATATTGGATTCTAAGTGTTTTTGAAATTTACTATATTGATTGGTAAAGTTTATTATAATAGTTAATGGTATTTGACCTTGATTGGGTCTTGAAATGAATGAAGGTATAGTTTTCATAGTGTTCATTGAAAATTTAAGAGTTTTTTGGGAATTTTTGAATGATTTAAAGAAAACATGAATTGTTTTCTTAATTGATTTGTGAAATTTTATTATTCTTAGTTTTTATTTAAATGGATTAATGAAAGATTTTATATAACTTATTCATAGAAGTTGACAAAAAATAGGTGTCCTATCCATGTGATTTACCTATCCATAGGTGTACCTCCCCATACACCAGTGAAATCTGACAAGTAGAGAGGGTCTAAGGTGGTATGTTGGTGAGTCTATACCCTGTCATTAGAGTAAAAATAAATTTAAAATAACAATAATTATATATATATATATATAATTTAAACATGTAACATGAACCATAGTAAGTTCCAATAAATAAACATAACTCATGAAATATTTAATGAACTACATAATATCAGGCATTCATACAACCAAAAGCATACCACAAGTGATAATATCTTCAAAAATCCATAGGAAAATAGATGAAGTACTCCACCCAAAATAGTATTAGGTCGTATCCTAGTCCTAACATCCCATGATACATCATAACAATATAAATTAATCATCGGTCATAGTATTTTTTCCCATAACCGGTCATATGACCATTAAGTCTACTCAGGTACCACATGACAGCCTGAGAAGGTTGTAATTATGACTTAGTTAGCCACAATGAATTCTATCCAAAGCATATCCAGTCCATGTATATTGTGCATTATAATGTTTATAAATAAAGAAATAGAGGAATAAGATAAATAAATAAATAATTGAAACCACAATTAGTCATTGGGTTCTATAGGGACACCAAGGATAGATCATATATATTTCAGCCTAAGTTATGGATCTCTGATCACATTTCCCCACCAATTCATTATTAAATCCAAGGGTAATTCGTAAGGCATTCTAAATCAAGTATCATAATCCAATTCCATGGAGTGTATCTAAGTAATTCCAAATAAATTATCCAAATCCAAAACAAAGTGACATACTAAGAGCATTCCAATTCAAGTGTAATATCTGAATCCAAGGGACTTTCCCAATTAATTTTAAATTTATTATTATTTCTGAATCCAAGGGACTTTCCCACGTAAATCCAAATAAAGTATCATAATCCAAAGAAAAGGGAAGGTCCCAAGGAATTCCAAATCTAAGTAGAACATATAAATCCAAATGAATTTTAGAAGGAATCCCAAATTAAGTATCTTATATGAATCCAAGGGATGTTCCCAAGAAATTTCAATTCAAGTGTCAAATTTCAAACTCATAAGAAATTGAAATAAAAAAATTAGTGAATTCAATTATGCCAAGTCTTATTAAAATATAGAAAAATAATCAATCTTGATCCTGGAGTTCATCCTAGGCATCATCAGTCTAATACACTCAATCACTTATTTGATCAAATGTACCCCTAGGGAATTTTATTGAATTTACCCAATCAACAACCATGACCAAACACAGATAAAGTGGTGATTACAGTCTTTGTTTCATGACGATGAACCACTTCCATCCTAGTATACATCCTATATTCTCTAATGACATATCATATAATTTAATTATTAAATTAATATCAGTGAATGGATTATAATGGGATGGAATATCTTAAACACAATTAAAAATGGAGAGGCTTTGAGGGGTGTCTTGAAGAACACCTACCTCAAGATTGATAGAGCATAATTTCCAAAAAAACACCACCCAAATTGAGCCCGAAAAACTAAAATCCCTAAAATATGACCTAAAAACACTAAATTAGGGTATTGTAGAATATAGTTAATTCATATAATGGAAGATATTTATCTAGGTCTTAAAGGGGGTTATACCCACAAAGATGAATAAAATGAAAAAAAACAACACTTGAAACTCCCATTAAATGAGAGGGATGGATAAAAATCACTAAATAAGAGTTCCTCCCATAACGAAGTTTGAGTAAGGGTTATAGGAGAAGATAAGAGGAAGAAATAGGTGTTTTGGGGAAATTACAAGGACATAATCAATTAAAACCCACCCATGAGCCCTCTGGACAGCCACTGAGACTCACTAGATGAAGGATGACTCTGTAAAGCCACATGGACTACTGGTTATCCCACTAATTTGTTGGTTTCTTATCACTGGTGAGATGGTGGCCCCAGTAGTTGTTTTTGAGCTATAGGTTTGACTTATTTTCTCCCTGAGCCACTTCTAACCATCTCTAAAGCCAAAAAAATTAGAAAGTGGTAAAAAAGTTTCAAAAAAAATTAACTAAAAAATACCTAAAAAGGATGGATTTTACAACTTCCCTACCATATAAAATCTCATCCTCTTTTTGTACTAAAAAAATAATCAAGCCTCATTGGTGAAAAAATTTGGCTAATATGCCCACATGTTATACTCTTGAACTCATGTATCCTCATGGATACATCTACTCTACTGTTGTAGTTGTACCAAAGTGACTGTATTTTCATGTAGATCCTTTTTTGCTCTGATCAACTATATGAACTAGGTGCTCCTCAAGGGATGTTTCATCACTAATGTCATCATCATTGGTCTAGAGAATGCTAGGTGGATTAAAAAAATAATGGTGAAGATGAGTCATGCGAAAAACTTCATTCATCACACTAAAATATTCTCTAAGAGATAACTAGTGAACTAATGGACCAACCTGCTCCACCATCTTGAATAGACCCATATATATAAGAGATAACATTCCCTATATCAACACAAAATGATGTCCCAATCTGGGTGACACCTATATGAAAACCCTACCTCCTACCTCAAATTAAATAGGTCCACATCACCAGTTTTCATAAGATCGCTACATACATTAGGAAATCACTAGTGGTTTCTTGATCAATTGAATATTCTCTAACATATCTTACACACGGCTCAGTCCAAGAATTAAAGACTCACTAGCCTCTATCCAACACAGTGGTGAATGAAAAGTCCTACCATATAAGGCCTCAAGTGGAGCCATCTAAATCAATCCCTAGTAACTATTATTGTAGTAAAAATCTACGAGAACAAATTTATTCTCCTAAGAACCATTGAAATCCATGACACACAATCTCGGTATTCCCTTTAAAAAATAAATTGTACACTAACTTTATCCATAAATCTTTGGATGGTAAGTAGTATTCATGTCCACCTATATATCAATAGCCTTCTATAGGACATTCTAGAAATGTGATGTGAAATTAGTGTCCCTATCTAAAATGTCACTCTAAGGTATCCCATACAAAAACTCTATCTTCGAAACATAGGGAATAAACATCTCATCAACTAAAAAGGTTTCCCATGTCAATAATAAATGTGCCACTTTCATTATTTGATCCACTAAAACCAAAAACGCATCACTCCCATACAGAATACTTGAAATACTCATCAAAAATTACATGGTAACATTGTCAAATTTCCTCTTAGGAATAGGAAATGTATATAGGAGACCAGTGGGTTTATGGTGCTCAACATTTACCTATTGATCGGTAAGGAACCATGTAACAAAACCTATTATGACTTTCTAAATTCTTAGAGAGTAATAATATTGGCGCATGTCATGGTACATCTTGATTAGACCTAGGTAAACAAACCACATTGAGGCATGTGATTCAGAAATCATATCTCTATGCATGCCTATTGGAACCAAAACACAACCATGAACACAAAGGATCTCATCTTCATTAAGGTTTCAATATGTTCGTGGGGATGCACTATATATGTTGTCCCTCAAATATAATAACTATGGATCTAATAGTTTCCTCCTTATTATCCTATTGAGGATTGAAGGAGTAATAGATAAATATGTAAGGTTCGATCGAACCTGGTACTCAAAATCCTCTAGGTGCATCTCTACAAAGAGGAACATCATCTTCCATTAAATTCTGGTCTCCCAAACCACTTGAGCCTATGTATTTGATCTCAATATAGTTGAAAAAAATATATTTCCCTTTTTGGGGGTGTATACCAACTCAAAACCAAAAGACAATAAGTACTTTATCCATATTCATTTATTAATATTTAGGTCGCCTTAATAAATAATATATTTTATGATTTTTTAGTTATTATACACCACAAATTTATAACCCAATAAGTAATGCCTCAAACACCTCAATTCATCTACCACTGTTTCCAAATCAAGTGCATACATAGGTTAGTTCTTCCCATTCATCAAAAACATTCTAGACCCATATGTGACCATATGACTTTCTAACATCAACACTACTCCTATCCCAATTCTTGAATTATTACAATGCAAGGTATAATTTTTACTACCTTTAGGTATGGTTAGGATTAGTATGGTGGTTAGTCTTCCCTTTGACTCCAGAAAATTCCTCTCACAAGTATCATACTAGATGAAATTCACTCATTTTTTGTTCAGTTTCATCATTAACATCACCAAATGGGAGAATCCCTAGATAAACCAATGATAATACCCAATGAATCTTAGAAAACTACGTATATTTAAAACATTCTTGGGAATATCCTAAGAAACAACCACCCTGAACTTCTTGAGATCCACTAAAAATTTATAATTTGATATAATGTGACTAAATATGTTCACTTTATCAACCCATAAGAGACATTTCGATATATTATCATAAATATGATTCTCTCTAAGTTTACTCAAAATAATTTCCATGTGTTTACCATGTTCCTACCTCTATTTAGAGTACATGAGGACATCATCAACAAATATAACCATGAAGGTATCCAAATATAGATGGAACAATAATTTTATCCAATCCATAAACGTTGTTGATGTATTCATTAAGCTTAATTACATCACTAAATACTCATACAAACCATGCCTTCTTCAAAAAATGTGAAATTTATTTCTAATGGTATCACCCTAAATTTGTGATAACCTAGTCTTATATCAATCTAAGAGAAAAAACATGCTCCTCGAATCTGGTAAAATATTGCATTTATGTGATAAGGTGGATATCAATTTTTAACTATCACTTGATTCAATATTTTTAATCAGCCTATATTACCACAGATTCATTCACCATCTTATCAAAAAAGGACCAAAGTACCCCAAGGAGATATACTCATTTGAATGAATCCCTTATATTCCAATTCGTCCCAATGATCCATAAACTCTTGTAACTCTATTGTATCCACTATTTAAGGTGGAACAAAAACATTCTCATCACCAAGAATAAGATCAATGGTGAACTGAACTTCCCATTCAGGTGGTAACCTTGAAAAAACATGGGGAAATACATCTTGAAAATGATCAAAAACAAAAGTAAAAAATACCTTCAATATTTACCCTTCATCTAGCACATGACTGGAAGCTTTTGATATAATTCCACTTAGATGATAATGTTATGGTCCCACATTACATGCATGGATATCTCATTCTCAAACATGCACATACTCACCACTCATAAAATGTGTAATGATACCCATTAATGTACTACTTGATTAAACATTTTTACAACACCAACCATTATATTCCATGAATATAATTAAATCCCATCATCTCTAACATGAATAGATCCCATAATAATTGATACCCACTAATCTTGAGTGAGTATTACCTACAATAGTTAATTCCCTTGGATATCACTCCTAATTTTCTGTCTATGGACATCACACCATAAATATACTCTATAGATAAATCAAATCATTAAATGAACTAACTGAATATGAATGAATATGAAGCTACTATATCAAATAAAGTAAAAGCTAATGTAGAGGATACCTGAATCATACCTATAACAGTAGATGGGTCTACATCTTATAATGTGGTGTTGATTTCACAACATATAATTTCCATGAACCATGGCCATGAGCCCCTGATTTTTCTTCTTATGAAAAAAATACATACTTTTATTATTGTCTTATCTTCTAGGAACCACATACATCAGCCTCGAACCAAAAAGATGGTAAAACTCATGTTGATTGCCTACCATGACATAGTTTATCCAACTATTGAACATTATATTTTCTTAGATTCATTATCACTAGTCATCTAATGGGTACTCTTATAAAACCTCTGTAGATGCCCCATCCTACTATAAGCTTGACATTCTTGTGCTAGTCACTCACACTTGGGATGATAGTGGCCAAACCTTCCATGCTGATAGAACCATTCTAATTTATCTTCTTGAAGAGATATGTTACCACCATGGATTCCAAATCTACTGATACAATAATAAGACCCATTAAAATCATGTTTCTCACCTCCCTAAGAACCACTACCAGCCCACGTTGCTAAATAAACCTATCTAAAACCATGGTCCTACCTCAAGTTACTCTTTGTAATGAAGGCCCAATTCACCACCCTAGAAACGACCATTATGAGAAAAAAATCACCTATGAACATATAAAATACCTGAGGTCATCCTCAAAACATCTCACTCTCAACACCTCATCCCCTATATTTTTTGTGATGAACTTCTATACTTCCATAAAATTAGGTTCATAGCCCATCACTTACATGTTTCCCTCCTCAATGTGCATAAACTCCCTAGACCTATTGACCCTCATGGTCTCAATTAATAAGTAATAAAATAACATATTTTTTTCATCTTGCTAGGTCATCTACACATACCAATATTCTAGTATGAAAACATCCCACTAGTGCTTCATTTGTCTTTGGATCATACATACAATAGGATTCATCCTCCTTCTAGGTGGTTTATCAAGATGCTCAAAAATTATCTGCATAGGCTATTTCCAAATATCAACCACTAAGGGACCACCCTCCCAAGATAAGGTAGGTAGATGTTGTAACTAGAACTGTCATGTAAGTTCCAACACCATCTATATATATCATGTTGAATCTATCTCTCCATCAATTTCTCCACACATAAAAGGCATTTTTAGAACTAATCATCCATATCTAAACTCAATGCCATAGGAGGACCTGGCACAACTACCTCTAGGGAATTATAATCACCACCATCTTGTAGGTAAACTGGAGGCCTATTGGATTAATTTATTAATAATTATAGGAAAACACCCCATAAAATTTTATTATAGAAGTTCATGGTAACACAATGTAAGGAAATAAATAAGAGAGGCAACACCATGTTACACTATACATCTCACAACACATAAATCTCATAACTCAGGTGATCTCACTAGCCCCCATCTTCCCATAAATATGGTAAAATACACATACACATATGTTCCATGTCACACACATAGGATCCATGTAATTTTATTATCATTTCATTATGGATATTGTTTCATAACTAAGGCTCAATTAAATAAAATTTCAATCCCATGCTATACGGTAAAATACTTTATAAATTTTTATTAGCATCCCATTTACCTGACATCATATAATAACCAATATTAACCTTCAAAACATAATTCTTTAGCAAATTTAATAATTGGTTATATAATATTCTACCATTAATTTATATTGGAAAATACAATATAAATAAATTTCAACACTTTAAATAAACACCCACTAATATAATTTAGGTAGTCAGGCACATGAAGGAACATGATTGACATGCATGTCATACATGCCTAGCATGATGCAAGAACACACACATACTCTTTCCATCAGGAAAAGAGATAATTAACATATACCAAAAACCTCATAAATCATGTGTATCATATATGGTGAAATCAATCAACTACAAAAACACAAACCAAGAAAATAAATCCCATCCCTGGACCCCCCCCCCCCCCCCGCCATATGTGGGTTAGATACACCCATGTATGAGCCACATTCTACGTCTTGATGACATGCTATTTCCTCTATACCTTTCCCAAATAGTAACACAAAATAAAATAACACTATGACACCACTTTGTAACATCTTCAATATTAGTGACCACTAATCATTATCTTGGATAAGGGAGTTATGTAACCTCATGCACACCTCCCTAGGCACAAGAGGTTTCTAAAAAGCAATGATCGTATAACATGGAACATAGGGAAGACTATACCCTCTCATCATAGTGAAATAAAATTTAAAATAAGTAAAATAATATATATCCAAAAATTAATAGGTAATATGCATCATTACATATTCTAATATAAAAACATAGTTCGTGTAATATAAAATGAGTCTAAATAATATCATGCAGTCATACAACCAAAAGAATATCGCAAGTTATTATATCCCAATTTAAACCAAAGGACAAAAGATAAAGAAATCCATCCAAAATGGTCTTGAGTACTATATCATTCCCAACCTCCTAGGATCAATCCTAGAAGCCCAAATCAAGCATTAGTCATATGTTACTTACCCATATCCTATCCTACAAACCTGGAATTTTCTTGGGTACCGCATAGAGGATCAAGAAGGGTGTCAATATGACTTAGTAGGCCAACACCAATGCGATTTAAAGAATATATAGTCTGAGTATATATTGCATGATTATGGGTATAAATAAATAAATCATTTCATAGAGAAATAAATAAATAAAACCTCCATCGGTCTTTAGGTTTCATAGTGAAACTGGAGATTGATCATACCTACATCTTCCTAATCAGTATGTCTTTGATGAAATTTACACATTGAGGAATAATTAAATACATTGGTCATACCCTATGAAATATAAATCAAGTATCATTACGTTAAAATATGGGTAATATTCAAGGAATTCCAAATCAATAATCACAGTTTAATCCAAGGGACATACATGAGGCATTCCAAATCAAGTGTCACATCCAAATCTAAGGGACATACCCAAGGAAATCAAGATTATGTATCATTTAAAAATCCATGGGACTTTCCTAAGGAATTAAAAATCAAGTATCTTAATCTTAATCTAATGGAAATTCCTAAGGTATAACAAATAAAAGAACCACATTTCAATCAAATGGACATCCCCAAGGAATTCCATATTATGTATCATATTTGAATCCAAGGGGAGTTCCCAAGGAATTCCAATTCAAGTGTGACAAATAAAAATCATAATAAATTCATATAAAAAATTTCTTTAATTTAACTATGTAGAATCTAGTGTAAATGAATAGCAAAATTACTTTGGATCCAAGAGTACATCTGAGGTGTCCTTAGTCATACACACTTGATCAATTCTTTGTTCCAAGATGCCACTATAGTATTTTATCAATTTATCAAATCAATTACCATAGTCAAGTACACCTCAAGTAGAGGTTATGTCCCCAGTTTCATGCCAATAGAATATATCCATCCCAGTATACATCCTAGATTTCATCACCTAAGTCCTTTGTCATTTAATTATTAATTTTAGGTTGGAATATACAATGTCGTCATGAAGGAACATTATACAAAAAACAAAAATATAGGAATAATTAGAGGGATATTGTTAATACAACCTACCTCCAATGTGAAAGAGATTAATCACTAAGAAACACCACCCAAATTGAATACAATAAACCAATATCTATAAAATTGGACCACAATAACACTAAATTAGGTTTTATGAGAAGAGAGATAAGAAATTGAGTGGAAGATAGTTATTTTTGGATTAAAGGTTATTATAATCATCAAGATAAATAAAATTCAATAAAATAAAATTGAAAGACAGATGAAATGTGAGGGAAGGATAAAATATTACCAAATAAGAGGTCTTAATATCACCTAGTTCATGTCAGGGTTAGGGAGAAGTAGGAAGAAATTGGGGGTTCCTTGTGAAATTATAAAGATTCACTTGATTAAAAACCACCCAAAGCTCACCGGTGAGCTGCTAGGCCTCATAGGTGAGTTGATGGATCACTAGCTAGATAGTGGATCTCGGTAGGTACCTGGGCTATAGGTTAGCCCACTAGTTGGTAGGTGTCTTGTCACCGGCTAGCCAATGGACCCTACAATTTTATTTTAACACCAACCTCAACTCTTTTTTCCCATTAATCCACATTTGACCATCCCAACACCTAGATAATTCCAAGAGGAAAAAATAAAATGTACAAAAATAATAATAATGGAAAATATTCCTCAGAATGTGGAGGGGTGTTACAAAAAACCCACCATATAACAACTCATACAAAAACTGCACTCCCAAACATCATCAAGCCTTATCGAAGAATAACTTCTTTCACTGGTCCTGCATGTCAGACTTCTTCTCCTATGTCCCTACCTGGATACATGAGTACATAAATTGTACATGTACCAGAGGGAATTTAAATCCATGGATATCTTCCTCAATGTGATCAACTATACAAATTGAATGCTCCTCAAATAATATGTCAGTGTCATGGTCAACATTATCAGTGTGGATCACATGAGATAAATAAGGATAATAATGGAGAATCTGGGAAACATGAAACACACCTTTCATCACACTAAAACATTGTGTCAGAGAAAACCTCTATACCACTTGAATGATTCTCTCCATTATCTCAATGGTTCCCACATACCTAGGAGCTAACTCTCCATACATTCTCACATGGTGATATCTCAATCTGAGTGAAACCCATAATAAAACCCCATCACCTACCTCAAACTCTAGATGTATTTGTCACACTTAAATATATTATCTCTAACTACTCTTGGTGGTCCCCAACCACTTCCAAATAAACTGAATATTCTTTGACTTATCCTACATAGGAATTGATCTAAGAATAGATGACCGATAATAATCTAGCCAACAAATTGTTAAATGATAAGGCCTATAATATAAGGAATTAAACAGACCCATCAAAATCAATTACTGGTAAATTTCATTGTTGGAAAACTCCATGAGTTTCAAGTGATTCTCCCAAGAACCTCCAAAATCTAGGACACACGCTCTCAATATGTCCTAAAAAATATGAATAGCTTTCTTAGACTATCCATCAGTTTGTTGATGGTATTAAATGCTCATGTGAACCTCTATACTAAGAGACTTCTATAATAATTTACAAAAATATGATGTGAAATTGGTGTCCTTTTCAAAAATTATACTATGAGGTATCCCATGAAAGCACAATACCTATCATACATAGATCTTAATCAACTCATCAAATAAAAGAGTTTATATATTGGTAATAAATGATACACTTTTGATAGTTGATACACTATAAAAATGATCCACTATTCTATAGAATCCTTGGTAACCCCATTAAAGAGTTTATGGTAAAATCATCCCATATCTACTCAAGAATAGCAAATGGATTTAAGAGACTAATGGGACAATAGTTCTAATCCATTACCTGTTGATAGGTGGAGCACTATATAACAAAACTCGACATTTCTTTATTTATTTTCATACAACAATACTGTAAATGAATGTCATGGAAGATCTTGGTTAGAAATATGTGAACAGACCACATTTAGGAATGTGATTCCCACATATTCTCTTCATGAATGCCTGTGGGAACCAAAAAATTACTATGAATGTAAATGACCTCATCTTTATCAAGGGTACAATATTTTGGAAGATCCCCCATTATATATGTTATCTATCTGAGTTAATAACTATAGATCTAATAGCCACATATAAATTATAATATTGAGGAGTTCAGTGTAAATATACAAGGATATAAGGGTCACTCAACCCTAGAACTCCTAAATGCTTAGATGTATCTCAATAAAGAGGGTCGTTTGCAATCATTCACTGATGGAATACCAAACTACTTAAACTTTCATCTTCCTTCTCAATGCATCTATGACAACATTTCCCTTTTCAAGGGTGTATTCCAACTCAAAATCCAAATAATGCAATTATTCAACCCACAATAATCTCAAAAGGTACATGTCCCATTGAAAATAGATATATTTCAGGATTTTCTTTTCAATATAAACCAAAAAATTCTCACCCAACTAGTAATGCATCCACTGCCTCAAGGAATGAACACCACTTCTAACTCAAAGTCAAGTGTATAATAATTCTAGTCATATGTCCTTACCTATCTAAACCCATATGCGACCACATGAGATTCTTTCATCAACACTACTCCCATCCCATCTTTTAATGCATCAAAATATAAGGTATACTACTTTCTAGGTTCAGGTAAGATCAATATTGGTGCTGTTAAAATATTCCCTTTAACTCCCGAAAATCACTCTCATAGTAATCAAACCATGTAAAATTAACTTCCTTTTTGTTCAATCCCATGTTTATCACTACCATATGAAAGACATCTTGGATAAACCTCCAAATATTTTTAGATAATGTTATAAATCTATGTATATCAAAAAAAATCTGGGGATAACCCCCAAAAACTATTTACATGAATTTATCAAGGCACACTGATACTCCATCTCCAGATATCATGTGACCTAAGAATTGAACATTATCAATACAAAAGTGACATTTTTATAACTTAGCATAAATTCGATGTTGTATAATTTTTCTCAAACAATATCTAGGTGTCATGTCTATTCCTCCCTTTATTTAGGTTATATGAGGATATCATCAAAAAAATACAACCATGAAGGTGTCCAGATACTAGTGGGACACCCAATTTATTAAATTGTAAAACACGCCCAATGTGTTTGTTTAGCCAAATGATATCATTAAATATTCAAACATACCATACCTACTTTTGAAATTTGGGAGGGATGTGATTGATGTTCTCACCCTCATTTAGTGATAAACTAATCTCAAATAAATCTTATTTAATTAAATAAATACTCAAATCTATTCAAATTAATCATTAATGTGAGGAATAAAATATTGGGTTTTAACCATCACTTGATTCAATTTTTTCTATTTGATGCATTACCTCAAGAATTCATCTTCCATTTAAGAAAAAATGACTAGATAACCACAAGGAGATGTGATCATCTGAATGAATCCCTTAGACTCAAATTCCACATAGATGCTAATGTTATGGTCCCACATTATCTTCGTAGATATACTATTCTAAAAAATTTACATACTCAACAACATTAGAAGATGTGATAGGTACCCATAAAATAATAAAATTGATTTTATGTCAGTGTGATACTGACCAGTCTATTCAAGAATCAAATGAAATATCAATATATCTAACATGCATAAATTGCATAGGAATCGATACCCATATAACTCGAACACACATTCCCTACAATAGTGAATTCCCTAATGTCACACTCTCAATAGTGTGTCTATATAAAACACACCAAAAAGATACTCTAAAATTACAACCAATATAGAAAAAAACCGAGAAACTCTGAATTAATGTAAACATCTTATATGAAATAAAGTATAAGATAATGTAGAGGACACCAGAATTGTACCTTTAACAATAGATGGTTCTGTATCCTAGTCTTTAGGGGTAGACTACAGATCATATAACTAGAATGAATTATGGACATGTTCTCCTGACTATGATCTTAGTGAAACTGTACCCTACTGGTACTATTGTCCTATCTTTTGGGAACCACATCCACCACACTAATCAAAATGGATGGTAGAAATCAAGTTTCTAACCTTACATAGTGCATCTAATCTTACCCATGATCTTTATATTGGCCTGAATACCATATTTCTAGTCATCTTCTAGGTAATCTAACAAAATATCTATAGATTCCTCGTCCTACTATAACATTATCACTCCATTGGTGGCCGATCATGCTCAGGATAATAGTGTCCAGACCCACTACACTAATGATACCGTCCCAAGCTGTCACCTATAAGATATGGGTCACCACCACAATCACCCTATACATTACTACCCTGATGCGACCAAAATAATGATGTTTCCTACCACTTAAATAACCACTATTGATCCACGTTTCTAAGGACACCTTCCTAGAACCTCAGGCCTTCCTTATGTTCCTCTTACTAATGAGGGCCTAGTTAACCACCCCAAAAATGGTTTCCAAGAAATAAAATTCACATGTTCCTATATAAAATACCCAAGGAAATCATCAAAATGTATCACTCTTGACATATCATCCCCCTAAAGTGTTGGGAAGAATAGTTATAGGTCTATAAAATGAGTTATATAGTCTATCAAAGACATGTTTCCGTGCTCAAGGTGCTTGAAATCACTATAATTATCATCGCTCAGGGTCTCAAAGAATAATTGGTCAAATAAAATGGTTTAAAAGTCCTTATAAGTCATAAAAATGTGTTAATAAACATATATAAAAACATTCTACAACTTCTTCAATGGTCGTCAGATAATATACTTAGAAAGATTCACGCTCCTTCCATGGGGCTTCTTTAGATGCTCAAAAACTGTCTACAGAGACTTCACCCAAGATTCGACAGATTGGTGACTTCCCTCCCTAGAGAAGGAAGGTGGATTCTTTAATGGGAACTCTCTAGTACGGTTTGACCTCATCATCATATCATGTGGTGTATCTCTCTCCATTAACATTACCAATCTTAACAAGCTCCCCAGATTTGAATATCCATATCTAAACCTAGTGACGGAGGAGGATCTCTCCCTCACCTCTAAAGCATGCTCATCACCACCATCTTAGTGATTTATTTTAAAATGTTATAGAGTAATTTATTTAAAACACCATGTAGTACCTCATAACACATTATTATATCAATTATTGATATTATAATTTAATAAAATAAATAATAGGAACAACACCTCACTACCCTCTATATCTCGAACCACATGAATTTCATAACTTGGGAACTTTCACTTTCCCCTATATACCCATAAATAAATTTGAATTAAAATACAAAAATTATCCACCACACACATATAGGACCCATTTCATTTCATTCTTGATTAATTTTCAATATTTATCCATACCTTAGGCTCATATAAATTACATTCTAATCCCATGTTATAGTGGAAAATACTTTATAAATTGCAATTGGAATCCCATTTATCTGTAATCATATAATAACCAAGATTAAACATAAAAACATAAGTATTTAAATGATTTAAGAATATATTTAATAATATTACACCATTAATTTATATGTGAAACACTATATAAATTAATGTTTATACTTTAAATAAATGACCTTTTTCATAATTTAGGTATCTAGTCACATCAAACACATGAATGACGTGAAAATCCTATGTGCTATGAATAATGCATGAACACAAAAATCCTCTTTTCATTGGACCAAGAGATAAATACCATAAACCAAAGACCCCATAAATATTGTGCATCACACTAGGTGAAATTAATATACTATAAAAACATAAACCAAGAAAATCAATCTCATTCCTAGAAACTTGGTTTCCTCCCCATATGTGGGTTAGATACTCCCAAACACAATATTCATTCCAAGTGTTGAAAACATTTTATATCATGTATACCATTCCAAAATAGTAAAAAAAGAAAATAATTCTCATATACGACTTTGAAATTTCTTCTCTACTGATGACCACTAATAAGTTTCCCAACCAATGGAGTAATATAACATTAAGTGCACCTCCCCATATTCTAGAGGCTACCAAAAGGTAGCAAGCGTCTAAGGTGGTATAATGGGGAGACTATTCTCTCCCATCATATTGAAATAAAATGTTAAATACAAAAAATAATATATATCTAAAAAAATAAGTAACATACATCACATAAAGTTGCAAAAAAATAAACATAGCTCATACAATATCAAATTATCCTATATAATGTCAGTCAATTGTAAAAACAAAATAAAAACATAAGTGAAAATATATTAAAATAAATTAATGTAAAAAAAATTAATAAATCAATCCAAATTAGTCCCAAGTATTATCCAAGGCTCAAAATCCCATACACCATCCTATTATCCCAAATCAAGCATCAGTCAAAGGGAAACTTCCCTTGTAATGTTTTGCACCCATGAAGTCTTCTGGGGTACCACATGGTTGGTCAATCAGGATGAGAGTAAAACTTAGTATGCCACCACAAATGGTGTTTTAAGAATATATAGTTTGATTATATAGTTCATGATAATTCATATAAATAAATAAAGGAATTACACAAAAAAATTAAAACCGCCATCGGTTATCAAGTTCCCTGGTGACACACAGGATTGATCATACTTACTTCAGCCTAATCTGGATGTATCTGATCACATTTCACTATTTAGGAACAATAAAATACATGGGGTGTACCTAAGGAATTGTAAATCAAGTATCATAATCATGATCCATGGGGAGTACCCAAGGCATTCCAAATCAAGTATGATAATTTGAATCCAAGGGGAATACCCAAGGAATTCCAGTTTTTCTCTAATTATTGTTGAAATTAGAATTTTTTAAACCATAATTACTATTGGTACAATGATGAGTTAGTTTTTTATCCATAATTAAGTTGTATGGTGATTGTATAACCAAACTAAAAAAACTAAAAAAACTTACAAAAAAGAAAAGAATAAAAAAATATGTGAAAAAGATGAAGGTAAATTGTGTGTCTATGAAAATTGTGGAAGAATATGGAAGGGAAATTAAAATAGAGTGATATAGTTACTATAATACTTAAAATTAGGGTTTTTGACTATGTTTAATTAATTAAATATTTTCTCTAATCTTACTCTATTCAATCACAATTATCAAATTTCTTAAATGAAAAGTGATGATCTACTAACCTATTTCTCAATTTAAAACACAGATCAATGAAATTTCATGAGCCCTGATCTATCAATAAAAACATTGTAATTAATTTTATCATTATAGAAATTTATTTTCATCTTTATTTTCCAATATTTAGAAATGTTTTTGAAGATAAAGGGTTCAAAAATTCACCATCATCACCTCTCGGTCCTTTGTATAGTGTAAATTGATACTCATAATGAATGAATGTAAGAAAGTTGAACTAAATTTTCACTAAATAATTAATTTAGTTGGAGTAAAATATATTAAAAAATATTTAATTCATTATATCAAAAAACCCCTAGTTTTTTAGCTTTGAATAACATAAGAAGACATAACTTCAGTTTTCAATGATTGCATCTCGAAAATAGTGTACAAGTAAATAGAAGGAAGTGGTTTCAAAGATTTTCCTTTGAGATTGACTCCTCTATCTAGCTCCAACTCCACCATCTCATACTTTAAGTATACTTATAGCTCAATCATCTCTTATATTGTGTGATCTTAGTGAATTAATGATGGAAAGTCCAGTATCTCTTTGACATACCTTTTTAAAAACATGTCGAGCAGTCACTTGGTAGTATCACCTATAGTATCGTATAATCCTATAATTGATTTAAATGTGTAAAAAACCAGGATTTTCATACCTAGATATTACATATTAATAAATTAATATTCAATACATTTCACAAATAAATTCCCAAGTAACATAATGTTGGGACCAAGTTGAATGGAGAAGGAAGTTTTAAGAGTTAGCCTTTGCAGAGTGTTGTATTTTGTTGTCAAAGAAGATAAATAAATTCACTTTGTAAAAGGACCAAAAATCAGATGATGCTTTGCTGATTTTTATTTCACAAATATCATAAGTTAGGAGAACTTGTGATGCAATCCTTATAAAAGAAAGGGGGAGAAATTTTGATGCCAATCATATGCAGTTTTGATTGGAAGGAATGATACTGTTGGAAGATGGGATGTTTCAGTACTTCCCATTGTAACTCTGACGATTCTAAATCTGATCTATCAAAGAATATATATCATGATAGTGGAGTTCGTGATGAAAGCTGAAGAATGGTTATTTGAAGTAGTGAAGAGAGAAATGAAAAATAAATGGACAATCTGGGGGCGGCACAAAAGCACAGTTTAAGGTGGCATTGTTTTCCAGTATTTGCTAAATTTTAGGGCCTGAAAATCAGGAGATGGAGATGTGTTTTTGGAAATGGATGTTGCATGAAATATTGAAGATGGTTTAGAATTTTGCGTTCAAGGCATGATTTATGGTCAAAACATCGAATAATGGCAAAGGCTTGGAGTGCGTGGATTAGTGTTTTTCGCGTGGGGTCAAAAATGCCTATAAATATGAGGTGAACCCCTCTAATTTGTTGTTGTTGGACACTTAGAAGAAATCCCGAGCTCTGGTTCACGTAAAATTTTATGCTAAGTGATATTCTCTAAAATAAAGGAGTTTACGAAAAAAGAGGACAAATGTGCGGAAAAGAGAAAAAGTTGCGCGAAAAAGGGAAGTTGTGCGAAAAAGTGAAGTTGCGTGAAAAAGTTTTTCGCGCCAAAAAGGAATTTTTACGCGCAAGAAATTTGAATTGCACGCAAGGTATCCTAAAGGCTGCCTGAAAAATTTGGGGTTTGCACACATATTCAGTTGTGTGTATGGGAGTTCTTACCAGCTTCTGGGTAGGAATGTTAAGATATGTACTTCAAAGAATTCAACTTTTCAACTGTAAAGAAGCAATGAAATATTGTAATTCCCTATTTCTGCTAAGAGGGTTCACATGCTCTCGTGGATTGTTTTCCAAGTGTTACATGAGTGTAAGGGTATATCCTACTTGTTTTATTCCACATCAAAGGATTTTTTTCTAGTGGATTGTTTGGTACTGAATTATTTCCGTACCATACCAAGGGCGTAGTTACTCTTGTTGAGTAGTGAACCTTGTAAATCTTGTGTTCCTGTGGTTGTGTGTGTTTAAAAGAGAAGAAACTCTTTAACAGGAGGAGAAGGTTGTTTAAATTAAAAAGAAACGTAAAAAGAAAAAATATATCACTAATTCACCCCCTCTCCCTCTCAGTGATATTTGGATCCTGACTGGGAACTTCACATAAAGGTTTAGTGTATTTGGAGACTAGATACACCATTTTTTTATTTCATGAAATATCTTAACATATACCATAAATATATTCCCAATTAGTAAACTTATTATACATACCCTACTTAAACATTTCTTCATAAGCTGGATAAAGGATATACAAGAAGGCTTGAGATCAGATACTCAGTAAGGGTAAACATGGAAGATATCAACCGATGATCATATGAAAGCATAAAATAAGAATAAGTGTATGATATTATTAATATAAGTTAAAATTTTAATACCCAATATATCATGGATCATAAACATAATACATGGAATAAAAAAATATTATTTCAAAAGTCATGAACCATAAGAGTGAGAAATCATCATAAATCTATCATGAACCATAATCTATTGTCATATAAGTGTGGGACCATCATAAGTAAAGAAACAATTTCATAATAGATCAGGAATCAAAACATATTTTCTATTTAATAATGAATTAATAATAATCACCTATATCCCATAGTGGATCAAGCACATTGGTCTATTTCCCATAGCGGATCAAGCACATTCTCCTGTTTTCCATCATTAACTCATGAGATATAAACCTTTACCAAGTGAAATTGAGGGAGATATAGGTCCCAACAATTACATAATCCAAAAATTTATGTGTTATAAAATAAATAAACATTAATCATATCATAACCCATTAAAATAAATGGGTTTCATAAACATTTCATCATAGCCTAACACATAGAAATAAACTGTTTTCATAAACATTTCATCATAGCATAACTCATGGAAAAATAATGAGCCTCGTAAGTATCTTACCATCATAAATATAAACCACATAGATAAATAATATGTATGGTATAATTTGATCATATCACCAGTAAATCTTATGTAACACCAAAGTATGTCATCTTAGATAGTAAATGATTTGGAAATATCCCTTGGAACATCTTTTGAGGAAAATATAATTTCCACTTTGAAATCACTTATTTACAAACTAAAAATTTTCAAAATTTTATTTTTTTTTCTGAAAATTACCTTTTAAAATATAATTTAATATTTAAATAATTTATTATTCGTGATAGGGTAAAATATTGTTCATGTTGTAGACGTTAAAACAAAGATTCCTTTCAAATTTTTGGTAAAAAGTCAAAAATCACCTCATTAAAAAATGATAAGATGGTTCCTTTTAATTTTTTTAAAAATGTAAAAAAAATTGTAAAAAAAATTTATAAAATAATGGGATAAAATTAAAAAAATTATTTTAAAAAATTATTTGAAAAACATTTATATGGAAGAAAAAAGGTTTTCTGACCGAAGAGAAAAATAAATTCAGTTTTCCTAAAAAAGTATTATAAAATATTGAGTAAATAAAGTGAGTAAAATGAATATAAAATATTGATTTTAATGAAATAAACATATGAGAATAAAAATCATCAATTTTTTAGATATAGATCATAATATTTCATCCTCAAAAACATAATCATAAATAATCTCGATAAACAATGAGATTGTAACATAAAATATTTACCACATTGGTATAATTTGAATCGTAAGCCACATGAAATAAATAAACTTATATAGATATTTTTATACACTAATTTTTATAATAATCCTCATAAAATAAATTCATGGTATATAAATACACTACAAAAAAGAAACAAGTGGTGTATAAGGCATTTGTCTCATGAAAATAAAAGTGAGACAGAAATCCCTTACCTTAAGTGTTGACATACTTTATACTCATTAGAATCTCTTGTAAAATAAATATAAGTTTATTATAAATATATTTTATAACCATAATAACATATATAACACCATATATAATTTAATTATGACCTTTTATTACCTTTTTAATAGTAATTCTTTGTTAAAATCATGTTTTAGGGAATAACTATTTTGTTTTTCATGTATGTTTTGGATTGGTGTTTTCAGTCCTTTTATTTTGATCCTGGATTAATCATATAAATAATTTTAAACATGATATAGATATAATATATATTCATTATATATGTATTTATATTAATTCATGATTGTTAATGATAGAAAATGAATTACACCATTCATGGAAAAAGTAGACTGTACGTACAAATGAAAGCTATTTCCATTTTCTCAATGAATAGAATGTAGGAAATGTAAAAAATATTTAAACATTATTTAATAATAATTATTTCATATATATCGCATTTATTCATTAAATATATAATTATTACCTTCCATGTGAAGCATAAGGGAAAAACAAATCACATTGCTTCGTTAAGCGGTAGTTCGTCGTACACGCGAGCGATGTTATCATATTCCCATGGAATGGAAAGTGTTAAATTATATATAATGATATAATTTCATATTATAATAATTTTAAAAATATCATATATATACTTTAAATCCATTATTATAAACATCCTTGAGAGGTTGTGATGGAAAATGAATTACATTAGTTCAGGAGGTTGTAGTCCATTGTACACACAATCGAAAATTTTATTTCCTATTTTATGGAATGGGAGGTGAATAGAGGTTATGAAATTAAAATAATAACATATAATTATATAGGATATACTAATATTATTATTTCATTATAATTTGAGAATATTTTGAGGATGTGTAAAAAGAAATAAAATAGAAATGCTTGGTTAATAATGATACATCTTCTTCTGATAACCTACATAGGTTCGCACCAAAAGACATCTAAGGTTGGATTTATGATAAAAAATGATTCTAGGGTTTGAGGAGGAAAATAATTAAAGTATTTTTTCAGGTATTTTATAAAACAATATGTTCTATAAGTGGGAGTAGTATTGGATAGGTATTTCTCTTTTATAAGTAGGGGAGAGGACACAAAAGGAATTTTTTTAAAGAAAAAGGTGTACCAAAATTTTAAAAATGAAATAAGGTGAAAAAAATAAATCATTGTAGAACATTAGATGAGATAATTCATAAAAATTTCTATAAAATAGTATATTTAAAAAAATTTAGGTAATTATACCCCTTATATTTATAGTTTAACCCCATGGTAAATCCATTTTAACCATAATCACTGTAAATAATTTTAACTTTTTTACTATTCATTTTCACCCTAAAATTAAGGTAACCTTATTATATAATATTATTTATTTTAATTCCAAAAAATTTATCCATTATTCATAATTACATTAAACTAATTATCTAAATTTAATTTAAAATTAAACCTACAGATGTAATGAAAAAGTGGTCTTCCAATGAAAAAAATTTCAAAGGTATAAAAAGTTTTAATATCAATTGCCAATATTTTTTTATATAAGGTGGAGGCGCAAGGGCCCCTTATTATTAAAACACAAAAAAAGTACAAAATAGGATTTAACAACCATAACAATAGACCCCAAAAACACAAGGGCAGAAAAAAGAGACGTCAAGAACCTTGAGAATGAGTGCACATGCTATGACAAGAGGAGCATCCACCCCTACCATGAGGATGACAGCCCCTCTTTCTAGTGGTTGCTAGCATCCATGTCCCATCTCCTTCATCTAGAGGCCCAGTATGAAAATCTTCCTACATATCAATGGCTTCAGGCATGCAATCTCCAAGTTGTCTCTCATCATCACTACCTACAGATGCAAGCAGTGCAAACACATTGTTTGTATTTACTTTTAGTTCAGTTCTCACCTTGAAAGCTTGAGCAGGAACATGAGGCTTAGGAGGAAAACATTTCACAATTTCATCCCCCTTTTCTATAGGAGTTGGGGTAAAATGAATTGGCATACATTCCTTTGGGATGGAAATCTTAGCCCTATTCTCAGAAGGTTGAGAATATGGATCATCTGAGACCTGGATGAGAGAGTCCTACCATAAACCAGGCTTTGTAGCCCTACTCAACATTTCATTAGAACCCTCAACAGTGGTTTGGACAGTTTCCCCCATATGTAGATTAGATCCACCATACTCTTGGGATTTAATCACCTATTTACCTGTAATTAAAATGGGAGCAGAGTTCTTTTGTAAAGCATTAGAGATCAGCAAAACCGAATCCTACAGTGGTTTTGCAGGCAGGTTGTCCTCCCGTAAATTCCCTGGCCTATAGGTAGAAATAGCCACATTTAAGTTATCCAGTTCATGCATACCTTTGGATTCACATCCTTTCTTTGTTGACATACTTCTTTCTTTTGTCAACAACAGCTCCATGGAGGGGCCACCAGCATCCTTGATAACAATAAGTTCATTTGTCCTGGCGGGGAAGGGATAATATTTATCAATTCCATTCACAGAAGTCATTTTTTTCCTCACCTAAATGAGTGTTTTTGTTCCTTATCTTCCCTGAGATTTAAGCTTCCAACAAGTTCTTTCCTATTTTGAAAATTTCTACATGATTTTATTGTCTAAATATATCATCTGCGTCTTCTTGAGCATAGTATTATTTTTCCATTTGGCTGTCATTTGAGTTTGTGTCAGTATGACATTCCTCCATTTGCTTAGTTAGCACATCCTTCAAAGAAGGATGTCCTTCAGTTGCATCTTCCTCATCTAGTATGTCATCCCAATTAGCATTTTCCTTGACATTCTATTTAAGGGAGTTTGGGAAGTCCTATTCATTTGGTGATTCATGAGTAGTATCCTGCCTAAGGCTTTTACTACAGCCCCTGTTTTTCTCATCATTTGCTTCCTGCTTTGAAGAATGAAGACCAGTCCCTTGAGAATCTTTATATCCTTCCTTCCTCATATAATAAGTCTCCTCATGACCCTTTGATTTTCACCTAGTAGGTATGATGTTTGGACAATAGTTAGACCTGGAGTGTCCAATAATGCAACACATATCACAATACAAAGGCAGTTTTTCATACACAATTCTCAGGCTGATTTCATCTTGAGGGGTGGAAAGAATCACCTTGTCAATTAGAGCCGACCTTAAATCAATTTCCACTAATATTATGGAAAAGTGTCCAAAAGAAGTCTTTTCAGTAGCCAAATTCATCCGGATCGGTATACCTATCACAGATTCAATGTCATATAGGATTTCAGAATTCCACAATACCCGGTTTAGACCATAGACCTTAATCCATACCTGAGAAAAAGAGTCCTTAAAATCATAAAGACTGAAATTTGGATTCCACTCATAAACTATAAGTGTTCCTGGATTTAGATTCATAGAACCAAAACCCCATGCATGACTCTTTAAATCAGTAGAGGGAAATAAAAAATAAAAGAAACTTCTTCCAAGAGAAATGCATTTAAAATTATTGAAACCCCAAATGGAAGCTAATCGCATGAAAAGATCAGATATTTTCCAAGGTTTCATACCATTAGATAAATAGATTCGGGAGATAAATGAGTTCTTACAATGTTCTAACCATTCAAGGATCACGCCATCCGAGGATGAGACATGAGCTGTAGTTCCTTTTCTAATGTTGCGTTGTGTAGCCTGATTCTTCGGAATGACAAAAGATCCAGTGGGGATCCCTAAGGAAGAGAAATCATTTTATTCGAATTTATGAACCTGTGTCGAAACCTTCATAAAGGCATGCTGGAGATGAGATTCATATGTGAAAATATTTACACTTCTCGGATGGATGAGGTCAACCTGACCCCCATTGAGGGTCGAGCGTTTCTATGCTTCCTCCATCAAAAACTCCAATATCAAATGTCAATATAAATTTGGTTCCAGTGAAATAAATTTTTTAATAATAAGATAATTAAATTAATTTTCTTTCAAAACGTTTTTACACAATATATATCTCTGTAAATACATAAAATGAAAATTTAGTTTTTGATAAAAATCAATATTTTTTACTATTCACTGAAAAATTATTCTTTTCAAAAAATTCTAAAACATTTACTCAAATGTAATTTTGAAATTTATATTTATAAAATGAATTTTATTATTTAAAATTATTTTTTTAAATGTTTAAAAAGTTAAATTTATTATCTTTTCACAAAAAAATAATAATTATTATTTTTTTGAGAAAATAATATTTTCAAAACATATAAATACTTTACTAAAAATGAAGTGATTTTTTATCAATATGATTTATATATATAAAAGCATCACTCTAAATTTTTAAAATTTGGTTATTCATGTTCATTACATGAATTTTAATGTCTAGGGTATAATTTTCATGTTAGAATAATAATATTAATAATATGTTGTGGTTTGTTAAAACACGGTGTTGTGTATAACACAAGATATCGAAGAAATTAAGTTTATTCAAAACAATATTTCACAAAAAAACTTAGGTTGTTGCATTATACCCCCTTAAAAGGAATTTCACCAAAAATAATCATCATTATGATACAAAAAATAAGGATTATTTGGCCTCGTTATATCCTCAGAATCCCACATTGCTTCTTCAAATTGGTGGTATCACCACCAAAATTTGACAATGTGAGTGTTCTCGTTTCATAGAAATTTCTCTCAATGATCTAGAATCACCAAAAAATCTTCCTTTTAATAAGAATCATTCTATAGTGGTATGAAATTTGAGTTTAGTAAATGTGAAAGGTCAGGTATAAACGTCCTTAGGAGCGACACATGGAACACATCATGGACTTGAGAGTGGTTTAGTGGTAGTTCCAATCGATAAGATTCTATATTGATATGATCAAGAATTTAAAAGGGAAAGATATAATTAGGGATTAATTTTACATTATTTTTTAATCTCATTACCTTATTCCATAGAGGTATTATTATAAAAACCTTTCCACTAACATAAAATTTTAGATCATGTTGGTTATTGCCACCATAAATATTCTACTGAGATTGGGTTTCCCTTATGTGTTACTAAATGAATCTACCTTTCTCTTCTATTTCATTAACTAGATCAGGTCCCAAAGGGTTTCTTTTTCTAAATTAATACCCTTATGTTAGATTTATAATCTTATTTCTATAGAGGGATATATAAGGAGTTGTATAGAGGGATCTATAAAGCTAGTATTGAGAGAAATCCTCTCTGATAGTGATGAAGTGTGATAAATTTATAAGGTAATTGACTAAAAACCATATATAATTATACAATTTATATGTTTTGGGGAGTGAAATAACAAAATCCATAGTGATTTATTCCTATTTACATTCTGATATGGGTAATGGTTGTGACATCCCCTTGGAATTTTTTCTCCCAGCCTTAACTTGCGCACATACCAAGCACCGTGATACAAAATCTATGACATATGTCCTTATTCCATCCCACCAGAAACAATCTTTAAAATCCTTATACATTTTTTTACTTCATAGGTTGATAGAGAATGAAGGAAAATGATCCTCTTATAATATATCCTTCTCCAAATTGGGTATGGATGTAATAAATACATGGTTCTTAAACCTCATTATTCCATCATAATCATGGTTAAACTCAGAAATATTTCTCATCCTCTTATACATGTCTACAACTTCCTTATACACCACTTTAATATTCACATGTATAGGTGGTTGAAAAATCATTTGAGAAATATAATATTTCTCCCCTTCCTTCGGTATTACTAGATCCACCCCTTTCAAATCCATAAATATTGGATCTTTTTTTATCCTTATCATGGATAAATTTTCACTATCTTTTCAACTAAAAGAATCAGCCACCTTGTTTTCTTTCCCAAGGTGGTAATGTATTGAGTAGTCATAATATATAAGCATCTCTAACCATATTATAAATATAAAATTCAACTCCTTCTATGTGAATATATTCTTAAAACCTATTTGATAAGTATATATATCACAATTTTATCTGTAATGACAATGTTTCCATATCTTTAATGAAAAAATTACTACAACAAACTCCAAATCGGGAGTAGGGTAATTTTTCTCATTAACCTTCAATTTTCATGAGACATAATCTATAATCATGTCATTCTGAAAGATAAAACATACTAACCCACTATGGGATGAATAGTATAGATTACAAACCCTTCTTCATTATAGGTTAATGTAAGAATATGTGCACTGACTAATATTCTCTTTAGGTCATGGAAATTTTCATCACATTCATCTGTCTATAGGAACTTAGCTCCTTTCCAAGTTAACATGGTTAGATAATTGGATATTATTGAGAAATTATCCAAAATTAGTCAATAATATTAATCCATAATAATAAAACATTGAATCTTACTTACATTGGTTAGTCTAGGCTAATGTAAATATCCTTGGTCTTTGATAGATCCACTGATATACCCTCTATTGATATTATATAACCCAAAACTGAAACTTTTTTTGGAAAAAAGTCTCACTTTTTAAATTTTTAATAAATTTTCTACCTTAATAGGGTCTTCAACATAATTATCAGGTTATATTCATGCTCTTACTTTCCCTACACAAAGATAAGAATATCATCTACAAAGACTAACACAAACTAATCAGGTAAATATCTAAAGAATATATTCATTAAATCCTTTAACATGGTGAGGTAATTAGTAAGACCAAATGGAATCACTATATATTCATAGTGTATATACCTTATAAAAAAATCATTTCTTGGGTATATCCCCCTTATTGACCATCAATGTATGATATCTACAACAAAGGTCAATCTTGGAAAATATTGAGCTCTGTAAAGTTGAAAAAACATGTCATCATTATGGGGTAGAGTATTCTTGTTCTTGATTGTTATCTTACTTAGTTTTTAGTAATCAATTCCAAGTCACATTTATCAATATTTATTCTTAACAAAAAAAACTAGTGCACACCAGGGTGACATACTCTATCAAATTAATCCCTTCTCAAGGTTATCTTAGAGATTCTTATTTAAATCATACAACTCTGCAAGGCCATTCTATAGGGGTTATTTGAAATATGTGTGGTTCTAGGTATTATTTCTTTTGAGAACTAAACTTCATGATTTAGTGGAAGACTATGAAATTTTTTCATAAAGACACCAATATACTCCCACACAATAGGCATATAATTGGTGTTTAGTTTCTCCCCAACCATCTGGGATAAATTCCCCTTTTGAATAGGAATCAAAACCCATTAAATGGATTGTATTTCCATAATAAGTACATATTTATCATCACACTGATATAATATCATTGGTTGGTTTGGAATTTCAAATTTTAATTACCTTCCTCGTCAATTGATGTTTGTATTATATAGACAAATCCAATTCATTCCTAAGATAGCATCAAATTTAACTAGAGGAAGAATAAAAATATTTTTAAGATGCATATTCCCATAAACATTAACTGGGGAATAATTATAGACTTGATATGTGATAATTATACCATTAGGGGTTTTAATTTCTAATTAAACATTTAATTATTGAGGTGGTATTTTGATACCATTAGATAATTCTTTAGATTTAAATGAGTAGGTAGATCTCGAATCAAATAAGATATTAGAAGCTCTATTGTGGATGGTATGTTTACCTTTCACCACATTGTTATCATACATCTCCTTAGAAATAGTGATTTCATGATATTTACCTTTTTATATAGGCTTGAGAGGTTTTCTACATCTATTATCATCATTAACCTTTGTATTTGATCACTGGTTATCATAATTCCCATACTCCGTTCATTTTATGAATTTTAGCATAAGTTGTGCATTAGTGGGGGTATTCTTCTATTCCTTTACATTAATCGGTCCATTAATTTCCTTTCAAAATTCATGGGATTTACGAACCAACCTTATATATTTAAATTACCTATTATTCATATTCAAAAAATTCCCCTTATGTTTATTTCCTCACTTATTCCATGTATATGGTTGGAATTTCTTTCCACCATGTGATTTATTTGAATTTTCATGAGATTTGATCTTCCTTTTCCTTTTAAAACCATGGGAATAATGGAAATATACAATTTAAAGTTCCACATTGAATGCACATAAAACGATTTATTCATATCTACTAAAGTCTCTTATAGGTAACACCTTTAAAAGTCTTGGTTTTAGGCCACAAAATAATCAATCAACCTTACTTTTAGGTTGGATGATAATACCAAAATAATACTTTGTATGCCATGTTAAATTATCCTCACAGGTACCAAAAGATTAATCATAATTATACTTCATATCAAGGAATTCCTTCTATATCTTTTTACAAATAATATAGGGAATTTAATTATTGAAACATAATCTCTTAAACTTATTCCAATCTATAAAGTTAATTTATTCCTATTCCCTCATGTTCTTGATAAGAAACCACTACTGATATTCTTCACCTTCCAAACGATAAATATCCAAAATGAATTTCTCATTCTTAAAACACTTAAGAATGGAAAATCTATTTTTAGTGTTATTGATCCATTTCTCTGTAACTGGTGGATCATTATAATGACTAAAAGAAGGTGGGTGTTTCCTCATTAATGACTCCACAAAATGTTGTTCCCTCCTTTTCTCATTTGGGAGTTTATAAAGGTTTATAGATTAAGAATTTTGTGTAAGAATATAAATAAAAAAATCATTCTAGGTCCCACAAAATTTTATTTCTCATGTGTAAAATCATTACATTATCCTTATCTTTCTAAATTAACATAGTTCCTTCTAATTATGACCATAGATTAAAACCAAAAATCACAGTTTGAGATAAAATAATCATAGTGAGAAAGCGATTAATAAATATATAAAAATCATTTATATGATTTTTTTTTAAATCATGAAACATACTTTCCAATCTATGAAACCGTAGGTTTAACCTAGGTTATTCATGTTCATCTATTCAAATCATTCATGATTGGTTTTAATGAGTTTGTGAAATTATAAAGCATATACCCCAAGTTAGTCAAACCAAGTGTGTAGCAAGGCCCATTTTTTGTGCAATAAGTGATGATTGAGTCCAGATCAATGTGTCATTTTTGGAGTTATTATCCCTAGGTATAACTGTGATAGATCCACATCCACTTGTATTATTCAGACATGGGTGTAATTGCTGGGAAACCACTCTCTCTATCCTTCAATAAATTCCAGTACATTTTCCTATACCTCGACATATCTATAGAATTATCCTTAGAATTATATTTTGAATTATCATTATAAATATCACTAAAGTTTTCTCATATTATTTTATAAAGGTTAATCAAACATTTATCTGATACCAACTTTAATGACCCACATTCTTTGTACAATGATATCTCATCTTAATAGATGAATATTCAATACATTTCAAAAATAAATGCTCGAGGACCATAAATGTTTGGTGTATTTGGAGACTAGATACACTATATTCTTATTTCATGAATGATATTAAACATATACCATAAATATCTTTCAATTTATTACACTTTATATAAATACCATACTTAAACCTTTTTTCATAACCTAGAGAAATGAGACATAAGAAATGGTGAGCTCAGATGCTCAGTAAGGTTAAATATAGAAGATATCAACCAATAATAATATAAATGAATAAGATAATAATATTGGTATGAGATTATGAATATAAATTAAAATTTTCATACCCAATCTATCAAGGATTATAAACATGATCTGTGGAATAATTCATTATCAATTAAAAATACATGAAACATAAGAGTGGGAAATGATTATAAATAAATCATGAATCATAATTTCATGTCATATTAGTGTAGAACCATCATAAGTATAAAAAAATTCATAATGGAATATAAATCAACACATATTTACCATTTCATAACAAATTAAAAAACATCAACAATTTTCTATAGTAGATGAATCACATCAACTTATTTCCCATAGAGTATCAAGAACATTATATTGTTTCCCATCATTATCTCATGATATATAAAGCTTTAACCAATGAATTGGAGGGGAATATAGGTAACACTTGTCACATAATCTATAAATTTTTCTTCCAACAAATAATAAAATAGTAATCATATCACAACCCATGATAATAAATGGTTTTCATAACTATTTCACCACATCATAGCCCATGAAAAAGAAACAGGATTCATAAACATTTCATCACAGCATAATTCATAGAAGAGGAACATTACTCACAATAAACATAAAACATATAGAGAAATAATAAGGATAGTATAAATCAATCATACACCCAAAAAATCTTAATTAATATCAAAGGATGTCATCTTAGATGGAAAAATATTTTTGGAAGATTACATGGAATATCATTTGAGGGAAATATTCTTTCCACTTTGAAATCATTTCTTTACAATATATAAATTTACAAAATATTAAAGACAAATTTTTCTTTTAAAATATCCTCGAAAACTTAGAAAGTATTTTTTAAATCATTGAGTGTTCATGAAGGTGAAAAATACCATTCGTGTCGTACATGTTAAAACAAATATTCCTTTTTTATTTTTAGTAAAAAGTCAAGAGCACATCATTTAAAAAACTATAAGAAGACTAATAATAAACCATATTTTTAAAATTAAAAAAAAAATGTTACTTCAAACAATCATTGGATAATAATATCAATATTCTATTAAAACATTTTAAAAACATGGATATGGAAGAAAAAAGGTTTTCCCACTGAAGAGAGAAATAAAGTTGGTTTTACATAAATTTGTTTTTTGAAATATTGAGTACATAAAAAAATTAAAAAAACATTTATTTTCATGAAATAACCCAATTATAATATAATTATGAGTTTATTGAGAGAGATATCATAATTTTTCATCATTGTAAACATAATAATAAACAATCTCGATAAATAATGATATAATAACATAAAACATTTACCAATTTGATATCCTTTGAATCATAAGACCGATGAAATCAGGAACATTATATGGATATTTATATCCCATAATTTATATAATAATAATCATTAAATAAATTCATGGGCTATATATACAAGACAAAAAATAAACAAGTGGTGTGTAATGCATGTGTCCCATAGACAAGTGGTGTATAAACAAGTGGTGTTTTTGTTTTGTATTTTTAGTTCCTTTTTATAATGGTGAAATCATGTCAATAATTTTTACCATGATATAAATATCACATATATTAATTATATATTTATTTATATTAATCTATAAAAGTTAAAGATAGAAACTAATTTACACCATTCATGGAGACGGCTGGTTGTACGTACACATGAATGTTATTTCCATTTTCTAAATGGAAGGAATGAAGGAAAGGAATATAATGCATAAAATTTATAGAATAAAAATGATTTAATATATATCACATATATTCATTAAATTTATCCTCATTATCTTTAATTTAAATTGTTTGTGAAAAATGAATCACATTGCTTCATGTGGAAGTAGTACGACGTACACATGAATAACGTTATCATGTTTTCAATGAAGGGAAAGTATTAAATTATATGTGATATTATAATTATATAAGTATAATAATGTAAAAAATATCATATATATATATATATTAAATCCATTATTATATCAATTGTTGAGAGGTGGTGATGGATAAATAATTATATCGGTTCGCATGGCGGTAGTATAATATACACACAATCGACAGTTTTGTTTCCCATGTGATGGAAGAGGTGGTAAATATAGGTTATGAAATTAAGACAATGAAATATAATTATATGAGATATAATTATTTTATTATATCATTTTAATTGAATAATATTTGAATTAGGTGAAAAAATAAATAAAATTGAAATGATCTGTTGAGAACGATACCTCTTCTTGGGATGACCTCCTTAGGTTTGTAACAAGATCCATATTAGGTTAGATACCTAATCAAACCAAGGAGTATAGAATATTATGATTGAATTAAAGAAATTATTTTGTTAGGTATTGTATTAACCAATAGGTTTTTTAAATGTGAATAGGAGAAGAGAGGGGTACCCATTTATAAGTGGGGGAGAGGAGACACTTGGAATTTTTGAAATGAAAAAGGTGTACCCATGTTTTAAACACATAAAAGGGTCCAAAATGGATCATTATAGAACATTAAATGATATTATTTGTAAATATTTCTAACCTATGGGATTTAGAGAAGTTTTTTTCATTTTATCCCTTATATTTTAGTTTATTCCTCTGATAAACCTATTTTAACCTTAACCATGGTAATTAATTTTTACTAGTTTTACTATTTATTTTAACCCAAAAATTATGTTGACCTTCTTATATAATATTACTAATTATTATTAAAAATCTAGAATATATTTTTCCAAATTCCATTCCCATATGTGGAAAAATAGTTTAAAAATTAAACCTGTAAACATGATGAAAAAATGGGTTTCCAAAGAGAAAACTCCATTAGAATAGAAAGTTTTAATATCAAAAGTCAAAATGTATTTGGTTCCAATGACCAAAATTTATTTCATTATAAAATAATTAATTTTAATTTTAATTTTTTTAAACAATATATAACTTAGTAAATTTTTCAAACAAATTGGTAGTTTTTAATAAAAATCATTAATTTTCATTATTCACTGAAAAATTAATATTTACAAAAAATTATCAATAATTTACTCAAAGATAATTTTGACAAGTAGATTTCAGAAATTAATTATTTTTTTAAATACATTTTCTAAAAGTGGAATAAATTAATTTTGTTATTTTTTCACAAAAAATAGATAATTTTTTTTGAGAAAACAGTATTTTAGAATCATATAAATACTTTACTAAAAATTAAGTATTTTTTGTCAATATAATTTATTTATATAAAACCCTTATAATTAATTTTTATAATGTTTTTATTACTATTATTGACTCCATGTTTAATTACTATGTTTTAACAATAATGATTAAATAATAATATTATTATTATATTGCAGTTCATTGAAACTCAATGTTTTGTGTAACACAAGCTATTGAAGAAATTAAATTTACACAAAAAATATACTTCATTAAAAATTAGGGTGTTACACCATGTGATACTAAGGACTATTTACCATTACATTAATATTAACTCAAATAAAACATTCTAACTTTACACAAAATATCCACATGCACTTGTCAAATCTCTAGGTGAAATGAATTTGGATACCTAACCCATCTCAAAACAATCCACTAAATTTCCAGTAATTTCTAGAAGCTTCACAAAAAAAAATAACCTCACTATCATTGAAACTTATTAATTCAAAAATATATCCACCTCACCTCAGAAAATATTATTTAAATTTACCATCATTTAATTTTTTCAATCCACATGACAGGGAAATTTCACTTAATTTTAATACTTCAATTATTCTTTGAATTTATTCCATGCACCCACATTAGTACTTCAAAGTTTCACCCCCTGTTTTGAATTCAACATATGATAAATTAATCTTCCATCACCATGTTCCATAAAACCTTTCCCAAAAGAAACACCATATATTATCCCATGTAGTGTGATGATAATGAATTTCAAAACATTAGATGATTTGATTGCCCTTTAATTCATCATCGGGATCAACTTCATCATCATCAACCAAAACCAACACTACAAGCCACACTATGCTAGCATGAATTAAGTTTCTTTGATCTAACTAAAAATATGTTCTTCTCATTATAGAACCCAAAAATAATCAACCTCAAATCCCCTTTATGTGGGTTTATCAAAAACTAAGTTGTAATTAATTCCTCTTTGGATTGTCATCGAGCATGTGATGTACATTCAACTTCAACATTGGAACCATAACATTGGATAGATTCAACACCACACCATTTATCATAATAATTTTATCCTACAAAGGTAAAAGATATTAAGAATGGATCCTTTTGCATTGGGTTCATCATGAAAAAAGGAATCCTTACATATTAAATAGTGTATCTTCATCATCTTAGACATTCAAAGGAGATTGAACTCAGTGATATTTAACCTTATCTGGTTTGAACTACATCTGAAATAATTTTTGAATCCAATGCTATATTTTTCCCCTTAAAGGAATATCACAATATCATTTTTGGACCACTCTTCATCATACTCCCATGTAATATTCTATTCCATTTATGCCCCATGGAATCATATCTAGTCACAGTTACACTAACATATCTACTTCAGAGATCATCTATAATACACTAATCATTAATTTTGTTTTGATATAGACAACCTCATGTTTTGAAAGAAAGTAAGTTATTCATCAATATCCAAAACCCCCTCATATATACGATTATTCAAGAATCTCTAACCTTATTTAGTGAGATCTTGGCTTATCTAAATTCATCTATGTCCGAAATTTTCATCAGAGGGTTTCACACATCAACTTTGATCAGTTTTTATTCAAAGGATCCCTATTGTATCATTCCTCCATCAAGATCTTATTAGTAAAACATCTTATTCCATGGTTAAATGATGTCGGTATGATAAAACCCATTTTATAAATGGTATAATTAGGTTCCTCATGATTGAATAATAATCTAGCATAGTCAAAGGCATAGAAGGGTACACTGGTGTAGAAATTTTTGGCATGGTAACACAATTTTCCCTCCTTATTGTAGTAAATAGCTTCATGATAGTATATTTTTTAAATCACATGGTCATAGGGTTTAGGAATGGTAAAAGTACTATAATTGTCGTAGGACCACCATTCCAATTTTGAAGGCATAAATGAAAAGTGTATAGTAGGACCTTTACAGTAACAGTTCTTCCTTCTCATGGTCACACACTGGACCCCATAGTTGTAACCTACTCATGGTTAGAATCATGGTAGCAAGGTCATCACTGCATAACCTCATTAGTTATAACATAAATTATAATTCAAAATTTAGAAAATTTTAAAACATAAAAATAAAACATTAAAAATTAATTTCAAACCCCATATGTTAATTAATTTGTTTATCTATAAAAAAAATAAATCAAAAATAAATAAATAGACACATAGACTAAACAAAATCACTTAAAATTTATATTTTAAAAGAAAATTCATACTTAAATAAAAAACTCAAATCTCGACCCAATTTATAATTTAAACAAAAAACATAATTTTAGACATAAATTTCATTAATTTAAAAATTAAATAACAAAATAACCACATACACTAATTAACTAAATAAAGGATCATTTTATCATTAAAACATAATTTAAACTACAAAATTGATGTAAGAATATAAAATCTAAAGTCCACATCACAGATAAAGTGTCACATAAGAATCTAACAGACTTTCCCAAGTCTTTATAAATTAATTATCATATCTAAATACAACGGACTTTCCCAAGGCATTCCAAATCAGGTATCATAATCTGAATCGAAGGGATGTTCCAAAGGCATTCCAAATCAAAGTAACACATCTAAATCTAGGTGAATTTACCAAGTAATTACAAATAAATTATCATATATAAATCAAATGGATGTTCCCAATGCATTCCAATTCAAGTTTCTCTTGTGAAAATCAGAAGATATTCATTTTAAAAATTTCTTTAAATCAACTATATCATGTCTCATGAAAATGAATAAAAATAATTACTCTAGATTCTAGAGTACATGTTTGGAAACTTCATTCACACACACATGATCACTTCTTAGTTAGAAGAAACCCCTAAGGCCTTTCCTTAATTTACCCAATCAATTTCTTTCACCAAGAACACTTCATGTAGTGTATATGATCCCAGTTTCATCCAAATATAACACTTATATCTGAGAATACATCATATATTTCACCACTTAAGTGACTTATCATTTAATTATTAACTTTAGATCGATGCACTAAATTCCAATGTTATGATACATTATAATTAGAGTGAAATTATGGTGAGATCATGAGGGTTAACGTCAATAAATCCTAACTCTAGTGTGAAGGAGCTTAATCTGAATGAAAGACCACCAAAATTGAGTTTGGTGAACCAAAATCCCTAAATTCAGACCATAAAAATATGAAAATAGGTTTTTCGAGACAAGAATTTGAGTGGAATATTGCTATATAGGGATTGAAGGGTCTTAGACTCAACGAGATGAATAAAAATCAACAAATGATACATGAAACTCCCATGGAATAAGAGGGAAGGCTCAAAAATCACCAAAGAAGAGATCCACTCAACACCTAGTTTGAGAGAAGGTTCAGTGATAAGAGAGGATAAAATAGGGGGTTCTGGATGAAATTACAAGGCCTTCCTCAATTAAAAACCTCTTAGGATCCCCCCAAAAGTTGATGGGACTCATCAGTGATATAGGGGTTCACCAATAGGTCAATGGCTCAAAGTATCCATCTGGGCTATTGGTTATCCCACCAAATAGATGGTGGCCTACCGCCAACGTGTCGGTGTCCCCTACAATGGTATTCTATACATATGATCGGCTCCTTTTTCTCCCAAAGATACTTCTTAAAATCCCAACTCCCGAAGCATTCAAAAAGAGGAAAAAACTCGAGGTCCAACAAAATATTAATGGAAAATAGACCTCAAAAAAGGGAGGTGTTTGACATATTCCATAGATTGGTTTTAATGAATTTTTTAAATAAAAATTTCAAATGGTAGAAAATGGATTTAAATTACTAGATGATTTATAAAGGAAGGAAAATTTGTCACTTTATAATGAGTCTTTTATGATATATGTGTGACCCTATGTTGAGAACTTTATTTTTTTACTGCTTGATATAAATTTTAGTTCTCAATTAGGATTTTTTATATCTTTTTTATATTTTATGATAGATATGGATATAAAAATGGGGTGTTATTTGTGAGGATGTTGGAGGATGGTTGAGGTTTATCATTGTGCTCTATCATTGACCTTTTTATTTTTTGTGATTTCCATCCCCGCCATATTATTTTCATGGGAATATTAGATAACTAAGTAAAATACCCAGATAAGTGAAAGCCCTAGTGTAGATTGTGTGCTAACTAGGGAATGTTTCTCAGTTAGACTGAGTAAGCTAATGGGATAGATTGTGCTCTATGGGAGATGAGTGTTACCATATAAGATTTTGTGTCTTGGATAGTTTAATGTGATTATTAGTATTATATAAAAGTCATTTTAGGCTACCCAGGGGTTCCAATCACTAGTTCAGGTTCATATTACTTGATTACTAAAGAGTTTTCCATGATATTTAGATTTGACTAAGGATTATTTTATGTATCTCATTTTTTACCTTGTTTTCACCCCTTAATCTTGATCTGTTGACCTTAAACCATTTATATGTTTCTTGTTTTCTTATGTTCTATTGATACCATGGTTTCATTGTATGTTTAATTTCCTTTCCAATTGTGTTTTTGGTTTTAATCTCAAATGGATTTGAAAATTATTTGGAAATATTTATTTAATAAGGAAAGTTATTTGAACATTATAAAAAGTAATTTAAGAAATGGTTTTTGAATGAGGAAAAAGTAAGCTTGTTCTCATATATTTAATAAAAGTGATATTATTTACATGATATAAAAGTTTGTTTCATTGAGATATTTGGTTCCAATCTCCTCTTTCGAAATAAGGCATAACAGTTTATTAAAATAGAAAAGGAATGTTATTTTGTTTTCTTTCTACCTATATTTGAAAATATTATTTTTCATTTAATTAATGAATTTTTTTATTTTATTTGTACAAAATCTTTAGTGGAATCCTACTATACTTTTTAAGCTCACATCCTATATAAAAAATTGAGTGTATATTGCTCTCATGTTTTCTTTTTGGTGGACAAGTTTTTGGTCTCTTTCAGTATTTTTGTTTTAGTTTATTTGATGATAGACGGTATGAGATGTGATGAGTGACCATGGGTCATAGAGAGACATATTGTAGTGGTTTGGGTTTATTTTTGTTTTGTTTGGGGTGGTTAAGTATTGGCCTTTTCAGCCTATTTCCACCTTTCATTTTAATTTTTATATGTAATTTTGATTACTATTTGTATGTTTGGATTATGTTTAGGTTATAAATTGATGTTGCTAATGAGTTTTTTATATTATTATTATTGTTTATTACTCTAACTGTTTGTTTCATTTATATTTAAACTATTTATATTAATCATGTGAATCCAATACATGAATAATTCATGCTAGATTCATGGGGGGTGGGGGTCTATGATTAGGTTAGTTGATTTTAGTGGATGAAATTACTCCTAAGTGTACATTATTGATAACCAGACACTATTTTCTAGTCTTATAGGATTAGGAACACCCTTTAATCCAAGTGAAAAATCATCTTAGGTACCGATTTAAAGGTATCAAAAATATTTTCATAACATTCTATATACTTGAATGCATACTTTAAACTCTAATCATGATTACTTCATCAATTTTGAACTCTTATAATATTTAAAACACTTAAAGAATATACAATTAGTATCATATACCCATCAAAATAAAAGGATTAGATTTGATAGAATAAATACTTAATATTGATCCTCCTTAGAGTTTCTTTCACCCGTTTAGGTATTATAGAATATTTATCATATAATGATCATTTTTTCTATAATAAATACATTTCCCTTCATTATAAGATCCTTTTTCAACATAACATTTGATACAGACTCTCCATGGACTCCCTTATTCTCCTTCTATTAAAAAATATACATTTTCTATTCCATTCCAAGATCATAACACTTGATCTTAAACCTCATATTTGATACTTATAAATACTAAAAATATTAGTGAGGTCAAGTAAACTTATATAAAACTCTTTCATGTTGTAATTCATAATAAACATCTAGAATATTTTTAGTAGTAATTACAAAATGATGTATATGGACAGATCATGCTTTATAAGTGATTTCAATCTCTCCATGTTGATTACATGCCTAATAATATTGAGTATATGAGCTGAGATAGAAGTGAACTCATTCATATTTCACCAAAATAGTGGTTTTAAAACTTTAGATATCTCGTTTCTAGTTTGTTCTTTATAAATATTTTTGTGCTTGACTATCATAAAAAAACATCCATATGTGCATGTTTCCTTTGGATCATGGGATATATGTAAACAAGTATCAAATTAGTGAAATCAAGTGAATGTTTACAATGATAAATATAATATTATTTATCTTATTGAATTTATTCATTAATAATAGGTTTCTTAGGAATATTTTTTCAAACATATTAAAATTTTCATTTTTCTTGATAACTATTCACAAGTTTCTATACTATTTATAATGTTACTTCTATTAAGATTTTATTTTATTAATATTGATCTAAGTGTTAAGACAGGTGATGATGATGAATATATTTTAATGTAATATATTATTTTATCATACAATTAACATGTTTTATAGTCATTTAATATGGAGTTTTATTAAAATTTATCCCACTTAAATGATGGACTCTTTTAAATTACATCATATCCATTAGTTGTCCATGATCCATATTTCACTATTTAATAAGTCCACTTTGGTATTACTCCCATAACATAGAAATTTTTTTAGTTATCATTCCAATCATATATTATTTAAATCTTATACAATTGAGTGGAAACTCCTTACACAATCTATAATATGGATAAAATCATCTATGTTCCTCTAGTATTCTTACTCTTAGGGATTCCTAACTAAGTGTTACCTAAAGAATATGGAAAATAAAAGTGCCTAACTCTTAGGGTAACCCATAAGTTGGTTTCTTTACATATGATAATCCATGGGCACCAGACATTTTCTTGAACATACATGATTCAATGGTTGAGTTCTTGAAAAGTATCCTTTTAGAAGGAATCTAACACTTAGTATTTTAATGGGATTTGAATATCACCATCATATCTCATGTGTTATCATTACATGTATTTATGCTTCAAATGATTTATTTTTGAATCATTATTGCATTCCAGAAAATCAATATGTCCAAACAATATTGATGTGTAACTATTTAAAAAAACTCATAGCTTTTTTACCAGCCCAAATTAAAATATAATTATATTTACACATATCCAAATGCATTACATGAATATAGTGCATGAAAATAATTCATCTAATGGTTTAAAATCACATGAAATTATTAATCTCCGCAAGATTATTCATGGAGTTAAATGTTTACAAGAACTAATTTTCTTAATAGAGCCTAAGATCCCATGTTAGTGAGCAGTATAGCTCAATGTCCCTCTTATTATGAAGTGTGATAAATCATAGAACACAACATAGTGAAAGTCATTATGTTTTGTGCATATAATATCATTTAATGTGACATAAATTATATATGATATCATTTAAACAATACTACCATTATAGTTATCACATCTATTTCATCTATTTACAAATCTTTTAATGATGTATAGTTTTTCAATTAATTAGTAAAGGAGTTTAATATATAAAAATTAATGAGGATACCATTACAACTTGTTATAGTGTAAGAATATAAATGGTTTGTAATTTGATACATTATAAAACATTGAAACTTCAAGAGGATCCTATTTCAATAAAGAAAACCTATAAAGATAATTTTCATGGACCACAATTAATATAGTGGAATTTTCTCTTTTAGTGGGAACTCTCTCATTATTTTTTTATTTATTTTTATTTGAGAAGGAGGTACTAATACATATTGGTAGAGAATAGGTCATTCCAAATAATTCTATGATTCTATTGAATGGAGGATACCATCAAATAAAAGAACCTATCAAATTTTTTGAAGGTAACTCAATCAAACTCACTACTAATGATGATTAAAATCTTATATAGTGAGGTATGGTAATTTTATATTTTTCCTTATTCATCTTATTAATTTCCCTCATGGTTGGTCTTGGAATGATTTTTGTGTTTACTTATGCTCCAAATGGATATTGTGATGTTTCAAGAAACCCATATATGGTATTAGATCTCTATATAGAGATGAATTGGTAGGATAATGGTTGGTTTTGAAAACCAAAAATATATTCTTACTATAAACTACAATGTGGTCTCTTTACTATGAAAGGGTCTCCCATAAAATATAACATGGTCTCTCAACTATAGTGTGGCGTACTTTATTTCTCTAGGAAAAATAGATTGTTCACTTGGAAACTCACATTTCCATTTTAAAAATAAAATATATAATCCTTTATGATGACCTATATTACATGGTTATACAACCACTATATTGTACACTATGCACCATGATGCTCAATATAATTTGTACTATGTCATTGTCTTCATTTAAATATAACTACTAAAAGATGAAGTGCACTAAAAATAATTTTGGTATTAGTTTTAATAATAAAAATAAAAAGTAAATCTAAAATAATTTTGGACTATTCCATGGCCTTTGGGAGACTAAAGGACCAAAATGGCATGCATACTTCACTATGTAATGGTTCATGGTGGGTTATTCAAAGTCCAAGATGGATTAGATAATATCATTATGTTATGGTGGAAGACATGGTCTATAGAAAACTTATAAAAAATTACACTCATGTTAAATATATATGAATTGATCTATGTGTTTGAATTATGGGAAGGTTTTCTGCATTGGTGGAAAAAACATATGATTTAAGTCTACCAAGTGGATTAGTTCTGGAATTAGAAATTTATTTCCATGCTCTGACCGTAAATACAAATCTGATTTCTATATCTTGTTTGAAAAATATGAGATTTATATTCATTATTAGTAACATAAGTTGTTTTAATATATAAATTAAATGTTTTATCATATTTGAAATATAGTAAATGGTTTATATATTCTATATATAGATAATATTATCTATAACAATCAATATAAGAAGGTTAAGTTTGACTCTAACACCACTTAACTCTGGAATTGTCATATTAGACATATAAATAAACAAAATATCTAAAAAACATCATAGATATGAAATGTTTGGTTCGTTCAATTGTAAATTGTTTGATAATTATGAATCGTATTTATCAAAACATTAACAAAGGCATATATTACTGTAAAAAGTGATAGACTTGGTGTATTATTAGATATTATACATAGTGATGTATATAAACTAATGAGTACTTAAAAAATTGTCAGTATAGGTACTTTCTATAAATTAATAATGATTTAAATTGGTATGATTATGTGTTTCTTCTAAGACCCATGTTTGTAACCTTTGAAAAGTTTGTGGTGTTCAAAGTTAAAGTGAATAACCAATAGGGGAAAACTATTAAGTTTATCTAATCATAAAGGGGTGGTGAATACTTTATCTATGAATTTAATAATCATTAGAGAGATTGTGGAATTGTTTCTCAACTCATTCCTCTTAGAACTCCATAGTGTGGTGGTGTGTCTAATAGGAGGAATTATACCTTATTCGATATGATTTTTTTAATGATGAGTCATTATAACCTTCTTATATCATATTGAGGATATTCTATGGAAATTGAATCATTTTTACATAACTATATTCCATATAAAGTAGTCATAAAGAAACCATATGAGATATATCTTGAGAGGCATCCAAAATTTTCATTTTATAATGATTTCGGTTTGTGAAGTATATGTGAGATTTTTTGATTATGAAAAACATGGCCCAAACTCTATAAAATTCTTATTTATTGTTTATCCTATGGAAATAAATGAATATTATTCCTATGATCCTACTGAAAAAAATGTTTTTGTGTCTTGAGGTAGTGTTTTATGGATAATAATCCAACAAATCAATAAGAAAATGGGATGAAGTTTGGACTTGGAGATGTTTAAGGGTAAATAATATTAAATTTGAGTCAAATATATAAAGAGTTTTGGAAGAATTATTGAATCAGGTTGCACAAGAACTTTGATGGTCTGGTAGGATTCCTCATGATCCAGAGAGATATGGTTTTCTTATGAAAATGGATGATGAATGAATTTTCATATTTGATAAAAATAATACCAACCAATAGGATATTGAGAATTATAACTCCATGAAATGGTTAAAGACTATGAAATATGAAATGGACTTTATATACACTAACCAAGTTCGTAGCATGTTGGATTCACTTTAAGGGGTGAGACCCATAAGATTTAAGTGAGTTTCCCATAAGAGAACTATCATCGATATTAGAGATTTTACTTATAAATTTAATTTTATTGTTAATGGTGAAAAATAAATTCATAATATCAACTATAGAGAACCTGTTTCTCTAGTAACATTGATAAATTCCATTCAGATATTTTTTCCATAGTAGATAATTATGGTTATGATATATAAAAAATGGATATTAAATCTATTTTATTAATTTGGAATTTATTTGGTGACATGTAAATGATATAGACCAAAGGTTTTGAGGTTCTAAATGTATCTTATAAGGTTTAAAAGTTACAACAACCCATTTATGGTTTAAATCTAGCTTCATGAAGATAGAATATATTATTTTATGATGTATTTAATGATTTTGGTGTCATCGTGAATTTGAATAACTATTTTGTATAAAAATGAGTTAGTGGGAGTTTTGTGGTACTTTTGATAATGTATGTGTATCACATAAAATTCATCAAAAATGGTGTCCTAGATTTAAATTTTGTAAAGATTTAGTTATAAAAGAACCTCTTGATGAAATATAATGTTGAATTAGATTGAATACTTGGTATGAATATCTATATAGATATACTAAATAGGTTTCTTTTACTAAGTGAGGAAACGTATATTGGTAAACTGATAAACTAGTTCATAATATTAAACTCCAAGAAGCGGTTCTTACTATTGTTACATGGATTTTTTTTGAAAGACTCAATATCATTCTAAATAGATAATTAGTGTGGATAGGATTTTGTATACATATTCAATAAGATCTATCATGTAATCCATGTTATGTACTCTAACTGATATCACTTATACTTTGATCATAACAAGTGGATACCATTCCAATCTAGGTGAGAGTCATTGGGTTTTTGTTAAGAATATACTAAAGTACTTGAAAATAATTATGGATATGTTCATGTTCTATAGAGGTAAATATGATATCACTGTAAGGGGTTAAACTAATTCTAGTTTCCAATATGAAAATTTTGATATGAGATCTTATTTTTTTTCTATTTTTCCACAACATTGAAGATATTTGTTGGAAGAGTTCCAAAAAGTCCATTATTGAAAACTCAATAAAAAATTTAAAAAAAATTACTAAATTAGATGATTTAAAGGAATTAGTTTAGATCAAGAAGTTTATTATTCAACTAGGAGTAGTTCCTATCATTTAAAGAGAAATTGAGTTGTATTTTGGAAATAATAGAGTTATTGTTCAGGCCAAGGAACCCAGTTCAGACCAAAGGACTAAACACAACCTTCAAAAGTATCATCTCATTTTAGATATCATTGAGAGGGGACATTTAAATATTTTTTGGGTAGCTAAAAAGGATAATGTAGAATATCCATTTAAAATGAAATTAATACAATAGATTCATGAGGGTCATGTGAAGTATCTAGTAATTACATACATGAGGGACTTGATGTATATATTATTTTACATGAGTTTACATCCGGGTTCTATAATAAGGGAAATATTTATTTATCATTCATTCATGTGTGTTGAATATATTACATGAACAATAGAATAAAAAAATCACCTTAAAATATTACATTTATTTGTTCTTAATCAATTAAATTCATGTATTATTATGGATTGTTTTGATATATTGAGATTAGAGAGAGTAAAATCTTGCATGTGATATAGAGTAGTCTCAAGAGATAATAAGTAGAGACATATTATCTGGACTAACTTGGTAAAGTATATCACATGGAATTTCATATGATCATTTATATACTTAGGGGTGTGTTCTTAATAAAAATCCATGTTACTTGAGTTTTATAAGATACTTAACATATGAAACTCCATACATTTGAAGAACCCCATGAAAGTGTGTCTTGGTTGGAAAAGGGTGGAATATCCCATGGTTCATGGTAAGTTATGGTTGTTATATTTATCAAAAACCTTATCTAAGATTTTTTTAAGACTATCAATGCTTAATATTTTTATTATAACCTTAAATATCATGGAATTTAATTCCATGATTCTAGAAAGTTTTTTGAGAAGTGTTGGATATCGGTTAAAGTAGTTTTATTTGAGTGTGAGTGGTTTCTAGATCTATGTAGTTGTTTTTTGTAAAGGGGATGAAGCACATAACCTTTTAAGATATGAATATGAATTGGTAAAGGGTGATTCACATATCTATTTTAGTTACATAGGTGATTCATGTATCTATTTCTGCTATGTTAGGGAATCACATAGACATTTTATCAATGTAGCCATTTTGAGATGCAAATGATGTAGTCATTATGTGACATAGTTAAATATCGATCCATTAATTTAAATATTATTCATAGATTATTTATTTACATAGCTGATTAGTTCATGTAACCATTTTATCTATGTAGTAAAAACATGTTGAGATCCATGTAGCCATTTGTTTCATGTAACTAATTCTGAATCTATGTTCCATTTTTTTCAGCAAGGTTTCAAAATTAATGTATTTTCAGTTTTTTTATTTTTTGGATGGTTATGCATGTCTCCACAATATATGGTATTAGATTTGTATTCCATAATAGAAATGTGTTAGTTGACTGTAGTTATAGAGATAATGGGGCATTACTATTTACACATTTTTCTACAGCAAATGGGGTGGATGTCATTGACGTGTATTAGAGAGATGATTTTTAGAAAACCCATTGATGAGTAATGTGGGATGTGTGAGGGAAAAATATATGAGACCATGTTGACACATCATATAGAGTTGATAGTGAGAGATATAGAAAAATAGAATGGGGTCTAAATTTGAGGTTTTTTCTCGTTCTTTAGGAATCAACATATGTTGAAAATCACGTATTTAAGAGTTTGAGGTTTTATTAAGAGAATATATATGTTTTGAATTCTTGAATAAACTGTGATCAATAATTCCTTGAATATTCCAATGGATTGTGGAAAGAGATCTACATTCTTCATTTCTGAAGAAACTTATTTTATAGTGACCTTATTTAATTTTTTAACCACATTTTTTATTAAAATGGGGAGCTGAGCTAATGGGTGTGACTCCTGAAATGTGTGGTGGGATGACTCATTATTTATGGTAAGTTAATTTCCCATGGGTATATAATTAAAAGAAACCTTGGTTAAGGTGGGTAACCAACCACGATAAGAAGTAGGATTCCACACTGGATCTGATCTTTGTAAAAATATGTGTGTCCCTTGATCTTTGTTTTTATGCATGATTGTGTGAGGCTATGTTATTTCATTTTTTATTGGATCATACTCTAACAAGTCAAATAGGGTTTTTTATTTTAAAATAAATGGTAAAAAATCACTTCACTAATCCCACCCCCCACTAAGTGGAGGAAATTGATAATAATAGGCAATCCGATTAGTATCAGAGAAGTAGATTCCCTCTAGAGGATCTATCAAATTATCCTTTTATCCATGTATAATTTAAAATTGGTTAATAGAAATATTGTACAAACATTTAATGGTAATAATTATCAATATTGGAATAATCAAATGTTTTCTTGTCTTTTATCTCTTTGTCTTGAAGTTCATGATGCAGTGGAAATGGTTTTTCCACATTTTGTGAATGATGGTTAGATGGAATTTTTTAAAAAGATAAACATGGAAGTGAATAGAAAATCTCATAATGATATTATCATGTTTTTATAAAAGGAGGAATTCATGAAATTTATGGGTCTAAAAACTACAAAATAAATTTGGGATAAGTTGGAAAGTAGGTATAAAGGCAATGCCAAAGTCAAAGAAAGAAACTGTAGATTTAGAGAAACAAATTTTAAGTCATAAAAATATTATAGGATGAATGTTTTGATGACTTTTTTACTTTATTAGATGAAATTTGGAGTAATATTTGAGTATTTTGTAAGAATCTTGATAACACCATGATTTTTAGAAAATGATGAGAAATTTAATGGATATATTTTCTACCAATATATCAACACTTGATGATATAGATGATATTCCTCTTTATAAGATACATAGTATTCTCATTTCTTATGAAATTTAAAAACTTTTGTAATTCAAAAGTATGGAAAAATTGGAGTTGGTTTTTAAATCCTTGAGAAACATGAAAAATAGAATTAATGAATATGTTACTTACATGAGTGATTTTGAGAATGAATAAAAATATCAAAGGGCTATTGTAGTTATTTCTAAAAGGTTTTAAAAGGGAAAAAGAAATAATATAGGCACATTTTCTGGTATATGTTTCAAATATAATGGTCTTGGATATTGTGAAATTAATTTACAAAATAATAAACGAGAATACTATAATTTTAAGATAATTAAAAAACTCAAGTAAATAAGTGGAAGAAAAATTCCAAAGAATATTAAATGGAAGGTAGAAGAAAGAATAAATTTCAAAACAACAAAAGGAGAAATCTAATGAAAAAATAAGATGAGTTTGATCTTACCTAATTTAGTGATTTTTATGAAGAGATATAAGAAATATTTATAAACATTATTGCTCATGTTCAAAAGACTATTGATTCATCTAGTAGTGATGAGAATTGTTTAGAACCAAAATATTATGAACACGTGATCTAAGATGAACATGAGGCATGCCTTTAGAAAAATACAATTTTTGTGAAAGAAAATAAAATTATTTTATGATAGAACAAAATAATTGTTGATCAAAAAGGTGAAAAATTAAAAAGGGAGGTAGTTCTCATATAAGAAAATAAAAATCTTATATTAAAGGATGTGAAAATTGAGATAATGATCGAAGATATCGAATAAATTTTCTCTTTGAAGGTTGAAAAATTATGAATTATATAATCAAAATGCATTTATGAGAAGAAATATCTATAAAATATTAATAAGGAATTCAAAATATCTATTAAATTAAAGGGAGAATCATCCAATGACACTGCATAAATTATATTTAAATACTCATCTAAAAAATATATTTCTATAATTTCAGATACTAACAATGAAGGTTCTAGTCCTAAATATGGTCAAATATAGACCAAGTATAATGAAGAAAAATTATCTATATAAGTACTTTATGATAGAAGAATGTTGAATGAATCCTATTTTAAAAACTTAAAGAAACATCAAGACAAAGTAGTTCAGTGGATGTCAAATTATTGGTAGAATATATCTATATATCACCCTTGTTTCTCAAGGAAATATAGATTTCAGGGTTATTGTAGTTTTTGTAGAAGGTTTAGATATAAATCCTATACATGTTGGTATAACATTTCTTTACTAAGGATAACGTAAGAAACCAGGGGGAGATGTTCCAATGAGATGAAATATGTTTTGTTAGAATCCAGGTAGAGAAGGAATTTTGTCACAAAATGACAACACAAAAGAGATTTTATTTTCTTTAATAGTTGTGTGTTAAGTGTGATAAAAAGGGGTATAAAGTAGATAAGTGTATTATTATATTACCCAGTAAATTCCCTCTCAATGATAAAGGAAAATGAATTCTTTTGTTCAATGAATACAATTAGTTCTTGGTATAATTGGATTTAATGGAAAGTAATAAAATAAAGTCTTGTATACTTGATAGTGGGTGTTCTTCACACATGACTGGTAATGCCAAAATTCATAAGAATTTTGAGAAACATGAAGGTGGTGTAGTAAAATTTGGTAATTAATCGTCCTTGGGAATCAAAGTTATTGGAAAAGATCAAATTGAAAATGATAAATTGAGATCAGATGACATTTTTTATGCTGAAGGGATAAAACATGATTTTTCAAGTGTTATCCAAATATTTGAAAATAGGAGTGAGGTAATATTTAAGAAAAAAATCATCATTAAAAGAAAAAGTGATGGAATAAATTTTTTTGAATGTATTGGAACAAATGAAATCTTTTTCATGGTTATTGATCCATCCAATACTTGAAACTAAATCTAAATAAATGATATCTTTTATGGCATAGTAAACTTGGGCATCTTGGGAAATAATCTTAAGAAATATTATAAATCATAATGTTGTAATATATTTACCTAAGATGAGTAGAGATCAAGATATAATTTTTAAGATATTTTAAAAGGGAAAAATAACTTAGATGGATCATAAGAAGGTGTACATTGCATCTACAAGACCCATTATAATTAGTCCACATAAATCTATGTGAAATCATGAGATAGAAGTATACCCAAGTTGATCTTTATTTCATTACTTTTATAGATTATTTTACTTAGATAAATAATTTCATTCTCATTAAGAAAAAATATGAGGCTGTTATAATGTACAAACTGTAGATAAGGCATGTTAAAAAGGGGCTTGGTATATGCAGAAAAAAATGTGATCTGATAATGGGAAAAAATATACATGTGATGCATTTGAAACTTATCTTAGCAAACATGTAATCAAGAATCAATACAACACACCTTATACTCCACAATAGAATGGTGTTTTAGTATGGAACAATTGTAGAATTGTGTAAATGGGAAGAACAATGTTGGTTGAGCATGGTATCTCAAAATATTTTTAGAGAGAAGAAGTATGTACTATCACGAACATTAATAATAGATGTTTCTTGAGACCTAAAATAGATGTTTTGTCTTCTGAAATTTGATACCAAAAGAAACCTTTAATCAAATATTTTATGGTCTTTATAAGTCTTTTTTATATTAAAATCAAATGAAATAAGTTTAGAAAATTTGAAGAAAAGATAATTATGGAGTATTTAAGGGATACTTATCCAATGGGAATAATTATATGTGTTGGAATAAAAGGTTACATAAAATAATAGAGTGTTCAGATTTAAAAATTGATGAAAATATGGGAAAAATGAGGCATTATATTCAATCATATTTTTAGTGTTGTTCTGAAAAAAATAAGAAGATTTCAAAAGAAATGACTGAGAAAGTTACTGAAACTAGACAAGAAATAATGGATGCAAACTCAGAATTATCTAGTGATGGAGAGGAAGGTTCTCGTAGTAATATAAATTAGTTCTAGAGATTAAGGAAATATATTGATATCAAGAGTATCACTGGGAATCAAAATTCACCATTTCCAACTAAAATAAGATAAAGCCTAGAAAATTAAATAGATCATGTATCATAGTTTGAGTAGAGAAATATAGAATAGGTTGTTGATCATGTTGAATGGGTAAAATCCATGAATAAATAACTCAAAAAAATAAAGAATAAATCTACATGGTAACTTGTTCCTAAATTAGAAACTAAGAATGTGATCGATACTAAATTAGTTTTCTAAAACAAAATGAATGGGAAAGGTGAAGTTAGATGAAACAAGTTCGTATTTTTTTGTAAAGGTTTCTCTCAAATGTAAGGTATATATTTTAAAGACACTTTTTCTCTAATGTCCATACATAATAAAATAAGGTTGTTCATAGTAGTGAAAGCTCATAAGAATTATAAATTGTATCAAATGGATGTTAATTCTTCCTTTTTAAATGGTTATCTTGAAGAATAATACTCCATAAAACAACTATAAGGTTTAATTCTTGACAATAATGGAGGAATGGATTACATATTGAATAAGTCATTGTATGTTTTAAAGAAATATCTAAGGGCTTGGTATTCTAAACATCATGACTTCTTGAGAAACCTGGGTTTTTCAAAAGGCACTGTTGATTGAAGCTTCTACTAAAAAAAGGGATTTATTAGATACAATCATTATGAAAATATTTGTGGATGAATTTTTTTTCTAGTAATGATAGTTTCTTATGTGGGTAATTTTCTACAGATTATTTGAGATATCCTTAATAGAGTAACTAAGCTAATTTATAGGGTTGAAAATTGTGCATAATTAAAATGTTATCATTATTTTTCAAGAAAAATATGATAAATAAATTCCAAGAAGGTTTGTAATGGAAGACTCAAAATATTTTTATACACCTATATCAGTTGGAAAAGTGTTGAGAATGGATGAACAAGGAAACATGGTTTATCAGGATATTTTCATAAATATGATTGGTGGCCTATTGTATCTCACAGCTTCCAGGTCATACATTTCCTATGTAGTGAAACTATGTTCAAGGTATCAATGGGAACCGAAGGATTCACACATTCTTTCATATAAAATAATTATGAGATATATAAAAGGCACAAAAAATTATGGGTTGTTATAAAGGTATAATGGGGATCTATATTTTCTGGCATTCATTTATGCAGATTGGGTAGGTAAGTATATATATCATATATCCACATTAGGTGGTGTGTTCATTATTATTGCTGGTTTTATCAGTTAGTACAAAATGAATAAGAGCTTAATAACCCAGATTATAATGGAATCAGAGTATTTTTTTTCACACATGTTGTTAAATAGGCCTTGGGCATGCATGTTCAGCTAGAAAATTTGAGGTTTGATATTTAAAGATCACTGAATATTGTTTTAAATAAACAAATTCTTATTGATATTAAAAAAACAAGTTCAACATTCTTATTCTAGACACATTTACATTCATTATCATTTCAATAACAAGACAGTGTATTCATATGAAATCAAACTTTTCTATACTTCCACAAAAAGAAAATTTGTATATATCATCACTGAAGTAATTCTACGTGAGAGATTCTTGGAATTGAGGCTAAAACTACAAGTTTAGACTACCCTACACACTTGAAGTTTTGTTTATTTGAGAACCCACACCCCCATGAATCTTTTTATTATTTTTACAAAGGGAAGACAATACTGTGATATAGGGGGTGTGTGAGGTATATTAAATGTGACAATGCTAAAGATGTTTTCTCATTTTTATAAATAATGGTATGCAAACATGATGAAATCAGTATTGAAGATGTTGTGAATTGTAGAGGTAATGTTGTGGTATTCAAATAATCCTCTATGCAGATGGTTAAGGAATATTCATTTCATGTTTCCATGTTTAATGAGATCATAAATAAAAAAAATTAACATCAGAAAGAGGTAGTTGAAACTAGTCTCATGGATTGAATTAGATGCCTTTAAATTATTCTTCTCAGATATGATGAAATGGTTTTGTTACTTCTATAGCCAAGTATATGGTTGAGGGATGGAATTACATGGTATTTCCAAATGATATTCAACAAATCCAATTGGGAATGTTGAATAATCCCATTGGATTTTAGATTAGTTTGAAAATATTAAAGATCCCATAGTTCATGGTAAGTGCTGGTTATTTTATTTGTTGATTGTAACACCTCAAAATTCTAAAACAATAATATTTTATTCAATAGTGTGTATGATACAAAACAACAAGTGTAGAAGGTAATAGAACATCCTAAGATTATATAAAATACAAAATATTTTAGATAAATTCAATCAATTTTATATCTTTCAATACATAATACACCAAGTTAATCTTAAGCTATATGAAATACTTAGATTATCTTTTAGTACACACAACTCTATGTTTGGCATGTGTTATACAATATGTTGAGTTCCTTCGACAGCTTGTATTACATGTAAGACTGAGTTTTAACAAACTACAAACTACAATTAATATTATTATAAAAATATTATTATAGTTATCACCTAGTTGTTACAATGAAGGGAATAAATAATACTAACTAAATTATGATAATACGGTTTACATATATTTACATAATGAATCCTTTTGTGGCAAATTAATTAAAAATTAATATAAAACCCATTTAAAAAGGAACTATTTTTAAGCAAAAAAGTAGCTTTATCTTAAATTAATTACTATTAGTGGATAATGTTAATGAAATATTTTTATTATATATTAAATAAATGTTTTTAAAATCATCCAATAGATTTTATAGGAATAATATAAGAACAAATAAATTGTTACACATAATAATCCATATCTTCTGAATTCATTTTTATTCCATTTAATGGTGTACATATTTTAAAACTAAATTTCAGAATTTATATAAATTTTATTTTAAAAAAACATCATTTTTAAAGGATAATTTCATAATTATCTTAGGTTGAATTTTTTATATTTTTCTAAGAAGTTTCATTTTTTGATGAATAATGAAAAATACTGAATTTTAATTGAAAATTGGCTTTTTATCTAAATACTTTATAGTGTTAAAATATATTTTTCATTTTTTAAAGTTAAAATAGATCAATTATATATCTATTAATCTAATTTGGGTAATTTTAATTAATTTTATATTGAAATTGGATATAAAAACATTTTGAACTTTTGAACATTTTCACTTTAAAACCCCACTTTCTCGTCCTGTCTATAGGATTAAGTTTAATTTATTTTCTGCCACTTATGTTATTTGAATTAAAAAAAATGGATTAAATATTTTGAATCAGCATAATTTATAATTTCTAGTACGTTAAACTTGGATTTTTACCAAAAATATCAGTGAAATAAATTAAAATTAATTTCAACGATTAAGGTAAAAATGAGTTTCCATATCTATTAAAATTTAATAACAAGGGGTTAAATGAACTAGACACTTATCTAAAAACCATTTTATGGACATATATAAACTATATTCCATATTTTATCTAATTTTATGAGTTAGAGTGATAATATTTAATGAAAGTGACCTATATAATAATTTAAGTAACGAAAAAGGAAAAAAGGAACCTTTGTTACCTTTATCATTTATAAAGATTTGAGATATGGAAAAAACATCATATTTTTTGTTATACATATAATTTTAAAATATAAATGATTTATTTTCATCATAATAATTTATCTTTAATTTTTAGAGATGATATAATTTTTTTTATGCTTTAGAAATGCCTATACAGCCAATATTTAATTAATAATTAACTAAGATAAATGAGACTAAAAATATTAAAAGTGAAGAAAGTTGAGTGAATTATTATGATCCTATAATTTTTAAGATGAATATATCAAGTTACATATCGTTTAACTTAATATATTTTAATTACATATTTTTCTTGATATTTTTAAATTCAAATTAAATTAATAATGTCAAAATTGATGTTAATATTATTTTATAATAAATTATGTTTTATTAGTTGCTATAAAATTTATAAAAATCCTATATTCAATAAAGTTATTTTTAAATGCTAATAAATTTAAAATATTTTTAATTAATGGAAAAAATATTTTATTATACCAACTATATTGATCATTAAATAGTAAAAAACTATGTTAGTATGGTTAAGGTTTAGGTATGTTTTTTTGAAAGTTACTTATTATTGTGTTAAAGTTAACTTCCAACACACATAATATTTTTATTTTATATATTAGATATATTATGTATAATAATTGGGCCAAAATTATATATCACGTTTCATTTTATTTTAGCCCTAATATAAAAAATATATAATAAAGTAGGTATCCTAAATATACTAATATGTTGTTATCTTAAGGGTATTACCTACACCCACACACACTTCTATCAAATGGGATACATAATCATTGTTCGTGTGTGTTCTACTTCCTTGCGAACCAATTTCATTCATTCATGCATTACCACATATAAATGTTGGAAATAATGATGTATTTATAGTTTATGTTTGATATATATGATATTTATAATGTATTTATTATTTTTTAATTATTTTTAAACACATACCATCATGAATTACATTTCATTGGAATATGATAACATCATTTGTGGATATTTTGACTACCACCTCCTCGAAATGATGTGATTCATTCATCCTTTACATAGAATGTATTGTGGATGGTTTTAATAAACATATATGATATATATGACATAAAAATGATATTGTTATTATAATATTTGAATATATATATATATATATATATATCATTTATATTTCCTTCATTCAATACTACAAGAAAATGAAAACAGTGTTCATGTATATGTATGACCTACCGTCTCTATAAACGGTGTACTTCATTTCCAATCACTAAATATTAAAAAATAATATAAATTCAAATATACAGAATATATATGATATTTTATTCATGTTTTAAATTATTCATATTATTAAATCATGATCTATATAAAATAAAATAAAAATAATAAGTTAAAACTTGCTCTAAAAACCAGGCAATTAACACCTAAAATAGTAAAAATAATGAAGGATTATTAATGAACATGTAATAATATATTATATAAATATCATATATGATATTATAAATATTATTAGGGTTCTAATAGAAGTTAATAACATGATTAAATCCATTATAAATGAGTTTAAAGATCATTAACCCAAAAGGAAGTGTAAGCTAATGGGATCTATAATCTCACTTTTATTTCTACGAGACTTATATCATATTCAACACTTGTTTATTTTGTGTGGTGTATAAAACTACCAATGACATGTTATATCATGGATTTAATTTATTTCATGATATTAATGGTTGAAATTTATGTTATTATTTCATGTATCTTGTGATTAAAATGTTACTCAAGTAGTAAGGGATTTTGTTTCAATTTGCATTCCAGTGAGACTTTTTTGTTATTATGAAATAATTCACTTCTATGTGGTGCATATAAAATAAATTTTTTATGTAATATCACTATTAATTTATAATTAATCTTATTTTAATTCCCAATTTTAATTATCTCATCAAAGGTGATTAGAAAAAAAATTCACAAGTGGTAAAAGTTATCATAAAATCTCAATTCCTTTTCTGATTGTTAATATTCTCTTGAAATAATCAATTTCTAGTAATAATATTCCATGGGAAATTATATTTATTTTATATATCCATATTATTGTATTATGGATATGATTATTTTATAAATTTTATACCATTTTTGCATATGGTTTTTACTTTAAATGTTATATGATTAATTTGGGAAATATTGATAAATATGTATCCTTTACTAAATATAGACATTTAATAAGGAACTTTTTTTATGATTTAAACTTATTATTCAACATATGAGGAATGTATTTTTCATGTAGTACACTGGTTTGGGATCAATTAACAAAATCCCCTCGATGCATCAATAGTCTTATGGGATGAATTTAGTTGGTGACAAACTCTTTGTGTTTGTTTCTAAGTAGTTTAAATCTATTTGGATGATAGATCTTGATAGTAACTATCTTGAGGATAGATCATGATAGGTATGATTGGTTTCTTCCCACATGCTTAAACTTTCATGAGGATAGATCATGAAAGTAACTATCTTTATGATAGATCTTGATATCTCATACATCTGACATTATACATTCTTCCATTATTATAATTCCATGTGAATGTTTGATTAGTTAGAATATCCATGGTCATGTTTTAGGATAAGTTGATTATTTATATGGAGTTATTTGATCATATTTTATTATTTCTGTATTGATTATGCAATATCTAGTTATTTAATGGCATGTGTGATCAATTATTTACCTTTTCATGTTGATTATGCTCATTGATTCATTATTTATTCCAATATAATTTACCCTTACTGAGCATCTGATCTCACCCTTATTTTATTTCCTTTCCCCAATATTAAATGAAGTTTATTATGATTGATATGATGGGTTATGTTTGATGGAATAAATTTTTTCTCAATAATGAAAATAAAAAATCATGTTGTAATTTGTGTATTAAATTGTAATGTAAGACCCATTTATTTATCTGGTTTACCAAGACTACTAAACTAATCAGTCTTTCAAAATGTGTTTCCTTGTATCTCATTCCAATGTAATGGTATCAGACATAGAATCTAGTATTTCTAGGGTTGTTTAACTATAATTGTAATCATAGGATGTTTAGTAGATACCTTAGAAACTAGATTTGGGAAAACATAGATTAGGGAGCATAACCCTAAGATATACTTTGAGGATTATCATTGAAGCACATATAGATTCATTAACTTAATATTTATGGATTCGATTAAAAGATTATTAAATTTTGGTTAATAGTAATTTATAAATCTTAAACCTCTCTTTTTTAGGTTTTATGTAATTGGAGTCTACCATGATTATGGATATTTTCAAGAATTTTGTTTATGTATAGATTCCAATGGATGTTTTATTTAAATAATCATTCCATTAAATTTTATATATATAAGTTTAAAATAATTTTTAACCATTATGGTTGATATGATCATTAATGAAATTGTAATAATAGTAAAATAAGATTATTATACTTTTTTAAAAAATAGGTTGTATTCAAAACCCTAGTAAAATAGTAATTAAATGATTAATTTCATTTTAAGGGTGTCCATAATACTTTTTGGAAACATTATAAGAATTATATTAGTATAGTTTATAAAAATTAAAACCCTCATTCTAGGTGACAACACATTGCATCTGGAAAGGTCGTGGGGCTTGAACCCTTCACTGAAGCCCGATAAGGGTTTTATAGCTACCATTGGCCTACTTGATGTCTTGGTCAATATGTTATTGTTTTTAGGTAAAATATTTGAAGAATAAGTATTAATGATAATCATGTCGTATTATTTTTGAGTTTTATAGATTAATTTACTAGCCATGTTAGTTTTGTAAAATAGTTAGATAGAAATTTGAAGTATTGTTTTATAGATATTAAGATATGTTAAAATTAAATCCTGGTGATTTGGGCATAAAAATTCTATTTACTTCATGGAGTAAGTGATTAAAACACAACCAAAATAAGAAACTATGTTTATTATATATAAACTTATCAAGTATATTTACTTATATTCACAAAGAGTGAAATAATTCTTCAACTCTATGAAAATGGTCATAAAATAAAAATGTTATCCTAATATCTTATTTTTTTTGTTAAACTGATGGTCTTTTAAATCATCACATATTTTTGGTTTTGAGGCCCTCAAAGTTCCATTAATCAATCACTTGTTTATGATCAATGACCTCAAATACCACTAGAATTATTTACGGTTTTCCTCCAAGTCGATATATTCACTTTTGACTAATGTTCTTCTACATAGAAACCTAGTTATATGTTATTTAATATGACTGTTGTACATCCCTTCCTCTCTTGTCAGGAGGATGTTTCACTATCCCTTCTCATGATGTGGAAATTAAATAAATGAATTTTAAAATATCAAATAATTCATTACCATGATAAATTTTAAACTGAGAGGATGATATTTATTTAATGTGGGGATAGTGAAACACCCCTAAATTCTAAAGGAAAAACATTTTATTCAATAACGTGTATAACACGCAACAACAAGTGTAGAAAGGAATATAACATCCCAAGACATTATAATATATTTACTATTTTAAATAAATTAAATCTATTATATAGATTTTAATGAACACTACTCCATGTTTAACTTGTGATACATACAACACTTATATTAGCTTTTGGTACATGAAACCATGCGTTTGGATTTTGTTACACACAATGTTGAGTTCCTTTAGTACCTTACATTACACGCAAGACCTAGTTTTACCAAACTATAATATAATATTATTATTATTATTAAAATATTATTATAATTATCACCTAAATTTTGGAATGGAGGGAATGAATAAGATTAAATAAATTATGAAAATATAGTTTACACATGTTAATATAATGAATCCTTTAGTGACCAATTGATTGTAAATGAATATAGAAACCAATTATAAAAAAAAATTTACACACAAAAGAAGTTTTATCATTAATTAATTATTATTCATGGATAATATTAATAAAATTTATTTATTATATATTCAATAATTATTTTGAAATTAATATAATAGCACTACCAGAAAACAAGGCTATAGCTACTGACCTATAGCCACAGTTTTATAAGTTCGTGGATATAGCTTAGTTTATAGCCACACTTTTATTAAAATTGTGGGTAAATCCATGTTTATAGCCACGTTAAAAAAATTATGTATGTAAGTTTTTTTTTTGACCCTCCATCGGGCTCCTCCGTGATTCCTCTTCCTAGACCCTCGCGACCTAGGTTATCCCCATGACCGCGGCCTCTCTTCTCCGCGTGACTTCTTTTCTTGGCTGTTATCCTCCACCCTCGCGACTTATCATCTCTCGGCGGCGACCTCTCATCTCAGCGGCGACATATCCTCTTGGCGACGACATCTTCACTTGACGGTGACCCTTCTTCCCCGACAGGCTTGGAGACCTCTCCTCTCCCCAATTCTCATCCCTAACAGTTCCCGAACGGCCTTCGCACCACTGCCCCATCCTCATCTCCTTGTGATGCTGCCCATTGCTACCACCGAACGAGGCAACCTGGTCTACTTCTTGGTAACATCTCACCTCTCGTACCGCAAATTTATCAAATTTATCTGAATTACATACACATATTTCTCTCTGCTGGCATTCTTAAAACTATATTTTCCTTCATGTATTGATTTTCCATTCCTTCATGTTTTAATTTGGGAAAATCTTATTTTATGTGCCCCTTTTTATGCACTCATATCTTATTAATTCAAAAACATCACATTTACTAATTTTTCAACTTTTTCTAATCTTTTTATCATATTAATGATAATCCCTTCTAAGAATATTTATAAATCATCTCTTACACGGTATGTACTTGTATACACCATTGGGGATATTTTTAATTTCACCCATCTCAAATTGTTGTAACTCAGAATCATAAAAATTATCAATAACATTTATATTTGATTTAAATATTATAGCATTCCTTTTATTGTTATCATCAAAATTTTCATTCATAATTTCCATTTTTTATTGAATTAGTGGTCCTATCAACTCATCCATGTAATATTTAGTAAAATACTTAAATTATTTAATGGAGACTTTCTTTGAATTCCATCACTTTGGTATAGCTCTATGTAGTCCTCCAATGAGATCTTCATTCTTAATGGTATCTCTAAGAGAAAACATGTTGTTGAAAATCTTGGTGAATCTAATGTACATCTAATTTATTCCTTTTCAATCATTTTTCTTGAATTCATGAAACTCAACTCAGTATATACATAACATGGAAATCTGAAACTTATTGGTTCTTTAATGAGTAACTTTTAATGTGCTATAGATGTCATAAGTAGTTTTAATGTATAAAAATGTCTATATATATATAAATATATATTTCTACTTATATATTATAACATTTAACTCAAAACATTGTAATTTAAAATACATTTTTAAGCACCATTATCGATGTGAGTTTCTAAATCAATTTCAAAAAATTTATATGCTTTTGAATTTATATCCCAATAATCAAGAAGAATATTTTTAAGGAATACATAAATTATATATTTCCAATAGAAATAGTAACTTCCATTGAAGTGAGGTGATCTTATAGGATTCAACATCTAAAAATCCTGATTAACCATAATAAATAAGTGGATCTTTTCCTAAGGCTATTCAATCTAGGATAGTGGTTGGTATAGAAATAGATGATGAAACAATTAAAAAATCCTTAAAAAGGAGCCACACTCTAATTCCAATTTTTATTTCACTTGGAATGCCAATACTTACTAGAGGGGGTAGAATAGTACTTGTTGATTTATTATTAAAAATACTATATTTATCAATGTTATAATAGTGAAAAAAAGTTGTAGAAGAAAATATAACATTGGATGTACTTATAGAGGTTCAGATCACCAATATCCTAGTCCCCTCATAAATCTCCTCTACACCGTAATTATACTGTTAACCAGTAAATCATCACATTTGAATTGGAGTGTTAACCTGATTACATACAAATAAAAACATATATCTTTCACACCCGATGTTATAACCCCGGAATTTTGAAGTATTCACATCCTACCATCCTTTTTTATATAAGGAATAACCCAACCTTCCTTTTATATGGGAGAAATAAAAAATTATAAAGAAGCTACTATTAACCATGATAGAAAACAGAAGTATATTTTTTTATTAAAAATAAGTTAACATATTAAGAATCTGTTAAAATTTTAAGAAGATAATATTACATTTTGATAAAGGTGACAAGATCTCCTTTGAGATCCGGAGGATGAAATTTTCATGGTATAAATCAAAAAATAAAAAATGTAGGTGAAATTATAAATCACATTTTATATTAAATGGTCGGTAAATTTAGGTATTTTTGAGGATACCGGGGTGGAGAAAAAAAAGGATCCAGTTACAACCTCTTCTTCTATTTTTATACTCTTTTTATGGTTCACAGCCTGCTAATAGTGTTGACGTCATTAGTTCTCTGATTCTTTGTAATTTGAATTCTACAGACCCAACCATTAAAACTTCATTAACTCATGATATTATGAGATCTGTTAATAACTTATCTGTCATATCTAATAATAATACTACTCTTGAAATGAAGTTGGTAACCATAAATTTAGAGAAGGATTTATATCCTTCTCCCCTTGCGCGCTCTAAATCTATTACCAGTTATGTAGAATTAGGTATTCATATGAGTATTTTTAAGGTTGTTTCAACTGAGACACATACAATGACTTCTAAAAATATTAAAAATTATGTATAACCTATCAAACCTACTTTCACCTCCCCGGTACAGGACCCTAAACATATGTAGGCATGTAATATTTCATTTCCATTGAATCTTTACCATCCAACAGATCTGGATACTTCCTAACAACATACAATTGATACTTAAATGTTTTCAGGTACTCCTATTTCTACATCTATAATTATTGATGATTTCTCTAAGAAATATGGAAACTTGAATTCTAATCATAATATCAATTCTTTGTCGATCTGTTCTAAGAATTCTGTAGACTCACCTATGAATGATCCAATTAGAAAACCTACAAAGAATATTCCAGTCACATCTTGGAATGAACAAGAACATGCCACTAAAAATAACCTAGAGGTTAGAAGGAATACTAGAAAAAAGGCTCTAGAATAAAGATAAAAGGGTGTTCTAACTCTAGATTTAGGTTTAAATGATGATGCCATTTTGGAATTGTCAGGGTATCGCTAACTATGACATGTTCATTGTTTTAAAAAGACCATCATCCTATGTTATTTTCCATCGCTAAACCTAAAATTTTGTTTTCCTCTGTATAATAACATTTATGCAAACATAATTATTCTTTTACTCGTGCAATCAATAATACACTCAATGCTGATTCTTTATAGATTTTTTCACACTTTTATTTGCACAATGTTATTGTTTTCAATATCTCTGTCCAGATATTTACTTGCAACTTTAACATTTATGGCACACATACTTTCTGCTCCTTTTTCAATTATAAAAATAAATATCAATAAAGAAGAACTATTTGTAATGATCTCTCATCCCTAGGCACTAACATAACTACTACTGGTTTCTAATTAGCGACTTTAATGCCATTCTTAACTCAAGTGAGAAAATTGGACCTTCTCATGCTTCAATTTCAATGAAATAATTTAAAGCCTTGATTGAAGACACTAATATCATTGAAATTAATATCACCAGTTTAAAATACACTTGGTATAGAAGAAATTACAACAAAATGGTTGCCTCCAAATTGAATAGAGACTTTATGAATGTCCCTGCTATAGATTTATGGGACACTATCTCCAGTACCACTCTTCATAAGCTGAATCTTGATCATCATACCAACTCGGTGAATGTTTTCTCTAATGTCATGAAACCCTGATTGCTTTTTATATTTAACAATGTGTGCTTCTCTGATGATGATTTCACCCATATCATATAGATCTATTGGTCTTCAATGTCTCATAACAATGATGCCTTTCCCTGAAACCTCAAATTGAAACATCTCAAATAGACTCTAAAAACATGGTGCAGCTCTAAAGCAAAACAAGATAACAATTACATCATGATTCTTGAAAAATTCCTTAATGATCTGCAAAACAAAAACACCAGCTTCGACCTCATAACTGATCCTACTCGAGAACTAAACACTATAGTCAAACTCAACTCTTTTATCATGTTCAAAGAAAATATGAAAAAACAAGAATTTAAAGTTAAATGGTTAACTGACGGTGATGGAAATACCAAATTCTATATATCTCTTCAAAGAACCAGGAAGGCTTGTAGCCCATTAAACTTTTTAAAGGACAGGGACAACCTGCTTGACAATGAGGGGTAGGGGGTGTAACGGGAAGGGGGGATGTCTAGGAGGGGGGGTGAAGGGGTCTGGGAGAGCAGTGTGCAGGGGGAAGAAGTGTTGTTCAGAAATTGCAGAGAGATGCACCTATTATTCTTTGCAACTTGGAGAAAATTTTCCCACCATAATTTTTCACATGTATGTTACATCTGACTGTGCATCTTCTCACAGAAGTTCTTTTTGGTGGTCCTGTTTCGAGTCAGTGGATGTATCCTACAAAAAGAATGATGTTTACATTGAAATCTTATGTGAGAAATAAATATCACTATAAAGTCTCTATTGTGAAATGTTATTTAGCACAAGAATGCATGGATTTCAATTCATCATACTTGGATAACGTCACCACAAGGTCTAATCGACTTATGAGAACTAAAGATGAGCAATATGATCCCATTGAGCCTGCATTTCCTTCACTACCCCAAATAGGGGGGATATCTGGATCGTACTCATTGTGTATTTTAAGTAAGGAAGAGTGGGAAATGGCTCATCGTCAACTTTGGTGTGCTTGATGATTATATAAAGTAAGTAAACTAATAAATATGCATTTTATTTCATTATGTTATTTCTTCATATCTTCTGAAATTTTTAAGCTTTCATATTTGTATAGAACATTTAGAAATTATAAAAAAGGGACATTGCTTTCTATCTATTAAGAGGAAGGAACTACTGCACAGCAAAGAATTTGCTTCTTGGTTAAAGTCAAAGGTAATAGATTTTTTCTTTATTCTTATAGCATAATAACATGTCTCTGTTTAATATTCAATGTTGGTATCTTTTAGGTTTTAACTCTGCCAATGAATGAATTATCAGATGAAGTAAGAGTGTTATGCTTTGGTCCAAATGACGTGGTACGTGATTGTAAAGCAATGGTTGTCAATGGATTTAAATTTGTTCTAAATAGCTATGAAAAAATGGAAACACAGCATGATGGTGTGACGATAAGTGGCACAACATATTGTTATGAAAGTGCATTAGATAGAAAAGATCAGTCAGAAAATATATCATATTATGGTGTTGTTGAAAGAATCATTTTATTAGATTACCATGCACATGGTCGCGTCACAATGATGAAATGTAAGTGCTTTGATTCAATGACACGACAAGGAATGCATATTGATAACTGTGGATTTAGAGTGATTTATATGAATCACCAGCTTCACACCGATGAACCTTATATTCTTGCATCACAAGCTAGACAGGTGTTTTATGTAACTGACCCGTTACAACAAAAATTTGGTGTTATTATTGATGTCATTCCCAAACATATTCTTGACGAAGAAATGGATGAAAATGATGTTGTGGATGAACCTATCGGTATTTATTCGAATGTTTCATTTGATGACACAGATGACTCAATTTCTAGAATAGATTGTGAACCAAAAATTGTCACAGACCACACAGAACATTGATACATTTGTAAGTATTTACCTGACATTATAGAAATATTGTATGTGTTTTTTTAAACTTTCATACATGAGATCAAATTAACCTGTATATTTTATCAATATATATATCACATTGATAATGTATCTCATTGTTTTATGATAAAATTGTATTATTTAACATTTTTCATTATTTCTATTTATTTGAAAATATTATTTTAAATTTCCAGGTCAAAATGTCTGAATATGATGATATTAGAAGAAATAGAAGAATACGAAGATTGGTATAATGTTTACAGATAATATAGAAAGAAAAGAATTAATATAATGGATATTGTTTCATGTATCACACACACACACATATATATATACTTCATGTCAAAGAAATTTTCAGTTTGAAACTGTCATTCCAAGAAAGAAAAATCCTTGCATCAAGAAGAGATAACTGATATTGAATCCTATAGACAAATTCCATGAGTATTGAAGGAGAGAATAGATCCAAAACTGAATATATTCTGAATAAGTTTTATGGATTAAGGATTATGTAAATAGGATATATAGTGCAGATTAGTTTCACTAAATAAGAAGAAGAATAAAAAGAGGGAAACTAAGGTGAAGATATCCATCTTGAAATTGATCGAACATTTAGTACTATTCAAAGTTGGATCATTATTAATTTTGAAAATAGCAGTGTCTCCTTGAAGGTTAGAAAAGTATAGAAGGTTTTGAAGAATCTTCTAAAATTATCACTTCTACAATCGTCATTGTGCCACTCGCTACAACCTTATCTGGTGATCCCTTGTTATAGCATATTAAATAGTTGATCTGTTCTATCATTTGTCAGTGGGGCGATGACTGGAATGTTGCCCCGCCTCCTCCCACTCCCTTCGCTCCTGGACAGAAGATGATGCCCTGCGGATGTCATGGGACCGGGCCAACATGTCGCGGTCACTCCGCAGTCACGACGCAGTCACGCCGCGGTCACGCCGCGGTCACACCACAGTAATGCCATGATTTGGCCCTATTCCAGCCACATCCAGCCCACACCACCACCCTTCCACCTTCATTTCAGCCCGCTTCCACCAACATGCCAATCGCAACAGCCCCCCATGCCACCTTCAAATCATCCCACACCATCCCCCAGCACCTGCAACTAGCCCCCTTCAACTAGCATTCTAGCCTCCTCCCACTCCCTTCACTCCTGGATGGAAGATGCTGCCCCACAGATGTTGCTGGATAGGGCCTACACGTCGCGGTCATGCTGCGGTCACGCCGCAGTCACGCCGCGGTCACACCACAGTAATGCCGTGATTTTTCCCTGCTCCGGCCACATCCAGCCCACACCACCCCCCTTCCACCTTCATTTCAGCCCACTTCCACCAACATACCATCCCACAACATCCCCCCTTTCCACCTTCAAATCAGCCCGCACCATCCCCCAAGCACCTGCAACCAGCCCCCTTCTACCATCATTCCAGCCTCCTCTGGCTCCCTTCACTCCTAGATAGAAGATGTTGCCCCGCATATGTCACTGGACCGAGCCAAAACGTCACGGTCATGCCGCGTTCCTGCCGCGGTCACGCCGCTGTCACGCCGTGATCACGTCGCGGTCATGCCGCGCTAATGTCATGATTTGGCCCTGCTCCAGCCACATCCAGCCCACACCAACCCCTTACACCTTCATTTCAGCCCACTACCACCAACATTTCAGCCCGCAATAGCCCCCCCTTCCACCTTCGAATCAGCCCACACCATCCCCCCGGCACCTACAACCATCCCCCTTCCACCAACATTCCATCCTCCTCCCGCTCCCTTTGCTGTTGGATGGAAGATGCCGCCCCACGGATGTCGCTGGACCGGTCCAACACGCCGTAGTCATGTTGCGGTCATGCCGTAGTAATTCCATGATTTGGCCCTGCTCCAGCCACATTCAGCCCACACCTGCCCCTTTCCACCTTCATTTGTATTCTCCTTGGACAAATCTTCCATTATTCTATTTCTTGCCTCTTTTTTCACATACAAGAAAGGCGTGTTGGCATGAATCTAAGTTTTTCTCCTTCTTCCATGATAGAAGAACTGATCCTTTTATATTTAGCACTTGTCTTAGACTTCTTAGGTTTATTACCCAAGGATGTATGATCTGCCTTCTTTAAAACCTTCTTGGGAATAGTGTTTCCAACTTCATTTTTTTTAAATTTTCCAATTGAAGTTTTCCTCCATTTTTCATCATTAGTGGTCTTCGTTATCCATTTTTTTAACACATTCTTAGATGAGCATGCTCCATTCTAGTGACCACACTCAATTAAAATACAATAGCAATATTAAATCAAGAAGTCACCAAAGTTGAATCATTACATGTTTTTAGGAAAATAAGAGTAGCTACCACAAAAACTAATGATGATAATATTACTAACAAAAAGACTCATAATTGTGTCAAAATAACATTAATTGATCCACTATTTTTTTCACTGTAAGCTCATGGAAGAATGTGACAGACTGTCCTGATAAATCTGTTGTTAATCATGCATATTTATCTATTACCCATGGTTTAAAAACAAATTCTTTACAAATATGGGTGTGTTTAAATAATGAGAATCCATCCATATCATCCAATTTTGGCTTTGAGCATGAATAAAATACTTGGATCTCTAAATAAAGCTGAAGATAATATTGTTGTTGTCCAAAAATAGAAAGTAATAAAAACTAGTTATACTACATACAATAGAAATAGAAAGTGATTTATTTTTCAATAATAGTGATACTAGACATTTGGACAGAAGTATAGTGAATGTTGGCATAATAATGTCATGACTGATGGAAGTGGAGAGGATGTTGAAATAGTGATGAACTGCCTACACTATGGAAGAATATTCCAGATCATGGACCATTGAAAATTTTCCATTAACTTCATGACCGATGGAAGTGAGATAAAGTAACAAATGGAATAAATTTAGGAAAGGAATCATAAAATTCATTTAATTAATGTTATCCTAGAAGAAGAAGAGTAATACTGACTTCTAAATAATGGTATTCTAAATAATACCAAAGATATCCTAGAAGAAGAAGAGTAATACTGGTGCAGGAGGGGGGGTGGGGGCTGGGGGGAGTGGTGCAGGGGGGATGGGGGAGTGCAGGTGGGGGGGTGCAGGTGGGGTGGGGGGCTGGGGGGAGTGGTGCTGGGGCGGGCTGTGGGGGTGCAGGTGGGGGTGCTGGGGGGCAGTGGGGGTACAGGTGGGTGGGGGGCTGAGGGCTGGGGATGGGTTGGGGGAGTGGTTTAGTGGGGTGGGGGTGTTTTGGGGTGGGGGTATGGGGAGTGGTGGGGTGGGGTGGGGTGTGTAGGGGGGAAGTTGGGGGAAGTGGTGCTGGGGGGAAGTGGGCGGGTGCTGGGGGCTGGTGCAGGAGGGGGGGGGGGGTAGTGGTGCAGGTGGACTGGTGCTAGCTGGGGGGCAGTGGGGTGGGGGTGTTTTGGGGTTGGGAGGTGGGGGGGACCGGGGCAGGGGGACTGGTGCTAGTTGGGGGGGGGAGTGGGAGTGGGGGTGTAGGTGGATTCGAGTTGCTGTTGACGAAGGCTTACATGTGTATGCATAGGTAGGCATATAATTATATAATTTCCCCATTTATATATATTCACTCATGGCGATATTAATATATATATTGGGGCTAGGTGTGATTATATATAGATATAAAAAATGCATAAATGTGTAAGTATAAAGGGGTATATTCAAGTATAAACATATATCTAAGGACACCCTTATGCATATTTGGCCATGAAAATATGTACGTAGGGGCTAGGTGTCCTTATATATATGTGAAGTTTCATATGCATGCAAGCGGAAAAAAAGGAAGATTCGAGTTGTCGTCAAAAGTAGCGCCTTGAGGTTGAGGTAAGTTTCCTCTGTCTATCCCTTTAATTTGATTTCTATAATTGATCGAGTATTTTAAAAACTTGTTTTCATTATTATATAATGTGTATATGCTATTAAAATTGGTTGTGGATCTTTAAAATTACATTTTCACCTGTTTTACATGATTTCCCTAAGCCTTCAACGTGGACTAGTAGAAAGTTTCAGCCAACTCAATAGTAGAAAATGAAATTTCCTTTACTTTAGAGATGATAGTGTCCTTATTTTGAGAAAACATCAACTGAGAATTCTCATAAAAATATAAAACATAAAGAAAATATTTGTTTTCATTTCATCAAACACAAATAACCGGCTTTGAAAACTTGATACTTTCTTCAGTCTCATCATTGTGTAACACTTGACCCAGAAAAAGATAGAATTTAACATATTAAAATAAATCCACCTAGGCATGATCCACAGTGTGACCTGGGGTTTCACAACATGAATCCCTACCCCTGGTAATTTCATGGCTTGAACTGAGGTTCACAGCCAGAAATGTTCTAGATAGGGGGTTCACCCCTCAACTAAACATAATTGTGCTCCTAACCATATTAATTTTCAACTAAGAATGATCTTCCAATGGTCTATCAACCTAGTAATAGGATTTTGAAAAATGATCTCAATGCTGTTTTCAGCTCACTACATCCAACCCCATGAAAAACACCGGTCCGTTCTCCTCTAGATGAATTTTCCTAAAATTTCTTGGTTTCACCCGCTGGTGTGTTATCGTATCTCTCAATCAATATTAGATGATTCACTAAGTTCATATTAAACCCAAGATCCGTCGATGTATTGAAAACAATCTTGAATTATATCCTCAAATATATGTATCATCTACTCTTAGTGTCTGTCTATATATTGATGGTATGTTGTGCTCGATATTAGATGATTCCCTAAGGTTATATTAAACCCTTTCCAAAAATCATGGCATAATATGTGCATCTCTCTCTGATATAATTCTTAAGGGAACTCCATGATAGTATTAGTCTTCACATATATAAACCATTCCTATATTTTCTACAAGGTCTGTGGCCACCAAAATAGACACCCAAATTCATCACCCATATTTGTCGCTCTAGGATTCAGAAACCACAGAGGTATGTTAGTATCTCGTCAACTGTTCACCAAATGATTCAAGTACTATAACTCTTATAAAATTGTAACACATCATCATCAAACAGTGAACACTCAAGTGTCATTTTACCACTTTCTAGTTGTTCCTGCATCACATTAAACATAGGGTTAAATTCTATACTAACCTTCCCCCAGCCTATATGAGATTATATGGTAACTAATGGGGACAAATCAATTGATTCCTGGTCCTTAGAATCATCCATCCTCAAATTATCATAGATTATCATAATGTGTTATTGTTTTTCAAAAGGATTTTAACCAGGTTCCAAGGGGGTAGGGGGCAAGGGGAAAGGGGTGTGTTGGGTTCTTTTTCAAGGGGCAGGGGTAGGGTGTAGGGGGTGTGCTGGGGGTGGGTGTGCAGTGGGCTGGGGGTGAAGTGGGTATGTGCAGGGGGCAGGGGGGAAGTGCAGTGGGATGGTGGGAGTGCAGTGGGCTGGGGGGAGGGGAAGTGCAGGGGGTAGGGGGTGTGTAGCGGGTTGGGGGGGGGGGGTGCAGGGGGTGTGTGAAGGGGGGGAAGTATAGTGGGCTGGGGGGAAGTACAGTGGGAAGAGTGTGTGTACAGGGGGCATGGGAAGGGGGAAGGGGGTGTGCAGGGGACAGGGTGAGGGGGAAGGGGTGGTTTGCAGGGGGTAGGGGGCAAGGGGAAGGGGGTGTGCAGTGGGCTGGGGGGTATTGTAGTGGTAAGGGGGTGTGCTGGGGAAGGGGGGGAGGGGTGCAGGGGGAAAGGGGTAGGGGGTAAGTGCAGTGGGCTGGGGGGGGCAGTGTAGTGGGCAGGGGGTGTGCTAGGGAAGGGGGGAGGGGTGTAGGGGGGAAGGGGCAAGGGGAAGTGCAGTGGGTTGGGGGGGGGGAAGTGTAGTGGGCAGGGTGTGTGTGCAGGGGGGGGGGGGGCTATTTTTTATGGAATGGGGGTACATATAACCACAGTTTTAAACTGTGCCTATAGGGATATAACCAAGGTTTAAAGCCGTGGAAAAAGGCATATAGCCATGGTTTGAAACCATGGATCTATATATTGCCTGGTTTTCGATTCTACCACGGTTTGAAAACCGTGGCTATAGGGGGTTGCCATGGTTCAAACTGTCACTATAGGGATATAGCCACAGTTCAAACCGTGGCTATAGGGCTATAGCAAGGGTTTCAAATCGTGGCTGTAGGTTTTTCCCTATAGCCATGCCAATACCAGACACGGTTTCTGAAACCGTGGCTCTAACCTATAGCCACGGTTTTTGGGCCTATAGCCACGGTTTCAAACTGTGGATATAGCCTTATTTTGTAGTAGTGTAGATTTTATAGGAATAAGTTAATAAGAAATCCCATGTTACTCATAAAAAGTCATATTTTTTTAAAGGTATTTTTTAATGCATTTAATACTGCACCTATATAAAATAAAATTTTGGAAATTTTATAAATTATATTTTAAAAAAATTAAGTTATAATTTTAAAATTATCTTATCATGATTTTTTTGTATTTTTTTGAGAAATTTCATTTTTTGATTAATAGTGAAAAATACTGAATTTTAATTGAAAAATACATTTTAATTTAAATAATTTATAATGTAAAATTATATTTTAAATTGTTTTTATAGTATAAATTGATAAATTATAAATATATAAATCCAAAATATGTCATTTATATCAATTTCACATTGAAATATGATATAAAAATATTCCATACTTTTGAACATTTTCACTTCAAAAACCAGCTTTCTCATCCCGTCTGTGGGGTTAATTTTAATTTAATTTATACCACTCATGTTATTTGAATTTGTATAAATGGATTCCATATTTTTAATCACAATAATTTATAATTTATATTAAGGTTAAATTATTGTTTGACCAAAAATATTAGGTAAAACAATTAAAATTAATTACAGTAATTAAAGTAAAAATGAGTTTACTTGGTGGTTAAACATTAATCTTAAGGGGAAAATGACCTAGAAACTTGTCCCAAACCCATTTTGTGTCCATATATCTACAATATACCATATTTTATCTAACATTATGAGTTATTTGGATACTATTCCATGAAATTAGCCCATATAATATGGTAAGTAAGGAAAAAGACAAAAAATAAACCTTCCTTACCTTTAACATTTATAAAGCCTTGAGATATGGAAAAAACATCATATTTTCAGTTATGCATATCCTTTTTAAATATAGATGAGTTATTTTTATCATAATAATTTATATTTAATTTTTATAGATGATATAATTATTTTTTTATGCTTTAAAAATTCCAACACAATAACTATTTAGTTAATAATTGGCTAAGATAAATGATACTAAAAATATTAAAAGTGAATAAATTTGAGTGAATTTTTGTGATATAATAATTTTTATATGAATATATCATGTTAAATATATATAAAATTAATATATTTTAATTACTTCATTGTATTTATATTTTTAAATCTAAATCAAATTAATAATGTCAAAATTGACATTATTTCTATTTTATAATAAATGATATTTTATTAATTGATTTAATTTTTTTAAAAATAATATATTTGGTAATTTTATTTTTTAAATATTAATAAATATATAATATGTTCTATTAATGGACCAATTATCCTATTATACTAACTATATTGACCGGTGAATAGTAAAAAACTATGTTAGCACAGTTAAGGTTTAAGCATTGTTTTTGCACGTTCCTTGAGCTTGTGTTAAAATAAATTTCCAACACATATAATATTTTTATTTTATATATTATATATATTATTTATAATAATTGGGTCATAATTATATTCCAAGGATCATTTTATTTTAGAATAAATATATAAAATAAATAGGTTAGAAAACCAGTTACCTTAATAAAAACAAAATGGTAAAAGTGGGGAAACATAGAATTTAAGAAACCACATTATATAAATGCACTTAGATTTAATTTTTTGAGGTTTTTATACAAAATTATTTCAAGAAAATAAACCATTTCCCAATTTTTGAGGCAAATGGGGTAAGGGAGACCTCCCAATAGAGTTTATGTTTTGGTATTTATAAGAATGTCACTCCTTCACTATAAAAAGGCACTCACCCCCTCACTTATTCAAACATATCAAGAATTTTTTATTTTCCAACCCTAGAAAAATAATCTTCATGATATCCCTATACTCATACTATATTCCTCACTTTTTGAATAAATAAAACCAAAGAAGGTTTTTTTTATAAACCAAAAGAAGTTAGCCGAAGAAGAGGTAACGTTCTTCGACAAGAATTTTATTTTTATTTTTTTCACCACCAATTCAATTATTATTATGTATTTATAATATAATAACCTCAGTATCCTAAATATATTGATATATTTTATCATATGTGTATGAACTACACCAATACACACTTTAATCAAATGGGATGCACAATCATCATTCGTGTGTATGGCGGACTACCGCCTCACAAACTGATGACGTTAATTCTTCCATTACAACCATTAATGGTTGGAAATAATGATGGATTTGTAATTCATATATGACATATATTATATTTATAATGTATTTATACTTTTTTAATTATTTTATAAAAAATAACATTTGGTTTTCCATTTCATGGGAATACGACAACATCATTTATAGACGTTTTGACTACCACCTCCTCAAAGAGATGTGATTCATATACTATTTACATGGAATATATTATGGATGTTTTTAATAAAAATATGTTACATATATATGGCATAAAAATTATACTAGGAATTATAATATTCATATATATATATATATATCATTTACTTTTATTTTATTCAATACAATAAGAAATTGGAAACAGATTTCATGCGTACGCATGATCTTCATCTCCTATCACTAAATATTATGGGTTAATATAAATACATATATAATGAATATATATTATTTTTAAATTATGATTTACATTTTGGAGATTATAAAATCATGATCGACATAAAAGGAACAAAAAATGGCAAGCTAAAAACATACTTGAAAAACTAAGCAATTAACACCCAAAATAGTGAAAATAATTAATGATTATTAACGAACGAGTAATAAGATATTTTAATAAGATCATATAAAATATTATAAATATGATTATTTTTATGTTATAACTTATTAAAATTATTAAAACCATTATAATGGAGGTTAAATAGTGTTCAACCTAAAGGAAGTATAAGGTAATGGGATCCCTAGTCTCACTTTTATTTCTATGAGACTTATGTTGTATTCACCACAAATTTATTTTTTATGGTGTATATAATTATTTATGACATGTTATATCATTAATTTGATTTATTTCATGATATTAAGGGTTTTAATTTATGTTATTATTTCATGGATCTCATGATTCAAAATTTACTCATGTAGTAAGGGATTTCATCTCAATATACATTCCATTGATAATTGTTTCTTATTATGACCCAATTCACTTATATGTGGTATATATACTGTAACTTTGACATTTAATATCATAATTAATTTATAATTAACGGTATTTTAAGTCCCACTTGGAATTATCTCATCCAAGGGTATTTTACTTTAAAATTACCAAGTGGTAAAAGTTATCATAACATCACAATTCCATTTGTGATTGTTAACTTTATATTGAAAAAATCACCTTGTTGTAATAATGTTTCAATGGAAATTATATTTATTTTTAATATCTTTGTTCTTTTACAAGGGATATGATTATATCATGAATTTTATATCATTTTTACATAAGGTGTTTACTTTGAATGTTAAATGATTTATTAGAGAAATATTGATAAATATGTGTCCTTTACTTGATAATGATATTTGATAAGGAAATTTGTTTATGATTTTAATACATTATAAAATATATGAGGAATGATTTGGAAATATAGTACACAGGTTGGGTACAGTTTAATGAAATCCCCTTGATGCATCAATAGTCTCATGGGATGAATTCATTTGGAGAAAAACCCATCACGTTTGTTTTTAAGTAATTTAAATCTGTTTGGAGGATATATCTTGATAGTGACTATATTGATGGTTGATATTGATATTTTAGAATGGTTTATACTTAAAAACATAAACTATCTTGAGGAAAATAATGATACTGACTATCTGGGGGATAGATCTTGATAGCTCAGATGTCTGATATTACACATTATATTATTATTATTATTCCAAGTGATTATTTGATTAGTTAGAGTATCCATGGTCAAGTTTAAAACTCATGAGATTAATTATATGTAATTATTAAATCATATTTCATTCTTTCCATATTTATTATGATCTATACATTTATTTAAGATCATACCTGATATGTTATTTACCTTTCTATGTTTGTTATGCTCATTGAGTCATTATTGTATCCACTATAATTTACCCTTACTGAGCATTGGAAATCACTGTTATTTTTTTCCTTTTCCCAGTATACCATAAATCTTAATATGAATCATAATTTTGGTTATATTTGATGGAATAAAGTTTTCATCAATAAATAAATGAAAAAATTATGTTGTAATTTATGTATTCAATTGTAATGTAATACTCATTTATTTATCTTGTTTACCAAGACTACTAATATAATCAGTCCTTCAGGATGTTTTTCCTTGTATCTCATTGTAATATAATGGTATCAGGCACCATCTTTAAGATTTCTAGGGTTGGGTTGCTACATTGACATCCTTATTTGAGTAATTTTTTAATTCTGATAGTGATTAATCTTGTTTTTATGGATTTAAATATCATGAAAGGGCGTTCTATGATTCTAGAAGGTATTTTGAGAAGGGTTAGAGAACATATAAAGTAGTTTTGTTTGATTTTTAGTGGTTTATGTATCTATATAGCCATTTTTATAGAGGTGTTGAATCACATAGTCATTTAAGCTACGTAGCCGAATTGGTAAAGGGCGATTCACATAGCCATTTTCAATTTTTAAGTGATTAAAATATACATTTCTACTATATAGGGGAATCACATAGCCATTTCATCCATGTAGATTTTTTATATGTGAACAACGCAGCCATTTTGTGATGTATCCAAATTTCGATTCATGAAGGCGAATATTCTTCATAGTCGATCGGTTCACGTAGTAGTTTGATTTATGTAGTAAATTTATTTTGAGATCCATGTATCCATTTGTTTCACATAACAAATTCTGAATCTATGTTACATCCTTATTTTTTAGTAGGGTTTTAGAATTAATTTATTACAAGAAATTGTATTTTCATGGATGGTTATTTATGTCTCCACGGTATCATGTTTCAATTTCATATGTCACAGGAGATATTTGGTAGTTAAATACATTTACTGAAATCATGAGGCGTTAATGTTTTTACATTTTTCTAAAGAAAAATGGGTGGATGACGTTAATGCGTTGCAGATAGATAATTGTGAGAAAAAAATTTGATGAGAAATATGGGTCATGTGAGAGAAAAAAATGAGGATACCCTGCTGATGCATTGAAGGGAGTTGATATTTAGAGACACATAAAAACAAAAGGGGTTTAGAAGTTGAGGTTTTTCTGGTTCTTCATAGATCAACATCATATTAATCTCACGTATTTAGGAGTTTGAGGTTAGAGTCGTAGAATATATGTGCAGAAATTTATTTCCTTCACCATGATAAGTACATCCTTTCATATTCTGAAGGCTCTTTGAAGGATGCCTATATTATTATCTATTAAATAACCCTGGTTTTCTGGTGATCTTATTTAGTTTTTTAGTCATATTTTTTACTACAGTTGGAAGCTATTTTATTGGGTGTGACTCTTGAAATGTGTGGTGGGATGTTTCATAATTTCTTTATGTGAATTTCACTTGTGGATATAGTGAAAAGAATCTATAGTTTGGGGGAGTAACCAACCATGATAAGGAGTAGGATTCTACATTGGATCCGAACTTTGTAAAAATATGTGTGTTTGTTGCTCTTTCTTATTCTGCATGATTAGGTTAGGCTGTGTTATTTATATTTTTAGTGGATTCTATTCAAACAATTCATATCACATCAACATTAATAATCTTTTTATTCCATTGTTGAGGTTAAGATACTCTATTAGTGGTTGGTTATGTTGTTTATCATGTTGTCAGTTGGGTCTAACCAAGATGGGATTTTTTCACTTGAATAAAAAATATTACATCTAAGTGAATAATTTAATTAAAATAATGAAATTAATTTTTATACTTATTTGAGTAACATTTGACGTTCATATTTACTTAGATGAATGAAATTTGATGTATTTAGTCAATATAGCTATTCTATTTCAAAGATTCGTGAATGTATGAAATGGAATATAATATAATGACATGTTCAATGTCAAGTGTTCACTAAATGTCTTAGAAAAAGGGATTATATAATAAAATATATGATTTTTAAATATATATATTTTAATGGACATGTTCATACAGATATATGAGTGTGTTTGGTTGATATAACACTCAAGCCCTATGTATCTTGAGTAGTAATGAATTTTTTCTACAGGATTCAGTTTTCAAACAATTATGGTTTAGGGAATTCATAAATTCATTAACCCTAAAAGGCCTACAAGACTACACATAAGGTCCTGGAATGTTGAATAATGTTTTTACAAAGTGTTGTTTTAAAATTTGATAGGTATTATGATGACCATTCCAAAATGAGTTCGGATGGATTCAAAAAGAGACTCAATGTTTAGCATGTAGTTTGTGAGACTTCACTATAAGTGGGAGATTATTAAGATGGGCATAAATCATAGACCATGGCATACTGAAAGACAATATTCCATGATCCACCCATATAATTTTATTTGACATTAAATTATATACAATATCATTTAAATGATCCAACTATGTTGGTTATCACGTCAAATTTTTCCATTTACACATCATGTGATGATGTGTAGTTTTATTATCAATTATTAATGGACTTTAAAAATTAAACATGAATGAGATTTTTTTTATAGTGGGTTATAGTGGATGAATCCCAATGTTTTTTCATTTCATACATTATGAAATATTAAAACTTTAAGAGTCTCTTATATTCGATGAAGGTGGTTTATAAAGTAAAGTTTCATGGACATAATCTAATATAATGGAATTTTTTCTCTTATACAAAACTATCTCATTCTATCTTTTATCTATTTTTCATATAGGAGGAGGTGATGTCATATCATTATACAGAAAAGGTCCTACTGAAGTATTTAGTGATTCCAGTGATCAAGGCATGCCATCGTAAGCAAGAACCTATCAGTTTTTGTTGAGGAAACTTGACTACACTCACTACTGATGAAAATTGAAATCTTGTATATTGAAGTGTATTTATTTTATGGTTTTTATTATTAATTATTTAAATTACTATGTAAGTTTTTATGGGATGTAGATTCAGGTTTATATATACTGAAAATGGACATTGTGATGTCCTGCAAAATCTTTCACCTCAACCCATGGTTATTTACTCAGGAGAGACTTTAATTCCATCATAATTCATAAACACGATATGTATAAACAATAATTTACTTTATAATTAAATCTCATAACCAAATAGAATCCAAATACAAGGTATTATATAACTATATCAATTTTCATACCTAGAATATAACTCATTAAATGAGATATGAAGGGTAATAATGGAGAGAGGCTCCGTGGACGACTCCTTGGGTATTGTCTCAAACTTGCGAAATAAAAACCCTAATCGCCACCTAATTTGAATTCTCTGCTAGCATTCGATGTGCACAATAGAGTAATTGGATCCAGAGTGGGAGATTTCCTTTAAAAGCATGGAATATTAAATGAAGAAAAATAAACCCACATTGAGGGGGCTCTCAATCAATTTCTTGTGGGTAGATCTAAAGGGGTTTCATTCTTGGAGGCCCTTAAAGTCATGAATCTATGAAAATATAATAAGATGAAGCCCCCTCTTTTAACGAGGATTGAGGATTATGGTTTCTCAACGAAAGTTAACCCAGATGCTCTCCAATAACATGTGCGTATGTGAAAATAATCAATCATGGGCCGCATATAATAAATGAAATGTGATTGTCATTGGCCCTTACTTGAATTAAATCCTATAATTACTCACATTTGGGGTATCTCAGACTAGAAATTAGTGCCGATAGGTTTGGGTTAGTTTCACATTCTATTCAAATATCAAGTAGATTTAGACCGTATATGGAAAAATAATGACATAAATCTCAACTCTGGTTTTCTTAGACATTCTGATTGGGACTATGCTTTTAACCCCATTACCCATAGGAACACATTGGAAAAAATATGGGTTAGATTTCATGGCCTCAACTAGTATTTTTGGTATCCTAAAATCTTGAATGACATCGCCTCAATTATTGTATCACAAATTAGGATATATCAGAGAACCCTAGATGTTTAATTGGGCCTATTTACGAGGGTGTTAGTTGAAGTTAACCTTGACTCAAAACTTCCTAACTCAATTAGCTTCATTTCTAATGATTACAAAGCTGAAATTAAGATAAAATATGAGAAAAATACCCCTTTTTGAGATATGTAAGATTATTGGGCACTCAATTTTAAATTGTAGAGTGGTTAGGAAAAGGTTTGTTCAACCAATTGAAAATGAATTCAATGAAGTTCTGAATAACAAAAAATACACGGATCCTATTTCTGATTTCCCTGATACATCTAAGAAAAATAATGAAATATGGGTGAATAAATTAGAGAAGTTGATTCCATTATAGAACATTTCAGGTAAATCCTGGGTGGAAATTGTTGTGGAGGAAGAAAATGTCAACAAATATCTCAATATTCTTAAATAATTAGAAGTTCTTGTGATGTATATTATGCAATATCATCATGAATCTGTTTCTGTTGAGAATTAGAAATTTATGACCCCTGTTAATTCATCCAAAAAAAATTCTTGTCCTTCTACTTTTAGCCTTTTAAAATCAGATAAAGTAGGCACTATTTTCATGGCAGTTACACCCATTATTCCCCTATATGAATTGATGGTAAGCAGTTTTTCAATGGGATTATTGATTGATAGTCCACTTGTCCTCCCCTCAGTTCGAGTAGTGTTTCTCAACATGTTAACAACACGGTGTCCGAACCTTCGAGTGATGTTTTTGTGCACATCACTAAAAATTTATCTAGACAGACTAATACCAACCCCAATTTGGGTTTGAAAAAATATGACCAACAGGTTGACAAAGTGGTTTTTTCTAGACAGAACACTTGTCCTTCTCTTGGTTCGGGTGGTGATCTTCAGCAAGTAAACAACACTGTTTTGGGACACTTTGGTGATGTGATTAAGCACATCACTAAGGTCTCTTCTGGGTATAATGATTCCAAGTCCAATTCAGGTTTGGAAAAAGAAGAGAAATGGGAAGATCCTGTAAAAAACTAAGGTGCTTTGACTCCTTTACCTGCTGATTTACATCCTACAGTAGGTACTCATAAAAATAATATCTCTATTTCATCTTCTAATTCTGAAAATATTATTTTTGTTAACAATAAAGATACTAGCACCATGTTGATTAGTAGTACTGGTAGTATACAAGGTCCTTCCAAGGATTCATTAATTGTAGATGTTATTAGTTCCCCTTATTTTAAAAGTAAGAAAGAGAAAAACTCTAACCCAAGCACCTCTAAATATTTTATATGATCATCTAGGCATAAGGTGTTAAAGGGTAATAAAAACGTGAGATCTAACTCCATGTTTAGGTGTAAATGAAGATATTTTTCCAGAATTTTCAGTGTATTGTGAATCATAACACATTTATTGTTTTGAAAAGAATTATTAACATTCATCAGACTTTGATTTTTTCCATAGATGAACCCAATATAAACTTTTTCCCTAAATTACTACATCTTTGTAGGTTTTGTTATACTTTTTTAGGTGCTAGTCAAAATAGCTCCACTATTGAGACTCTTTGGAATTTCATGTAACCATCCTTACAAAATGGAAATACTTTATATTACTTTGAGCAAAGATTTACCTATGATTTTGATCTTGATATCACACATATATTTTTCACCTTTAGTTTTTTTAAATAATAGATACCAAGATAGGATAACTCTCTGGAATGATCTCTCATTTTTGAATTCTAATATTCAGAATCCCTGGTTCATAATTGGGGAATTTAATACTATCATTGCCTCTAGTGAGAATATGTTTCCTTCCCACTCTTCTATCTCTATTATAGAGTTTAAGATGGCCATTAAATATAATAATCTTATTGAAATTACTCTTACTAGTTCCAAATACACTTCGTATAGAAGACACTATAATAGAGTGCATGCTAAAAAATTGTATAGGGTGTTCACAAATGATCTTTCTTTATATAAATGGGACACAATTTCCAACTCCACTCTCCCCAAGATTGAATATTATTACCATCCTATCATTGTCACTATTTCTCTCAAAACTGTGAAGCATCCCCTACCTTTCAGATTCAACAAAGTATAGTTCTTGAACCCTATATGTTGCAATATCATTAAAAACTTTTGGGCCTCTATGAATCATTATAATGATGTCTTAGCCTATCCTTTTAAATTAAATTATAATAAACAAAATCTTAAATTTGATGTAGATCAATGTATAAACAAATTTATAATGACATTATTATTCTATAGAATTAACTATATCAGCATCAAAACAGCAACACCAACTCTGACTTTTCCATTGATCATACTCATGAAATTAACATTTCTATGAAACTCAACTTGCTCCTCACCTTTAAGTATAACTTTCATTAACAATAATTAAAAATAAAATGGTTATCCAATGGTGATAGAAACACTAAATTCTACAACTCTCTTCATAGAATCAAGGAATTGTGCATGCCTTTAACCTCTTTCAAATATGGAGATAGACTTTTGGATAATGAGGATGATACTACTAATCATGTCATCTTCAATTTTTAATCTATCATTAATGGTCCCGACATCAATAAAGATCTGGTACAAGATGTCATTCTGGTATTTTTCAATGATGAAGATAATTTCTTTCTTTTAAGCATTCCTCTTGATCATGAGATAAAGGATACTATTTTTAATCTAAATCCTAATAGTGCCTTGGGTCCTGATGGTTTCAATAATGGATTTTACCAATAATATTGGGGTGTCATCCAAGATGATGTTTTCAAACATATAAAATTATTATTTTCTAGTGGAATTTCACCCCATGGGTTAAACACGCAATTCCTTTCTTTAATACCCAAAGTAGATAATGCCTGTGAGATTCATTTGTTCATACCCATTTCTCTTATTAATACCCTTTATAAAATAATCACTAAACTTTTTTCAAATAGGCTAACTACCATGAATTACAAAATTATCTCCTAGAATCAATTTGGCTTCATCAAGGGTAGATCCATCCAGGACTACATTTGTCATGCCTCTGAATGCACTAAAACGTTTAAAATGAAAAATGAGGTTGAAAAATTACCATTAAACATGACATTAGAAACTATTTTGAGACCATGGATTGGAATTTTATTTGTAAAGTTCTACATGGCTTTGTCTTCAATAATTCCTTTATCTCAAGAATTAAATCCCTCTTAAACTCAACCTCCATATCTATCCTGGTCAACGGTTCTCTCATAGGTTACTTCAAATGCTCCAAAGGTGTTGGATAGGGTGATCCCCTTTCTACCATCCTTTTCTCCATTGTGGAGGACTATTTAAGTAGATTTCTCACCCACCTTGTGGACCAGAATAAGCTTAATGCCATCCATGCTTCCAGAAATGTGAATGCCCCCACACATCTATTATATGTGGATGACATCATTATATTCTTACAAGATGATAAAAGGAACATTCAAACTCTAAAAATTTTGTCTCTTACTATGAGGAGGTTTTTGGTCTGGTCATTAGCTGGAATAAATCATCTATCTTCTTTTGGATAAATTTTATGGCTAACAGAAAGTGTGGTATTATCATTGATTTAGGCATTAAAAAGGTTATTTTTTTACCTACCTTAGTGTCCCTATATCTTGGGGTAGACCCAAATCCATATATTTCCTTAACATTTTTGATCAGGTGCTTAATCAGCTCTCCTATTGGAAAGGGAAAACTCTTTCTACGGTAGGTAGAATCATCCTTGTCAAATATATCATTATCTCTAAAATGGTATACTCAATGATGGTTTATATGTGGCCTGCTAGTCTCAAAAAAATGAATGTTTCCATTAAAAAATTTGTACTGGCATTACTCTAGATAGAAAATTAGTTATTATACCTTGGTCTATGTGTTACAAACTGATAGAGAAGGGTGTCCTTGGCATTAAAATTTTAAATCTTTTTAATGAGTCCCTTCAAGCTAGACTTACTTGGAACTTAATCCACAATGACTCTCCCTCTATTGCCTTCATTAAGAATATATTTCTTGATAAGTTAAAGAAAGGTAACATAAATTTTCTGAACACTTCCATTTTTTCCTTCCATTAAGAAAGAACATTCCAATATTATAACCAACTCTAGATGGATGGTCTCTAAGAACTCCTTCATGAACTTCTGGTTGGAAAACTGGAATGGTACCCCCCCCCCCCCTCATTTCAATGATTCCCATTGAACAAACTCCTAAAAGAATTAATATTACTATTAGGGATGTTATTAACTCTCATCTTGATAGTCTCCCTGAGAATGTTGTTCATATCATTAAAACCTATCTTTTCTCATTCATAGAGGATTTTCTTATTTGGGAACCTTCACATAATGGAATGATGGATTCAAAAAGAAATATAATCACCTATTTCACAATTTTGAAAATAATTTAAGATGGATTAATTTATTTGATAATCCTTGGATTAAACCTTCAAGATTAATTTTAATATATAATATTACTTAAAATAGGGTCCCAACTGATACTTGTTTACTATTTTTTGGGATCTAAATTTTCTCCAAATGTCATCTCTATAATCAACATAGAGAAGATGTGAACCATCTTTTTCTTTCTTTTGAAACTTACACTAACATTTGAAACTATGTATTTATCATTTTTGACTATGTATGGTTGATTATAGACTCCATCAACACCCAATTAAATCATTGTGTTGACATGGATAGCTCTTAAAAAATCAAGAATTTATTTATTACTGTAGTTGCTGAGCTACATCATGTGATCTGGTATGATAAAAATCATATTCATCATAATATTTTCTCACTTAACCTTAATGTAGGTTGGATGTGGATCCTCACTTCTATTAGTGAATCTTACTTGAATCATAAGGGTTGTTATAACAATATGGTCAAATACTTTATAATTTTGAGACATCTTCAGATCGATGGAATTTTTCGTCATCCATGATGCACTTTTGAAGTATTCTGGAAACTGTTGTTCACTAGATGGATTAAAGTTAATGTCAATGGTTCTTTTAAAGGTAATTTGGGCCCTGAGGTGTTTGGATCCATCTTTAGGGATCATCATGGTCAGATCATCAAGTGTTTATTTGGAATATATGGTATTTCCTCTTCTATGGAACCTAAAATGATGAGTGTGATTCTTGTTATCTCTTTCTCTAAGCAGTGGGGTTGGAACAACATATGGATTAAAATCGATTCGACCAGTATAGTGTAATTGATTTCAAAGGGTGTGATTTGTATGGATTGGTCAATTACTACACATTGGAAGGATTTTCTCTATTCACTCTGTGACATTAACCATATTACCACTCATATTTATCGTGAAGTGAACACGGTTGCGGATGGCCTTGTGAATAAAGGAGTAAGTTAGGATATTACTTAGATGAATGATTTCTCTAAGGATTTACACCCCCTTTATGAGAAATATTGTAATATTACCCCTTCTTTTAGACTCATGTAACTTATTTTTTATAATAATTGTTCTTTCGTATTTTGGTGAAGGCACCACTTTCTTCAAAAAAATGTACCTCCTTAAATATGAGTATGATAATTTAAATAAATAGTTTAAACACTTTTAAACTAAATCATATTTCAATTAATAACATAAATAAAATCATATTTATGAAAAAAGAGGGGAATAAAACTAAATATATGAATAATTAATAAATTTTGACAGGTGATAAACATTTATAAACAATTCCTAAATAAATTAAATTATAAAAACTTTGTAATTAACACAGTCTCTTATAAAGATTCTATAATATGAATAACTATAAAATGTTCATGCTATTATAATATGAACTCTTTTATAATATCAATTTTCATGGGATTTAATATAAACTCTTTCAAGTTCCAAAATATGGTATATTCATAAAAAATTATAACAATATACACATTTTATATTTTATATAAACACTTTTCATAAACTAAATATCACAAATTTTATAATAAATCATTTCAATATAAACAGTTTATATTCTAATTTATTAACTATTCATAAATCAATATAAAAACATTTATACTTTTCATTATTTTATAATTTATTGAAACTATATAAATTATAAAACCATGTCAGTTCACTTTAAACCTGAATCACGTTAATTAAAAAATTTATGTTGTGGTTTAAAGTTCTCCTCGGATTCAACATGGGCCCATTTTTTGATAATTTTAACAAAAGGAATTTTTTAAAATTCTCAAGGTCATGTATTTTTACCACATTATAGTTAAACTATTCAAACCATTTTGGATTGTTCATAGCTCAAAGGAGACATGATATAATTTATAGCCCCAATTTATATTCGATTGCTAATCACACCATTATTATAATTTTTTTGGGAGTCATTTTGTATTATTTAAGTTGTTTTAGATAGATATTTAAAAAGTTATACTTCTAAGATTATTCATTTTGACAAGTATACCATGAAATTTATCCATCATCGTAAAATAATCTGGTTACCCAAAAATATGATGGTTTTTGTAACGACCCCTAATCTAGTAACCCAGAACCGGTTTCTACTTTATTACAATGGTATAGAAACATGGGGAAAAATCTAAAAGTAATCATTTTTTTATCTTTGGAGAACCAAGTGTATACATGATACCCACTATACTTTTGGAATAGAAAATAAAACATAGTAATGGAAACAATTTAGCATCCTTAAACTATTTCAATGAAATATTCTTCATATTCTGAGGAAAGGAAATGAAATAATGGTGATCTTAAATGCTCAGAAGGGTTACTTACAATGGAAGAAATCGTGAATCAATAGGGAATAATCAATATCTTAAAGAAGATAACTGAACACACATGTCCTTTAATCATTAAATTGAGAATGAAATGTATCCATAGATAATATCAATGTGAAAATATCTTAGATAAAAATAATAAATATATTTTCAATTAAGTAAATGCTTAATTATTGAACTTGATGATCTCAGGTATCATGATACCTCTAATTTGAAGTCCTTTCACAAGAAAGTTTTAAACTATGAGTAAAAACCCATTTATTTTAGACAATTGATTTATTTCATGAGACCTATTGATCCATCGAGAGGTTATATAGTTATGGGACCAAACATCAATATATTTCCAAGTCATTCCTCATATATTAAATAATTTATCTAATTCATGAATAATATTCCTTATCATAAAATATTTATATTGAGTAAAAAATATAGATTTTTTAATACTACCCTGGTTAACCAAATAACTATCAAAGTAAACATTTTACGTATAACTGGTATATGCTTTAGTCAAATATTATATCCATGATACAAATAATATGTAAATTCAATATAAATTTAATTTTTAATTAAAAATGATCATAATTAAGTTATTCCCTCAAGATAAAGTTAACAATAAAAAAATTAATCAGTAAATGAGAGGTGACCATCGATTCATCGGGAATATAGGCTTTTAAATAAAATCATGTCGTTTGAAAAAATAATGGGAATATAAGTGAGATATTAAAATAATTTTTCATAAAAAAAATTCTTTGTAAAACCATTAAAAATATGTAGAAGAATTTACATTTTGTAAAATTCTTATGGTGGCGGGGAAATCTATTGTTGTCGTATATATTAAAAAACACATTCCTTTTTTACTTTTTGTTAAAAACATACCTTTTTAGAAATAGTATAGACATTCCCTTTAAACCATTTTTAAAATTCAAGGATAACTTAAAATTACATTAATAAATCATTTGAGTAAATAAGGTTACTTCAGTAAAATAATTTTAAAAAACATCAACCTGGAAAACAATATATCTAATTTAAAGATAAACAAGTCAGTTTTTATTTTAAACATTTATTTATTTTATCTGAGTACCAAATAGATTAAAATTTTGTTGAAAATATATAAAATAAATAAATTACTAAAGTATAAGTAAATGATTAGTTCTTATGATGGATAGATTAAAATATTCCCTTAATGAAAGTGAAAGCAATCTCAAAATAAATTGAGGTTATACAATAGATTATTATTTATTTGGTAACTTTTAAATTGTAACCCATTGAAAGAATAAACATGAATTGGAACATTTAAAATCATGAATAAATATTTATTAATTTTAGATAAACCAAAGTAGAATTTTATACACCACATAAATTTAAATAGGTGAATGTTAACAAATATGTCTCAATAAAATAAAAATTGAGATGAAATCCCTTATCTCACACTTCCCTTCAGTTGAGAGTTCATTAACCTCATCTATATCAGTTTAAAACATTTTAATAACTTATAATAGAACCATGTTAATATTTATAATATCATATATGATCCTTTTATAACATATTATCACTTGTTCATTAAAAATCATTCAATAACACTATTGTTTCAAGTATTAATTGGCTTGTTTTCTCATACATGATTTGTCATGAAATTTACACATCTTGAACATAATATAGGGTTCCATCATCTAAAAAATTACACTAATTTCATATTTTTTCATTTGATACATCTTTAGTACCATTCTTGAAAATTGGACATAGAAAATGAGTCACAACACTTCGTGGAGACGGTAGGTCCAACACACACGCGAGAGATGATATGATTTCTTAATGGGTGAAATGGGTGATTTATTAATTTTTTAGAATAATTATAATTTCATATATATAACACATGTTCATTAATATTATAGTTTATTACCTTCTATGTAAATCATTATTAAAAAACGAATCACATCACTTTTTGAGGTGGTGTCCGTCGTTCACATGATCAACGTTATCGTATCCCCCACAAAACGGGAAGTAAGAAGGTATATGTGATAATATAATAACATAAGTATAATTATTTTACAAATAATATATACATATATATATATATATATTAAATAAATCATTATATTCAACTATTATAGTTGGTGATGAAAAATGAATTATATAGGTTTGTGAGGTGGTAGTCTACCGTACAAAAAATCAATGATTTTATTTCCCATTTGATGAAAGAGGAGATGGATATAGGTTATTAAATTAACATGATAAAATCAAAATATATGTAATATAATGGTTTTATTATATCATTATGATTTAATAAGATTTTATGGAGGTAGAAGAAGAAACTAAATAAAAATGTTCATTTAAGAACATTACCTTATCTTCGGACACCTTCTTTAGGTTTGCATCAAAATCTTTGCTAGATATGATTTTTGATCAAAATAATACCTCTAGTATGTTTTTATGGAAGTAATAAATTGATTTTTATTGGTATTTTCCAATCTAAATGTCTTTGTAAGTGTGAAGAGGGGAGGAGAGGAGGTTTCCTTTTATAAGTGGGGGGAGAGGACACAATTGAAATTTTTGAAAGATTGAATTAAAACCAATTATTCAGTAGCTATAAGGATAAAACATTGCCCATTATAGAATCTTAGATGCGATAAGGTTGAAATATGCACATAAATTTTGAATTTTATAAGTTTTATGTCATTTTTAAGTATTTTCTTCTTAGTTTAACCCCTTAGTAAACACATTTTAACCTAAAACGTGGTAATTAATTTTTATTGTTTTCACTATTAATAGTGGTAAAAAAATAATTTTACCTTATTATAAAATATTAGTAATTATTATTCCAAATAAGAAATCAATTTTATCAAAATCAACAAACATAATGGGTGGAATTTAATTTAAGATAAAACCTGTAGATGCGATGAAATAAATGAGTTTTCAAAGAAATATTTTTAAAAGGTATAAAAAAATTATATAAAAATTGAAAATGTAATTGATTATAATGACATAAATTGTATTAATTATAACATAATTTAACAAATTTTTATTTTTTAAAAAACTGGAAACAGAATGGAACTTGTAAATTTTTTAATCAAAAAGAAGTTTTCAATAAAAAATCAATATTTTCACTATTCCTCAAAAATAAAAAATTTCAAAAAAAATACCCAAAAATCACCTTAAGATAATTTTGATCTGATAATTTCTAAAATTAAGTTCATTTAATCAAATAAATTGTTTAAAATTTTCAACAAAATATTATTAACATAAGTGTGCAAGATGCGGTGAAACAGTTTTTCAAAAAATATTTCTCTTTCATTCAAATAATTTTTATTCTTATTCTTATTCAATAGATACCCAATGAAAATTTATAAACCATATATTTTTCACAATTTTTTATTCATATTTGTACCCTCTAAATCAAATTCTAGGTTATAAAAATCATGTTTAAAAAATGTTATTTTAATAGTGTATTGTGTTTTATTTAATCTCGTTGTTGTGTATATCCCAGTCTATCAAAGAAACTAAACTTATACTAAAATAAAAATATCTTAAAGTATCGAGGTGATACATTCTTACCTTCTATAAAAATTTCATCGTTAAAATTTCATGAATGTTACCTTCTAAAAAATTAATGGTAACTCTTATTGCACATGAGTCTCAGCCCGATTGGTGAGGACAAATTAAGTGCATCCAGATGACTCGGGATCAAATCCAAGAAGAGGCATAATTTTTGGGCATTGTAGCAGTACTATAGCAGTATTATAGTAGGAATTGTAGTGAGAACTATAGCAGGAACAGTAGCGGGATCTTTTTGGCACTGTAGCAGCCGGGACTATTTTTCCATTTGTAACTTTAGGCCACTAATTTGGTTCCCGAGTCCTTTAAGGCCTTTGGGCCACCCATGCCTTTAGGTAAGTAAGGCCTCCATGCCACCTTAAGGCCTTTAGGTAACCTCAAGTACAGATTCAAACTATAAAACCTATAAGGAACAAGCTCCAGAAGGAGGATAAGAAAGGAACTTTCACCATAGAAAAACCTAAACGGATTGCAAGAATGAGAGGGTATAGCACCTGCCATCCGAACAAGCCTGTTCATACTTGGGAAATCCTATCTAAATAGTCATGCAAAGGTGGAGAGCTGATTTCACGACGAAGATGCTGGGGAGGAGCAGTTCCATGTAGTTAGTCTGTGTTTTATGTAATGTTTGAAACCTACGGGAAATGAATTCCTATAAGGCCTACAGGCCATGTAATAATTATGCCTACGGGCCTTGTAAGGGTTCCACCTCACCCCTTCGAAGGTGGATAATCAAAAATCAATAAAAAATGAAGGCATTCGGGCCATTGGAGGAACTCTTCTTCATAACATCCTATGGTACCCACGTTGCTTCCTCCATTTTATGATTTATCTAAATCCATTTACCAATCAAGTAATATGATTCTTCAATGCTTTCTCTAAATTATAAAGAATATGGATGGGATCTTCCTATTAAGATATATCATGTTCCAATTATATTACTTTATAAGTGATCACATGTGTTGGGTCTAGTATATACTCCTTTCATAATTATATATGGAACACATCATGTACTTTATAGAGGATTGGTGCCATTTTCAATAGGTAATCAACAAATCCAATCCTGTCCAGAATTTCAATGGGTTTAGTATACTTAGGGCTTAACTTTCCCTTCTCAAGAAACCTTATGACACCCTTCCAAGGAGATAATTTCAAGAAAAAATGATTTCCCACTTAGAATTCCAAATCCTTCTTATGATTTTCAGTATTACTCTTTGGACTAATTTGGCATTCTTTAATATGATCCTAAATATTATTTACCTTTATTGTTGTCTCTTCAAAAAGTTCTAGACCTATAAGTTTCCTTTCACCAACTTCATCCTAAAAAAATAGATTGTGTTATCTCTTTCAATATAATTCTTCATAGGACACTATTTGAATACTTGAATGGAAACTATTGTTGTAGGAAAACTATACCAAAGGTAAATTATAATCCCAAATACCTTGAAAGTCAAGTAATCATGACCTCAACATGTCTTCCAATGTTTGATTATTCATTTCGAGCAATCCATTATTTTGAGGATGGTAATTGGTGCTCAAAAAAATCTCAGTATCTGGAACCTTCTAAAGACTCTTCCAAAATGTTGAAGTAAAATGGGGATCATGATCAGACACAATCGAAAGAGGAGCACCATGAAGTATTAAAAATTCATTAATATAGAACCTTTTTAGGTTTTAAAGATTCAAATATTTTCTTAAATTAATGAAATGTGTATATTTGTTTAGGTGATAAATAACCAATATTTGATCATTCTTTCTATGAGTCTTTGGTAGTCCCATGACAATGTTTATAGTAATGTCATCACATTTCCACACAGGAATAGAAATAGGTTTCATGAATTTTCTTGGATGTTGTCTCTCAGATTTCTATTGTTGAAAACCCAAATATATGGACACATAATCAGAAATTTCCCACTTTATGTTATCCCACAAAAAATTTTCCTTAAAATACATATAAATCTTTGTACAACTAGGATTTATAGATAAATTTAAGTTATGAGCATCATCCAACAGTTACCTTTTTATATATGGTATATATAGAACATAAAATCTCATTCCAAATTTCATAACTCCATATTCGCAAAGAAATTATGATAATTTTCCATCATTTACAGATTTAATTTTCATCTAAATTTTCTCATCATCAGATTGAGAACTTTTTAGATTTTACCAAAATTATTTTTTCATAGTCAATTTAAAAATGAGTTATGTATCCCCTTCTATAATAATTATCATATATATCTTTACTAGATTCTTGAACATAGAATCCCTCTCAATCCTCATTTTGGTCAAAACTGCATGATCCTTCTCAAAGCATTATCTACTTTATTTACCTTCCCCATATGATGGGGTAATGAGAAAACATAATCCTTGAGTAGTTGAATCCATCACCTTTTCCACATATTGATATATTTTCGTGGAAAGATGTATTTTAGGATATTATGGTCTTTTTATATCTCACATATTTTACATAGAGATAATTTCTTTATATATTCAAAGAAATGATTGTAGCTGTTAACTCAATATCATAGGTTATATAGCTCTATTTTTGATTCTTTAACTACCTTGATGCATATATTGTAACATTTTTATTTTTATAAGGACCCAACCTATTTATTTCTTCGATGCATCACTATATATCACAAACCCATCATTTCTTGATGTTATATTAAAAATAGGAGCATTGAATAATCTCTTGTTAAATTCTTTAAAACATTCCTCACATTCCAATATCTATATTAACTTAACACCACTCCATGTAATTTTGGTTAACGAGCTCGCCAATCAGGATAAATTATGAATGGATTTTCAATATTAACGAACCAAACAAATGAAACTACATACCTTAGTATTTTTTTTGGTGTAGGACATTCTATGAATACCTTTGGATTTGTTGGATCAACAATGATTCTATATTTGGATAAAATATGGCCAAGAAAAGAAACTTATTGAATTTAGAAATCACTTTTATAAAATTTCCCATATAACTCTTTCCTTCTAATATTCTTAGGAATATTCCAAAAGTGATTTTCATGGTTCTCATAGATTTTAGAACACTCTGATATGTTGTCAATGAATACCACAAAAAATCATCAACATATTCCATAAATACATTGTTCAATGGGTTTATAAAAATATAAGGTTCATTAGTCAATCTAAATTGAATTACAGTAGACTAGTAATGTTCTTATCTCATTCAGAATGCAATCTTTAGAATGTATTCCTTATTTACTATCAATATATGATACCCAAAAAGGTAAATCTTTGAAAAAAATTGATCTCTATGAATTTGATCGAATAAGTCATTAATACGAGGTATAGGATACTTATTCTTTATTATAATAACATTAATTTCCCTATAATAAATGCAAAAAATCATGGATCCAACATTCTTATTAACTAATAGAACATGGGATCCCCATGGTGAAACACTCAAGAGAATAAATCCCTTATCACACAACTCTTTTAGTTGTTTCTTCAACTCCACTAATTCCATAATGGCCATTCTATAGGGAGTCTTTGATATTGATCTTGCATTAGGGATTAAAATAATGGAAAACTGAGATTCACACTTCTGTGGATATCTAGGTAATTCCTTGTGAAGTACATCAATGTATCCATGTACAATAGGAACATTCTCAATTTGATTATTACCTTATCCACCTATAGATTCTTTTTATATTCTTCCCCAAAAATCTCATATAGAGGAACTTCTGAGGGTGGATCTAGAAAAGACACTAATGATGAATTCTCTACTCTAAAGATAAGGAATTTCACATCTTCATCAGAAATCATAATTTACTTCTCCTTAAAATAAATATTTGAATCATATTTTGAAATACAATTAATACCACATATTATATCAAAGTAAACTATTGGTATAATAATAAATTTTGGGAATAGGGAATGTTTATGGGTCATAATGGGGACAGCCTAAAATATCTTTGTTGTAGTGAGACTTCCACTAGGATTTTTGACTAAAAACACCCTTCTTAAGGTTCTAGGGAAATATCTAATTGTCTTAGAAAATATGGAAGACATAAAATTGTTTGAGAATAAAAAATAAAATAAACAATTGGGTAAATTTGAGGCAACAATTAATTTATATTCCACAATATCATTGGATACTTCCACCTTAGCTATACTGATTGTATAAGATTGGAATTCTCCCCTTGGCCTCTTATGTGATAGACTCCCTTGATTTTTGGGATGTTAGTTTGAATACTTCCCCATTTACTTAATTGATATACTATATATCTATTTTTTCTTTCTTTCCTTTACATTCTTTCACCTAATGACCCTTATCTCTACACTTTTAAGAAACTGCCATGACCTTCAATCATTTTCTAGGATGATTCTTTCCATAGTTCTCATTGGATATAGATTTCTTCATTCTATTCTTATTCTTTAATTCATTCCATTTTTCTTCTTTCTATGTAAAAATTTATTTTTTTATTTCCCTTAAACATATAGGATCTATAAAATTTATTCTCCATTTTTATGGAATATGAAATTACTTAACCATATGAGGAAAATTTTAAGAGATGAGTTTCCTTTAGAGACTTGTATAAAAACCTTAAAATAAAGGGACAATATTACATTCTATGTGGCATATGTAATCTACAGTATACCTAGATAGCCTTTTAAAGGTTGTCTCATACTCTACAACACTTTATTCTTTTTTTCTTTAATATAAGGACATTTTCTTCATTTTAGTTCACTGATCCTGATGGAAGTATTTTTCAAATAATTTTTCTTTAAAATATTTTCATTACATGTGTTATATTTTCTATTCTTCCCTAGTATTTTGGATCAACACTCACTATTTATCGATATTTACTTTTAGATATTACACCACAAGTGTAACCTTTTCCTTGTTATAACTTCTCAATTCCTGAAATATCGTCTCAATGGAATTAATCCATTATCAGCTAACATTTGATTAGGAGTACCACTAAATAACGGGGGGGGGGGTTCAGATGAAGTGACCTAATATAAGAGAATAATTCTATATAAAAATATGTTGATCTATTCTGGAAAGTTTATTTTTTATAACCTGATTAAGATGCTCTAATATAGCCATGATCTACTTGGTTCTAATACCAACTAGATTTTCTTTCTAATTATGATATTCTCTAAATTTTCCATGGGAATTGATACCCATATTTATTCCATAAGAAATTTATAAAAATGAAATATACTATATTAGATTACAAAATTATGAATTTTAAATCATAATTTATGATAATGAATCTGATGTAACACTTAACATAAATTGAAAAAAAATCATTGTTAATATCAAAATCATAAACTTGGTTTCACTAGAGATATATTTATTTTAAAATCTTTTATAATAGTTTATAAATAAAATGTGAATTATCCTAAGAATATATCCTGGGAGTGTCAAACCAGGTGCATAGTAAATACCATTTTCATGTACTAGTTAATTCTCAAGTCAAGCTCAAATCGATTTTTTTGGAGTTATTACCCCTATGTGAATCTATACCAGAACCACATCCACTTAGAGTATCCATAAAACTGTGTTATTCTAAGAAAAACCACATAATCTCCTCCTCTCCATAATTACAAGATGTTCTTATATACTTATCATCAAAGTTTATCATAAGGTTATGTTCTATAATCTATTTTTTCCTTAAACTAGTTCCCAAGTTTTCTAAAAAATATCCTTTGAAACCTACTATAAGGACCCCAACCCCACTAGCCTGGAGTTATTTGTTACTTTTTTAAATTGATGCTAGATACAAGGGGTCAAATCCCATTGGTCTAGTCAATTTAGTAGTTTTGGAGAACTATATACATACATGATACACATTTTACATTGAGAATATAAAATAAAACCTAGTAATGTAATATATTTGACATAATTAAGCTAATTCAAAGAAATATTATTAATATCTTATAGAAAGGAAACAAAATAAGGATAAACGTAAAATATAAGTAAATGTTACTTAATGTGGATGATATCATGAATCAATAAGGCATAATCAATATGGAAAGGTAAATAGTTGAACACACATTCCATTTAATAAATTAACTAAGAATGAAATACATCTAGAGATAATATCAATGAGAAAATATCATGGATAGTAATAAATACTGAATTTTCAATGATGGAAATTCTTAATTATTAGATTTCATGATCTCAAGAATCATGATACCTCTATTACCAAGACCTTTCACAAGATAGTTTAAAACTATGAGTAAAACCCCATTTAATTTGACCAACTCCTTTGTCTCATGATACTTGTCAATATAGAGAGGGGATATATAATTCTAGTCCCTAATAATCACTACATTTCTAAATAATTCCTCATTTATCTAATAAATAATTTATTTCATGAATAATATTCTATATCATCAAATATCAGTATTTAGTAAAGAATAATTTTTTTAATATTTCCTTATTTAATAAAATAACCTTCAAAGAAAACACCATATGTAAAAATGATATATGGGTTATAAAATAATCATATCCATGATACAAAGAATATGAATATCTAAATGAATTTTAATTTCAAATGAAAAATTATCACAATAATGTTATTGTCTCAATAAAAATTAGCAATCACAATATTAATCAAAAAATGAGAGTTGACCATTAGTTCATTGATAATATGAGTTTTTACAATAAAATAATGTAAATTTTAAATAAAGGGAATAGAAGGGAGATATTTAAATGACCTTTCATCAAATAGTTTTCTTTTTAAAATCAATGAAAATGTGTAGAAGTATCTACATTTTTTAAAATGGTAACCGTAGTGGGGAAGTATGTTATCATAGTATATGTTAAAAAATATTCCTTTTGACTTTTTGTAGGAAATGTAGATTTTGAAAAATAGTATAAATATTCTTTTAAACCATTTTTAAAAGTAAATGATAACATAAAATGTCATTAATAAATAATTTGAGTAAATAAAAACCCTTTTATAAAATAATTTTGGAAAACATAGACCTAGAAGAAAACTATATCTGATTCAAAGAGAAATAAAATTTGTTTTTTCTTTTAAACATTAATTTGATTGATCCAAGTAAAAAAGATAGGAAAATTTTGAAGAAAATATAAAAAAATCCATAAATAATAATAGGATAATAAACTTATTCGTTTTTATGAAGTATAAATGGTAAGATTCCTTCAATGAAAGTGAATGCAATATCAAAATAAAGTGAGATTGTTAAATAGACTCTTACCTCTTCATTAACTTTTTAATTATAACCCCTTTAAAGAATAAACATAAATAGAAACATTTAACCTCAATAATAATTTTTTATTCATTTTAAATACATCAAATTGGAGGTATATACACTAAATAAAAGTGAAGAGGTGTATATTAACAAATATGTCTCAATGAAATGGAAATTGAGACAAAATATCTTATATCACACTTCTCTTTAGTTGATATCTCGTTAACCTCCTATATAGTTTTTAAAAAAAATTACTAACCAATAATAGAATCATATTAATATTTATAATATCATATATTATCCTTTTATAACATCTTATCTCTCATTCATTAAAAATATTTCATTGTTTTTATTATTTCGAGTGTTAATTGCATTGTTTTCCCATGCATGTTTTTTCATGAAAGTTCCATATCTTAAAAATAGGATATAGCTCCATCATCTATAGAATTGTATTAATTTTATAACTATTACTACTTCTCATTAGATACATTTTTTTATATGGTCGGGGCCGAAGCCTCAATTTATTATTAAAGCAAAGACTTCTTAGAGGGTAGAGGGAGACCCAATACATAGCCCGAAGGCCCAAGGCCAAGTGGCCTGAATACAAGGCTTGAAAGCCCATTTTTTGACCCAAAGGAACCTCTGTGAATAGTACTGCTATAGTACCCTGCGCAGCTACAGAATTCTGCAACAGTTCCTCCGCCGCTACAGTGGAACTGCTACAGTAACTCGGAAATTCATCCCTACCCGTATTTGAACCCGGGTCTTTTGGATGCCAAGCCGGAGTATGTACCACTTGGGTACAGGCTCATTGGAATTTCTCATTAGATACATATATAGTAACATTATTCAAAATATAACATAGAAAATGAATTACAATGCTTCTTGGAGATGGTAGGTCGTATGTATGCATGAGAGATGACATCATTTTTTAATGGTTGAAAGGGTAAGTAAGTTGGTGATATGTTAATTTTTCAGAATAAATATAATTCCTTATATTTCACATATATTCATTAAATTTATCCTTTATTACCCACAATGTAAATTTTTAGTGAAAAATGAATCACATCGCCTTGTGAGGATGTGGTCTTCAGTTCACACGATCGACGTTATCATATCCCCCGTGGAATGAACAGTAAGAAGGTATATGTTATAATATAATATAATAAGTATAATTATGTTCCAAATATCATATGTATATATATATATATTAAATCCATCATTATATCTAACTCTGAGAGGTGGTGATTGAAAATGAATTTCATTATTTCGTGAGGCGGTAGTCCGCCATACATATGATTAACAGTTTCATTTCCCATTTTATGGTAGAGGAGAAGAATATAGGTTATTCCATTAATATAATAACATCTCAGTATATGAGAGATACTATTTTTATATCATTATTATTGAATAAGATTTGATTTAGGTGGAAGAAGAAATAAAATAAAAAATTTCATTTAAGAATGTAACCTCTTCATCGAACATATTATTTTTGTTTGTATGAAAATACATAATAGGTTGGACTTATAATATAAACTAAGACTCTATAATGTTTTTAGGTTATTAATTAAGTTATTTTGGTAGGTATTTACTGAGAAAAATGTATTTTTAAGTATAAAGAGGGGATGACAGGAGGTAGCCCTTTGTGAGTTGGGGAGAGGACACACTTGTAATTTTAAAAAATAATGGATTAAAAACGCATTTTTTACAAGGAAAAAGGATAAAAAAATAGAACATTATCAATAATTATATGATATATGGTCTAATATAGCCATAAAATAGTAATTTTACAAGTTTAGATCATTTTTAACCCTTATCTTTTTATTTTAACCCTCTTATAAACCCATTTTCACCTTAACCGTAGAAAGTAATTTTAATATTTTCAATATTAATTATGGCCAAAATTATTCTGGACTTATTAGATAATATTTATTATTATGATTATAATAATGGAATATATTTTTTCAAATTCAACTCATATATATTTTAGAATTTAATTTAAAATAAAACCCACAAATGTGACAAAAAAGGTTTTCAAATGGAAACTTTTTCAAAAGTTTTAAACGTTTTTTTATAAAAATTGAAAATACAATTGATTCCAATGAACTAAATTGGACTAATGTTAATATTATTTAACTAATTTTTCTTTTAAAACAATCTTTAAAGAAACTATAGCTTATAAATAATTTAAAAGAAAAGGAATATTTTAATAAAAAGCAGCATTTTTCACCATTCATTAAAAAATGAATATTTTTATTAAAAAAATCACCCTAAGATAATTTTGATATGATGATTTCAAAAATTAATTTCATTTTATAAAATCAATTTTCAAAAAATCAAAAATTAATTTTAACATAAGCACACAATACGCGACGAAACAATTTTTCAGAAAATATTTCTTTTTTTCTTTCAAATGATTTTTATTTTTATTCATGATCAATAGATACACAATAAAAAATTTTAAAAAATATATTTTTAATAACTTATTTAGTACTATACATAACCTACAACCTAACATTTAGGTTATAATGGTAACATTTAAATAATATATTTTTAATAGAGTGTTGTGTTTTATTTAAACTTAGTGTTTCACATATTGTAATATATCAATGATATTAAATTTATTCTAAATGAAATATTTCATAAATTCTCATGGTGTAATATTTTTTTATACACAATGACATGGTCTTGAATGTTTTATAATACCATGTCTATTTTACACCCTTGTTTATGTCAATGTTTAAAGATTTCTATTAATCAAATCAATTTTAAAAATAAGTACACTATAGTTTCTTGGATTATTGTTTTTATGATTCCTTTATTCATTCGATGAATCAATTCATACAATAAGGAATTAGATATGATAACATTGATGGGTTTTTAGGGGATAAAAATTATCTAAATGTTATGGAATATATCAACCAAAACCTATAAATCCATACAATCTTCAATTAAAATTGGACTAAATAATATAATTTAAAAACGAAACACCTTTCCTCTACTGATCCAAATATACCCAAGTTTATTGATACAATATTGATAATGATCACTAAGAATCATGCAATAGGCACCTTCCTCCTTATAAATACCTGGGATGGATGAATCACCCAATTCTTAGAAGGAATCTATTTTTATCATGGTTTACTATAATATTGTATAAAGATATAGGGATAGATAGAGCTAGAGTAATATAATTTTGGCCTAAGGATTATCATGTTGTTTTGGATGTGAGTATCAACACCATTCACAAACCAAGATCATGTTTATATAATCTTACCAAGGACACTCCATGGAAACCAAACATTAAACCTGTTAAATTGAACATTTCACAGGTTACAACTCCTTGTAAGCTTTGAATTTTAATGTTTAATGTTTACAAAATTATTTCGAATGATCAAACTCCACTATATTGTCATCACATGATAATAAGAATGATATCTTAGGATAAGATAATAATTTCTAAACATGTATTATTATATAATACATATGATTCTTGCACTATACTATGATGTGGGGGAATTCACTATTATATAGTTTTTCCCATCATAGACCACAACATAGTTTAAACAACTACATCATGGTGGTACCATTAATGAAAATTTCATACATGTACATCAGGGGGAATGACATTTGATGTGTTTATCCACCTGGACAGTCTATAGTTGGAGAACCAATAATGTATGGGTATTTATATGGGATTTAAATACTTTTTTACATGGTCACTAGATCTTTTATAAGAAGAAGTTATATAATTATTCATACTTGTATATGATATTGTTAGTGGACATGGGTATAGAGATACATGTGTTTAATGGAGATCATACGGGGTCCCTTTTTAGATTGAGTAGCATGGATAATTCTTTAGAGACCATTAATTGATTACGTTTATGAATTAGGATGTTCATATTTGTTTTCAATTCTATAAAGGCCTGTAGGGTCATAGTATTTTATTGAATAAATGAAAACTAAATTTTTATGAAGCATACCAAGTTGATCTAAAACTATTTTAGAGTTTATCCATAATGGAGTTTTTAAGGGATATTCACAAAATATTAAATATGATGTGATAAATTTGAAAAACAATGTTATATTTCTAAAACTGTTCTGAAATTCTCAAAATAATTTTTACATATAGTTTCAAAAGATATTTCAATGACACAATATAATAAGAAATGATACAAAGTCTATGATGATTTAGTTTAAGTGGGTGATTGATGAAGATATGTTTTAAAGCTAATATTACATCTAATGTATCTGGTTATATTATATAGAATGATATATAGTATTTTATATAGTATAGAATACATGAAACTAAAAAACATTGTATTCCTTATTAAGGAATATCATATCGTGTGATATAATGATATCGTATCATTGCCTTTAATTATATTGTATTGTGTGATATAATAATAAAATAGTGTAGAATATATAAATATCAGAAATGTTATGATCTAGGTTTTTTTTGTATGAGTATGTAAATGTCTATAAATTTTAGTTTGGTGTTTCTAAAATTTTTGGGGCATTTTTCTTACACTCAAAGAGGGTAACATAGTAATTTAACATAGTAAAAACCCTTGAATCATTTTCTGAAAAGTATATTGATCATAAAATGGGGTGTTTATTCTATGATGGGTATTTAGTGTGGTTTGAAAGAGTTTTAAGTTATGATGTAGTAAATAATTTAAATAATAAATTATTTAAAATGTGGTACATTAGTTTTTTTTAAACTTTATGTAAATAAAATTGATTAGAATATAATATGGTTCTATAAAAAAATTCAGTCATTCCATTGATTTTGAAATGCATTATTTCCTTTAACGAATAAGTTTAGTGTGATTTGGAACACCATGAAATTTCAATCATTTTATGAAATTGAATTAATTAATTAATTAATTAATTAAATTATGATATGATACATTTATATTTATTTCTTATAAACCATAAATTAAAATTAAATTTCATTAGCCATATAATTATTAGGGAATAATGTTTATGTTTTCGATGATTCACATGTGAAGTCACGATGCACCAAATTTAAAAATTTATAAAATCTACAAACTATTATAGTAGTGAAAATAGATTTGATCACATAGGAAGAATGTGTGTAGATACTAGAATTATCCTCTTTAAATAATTCTCAAGTAGATTAATTTTTTAATGTGGTAAAAAATGAAAAAACTAAAATGTGTTTAAACAAAATAAAAAATATTAAAAATATTTAAAGATAATTATGTGAAGTTGAAAGTGTTTGAGTAAATATTTATTCTTAGGTGCATGTGATGGAAATAATTTAATTTTTATGTTCAATTTATTATTCATCTGATTATCATCGATTCTAATTTTAATTATAATACTATTAAATCTTGTTCTCTGATGTTAAAAAATAATCAAATTTTTCTCACAAAGTATCCAAAATTTCATTCATTGATTTGATTAGAAATCATTACGACATTTAAGAATCATATCTTGGTGAAATTCATTGACCTATTTCTCACTAATTCTAAGTATCTATATATGTTAGGTTAACTCATAAAAAAATTAAGTATCACTCATGCGAGTTGAAGGGAAAGAACATGAAATATTTAGTTTTTAATTATATATTTATTTATTTTTAATTCACTCATGTGAAACTTACGATTCTATTATGAACATGATCAAATTCTGAATAGATAAATTCTCAAATTTTCACCCATCCATGATTACATAGAAAGTATCACAAAAACAAGCTCCAATGAATGTGTACAAATCCCAAATTAAAATTATTCAAACACGTTTATAATTTAAATAAACAACAATATAATTAATTAAATTCAATCAATACTCGAACATGATAAATAAATAAATTGGAATACAATAAATGTTTCATAATAAAAAATATAACATCAAAGAAAAAACCACACAACCAAAAGCCTCGTGTGATGAAATTATATCAATGCCAGTGGTTCAAAAAAACTAAATTCACAAACTATGTATGAAAATCTCCATCAACACCTAATAATTATTTCATATAACAATATTTACTCTTAAAATTAACATCACAATAATCATGTGTCAGGTGTAGAGAGTTCGTGCTAGTGAACAATAAATAGTAGATCGACGAACGTCAGGCTGGAATGTTAGTGCCCAAGGAAAGGAATGTTGTGTATGAATAGGTAGGATGAAGGTGATTCGGATAGGATAGACATTCAAAGTAGGTGGTGGTCGACAAGACTATTGGCGCATTGCAATATGGTTGTTCATAGGTGTGGCTCATGATGCACTCTAAAAGGAGGTAAAGTTGACTTGGATATAGGAGAATGGATCTACCTACTATATATGTAATGTTTTGTAATATTATTAACTTAAATTAAGTGATTTTGTATGACAAATTTTGTGTAACAAGGACAGAAAATATTGGAATGAAAAAATTCATACCCATTAGGATGCCAAAGGTCATGCCACTTAGGATGCCAAAAGTTGGAATGCCAAACGTTCATTCAAAAAGTGTGGCACTATAAACTGGGATTGAAAAAATCTCAATAGTAAATATCCAAAAAAACATTCCCTTCATCATCATAATAAACTAACCTGACTTATTTTCATAGTTTATTCTCTTTAGTGTTTTATAGAATCCTTAAGGTAGTTTGAATTTCCCACTAGAAACCTGATGTGGGGCGGATAAAAACCATAAGGAAAGTGTGATTGAATGAATTATAATAACACTATCTTCCTCCATATTTTATCAAAATTCTTAAGGTTTTAACACCAATAAAGAATTATTTCAATCCTTTTAATTTCAAGGACCAAGACATGGACAAGATTAGTTGATTTGACCACAAAAAACTTTTCACGGTGGTAAGATAATATGATCTTCCTATTTATAGTTTTGAAGATCTAATACTGATTGATCTAAATCTTACACCTTTTCCAATTGATACAATGAGAACACCTAACAATCCACTTGATTAATATGAATTCTAATGCATTCAAACACCCAGATGAAGCATAATTTCGATGAAATTCTTTATTGAGAAAATTTTTTAAACATGTTATCAAACTCAGTTTATAACCACTTTCAACCAATGAAGAGAACACATAAAATGTGGGATTTTGTGTAATTCAGGTACAATGAAGTAGCGAAAGAAGGTATGTATAATTTTCTTATTTCCTGGTATCTCAATTTTTAGTTGTTCAATTGTAATCCCATACTTGATCAAGTTCACTTGTCAAAAGTTATCTTGAACAAACTTATTTCTCTTTCTATGGGACTTTTGGTAGTATTTTAGGTAGGTGTAAAAATCTCCATGTTTTCACCTATGTGGAAAGAATTTATTAATTAACTTATTAAGAAAAGATAAAATATTTATTTGGAATATGTTTAAAAATTACTTCAAATGTAAGAATATTTTATGGTGAGAGATACTTCCCTACCATCTAGTTTTTATTAAAAAGTAAATATCATTGAGGGGATTTTTTCACAAAAAAAATATCATTCACCCTAAGAAGAATAATAAAGGATTCAATAATAAGGTTAATAATTTAAATAATAAATGTTATTGTTTTGTTTTTAGTAAAAGAGGGGATTATATGAGTGAATTCCATCAGCACAAAGGAAAGAGAACATCAAAAAAAAAACATATGGCTACAGAAAATCTGGTCATAATGATATCAAAACTCAATAAAAATTTAATGGTGGCTAATTAGTGGAATTATTTTGGATTTATGATTTATGTATGTAATAATCATCAATTTTTAAAAACATTTATCAAAATAAATATCACAAAATAAGTGCATCATTAAAAAAAAGAATATATTTTTATTGCTATTCAATAGAGTGTGGAACTAAATTTTACTTCTAGAAATAATCTATCCCATATAAGTATTCTATTTATAACCATAATTGAAAGAAATATTGTTTATATTGACCTATTGGGTAAAAAATGTTTTTATTTTATATTTTAGTTTGAAAATTTCATCTTGTAGAAGGTTGATATGTTTGTTCAGCAAGAATATTGAAGTAATGAGATGTATCAACTATCTATTGATGTGATACAATAATCTTTTTCTTACTTGGTTTAGTCATATAATTTAGGGAATGGTAATTTAACACAAATTAGTTTTAATTTATTGAAGTTAAAAAATAATTTGAATCTTATTAATTATAGAAACAAATTAGATAAATGAGAAGTCTGTTTGGAATCAAAAATTACTAAAAGGACATATCATTGTGTTGGAAGAAATTCAGTCTTTATGGGACTGTTACATTCTAATATTTATGAGATGAATGGTTTGTTGACTCATTGGTAAAATGTATTTTATTACTTTTTTGGTGATCTTATTAGATATTTGTATTCTTATATACATAGAATAAAATATTAATATTTTATCATATTTATTAAATTTAAACTAGAAGTAAAAAAATCAATTGATATGGGTATTAAAATTTTACATTCTAATATAGGTGGAGAGTACTTCACAAATTAATTTAATGATTTTTATATGGATAACGGTGTTATATATCAATGTAAAAAATAATTAACCCAATAGAAAAAGGTTTTAATAGAAAAAAATAATAGAATATTAATAGAAATTCAAAATTTCATGCAAACCAGGTTGGAACTATCAAAGATCTTATATGATAAAGCATTTTTTACTAATTGTAATATTCATAATAAAATTGTTTCACAAAAATCTATGTTATCCCCATATGAAATATGGAAGGGTATGAATCCTAACCTTTTATATTTTAAAGCGTGGGTATGTTTGGACTGTTATAGGTTTCCTATTCCTAAATGGTCAGAGTTGGTACCTTGGTCGGTTAAAGGTTTCTTTGTTGGATATGCTTAAGAATGATAAAGAATATAAAGTTTTATATTTGAAATAAAATGTAAATATTGAACCTATAGATATATAATTATTTTATGGTAACGTTTATAAATATAATTTCAGATGGGAAGTTCCACACATTTTTAGTTTGGGTACTCAATTAGATTTCAATCCAAATTTAAAGAGTAGTGTTAACTCTCAAGTTGAATCTAGAAGGATTGTTATACCTAGAAAAGGTAATAATCTTACTACATATATTATATATCCTTATATGTTAAATTTATTTGTAAAATTTTATCAAAATCGTAAATTTATAAGAAAACACTAGATGGTTTTAACCAAAGATGATGATTCAAAGTCATATCAGGAAGTTTTGGATTCTGGAGATGTGGCCTTTTGGAAATAGTCAATAAATGATGAGATATATTACATTACAATAAATCATACTTGAATCATAAACTTTCTAAAAGGATCAAAGATTATTTGCATTATTGGGTAAGTAGAATAAAATATGATTATAATAGAAATATTCATGATTTTAAATCAATATTGGTTGTCAAAGGATTCAAATAGAAGAAGGTTATATATTATTTTAACTCTTATGATTATGTGTATCATATTACTTTGATAAGGATTTTTATTTAATTAGATTATATCCTTTATTTATGTATTCGTCAAATGGTTTTAAAAAATATGGTATAAATAGTTATTTAGATGATGAGATTTACATAGAAAAACCAATGAGTTTTGTTTTACAGGGAAATGAGAATATAGTTTATAGATTAGTTAAATATAATTATGTTCTTAAGAAAGCACCAAAATATTAGAATGAAAAGTTTTGTTTTATTATTTTTACTAATGTGTTTATATAATAATATTTATATGTGTGCCTACTAAAAGTTAACAAGATACTATAGAGTTTATGTTTGTTTATATATAGGTAATTTTTTACATTTTAAAACCAATATGACTGGTATAAGTGAGACCAAAGTGTATATTTATTTTCTGTTTATGATGAATAATCTTCGAGTAATTTATAACATTATAGTAATAGAAATTAAGAAACATGGTGGGGAATATTTCTCGATTCAGTATCATTATATAGATAAAATGTTGAATAAATTCCATCATCTTATTTTTAAAGATATGAATACTCTATTTGACTCAAGTGTATAGTTTATTTCTAATATAGGAATATTTTCATTATAACTTTAATATTCTAGTCTAATTTTCTCTCTCATGTATTCAATGCAATACACTAATCCTAATATTATATATGTAGTTTTTCAATTGAGTAGATATACTAGTAATCTAACTATGTTCTATTAGAAGTGTGACACTAGGTTATTTTTGTAACACCCTGATCTTTTATGATATATTTCTCTTTAAATAACTTTTATTTCTTTGAAATATATCTTTATACGCAACATCGAGTTTATATAAACCGTGTTATACAATTGAAATATTATTATTTAATGTGAAAATTATCACCAAGCCATTGAATTAGAGGGTACGGATAGGATTAACCATATTATGATATATATAAATATATAAAGTTCTTTCTGAATATAAATTTATTCATTTATTATTAATAAATAATCACTAAATTTTTGGTAAATCCATTTTATTATTCAAAAAAAAACTTCAAAACTGGTTTTATTACTTATTGTGAATGACTATTCTAATTAATTTATAGAACTACTAGAAATTTTATATAATAAAAATGAAATAATTTTTGAAATATTAAAATAAAAATAATATTAGGATTAATTTCTAGTATTTTTCTGCAAAAAAAATGATTTTCTATTGAATAGTAAGAAATATTGATTTTTATTGGAAATTTTATTTTTGTTTCAAGAATTTACAAAGTTTCATTTTTTAAAATGGATTAAAAGTAAAATTAGTTCTATAATACTATGAATAATCCAATAATGTTCATTATAATCAATTTTATTGTTTAATTTTGTATAAAAACATTTTTATACGTATAGGTATTTTGTGGAAAACTTTATTTCGTTGTGTTTTTTGGTTTTGTCATAAATTAATTTCTACTGATTCAAGAAATTAAATATTGAAAAATGGATTTCACATTTATAATTATGAGTTCTAATTTTCTCAAATATGGCCATTTTAGTTTTGTTCACTATTAATAGTAATCTTGGTAAATATTTGTCACCTCGGTAGGGGTAAAATAGGTAAAATAGGGTTAAAACTTTGGGATAAGACCTTAAAATATCTGGAACACATACCCTTATCCTATTAAATGGGTGGATTCCATCTATTTTCATATTATTATTGAATATATGTCCACTTGGTATGATTCTTATTTTATTATGACTTACATAATAATTTAAGAAAAATATTAAAAATTAAATGTCACTCTCTTGACTTAAATATCTAAAAAAAAATTTACATAAGGATTAAAAGAAGAATATTTTAGTTATAAATGTTTATTTTAAATAATAATAAATTTTTTTATAAGGAAATTTTTTTAACTTATAGTGAATGAATAATTTCCTTAAATTCTTATGCAACACTAGCACAGTAGTTATTAAATTAATAGAAAAATAAAATAAATGATTTGAAAAATATTAAAAGTAAAAAATAATTTGAAGAATTATTGTGTTCAATGATTTTTTTAGATAAATATAAAATATTATATATATTTTAAAGGTTTATATTTTAAATAAATTACTATTTTCATGCCTTTATAGTCAAATTAAATGAATAGTTCCACAAATGAAATTAATGATATTTTATGATAAACAATATTTTATTAACTGATTTAAAATTCATAAAAACCATGTATTAGGCCAACTGAATGATATTTAGTTTAAAATAACATCCATTTTATATTTATTGGTATCTTCTCCTTTTATGGTAACATTATTGGCCCTTAAAGAGTAAAAAACTTTTATATTGTGGTTATTGTCAAAAGGATTAAGGGGGTTAAAAATAATAGATAAGGGTCAAAAAAACATGTAAATTTGTCTAAATACTATTTTATAAGATTATTTATAGTTATCATCACAATATCATTGAAATATATAAATTTTTATTCACTTGATTATACAGAATTGATTTATATTAACTTAACACTTTAAGTAATTCCAATAGTTCTCCTCCACTAACTTATAAAAGGTAATCTCTTATCCTATCTTCCTCATAGATTATGAGCCTTATATCTCATAAAATATCTAATATAATGAATTAATAGATTAATTCACCACATACTAGAGCTTTTTTTCTTTCCAAAATACCATCCTTTCGTGGTTAAAGTTGTAGGTTAAAGAAGGATTCTCAACGAAAAGGTATAACTCTTAACCAAACATTTTTTATTATATTTATTTTTATACCTCCTATAAATACATGGTTTAACATATAAAATAATTATTTATTTATTTTCAAAATGATTACTTTTCATTATTAGTATGGAAGAACCATTATCCACCTTCTTCCCATCTATTAGAAAAAGATAATCTCACTCGTGCATATGTGATGACTACCATATACATGAAGCGATGTGATATGATTTTTGTTTCTAATTTACATGCATGAAAATAAGGATGTAATTAAATAATATATATGATACGTATGATATAATAATGATTCTTTAAAGGTTAATTATTATCTATCTTTCTTTCATTCTATCCATAAAAGGATGAAATCAGTGTTCATGCGTACCTACGACCTACCTTCTCAATGAATGATGTAATTAGTTTTTCTATATCGAACTTTTATGGATGTTTATATATATAGTTAATATATATGATATTGTTACCATTATTAAAATTATTTATATTATGAAACCATAATAAATGAAAAAGGGCTGAGACTTCTGAACCAAAACATGAATGAAAAAAAAAACAGTTGTTACACAGAACAATGATTTTAAGAAAAAATTGTTAATAAACATGTGAAAAGATTTTATAGGTAAATAATATACGATATAATATTTATAATTATAGTTTTGGAATAAATTTATAATAAATATATATTTATTATAAAGGAGTTTCGAACATGTATGAAGAAATAAAAGACTTGAGGTAAGGGATTTACATCTTAATCCCATTTTATTTGAGACTGTTTACGCTTGAATTTCCTTTGAAAAAAGTATATAATACTTATAGGTTAAATCCCACTAATTTTTATTCTCCACTATTTATTTAAAAGGAATAAATTTTTTCCTTTAATTTTTCTCACTTTAATTACTCAAGATACTGAATGAATATTTTTATGGAAATCAACTATGTTTTATTACTCAGTTGGGAATATTTTTCTTCCATGGCCATGTTTTCTCCAAAATTATTTCAAGAATGTTTTTTATTATTATATAATGATTATTAAATTTAATTTTTACCAATTTTTTTAATTTTAAAAAATGGTTTAAAAAGGAATACTCTAGTCTTTTTCAAAAGAAGGTACTTTTACTGTAGGTGTGAACAAAATATTTTCTTTAACGATTATGACAAGAAATGATAAATTTTCATGACTTGATTATGATCAGAACATATTTTACACGATTTATTTATGATTTTTATCACTCTTATGATTCATTAAATGATAAAGTATTATTCCATGACTCATCTTTATGGTATAAGAAATATGGGGTATGAAATTTGTATGTTATGATCTCATACCAATATGATTATCTTATGCATTCATATGATCATCAATTTATATCTTTCGTTTTTATGCTTGCTGATAATTTGATCTCATAATTTATTCTATTTCATTTTTCCATGTTATATATAAATATTGTAACACCTCAAAATCATAAAGTACAACTTTGTATTAAATTGTGTTTATGACACGCAACACCAAGTGTAAAAAGGAAAATATTAACCCGATGCATTGAAATCTTAAATAAATATAATATATTATATATCTTGTAATGAATGTTACACTAATTTATCTTTCATTACACATATGTTCATCCTTCTAGGATAGTTTTAATTACACGCAAGAGTGACCTTCCTTGATAGCTTGTGTTACACATAAGACTGATTTTCCCCATATAACAATCCATTGTTAAAATATTATTAATCAATATAAAATTATATAACCTAGAAATTATGTTAGTGGTTGTGAATTTTATTAACTAACTTATAAAAAATATAAAAGGAAATAATTGGTTACTAATTAATGAGAAACAAAAATAAAAAATAATTGGATATAAAAAAAATATTTTTATTTTTATGCTTCCAAAGAAGTTTCATCTTGATAAATATAATTAATTTCAATTATTTAATAATTTTAATGAAATTTATATGTTATATATTCAATAAAATATTTTTTATATCCATCCATTAAGTTTGATAGGCATAAGATAAGAACAAACTCAATTTTATACACGAAAACAAATATTTTTATTAATGCAATTTTACCACTTTTTAATGGAGAACACATTTTAAATATTAATTTTTATAATTTAATTTATTTAGAATGTAAAAATAAAATTCATATTTTAAATATAAGCATAATAATTAGGTTATGGTTAATTTTTTATATTTTTGAAACATTTTATTTTTTAATGAATAGTTGAAAATACTGAATTTTAGTTCACAATTTCTTTTTCGTATAATTTATTAATAAGGTTAAATTATAATTTCAACTAGTTTTAAATTTTAATTAGATAATATTTTTATCAAATAATACAATTTATTTAATTATAATCAATTTCACTTCAAATTTTATTACAAAATTATAGAAAACTTTCAGATGTTTTTATATTAAAAACCAACATTGGCGTCCCACGTTCGGGATTAAATTTTAAAAAAATTATGACACTTATATTATTTAAATTTAGAAAAGTTAATCCCATATTTTTAATAGTAATAATTTATAATTTATAATAAGGACAACTTTTTTTTACCAAAACAATTAGTTAAAGTGATTAGAATTAATTACAATGATTAAGATTAAATTAAGCTTTATAAGGGACTAAACCTTTAACTTAAGGGACAAATGACCTAGCCACATTCCCAAAACCCATTTTATGTCCATAATTCTTCCATTAACCTCCCATTATTCATTTTTTTTGGGTTTTTATGACTTTTTTAAGTAAAAACATGGGTACACGTAGCTTCCTTTCAAAAATACCAAGTTATTCATTTTCCTCCCTTATAAAAAACTACTTCTCCCCCTTACTCACACCTCTCAAAACACACTGGTTCATAAAATATCTGCCAAAATAGATTTTCAAAATTCCTCCCCTAGACCTTGAAACCTACCTTCATGCAGAAATCCATCCAAGGAATCCTTTTGGTACAAACCAAAATAAGTTACCCTATTAAGAGGTAACATATTTCCTTATGATTTCCAGTTTTATTTCCATTCTTAAACTCATAAAATATGATTATTATATGACTATATAAAAAATCCTAAATATATTATGATTTTTATGATATTTTTTATACCTAAAATTTCAAAAACATCCATTTAATGGGTAACGAACATACTGTTTCTATGTATGGTGAACTACTACCTCATGAAACGATGATTGTTCATTTTTCCATTACCACCTTTCATGGTTGACATTATGATGGAAAATATGTTTACATATGATATATATTATATGTATAATGGATTCATACTTATATAATTCTTTTATAACACATACCCTTATGCACTCCATTTTGTCAAAATTTGATAACATCATTTGAGGAAGTGTGAACTACCATACCCTCGAATCGATGTGATTTGTTCACACTATACATGGAACGTATAAAGGATGGTTTTAATTAAAAATATGTTACATAAAAACCTATATATTATATTCACGACATAGTTACCTTTCTATAAATATTATATATATATATATCATTTTCATTATTACATTTTCAGACACTTAAAAAGGGATAACGTCGTGCGTGGACATGTGGACTACAACCTCCTCATCACAATGTGATTCCTTTTACATCACAATAATTGTATATATAAGTATATACAATTAAATAACATTTTATTTATGATATAATGATCATTATGTAAATATATGGTGTTAATTGTCTCATCTCCGTAGTGATCACTGATAAATTGGAACGTTACTCATCTGTATGTATGACCTACCGTATCCATGATTCTTACATTTATTCATTTTTCATAACCAAATTTAGTTATTTATTTTAAAATTATAATTGAAGTATAAATATAATAATTATGTCTTTATTATTTCATTTTAGATGTTATATAATGACTCATTTTACCATAGTTGACCTATAAATGTAGTTTTTGACACATAAATCGAATTTGGTCAAAAAACCCCATGAAAATATAATTGTTTATGTAGTTTTATAAAACATAGTAAAAAGTGAAAAAAAATTAATCACAAAAAATGTTATCAAGAAATTATAAAATTAATATAATTTTATTATATAGGAAGTCAAATGATGTTCCCCTGAAAGGAAATTCAAGGCAAAGAATTTCATCTCAATTTACATCCCATTGATACTTATTTGTTGTTATTCACCTAGTTTATTATATATGGTGTGTGTAATAACATCTTACATGAAAGATCAAGAATATCATTACTCTAATGATATTATAACTTTCATTAAATCTTATTACTTCATGAGGATTATGATTAAAAATGTTTCAAAGTGGTATGAGACACTTTAGAATGTTTAAAGATTATTTTCCTCAATAATAACTATAATGATATTTCACTGGTAGTTCCATTAGAGGAAATTATATGACCACTATTCAATAAACCGTATCATTTGTCTCTACTCTGTTAATTCATGACCTTTTTTATGTATTAGTACTATTTTTCCACTTTTTTGTACTCCTGGTGCTTTAGAAAAAAAATTAAGAAAACTCGACATCATTTCTCTCTTTATTCGGAGAACTTGTTTTCTTATAAAAACCAAGTATTATTAAAATGTTTTAAAAAATGTTTTAAAAAATGGTTTTAAAATTATTTGGGAAAGATATATTACCCTTTTTGTATTTTATTAATATTTTCAATGGAATCCTCTTATCGCTTTCAGAACAAGGCATTTTTTGAAACTTTACCGTGCAAAAGGAATATTCTTTTTACCTTTTATGGAATGTATGGATTTACTCATCATCATTCCTTCAAATATTCCATTTCATGTTTAAAATGATAATTTTTAAAGAAAATATTTTTATAATTTATTTTTAATTAAATTTTTTTGCAAATATTTTTTCAAAATAAAACAAAATTTTTCTCAATAATTATTTTAAAAGAACTTTTTATAATATTTCCTTTTAAAAATGACAAAAAATATTTATTTTACACCAATTGGGGTATGTTTTAATGATTCCATACTTAATCTTCCTCTGGATGGTTTATTGTTGATTTGTCCAAGGATAGTATTCACAATCACTTCCTTGATTCCTTTTTTTCCCATGAAATATTCAATATCCTAGGATCATTAAACATTGATTTTCCCTTATTTTACCATGTCATTTATCATGGATATGTCTATTTTTTAAATACTATATCATTTTTATATGGTGTTTAATTTGAATTTTATTCGATTATTTGGGTAAATATTGATAAATCCATATCTCTTACTCCATACGGATATTTTATAAGGCTCGTTGTTAAAATAATTATTTGATATATGAGGAATTTTTTTGGACTAGTACAATATGGGTGGGGCCCGGTTATAGATATCCCCTCGATGCATAGGTAGTCTCACGGGATGAGTCATTTGGATAGCTGCTTTATATGGGTTTTTACTTGATATGTTGTAAACTATCTTGTGAAAGGTCTTGATAGTAAAGGTACCATGTTCCTAGGAATTTTGGAGTCCAGTAATATATAATTTCCCTCATTTAGTTTCAGTTATTATTCATCCATGATATTTTGCATTGACATATCTATGGATACATATCATTTTCAATTCATTGATTAAATGTAATTTATTTTAGTTTCATACCTTTCCATATTGATTTCTCCTTATCTATTTTTTGTAATGGATTGTGTTTTTAGTTATTACATTTCCATATTTTTTATACACTTCCATTCAGTATATTGATTACATAGAATGTGTGTTCAATTATCATTGATTTATTATTTATTTCCCTGTAATTTACCCTTAATGAGCATTTGACCTCACCCTTATTATGTTTCCCTTCCCCAAGATTCCAAGAAGCTTACTTTGAAATATTTACGAAGATATTCTAGATGGAATAATTTTATCCTACAAGTAATTATTTAGTTAGAAAAAAATTTATGTTGTAATATATATATTAAATTGTAATACAAGACTCATATATGTATCTGGTTTAAAAATACTACTAAACTCTCAATCCTTCAGGATTTTATTCCATGTAAAAATTCAAATTTAATTGACAGTAGACACTGACTTCGGGCCTTTTGGTGATGGGTCACTATAGCTGGTATCAGATGAAGTTTAGTAGAAACCTTGGGAACTAGATTTAGGAAAAAATTGGTTAAAGAACCAAACCCTAATGTAGAATTTGAGGATAAGTATAGAAGAAAAACCTATAATTTTGGTAAAGTGTAGATTATGTGGGTCTTCCTAGTAATACGTCCCTTTCTAGATACTACAAGAGGATGTGGTTCTGGCACAGATCTAGATAGGAGTAATAACTCTGAAGAGGTGTTCTGATATTGACTTGGTGAAACTTGGTACATGTCAATAGGACTTACTGTACACCTAGTTTGACACATCTGGGGTATATTCTTAGGAAAATCCACATTTTTTACAAACCATTATGATGGATTTTAATAATGAATAACCTAGGTCAAACCTATGGCCTTTTAGTTTGAAAATAAGGTTTCATGATTTAGAAATCCTAAAAATTATATTATGTATAAAACCTATAGTAAGTAAGTTTCTATGTAAAAATAAGTTGATGAAGTAATTATGTATTGGGATTGTATTAAAAACCTTAGTTAAAAGGCTATTAAGTTATTAACCTAGTTTAAAGGATGTCCATCATAGTTGTTTTGGGAATTATATCAATATGGTTTTATAAAAGGAAAACTTGTATCCCAAGTGACAAAAAATAAAATCCTGAAAGGTCGAGGGTCTTGAAACCATGATCAGAGGATGATAAGAGTTTCATGCCAACCACTGACCTATGCAATGTCTTGTTTAATTTTTCATTGTTCTTAGTTAAACAATCTGATGAATAAATGTTAATGATGAACCAATAATATCACTTTTCAGAATTAAAGATTAATATAGTAACCATATTGGTTTTTAAATATATTTAAATACAAATAGTTATACTTTTCACTCTTTTATAGGCCTTAAAATCCTTTAAAAAGTTTCTTTTAGTGCTTCAGGCATAACAATCATTATTTGTAATTAATTTCTATTAGTAAAAGAATGAATTTTAATTTGATAAAATCTCAACCAAAAAATATTATTTTCATATTAAATTGAATCCTATCAAGTAATAATATTTCCTTATATTAATAGGAAGTAAAATAATTACCCAACATTTAAAAAATTATTTAGAAATAAAATTTTGTACTAATAGCTTAATTTTTGTTGAACTGGTGATCTTCTATATCATAAAATATTTATGGGTTTAAGGCCCTCAAATTTATATTTATAATTCAATTTTTTATGATTTATGAACTCAGTCACTCCCTATAAATATTTACCCTTTTACTCCAAGTACATATTTTCACTTCCCAATAATGTTCTCCAACATGAGGACCTAGTTACATTGTAGTCCATGTGACCTTTATACTTTCCATTATCTCTTTTCTAGAGGGTGTTTTATGAACACTTCTCATGATGTGGGATTTTAATGTAGGAAATATCAAACAATACATTACCAAGATAGAGTTTAAATTGTGAGGACACATTTTAATTAAGTTGAGGAGAATTTAACACCCTGAATTTCTAAAGTACAACTTTGTATTTAATAGTATTTATGACACGCAACAACAAGTGTTAAAAGGGAATATATTAACTTGATACATTATAATCTTAAATAAATATAATATATTTTATATCTTTTAATGCACACAAAACTAATTTATATTGCATCATACATAATATTGAGCTTCATTAATAGATTGTGTTACAGGTAAGAGAGACCTTCCTTAATAGTTTGTGTTACACATAAGACTGTATTTTAGAAAATAAAAATGTACTATTAAAATATTATTATTCAATATAATATGATATAAAATAACCATTATGTTAGTGGTTATGAATTTTATTAACTAAATTTTGAATGATTATGATTTATATAAAAATAAAATGAATTCATTGGTAACCAATTAATGAGAAATGAAAATAAGAACCAATTGGATATAAAAATAAATATAATTATTTTTATTCTTATAAAAGAATTTTGCATTTATAAATATAATTAATTACAATTATTTAATTATTTTAATGAAATGTATATTATATAGGCATAATATAAGAACAAACTCCATTCTATACATAAATACTTATATTTTTATAAAGGCAATTTTACCGCCTTTTAATGGAGAACATATTTTAAATCTTAATTTTGACACTTTAATTGATTTAATATTTCAAAATTAAATTCATATTTTAAATATAAACACAATAATTATTTTAGGATGAATTTTATATAATTTTATGAAACATTTCATTTTTTAATAAATAGTTGAAAACGCTGAATTTTAATTCAAAACTTCTTTTTCATATAATTTATTAATAAGGGTAAATTATACTTTTAGTTGGTTTTAAAGTTTAATTAGTTAATATTTTTATCTATTAATAAAATATTTTTCACTGGAATCAATTTCACTTTGAAATTGAATATTAAAACGTAGTAAACTTTCGAACATTTTTAATTCAAAACCCCACATTGTCGTCGATCATACAAGATTAAATTTAAAACAATTTCTGTCACTTCTATGATTTTAATTTAAAAAAATTGATTCCATATTTTGAATAATAATAATTCATAATGTATAATAATACTAACTCTGTTTTTTACAAAAAATATTAGTGAAAGTGATTAAAATTAATTACAACAATTAAGGTTAAATTAAACATAATAAGGGACTAAACATTTAACTTAAGGGATAAAATGACCTATCCACTTGTACAAAACCCATTTTATGTCCATATTTAGACCATTTACCTTAAATTATTGAGTTTTGTTCGTTTTTTATGACTTTTTTTAGGTAAGTACATGGGTACACCTAACTTCTTTTCAAAAATACAAATTGAGTCTTTTCCTCCCTTATAAAAGGCCACCACATCTCCCCCTTACTCACACCTATCAAACCACCCTGGTTTGTCCAATATCTATAAAAATAACTTCTTAAAATTTCTCCCATAAACCTTGAATCCTCTATTTACAAATAAATTCATCCAAGGAAGCCTTTTGAAACAAACTAAAAGAAACCACCCGATTAAGATGTAACATCTTTCCTTAAGCTTTCTAGTTTTATTTCCATTATCTAACCCATAAACTCTTATTATTCTATGATTGTATAAAAAAATAGAGTCCTCAATATATTAGGATGTTTTTATTCTAACAATTCTATCTATACTTTCACACAATTCCATCTAACGGGTAATAAACATATTGTTTTTGTGTACAGAGAACTACCGCCTTACGAAATGATGGTTGTTAATTTTTCCATTACCACCTCTCATAGTGGAAATTATGATGGAAAAATATGTTTATATATTATATATATTATATTAATAATGTCTTTATACTTATGATATTATTTTATAACACATACCTATATGCACTCCATTTTGTGGAAATACGATAACATCATTTGAGGAAGTGTGGACTACCACCCCTAGAAGCGATGTGATTCGTTCAAACTATACATAGAACATATAAAGTATGGTTTCAATTAAATATATTTGACATAAAAAACTATATATTGTATTCATTAAATAATCATCTTTCTATAAATAAACTATATATATATATATATATCATTTTCATTATTACCCTTCCACACATTTAAAAAGTGATAACGTCGTTCGTGGACGTGTCGAATACTTCCTCTTTAACATGATGTGATTCATTTTACATCAAAATAATTATTTTCCTAAGTATATATGATTAAATAAAATATTATTTATGATATAATGGTCATTTTATATATACATTATGTTTTGTACCTTCTTTCCATAACGATCATTGAAAAATGAGAACATTACTCATGTGTACGTACAATCTACTATCTCCATGACTGTAATGTTGATTCATTTTTCATAACCATATTTAACGATTGATTTTAAAATTAAAATTTATGTATAAATGTAAGAATTATTTCATGATTATTATTCTGTATATGTTATATAATTACCCCTTTTACCATAGTTGACCTACCAAATTGTTTTTGACACATAAATAAGATTAGGTCAAAACACCCAATGTAAACTTAATTGTTTAAGTAGTTGTATACAATATAGTAAAAATTGAAATAAAATTAATGAAAAAAATGAAATTGTTTCTCAATAAATTATAATATTAACATGATTTTATTATGTAGGAAGTTAAAGGATGTTCCCCCTAAAAGGAAACACAAGGTAAGGGATTTCATCTCAATTTACATCCTGTTAAGACTTATTTGTTATTATGAACCTAAATTCTTTTATATGGTGTATATAGTTCCCTTTTATATGAAATATCATTATTTCATTACTCTCATGATCTTATATCTTTCATTAAATTTAATTCCTTCATGAGTCTTGTGAATTTAAATGTTTCAAAGTCGTATGGGACACTCTGGAATGTTCAAAGATTATTTTCCTCAACAAAAACTATGATGATATTTCAATGGAATTTCCATTCAAGGATATTATATGAAAAGTTTTCAATAAATCATTTCATTTTACTTTCCTCTAGTATTTAATAACCATTTTCAAGTATTAGTACTATTTTTTCACACTTTAATACTAAACATATTTTATAAAATATTTTTAAGAAAAATTGACTTCATTTCTATCTTTAGTCAGAGAACCTATTTTTTTATAAAAAACTTGTTTTTTCTAAATGATTTTAAAATTATTTTAAAATGATTTGGTAAAGAAATTTTTTCGTTTTTTATATTTTAACAATGTTTTTAATGGAATATTTTTTTCTCTTTTTAAATAAGGCATTTTTTGACCTTTTATTGTGCAAAATGAATGTTCTTTTTACCTTGTACGACATGTATTGATTTACCCCTCATCATTACTCCAAAGCTTAATTTTCATGTTTAAAATGTTAATTTTTAAATAAAATGTTTTTAAAATTTATTTTCAAAGAAAATTATTTTCAAAAATTCTTTCAAAACAAAAGGTTATTTTCCTCAAGAATGTTTTTAAAAGAAACTTTTATAATATTTTCATTCATAAATAACAAAAAAAAATTATTTTATTCCACTTGGGGTATGTTGTATTGATACGACCCTTAATCTTCTTTTGGGTAGTTTATATTTTATTTGGTCTAGGATAGTATTCACATTCACTTACTTGATTCCTTTTTCCCCTTAAAATATTCAATTTTCTATGATCATTGAATATTGATTTTCTCTTATTTTACCATATAATTTATCATAGATATGTTCATTACTTAACTCATATATCATTTTTATATGGTGTTTAATTTCAATTTTATTTGATTATTTGGGTAAATATTCATAAGTCCATATCTCTTACTACAAACGGATATTTTATAAGGCACATTGTTAAATAAATTATTTGATATATGAGGGATTCTTTTGACTAGTATGACATTGGTGGGGCTCAGTTATAGATATACCATTGATACATCAGTAGTCTCATGGAATGATTCATTTGTCTCTTCACCTTAGATGGGTTTCTACCCGATATGTTGTACACCGTCTTGTGAAAGGTATTGATGGTAAAGGTACCATGTACCTAGGAAACATGGAATCAAATAATCAAGAAATTCCCTTATTTAGTTTTAGTTATTATTCATTCATGATATTTTTCATCAACATATCTATGGATACATTTCATTTTCAGTTCATTGATTAAATGGTATGTGTTTTAGTTTCATACCTTTCCTATTGATTTTTCCTTATCTAGTTATTTTAATGGAATGTGTTTCTAGTTATTACCTTTCCATATTGTTTACACACTTACATTTAGTTTATTGATTACATGGAATGTGTTTGTAGTTATATACCTTTCCATATTGACTATTCACATTGATTTATTATTGCTTCTTCTGTAATTTACCCTCATTGAGCTTTTGATCTCACCCTTATTATGTTTTCTTTCTTTGGGAATCCAAGAAGTGTACCATCAAAGATATACAAGGATACTCCAGATGGAATGAAGTTATCCTCAAAGTATTTATTTAGTTATAAAAAAATATGTTTTAATTTTTGTATTAATTTGTAATTCAATAATCATATATGTATATGGTTTACCAATACTACACAAATCTGGATCCTTTGGGATTTGATTCCTTATAATCATGTTAATGTAATTGATAAATAACACTAGCTTCTTACCTTCTAGGTATGGGTCTCTATAAAAATTAAGTATGGTATGTTAAAAAGGGTACAAAGTGAGAAAAAAATTGTGATAGATTAGGAATAATATACCTAATTTTTTTTGTATCTAGTCACCAAAGACACTAAAACTCTATGATTTTGATTTGGATTGTAATGTTATGTATTGAATACTCAAAAAAATATTTAATATTTATGTATGAAATTTTAGAACCTTTATAGTTGGTATGAGAACATGGTTTAGTTACCTTTAAAAACTAGGATGATAAAAAATCAGTGATACCCTTTAGGATAATCCTATGTATATGAGAACATCATAAGTTATAGTAAAGGAAAGAGTGTGGTTTTCCTAGAAAAAAACCCATGTGTAGATATTATAAGTGTATTTGATTTGGGAATAGATTCTTATAGGGTTAATAACCCTAAAAAGAGTTTTTTGAGTATATCTCAGCCATTATTCTGGTGCATAGTGAGTGTAACTTTACTACACACCTAGGTTGATAGTCAGATGGGATATTCGTTGGCTAATTCATATTTTCTTTATGAACTGTCAAAAAGGATTTGAAGAGATGGTGATCATGAATGAACTAGGTTAAAACAAAGGTTTCATATATTTCAAAGAAGGTTTCATGACATAGAAATCATGTTAAATATTTTTCATGATTGATCACACATATTGAAGATTCATGATAGTTATGCTAACCGGTTTAGTTATAGTAAAATACTTAAGATAGAATGATAAATTTAAAGTGGTAACAGGTATGATCAAATATTTAAGTAACTGATTTAATCTTAGATATATGACTTTCTATATATAATTTAAATTATCAAAGGATGTTCATTGTCATCCTCAATTATCATATGTTGTGTTTTTTGTGAAAACTCATAATGGTATGATGATCATATAGCATGTCTATAGTTTTTATCCAATTGATTTTTATGGGAATGCGCTTCTTAAAAAACTTGTTATGGTCCCTCTATTTGAATTTGTTATTATCTTAGGAAAGGATTTTCATTAATTAAAAAATACCAAATTAATTTCCAAGGAAGGAATTATTTTTTGATTTTATGAACCAACTTATGATCATTTATTAGTGTGATGATAAATATGAACTTCTGATGGAAAGTTCATCCATTGTATGGGTATTGATTAATATTTAAAAGGAGTGTTTGTCTCATATGGATAGGGAGAAACTCAGCATCAAATATATGCCTTTTTTGGGAGTTTGTAAGTTTTTTTCCAAAAGATTTTTCTAGTCATACCCCGAATCATGATGTTTAGTTTTTAACATAACTTATATCTATTGATACACCTATTTCAAAGACTCCTTATAGAATGGACCAAATGTTTTTACCAGAATTGAAGAATTATCTCCAAGAAAATCTTGATAAATGATTCATGTCTTGTGGTCCATCTACAAGGGGTTCACCTATTATTTTTATTTAGAATAGTGGTGGATCAATGTATCTTTTCATTGATTATTGGGAACTTAAAAAAGATTACTATCAAGAACAAGTATCCTCTCTCCCATATCGATGACTTTTTGGATCAAATTCATAGAGCTCAATAATTTTCCAAGATTGAACTTCATTCTCGATATCATCAATTGAGGGTCATAGAGGATATACCCAAGATAACATTCCATAAAAGGTATGTACATTGTTGACCTCCATGTTTTAATGATCAAAAAATGATGATTATGATATTATTAATTATTTTCATGTTTCTCTATAAGTAATCTATATTCTGATCCAGGTGAAAAAAATTATCTAAGTATGAGACTCCTTTGAGATTGACACTGCCAATATGAGACACCATTGTCCCTGAATCATCTCCAGTATTAAAATATTACTAAGTATGAGATACCATTAGGATCTCATACCATCATAATGTCATTCCACTGATCTGAAAAATTGATAATGTTTGAGACACCATCAGTCGACATAATGTCAGGATGTTATGATGTTAGAATGAAAATTTTGCTAAGTATGAGATACCGCCAATATAGAATTTTGGCTAAGTATAAGACACCTCCAGACCACACACCACCAGACTAGATGCAACTAAGTGAGATGCTTCCAGCGTAGTGTAAATCTAGCTAAGTTTAAGACACCACCAACTTCATACTGCAAGAGTGTGACACCACCAGACCTTGAGACATATCCAAAGTAAGACACCACCACTATTATTCTTAACTTATACTTTTGAATTAATTTATTATAATGTATATATTTATTGAAGTTAATTAAATTGATTATTTTAATGATTATATCTGAAGTTATCAACAAAAATCATTGAAAATAGTGTTTGGATTTGCATTATGAGGAGGCTGCTGATCCAGATATTCACCTTTCTACTGCTGATAAAAGTGCATCACACTCCCTTGTGTATGTAGAGATGAAACAATAGATATGAAATAGTGGATGAAGTAGAAAGAGAGAAAGCCGGGAGTTTAAAATTCTTGAACACACATACAGGTGAACTTAGTTGCAAACAAGAAGCGATCACCTATTACAATCATGACTGGGAAGCCGAACTACATATTCACATTAAGTAATTTCCTCTAGTCAAAGAACAAGAGTCTATGGAACTTTTTTTCCTTAAGAATTCAATATAACCCTACTCAAGATTCACTGATGAATCAAATCAAGAGTCACAAGCAGCATTGTATCAGATCAAGTATTTCTAAACTCTACAATTTTATATTTATATGTTATGTTTATCTTGATTACCTTCTGAGCAGTGTGTGTTCATACTCTATTTTATAACACACACACTATCACCTGTGCTAAACTAGAATATAATTGATATATTATAAAACTATTTTCATATATTTTTCTCCCATAGATAAGTGTCGTAGAGGTCCTTATGTATCCTGTTTATTCTTACTCCCACATATAACTGTGGAGAGGTCGTGTGTGGCCTAGAAAGTTGTAAGTTGTTGTAAAATCCTATCTAGGTTATGGATCATCCTTTTTATTTTATATAAAATTTTTGTAGGTGAGTGATTACCAAGTGGAGAGGAGTAATTATCTACTTGAGACTAAACCTCTTGTATTTATTCTTTCTACTTTGTGCCTCTATTTTCTTTTATTATTTCTACTGTAAAACTGGAAAAAAAATTGTAAACAAAATGTATAATTTTATAGTTTATCAAAAATTTTGTTCATATAGTATTTTGATCAAGTAAACTAATTTCAAACGATCCAATAATATTTAATATTATGCATCCAATACCTAATCAATGTTTATATAAATCTTTAGAAATATTCTTATCTATATCATAATAATTATTTTTGATAAACTGGGTTGTATTTAAACATTTGGGAGATTTCCAAATAATCCACTTTAGATAGAAATTTTTATTGGTTAATAAATTCACCCCCTTCTTAAGATACTCACTTCGACCAACATACACTAAGAATTTATAGTAGTTTCATTTGGTCTTACTAATTCCCCCGTTATCATCATATATTTAATGAACAACTCCTTTAGAGATTATATTAATCGGTTTGTGGTAGTATTTATAGATGATATTATAATATATTCAATGAAAAAGAAAGAGCATCAAGATCATCTGAGAATTATGCTGAAGACCCTGAGGGAGGATAATTTTTATGAAAAATTAACCAAGTGTGAATTTTTTCTTCAAATGTTTCATTATTTCCTTATATAATCTCATGTGAGGGTATATCGGTGGGTCCTTCAAAGAAGGAAGTTATTGAAGAATATCCTAGAGTAGCCACAATAAAAAATATATATAGTTTTATTAGGTTGTATGGATATGAATGATGCTTTGTGAGATATTTGTGATGACTATATAATCTACTCACCATGTTGACTCACAAGGGGGTTAAATTCTTGTGGATAGATGAATGTGAAGAGAATTTCAAGGATTTTAAGAGAAGGTTTGTTAGTGAACCTATAATAAAACTAACCTATAGTATAGAAGCGTTTTTGATATATAGTCATGAATAAAAGAAGGTATTGGTGTGTCTCTACATGTAGAATGATATGTTGATAAAATATGCCTCATGCCAATAGAAAATACATAAGAAATATTACCCAACTCATGATTTGGTGCTGGTTAAGGTAATTTTTTGCATTGAATATATAGATTCATTATCTTTATGGTGAAATGAATTAAATATACATGAATTATAAAAGTTTAAAGTATATATTCACTTAGAAAGATATGAATATACACTTGAGAAGATGGTTGTATTTGATTAAATATTATGACTTCTCAATACATTACCACCCTAGGAAGGTGAACAATATGGATTATACTTTGAGTTGGAAGGACAATGCTAGTTTTTCCATGATGTGGATTGAAAGAGATCCAATAATTAAGGATTTTCAAAATATGGAATTTCAAATATTAAGGAAAGGGGATATATACAATCTTTCTTAGATAAATGTTCAACCATATATCAACGTGAGGATTAATGAGGGACATAAGGAAGATGAAAAACTACAAAATAAGGTTAGAAATGTTTCTAAGTTCAATCATGATTATTATGGAATGATAATTTTTAGGAACTAATTATGTTTCCCATTAATTCTATAATTGAAGAAGGAACTTCTAGATGAATCACATAGTTATTTATTCTCTATTAATCCTAAAAGTATAAAGATATATAGAGATATGAAAGCATATATTTGGTGTGACAACACAAAAAGGGATATTGTGGAGAATATATCTCATTTCTTGGTATGATATCAAGTGTAGGTTGAGAGAAAAAAGTATACATTTATATTAAAACCATTGACCATACCATAATAAAAATGGGAAAACATCACCATGGATTTTGTCATCAGACTCCCCAAAACATCAAAGGGTCATAATGGTGTTTGGGTTGTAATTTATTTCCTTAAGAGGCCATCAAACTTCATTACCATCAAATAATATTTATTACTTGATCATATTTCCAGGTTATACATTAAGGATTATGTGATATTATAAGGAGTATCATATTTTATTGTATCTGATCAGGATTCGGGTTTTAACTTGATGTTCTGGATAATTATTCAGTAGGATCTGGATACAAAGTTGAGTTTTAGTACTACATATCATCCAAAAATATATGTTTATTCTAAGAGTATTATTAAAAATCTAGAATATATTTTTAGTTCTTGTTTGATGGATATAAAATTTGGTTGGGATCAACAGCTTCCTCTAATTGAGTTTTTTATAACAATAGCTTTCACTCGAGCATTAAAATGGCTCCTTATGATGCCCTCTATGGAAGGAATGTGTTGGGATGATGTTGGAGAAAGAAAGCTATTGGTACCTGAGCTAGATGATGGAATGGAAGATAAAATTAGATCTATTTATCAACACATTAAGGTAGCTCAGAGTCAATAAAATATTTTTTCTTATAATTGTTATTGAAATATGGAATTCAATGTTAGTGAAAAGGTTTTACTATGAAATTATATATAGGAAAATGTTATGAGATTTATAAATAAAGGAAAGTGGAACCCTTTTTATATTATCGCATTCTATAATCTTGATTGAGTAGGGATGGTATCTTATAACGTGGAACTTCTGTGAACCTCTCTAAAGTTCATGATTTGTTCCATATATCTCTCCTAAGGAAGTACATACCTGATTCATCACATGTGAAAAACTCAGTGGTAATACAACTGGAGAATGATCTTTCATATAATGAATAAATAGTATACATATTAGATTTTATAGATAAATTTTTATAGAAAAATACTTCTCACTGGTTTAATATTCTTTATAGAAATTAGAAATGCGAAGAAGCTATTTGGGAACATGATGGTGTGATGAGGAAGAAACATCCTCATTTGTTTATAACGGAGTGATAGAATTTTGTGGGAGACATTATTATAAGTGGGTAAAATGTAACATGTTGAGATTTTGTGATATCATTCTCTATAAATAAATTATATTTCTTTGATATCTTTCATTACACACAACACTAAGTTTAGACAAACCATGTCAAAATATTAAAATATTATTATTTAATGTGACAATTATTGCCTAGCCAATGAATTGGGGAGTGTGAATATGATTGCCCAATTTATTAAATATTTATAAATGTTTGAATAAATAAAAATGTATCAATTATTTATTAATAAATAAGAACTCATTTTTTAGTAAAGTCATTTTATTCTTCAAAAATTCTTTTTCTTAAAAAATGGTTTTATTACTTTTTGTGAGCGATTATAATTAATTTCTTAAAAATTTAGAAAAAAAAATATTTATTAAAAATGACATAATTTTTGAAATAATAATATCAAGATCATATTAAGGTGATTTTTTTTATTTTTCTAAAATGATTATTTTTCTAGTGAATAGTGGAAAATTTTGATATTTATTGAAAATTGTATCTTCATACCAAGAATTTTAAAAATAAAATTTTATTTAATTTTTTTTAAAATTAAAATTAGTTCTATTATATTATTAATAATACAATTAAGTTAATTTGAATAAATTTCATTGTTTTATTTGTTATAAAAACATTTTTATACTTAAAATTTTTTTTCTAAAAAACTGTTTTTATTGTGTTTTTCTGTTTTCAATTAAATTAATACCATCAAATTAAATAAATTGAATCTTGAAAAATAGATTCCATATTTTTCATCAGGATGTATAAATTTGTTAAATATCCCCCATTTATTTTTTTCATTATGAATAGTAACCATGGAAAATATTTGTCACCTTGGAAAGGGTAAAACGAGTGAAATAAGGTTAAAAAAAATTTATGAGGCCATAAAATTTCTCTAACACGTTCTTATATACTATTTCATGGTTTTATTTTAACCATTTCAATACAATTATCTAATATATGGCCACTAGGTTCAATATTTCTTTGATATTGAACATTATATTAATTTAAAAAAAGAATAAATAAAAAATGTCACCCTCTTGACTTCAATAACTCAAAAAAATACATAAGGATAAAAATAGGATAATTTTTGTTCTAATTGATTGATTTTATTATAATGGTAATTTTTTTTTATTTTTTAGTGATTGAATAATAACTATAAATACTTATGCAGTGCTAACACAATATTTATTCAATTAATAGAAAAATAAGATAAATGATTTTAAAAATATTAAAAGTGATATAATATGGATGATTTTTTTAAAAAAAACAATTATAGATAAATATGACATATTATGGTTGTTTTCAAGGTTTCTATTCAAAATCCATTACTATCTTTATTTCTTTAAAGTCAATGTAAATGAATAGTTTCAAATGTGATATTAATGATATTTTATAACAAAAAATATTTCATTAAATGATTTAAAATTCATAAAAATAATATATTAATTTAAGTAAATTATATAGGTTTTAAAATATGAGCCATGGTATATTTATGCATCTACTTTCCTTGTATGGTATCACTATTCACCCATAAGGATTATAAAACTTTGATATTGCGGTAATTGTTAAAAGAATCAATAGGGAGTTAAAACTAAGATATAAGGGTTAAAAATCACTGAAACCCATATAAATAGTAATTAATGAGAAAATTTTGACTTATAATCCCCATATATTAAAAATATATAAATTTGGAGTCATTTAATTATAAAAAAAATAATTTACATTAATTTAATACTTTATGAAATTCCATGAATGTCTCTCCCCTCACTTATAAAAGGGAACCTTTTGTCTCTCTTTTTCACAAATTTTGATCCTTCTAGATCATCCATTCCATGAAATAATACCTTATTATATTTATTCAACACATCCTAAATATTATTCTCTTTTTGAAAGATGATCCTTACAAGGATTAAGGTGTAATCCAAAGAAGGTTTCTCAACGAAGAGGTATAACTCTTAACCAAACATTTTCAATTTTATTTCTTATTATTCATCCTATAAATCTATAGTATCTATTTTAAAATTTATAATTCAGTATATATAATATTATTAATTGTTATTATGATGATGTAACAACCCTTATCCACCATATTCTCATTTGTTGAAAATGATAACATCGCTCATGCATACATGTGTACTACCACCTTTACAAAGTGATGTGATTTGTATTCTGATTCTTATTTAAAAGGATTGTAATAAGGATATAATTAAAGAATATATATGATATATATTATATATTAATTATTATATAAGGTTTAATTATTACTTACCTTTCTTTCATTCATCTGTTTAAAAGTGAGAATAGTGTTCTTATGTACGCATGGTCTACCATCTCCATTAACTGTGTAATTAATTTTTATATCTTTAACTTTTATGGATGACTCTAAATATATATATATATATAATAAAATTATATGATATTTATATCATCATTAAAATTCTATATATGATTGAACTATGATCAAATTACAAGGATTGAGACTGTTGAATGAAAACATGCAAGAAAAATGAAGCAGTTATCACTGGAAGATAAATTTTAATAAAAAAAATTAATAAATAGATAAAAAATATGTTATAATTAAATCATATATGGTATTATATGTATGATAATGGTTCTTTAATACAATTATGATAAATATATATTTATTATATAGGTGGGTAAAACACATACAAAGAAAGACAAGACTTGAGGTAAGGGATATATGTCTAAGAAAATTTTATTCAATACTATTTCAGCTTGAATCCCCATTGAAGAAATTATATGATAAATAAATTTAATTTCTCTTATAATATTTTTTTTTTAATTAAGGTTTTCCTTTAATTTCCCTCACTTTAATTACCCAAAATACTGAACAAATGTTTTTATGAAAAAACTGACTATGTTTTACTATTCTGTCAAGAATATTTTTCTGCCATTTACATGTTTTATAAAAAAATTATTACAAGAATATTTTGGATTATTATCCAATTATTTTTAAAAGACTTTTTTAACCATGTTTTAATTTTTAAAAAATGTTTTAAAAATAATATTCTTGTCATTTTTTAAATGAGATACTTTTTCCAAAGGTGTGAACAAAATATTTTCTTTAACGATTACGACATGATCATAATTTTTTACCATCATGAAAACTAAATTTTTTAAATCTTATATTACATTATTCCATGGCTCTTTTCAAATAAAATTTTTTCCTTAATATTTTAGAAATATTTTAATTTTAAATAAGTTATTTCAAAATGGAAATTGTATCTTCCTTATTAAATATTACAATGATCTTTTAAATGAATTTTCATCAATAATAACAGCCTTTTACATTAATTATGATTTATTCAAGATATGATCCAGTGATGGAAAACTTATTATTTTTCTGGATAGTTTTTGACTATTATGATGAGATGTTTACAAAACCCATTTATTTCCCATGGGTTATGCTATGTCAAATTTATGAAATTTTTATGAAACTTGTTTTCTTTTCCTGGGTTATGATATGGTGACATGATAAACGTTTTATGATATTATGGAACACATATATGGTTTTAATTATGTAATGGGTGGGACCATAATTATATATCCCTTCAATTTATTGGGTGAAGTCTTATATCACATGATAAAATTATAGGAAACAAGTCCATTTACTTGATCCACTATAGGAATTGAGTCAATGTCGTAGATTATATATGGGAAACAAGTTGATGTGATTGATAAAATATGGAAAACAAGTGATGATGCATTATCCATAATGATATGGGTAAAAAATTTGTTACTTTTTCCACTATGATTTGATGATTTCAGTAGTTAACCTTGACATATGAAATGATTTCTATACCTATGATGGTGCCAAACATTTATGACATGATTATGATATGAACATATGGTTCATGATTGATTTATAATATTTTCTCACACTTATTATTCATGAAATTATAATGTTTTATAGCACAACTCATGTTTACAATCTATAAAAGATGGGATGTGATATTTTTAAGTTATGATATCATACACTTGTGATTATATTATGATTCCATGTGATCCTCGATTGATATCTTCCATGTTTACCATTACTAATCATTTGAGATCACCCATTATTATGCTTCCTTTTACATAGTTATAAAGAATGATTTTAAGTAGGGTATGTCAACAAGGGTATATAGTGATAATAAATTTATGGCAGTTGATGAATAATGTAAAGACCTGACCCAGTTGCCTAAGGTCAGTGCCTTATTACATTACATTGGCATGATTACAAAAAAATAGTATCCCGAAGGAATGAATATTTTAGTAGATTTGGAAATCCAGATATGTACATAAGTTAAACATTACAACTTGAAATGAAATACAACATATAAGTTTTTTGGGGAACATTTACAACTATATGTTTATCCCTGCAAGTCATTCATAATAAACATTTTCATGTCCCGAGAAAATGAAACATAAGAAAGAGGAGAGCTCAAATGCTCAATAAGGGTAAAAAATACAGTGGAAGATATCATAAACATAAACATTAGGCATGGTGGATAATTTAAAACACTTTCCCTTAAAAATAATAAACTGAAACACATTATGGTAGGAATATGAGCTGAGTAAATATTTCCATAATAAAGAATAATCATGGGTATTCTACTAGTCAAATAACCACATGAACTATGAATTTATAGATTCATAATGAATAAAATGCATATTTCATTCATTCTAAAACATGTCGTCAAGGTATCGGCCAAAAAATATAAAAATGATTAAGGTCTCGGCCAAAACCATATCTAAAAATGGGCAAGGCCTCGGCCAAGTCCACGTTTATTTCTCTCGTGAGACCTAATGATGAATAGAGGGGCTACAGAAAGACCCACCCATCACATAATAAGTCCAATTAATTCCTCATATGAATTGGGATAGACATAAAAAACATATACACTTGAGATGCAAATAACTTTCCGAAACAATAAGTATAAACACTAACCATTCGAACTAAATTGGTGAATAGTTTTAAGATAGCATATCCAAAGTAAAACTAATCATAAACCATTCAATTAAATATGGTATGTGATATCATAAATATTAATCCCAATAATACATAATAATAAATAGGAGTGTGGAAACATATTAAGATACTCTTATAAAATAATCGAGTAATTCTTGAGAAAAATACTCTTTTGCTTTGAAAAGAATAGTAATTTTGGAAAAATCTTTGTATAAAACCAGAAGTAAAGTAAGATAGTATTTTCATAACAAAGTTAGTTATTTTATAAAGATACTGGTTTCTAAAAACATATTATATAGTTCCCTTGAAATAGGTAAGAATTTAAGAAATTCCCTTGAAACGGGCTTTTTTATCATGAAGGATTTTTTAAAGGTCCTTTTAAAACATGTAACTCCCCATAAATGAAGATAGTATCCTGGTTGGTAAACATTTATATAAAATTAAAATATAATACATGATAATTACATATGAATAAATAATAATTTAATATAGGTATGAAGAGAATAAGAGAAACTCGAATGAATATAGAGGTTCGGGTAGAAAACCCTTTCCTTAAGTCTGAAGGTGTTCCTCACTTGATCTTAATGACCAAAATAATATAATTTAGGTTCATAAATTAATTATTTTGGAACCTCCTCTACATTTAATTGATTTGTTATAAACTTATTTTGGTTCATTCATGCCATTTTGATTGGTTAAGAGATTCAATTTCATTGTTTCGGAGTGTTTTTCTTCCTTGGTTTTCATGATTGGTTTACTTATATTCATGTATAGATAAACATTTAGAATGATAATGGTTGTCCAGAATAGTATCTGTATGTAATTAGAGAACAACCATAATATTACATGGTTATAAAATTCATTTTTTGTTGGTTGTGAAGATGATTCATTATACAAAACTTTAATGAAAATTGTTTGGGTTAATTGAAACTTCTTGATCACAACAAACTCATTTTGATTTATAAATTAATATAATGTGTATAAAATGATTCCATAAACTTAAATAAGTTATTTTAAATATATTATAGTCTTTTTCAACCATCAAAATGATTTCATGGCCATAATTGAAGAGGGTGAATGATATTGAAAATTCGTCTTCCTTGATTGTGATAGATTAACACATCTCGGATGGTGTTTTCATTTCAAGTATAAAAGAAGGGGAAAGGAGAGATGATGATGAGTTATTAAATTATCATAAAAACATTACAATACATATATGGTACTAGAGTCATTACTGTTGGAACTATGGTCATCCTATGCATGAATTACAGTATGGTTTGTGTTTGTTGTCAATCCTCTGTGGAAGTTCAGAATGTCTACTAGCAAAGTGATCATACAGAACATATAGATAATAGTATTAAAGGTGCCACCGGTCTCCAGTGTTTTCCAAATTTTGGGCCTGAAAATAGTCAAATGGAGAAAAGGTGTTTTGGAAAAAAGACTTGCGCACCATTGACCAGAAGGAGAGGAAACTTGCACACCTGTTGTTTTTCAAAATGAGAACATGAAAATATGAAAAAGGAAAGAGGGTCGCACAAGTATTGGTTTGGTCGCGCAAGTGACTTGTGCGCCAAGAAAGTAATTGTGAATGAGTACATAGGAGAATTAGAAACTTTTGTGCAATTTTTCCTTCATGATCAGATAATCAAAATATGGAAAAGGAAGTAGGGGTGCCCAAGTTTTTGGGTTGGTCGTGCAAGTGTCTAGGGAAATAGAAGACTTGTGTGCCGAAACTTGCGCGCTGAGGGAAGACTTGTACGCCGCCATGCAGGGTATCCAAATTCCTATAAAGAGAGGGACACCCCTCCTCATTTGGAACGAAGTTCAAGACCTATAGATTTTTTTATCTCCAATCGCGCAATTATTGAAGTCACGGAAGTGGTAGTTTGGTCACGCAGGTAGAGGTTGCGTGCCAGTTGTTGGCTGTGATTCCTTAGTGGTTTGGGAGTAAAAGAAGTTGGGTCACGCAAGTTTTCAGCTGATGAATTTGGTGTCACGCAAGTGGATTGATGATACTTGCATGCCTAATTTGTGCCATGCAAGTGACTTTCACAGCAGGTTTGGAGTAGCATGCCAGGTGTTGTTAAAGCTCGTCAATCTTCTTGGAACTGCATGAAAGCTGGAAGATTACTTATTACCTTTGGTGCAAAGTGAGAGTTGTTTATAGGTGGAAACTGGACTTCAACAGAGCATCTACATACAATAGAGGATGCATTCATTTAGCAATGATGAAGTGACCTTCACGTCTATAAACTGAGTGGGACTTCACCAAAGGTAGTGAGCCAGGGGGAGTCAATAAGAGTGACATGAGGGACGCAGTGATCTATCCTTGAACTTTTGTAGAGGAAGTGAGCCTGGTACAGAGTGACTGTACCCAAATCTTTATAATCCACAACTAGTGAAGAATAGTGGAATTTGGTACGATCGGAAACTTGTCGGTGTGTGCTCCTTGGACTTAGCCCATTGCAGTGATCCAAGTAAAAATTTTTGTGTCATCTCTTTGTGTATGAATGTTTCATTACTGATTATATCCATCATACAGGTTTAACTAGTTCCTACCAACGTGGGAACAAGATCCTTGTTTTTAAAATAAAAATTTGTCACCCTGATTCACCCCTCCCCACTCAGGGTATCTCGGGGTCCTACAAGTGGTATCAGAGGGTAAAGGTTGCTGGTGTTTAATATGTCATTTTCCATCATGGACAATTCAGCCAGTATTAGAGGAGTCCCCCTCTTTGATGGAAGTAATTTTCATATTTGGAAGAACATAATGAGATCTCATCTAAGATCCCTTAGAATGGAAGTTTTTTTTCCACTGTGTAAGGTATAAATGTTCTGATCCAACAGGACTGGCTATGACTGATGCAGATAGGAAAATTCTCGATGTAGATGCTAAAGAAAAAAATGCTCTCACCGCAGCCCTTTCTAATCAGATCTATCTAAAAGTGATGAGTTTCACCTCAGAAATGTCCATGTGGGATAAAATTGAAAATATTTATAAAGTAGATAACAAATTGAAGGAGGAAAAACTACAAGTGTTGCACAATAGGTTCGATTATTTGAAGATGCATCCTGATGAGAATGAAGACTCCTTTAATCGAATTACTGAAGTGGTTGGAGAAATTTGGGGCCTAGGAGAAGAAATCAAAGACATTGACATTGTGAATAAAATATTGAGAAGACTTCCGCATCTGTACAATGCAAAGGTGTCATCCCTTGAGGAAATAGATCTTTCAAAACTTTCTTGGTATGATCTACTGAGCAGCCTGGTGGCATATGAAATGAGAGTCAAACCAGAAGATGTCACGAATCGAGTGAGCAAGTAAATGGCATTCAAATCCATTGGGAAACTGAAAATATCAAAAGATAGTACTGGTGAAGATGATGAGGAAAAATAAATTCTTTCTCTCATTGTAAATAAGTTCCATAAGGGAAAAGGGAAGTTACCTTTAGCTTGCTTCCATTGTGGTAAAGTCGGGCACATTGCTTCTCAGTGCTTAAGAAATATTGATGATGATGATAGAGATGATTAAAACATTGAGAAGCCTCAGAAAAGGCTTTTCAAGAAAGGAGACTTCAAATATATAAATAAAGTTCTAAAGAAGAGTTTTGTCTGTGAAGATGATGATGATGATAATGAATTTTGTGAATAAGAAGAACCAGAGTTTAAAACTGGAAACCATGCTTCCATGATGGCCACTATTGAAAAATCAAAATATAATGGTGGAAACAATCAGTTTAAAACTAGTGAAAATCCTGAGTTGCAACTTAAGGATGCTGTTAGAAATCATGAGACAAAATGTAGGAGTTTCAAAAATTGGAAATCAATTGTAGTGGAATCAACTAAATATGTTGATCAGATTCAAGATGAAATTGAATGACTAGAAGAAATTGTGAAAGTACAGTCTAAAATCCTTGAAATCAATGATGATGTAGTGGATCTGAAGCTGAGAATTGTAGAGCAGGTAAGGGTCATCAATGACCTCACATCCAGACTAGAAGAAAAATACCATACTACTGAGGATCTTGAGGAGGAATTTGTTACTCTTAGGAGTAAACTTGAGAATGAATCAATCTCAAAAGAATCAAGGAAGAAAATATAGTTTGGAAGATTCACAGATGCTGAATTACTGGAAAGTGCCAAGTGTGGTTTAGATGGGGTTGGAAAAATCTTGAGTGATCAAATACCCGCATGCATGGGAAAGATTGGAATTGGTTGTGAAGCTGAGACATCAACTGTTGGAATTAAAGAGAACCAAAAGAAAGATAAGATGAAAGTTGGACATGTTGAAATGTTACCTGAAGTGCTGAAATAGAAACACTACATCCAAACAAAAAGGAGAACTGAACATTATCCTCAAACATTCAAAAATGATAGGCAGTTCAACTATTCTCCCAGGGAAGAAGGTATGAGGAAATATTTAAGGGAGAAGACATTTCCTCTCATGAAGTGTCAGTTCGGTGGCTATATGGGTAATACCATGTCATATTGCGAAGAGGCAAGGAGCTACTTGAATGGGGAAGATCTGGGATGTCAGTAAAGGAGACTGACTTCATATCCTCCATCTTATGGAAGAAATAGTTTCTAGGGATACTGTTTTCATTGTTCTAACTTTGGTCACAAGGCTATTAATTGCAGGAAGAGAAGGGACATGGATACCTCGTACCGGAGTTCAAGACAAGCCAAACCTCATCAAAAAGATTGTTTTTCTCTTTCAAACAGGTTTTCTCCTCTCGAAGAAGACTTCGACTATGAAGAACCAATGTACATAGATGAGATAATTGAAAGGCCATCAGTACTTTATACTCAATACAATGTCTCATGGAAAGAAAGGAAGAAAATTGAGAAATCCAATCTAGTAGAGGTGGCCCTCAAAGTTAAAAAAAGCAACAGTACCTGGATTTTGGACAGCGGTTTTTCATCTCACATGATAGGTAATGTTGTCCTGTTAAAGGATATCAAAAGAAAAGTTTATGGTACAATACTATTTGGTAATGATGGAGCTCTAAAAATCAAAGGTAGTGAATTAGCTAATGGAGAGATAAAGAAGACTGAAGTCCTCTACGTGGATGGCCTATGTCATAATCTACTTAGCGTAAGTCAACTCTGTGACTCGGGACTTATAGTTACTTATAATCATAAAGGCTACACTATCAAGGGAAATATAGGCAATTCACTTATGAAGGGATTCATAACAGAAGGCAACTTGTATCAGGTTGATAGTAAAGAAAATGTTTGTTACATGAATGTTGAAGAAGAAACAATTTATGGCATCAGAGACTGGGACACATAAATCAACAAGAGATAGAGAAGATATCAAAATTAAGGATTTTCATGGACATTCCCAACTTGAAGCGTGAGTTTCAAAAGTTTTGTGATAATTGCATTTATGGAAAGCTGGTCAGCAGTTCATATCAGAAAAAGAAGAAAAGGGCATCTCATCTTCTTGATCTAATCCATATAGATGTATGCGGGCTGATAAATGTTGTTGGAACTCATGGAGAGAGGTACTTTGTCCTTTTCATAGATAATTATAGTATAATGGCATGTGTGATGGTCATTCATAAGAAACGACAAGTCCTTGACTACCTGAAAACATATAAGAGAATCACCGAGAATGATACCGGACGAACAATCAAAATGTTGCAATCTAACAATGGAGGGGAATACATGTCCATTGAATTTGAGAATTATATGGAGAAGCATGGTATACAACATGAGGTAGTTGCTGTGAGAACTCTACAAAAAAAAATGGAGTCATTGAACGTAGGAATCGACAGGTAAACAACATGGTATGAACTATGTTGATTAAGATTCGTATTCCACGACATTACTGGAAAGATGCAGTTCAAGCTGCAATGTATATTCAAAATCGAATAGAACTATATATGGGCGAGACGAAGACACCATATGAATTGTGGCATGGAATAAATCCCTCTTTGAAATAATTTCGTGTTTCGAAAGTAAATGCTTCATCAAAAACAAAGAAGGAAATCGAGGGAAGTATGGTGACAATGAAGATGAAGGTATTTTCCTCAGATACTCAATGAATAGCACAACCTACAAGTGTTTCAACAAGCGATTAGGAAGGATTGTGGAAAGAAGTGATGTTAATATAATTGAAGAGAAAACCACAAATGCTTTATGGATGTCCTATGCGGATGTGATAGAGAGTGAGGAAGAAAGTGAACGTGGAGAAAATACAAATACAGAAATAGAGGAAGTTGAAAAAAACACTCAGCAGTCACATCATGATGTTGACTCAGAAGAAGAATCTGAAGAAGAAACTATGGCTGGAGAGAATGAAACTGAACCTCGTAGGAGAAATCAAAGAGATGAGATTGATCCATCTAACATAATTGGGGACAGGAGTGCACCCACTCAGAAAAGGAGGATGAGGAATAACACGCAATCTGCATTTCTGTCAGTTGTGGAGCCATCCTCATTTGAAGAAGCTGCAAATGATGAATCATGGGTGAAAGCCATGAATGAAGAGTTAGATCAGATTGACAATAATCAGACATGGGATCTTATCAATAGACCAAAAGGTCACAATGTTATTGGTACAAAATGGATCTTCAAGAACAAGTTTGATGAGCATGGAAGTGTTATTAGAAACAAGGAATGTCTAGTATGCAAAGGATACTCCCAGATTGAAGGCGTTGATGTTGAATAAACCTTTTCTCCATGGGCTAGACTGGAGTCAATCAGGCTTTTCCTTACCATGGAACTCTAAAAAGTATATAAAGTATATCAAATGGATGTCAAGACAGCATTGGGGAATGGTATACTCGAAGATGAAGTCTACATCGAACAACCAGTGGGTTTTGTTCTTGGTTCTGATGAAACAATGGTTTTCCAACAGAAGAAAGCTTTATATGGTTTGAAGCAGGCACCCCAAGCATGGTATTAGAAACTGAACTCATATCTCAAGAATCTAGATTTCAAAAGAGTAGTGGACCACAATCTATATGTGAAGAATTCTCCAAAATATCAGTCCATGGTTCTAGTCTATGCTGATGACATTATTTTTGGTGGCTGAAAGAAAAAATCAATGGATGAATTTTCCAATCACATGAAATCAAAATTTGAAATGTCTATGATTGGGGAACTCACATATTTCTTGGGTTGCGGGTGATTCAAAGGCAGGATTATACTTTTATTTCACAAGAAAATTATGCAAGAGAGCTACTGAAGAAGTTCAATATGCAAGACTCTAAACCAATATCAACTCCGATTTCAGTTGGAACCAAACTTGGAAAGCATGAGGATGGGGCATCTGTAGACCCCACTCTATACAAGAGGATAATTGGGAATCTACTGTACCTGACAGTGACATGGATAGATATTGTCTTTACAACCTGTCTAGTGGCCCGTTTTCTGAGTAATTCAAATAAAGAACATATGACAGCAGTAAAAAGAATCATGAGGTATATTCAAGGTTCTCACAATTGTGGCATATACTTCGCTGCAAGAAGAGACAGTGAATTTTCCGCATTTTTTGATGTTGACTGGGCTAGCGATGTAGTGGACCGAAAGTCCACTAGTGGTGGAGCATTCTATATTGGGAATAAATGTGTTGGCTGGTTGAGCAAGAAACAAGAAAGGACTTCTCTTAGTAATTCTAAAGCTGAGTATATATCTACTACAAAGGAATGCACTCAACTACTATGGATGAAGCAACAATTGACAGATATTGGTGATGAGGTGAAATAACCAATAGTGATTTACTGTGATAACATGAGTTTAATTGATCTTAATAAGAATCATGTTCAACATTCTCGTACAAAACATATTGAAATAAGGTATCACTTTATCAAAGAGAAAGTTGAGAAAGGAATGATTAGAATGGATCATGTGGGAAAGGATGAGCAAGTGGCTGATATCCTGACCAAGCCACTGTTAGCAGTTGTGTTTGAGAAGCATCGGTTGAACCACAGTATTCAGCCACCTCCAAGTGCATTAGGAAGTTACGAAATACCCCTCTCCCTAGTTATGTTAACTGATTTTTATCTGTTTGTGGTTGTGATGCAGGTTTATGGGGGAGATACTATCCAGGGGGTTTGGTTTGAGTTGAACAATGAACAATTACCATTCTTTGGGTTTATTGTCAATGGGAGAGAATGTAATAAATTCAAGCATGTTCATGCATGATCAGGCATGTAATGCTTCTGTGACATGATGAGAGTTCAGTTTCAGTCATAGGATGAGAAGGAAGAGAAGGAATACATTGGACATGTAATGCTTCTGTGACACTACTGTACGAGAATTTCTTGGGCGTCATTGTGAATTCCAAAACATGGGAACCCAATTCAAGCTTTCTCTCTTGTTTTCTACACCGAGAATTGCTCACGTAGACTTAGAGTGTTGGCTGAGTTGATTCTTGTGTTTTTGGTTTGCCTTTGGCTGGTGCTTTATTGAATTTATTTGATGATTTCCAACAAACCCAAATGGGGGATTGTTAGAACCATGGTTGTCTTATGCATGAATTAAAGTATGGTTTGTGTTTTTTTTTCAATCCTCAGTGGAAGTTCAAAATGTCTGCTAGAAAATTTATCATACAGAACATGCAGATAACAGTATTAAAGGTGGCACCGGTCTCCTGTGTTTGCCAAACTTTGGGCCTGGAAATCGTCAAATGGAGAAAAGGTGTTTTTGAAAAAATACTTACACGCCATTGACTAGAAGGAGTGGAAACTTGCGTACCTGTTGTTTTTCAAAATGAGAACATGAAAATATAACAAAGTAAAGAGGTTTGCGCAAGTATTGGTTTGGTCGTGCAAGTGACTTGCGCGCCGAGAAAGGACTTGCACGCCGGTACCTAGGAGGATTAGAAACTTGCGCACCATTTGTCCTTCATGATCAAATCATCAAAATATGGAAAAGGAAGTAGGGGCACCCATGTTTTTGGGTTGGTCATGCATGTTTCTAGGGCAACAGAGGACTTGCAAGGCGAAACTTGCAAGTCGAGGGAAGACTTGTGCGCCGCCGTGCAGGGTGTCCAAATGCCTATAAATATAGGACCACCCCTCCTCATTTGGAACAAATTTCATGACTTAGGGATTTTTCAAGCTCCAATCGCGCAAGTGTTGAAGTCGTGCAAGTGGTAGTTTGGTCACGCAGGTAGAGGTTGTGCGACAGTTGTTGGTTGCGCTTCCTTAGTGGTTTGGGAGTAAAAGACGGTGGGTCACGCAAGTTTAGAGCTGAAGAATTTGGTGTCGCACAAGCGGATTGCTGATACTTGCATTCCTAATTTGTGTCACGCAAGGGACTTGTGCATCGGGTTTGGAGTAGCGTTCCAGGTGTTGTTGAAGCTCGTCGGTCTTCTTGGAACTGTACGAAAGTTGGAAGATTTCCTGTTACCTTTGGTGCAAAGTGAGAGTTGTTTATGGGTGGAAACTGGACTTCAACAGAGCATCTACATACAACAGAGGATACATTCATTTATCAATGATGAAGAGACCTTCACATCTATAAACTGAGTGAGACTTCACCAAAGGCAGTGAGCCAGGGGGAGTCAATGGAAGTGACCCGAGGGATGCAGTGAGCTATCCTTGAACTTTTGTTAAGGCAGTGATCCGGGGATAGAGTGACTGTAATCAAACCTTTATAATCCACAACTAGTGAAGAATAGTGTAATTTGGTAAGATTGGAAACTTTTCGGCATATGCTCCTTGGACGCATCCCTTTGCGGTGAACCAAATAGAAATTGTTGTGTCATCTCTTTGCGTGTGAATGTTTCATTGCTGATTATATCCATCATACAGGTTTAACTAGTTCCTACCAATGTGGTAACATGATCATTATTTTTAAAAGAAAAAGTTGTCACCCTGATTCACCCCTCCCCACTCAGGTTGTCCTGGGGTCCTACAATTACAACATTTAGATTAAAGTTGTTGAGTAAAGAAAAAGAAAAGAATGGAACTTGAAATAAAAGAAATGAATAGGGGAATTTACCTCATGAAGTAATCTTCCTTGAGAGCCTCTTTAGGGGAGAGGTTTTGGTCTTTTTGTGAGACCAAGGGATACTGGAAGTGGGAGAGAATCTTGGGAGGATATTTGAGTAGAATTTAGGCATGTAACAACGCTTCAGAGGAGTAAAGTGAAGAGAGAGTGAGGGGGGGGGGTTATAGTGGAAGACATGAGGGTTTTCCCATTATTTTACTCATTATTTTATTATTTTGACAGACAACCAATAGTATTGATTCTTATGAACAAGAATAGTAATATGTGCATGTGAGTTCAAACCAAGTGTGCTTACATTATCCATGATGCTAGGAATAGTGATTTTAACTGATAATGTATATATACAGTAAATTACCGCATTTTACTATTCATCAAAATTTTGAGTATTTCAGAAAAATACCAAAAAATCAAGCCAACAATTTTTTGACATATAGAATTCAAAAATGAAATCCATTTATTGAAAATAATTTTCTTAATATTATTAATTTAATTTTTTAAAAAAATCATAATTTATTCAAAAAATAACAATTTGAAAACTATAATTCATTTTATATCACCTTGAAAAATTAATCAATATCTCGTTATCTTATAACCTTAATAAAATAAAATAATAATATAATTACTATTCATAAGGGCCATATTACTATTCATTAGGGTATGTTACTATTCACTAAAAATTAGGTTTATCTTATTAGGCTTTAAATATCCTACTGAACGCAACCATGTATGTCAGTTTTTTGAAATTCAAATCATAGAGGTGGTAAAATTATATTTACTCGCTAGGTTATAACAAAGTGGTGTTTTTTAGAGGCTCAGTGTTTCATGCATTCAATAGTAAATTTATTTTCAAAATCTTGGGGTGTTACATTATCCCTTCCTTATAAAAATTTCATCCTCAAAATTTACAAAATGTTACCTCACAATAAGATTTGGGAAGCTCTTCATCATAAGCTCCTTAGGCTCCCATGTTGCCTCTTTGATTTTATGATTTTTCCAAAGTATCTTTACCAGTTGAGTCATCTGATTCCTCAACACTTGTTCTTTAGTGTCTAGAATCCAGATAGGCTCTTCATAGTAAGATAGGTCAGGTTCCAATTCTATACCTTCAGAAGTGAGGACATGCATTGGGTCCAGCATGTACTTTCTCATCAATGAGACATGGAACACATTATGTATTTTAGACAGGCTAGGTGGCATAGAAAAATGATATGAAATAGATCCAATTATCTCTGGAATTTCAAAAGGGCCTATATACCTAGGTCTCAGTTTCCCTTTCTTCCCAAATATAATAACACCCTTCCATGGTGATACTTTTAAGAAAACATGATCTCCCACCTAAAACTCCAAATCCTTACTTTGATTATCAGTATATATTTTTTGTCTACTTTCTACTACTTTGATATGGCCTTGAATAGTCTTTACCTTCACTGTTATTTCCTCCACAAGTTCTGGACCCACAAGCCTACTTTCTACAACTTTATCCCAACAAGTTGGTGTACGGAATCTCTTTCCATAAAATGATTCATACAGTGTTATTTGAATACTTGAATGGAAACTATTATTGTAGTAAAACTTCACTAAAATTAAATATTGATCCCACATACCATGAAAGTCAAGTGAACATGATCTCAACATGTCCTCTAAGGTTGGGATCGTCCTTTCTGATTTCCCATCATTTTTGTGGGTGATAAGCAGTACTCAATCGAATCTCATTATCCAATGCCTTTTGAAGACTTTTCCAAACTTTCGATGTAAGTCTTGGATCACAATCAGAAACAATTGAGACATGTTCTTCATAAAGTCTCACAACTTCATTTATATAGAGTCTTGTTAGATGAGCCAATGGAAATTCCTCACTAATAGAGAGAAAATGTGAAGATTTTGTAAGTCAATCTACAATTACCCATATTGCATCATTCTTTTTTGGTGTTTTGGGTAATCTGGTGACAAAATCCATGGTGATGTTATACCATTTCCATGTAAGAATATATAGAGGTTTAATGAATCCTCTCGAATGTTTTTGTTTGAACTTCACTTGTTGATAGACTAAACATCTTGATATATAATCAGTAATTTCCCTCTTCATTTTATCCCACTAAAATGTTCTTTCAAATATCTATACATTTTAGTTCTAACAGGGTGTATAGATAAATTTGAGCTATGAGAATAATCCAATAACTCCTTTTTCATCTTGGGTATAAAGGGAACACATAGCCTCTTCCCAAATTTCAGAATTCCATCTTCACACATGTAGTCATCCAACTTCCCATATTTTACAACATTAATTTTCTTCTGAAGGTTCTCGTCAACAGACTATGAATCTTTAATTATTTCCAATAAAGATGGTTAGGAAACCATTTGAAAAAGTAGTGATGTTTCACCTTCTTTGATAATTATCATATACAACCTCACTATATCCATGTACAAAGGATCTTTATCGATCCTCATTTTGTTGATAACTCGATGATCCTTCCTACTCAATGCATCATATACCTTATCTTTATTTCCTGGGTGTTAGTGTATAGAACAATCATAATCCTTGAGTAGTTCAAGCTATCGCCTTTGCCTCATGTTGATTTCTTTTTGTGAGAAGATATATTTTAGACTCTTATAATCCGTATATATCTCAAATTTCTCACCATAGAGATAATGTCTCCACATCTTCATAGAAAAGAGTACCACTGCTAACTCAAGATCATGAGTAGGATAGCTTTGTTCATGAATTATTAACAGGCTTGATGAATAGTAGATAACTCTATCATTCAGCATAAGGACACAACCAAGTCCTTTATTTTATGCATCACTATAGATCACAAGGCCATCATTCCCTAATGGTAGAGTTAGGATTGGATAATTCACTAATCTTCTCTTTAATTCTTTGAAATAGTCCTCAAATTCTTTTTTCCATACAAACTTAACTCTTTTATGAGTAAGCTTGGTCATTAGGTTGGCTAAACGAGTGAAGTTCTGAATGAAACATTGATAATAACCTTCTAAACCAATAAAAATACATACCTCAGTTATGTTTGTTGGATTAGTCCATTTTTTCATAGCCTTTATCTTCATTGGATCAATAGATATTCCATCTTTAGAGATAATGCGTCCAAGAAAGGAAACTGATTGAAGCCAAAATTCACACTTTCTAAACTTTCCATATAATTTATTGAGTCTTCAGAATATTGTGTAAGTGATTTTCATTATCTTTGTATATTTTTTAGTATACCAAGATATCATAAATAAATACCACCTCAAATTCATCAATATATTCCTTGAAAACTCTATTCATTAGATCCATGAAAAAATATGGTGCATTAGTCAGTCGAAAAGGAATTACTGTAAAATCATAATGCCCATAAGTAGTTAGAAATATTTTCTTTGGAATATCTTCCTTCCTCACAAGAAACTAATGATATCCAGATCGAAGTTCAATCTTCAAAAAATATTGGGCTCCATAAATTTGATCAAATAAATCATCAATGAAAAGTAGGGGATACATGTTCTTTATTGTTATAGTATCGATCTCCCTATAGTCAATGCACAACCTCATAGATCCATATTTCTTCTTAACGAAAAGAATAGGGTATCTCCATGGAGAAACACTAGGGAGAATAAATACTTTATCACTCAATTCCTCCAGTTTTTTCTTTAGTTCCACTAATTCCACAATGAACATTCTATAAGGGGTCTTTGATATGGGTCTTGAACTCGAAATTAAGTCAATGGAAAACTCAATTTCTTGCTCTTGAGGATGTCTAGGTAAATACTCTAGAAAAAAAATCAACATATTCATGCACAATCGGTACGTCCTCTATTTAAAAATTCTTTTCCTCGCCCATAGTTATTGCATTCCCTTTTTCCCCAATTATTGAATTTAGTAGAGGTATTGGGGATGGATCTAGATGAGAATCATATGGTGATGTTTCAGCTCTAAAGATAAGGTATTCCACATCATCCTCAAAAATTGTAACCTCATTCTTATTATAATAAATTTTCTCATCATGGTTCAAAATCATATGCATACTGAGGATTATTTCAAAGTCAAGCATGGATATGACAATAAAATCAGCAGATAAATCACATTTATATGCCATAATGGGGACTTCCTGACACAACTTTGTAGCAATGATACTTCCCTTAGGAATTTTGACTGAAAACTCCCTTACTAAATCAAATTGAAAATATCTAATTTTCTGGGAAAACTGGGAAGATATGAAAGAATGTGATGATCCAGAATCAAATAAAGCATTGTCTAAATTTTAGGAAATGATTAAAGTATCTTCCACCATGTCATTACAAACTTCAATATCAGCTGTCGTGATCGCATAATCTTGTCTCTACTCCCTTGGCCATTTATGAGGCATGTTTCCTTGACGCATTGGAAAATCATTAGCATAGTTTCCCATCTCCCTACCTGAATGGCTCGAAGGCCTTATTTTTTATTGATTTTTGATAAAAAAACACTTTAAAGGGATGAGGGGGAACCCTTAAAAGTCCCATAGGCTTAGATATTACATGACCCATAGGTATTAGTAAATATACGATATATAATTGGAACTCCTCCTCCCAGCTACTTTATCATGATATCATCTCTCCACCTTTTCATGGCTATTCAGCTAGTCTTCCCATATAAGCATAGGTTGGTCCTGATGGCAATGTCATACCCTCTCTTTCTGAAAAATTCTCTTAGCTTCTGCTCTGGTGAATGTGCCTGCTCTGAATCCCCATCTGGAGTCTGCTCCTTGTAGAGTCTGTCTGATCATTTAACCATAATTTCAGGTTGCTTGAAGGCCTTGAGGTGGCCTGAAGGCCTTGATGTGGTCCCTATAATTATAGCATTGAAAATTAATATATTATTTATTCCCCTTGAAAACACCAGCATGATATCCTTTCTTTCCACATGTTTAGCACACCCCTTTTCCTTTTAAGTAGGCACCATGGTGTTTCCTTCCACAATTATCATTGGGTGGAAAGTTAACTCATCCAATCCTCCCAATTTCCTTATTTCCTTTTCCAGATTTTTTAGCAACCCTCTTCTTCACTTTCATTCATTTAAATCCATAAGACTTAGAGATATTATTTTCCATATTGATAGCACATGAGACTATATCTTTGTATAATGAGACAGTTTGGTAGACTAGTGGCCACTAGAGGAATGGATTTAGTCCATCAAATAATCAATCAATATTTCTCCTTGGATTACATATATAGTCCATAGAATTTATTTATATCCTTCTGAATTTAGCTTCATACTTTTCAACATTCCCATCTTCCTTTTGAATTAAATTTAAAAACTATCTTTCCATATCTGTTTGTTGTTCATGGGGAAAGTAATTCTCTAAGAAAAGTTCTTTAAATTCAATCCATTTCATGTTTTCTATATTTTCATCCCCTTTTTGTTTTGAATTAGTGACCACCATTGATCAGAATCTCCCAACAGACGATAAAATTCCATGAAAACCTTCTCCTTTTCCTTACTTCCCAAGGTGATAAAAATCTTCTCTAAGGAACTTATCCACTGCTCCGCTACGAATGGGTTTGTAGTCCCATTAAATGATGGAGGTTTTTGTCACATAAATAGATCTAACATATCTACTCCATTGTAATGACTCGGACCCGGCAAGCCATCGGAACAGTGCCGAAAGGGTCGGGTGTTACGACCATAAGCACACCTCCCCTGAACGCCAAAGGTTGTCGACTAACAGCAAGGGTCTGAATTTGTATAGTGGGGAGGCTATACCCTCTAAGAGGAATAAAAATGGTACCGGTCTGAGTATAATACTTAAAAGTCAAGCGGAAATAAATGACTCAGCAGACTTGAACCAGACCCGTATAGCGGAAGCATATCAAATACCAACAAACCGGCGGAAGAAATATAGAAACAACAGCAGCGAAAGGTAAACAGAACAACATGATAAAGAGTACAAGCAACTACTACTATAAAAAAACAAGGCATGCATCGAAAGCAAGTCATATAGGTCAATATATAATGGCACCAATGGCTAACCAATAGTTGCTACATAATAAGATAAGCATGCTGATAAAAAGGGAAAAACTAAACAAAGTAACTCCAGCAAGGCACGACCTCATGGTCCATACCAGTATCCATGCCAACAACACTAAATTCCAGCTCCTGAGGCTGACCCTCTACCTGCACGCAATTTCATAAAGTCTAAATCCATTCTGAAGGGCCCGTGTAGGGTGTGAGACAAGTCTCAGTAGGATACCACCCAAGGGTGCGTACCTAATATAAGTGTTTAGGCAGACATTATTACATAAAAAAACAATAAATAGTACAATACCAAAAGTAAACACAAACTTCACTGGTGCTCAGCAGCCACCAGGAAGTGTCACCTACTTCAGCCAGTGCCGGAATATCTGGATGTAACTCGGCACCACGTGCCACCTAACACTATGTGTCTCAGGTAATGACGTCCTGAAGGCATTCCCAAACATCGTAACCCACATCGGAAACTCCAACTGCCCATGGAACAACATCCGGAGGAACAACGATACCTATCCTCAAAAGATAACCAGAGGGTCAGCGATGTCTGCCCTCAAATCACGACGAGCCTTCGCCCCCAACCTGACCACCTCAAAGATGTCTCCTGAAGGCTCCTCACCTTCCATTTGGCTTCCTATGGAAAGCACCCCCAAACCAAATATACCGAACTACATCTACAATGGGTCTCTTCCCAGCGAGTGGTCATACCAGCTCATCTCGGAGTCTATCTATGTGCACACTACTCAAAAGTACCCAGTGAGCGGTAATCACCTCAGTATGTCCCAAGCCACAACACCTATGACACCTCGTGTCCCTGGGAACCTGTCGCTTGAGTCTGATGGCCTCGCCATCCAAGTAACCCGGGCCAAGCCCAACCTGACAGTCCAACTGCCTCAACCGACGTCCATGACACCCAATCCCATGGTAGCAACCACCAAAAGAAACCTGAGCCAAAAGCCCCAACCTGTGATCATCATTACCCAACAACATATATCTGGGCCTTGCCAAACTATCAAGCAGTCCAACACAAGCAAACCACACATTGCAAAAACATACTTGAAAGCATAACTTTTAACATACAATTACTAAACAGTCCAATTGCACTAACTTGTGCTAACCCAAACCACCACCTATGGTCTTAACACCTTACACAAGTTAACATCATGCTTTAATAAATCAAACTCAGCATTTTAATTCAACAACATCAACAGCATTCAAAACTCAGTAGTTTAATATTGGTCCAAAACATACACATTTCGGCACCCCCAACCAAATTGCCCCAAACGAGCTATGACCACTAACACGTCCTCGCTCAAGCACAAAAAGGGTCAGGTAATACTCAGAGGCATCCCACAATGTAGGTAAACTAGTAAAAATAAATAGACAAGGGTTCCGCTCAATACCCACATCGCGCCCGAAGGTCGTAACCCAAAATTTTCTACAAAAACACGAAAGAAGGTATGCACCACCCAACTCGTAATCGTACGATGCAACTCCTTTGATATTATCCTCTAAATCGGTCTGAATCGTGGTAGATCTGTGATTCTGTCAAATATAGGAATTTTGTTCGGATGGAATCTGTAGAGGAACAAGTGAGGGATCAAGGACGAATAAGGGTGCGTAGGGTTAGCCTTTCCGATGCGGTCCTGCTGCCACTGACGGATCAAAGAACGGAGGTCGTACAAAGATTTTGAGAGGGTTTCAATTTTTCGTAGGTTCTCGGACGAAATGTTCATCCAAAGGGGAAGAATAAGGGTGTTCTGAAAATAAGACGCGACGGTGTCTCGAACGATCAAATAAAAATAAAAGTACACGACATGTATTTCCAAAGTACATGCCGTGTAGATGTGTTTCCATAATCCGACTTAAGCAGAGTCCAGCACATGGCTTGGACTATGTACACGGTCAACACACGGCCAGGTTCTCGGCCGCTACACGAGACAAAGGTACACGGCATGTCAAGGAAGACTACACGCCTCATAGATGGAAATTTATACCTGGGCACCACACGACATGTACTTGGACTTGCACGGGTAAGGGTTACACGACGTGTCTATAAATACACGCCGTGTAGTAGGAAACTTATACACGGTCACCACACGACATGTACTTGGTGAGCACACGGCTGGTCACCCGGTTAACACATACACGGCGTGTAGTCTTGAAATTTCCAGAAACGGCCCAGATTTTCTAGACTTCTCAAAAACTAGGCAAAAAGATTAAACATGGTAAGGATTTGACCCGTTTCTAAAAACCTGGGTTCTTAAAAAAGTCCCCACCTTAACGTAGCTCATCCCTGAGCTACCAAATGAAACCAGTAAATGGAACCAAACATGCCCATCCCGGTTAAACAACCTAGACTACCCCCGTCTCAAGGTTCTGGCTAAATTCCTAAAAGGGATCCCCACCTTAGGAATTGCCTACTCAGTCTCAAACCGAACAAATCTCAAGCAAAAAAAATAAACAGGCAAGTCCCAACAACCTATTTCCCATACCCATGGTCCTCCCGTGACGCATCATCACCCCTGCACCTCCTCGGTGCTCACATGTCGCTTCTGACACCCAACATAACCCTCGCTGCATTAGTGCCCGCCTCCCTGAGGTCCCACATCTAATAGATGATCAAATAAAACCTGGTGCCATATACCTCAAGTAAATCGTATCCACGATGCCCCGATGCCCACGACACCTCAAGTAACCTACATCTTTGATGCTCTTGATGCCATGCATCTCAAATATATAATAAAATATATAATGCATCTGATATTATGCCAATCCCACTAACTAGTCTCTAGTTAGTCCACAAGTAACATGTTCAACTCGTGTACACAACCAGACACACCTCAAGTGGCCATGCCAAAAGAAAGAAAAGAAACTCACGGCTACACCTGTGGTGTACCAGACACCATCGTAGGCTATCCAGCCTGCTCAATCCCTGGTAGCTCCACAGCGTGCACCTGGCCTGAAGCCCGACTACCTGATGCCTGACCTCCCTGCGGTGCTGCTCCAGTCACCATCCACTGGCCCCTCAGCTGGATCCCACTATCCATGTCACATCCTCTGCGTGCAGATGAAACCTCGTCTACCCTCTCCTGGTACCGAACCTAAACCAGATCCTGACGCCACAGTCTTTTCCTAGTCCCTGCCTGCCGGCTGTCTGAGAAGGCTGCCTGCAAAACCTCTCCAGATTCCCAACCTTCCCACATGCCCGACACTCCTTCGAGGGCCTATCGAACTGATCCCAAACATGTCCCAGTTGTCCGCAATGAAAGAAAACCACCACTGAACTACCACGAGGTGGTCTAACTGAGTCCTTGGCCTGCCCGCCCTGCTGTAACTCATCTCTCCCTCGCTTCCTGTTGTCTGGACCGTCACCTGAAGTTGTCACCCTTCCAAAACGAGATTTCTCTCTCTCTCGTTTCCCTCATCTATGAGTGTCTGGTTCACCTCCTAGGAGAAAGAACCCAGCCTGAAGATGTTTACCTGAACCCGAATGGCGTGTCGTAAGCCATCCTCGAAGCGCCTCACCCTAGCTACGTAATCGTTCACCATACCAGGTTCAAAATGAGATAACTCTGTGAAGGTATCTGCGTAGTCCATGATGGACATATCTCCCTGTTGAAGACTCAAGAACTCCCGAGCTCTCTCTGCCCTCAGTGTCTCTGGATAGAAGTGCTCAAAGAACCTGTTCTCAAAGTCTTTCCAAGTCAGTCCCTCGTGCCTACGAGCCTATACCTGTACATCCCACCAACGCTTCGCCGGTCCTCTCAGCATGTACATCGCCATCTTGAACCTCCGCCCTAGAGGCATCTCAAGCTGCTCGAAGATCATCTGCATACTCTCTATCCAGTTCTCTGCCTCCTGTGGACCACCCTCACCCTGAAAAAGTGGCAGGTGTTGTGACTGGAACTCCCACGTCAGATATGCCATAGAAGGCTCTGTACCCTGCGCACCTCTGTCAATCCCCTACAAGATGCGTAACAGGCTCGCTCGGAGCTGCTCGTCGATCCATGGCCCGAACGATGCCAAACCAAGCTACGGCCCTTCCTGCACTAGATCTTGAACCTGATCCTGTCCCGGAGCCTGTACATGGGTCTCATGCTCTGCCGGCATCGGATTCTGAACCTGATCATGTGGTGCCGTATCCTCTCTTGCCTGATGCTCCATCGTGTCGTGAAGGAGTAACCCATTGAATACCATAAATGGTCAGACAACCCATATATATATTACAAAAAAATTCTACGCAGATAAAGAAAGCAGTAAAGAGGCAGTGTATAACAAATACGCTTATTCTCCCCTATCGCAACCCATGCCCTCAACATCCCGACCTCACGGCCTCCTTACCCACCCTCAACAGATCCAAGTATCAATAGTACCTCGGGCCATGCCCATCCTGAAAACCAACATTGCCTCAAACCCGACGACTGATTCACCCAATCCTGACAGTTACAGTGCCTCCCCCAAAGTACCTACCTGCTCTCATAAGAGCCAGACCCAAATATCCTGCACCTGAAATTCCACCAAATATAAAGCATGGAATACACATTGCAATAAACAATCAATTATATCAGGAGTTTTACCTATTCACATTTCAGAGCATACATAGCATGGAAATTGATTTTTATTCACATGGTATTATCACTTCACAAATCATACGTGCAGTTATGAAATTGAAATACCCTAAAATGTGCCTATCAAAATCCAAAAAAACAACCCTTGACATACCGAGAAAGGTTTACATATCATAATCAATAACATCACACAAAAAACTAGCGGAAGCAATAAATGACTCAGTAGACTCGGAAATAAATGACTCAGTAGACTCGAACCAGACCAGCATAGAGGAAGCATATCAAATACCAAAAAACCATTGGAAGAAATATAGAAACAACAGCAGTGAAAAGTAAATAGAACAACATGCTGAAGAGTACAAGAAACTACTACTGTAAACAAACAAGGCTTGCATCGAAAGCAAGTCATACAGCTCAATATATAATGGCACCAATGGCTAACCAACAGTTGCTACATAATAAGGTAAGCATGCTGATAAAAAAGGGAAAAACTAAACAAAGTAACTCCATAAAGGCACGACCTCATGGTCCATAATAGTCTCCATGCCAACATCACAAAATTCCAGCTCCTGAGGCTGACCCTCCACCTGCACACAATTTCATAAAGTCTACACGCGTCCCGAAGGCCCGTGTAAGGTGTGAGACAAGTCTCAGTAGGATACCACACAAGTTTGAATTCCTAATATAAGTGTTTAGGAAGACATGATTACATAAAAAACAATAAACAGCACAATGCCAAAAGTAAACACGAACTTCACTGGTGCTCAGCAGCCACCAGGAAGTGTCACCTGCTTCGGCCATCACCGGAATATATAGATGTAACCCGGCACCGCCTTCCACCTGACACTATGTGTCTCAAGTACCGACATCCCTAAGGAATTCCCAAACATTGTAACCCAGCTTGAAAGCTTTACCTTCCCATGGCACAACATCTGGAGGAACAACAATACATGTCCTCAAAAGATAACCGGAGGGTCAACGATGTCTGCCCTCAAATCACGGCGAGCCTCCGCCCCCAACCTGACCACCTAAAATCCATCTCTCAAAGGATCCTCACCTTCCACAGGGATTCCTATGGAAAGCACCCCCAAAACAAATATACTTAACCACATCTACCAGGGGTCTCTACCTAGCGAGTGGTCGTACCACCTCATCTCGGAGTCTATCTGTGTGCACACTACTCAAAAGTACTCGGTGATAGGTAATCACCTCAGTATGTACCAAGCCACAACACCACTAACACCTCGTGTCCCTGCGAACCAGTCACTCGAGTATAATGGCCTCTCCATCCAAGTAACCCAGGCCAATCCCAACCTGACAGTCCAACTGCCTCAACGGACGTCCATGACCCCCAATCCTGTGGTAGCAACCACCCAAAGTAACCCGAGACAAAAGCCCCAAACTGTGATCCTCATTACTCAAAAACATATATCCGGGCCATGCCCAACAATCAAGCAGTCCAACACAAGCAAACCACACATTTCCAAAACATACATGAAATCATAACTTTTAGCAGACAATTACTAAACAGTCCAATTGCACTAACTTGTGCTTACCCAAACCAGTACCTAAGGTCTTAACACCTTACACAAGTTAAAATCATGCATTAGAAAATCAAACTCAGTAGTTTAATTCAACAACATCAACAGTAGTCTAAACTCAGCAGTTTAATATTCATCCAAAACATACGCATTTCTTCACCCCCATCCAAATTTCCCCAAATAATCTATGACCTTTAACCCGGCCTTGCTCAAGCACAACAAGGGTCAATGAATTCCCAGAGGCATCCCATAATGTAGGTAAACTATTAAAAATAAATAGACAAGGGTTCTGCTCCATACCCACGTCACACACGAAGGTCGCAAACCCAAATTGTCTACGAAAACATGAAAAAAGGTATGCACCACCCACCTCATACTCATACGATGACACTCCATTAATATTAGCCTCTGAATCGGTCTAAATCGTGGTAGATCTGCGTTTCTGTCAAATCCGGAAATTCTGTTCGGATGGAATCTGTGGAGGAACAGTTGAGGGATCAAGGATGAAGAAGGGTGGGTGGGGTTATCCTTTCTGATGTGGTCCCGCTGCCACTGACAGATCGAAGAATGAAGGTCGTACAAAGATTCTGAGAGGGTTTGAGTTTTTCGGAGGTTCTCGGACGAACTATTCATCCAAAGGGGAAGAAGAAGTGTGTTCTGGAAATAAGACGCGATGGCGTCTCGAACGATCAAATAAATATAAAATTACATGACATGTATTTCCAAAGTACACGCCGTGTAGATGTGTTTCCGTACTCCGACTTAAGCGAAGTCCAGCACATGGCTTGGACTGTGTACACGGTCAACGCATAGCCAGGGTCTCATCCGCTACACAGGATAATGGTACATGGTGTGTCAAGGAAGACTACATGCCGTGTAGATGGAAATTTATACCTGGGAACCACACGACATGTACTTGGACTTGCACGGGTAAGGGTTACACGACGTGTCTATGAACACATGTCGGGTAGTAGGAAACTTCTACATGGTCACCACACGACATGAACTCGGTGATCACACGACCGGTCACCCGGTTAACACATACACGGCGTGTACTTAAAGTACATGGTGTGTAGTCTGGAAATTTTGTAGAAACTGCCCAGATTTTCCAGACTTTTCAAGAACCAGGCAAAAAGTTTAAACATGGTCCGGATTTGACCCGTTTCTAAAAACCCAGGTTCTTACATCCATGTTTTGGATCTAGATGCTCCATATGGGTAAGGTTATTGGTAATAACTTGAGTAAGTTGTCCCATTATAGTTATAATTTTCTCCGCACCTATTGCAGCTCCAGAGCCAACATCATTATCTTGCACAGGAGAGAAAACCCTACATGGGATACGTGTGTTCATACAATTTCCATTCTTTCCACTGGGCACCATTTCTAAATAATGGCATACACTATATTGGGTTATGAATCATAATGTATAATCTCAACTTAGCAAAATACTTATCATAAATTGAAATCCTATACATGGATAATCCCATAATCACAAACATGGTTTCTTTGAGGAAAAATTTACATTTAAATCCTTTATAATTTCTTGTAAGGAAAATGTGAATTATCCTAAGAATATCCCCCAAGAGTGTCAAACTAGGTGCATAGTAAGTCTTGTTGTCATGTACCAGGATACCTTAGGTCAAGCCCGAAACTCCTTGTCATAGTTTTCACTCCTAGGTATATATGTTCTAGAACCATGTCCACTTCTAGTATACAGATAGGGATGTATTTACTAGAAAGATCCACACAATCTATTCTTTACCAAAAATACCAGGATGTTCTTGTTTGTTTATCCTCAAACACTATCTTAGGTGTTTTTTCTTTAATATATGTTTTCTAAATCTAGCTTCCAAGTTTTATAACAAACTTCCTTTAATAACAACTGTAAAGACCAAACCCCAGTTGCCTGGAGCTGGTTCCTTATTACATTACATTGACATGATTACAAGAAATTTGTATCCTAAAGGAACGAATAGTTTAGTATATTTGGAAATCCATATATATACATAAGTTCAACATTAAATCTTGAAATGAAATACAACATATAAGTTTTATTGGTAACATCCACAACTATAAGTTTATCCTTGAAGGTCATTCATAATAAAATTCTTCATATCCAGAGAAAATGAAACATGAGAAAGGGGTGAGCTTAAATGCTCAGTAAGGGTAAACAATAAGGCATCAAATTATCTTTCATACCTAAAGAATCAATCAATTTCAATGAAATTAAGGAATTGGATGCACTAGTGTAAAAAAATAATTTTGTGGAATAATAAATAAACACCATACCTCTAATGGTGGTTGGCTAGAAATATGAGTCCTTTAGAATAACCTCTGCTCCATAGAGATTCCCTATATCAGACCCACCTGACATATTATTCCACTAGTGAGAATCTTCCTTACCACAAGGGTGATATCCTCCACCCTTGGAAGCCTTTTCCTTCACCTGATAGTCCTTTAAAAATTTGGAACCCATACTGCTCCCTAATGGATGAAATTGATAGAAGCACTAAATATGTCTTGACTACCCACACTAGTGGAACATCCTCATAGTCTCTGATCAATTCAAAATGTTGTGCCTAGGATTCCTTCACAGATAACACACCACAATTATATATCCCATATAATCCATAGGAGGTGAACTTGATGACTACTGGACACTCTTTCCACTGCCTCTCTAAGACTCATCTAGCTTCTACTTCTGCCTCGATGGAGAACTCTAGATACTAGCCAATGAATGAACACTACTGAGACCTATATTTCTATTCAAGTCTACCACTATCATATCCACCTTATCAACCACATTTTAATAGTTTTTTAGAAAAATATGGATATTCATAGGTCTAATCTTTGGCCTTAAGACCATCTATAAATGTCAAGCCTTGAGGTTTTAAATCATGAGGATATCTGGAGAGACATGAAACAACTAGGTAAATATGGATGAATACTTCATCACTAAACAACCCCTTTCTCTAAAATCAATAAGTCACAATACTTTTCCACTATCAAGGTATTCAATTAGAACTACTGATTAAAATCCAACTTGATTGTGGTCCACATGAGACCCTCATGCCTCTTATAGAGAAACATAGACTCCTAGAACATCCTACCTATTCCTTCCCACACATATGTATAAAATCCAACTTTATAGGTCTCAGAGTCATTTATGAATTCAAATATCCACTTGTTGTGACCCAACCACCCCTCGGGCTCATTAGGTCCCTTATCACCACGGAACACGGATGAATTTTTTCTCAAAAAATCATGAGAATGTTCAAGAATCTATGTATTATCTCAACCAATCACTTTCCCCAATAATTGTATAGGATGAATCACTAGATCCACCAATGCTATATCCATAGGTGGGTTCACCTATGGGTAGCTCTTCACTACACCCTCTTTACACCTGTATGAGGTCCTTCTAGGTGGAACTGCCTAAAAGGAAAAAACTACAGCTTCATCAATCCCAATTCAATATCAAACTAAATTAAATAAACTAAAGAAACCCTTATCCAAAACAACCCATAACCGAGATCAAAACATAACCATAATAATATACCACCGATGGAAACTCAAGGTTTGTCACAAAGAAGAGTTGTCTAGGAACTCCCACATCTCTAACTCTTGAGACCCAATGTTCTTAGCTCTAGTATACCATTGGATCCTAAATAGTAACATTCTTTGAGACCATTTTGTAATAAATCAATCCAAGATGACCCAACCCATCACCCAAGTTGGCCTACCTCATGGATCAAATTGTGTTCTCGATCTTCATGAGTTGGAGATAAACACCAGGCATAACCAACCACCTCTTGGGAATGGTTTTACCACTAGTAAACTGGAATGACCCATCCATGGAAAGGGATGGCCATATCACTATCATTTTACTAAATAGAATAAAAAGAAACATACAAAATATTCAAGGATGACTAATAAAATACTACAATACACAATAATAAATCATATACAAAACCTGATACAAATGTACATATATACATTGTCTCTAAAAAAAACCCCAACACTCAAAAGAATAGTAAAAATAGAAAACATGGTCCAAAAATACATCCTAATGGATACAAAATCCCCAAATTACTCTTCATGATCCAACTCTATGAGACCAGGTCTCCTCCATCAACTAACAGATGAAGGTAAACAAGAAGATCCACCCTGGTACATGGTTATCTTGCCTTTACCTATGTCCTGAAAAACTGATTCTACAAATACCTAAAGGACCCAGTAGGGTGTAAGGCATGAAGAACAATAGTATACCATCATGACTATATTTAATGCTTTAAACCATGAAAACCAATAAACTCATTTGAAGCAAAATAAAAACTATACCACTTTGAATACATACCATTTTCAAATAAATCTTTAAAATCCCTATCGTTTTTCTTTCCAATCAAAAAGGATGTCCAAAAACATACTAAAACATGGCTCAGGTAGATAAACATGACCACAAGGCATAACATTCTCAATATAAAAAATAAGGCATAACCAAGGGTGGTTATAACATCAACAACATGTAATGAAATCAATGGAAAATGGTAATAATATATCTCATCGCATCAAAATGGAACTAATAAAATTCATAAATCATATAAACCCCTTTGACATGTGTAATGTGCACCTAGGGATCTTACCATCAGGCCTATCATGAGTGAGAAAACAAGTATGGTATACGTTTATGGAAATGGAACCTCTCACAATCTTCCCTAGGCACAACTCTAAAATCTCTCATAGTCTCTTGAAAACTAGTACAAAAGATAACATGGCCTTCTTATCCAAAGGTTCTCATAGTCCCTTAGAAACCAAAATTTAAGCTCACATGGTCTTCAAATTGATGGCTCATATGAACTATTAGAAAAACCAAAATGTAATCTCACATGATCTTCCTTCTGAAGTCTCTAATAGTCCCTCAAACAAACCCCTCACTCACACCCCAATTAACCCATGTGCTACTCTATGCCAAAACAATCACAATCAAGTGACCATATCAAATAATCTATATCACAATCAATTTCATAAGAAAACATGATCATTTAATCAAAAAACCTTTCCCAGTGTAAAATAATCTTTAAACTAGTTTAGAAATCCTTTGAAACACATAAAACCCCCTTTATTCATTTTAATAAACACTTGGTGTGCATACAAGACACACCCATTTGAAATAACCCCTTTAAACACCCAAATTAACAAACTAATACATAAAGCACATAAAACATGGAATACACATCAATCATAAATCATTTTAATGGAAATTGAAACAAAATAGACCAAATGTGATTATAAATTTAAAGGTATGACATGGAAAATGCCCTTAAATAAAGACACATTCCTCAAAATCAATTCCAAATTCAAAACATTTGATGATGACCAACTCAAAATAGGTGCATCAATGCCTCACACACCTAATCCACAATAAAAATAACCATAACCCCCATCACACACCCTATATTCATCCAATATCACACCTAGGGTTCCACACTTCCAAAAAAATGGAAAAATAGGGATGAAGAAGGGAGAAGGAAGAGGAAACCAAGAAGAAAATGGATTACCTCAACTCAAACACCAAGATCTCTAAGTGGAAACCACCAAGGAATAGGTGAAGAGGATACAAGACAGGGGAGAGGATATTCATGAAATGGTAGGATAAGAATGAGGAAAAAGGGTTATAAAATCTATAGGGGAAAAGGTAAAAACACGCATTTTAGGTGACCTATACAACCCACACGGTTTTTCACATGGTTAGGAAAATCATATGCCAACTATACGGGTGACACTGCACAGCCTAAAATGGGGTGGATGGTTCCCCCTGGGTGTCACTGGATTTGATAAAAACTTCTTAAACTATAAAAAAACCCACCATCTCTCTCTGCATCCCCCTCACATGATTATCCACATGGTTAAAAAAAATGTGCACTAATCGTGCACCTTGGATGGTCCTCCCCACAAAAACCTCATTTTTTATTCCAAGTACCTAGGAACTCCATAAACAAGCCAAAAGGTAAATAGAACTCAAAATTAGACATACTAGTTACCCATATGGTTTCAAAAACTCCACAACATGGCACTTTCTACCCCTAGAAAGTCCACAGACTTTTCTAGAAGAAAATAGGTGATATCACTAATCCATCACCAAGCCTTCTCACTTCCATGTCATGTGTCTATAACCTCCTATCTTACATATCACACAGACCAATGAGATTGATTTACCATAGAGAACCTTTTTATGATGATCCATCATGTAAATAGGCTGCTCCACCATGGCAGTGTTAGGATCTAACTCTAAAACATTCTAGTCCAAAACATGAGATGGGTTTGGATTATATCTCTTTAGTTGTTAAACATGAAAGATGTAATGGATTGGGGTCACTAATGGTGGAAGATCTAAATAATAGGATACCTTCATAATATTCTCCACAATTCAAATGGTCTGATATAACATGGTGCTAATTTCCCCTACTTTTCCAAACAATGGTGTCCCAGCCGAACAGATTCCAGAAGAAACACCCTATCACCAACCAGAAAATCCAATAGATGATGATTATGATCATCATATGACCTATGAAGACATTGAGTTTTCACTAACTATTTTTGAATCAAACCAATTGTCTTATTAATCTCTTGGATGAGGCTCGGCCCAACCAAGGAACACCCTCCCACCTCATCCCAACATAAAGGGGATTGACATAGTCGCCTGTATAATAAATCAAATGTGGTCATCCTGATCGATTTTAGATAACTATTATTATAAGATAAATCCTAAAATAGTTGGTACCTATCCAAAAAAACGTCGAAATCAAGCACACATGCCCAAACATATCCTCGATAGTCTGGATGGTCTACTTAGAATGACCATCCATCTATGGATGATACTTGGTGCTAAACTTTAGCTGGGTTCCCAAAGCCTCCTGGAGTCCCTTCTAAAAGCAGGAAATTAAATGGGCATACTAATCTAAAACTATCATTAAGGGAACTCAAACAGAAAAAATATTTTCCATAATTTTACTTTAAATTTCAATGTTTTTAACCCACCAAAGTGATAATTTTTTGGTAATTGTTACATTTTTATGTTTTTTGGAGTTTTGATCTTAATTACCAAAATGTCCTAATTTTGGGATTTAATTATTTTATTATTATTATATATTTCAGCCATAACATTTTCTAAACTAGTTTAAATTGTGAAATTATTTATTTATGATCCCATACATATTGGGATACATTTCATCCTTCTAAACCAAAAGTGCATTCCATCAATTTGAGGATCAAAATTAGCTCACAACATAGGCCTAGAAATCTATTCACAAATATTAAATGTTTTAAATATGAGATTATATATTGAATTTTTATAGCCTAATCAATCTTAAATTCTATATTTATGTGGATAAGGAATGTATTAACATGTTTCATGAATACATTCATGCATGGATAAACCTTTTACAAGACCATTAATGCATGGGAAACAGAAAATATGGAATTTAGAGAGTCTTACCAGGTAGATTAAATTATTTAATACAAAATTAATAAATATCTCTTCACAATTCCATGTACACTGAAATTCAGAGTGGATACACAAAAGAAACCAAGGAACAACTTTCATGAAGGTGTGCATGTATGAATTGACCATTTAATGGGGATATCATGATTATTCCTTTGAAGGGAGAATCTCACCTATAAAAGGAGGAGAGATCCTCCTTTCCAAATGAATCCAATCCATCCAATTTACCACTATTGAAGAGGATGCCAATGTCCTTGTTGATTATTTAGGATTTATTTATTTTATTTTTCTTTGATTTTTCTTTTCTCATGTAACACATTCGTATTTTTATTAATGTGTTTAACTTTTATTCTTCCTCCCCTTTTTCTCTTCTAATCTTAATCTCATTATTTCTCTCTTCCATCTTAGGTCGTTATCACTTTTCACTTTGCAATGGCAGGTGACTAACCCGAGGCTTGTCCTTGGGTGAGGTTTCACAGAATTATTTTTTATTTTTCTTCAATTAAAAAATATTTTTATTCTATTGGTGGTGGATGAATGAGTATTTCACAGTTGTGGCAATCATCCACCATGACATTATTTTTAATTCCATTAATTTTCATTGATTAATTCTATTTCTCTATCTTCTCTCTATAAAACCCTTCATAAGATAGATATGGGGTTTCTTAAAGAGATGAAATTTCATATGGTGGAGCTGGGCCTTTTAGGAATAACATTCTTGGTTGAGTTTTTATCCTGTTTGACTATTGGAGGAGATATGGTTTGGTGTGTTAGAGGCATTATAAAATCACACACTCAATAAATCAAAGAAAAGTAATTCATTAATGATTTTTCACTAAATGAATTGTCAAATTGAATTAATCAAAAAATAAATAATGAATGAACCCATGTTATCTAACCCTAAGATCAAGACATTTCTTCCCTGATTTCATTTTGTTTGTATCAGCATTTAGATTTAAATTCTACATTTCATTTTTTAATTTCATGTTTTCCAAAACCCCAAAAACTGACATTTTTATAAGTAATATAAAAAAAATTAGTTTACATGAATTAAAATTAGTGATTTAATCGACTAAAATGCTCCCCAAGTGAGACGACCCTGGTCAGCCTCTATGCTACATTTGGAATATAAATTTTTTTTCCACTCCCTATGACAGGCATGCATCAAAACTGGTGTCGTTTTTAGGGATCTAAATAACTATTTTGATCACTTTTTTGAAATTCACATTTTAAAAAAAAATTGTTCTCTTTATTAAAAAAACCCATAAAAATTATTTTTCCGTGATGTTTTCAAACAAATGTTTTTTCAATTCATAGAACAAAAAATACTCTCTGGTGCAAGAGCCAATAGTTAAATCCCCCTAGTCTATAAAAGATGGTGTTACATTATGGGCAAGACAGCTTGGGGAAGCACATAGAAAAATTTTCAAAGAGGATGAATTCAAGGAACTCATCTAGGATCTCAAGGAGTCCCTCAAGAAACCAGTTGTTGGAGGATTAGCCAGAGTGCTCACTGTATTTTGGGAGTACTTTCATGAATTCTATCAAGAAGAGGTCGATACACAATAAGATTACTCCTTGATTACTCCAAACAATTTTAAAAAAGTTCAACCATAATATTTCCAGGAGAAAGTGGAAAAACACAAACTCAAGTAAGATATTCAATAACTTGTTGAAAAGGTTCAAGGTATCAAAAGAAACTATATTGGATAACTACATACTTCCAAGAATCATCAGAAGAGCCTGTACTAGAAGATGAGACACTTGTCTTACCTCGAGAGGAAAAGGAGGAAGAATTTCCTGTTGATCTACATGTAGAGGATCAACAAGAACTGGATGGATTATAGAATTAATGTGAGGAAATTCTTGATATCCCCAAAACCTACAAATAAGAAGAGTTATAATCAATAAATGAAGATATCACCCAAGTGGTGGAATTTGAAGTGAAATGGAGGAGCCCAACTACTTGCCTCTATCCTCAGAGAATCTAATTCAGGTTTCACATACCACTAAGGCATTTATTGAATCTAAACAAACTCAGGGAGTTGAACCTTTATTTGAATTTATCTCTTTTTATTTTATAGAATCTAAATTGTGCATCACTCCTTATTATTTTGATTATACATAATCAAAAACTATTTTCTATATCTTAGAGGAAAAAAGAAGAACCTGGATGAGAACCAAATGAGGAACCCATGGAGTTCCTTTATTTTGATGAACATACATTTGAGGAGCCCCATCATTAAGAGATCTGAGTTGTTGAGCTGGAAGAAATAAGGAAAGAGGCTACTTTTATGAAAGGGGATAAATTGATTTTTATAAATTCACATTTTATTCAAGTAAATGTCCTTGTTTACTTCCCATTTAATCATTCATCTCATGTATCCCATGTGAATACAACACTAGAATAGGTTGCACAAGTAGCAACCAAGAAGAAGGAAGATCCCTAGTTCATCTAACCCCCACCATGAAAATTATACCTAATTGTGAAGGGGGTCTTGTATACTATATTCATGGATCATTCTTCAAGAACAAAGAAGTGGATTCTAGGAAAATATACATGTGGTGGTTCAAGTCAAATAAGCTCCAACCACCATCAAACATTTGATAACAGCTGGTATTTCCTTCTGGAGGCAATAGAAATTTAGGGCCCACTTTGGGGGATTATACCAAGATTTATCTTTACTTACCTTTTAGGAATTTATATTTCAATATCATTTCTTAGGAAGTAGATCATCATGCATCCCACTCCCTCACTTTTTGAGGTTTAATGACATATGGTACTTGTCCTTAATTGAGTTGTTTTCTTTTATAGGTTTAGGATGGTAGAAGGTAAACCCAAATAGTGAATGAAGAGGAGTAAGCTTTATTTCAAAAGGGAGTTCACTTTTAGTGTTTATCTTTTAAACTCCTTACATTTTTTTACCAAAAACATGTTTTTTATTTCCCAAACTTGAATTATTCTTTACTTGAACAATCTAGAAGACATGAGTTTCTTAGTATGCATGTGATTCGATGTTTTATATTTCAATGATAATGAAATTGAATGAGTAAGATGAAGAATTTTATTATTAAAATGTAGCATGGATATTAAAATGAGGCAATAATGGAAAAAGGAGTTATCCCAATGGATCTATACCCAAGGTTTAGAATAACTGTTGGTATAGAGGTCCCAGACCAAACCTATGCCAATGGTTTTTAAAAACCCGTTGGTACAGGTTGGTCTATACCAATGGTTTTTCTTAAACTGTTGGTATAGGCTAAAATTATTTCAATCCCACTCAGGCTCCTCCTCCTATCCCCCTCAGTTGATCCCTACTGATCTTGTCCATCTGCGTGTCCCCCCACCCCTCAGGAGACCTCATCTAACCTACTCCCTCCCCTCCGGTGATTTTAGCCTCCTGCACTCCTTCTGCGACTTTAGCCACCTACCCTCCTACAGTGACTTCAGCCACCCCACTTCCCTCTTCATGCGATTCCACCTCTGGCAATTTTTTGTTGTAATTTTTGATAATTAAAATTTTATTCTCTCCTCTTATTTATTCTCTATAGTTTTAAGTGAGTTTTTGAAGTCGACATGGTTTAGATGATTTCTGTTGGTTAATTTTCTATTGAATTCATTTATATTGATTTTTTCTCATGTAGAAAATGGGTGTAATTTACTAATTGAAATGGTATCTTGATGGGAAATGGTTTTTTATAAACTCTTTATGTTTGATAAAATTATATGGTTTGTTTTCATAATGAAAACACACATGTTTTGGTATTATAAGAAAAATTAGGCTTCTGAAGTGGGTTAATATTTTGTGCTAAAGGAGGGATTTCATGTTTTGATGTCATTTTTGGATTCAAAATATGAAAAAAGGTATCCCATTAATGTTTTGGTTATAATTATTGATGAATATATTTTCTTTTGTAATTTTATTGTCATGGAATGTTGTTTTGTAAATGGTGGTATCACATGAATTATGTGACCAGTAGGACTAATAGGCCATTGTCCATTAAGACTAATAGGCCATTATCCATTCGGCATATAGACTAATTAGACATTATTTCATAAGGCCTAATAGCCTATTGTCCTATAATCCTAATGGATAATTGGCCTATTAGGCCTATAGACCAATTGGTTGATTAGGTTCATTGGGAATAATAGGCCAATTGGAAATTGGGCCTATAAGGCAATTATCCATTATAACTATAGGAAAATTTTCCATTATGCCTATTGCACAATTTTCCCTTAATCCTAATGGCATAATGTTCAATTGTCTTATAGCCCTAATGGACAATTGGCCTATAGAAATAATGAACAATTAGCCTATTAATCCAAATGGCCAATTTTCCTACATGCCTAATGGAAAATTGACCATTATGACTATAGGAAAATTTATTTATTAATGTTATAGATCATTAATTTATGAATTTTTTTCATTAGTTCTAATAGGAAAATGTGACAAGTTTCAACAAACTTTTTATGTGTTTTCGTTTCATTTCCTAAAACATTATGAAAAATGATTATTTTTTCATTTTAGTCCAGTTTGTTTCACCTCTTTATATTCCTAGCGAGATGTTTGGATAGTTACCATGATAGTGAATTCTTAAATGTCAGGGATACCCACCATGATTCATTATTTATAGTAATCACTTATAGCATATGTTGTTTCTCTTATTCATTGTTTTGTTAACTACTAGTATGTTTTGATGAATTTAATATTAAAATTGGTTGTGATTATGTTTTTAATTTTGGTTTACATTGTTTATTAGAAGATAAAAATTTTTCCTTATAATATAATGGATAGAATGTGGATGTATTATACCGATCATATTTTAACCGAGTTTCAAAATAATTTGGATTTTTTTTAGATTTTTCATTTCATAATGCTTCATATAGTGGTTGTATACATTGTACATGCTATAATTTTTTTGGAATACCATGGTTAATCCATGAATAATATTTCTACCATATAATGAAATCTTGATTTCAAACAAGCTATTTTGTTTGGTATCACCATGGAGTGATGGGAAAATCTTAAAATGTTCATGGACAAAAACAAAGAACTGGTATAGAGAATTTTATATTTGATCGATTTCCCTTTGTGTATAATCATGAGAGAGAGAGTATGCTAGTGCAAGAAGACAATTATTTTAATACACATGAGGAAAAGATAGAAGATTATGATATTGAGAGAGTAAAAATTTTGATGGATGACTTCAGAACTCCAGTATATCATGAATGTAATAAAATGACCAATTTAGAATTTTTAATGCAGTTATATAATAGAAAACCCATGTATGGAATTTCTAATACTTTCATTAATTATATTATTACATTTTTTAAGGACTTGATTCCTGATGGTATAGATATTCCCTCAAATAATTACAATTCGTGGAAGTTAATTAAGAAGCTTGGATTTTCTACTAATAAAGTTCATGCTTATTTGAAAGACTACAGTTTATTTTTTGAGGAAATAGCTAACCACAATGACTATAAAGACTGTGGTACATCTCTATGGAAGGAAAATTCATATGGAAAACCATCTTGTGTGCCATATAAAGTCATGTAGAATGTTTCATTGATTCCCAGACTTCAAAATCTATTCATGTCAGCAAAAATCTCGTACAATATGCGATGCCATGATGTAATGAAAATTAAAGGTAATGATGACTTAGTCAATCCTACATATGGATTATCATGGTGATAATTTGATGCACAACATCCTGATTTTTCAGTTGAGGTATGTAATGTAAAATTGGGTCTATCATGTGATGGTTTTAATCTGTTTGGTCAAATTCTTATTTATCGCAGCATGTGGCCAGTTTTTATTCATGTTTATAATCTTCCTCCATGGATGTTTATGAAAAAATCTTTCCCCTTATTGAGTATACTGATATCTAGACCTTTTTATCCTGGTAATGATATAAATGTTTGCTTGTAGCCTTCAATAAGAGAGTTTAAGTGGCTTTGGGATATGAGTGTGCGGACATTTTATGCTTCTCCAAAAAAAATATTTTAGATGTGTGATTCCCTTTTATGGACTATAAATTATTTCTCTTCTAATGCAATGATGTATGGTTGTAGAACGAAGGGAAAACTATCATGTCCTATATTTATGAATAATACCCAATCGATAATTCTTAAATATCTTCATAGTTATACTTTCATGCTACATCGATGATTCTTTCCAATGGATCATCAATACAAGAAGAATCTTTGAAGGTTTTATAATATTGTTAAAAATAAACAACCACCTCAATGTATGTCAGGTAGTGATGTGCTCAATGAATTCATAGATTTCAATTTTTCATTAGGGAAAGGTTAGTGGAAATAAAAAAAGAGGAAGAATGTTGAAAATGAATCCACTAACAATTAGAGAAAGAGAAGTGTATTTTTTTAGTTTCCATATTGTCTACCAATTTGTAACATCATTTTTTATAAATAATGCACATTGAGAAAAATATAAGTGAAATGTTTCTTTCAATTATTTTAAATATTAAGGGGAAGATCAAAGTTGACTTCCGATCTCATTGGGACTTGTTGGATTGGTATTCAACCAGAACTGCATCCTTTGTGTATCACTAAAAACAAATGTAAAGTTCCTTGTGCTTATTATGTGATGAAATCATTAGAGAAAAATCAATTTCTATAAGTATTAGAGAATATCAAGGTTCTTGATAGCTATTCGAGCAACATATCTAAACTATTAAATTGAAGGTATTTGAAACTAAAATCTTTAAAAACTCATGATTATCACATACTTCTTCATGAATTGATTCCAATAGAAATACATCATTTTTTATCCAATAATATAAGGTTTATAAGGATTCACTTGTGACATTTTTTAAAGACTATTGTTCCAAAAGTTTATCCAATGAATTTTTGATAAAAATGCAGCAGGAGGTTCCCTTAATTTTGTGTGAGATGGAAAAAAATCCTCCTATCTATTTCACCTACATGCTACACTTAACATCTATATTCCAACAGAAACACTTCTTGGGGGACCAATTGCTTTTCGGTGGATAATTCTACTGAAATAAATATGTGCACAATGAAATCACATGTTAGAAACAATAATTATATAGAATGTTTGATTGTGAGAGGTTATCTGGATCAAGAATGTATGGATTTTTTTCAATGTATTTTTATTATGTGAGACCTAGACATAATCATCCAATGATAAATAAATATGGCCAGTATGATAAAATTGAGCCTTTGTTTTCATCTCTTCCCCAAATAGGAGGAATTTTTACATCTTATACATTGGCTACATTGATCATTGAAGAGTGTGATATGGAACATTGAACAATATTATTTAACTGTGGTTTGTTCGATGACTATATCAAGTAAGTAATTTGGATATTTTCATTTTATGTGATATTATTAAATTTCACATATATCTTAGTATATTATTATCATTTTATGTAGGGAACATAAGAAAATTATAATTTGAGTTCATCGATCTTTTCCTTTGAAAAGGAGAGAGGCTTTCTATATCCTTGAGTTTTCTGATTGGTTGAAATTAAAGGTATGACCATTACTTTAATTAGCTTAAAATATATATAAAAATTTAATTATATTATTCATAAATATTTTTGGCCTTGATTTTACCTGTTGACTTTGTTTCTCAAGAATTAAGAGTGTTGGTTTTTGGTCCCAATTCTTTGGTTCGTGAATGAAAATATTTAATAATCAATGAGTATAAATTTGTTACAATTTATCAAGTAGAGTAAATGATAACACAAAATGATGGAATTATGTTAACTACTACAATAGATTGTTATACTAGTGAACTTGATAGTAAGCCTCGATATGATGTTGTGCATTATTATAGATTTTTTGAGAAAATATTTTTATTTGATTACTACTCTAAGGGTTGAGTCACAATGATTAAATATAAATGGTTTGATTAGATGAGGCGACATGGTACATTTATTGATGACTATGGATTTAGAGATGTTGACATGAGTCGATTGCTGCATACCAATGAACCATACATTTTGGAATCAATGGAAAAACATGTGTTTTATGTGAAAGAGCATCTAAGACCTGATTACAGTGTCATTAATGATGTAATCCCAAGACATATTTTTTATGATACTGGTGATGAAGTCTCCACCATTGACGCCCCCATTGGTGTTGACCAAAATATTACATTTCATGATTCAAATTTTCCCATTGTGGGAGTTGATATTGAACCTGAAGTAGTGGTGGGTAATATATATAAACAACTATATATGTTCATTGTTCATTCAGTTTACCTTGACATGAGTTTCTCAGGTTAGTATTACTATAATTACTTTAATTTAGTTTCAGTTTGGAATGATATGTTTTTTTAGTATTGTCTGGTGTCATCTCATTTAATTATATTTATTTTAATTTAGAAAACACGGTTTAAAATGAGTTTTTAAAAAATGTATAAATGGGTTTTAAATTATTGTTACTAAAAGATGTTATAAAATTGATTATTCTTTATTTTCCTTCTAAGATGTATGCATGATTTATAAACATTTTTTCTAGAAAATTTACACTTCATTCTTATGAAGATTATGCCAAATACTTCAGAACTTCAAATGAAGTGACTATTTGATCCCAATCGACAGGTGTGTGAGCGTGTGTTGCCTCCTTCGCTTCCCTTAGTGAGTATAATAATTGTAATTTTTTTCATCTACATTACATATAATGTCATTTTAATATACTTTATGATTTTTTTTTAGGGACATTTAGTTCCACCAGAGGTGAATCCCCATCCTACTAGAATGGGTTAAAGTAGGGATGCTCCTAGAATGAGACAGTGCACCCGTCATACTCATTCCCACACAGACCCACCTGTGGACACCCCAACTACCACACCTTTACATCCTCTGTTTGAGTCTTTAGGGGTGTTCTTATCCATACCTTCATCATCATCTTAGCTACCCTCTTATTCACATACCATGTTTATGTTTCATCCAAGACTAAGCCCATTGATGCATCCATCATATTATTTAGGTTCTTCTGCCCATACCATGTCTACACCACCTCCACGGATGTAACACCCCACGCTTCTACGGTACGCTTCTCTTTGAATAATGTGATAGCGTGTGTTGTACGCAACACCGAGTTCTAACACACCATAACCAATCAAACTAGCCGTTATGAATAGTAATACCTACTTTTTGAAATTATATATATTTTATTTTTTTAAAATGGACTTCATTTTTGGATTCAGAATATTGAATTTAGCCTAAGGTGAAATTTTTGTACTTTTCGGATAACTTTAATATTTTGATGAATAGTGAAAATTACTAAATTTTAATTAAAAACAACTTTTTTAATCAAAATAATTAATAGTGATAAATTAGGAATTTGAGAGGTTTTAAAGTATATTTAGAATATATTTTTACCATTTAATACAATTTTGGTCATTGGACATAATTTTACAATTAAACCGGACATAAACAAGTGTCAATCTTTTGATAGTTATTATCTCTTAAAAACACGCTTTTTGTTTAACAACGGGAATTAATTTTAAATTAATTTCTGCCACTTCTGTGTTTTGAATTTGGAAAAATGGATTCCACATTTGGAATCAGGATATTCAAATTGTGTAAATAGGTAACTTTTATTTTTAGACATTTTGAATAATTACTGCGGTAAATATTTTATTTACCATGGTTAAGGGTAAATCCGGTAAATAAGGGTTAAAAATAATATTATAATAATACTAATTTACCCTAAAACGTTTCCTAGCCTTATTGTTTGATACATGTTCGACCATAGGCATCTTTGGGTCGATTTTGGGACCCCATGGAGCCACTTGTAGGTGATAGGGACACTTAATTTTAATTAAGTTAAAATGAATACAAAAATAACACAAGCATATATCTTTTAGAAAAACAATTTTTACATAGGATTATATATGTTGGATTTTCGACTATAAATATTCATTAGAAATATAAAAAGATTTCCTGCATGATGATATTTTATTTATAATTTTTATAGATTAAATAATTTAATTTATTTATGACACAATGATGATGCAGTAATTACCATAATAGTGAAAATTTAAAATAATTCATATTATAAATACCCAAATAAATATAATTTGAGACTTTTAATGAATTAAAATAATTTTATAGGATAATTTGACATATTAAGATTGATTTAATTAACTTTGTTCGAAGTAATAATTCTGTTATGAGTTTCACAAAAATCAACTATTGAATAGTGTCAAAATTGACATAAAAGAGTTTTTAAAACAAGTATTATATTATTAATTGATATTAAATTCCTAAAAATCTAAGGTTCGGCCAAGATACTTATATCATGATATTTGTATCATTAATGAACCACTTGGGGGTCGCTTGGATGTGTATGGTAAGTTTATTAACCATATAATATAAAAATACAAAGAGACATTGTAAAAGTGAAACTAATTAACTTAGAGATAATACTTAAAGATAAGGTTAATAAAGTAACCCAATGTAACACCCCGAGCTTCCACGATACGCTTCTCATTCAATAATGCAATAGCTTGCATTGTACGCAACTTCGAGTTCTAAAACACCGCGACTAATCAAAGTAGCCGTTATGAATAGTAATAACCACTTTTTAAAATTATAGAAATTTTATATTTCAAAATGGACTTCATTTTTGTATTCGTAATATCGAAATTATCCAAAGTTGAATTTTTTGTAATTTTCTGAGAACTTCCAATTTTTTATGAATAGTGAAAATTACTTAAAAACAACTTTTTTAATCAAAATAATTTATAGTGATAGATTATACTATTTAGTGGTTTTAAAGTATAATTAGAATATATTTTTACCATTTTATCCAATGGTGGTCATTAGAATTAATTTAACATTGAAATTGGACATAAACAATTGCCAATCTTTTGATATAAATTGTTTCTTAAAAACACGCTATTTGTTGTAACAGCGGGAATTAATTATAAAATTAATTAATGAAACTTATATGTTTGAAATTTTTTAAAATAGACATCATTTTTGAATTCGGAATATCAATTATAGCTTAGGGTGAAATTTTGGCCTTGTTCTGAAAAACTTCAATTTTTGATGAATAGTGAAACCACTAAGTGGTAGTTAAATAACTGATTTTTCGTTTAAATGAAGTATTACCACTTCTGTGATTTGATTTTCAAAAATCTTACATACATGGTTGTCATTAAGAAGTAAAATTTGGTTCAATGAGATTAAAATAATTTTTGGTGAATAGTAACTTTTAAGTTCTTAATCGCGATTAGAGGTAATTAGTGTAGTTTAAGGTAAAAATAATGTTTTAATAATATGAGATGAGCTTGACACTTGTCCTACTCCTATTGGATTAGTCATTGCCGACCAAGACAACCCATGGGTCAACTTGGGGACCCCATGGAGCCACTTTGGTTGGAAAATGACATTAATATATATTTATTTAATGTTAAAATTAAATTGACACAAACATGAGTTGTTCTACTAAAACTGTTTTTAAGTGGGGTTACACAAGTCCACATTTTGGCTATAAATATTCATTAGAAATCTAAAAAGATTTCCTACATCATAGTAGTTTTTTTATAATTTTTATACATTAAATAAATTTAATTATTTATGACATCATGATGATGCAGCGATGACCTCATTATTTAACGATTTAAATAAAATGGAAAGATAATGTAAAATCCAAAGCGTACACTTGTCAAAAACCTATTGGATGAGCAGATTTAGAACCCTTATCATATTATCCTCGAATTATATAAGTGTGGTACCACTAAAATCCGAAACTCATTTTATAATAAAGTGACTTTTCTTTACTTTCCAAGAGTGCCCCTCCTCTCCACTTATAAAAGGCCCCCACCTCTCCCACCTCATTTACACTTTCAAGCCATTTGGCTCGGCCAAAATCTGCCCAAATACTCTCCCAACTTCCCCCTATTACTCCTAGAAGCCTCAATTTGGGATGAACTCTTCCCAAGGAAGCCTTTGGATCCAATCAAAAGAGTTACCCGATTTAAAGGTAATGTCTTCTCTTATGTTATTTTGTTTAATTTTTCTTCTCCAACCCCATAAAATCTTTTTATTAATTTATTTTGTAAAAACACCAGTATCCTCAATATACTAGGATGTTTTTAAAAGAAGGATTCGAGCTACACTTACACACACCTACATCTAAGGGTTAAAGAACATACGGTTTCTGTGGATGGCGAATTTCTGCCTCACGAAACGATGATTGTTCAACACTCATATAACACCTTCAAAGGTGGCCATTAAGATGTCACTATTTTTATATATGATACATAATATGTTTATGTTTTTCTTATGCTTCTGTATTTCTCATTTATGTCATACTTTATTATTTCCATTATGGGTAAAACGCGATAATTTCATTTTAGGAAGTGCGGACTACCGCCCCCTCAAAGTGATTTGAATCATTAATGCCATATGTGGGATGTATAAATGATGGATTAAATGGTATTATACACTATATTATACTGGAATTATATTATAAATTTATATCGTTATGATTTCATTCCATTAAATATGAAATTGAAATGAAAGTAGCGTTCATGCGTACGTACAGCTTACCGTCTCCATGAACGGTGCATTTCATTTCTTACCTCTAAATGTTACGTAATATTATAAATGAATGCATATACTAGATATATAAGATATATATGACATCTAAATCATGAATATAATTCTGGAGATAATGGATATTCTACCACATAAACAACTTGTAATTATAAGAAGTTTATTGTTGACTCAAGTACCAAAGATCGACAAAACGACCGTTATTAACTTAAATAATTACATAATATTCATATCATTGTAATAAGTGATATAATAAGGATAATGAAATTGAAAATGGTTCTTAATAAGGTATATATTAACTCTAGTTTATTATTCAGGAGGTTAAAGAACGGTTGAGTCAAGTCAGACACGAGGTAAGGGAACTTCTTAACCCAATTTCTATTCTTTGGGTTAATCTCCTACTTTCAAATTATGTCATGATATTATTATGTCCTATCTTGTATTTTTACATTATTTATGTGTACTTATAGTGAATACACATTATAGATGTACTTTATTTAAAAAAAATGATCTTTTTAAGGACTTCGTCTCAATCCCTTTCATTGAGGCATATTTGGTTTTATACACAACTTTCTTTTATATGGTGAATAAACCCCTTTGACTTTTACGTTTATTCAGAAGGAATCTTTTTTATACGAAGCGTTTTTCTAAATGACAAAAGGGAATGTTTTTCTTTCCGTACTTATGCGGCGACAACGACTTCTCTGCTACCGTGACCATTATTTGAGTTTCGGCTTCCTCTACAAGCCATCATTTTTTTTAATGAAAAATAAATACAAAGTTTTAACTTTATTTTATTTTGGTATTGAAAATGGTTTTGAAAGTGTTTTTATTATAAAAATGTGTTGTATTGATATCTTGTGATTGAAATGTGGAAATGTTATGTTTCCTTTATGCATGTTTTATGTGATACGATTATGTTATGGTTTATGATATGTTTAAACCTATTCATATGAGGAATGTATTGGACTTAATAAGTGACGGGTGGAGCCCGCTATAGCTCCTCGATGCATCGGTAGGTCTCATGAGACAACTAGACGTGGAATTGGTCGAGGCCCTTTCCCAATTTGATTTATGGTTTTGGCCGAGGCCTTAATCATTTTAGACGTCTTGGTCGAGGCCTTGACAAAATGTTTCAGAATGTCTGGCATTATACATTCCCTCATTATGAAAGTGGTTATTGATATTGCATGTGATTATTCGACCAGTAGAATATCCATGTGAGGAAGTGAATGAAATTATTTCATTTTACTTTTTCCATATTATGTTGATGTTCAAGTTTAAAAGGCTTTTGTTTTAGTTATACATTGCCTTAAATTTTTATGTTTATTTATGAAAGCTTCCGCATTATTGTTATCCTTACTGAGCATCTGAGCTCACCCCTTTCAATGTTTTAATATTTTCCAGGATGTGAAGAAGTATTTTATGAATGACCTACAGGGATAGTCAGAAGAGGATATGAGTGTGGACTATGAAGACTTTGTTATTGTAGTTTTTCACTTTATAATGTAATGTAACATTTATGAATGTATCTAGTGTTTCCAAGGCTACTAAACTAATCGATCTTTCGAGACTTGATCTTTTGTGATCATGCCAATGTTACGAAGTAATGCACCGACTCTGGGTAGCTGGGGTCGGGGCGTTGCAGTTGGTATCGAGGCAGTTTAGTACTAACCTTGGAAGCTAGATTTAGATAAACTCTGATTAGAGCACATAGCCCAAAGATAGACTTTGAGGATTAGTATAGAAGAACTTTCTAGAAATTTGTTATTGTAGAGATTTTGTGAGTTTTCCGAGAAATACATCCCTGTCTGGATACGAGTAGGTAGAGGCAGCTCTAGCACAGATGTACCTAGGGGTAAAACCTGAAAACACCGCTTGGAGCTAGACTCGAACGGGAACTGGTGCACGACAATGGGCCTTGCTGCACTCTTGGTTACGACACTCTCGGGGGATATGCTTAAGATAATTCCCATTTTCTTTACAAACCACTATGAACGGTTATGAGTATATACTTCCTCAAATAAAACCTTTTTATGATTATGTATTATATCCATAAATAGTTCAATTTATGTTAAGTATTTTACAAGTATGGAATTATGTATTTTGATTCATAAACTAATCTATTTTATGCCATTGTTTAGAAATGGCGCCTAGTGGAAGGAATGGAAACCGTATCAATGCACGCACTCTGTGTAGGGATTGCCCTCCTGCTCAAGATAATTATTGTGGATCTGGAGATACAACTGGTGCTGATCAACTTATTACCATACTGGGACAACTCACTCAAGTTATGAATAATAACCTTACTCGTATGGATCACCCTGATCCACAATGTGGAGGATCAATGTTAGACCGCTTCATGAGGCAACAACCACCAACATTTAATGGGGGTACAAATCCATTAGTAGTTGAGCAATGGATAAACTCCTTAGAGAAAATATTCCATGCCTTGGGGAGTAGCGAAAGGGAGAAGGTTGTCATGGCAGTTTATCGCCTCACTGGAGATGCCGATCAGTGGTGGTCGCTGATTCAAAACACAAAGGAAGATGATGACGTATCGAATATGGAATGGAGGGAGTTCAAAGATCTTTTCTTCGAAAAATACTTTCCTCGTGACCATAGAGCAGATATGGAAAGTCAATTTCTGAGTCTGAAACAAAAGGAGGATGATAATGTCGCAAAGTATGAGGCCAACTTTACAAGGTTAGCGAGGTATGCTGCAGATTATATACGTAACCCAAGAGGTAAGATTGATCGTTTCTTTGATGGGTTAAAACCATTTCTCCGTCAAGCTTTAGTATCACTATCGTTCTCAACATATGAAGATATTGTCTCATGTGCCATCAAGACAGAAAAGGAATTCTCTAAGTCTTATGACAACAAAGTAAAGCAAGAGAAGAAGAGAAAGGTGGAACAAGAGACAGATAAAGGGAAAAAGGGAAAGAAGGATTTTCCATTATGTGATAATTGTGGGAAGAATCACCCTGGTACTTGCCTAAAAGGAATGGGAGTTTGTTATAAATGTGGAGAAAAGGGTCACCAGGCTCGTGATTGCAAGGGAAATAAAGAGGCTATCAAAGTTGAATGCTACAATTGTAGAGAAATGGGTCATTATGCAAATGAATGTCCTAAGCGTCAGGGAAACTTACCTCAGAAAAGGCCAAGGGATTAAGGACAATCTTATGTTGTTACTATAGTAGAAGCAGAATAACTAATGTAATGGTTCTTTTGGACTCATGGATTATATTCTGGTTATTAGAAAAATGTGATATATATATAAGGATTGTACTGCAGTACTTGTTGATTTCAGTAAGGTTTTAATATGATGAAGGTAATTATATTTTCAGTATGTGACAATAAGAGAAACTTTACTTTGTTTGGGGAATCTGATAAATTGATTTTGGAATTAAGAGACCTTTTAGAGAAAGTTTGGATATAGGTATTTTGGATAACTATAAAGGTTTGAGTGGATTAAGTTGATCTTTGGATAGTATTGTTTAAGGTTAAAAAATTTATGAAGATTATTTTTGGAATATTATAATACTATAGTTTTAGGAAAAGGACAACCTGCAGGGTGGGGCATAACCCGTCGCGTCGGACAAAGCTGCAGGAATCGAACCCACAATCATGGTGCGACAGGCCTTTATTTCCTACCACTAGCCTACAGGAAGTCCCTGGTTATTAAAAAATAATTTTACTAATCTAAATGGTATGTGTTAACATTTGTAACCTTATACAATTAGGATAAGTATAATATTTTTGAGTTCTATTATCTTTTTGAGTGAAAGATGAGTTGAAGGTTGAAACTCTAATTTTCAAGCATAAATATATATATACCTATCTCTTATTCAATGAATAAATTAATTCTTAAACTTTAGTAAAGGGATATTAAAATAAAAAAATGTGTTATCCTAATACCTTATGTCTTGTTCAACTGATGATATTTTAAATCAACATAGATTGAAGGCTTTGAGGCCCTCAATTTGACAGTTGATTGTGATTGATGACCTCAATCACTCCCTACAAATATTTACGTTTTCCCTCCAATTATATGTCTCTAATTGCCACCAATGTTCTCCTAATCGAGATCATAATTGGGTGGTGACTTTTTCATTTCCCTTTCCCTCTTATTAAGGCAAAATTTTAATAATCTTATTTCCGATGTGGGTTTTCCTCAACGGTATTTTCTCTTTTCAACCTTTTATTTTCAAATAAAAATTTCAAATTGCGAGGACGCAATTTATTGAAGGAGGGTAGAATGTAACACCCCGAGCTTCCACGATACGCTTATCATTCAATAATGCAATAGCTTGCATTGTACGCAACTTCGAGTTCTAAAACACTGCGACTAATCAAAGTAGTCGTTATGAATAGTAATAACCACTTTTTAAAATTATAGAAATTTTATATTTCAAAATGGACTTCATTTTTGTATTCGTAATATCGAAATTATCCAAAGTTGAATTTTTTGTAATTTTCTGAGAACTTCCAATTTTTTATGAATAGTGAAAATTACTTAAAAACAAATTTTTTAATAAATATAATTTATAGTGATAAATTATACTATTTAGTGGTTTTAAAATATAATTAGAATATATTTTTACCATTTTATCCAATGGTGGTCATTAGAATTAATTTAACATTGAAATTGGACATAAACAATTGCCAATCTTTTGATATAAATTATTTCTTAAAAACACGCTATTTGTTGTAACAGCGGGAATTAATTATAAAATTAATTAATGAAACTTATATGTTTGGAATTTTGTAAAATAGACATCATTTTTGAATTCGGAATATCAATTATAGCTTAAGGTGAAATTTTGGCCTTGTTCTGAAAAACTTCAATTTTTGATGAATAGTGAAACCACTAAGTGGTAGTTAAATAACTGATTTTTCGTTTAAATGAAATATTACCACTTCTGTGATTTGATTTTCAAAAATCTGACATACATGGTTGTCATTAAGAAGTAAAATGTGGTTCAACGAGATTAAAATAATTTTTGGTGAATAGTAACTTTTAAGTTCTTAATCACGATTAGAGGTAATTAGTGTAGTTTAAGGTAAAAATAATGTTTTAATAATATGAGATGAGCTTGAAACTTGTCCTACTCCTATTGGATGAGTCATGGCCGACCAAGACAACCCATGGGTCAACTTGGGGACCCCATGGATCCACTTTGGTTGGAAAATGACATTAATATATATTTATTTAATGTTAAAATTAAATTGACACAAACATGAGTTGTTCTACTAAAATAGTTTTTAAGTGGGGTTACACAAGTCACAATTTTGACTATAAATATTCATTAGAAATCTAAAAAGATTTACTACATCATAGTATTTTTTTTATAATTTTTAGACATTAAATAAATTAAATTATTTATGACATCATGATGATGCAGCGATGACCTCATTATTTAACAATTTAAATAAAATGGAAAGATAATGTAAAATCCAAAGCGTACACTTGTCAAAAACCTATTGTATTAGCAGATTTATAACCCTTATCATCTTATCCTGGAATTATATAAGTTTGGGACCTCTAAAATACGAAACTCATTTCATAATAAAGTGACTTTTCTTTACTTTCCAAGAGTGCCCCTCCTCTCCACTTATAAAAGGCCCCCAGCTCTCCCACCTCATTTACACTTTCAAGCCATTTGGCACGGCCAACCTCTGCCCAAATACTCTCCCAACTTCCCCCTATTACTCCTAGAAGCCTCACTTTGGGAAGAACTCTTCCCAAGGAAGCCTTTGGCTCCAATCAAAAGAGTTACCCGATTTAAAGGTAATGTCTTCTCTTATGTTATTTTGTTTTATTTTTCTTCTCCAACCCCATAAACTCTTTTTATTCATTTCTTTTGTAACAACACCAGTATACTAAATATAATAGGATGTTTTTATAAGAATTATTCGCGCTACACTTACACACACCTACATCTAATGGTTAAAGAACATACAGTTTCTGTGGATGGCGAATTTCTGCCTCACGAAACGATAATTGTTCAACACTCATATAACACCTTCAATGGTGGCCATTAAGATGTCAATATTTTTATATATGATATATAATATGTCTATGTTTTACTTATTCTTCCGTATTTCTCATTTATGGCATACTTTATGATTTCCCTTATGGGTAAAACGCGATGATTACATTTTAGGAAGTGCGGACTACCGCCCCCTCAAAGTGATTTGAATCGTTAATGCCATATGTGGGATGTATAAAGGATGGAGTAAATGGTATTATACACTATATTATACTGGAATTATATTATACATTTATATCATTATGATTTCGTTCCATTAAATATGAAATTGAAATGAAAGTAGCGTTCATGCGTACATACGGCTTACCGTCTCCATGAACGGTGCATTTCATTTCTTACCTCTAAATGTTACGTAATATTATAAATGAATGTATATATTGGATATATAAGATATATATGAAATCTAAATCATGAATATAATTCTGGAGATAATGGATATTCTACCACATAAACAACTTGTAATTATAAGAAGTTTATTGTTGACTCAAGTACCAAAGATCGACAAAACGACCGTTATTAACTTAAATAATTACATAATGTTCATATCATTGTAATAAGTGATATAATAAGGATAATGAAATTGAAAATGGTTCTTAATAAGGTATATGTTAACTCTAGTTTATTATTCAGGAGGTTAAAGAACGGTTGAGTCAAGTCAGACACGAGGTAAGGGAACTTTTTAACCCAATTTCTATTCTTTGGGTTAATCTCCTACTTTCAAATTATGTCATGATATTATTATGTCATATCTTGTATTTTTACATTATTTATGTGTACTTATAGTGAATACACATTATAGATGTACTTTATTTAAAAAAATGATCTTTTTAAGGACTTCATCTCAATCCCTTTCATTGAGGCATATTTGGTTTTATACACAACTTTCTTTTATATGGTGTATAAACCCCTTTGACTTTTATGTTTATTCAAAAGGAATCTTTTTTATATGAAGCGTTTTGCTAAACGACAAAAGGGAATGTTTTTCTTTCTATACTTATGCGGTGACAACGACTTCTCCGCCGCCGTGACCATTATTTGAGTTTCGTCTTCCTCTACAAGCCATCATTTTTTTAATGAAAAATAAATACAAAGTTTTAACTCTCTTTTATTTTGGTATTGAAAATGGTTTTGAATGTGTTTTTATTATAAAAATGTGTTGTATTGATATCTTGTGATTGAAATGTGGAAATGTTATGTTTCCTTTATGCATGTTTTATGTGATACGATTATGTTATAGTTTATGATATGTTTAAACCTATTCATATGAGGAATTTATTGGACTTAATAAGTGACAGGTGGAGCCCGCTATAGCTCCTCGATGCATCGGTAGGTCTCATGAGACAACTAGACATGGAATTGGCCGAGGCCCTTTCCCAATTTGATTTATGGTTTTGGTCGAGGCCTTAATCATTTTAGACGTCTTGGCCGAGGCCTTGACAAAATGTTTCAGAATGTCTGGCATTATACATTCCCTCATTATGAAAGTGGTTATTGATATTGCATGTGATTATTCGACCAGTAGAATATCCATGTGAGGAAGTGAATGGCATTATTTCATTTCACTTTTTCCATATTATGTTGATGTTCAAGTTTAAAATTATTTTGTTTTAGTTATACATTGCCTTAAAATTTTATGTTTATTTATGAAAGCTTCTGCATTATTGTTATCCTTACTGAGCATCTGAGCTCACCCCTTTCAATGTTTTAATATTTTCCAGGATGTGAAGAAGTATTTTATGAATGACCTGCAGGGATAGTCAGAAGAGGATATGAGTGTGGACTATGAAGACTTTGTTATTGTAGTTTTTCACTTTATGATGTAATGTAACATTTATGAATGTATCTAGTGTTTCCAAGGCTACTAAACTAATCGGTCTTTCGAGACTTGATCTTTTGTGATCATGCCAATGTTACGAAGTAATGCACCCACTCTGGGTAGCTGGGGTTGGGGCGTTACACCCAAACCTATCTAAATTCTATTGGTTTAATGTTTTTAGACCTATCCTCACCTTAACCTTTGAATAATAAACTTTGGAGCCATTAGAAACCGAATATGAATTTATTATAAATTAATATTTCTAGCTTTTCCAAAGGTGCCCCCCACCCCTCTTATAAAAAGGCACTCCTCCTTATCATTTCTTCACACCATCAAAGCCTTTTGGTTTGGCCAAACTCTTCCCAAATACTCTCCCAAAATCCCTCACTACAACCTAGAGGCCTTAGTTTGATCATAAAGCCAACCTAAGGATCCCTTTTGATCAAATCAAAAGGAATAACTCGAAGAAGAGGTAATGATTTCACCACCCTTTTCCAAGTTCCTTTGTTCTTCCACTTCTTCTTTCTTTGTTATTACCATTATAAAATAATAAATCAAGTATCTTATATATACTGTGATGTTATTATAAATACGGTACAACCATATTCAGTATTCTATCCACCCTTTGAATAACATGTCACCATACGTGCGTACGTACGGCTTACCATCTCCACATCGTGGTGTAATTGTTATTCAATATATTATTATTTGGAAGGGTATAATAATGATGTGTAACTCATGTAAATAATAAATATAACATGATAATGATTCTGTATATATGATATACTATCAAATTATTTATTATTTTAATATCAAAAGAATGATATTGTCGCTCGTGCGTACGTACGGACTACCGTCTCCACGAACGTGATGAGATTCATTCTCCATCGTATCCATTCAAGTATAATTATCATTTTCTGATTTAAAAATGATGTTTAAGGACTTGATATCATTATGGATATGAATAATATACAACCTATCGATTAGAAACATGGCTTACGTAACAAAACATATAAAAGAAAACGAGTAAGTTAACACCCGAAACAACAATAATACTAAGATATTATTAACAAAGCAATGTTAAAAGATCATATATGATATCATATGAATGCATATGATTCTTTTATAATTTAATAACAATTATTTCACTATTATACAGGAGGTTAACCTACCCCATCCAAGGAAAAGTACAAGGTAAGGGTTATTTCACAATCTCTTCATTATCCGAGGTTGTTTATACGTAATAATCTACTGGGATCTCTTTATCATCCACATCCATGTTTCTTAAAAATGTATTTCAAAACATTTTTACTATTTAAAAGAATATTGGTTAAAGTCATTTATACCCTTGTTTGACTTTTTATAAGAGTTTTGTAAAGTAATCTTTCCATCGTTTTCCAAACAAGGTGCGTTTAACCTTTTCGACAGAATTAAGGTAAGAATGTTTTTTTTTAACTTATACGGCGAGTGAGGTTATTTTCCACTGTTATAAAATCGTCGAAGCTTCCCTTACAAGATTATAAGAATATTTTCAAAGAAAATGTTTTATTTCATAAATATAAGACTCTTAAATGATTTCAAAATAGAAAGAGATATTTCTCTAAAAAGAGTTTTGATTTCATCTATGTCAACATCCTTTGATGGATTTTACGCTTATTTGAAGATGATTTATTATGATACAAAACTTCTATATTGTATTGAAGGTTTTGCAATATGTTTGACTATGGATGTGCTATTTTTATACCGTTCATAGTTTATGGTGAAAGTATTGACATTTCGTATGCTATTTTTAATACAAATGTTTATGTTACGTTTTAAACCTTTTCATATGGGAATGCATTGGACTTAATATGTGACGGGTGGAGCCCGCTATAGCTCCTCGATGCATCGGTAGGTCTCATGAGACAAACTAGTGTCTTGGCACAAGGCCTTGTCAAAATCTTATTTGTAGTCTTGGCACGAGGCCTTGTCTATGTGGTTATGATAGTCTGGAATTATGCATTCCATCATTATGAAAGTGGTTATTGATATTGCATGTGATTATTCGATTCGTAGAATATCCATGTGAATAAGTAAATGGAATTATTTCATTTTATTTTTTTCCATACAATGTTGAAGTTCAAGTTTAAAAGGCTTTTGTTTTAGGTATACATCGCCTTAAATTTTTATTCTTATTTATGAAAGTTTCCGCTATATTGTTATCCTTACTGAGCATTTGAGATCACCCCTTTTCTATGTTTTATTTTTCCCAGGATGCGAAGAAGTAAATTATGAATGACCTGCATGGATATTATGAGGGGATAATAGTGTGGATTATGGAGACAATATGTTGTTGTAGTATTTTTTCACTTCATGATGTAATGTAAAACTTTATGAATATATCTAGTGTTTCCAAGGCTACTAAACCAATCGGTCTTTCGAGATTTGATCTTTCTTGTGATCATGCCAATGTTATGTAATAATGCACCGACTCTGGGTAACTGGGGTCGGGGCGTTACAGTTGGTATCAGAGGAAGTTTAGTATAAACCATGGAAGCTAGATTTAGATAAACTCTGATTAGAGCACGTAGACCTAAGATGAACTTTGAGGATTAGTATAGAAGAACTTCCTAGAATTTTGGTATTGTAGAGATTTTATGAGTTTTCTGAGCAATACATCCCTGTCTGGATACGAGCAGGTAGAGGCGGCTCTGGCACTGATGTACCTAGGGGTAAAACCCGAAAACACCGGTTTGAGCTAGACTCGAACAGGAACTGGTGCACGACAACGGGCCTTGTTGCACTCTTGGTTACGACACTCCTGGGGGATATGCTTAGGATAACTCTCATTTTCTTTACAAATCATTATGAAGGGTTTATGAGTATATACTTCCTCAAAGAAAAAATTCTTATGATTATGGATTATATCCATAAATAGTTCAATTTATGTTAAGTGTTTTATAAGTATGGGATTATGTATTTTGATTCATAAACTGATCTAGTTTATGCCATTGTTTAGAAATGGCGCCTATTGGAAGAAATGGAAACCGTATCAATGAACGCACTCCATGTAGGGATTTCCCTCCTGCTCAAGATAATTATAGTGGAGCTGGTGATGCAATTGGTGCCGATTAGCTAATCACCATACTGGGACAACTCACTCAGTTTATGAATAATAATCTTACCCGTATGGAGTACCCTGATCCGCAGCGTGGAGGATCAATGTTAGATTGATTCATGAGGCAACAACCACCAACGTTCAATGGGAGTACAAATCCCTTAGTAGCTGAGCAATGGATAAATTCCCTAGAGAAAATATTTCAGGCTTTGGGGAGTAGTGAAAGGGAAAAAGTTATCATGGCAGTTTACTGACTCACTAGAGATGCTGATCAATGGTGGTCATTGATTAAAAACACAAAGGAAGATGATGGAGTATCAAATATGGAATGGAGGGAGTTCAAAGATCTGTTTTTAGAAAAATACTTTCCTCGCGACCATCGAGCAGATATGGAAAGGCAATTTCTGAGTCTGAGACAGAAGGAGGATGAGAATGTCGCAAAGTATGAGGCTAACTTTACAAGGTTAGCGAGTTATGCTGGAGATTATATACGAAACCCAAGAAGTGATATTGATCATTTCTTTGATGGGTTAAAACCATTTCTCCATCGAGCATTAGTCTCACAATCCTTTTCATCGTACAAAGACATTGTCTCATGTGCTATCAAGACCGAAAAGGAATTCTCTAAGTCTTATGACTTTAAAGCAAAGAAAGATAAGAAGAGACCTGCTGATCAATCTGGGAATGGAAATAAGGGGAAGAAGGGAAAGGTTGAATATCCATCCTGTGGTAAATGTGGGAAGAAACACCCTGGTACTTGCTTGAAGGGAATGGGAGTCTGTTACAAGTGTGGTGAAAAAGGCCACCAAGCTCGTGATTGCAAGGGGAAGAAGGAAGCTACCAATGTTCAGTGCTACAATTGTAGGGAGATGGGACATTATGGAAATGAATGTCCTAAGCGTTAGGATAACATACCTCAGAAAAGGCCAAGGGATCAAGGCCAAGCTTATTCTATCACTACTGCTGAGGTAGAAGCTCCGAAAGATGTGGTGGAAGGTAATTTAATGGTTTCCTCAAGTTTAGAAAATGAATTATTTGATTCCAGATCATCGCATTGTTTCATATCTTCCCAGTTTGCTAAGAAAATTAGATATTTCCAATTTGATTTAACAAGGGAGTTCTCAGTTAAAGCTCTTAAGGGAAGTATCATTGCAACAAAGTTTTGTGAATCAGTCCCCATTAGAGAACATAAATGTTCTTTATCTTCTAATCTCATCATCATACCTATGATTGAGTTCGATATAATCCTCGGTATGGACTGGATTTCGGACTATGATGCGAAGATTTATTGTAAGAAGAAATAGGTTACGATTTTTGATGATGATGATAAGGAACACCTTATCTTTAGAGCAGAATCATCACCACGTAATTCTTATTTAGATCCACCCCCAGTAGCTCAACTAAATTCAATTATTGGGGAGGAAGAGAATGAAATAACTGTGGGTGAGGAAAGGAATGTTCAAATAGAGGATGTACATATTTTGAAATAATTTGTAGATGTATTTCCGGAAGATTTACCTGGACATCCTCTAGAACGAGAAGTTGAGTTTTCCATTGATTTAATTCCTGGATCAAGGCCTATATCGAATACCCCTTATAGAATGGCCACTGTAGAATTAGTTTAACTAAAGAAACAACTAGAGGAATTGAGTAATAAAGGATTTATTCTCCCTAGTGTTTCTCCATGGGGAGCCCCTGTTCTTTTTGTTAAAAAAAAGATGGATCTATGAGGTTATGTATTGACTACAGGGAGATAAATGATATAAGGATAAAGAACAAGTATCCCCTACCATGAATTGATGATTTATTTGACCAACTGCAAGGACCTCAATACTTTTCAAAGATTGACCTTCGATCTGGATACCATCAGTTGTGTGTGAAGAAGGAAGACATTCTGAAGACAGCATTTCGAACCAGGTATGGGCATTACGAGTTTACTGTAATGCCTTTTGGATTGACTAATGCACCCTCTGTATTCATGGATCTGATGAATAGAGTTTTCAAGGAGTATCTCGATGAATTTGTGGTGGTATTTATTGATGATATCTTGGTATACTCCAAAAGCAACGAAGATCATGAAAATCACTTGTGCATTATCCTGAAGACTCTGAGAAGACATGAATTATATGGGAAGTTTAGCAAGTGTGAATTCTAGCTTCAAGAGATTTCTTTTCTTGGCTATATTGTCTCTAAAGATGGAATCTCCGTTGATCCTTCTAAGAACAAGGCAATCCAAGAATGTCCAGCACCTACGAGTATAACTGAAGTACATAGTTTTATTGGTTTGGCAGGTTATTATCGACGATTCGTCCAGAATTTTTCCCAATTGGCTAACCCATTAACGAAGCTCACACGTAAAGGGGTTAAATTTGTTTGCACAAAAGAGTGTGAAGAATGTTTTGAAGAACTGAAGAAAAGATTAGTCAATGCTCCTATATTGACTCTACCATCGGGGAATGATGGGTTCATTATTTATAGTGATGCATCGAAGAAAGGACTTGGTTGTGTCCCTATGCAAAATGATAGGGTTATTGCCTATGCATCACGACAGTTGAAAATTCATGAAAAAAACTATCCTACTCATGATCTCGAGTTAGCAGCTGTGATCTTTGCTTTGAAGATATGGAGGCACTACCTCTATGGTGAAAAATGTGAGATTTATACTGATCACAAGAGTTTGAAGTATATTTTCTCACAAAAAGAACTCAAAATGAGGCAAAGGAGATGGCTTGAATTACTCAATGATTATGATTGCACGATACACTACCACCTAGGGAAGGCAAAAAAGGTGGCAGATGCTTTGAGAAGAAAAGATCATGGAGTTTTGAACAATATGAGAATTGAAAGGGATCCAATTTTCATGGATCTAGTGAAGATAGACATGGGAATAACTAGGGAAGGTGAAACATCAATTCTTTTTCAAATGGTTGCCAAATCATCTTTACTAGAAAGAATTAAGAGTTCTCAGACCGATGATGAAGAATTTCAAAAGACAATTAAAGCTGTGAATGATGGGAGATTGAGAAAATTTGTGTATGAAGATGGAATTTTGAAATTTGGGAAGAGACTTTGTGTTCCCGATATACCTGATCTAAAAGGGAATCACTGGATGATGCTCATAGTTCCAATTTTTCTATACACCCTGGGAGCACCAAAATGTATAGAGATTTGAAGGAACATTTTTGGTGGGACAACATGAAGAGGGAGATTGCTGATTTTGTGTCAAGATGTATGGTTTGTCAACAAGTGAAAGCTCGAAGGAAACACCCTGGAGGAGTCATGCAACCTCTTCCCATACCAGAGTGGAAGTGGGACAATATTACGATGGACTTTGTCATGGGGATACCAAAGACTCCTAGAAGGAACGATGCAATATGGGTTATTGTTGATCGTCTTACCAAGTCATCACATTTTCTTTCTATAAGAGAAGATCTACCACTGGAATGTCTAGAAAGACTATATATTAATGAAGTTGTGAGACTTCATGGAGTACCCCTATCGATTGTTTCTGATCGTGATCCCCGTTTTACTTCAAGATTCTAGAAAAGTCTTCAGAAATCCCTGGATACTGAATTTCATTTGAGCACTGCTTACCACCCTCAGACAGACGGACAATCAGAACGGACTATTCAAACCTTAGAAGACATGTTGAGATCTTGCTCACTTGACTTTCAGGGTATGTGGGATCAGTATTTACCTCTGGTAGAATTTTCCTATAACAATAGCTTCCATTCGAGTATTCAGATGGCACCATATGAAGCGTTATATAGAAAGAGATGTCATACACCAACCTGTTGGGATGACGTTGGTGAAAGAAAACTTGTAGGCCCAGAACTAGTGGAGGAAATAGTGGAAAAGGTGAAGGTAATCCAAAATCACATCAAAGCATCTCAAAGTAGGCAGAAGAGCTATGCCGATAATCGAAGGAAGGATTTGGAATTTCAAGGTGGTGATAATGTTTTCCTGAAGGTATCTCCATGGAAGGGAGTCATACGTTTTGGTAAAAAAGGTAAATTGAGTCCCAGGTACATCGGACCTTTCGAAATTGTAGAACGAATTGGGGCTGTAGCTTACCGATTGACAATGCCGCCAAGTCTCTCCAAAGTTCACGATGTGTTCCACGTATCTCTGTTGAGGAAATACATGCCTGACCCAACGCATGTACTCACCTATGAGGAGTTAGAACTGGAACCTGATCTGTCTTATTGTGAAGAGCCCATCAGGATTCTTGATACAATAGAACAAGTATTGAGAAACCGGACGACGCGTCTGGTAAAAGTTTTGTGGAGAAACCATAAGATGGAAGAGGCAACGTTGGAACCCGAGGAACTTATGATGAAGAACCATCCGAGTCTTTTCATGTGACAGTATTCTAGAAATTTAGAGGATGAAATTATTTGAATGAGGGGAGAATGTAACACCTCAATCTTCTACGGTACGCTTCTCTTTGAATAATGTGATAGCGTGTGTTGTACGCAACACCGAGTTCTAACACACCATAACCAATCAAACAAGCTGTTATGAATAGTAATACCTACTTTTTGAAATTATATATATTTTATTTTTTTTAAAAATGGACTTCATTTTTGGATTCGGAATATTTAATTTAGCCTAAGGTGAAATTTTGGTACTTTTCGGATAACTTTAATATTTTGATAAATAGTGAAAATTACTAAATTTTAATTAAAAACAACTTTTTTAATCAAAATAATTAATAGTGATAAATTATGAATTTGAGAGGTTTTAAAGTATATTTAGAATATATTTTTACCATTTAATACAATGTTGGTCATTGGACATAATTTTACAATTAAACCGGACATAAACAAGTGTCAATCTTTTGATAGTTATTATCTCTTAAAAACACGCTTTTTGTTTAACAACGGAAATTAATTTTAAATTAATTTCTGCCACTTCTGTGTTTTGAATTTAGAAAAATGGATTCCATATTTGGAACCAGGATGTTCAAATTGTGTAAATAGGTAACTTTTATTTTTAGACATTTTGAATAATTACTGCGGTAAATATTTTATTTACCATGGTTAAGGGTAAATCCGGTAAATAAGGGTTAAAAAATAATATTATAATAATACTAAATTACCCTAAAAAGTGTCCTAGCCTAATTGGTTGATACATTTTCTACCATAGGCATCTTTGGGTCGATTTTGGGACCCCATGGAGCCACTTGTAGGTGATAGGGACACTTAATTTTAATTAAGTTAAAATGAATACAAAAATGACACAAGCATATATCTTTTAGAAAAACAATTTTTACATAGGGTTATATATGTTGTATTTTCGACTATAAATATTAATTAGAAAGATAAAAATATTTCCTAAATGATGATATTTTATTTATAATTTTTAGAGATTAAATAATTTAATTTATTTATGACACAATGATGATGCAGTAATTACCATAATAGTGAAAATTTAAAATAATTGATATTATAAATACTTAAATAAATATAATTTGAGACTTTTAATGAATTAAAATAATTTTCTGGGATAATATGACATATTAGTATTGATTTAATTAAATTTTTTCGAAGTAATAATTCTGTTATGAGTTTCACAAAAATCAACTATTGAATAGTGTCAAAATTGACATAAAAGAGTTTTTAAAACAAGTATTATATTAATAATTGATATTAAATTCATAAAAATCTAAGGTTCGGCCAAGAGTATTATATCATGATATTTGTATCATTAATGGACGACTTGGGGGTCTCTTGGATTTATATGGTAATTTTATTAACCATATAATATAAAAATACAAAGAGACATTGTAAAAGTGAAACTAATTAACTTAGAGTTAATACTTAAAGATAAGATTAATATAGTAACCCAAACCTGTCTAAATTCTATTTGTTGAATGTTTTTCGACCTATCCTCACCTTAACCTTTGAATAATCAACTTTGGAGCCATTATAAACCGAATATGAATTTATTATAAATTAATATTTTTAGCTTTTCCAAAGGTGCCCCTCACCCCTCTTATAAAAAGGCACTCCTCCTTATCATTTATTCACATCTTCAAAGCCTTTTTGTTCAGCCAAACTCTTCCAAAATACTCTCCCAACTTCCCTCAATACAACCTATAGGCATTAGTTTGATCATAAAGCCAACCTAAGGAGCCCTTTTGATCAAATCAAAAGGAAGAACTCGAAGAAGAGGTAATGATTTGACCACCCTTTTCCAAGTTCCTTTCTCCTTCCACTTCTTCTTTATTTGTTATTACCATTATAAAATAATAACTAAAGTATATTATATATACTGTGATGTTATTATAAATATGTTAAAACCATATTAAGTATTCTATCCACCCTTTGAATAACATGTCACTATACGTGCGTACGTACGGCTTACCGTCTCCACGTCGTGGTGTAATTGTTATTCAATATATTATTATTTGGATGGGTATAATAATGATGTGTAACTCATGTAAATAATAAATATAACATGATAATTATTCTTTATATATGATATACTATCAAATTATATATTATTTTAATATCAAAAGAATGATATTTTCGCTTGTGCATATGTACGGACTACCGTCTCCACGAACGCGATGAGATTCATTCTCCATTGTATCCATTCAAGTATAATTATCATTTTCTGATTTAAAAATGATGTTTAAGGACTTGATATCATTCTGGATATTAATAATATACAACCTATCCATTACAAACATGGCTTACGTAACAAAACATATAAAAGAAAATGAGTAAGTTAACACCCGAAACAATGATAATACTAAGATATTATTAACAAAGCAATGTTAAAAGATTATATATGATATCATATGAATGCATTTGATTCTTATATAATTTAATAACAATTATTTCACTATTATACAGGAGGTTAACCTACCCCAACCAAGGAAAAGTACAAGGTAAGGGTTATTTCACAATCTCTTCATTATCTGAGGTTGTTTATACGTAATAATCTATTGGGATCTCTTTATCATCCACATCCATGTTTCTTAAATATTTTTTTCAAAACATTTTTACTATTTAAAAGAATATGGGTTAAATTCATTTATACCCATGTTTGACTTTTTATAAGAGTTTTTTAAAGGAATCTTTCCGTCGTTTTCCAAACAAGGTGCTTAACCTTTTCGGCAGAATTAAGGTAAGAATGTTTTTTTTAACTTATATGGCGGTTGCGGTTATTTTCCGCTGTTATAAAATCGTCGAAGCTTTCCTTACAAACTTATAATAAAAATTTCAAAGAAAATGTTTTATTTCGTAAATATAAGACTCTTAAATGATTTCAAAATAGAAAGAGATGTTTCTCTAAAAAGAGTTTTTATTTCATCTATGTCAACATCCTTTGATGGATTTTACGCTTATTTGAAGTTGATTTATTATGATACAAAACTTCTATATTGTATTGAAGGTTTTGTGATTTGTTTGACTGTGGATGTTCTATTTTTATACCGTTCATAGTTTATGGTGAAAGTATTGACATTTCGTATGCTATTTTTAATACGAATGTTTATGTTATGTTTTAAACCTTTTCATATGGGAATGAATTGGACTTAATATTTGACGGGTGGAGCCCGTTATAGCTCCTTGATGCATCGGTAGGTCTCATGAGACAAACTAGTTTCTTGGCACAAGGCCTTGGCAAAATCTTATTTGTAGTCATGGCACGAGGCCTTGGCTATGTGGTTAGGATAGTCTGGCATTATGAATTCCATCATTATGAAAGTGGTTATTGATATTTCATGTGATTATTCGATTAGTAGAATATCCATGTGAGTAAGTAAATGGCATTATTTCATTTTATTTTTGTCATACAATTTTTAAGTTCAAGTTTAAAAGGATTTTGTTTTAGTTATACATCACCTTAAATGTTTATTCTTATTTATGAAAGTTTCTGCTATATTGTTATCCTTACTAGGAATTTGAGCTCACCCCTTTTCTATGTTTTATTTTTCCCAGGATGTGAAGAAGTAAATTATGAATGACCTGTAGGGTTATTATGAGGGGATAATAGTGTGGATTATGGAGACAATATGTTGTTGTAGTAGTTTTTCACTTCATGATGTAATGTAAAACTTTATGAATATATCTAGTGTGTCCAAGGCTACTAAACCAATCGGCCTTTCGAGATTTGATCTTTCTTGTGATCATGCCAATGTTATGTAATAATGCACCGACTCTGGGTAACTGGGGTCGGGGCGTTACAACGGATGTTTCCACCTTTACCATACTCATATCTAATGATGTATCCCCCCAACCTACCACCCATTTTATTCCACATCTACACCACCTACAATTCGTACCATCCATCCAACATCTGATGATTCTCTTCCTTCAACTTTCACACCATTTCATGAAGACCACCAAGAGCATGAATTAGAACAGACACTTCATTCAGAGGCTGGTGATCTAGGAAAAACCAAAAATCCAACATAGTCTATTGAGCAGCCTCAAGAAGGTTCTTTTTATTATAATTGTGTCAAATTATATCACTTGTTGTCATGTTATATCATGACTTAATTTTTCTTCTTTTTCTCCCTCTTTTCTTATTTAGTGGGATCTACTTCTTGGTGACATGGGTGCACTCATATGTAGAAATCCTAGAATCACCATACACAAATAATAGTGAACTAAAATGATAAAAATAAGATGCAAGGTGAGAATGAAAGTTAGTGTAGAAGTTTTATGGTCACTATATCCAAATACCATGATATCATTCTAGTGGAACCAGTCTCATGGTGACAACTCGGTAAAGGAGTCAAGGAAAAATCATGGGAGTGGATATGCGTAAGCGGAAAATATAATATTAAAAGTTATTTACTAAGGTAAAAACTTGTTATCACGATAAAATTTAAAATGGTAAGTGGAAAATATAATATTAAAGAGTTGAAAACATGTTTAAAACATGTGTGAAATTGAATGTTAGAGGATTTAAAGACCTTATATATTCCCTAATAAATTATTTCTCAATTTTTTATCCATTATTCTTAAGAGTGACATCCCATTATTAAAATGTTATGGGTATTTATAAAAATATCATCCCTTTTCACTTATAAAAGGGGTATCTAACCACACCTTCAATAATACTCCTGAAATTAGGTTTTCTCTTGAAACCATGTTATTTTTACTTCCTATTGAATCCTCTATTTATTTAATTATCATCTAGTCACAATATTTTAACTTAATCCCTCCATCTCCAAGGGATCCTCCATGGAAATCTCAAATTGCTCAAAGTGAGTAATCATTTTTACTTAACTCCTTTATTTCCTATATTACCATTACAATTATAATTTTATATAACTATATGGTAAAATAAGTACTAGTTATATAATAAATGTTATTATGTTAAGGTAATATTCATTAACCACATTTCCCCTCTTTCATTAAGAAAAATGAAAATGTGATTCGTGTGTATGTGTGGACTACTGCCTCCATGAAGCAACGTGTTCGCTTTACTTCACCATCTTTCATGGATGGTCCAAAGAGGTAATTTAATGTATAATTATGATATATATATATATAACTTATTTAACATTTTTAAATTATAAACCATATTTCTTATTTATCTTGTTCTATGAAAACAATATCATCATCCATGCATATGAGCAGACTATCAACTTCGTGGAACGATGCATTACACTTTTCATTACCACCTTTAATGGTTGGTCCTATGAAGGGTTTTAGTGGATAAATATGATTTTTATGATATCATTAATATTTTTTATGATAAAGTATAGAACCTATTAAATACATGTTAATGTTTGGGTCAATTTAACCACTTACTTGAACTATGCTGTGAATTTATATCATGGATGACTATGAGAACTTAATTATTGGTATGATATGATATAAATATGTAAAAAAATATTTTTTTTGGTTTTTAAATGGTAACATTATTATTAATATAATTAATTTATAAAACACTTTTCATTCGTTAATAATCACTGAAACATGCTTATTATCAATTTCATCTTCAAAGATAATGACTAGAACACTCATAAATGGAATTTAAAAAATAATAAATTATTATAAATCATACCTAACAGTGACTTTAATGTTCTTTTAAATAAAAAATTTTATATAAGAATGAACATGGAAACCTTTATTATGAAACTAATATTAATTATCAAACTATAAACGCCCTTTGTGGGAGAATAGGTAAAGAAAGAGACTAACAAGAATTCATATAGAGAATGACTATATGTAATGATTATAAATGAAAATGGATATGATAAATGTTATTAATTAATTTATTAAGATAGTTATGTCTATGGTACAGGAAGGTCAAAGTACATTTGTGGAAGTCGGGACAAGAGTTATGGGTTTCTTGGTCTAATTTTCGAATTCATGACACATGTTTGATATTGTGTGCTATAATTTATTTTATGTAGTGTGATTAATACCTAATAAATTTATTTTTCCATATTCATGAAAATCACCGGGTTTTAAGATCCATATTTTTTTATTTATATGGACTTCGATTCAAAAGTTATAAAAGCTGTAAGGATATTCTTGGTCTCAATTCAGATTCTTTGAGACATAATGCATTGTGTGCATCGTGTTTTCCTCATATAGTGTATTTAGAACACATGAGTATATCTCTATCATACCTTTTTTTTTATTTCATGGGATATACTAATCCAAATCATATTTCCTTCCTCAAATGGATAGTGATTCAATTTTTATCTAAGTGGAATGGATATTTGGTAACTCAACTTTTGTTCATTATTTATGATTGTTCTCTTGAACTTATTTCATATAATATGAGTATGTTATACCCCTAATTTTATTATGGGTATTCTCTCATTTTTTCTATGTAATTACATTCCTACCATGTAAATCTTTATCGTATACATCTTTCATTTTAATGTATGTTTCCTATAAGAGATATTGACAACTCAAATCTACCTTCTTTGGGTTATAAAGTTTTATCTTGAACATTATTCTTAGATGATTGGGTTATACCACACTAATATTATATTATATTGTATTTAATAATCCCCCTTTGTAAAAATTTATAAAAATAAGTTTTCACTACTCTTTTTCTAATGTGTGTTTTCAATAAAGGTATTTTAATAGTATTAAAAAGGTTCATTTCCATTATTTATCAAATGTTTTATCTTAAGATCCAAAGTTTTTATAGAAAAATCTATAATTTTCAAAGCACTATTATTTGATATTCTTTAAAGTAAAATTTCTCAAAATATTTCACTTCACCTTTTCAAAAACTACTTTTGGATGTGACATGTATGCTTTTATTTTACATCAATGTAAGAAATGTTTTCTAAAAGAACATTAAGGTTTTCAAATCAAGTTTCTTTTTAATATTCAAAAGGATTTACACCAAGGGATTTAGGTTTCATTATTTATCCAATAATATATATATATATATAATTTTTGGGATTGAACTCACGGTATCAAACAATTCAACTATACATCCCTTCATGTATGATATGGATGTGAGAACTCTTTTGAAAGGATGTATTTCATCTATGAAACGTTTGTAATGACTTGGATTTTCTCCAGTTTTATTTTTATTAATTAATTGGGAAAATTCTGAGACCAGGTGATAAAACAGTATGTGATTCCAAGACCCTATGTGTCTGAAACAGTTTGTTGAAAAATGTTAAGTGTTTTAATAACGCGTGTGAGTGGGTTTCCTAAAAAAGTGAAATAACTCCTAAACGGGTGTCTGGATCAGAAATTTGAGGTCACCATTGTGTTTAGAGAAATGACTTTACCTTCGGCGGGGTTTAACATTGACTGGTGCAGATCAACTATGTAAAGTAGTTTTCAAACATTAAAAGAAATAAAATAAATCATGTTTATTTTATTTAACATTACATGGCTGTAACACCCCAGAACTTATGTCTCATATAATGATAATTTTATGCTTTTATTTTTTTCTTTAACCAAACAAGATTTAACAGATAAACACAAGACTTTTCATTTAAATAAGAACACTGAAGTGTTTATAATGTTTCAAGATCGCAAGGAACCACCCTATCCAAAAATACTGATTAAAAACCCTATCAGAACTATGGGAAGGCCTCATACAAAGACAAAGAGACATAGTAAATAAAGGATATCTGTCGGGTAAGTTAAAATGAAGAACATCACCACCATGATCATGTAAACCGTGCTGAGAATCAACAGAATCACAATCACCATCTTCTTCTTTTTCTTGAGTTTAGGATACACTAAGGCATGGTTTTATAAAGAATTAAATCAACCATCACCTTGGGTGACCATTGGAAATCCAAAAGCTATAATTATAGTCATTGTCCTTGTGATGATTTAACAACTTAGTCTTCCAAAATTTACATTATGAATTGGAAATTATACGATAAACCTCTAACTAAGGTATAATGTTTTGAGCTACACATAAGTGATTTTGAAATATAATAAGGAATTTAAAACAATTTTCAAATATTTAAATTATATTTTAATATTTTTATTTCTTAAATAGTGTTATAAACTATGTTTAAATTCTTCAAATTAAATTATGTTTTTGATTAAACTATGTTTTCTATAATACTAGTATAAGAATTACTATGTAGGTTTATAAAATCTAAATTTATAACTTTTATGTTAAAGGTTTACTGTTTATAGATAATTTTAGAAATTCTTTTAATTAACCCAAAGTCTAATTTTTTTTTCATTGACATCCTAATGTTAAAATAAAAGTCATGTTTAAAGAGACAATTTTTTTATATGGTTTTAAGAAATGTAAATTTCCTTAGGAATTTATAATTTTTTTAAGTAAGTTTTTATAAAAAAAAATGGGCCTGTTAGGGCTATCCATTTGTAGCTAGGCCAATGGAGACAGCGTACACATGGTGGCTGAGCCTAGCCCTCAGCCCAAGCCAAGGTCGGCCCAAGCGTGGGAATAGGTTCCGCGAAGAACTCGTAGGAATGCTTGGGGGTTTGTAGTGCGCACCGTGGGCACAAGGCCACAGCGCATCATGGGTAGGATGAGGCATATGGGGCAGGATACTGTGTATAAGGCTCCCTTTGTGTGTGTAGTGTTTTGTTCCAATTTATTGTTCAGAGGCTTAGGCTTATAAAGAACCACGAAAACCCTTGCTGATTCGATGTGGGACAAGGAATTTCTGAAGAAACGAGATCTGCGTCATTGGATCACGCCGCGCACAATCTGTGCTGTCAATCTTGACCCCACGCTTTACCCTCAGAAACCGGGTTTCTCTCCTCATTTTTCGTGGACCGTTCAATTCGGCACGATCTAATCACGATCGTTTGAGTTTTTTTAAAACACTGCATCGACCCAAGACCACCTGATCAAACTCGGATTTAAATATGAGCCACCAATTTTTTTTAAACCCTTGATGCACCCCAGCCTTCGGATCAGAGCCGGATTTTATCCTAGTCGTCCGATCCACCTCCAGATTTCTCCTTCCTGCATCATCTTCTTCTCTTTCACGTGGGTTTTCACCAGTAACCCTACACCTATTTTTTTCGTCAACCATGACTGCCGATGGACCCTCCTTGTTTCACCTTTCCTACAAGTTGTCAACATCCTTTTAATATGCCGCATAGGGGTCGGTTTTATCAATGGTGGAATTGACTATTTTTGTATTTTTTTTAGTTTATAAGTTAACTGGTTGCACCCTGAGCAACCATAGAATTTCCTTCTACCTCAAACACCTCCTCCAGGAACCACCGAGTCTTATCGAGCCTCTCTTCCTCCACGAACTAATGTAAGGGTTTTATTTTTTCCTTGTCTTGTTTATTTGAGAGTATATATACATATACGCTCATAAAAATATATTTATAACTTTACGGTACTTCCGTTTTAAATCTGGGCCCTTGGGTTTCCAAGTTCAAGTGGTATAAAGGACGTAAGGGATTTATATTTCCTTGTACATTGAGTTGAGGATGTATATTTATGTACATACTCATATATAAATATATATAAATCTTGTGGTTTGGACTTAAACTCTGCTACACCCAATTCAAGGCTTTTGGATTTACAAGTTTATAGGGTATTAATATATCTGAAGCATGATTACTTCATGTAACTCATTTTCATGCCACATATTCATACCATATATATATATACATGTATATACATCCCTATGGTTTTTCTTAAAACCCTCATGACCGGATTTAATTTTTAGTAAAAACTTTGAGTTCAAAGTTAAATGGAATTATATTTTGTATAAAACTTTTTAATCAGTTATGTATGTTCTTATATACATATAAGTATATACATAAGGTTATACTTATTGGTTTTTATCATAACCCGAAATAAGTATTCATAAAACATTGTTTTGTTGATTTAAAAAATGTTGCTATGAAGTATTCCATAATTTTTAGGGCTTAATTTTTTGTTTTGACATTCTTGTGAGAAATCATATATAACGTTTTATATATATCCAAATACCTATTTGTGCAAACATGAATATATATTTATATGTGGTTTTCCCATCCTAAACCTATTCTGGTTTTCTAAATGTTTTTCAACAATGTTTAACAAACAGAAGAAGTACTTGTTTTGGTTGTGAAATGAAAAACCCATATACTTAATTTTATATATGGTTTATATATATATCATCGATATGTAAATCCATGGGTTTTAAAAGGTTAAAGGTTTAATATTCCTAAAGTCGATAATTAAAATTTGGTTTGTTTAATATGGGTGTTAATTAAAAAAAATGAAAACGGATATACACTTAGTATATATTCAGACACATACACATAATTCAATCTAGTGTTATTTCATGCTAAGAAAAAATTATTTACAATCATTAAATAAAGATATAGATGTGAATAAAGTTTTGGGTTCATATGGAATTGTGTTATTATGAAAAACTATAGTTTTTTATGTACATCATGTGTCTAACTTGTTTTAGTTAAAGAACCTTTAAAGATATTAACCTTGTTATAATTTCATATAGCAAACCCTTATCATCCATTACTTCATGTGCTTTAGTATTGTCTCATGTGAAAAAGATGTTTAATAAAACATGAATTCTTTCGATGAACTATCTTAGCCCTATTTTCATTGTTATATATCATGTTATGTATTTTGGATTAAGTGGTTCCTTTTTCCAATTCATTTGTAGTTGCACTCAATGGTACGTGAAAGTGGAATATCATGATAATGAAATAAGATTTAATTATTCAAGGTGGTATGGGACACCTTCAGTAATATGAAATAAAATTTAATTATTCATGGTGGTATGGGATACCTTGAGTAATATGAAATAAAATCTAATTCTTCAAGGTGGTATGGGACACCTTGAAAATAATATGAAATTTTTAAGTAATTATTTAATTTTTTTATGAAATTTTGAATTTTCGACTCAATTTTGGCATATGAGGAATGTATTTGACTATTATGTTCCAGGTTGGGGACTAGTAAAAGTAAGCCGTCTAGGATGGAGTCCGGTTACAGATGCTCTTCGGGGTGGAGTCCAGTTACAAATTCTCTCCAGGTTAGGGTCCGGTTACACTTATCCATAAGTCTTGGCACAAGGCCTTGACATAAGAAGTCTGGCATTATACATTCCCTCATTATGTGTATGATAATTAATTAACCAATAGATATTCGATTAGTATAATATCCATGGTTAAGAGCCAGAACTTATGAGTATCATAAAAGTAAAAGAATATGGCATGACTTGTGTTTATCACTCAGTGAATTAGTATTCAATGTATGAAATTGAAGTTGTTTCCTTCACACGCAACTCTAATTATTAATTACTCTTATTTGTTCAATTTGTGCTTAAATATTCATATATCATACATGTTTAGAATATATTTTATTTTTTACTCCAATGATCATGCATATAATTGAATCATGAACCCTTGTAATTCTTTTAGCATGTTTTAATTGAGCATTGTGATTATTATCTATTACATATGTTATAGTTTTTTCCCTTATGAAAAGTGTTTTATAGAAGTTTTAAATAATGTTTTCAAAATTTATATTTGTTTGTTTTAAAACCCCTTACTGGGCATTCATATTCTCACCCCCTCGTTTTTAAATGAAAATTTTCAATTATCAGTTTTAGCTGAAAAAGCATGTCAGTAAGAACTGGTTCACAGAACATGAACCGAATTTGATCCTCTAAAGGGGACATGATGTGTAATTTATCAGTGTAGGTATTTTTAATAAATTTCACATCATGTTTTGAAGGCACCGGCTCTAGGTATTCTGAGGTTGGGTCCTCACAGTTGGTATCAAAGGATTCAGTTTAGACAACTCTGGAAAACCATAACAGAAACAAAAAAATTACTTAAGAATTACTAAATATAAGGTTTTTTCTAATTTTTAGATGGAAAATTAAGGCACTAGTCTTCTATCTCTTCCCAATGAGTCCTTAGAAACCAAATTTCCATATCCAGCCACAAAATTTTATAAACTATGCCCATATCCGAATGACATGTAAACACCTCAATGATTTATCCAACTCTCCTCGAGTACTTATACTCCACTAAAGAGTGGGTCTAGATTACGTCTTTATGATGCAATCCCAATTTCCATCCTATACACAACAAGGAAAGTACTATAAGGGACTTTTAGATGCTTCACCACAACGGAAGGCATCCTGTCCCTCACAGCCTTCCAAGAAGATGTAGCTGCAGGAGACCTCCGTGCAGCGTCTATGTGTCAAGTCTTGTCCTATGGCCATTTTGGTCAAGTAATGGACTTTGAAATCCTTGAATATGAAGCCTCCCGTTCTGTGTACATGAAACAAGTACATGCAGACATCTCACAGTTGTACACCCCACATATCAAACTCTAGAGACAACACAAGTGAACCCATGATATCGAACCCGAATGTTCATGTTGCATATGGTTTAGGGAGATTGAAATATTTGAACTTGATCTGGGGATTCATGTATTAGGAATGTAGAGAAACCACTAGATCTCTCATTTTTTGTACCAATGGTTATATGAGAATACAAATTATTATCCCTTATTTCTACTATCTTTACTACATTTATACTTTTTAATAGGTTTCACCGATTTAACCTTCACGGTTTATTTTCATATGGAAGGAAAAACCCAAATTCTATCCCTTCCTATTGAAATACTAGAGGTTATCATGGTCAAAACATGTGAGGAAGAGTATCCACATTTCGAAAAATTGCGGAAAACGTGCAAGAAAATTTATGAAGTGTCAAACAGTCTAGACATCCTTTGTTCCTATCAAGATAATGATTACATTTACTATCGTATAGCCAATGCTAAACTTGACGAGTTTGAAAGAAGGGGAAAGTACCATGAAGTTCATTTCTTATGTTTCTCCCAATCCCAAAACATCATGGCCAAGATGATGTTTCAAGATGTTGCCTTGTAAGGGGACCTACGCGCAGCCTACATGTACCAGATCTTAAGCAGCTGTATGTATGACCATGCCGATGTCATTAACATTTTCATACAATAGTCAACCAAACGAGTTCTCAGGGAAATTGTCCATTCAGAAATTTCTAAACTCTCCACCTTTCGAGCCTCCCTCTGGAAGCCCGAGTACACACGACATGAGTTTGAACCTGAATTTCTGAAGTGTGTTTGGGCCAGGTAAATAGAAGAACTAAACACCAACTTGGGTATTAATCTAGCCTTACCTGAGTATCCTCCATGATAGAGGATGTGGTGAAGATTGTGGGAGAGTATTTTTCTATAGGGGGTTATGTAGAATAAATTGTGAGGGCGTAATTCTTTGAAGGGGTGGGGGTAATGTAACACCCCCAAATTTATGTCTCATATAATGATAATTTTAGGCTTTTTTCCTTTTAACCGAACAAAATTTAAGAGATAAACACAAGAATTTTCATTTAAATAATAACACTAAAGTGTTTACAATGTGTCAAGATCACAAGGTACCACCCTATCCAAAAAATTCCTATTAAAAACCCTATAAAAACTATAAGAAGGCCCCCTACAAAGACAATGAGACACAGTAAATAAAGGAGATCCTTCAGGTCAGTTAAAACTAAGAACATCACCACCATGATAATGTAAACTATGCTGAGCATCAATGGAATGACAAGAACTATCTTCTTCTTTTTCTTGAGTTTTTACCACTCTGAGGCATGGTTTTATAAGGAATTAACTCGACCGTCACCTTGGGTGAATATTAGAAATAAAATGGCTATAATTATAACTATTGGACTTGTGATGATTTAACAACTTATTCTTCCAAAATTTATGTTATGAATTGGAAATTATACGATAAACCTCTAACTAAGGTATAATTTTTTTAACTACACATAAGTGATTTTGAAATATAATAAGGAATTTAAAACACTTTGAAAATATTTAAATTATATTGTAAAGATTTTCATTTCTTAAATACTGTTATAAACTATGTTTAAATTCAACAAATTAAATTATGTTTTTGATTAAACTATGTTTTCAATAATACTAGTACAAGAATTACCATGTAGGTTAATTAAATATCAATTTATATCTTTTATGTTAAAGGTTTAGTGTTTATAGATAATTTTAGAAATACTTTTAATTAAGAAAAGGTCTATTTTTTTTATTGACCTCCTAATGTTAAAATAAAATCCATGTTTAAAGTGATAATTTTTTATATGGTTTTAATAAATGTAAATTTCCTTAGGACTTTATAATTTTTGTAAGTTAGTTTTTATAAAAAAAATGGGCCCTCTAGGGACAACTCGTTATAGTTGGGCCAAGGGAGGCAGCGCACACATGGTGACTGAGCCCAGTCCTCATCCCAAGCTAAGGCCGACCCAAGAATGGGCATAGGTTCCATGAATAAATCACAGGCACGCACGAGGGTTTGGAGCGCGCACCGTGGGCACAAGGCCACAGCACAACATGGGTAGGCCGAGGCCTGCGGGGCGGGATCCCGTGTATAAGGCTCCCTTTGTGTTTTTCATGTTTTGTTTTGATCTATTTTTCAAAGTCTTAGGCATATAAAGAGTTGTGAAATCCCGTGAAGATTCAATGTGGGACAAGTAATGTCAGGAAAAATGAGATCTGCGTCATTGGATCGCCCCACGCATGATCAGGGCCATCAATCTTGACCCCGCGCTCGCCCTCAGCAACCACATTTCTCTTCTCATTTTTTGTGGACCATTCGATCCCGCATGATCTAATCGTGATCGTTCAAGTTTTTTTTAAAACACTACATCGACCCAGGACCATCCGATCAAACTCGGATTTAAATTTGAGCCGCCAATTTTTTTTAAACCCTGGATGCACCCTAGCCTTCAGATCAGAGACGGATTTTATCTTGGCTGTTCGATCCACCTCTATTTTTCTCTATCCCGCGTCGTCTTCTTCTCTTTCACTTGGGATTTCACTAGTAATCCTACACCTATTTTTTTATTCAACCATGACCATCGGTGGACCCTCTTTGTTTCCCCTTTCTACAAGTTGTCACCGTACTTTTAATGTGTCGTGTAGGGGTCGGTTTTATTAGTGGTGGCATTGAATGTTTGTGTGTGTTTTTAGTTCATAAGTTAACTGGATGCACCCCGGGAAACTCTCGGATTTCCTTCTACCTCCAACACCTCCTTTAGGAACCACCGAGTCTTCCTGAGCCTCTCTTCCTCCACAAACTAAAGTAAGGGTTTTATATTTTCCTTGTCTTGTTTCTTTGAGATATATATAAATATACTCTCATAAAAATATATTTATAATTTTACGGTACTTACGTGCTAAACCTGAGCCCTTGGGTTTCCAAGTTCAAGTGGTATAAAGGACGTAAGAGATTTATATTTCCTTGTACGTTGAGTTGAAGGCTTATATTTATGTACATAATCATATACAAATGTATATACATCTTGTTGTTTGGACTTAAACTCTGTTACACCCAATTCAAGGCTTCTGGATTTACAAATTTATAGGGTATTAATGGGTCTGAAGCATGATTACCTCATGAAACTCATTTTCATGACACATATTCATACCATATATATATATATATATATATATATACATATATATATCCCTACAGTTTTTCTTAAAACCCTCATGACCATATTTAAGTTTAACTAAAAACATTGAGTTCAATGTTAAAGTAGAATTATATTTTGTATAAAACTTTTTAATCAGTTATTTATGTTATTATATATATATATATAAGTATATAAATAAGGTTATACTTATAGGTTTTTATCATAACCTGAAATAAGTATTCATAAAACTGTGTTTTGGTGATTTAAAAAAAGTTTATATGAAGTATTCTAAAATTTTCTGTGTTTACTTTTATGTTTTTACATTCTTGTGAGAAATCATATATACACATTATATATATATATATATATATGAATACTTATATGTGAAAATATGAATATATATCTATATGTGGTTTTCCCATCCTAAACCTATTATGGTTTTCTAAATGTTGCTCAAAAATGTTTAACCAATAGGAGCATTAGATGTTTTGGTTGTGAAATGAAAAACCCATACACATAATTTTATATTTGTTTTATATATATATATCATATCTATTTAAACCCATGGGTTTTCAATGGTTAAAGGTTTAATATTTATAAAGTCAATAATTATAATTCGGTTTGTTTAATATGGGTGTTAATTAAAAAAAAGAAAATGGATATACACTTACTATATATTCGGACACATACACATAATTCAATCTAGTGCTATTTCATGCTAATAAAAAATGATTTACAATCATTAAATAAATATATGGATGTGAATAAAGTGTTGGATTCATATGGAATTGTGTTATTATGTAAAACTCTAGTTTTTTTATGTACGTCCTCTTTCTAACTTGTTTTAGTTAAAGAACCTTTAAAGATATTAATCTTATTATAATTTCATATAGCAAACCATTTTTATCCATTACATCTTGTGCTTTAGTATTGTATCATGTGAAAAAGATGTGTAATAAGTCATTAATTCTTTATATGAACTATCATTGACCTATTTTTAATGTTATATATCATGTTATGTATTTTGGATTTAGTGGTTTATTTTTCCAATTCATTTGTAGTTGCACTCAATGGTGCATGCAAGTTGAATATCATGATAATGAAATAAAATTAAATTATTCAAGGTGGTATGGGACACCTTGAGTAATATGAAATAAAATTTAATTATTTATGGTGATATGGGACACCTTTAGTAATATGAAATAAAATCTAATTCTTCAAGGTGGTATGGGACACCTTGAAAAAAATATATGAAATGTTTAATTAATTATTTAAGTGGTTTACGATATTTTGAATTTATGACCCGATTTTGGAATATGAGGAATTTATTGGACTATTATGTTCTTGGTTTGGGACTTGTAAAAGTAATCCCTCCAGGATGGAGTTCGGTTAGAGATGTTCTCCGGGGTGGAGTCCCATTACAGATGCTCTCCGGGTTGGGGTCCGGTTACAGTTAGCCCTAGGTTTGGAAAAAAGCCTTGACACTAGAAGTCTGTCATTATAAATTCCCTCATTATGTTTATGATAATTAATTAACCAATAGATATTTGAATAGTAGAATATCCATGGTTAAGAGCCATTACTTATGAGTATCAGAAAAGTAAAAGCTTATGGCATGACTTGTGTTTAGCACTTAGTGAATTAGTATTCAATTTATAAAATTGAAGTTGTTTCCTTCACGCGCAACTCTGGATATTCATCACTCTTAGCTGTTCAATTTGTGCTTAAATATTCATATGTCACACACGTTTATAACATATTTTATTCTTTACTCCAATGAGCATGCATATAATTGAATCATGAACCCTTGCAATTCTATTAGCATGTTTTAATTGAGCATTTTGATTATGATCTATTACATATGTTACAGTTTTTTCCTTTAGAAAAGTGTTTTATTGAATTTTTAAAGAATTTTTTCACAAGTTATATTTGTTTGTTTTAAAACCCCTTACTTGATATTTGTATGCTCGCCCCATGATTTTAAATGAAAATTTTTAGGTATCAATTTTACCTGAAGAAGCATGTCAGTAGCAGTTGGTTCCCAGAACCTGAACCGAATTTGATCCCTTGAAGGCGACATGATGTGTAATTTATCAGTGCAGGTATTTGTATAAAATTGCACATCAAATTTTGAAGGCACTGTCTCCAGGTATTCTGGGGTCGGGTCCTCACAATGAAGACTCAGCAGCGGTTTCCCTTTTTTAATAAGACTTACCAGATAAATTTAAAGTTATCATCATAACCCTAGAATTCCTCTTAGGCAAGGAGATGGAAACCTCTCCAACAAACATCTAAGAACACCGAAAAATCAAGGATCAATGACGACATGGACCTTTGTTCTTCATCAAAAACTAATCCAATAATGAGGTAGGATGTTGATCTCTTTGCGATTTTCTCTTCCCCTCTTAGATTCAACAACGAACACAAACCAACCGATGAATAGGTTGATTCACAGTTCGACCATTCTTGCAATATGGATAATTGTTGCGGGGTTTAAAAGGGGAGATAAATCATTGTGATTATTTGTTGTTGTTGTTCGTTAAACCTTCTATAATGAATGGATCAAAGATGACACAAACACGACAAAGATCTGTTCTTTGGGGCATTTGTGTGCCTTATCTCCCCCCCCCCCTCAATCTACCATGTTCTTCTTGGGTTCTTCCCCCTTGAAACACAAATGTGAATGATCGATCGTTTCACCCCTGATCCATGTCACAATGATCTGAGATCAAAGTATTTGGCCCCATGATGGAATAACAGACATGAAATTAATGTGTGGTATGGTTCAAGAGAGGTGGCGGCTTATGGTGGCACAAGGTCGCAGTGCAAGGTAGGCTGTCGGCAGGGCAGATGACGGTGAGGGCAGGACGCGACCCGCGGGGCCGGTCCAAGGGATGTGTGAGGTGCCGATGGGCCACCGGTAGCAGGTCGTGGTCTGAGTGGGGCCATGTTGGAGGCTGCAGCAGTGGAGGTTGTGGTCGGTGACCGGGGGTCATGGCAGGAGGTTGTGGTGGCAAGCTGGGACACGGCTCGAAGTCGTGTTGGTGGAACCCGCGGTGACAGGGGCGCGGCACATGCAGAGGGGGGGGGGGGGACCACTTGAAACGCTGCACAATGCCTCGTTGACCTGGTGATAATAGGGATCCATGTAGTCAGGGCATACCGTATGGACTAGGGGCACAAACAGGGAGGTCCACGTCCGGTGGACCAAACTGGCCCACATGTAGCGGGCCGACTAGGGTGGTCAGGCCGATTCGGAGACATTTAATAGGCATGGATAATTGAGTATGAATTTCATGGTAAAAAATTGGAAAATATCACACACCTTTAAATGATCACGAAGGAGATATAGCCATGTCATCTAAGAGAAGTCATCGATAAAAGATACATAATAACAGTACCATGACTGACTAGGACCCCATATATAGAAATGAACTAGGTCAAATGGATTTGATGCACGCGTCGCCAATCGATGAACATACGTCGTCTGATGATATTTAACAAGATTATAATATTCAAAATTGAAGGAAATTTGTGGACTGAACTAGGGGAAAATCTTATGTAAGAATGAAGCCAGTGGATGAACATGATGAAAATGTAGGTCAAGGGCATGAGCAAAGTTGGATGAGCAAGATAGGGATGGTGGAGCATCGAACATGTACACCCTGTCACAAAGATGACCTCTACTTAGTTCCAGATTTGCCGACCAATCCTTAAAAACAACACCAGAATATGTAAAAATAGTGACATAATTTAAGTCCTTTGTGAGTTTATAGATGGAGAGAAAATTAAACGGAATGCGAGGAACATGAGCTACTAGAGTAAAGCGAATAGACGGAGTCAATGAGCATTTGTCAAATCCCGCAATAAGGATTGTATATCCATCAACAACAGTAATTGCAGCGGCACCGATATACGGATGATAGGTAGTAAGCATACTTGAATCACCTATGAGATGATCAGAAGCACCCGAATCATTAATCCAAATTGTCGGTTGACAAGAGACACAAGTGGTAGGGCCACCAATCTAAGAAATGGATGCTGAAGAAGAGGTAGGTAGCAATTCAGCCCGATGAGAGTGCATAAGTGCAATCACCTCCACTGAGAGTGCAAGGTTGTGATGGATACTTGATAGTGGAGAGGATGCTGGCATGTTTGGAAGAAGATGGGGAACCTAGCCTGGGAAGCAGGGGACTGGTCTGGATAGCCGGAAAATGCCTTCACATTAATAGTCAGGTCAGTAGTATAAAAGCGTGCAGGCACAGCATGCAACAGGACACTAATCAAATGTCTGGTAGGAAGAGCTGAAGTGTATCAATGATTTAGTGAAACAATAGTAGGGGCACGTAGGAACAAGCATCACATTAGAAGTTTTGTCATAGTAAGGGGTGGCTAGAGGTGTTTTCTGGGGGTGATGGTCGCATTTGGTGCATAGGTGTGCACAATAGGGACAACAGATTGGAAGTGTCATCGCATGGAAGAAGAGTATAGCGATTTTCAGGAGATATGCGCAGGAAAAACCGTCATCAGTAGGGGAGTCGAGGTGCGCTTGGGTAGTATGATGCCATCAGTGGTGGCAGGAGGAGGTGTGGGGAGCCACATGGTTGGTTGGGCGAACAGACGGAGCAGTCACCTGAATCGGAGAGCCAGGGGGCGTTCGCGCAGGAGGGTGCTCGTACAGGACTGTTGGCGGAAGTGGATCAGCACACAAGGGCGGCGCTCGCATAGGGTGGTCGCGACTGATGGGGAAAGTTAGATCTTGAAGGGGGTGGGTCACCATGGGCTATCACGGTTTTGGATAACAACAACACAGGGAAGGTCATCGTGCGGGGGGGGGGGTCTTAGAAGGAGTCATCGCGTAGGGTGTGGCCGACGACAGAGCGCAGAAGAAACCGCACTAGAAGGCCGGCGAAGGGGTGTCGGGGCTTCCATGCAAGCAAACCAGCAACAGGGCGTAGCAGAGGAGGGGAAAAAATTAGGGTGGGGTGCGGAAGACAAGGAAAATTTATCAGATGTATCACTCTGATACCATGTAGAAGAGTATGAATCCCTACCTCAAAGAGAGGTGGAGACCTTAATTTATAGATAGGGAAAAATAATTACAAGTAGGAGGAAACCGATGTTGGACTCAGAAATACACTTGACACGAAAATACACTTAATGGGGTCTAACATTATTAATACCACCCCGCACATAAGGGTGTAATTTCTGCTCGGGTTGGGCCCGCCCTACAAAAAATCAGGCCGCTAACCACTATTCAGGCCAGCCCAAACCATCAGGGCAGGCAGGGCGTTTTCAGGTCGGGCCGTGATTTTTCGAGTCGGGACTTGGTGGGCTTTTATTATTTTCAAAATAATTGTTTTAAAACTTTTTTTAAATGTTTTTATTTAAATATTTTTTTAACATTTTTTTAAAACATTTTTTTCATTTATATTTAAATGCATGCTTTTTGTAAAAATGTTTATTTTATTTTTTATTAACATTTTACAGTGGGTGGATATGTTTTTTTGTCTAAATAGATTTATATATTGGGAATATAAATATATTATATGGAAATTGTAAAAAAAGATTAATGACGGGTTGGGGTGCGCAACTAGGTGACTTTAAAGTATTGTTATTTAAACGTTTTTAACATTAATTTAAAACATTTTTTTACATTTATTTTCTTAACTTATTTATAATTTTTTTAAGTTTTTCTTAATTTTTTTTAAACATTTTTATTTAAACCATTTTTTAACATCTTTTTCAAACAGTTTTTTACTTTTATTTTTAAATTATTAATTTACAATATTTTTTAATTTTTTAAAATTCATACTTTTTACAAGTATTTTTTTAAAACGTTTAACTTTTTATTCAAATTTTATATAAAAGGTTTTTTTAAGTTTTTGTTTAAAAAAATTAATTTAAATGTTTGATTTAAAAAAAATTAATTTTTTTTAAAACATTTTTATTTATACCTTTTTTTGAAATATTTTTGAATATTTTTTTATATTTTTTTTACATTTATTTCTATACGTTTAATTTAAAATGTTTTTTAATGCATGTTTTTTAAACATTTAACCTGTTTTTTGTAAAAATATTTTTTTATTAACTTTTTACAGTGGGTGGATATGTTGTTTTTTTCTAAATAGATTTATATATTCCTCTGAATTTATATATATTTTGTACAAATTGAAAAAGAAATAATGAGGTATTGGGGGTGAGCAGTAGTGGGTTGGTTAAAATTGTTGTTATGTAAACATTTTTTTATCATTTATTTAAAAAAATTATTTACATTTATTTATTTTTAACTTATTTTTGAAAATTATTTTTGAATAATTTTTTTAATTTAAAACATTTTTTTAAACGTTTTTAAAACGTATGTTATATATATATATATTTATTAAATGTTAACATTTTTTTTGTAAAAACGTTTATTTTCTATTTTATTGACATTTTACAGTGGGTGGATATATTATTTTTTTTCTAAATAGATTTATATATGTGAATCTATATATATTATGTGAAAATAAATAATGAGAAGTTGGGGGGTGCGCAGTAGTGAGTGAGTTATTTTTTTTCTAAATATATTTATATATGTATATATAATATATATATTATATGCAAGTTTCATCAAACTTTAAAAAATAATGAGTTTGGGGGGTGTGCGAACATCATTGGGTGGGTAGTTAATTTTTATTAATATATAATAAGTTATTATATATATATAATGTTAAATGATTGATATATATATATATATAATATGAATAAATTGTAAAAATAATAATTAGGGGTTGGGGGGTGCGATGTAGTGGGAAGATTAATTTTATTTTTCTAAATAAATTTATATATAATATATGCAAGTTGTACAATAATTAAAAAATTAATGAGGTTGGAGGACGTGCACGAACATCATTAGGTGAGTGTCATTTTTTTGTTAATTTATAAGAAATTATTATATATATAATATTAAATCATTGATATATATATGTTATTAATAGCTTATATACATAATATTTAATCATTGATATATATATATATATATTAATAGCTTTGTTTATATATATATTATATTAAATCATTTACACACACAGAGACACACACACACACCCACCCCCACCTCCACCCCCACCCACACACCCGCGCATACGTGCACACACCCACACCCACACCCACCCACACACCCACGCACACGTGCACACACCCACACCCACACCCACCCAACACCCACACGTGCACACCCACACCCCCACACACACCCACACACCCATCCTTGGGTGAGTGTATTTTTTTTAATATCTAATAAGTTATTATATAAATATATAATGTTAAAATATTGATATATATATATATATATATATATAATATGAGAAATTATAAAGATAATAATTAGGGGTTGGGGGTGCGCTGCAGTGGATGGGTTAATTTTTGTTTTCTAAGTAGATTTATATATGTATTGTCTATATAATATATGCAAGTTGCAACATACTTAAAAAAATTAAGAAGGTTGAGAGACGTGCATGAACATCATTGAGTGTTATTTTTTATTAATATACAACAAGTTATTATATATATATAAGATCAAATCATTGATATATATATATATATTAATAACTTTTCTTTTATATATATATTATATTAAATCATTTATATATATATATATATTATTAATGGATTTTTAAAAGTCACACTTAATTGATATATATTATTAATGGCTTTGTTTATATATATTATTTATTATATATATAATTATATATCATTGTATATATTATACACACACACACACACAGACATTATAATTATATATAATAATAATTATATGTATATATATACATTATTATATATATTATTTTTTGTTAATATATAATGATATATATACATATATATCGTTGATATATATTTATATATATATATATACAGTCTGGTGACAACATAACAGGCGCAGCCTTGGAAGCTTGAGGTAGGGGGATAAAATCTCCTTACCAGCAGTTTCCCATTATATTTGTTTACAGGCGGGCATTGCACGGGCTGGGCTTCATGTGGGCCTGCGGGCTGGGCATTTTCGGGCTGACCCGTCTTAGCCCGCAGGCCTTCTTGGATAGGTCGAGGCCCAACTCGATGTACATATGGCCCCAACCCGACCTGGCCCGATGCAGACTTTTTGTTGGGTCGGGCCGCTCGGGCTTTCAGGTCGGGCATGTCGGGATTTCGGGCCGCCGGGCCAAAATTACACCCTTACCCGCACATTTGGACATCACCAACTTGACTACATAAAAAACAATAAAAAAGAACATTTTTCACCTTGGTTATTGCTTAGAGAATCCCTCTTGCTTTGTTTGGCTATATCCTCTTCTCCATGGTCTCCCCCTCACAATAAAAATGATCGAGGTGAATGAGAAATAATGATTGTTGGTGCTGAAGAAAATCTGGAAACCAAAGAACTATCATACTGATGATGGTCAATGCTTGAATATGCCGGGAAAAACAGTGATCCACAAGTAGCCTCAAAATGGGAGGGCGAAGCGGCTCCCGACCTACAGACTCAAAATATTGGCTAAAACAACGTCCATCTTGCAGGCCCAAAACATTGGGTAAAATAGCATCTGACTAGCAGACCCAAAAGACCGGGTGAAACAGCATCCGATTTATGAATAGAAAATGTCAAGTGAAACGGTGAAGACTTACGAATCCAAAAGAGCAGGTGAAATAGTGCCCGTCTTGCGGACCCAAAATAGTTGGTGGTTACCAGTAATGAGGCTCAACAGGGAGTCGAGCAGCATCAAATAGGCCCAACGGTGATCAAAGCAGCCCAATAGTGATCCGAGTAGCCCAACGGTGATCTGGGCAACAAAAATTAGGCTCAGCGGTGATTCCGACAGTGACAAAGAAGCCCGAACAAGGTCTGGACAGCCCAACAAAGATTCAGGCAGAAGTAGAGAGGCGTCGAAAAAGAACCTTTCACGCTTTTTTGGAACTTGTGAATGTTGGGACCGATACTCCTTGGCAATGTGCCAATAGAGGATAAATTTAGTAGGTGCAACCTTTTCTACAGAAGTGTGCTAGCAAGGGAGGCAACAACTTGTATGAGATGTATCTAGGAGCTGTCGCCCCCCTTGAGGGGAAATTTACAAGGGTTCCTCTCTATGTGAAAAGAGAGTAAAACCATTGACCAGTCAATGAAAATCTTAAATATCTAAATATTTTAAATACTTTGACAATTCCAACCGCAAAATTCAATCACACGTTTAACTTTTAATGATTTGGATGACAAGTATTAAATATACTACTAAAAATTCCTATGATTTTTCCCCACCATAAAACTAAAATGCACGATTTTATGTAACTAACTTACATAAACTATTCAATTATCCTACATTATTACTTGTAACTCCCAGATTCTAAAACATTCCCATTAGTTACCAAGTATCATGAACAATATTCACTATTATCATTCATTTCATTAATGAAAACCTAATTAAACATTTACAATAACAATATCACATATAACCAGATATTTCAGTGTTTTCATGAAAAAATTCACTCACCCATGATTTTTTAGATTAACGACTACACTCATCAATGTTTATGGCTAACATGTGCCATATTTTTAGTATTTATGAGTAACAAACTGTGATAATTCAATACTAATAGACACACTCACTTTGATTGCATCATCTTCATCAATATATGACACCCAACATGCCTGATGACCTCGTAACAATGAATGAAAAAAAAATTCAGAACAAACCATATCTCCGCATGTTATTATAATAATGATTGTGAAGAGTTTATAATAAAGTTGGCATTTATAATAACACTGACGTTTCTTCCTCTCTTTCTCCTAGTTATTGTAAAAATATCTTTTTCTCCACAAAATCAAGTCAACATCCAAACACTTTTTAATTGTTTATCGATAGACGAGAGAATTTAAATGGCACAACCTCCTCTAGACCATCGTTACCAGCGGACACCCCTGCTTTCGAACACACATTTGTATTCGTTCCATCGTGGAATGGAGCTAAAGGTCCCAATGAACATTGGGTGGTTATCCACTCAACAATTACATTTAGGGAATTTTAGACATTTTTTTTGAAACACATATTCTAATGGAGGGCTCGGTCCTTTTTGGGTGATTTTTGCAGAAGAGGGCTTAGTTAGCATTAATGCATTATCTTGACCCTATATTTTCATTTTCTATAAAAAATGTTATAAGATGTTTTAAAGAGTAAAAGAGAGACAAGAATAAGTTTCTTTACCAAGCATGACAACCAAAAACAAGTTTTTTTATAAAAAATATATATTTATCATTTTATAAAAAATATTTTTACTCAAAAAATTCACCATATTTTATAATACCTTTTTCAAAAATTAAAATTGAAAAAGTTTTCAATAATCAACCACACCCCTAAAATTACAAATTTTGGAAAGAAAAAAATAAGGATACACAATGAACATATATACAGAAAATAAACAAAAAATATATTTTCATATACCAAAGTCACATGAAGCATTAAAAAACCTCAAAATAAAAGCTAGGGTATAAAATGACCCTAGGCAGATTGTTTACCATAAATGAGATTAAAATCACAACGGAAAAAAGAAAACAATTTGAGAAGAGGGTACTAACCAAATTCATTTGTGTCTTAATATCGCCACGTAATCTTTTCATTGTAACCCCAGTCACTGTCAATACAACAGCCAGTGCAACCAGTAGTTTTTCCATTCCTCTACAAAACTCCAGCATCCATTCTAAATCCATGGCTGAATGAGCTTGAATTGAACGCACAGTCTGCGAAGATGGATGGTTCTATTCGATTCACCGGAAGCCTTCCATGGCTTCGATAACGTATCCATGTCTAGAGACAAGACCTTCCCCAGATGCGAATGTTCCAGATAAAATGAAATGGGATCAAGGATTAAACATACAGTTTCATAAATAGTCTCCCCTCCATAGGTTATGTATGATAGGTTATTTTGAACTTTAATTTTTTTCATATCTATAAATATGTTTGCACGGTAGAATTTATCTTCTATTTAATATCCAGTACTACTTCCATTACAGTAATCCAGATTCTGACAGAAACTCTCACTCAGAACTATCTTTTATAAGAGGTCTTGCCCTGAAAGTCATTCTGCATTTTCGATGTGGGATTCAGGTTCTCCCTTTCCTACACAGAACATTCTGCATTTCCGATGTTGGATTTTGTTTCAAGTACATGACTTTAAAAGACTATAAAATACAGATTATAAGACCAATATAAATGAAACTTAAAACATAGATTAAATATATAATAAATAGTTGAAAATATAAATAATTTCGTAAAAAATGTTGATGAATAATAATTTATAATCTTTCAAATCCACCAACTTGAAACTTAAAAAAGTTTCAAATATGTGTCTTTAAAAGACTATAAAATACAAACTATAAGACTAATATAAATAAAACAGAAAACATGGATTAAACATATAAGAAATAGTTAATAATTAATTAGTTAATTAGTAATATAATTATTAATTAGTTAATTATTAGTTAATTAGTAATATCATTATTAATTATATAATAATTAATTAGTAATATAGTTATTAATCATATAATAATTATTTATTTAATTTTTAATGTAATTATTAATTATTTAATAATTAAATAGTTAATCTGTAATATAATTATTAATTATATAATAATTAATTATTTAATTAGTAATATAATTATTAATTATTCAATAATTCATTAGTTAATTAGTAGATTAGTAATATAGTATATTATTATAATTATTCAATATAATTATTTGTTATTAATTATTAATAATTATTTAGTTAATAATTAATTAGTTAATTAGTAATATAATGATTAATTATATAATAATTAATTAGTCAATTAGTAATATAATTTTTAATTATAATTATAATTATTAATTATGTAGTTAGTAATTATATTACTAATTAAATAATTAATTATTATATAATTACTAGTTAATAATTATATTCAATAATTATATTATTAATTATAATGAATAATTATATTATTAATTATAATGAATAATTATATTATTAATTATAATGAATAATTATATTACTAATTATAATTAACAATTATATTACTAATTATAATTAATAATTATATTTCTAATGAACTAATTATTTATTATATAATTAAAAATTAAAAATTAAAAATTATAATGAGTAATTATAATTAATAATTATATTACTGATTAAATAATTAATTATTATATAATTAATAATTTCTAATTATAATTAGTAATGACAATATTAATTAACTAATTAATCGGTATATAATTAATAATTAATAATTAATCATTGTATAATTAATACTTATATTACTAATTAACTAGTTAATTATAATATAATTATATTACTAATTAAATAATTAATTATTATATATTAGTAATTAATAATTATAATTAATAATTATATTACTAATTAACTAATTAATTATTATATAATTAATAATTACTAATTATAATTAATAGTAACATTACTAATTATAATTAATAATGATATTACTATTTAACTAATTAATCGTTATATAGTTAATAATTATATTACTGATTAACTAATTAATTATGATATAATTAATAATTAATAACTAATAATTATAATGAATAATTATAATTACTAATTATATTACTAATTAATTATTTATTTATTTTATAATTAATAATTATACTAAGAATTAAATAATTAATTATTATATAATAAATAATTAATAATTATAATTAATAAATATATTAGTAATTAAAAAATAAATTATTATATAATTATATTACTAAATAACTAATTAATTATTCTATATAGTAATTAATAATTAATTATTAATGATTAATAATTATATTAATTATTAAATAATTAATAATTGTATTACTAATTAACTAATTAATTATTAACTATTTCTTATATATTTAATCTATGTTTTACCTTTCATTTATATTGGTCTCATAGTTTGTATTTTATAGTCTTTCAAAACCACATACTTTAAACATTTTTATGTTTTAAGTTGGTAGTTTTGAAAGCTTATAAATTATTTTTCATCAACATTTTTTACGAAATTATTTTTATTTTCAACTATTTATTGTATTTTTAATTCATATTTTATGTTTCATTTATATTGGTCTTATAGTTTGTATTTTATAGTCTTTCAAAAGCCACATACTTGAAACATTTTTATGTTTCAAGTTGGTGGTTTTGAAAGCTTATAAATTATTATTCATAAACTTTTTTTACGAAATTATTTTTATTTTCAACTATTTATTATATGTTTAATTCATGTTTTAATTTTTATTTATATTGGTCTTTTGGTTTGTATTTTATAGTCTTTCAAAGTCAGGTACTTGAAAGAGAATCCCACATCAAAAATGCAGAATGATTTACAGGGAAATCCCTCTTATAAAAGAGAGCCTTGGATGAGGGTTTTTGTCAGAATCCAGATTGTTGTAATGACAGTACTGCTAGATATTAAATAGCAGATAAATTCTACTAAAAAATTTTGTTATATATATATATATATATAAACAAAACAAATCAAAAAATAAAAATTTTAAGAATACAAAAAAAAATTAAAAAAATATTTTCGTAGGATGGGCGAACGGGGTTCATGAATCTTTATGACGTCTGCACAGGATGTGTGAACCTCATTCATGCATCTCTCCATGCCAAAGATACGTGAACAGGGTTCACACATCTCTGAACCCATTTTTAAAACTAGTTGAAACCCGATCCTTTTTTTATAATTTTTTTTTCAAAACCCCATTTAAATAAAAAAACTCTAGTTTTTAGTACTTATATATTGATAAAAATATTTAAAAAATATTGAATATATATACATACATATACATGTATCTATATTTATATATAAATGGATATATGCATATATATAATGTATCATCAATAGTCTCCTCTCCGTAGGAGTTTCAATCTCCTTGTCGTAGAAGTTTCATCTAGGGTGTCTTCTAGTTTTGGAAATCGGTGTCTTGTTGCACTTGTTTTTTGTTTAGTATGGTGTTGTTATATTGGTTTCCTTAGATCGTCGGTGTTCTCAGCTCATGTTGGTTATTTATAATTAATTTAATTAATTTAATTAATTAACGAATTATCTTGTGTTAATTCTATCCTCGTTTATGAGTCTGAAAACAGATCTGTGTTGTGTCGTCATTGCATTATAGGAATCAAGAACAATTCCATCTAGTGGTGATCCACATGTGTTTCACAAATCTTCAAACGTCACCGTAAGAATCTCTGCTTACTGGCACGCCAGATCCTATTGTTTGCATCTTAAATCTTTAATTTCCTTGAGAACCGATTCTAAAGAGTTCTCCTTGATCTATCTAGATTTGAGAGTGAGAGGTGAAGGAAAAATGATCTTCATACTTGGGAAAGTTCTTGGAGAAGGGACCTCACTAGGGCTTGAGTGGATTCCCCAAATCCATTTTCCACAACAAAACTGAATGGATTAACTCTCAGATAAAATGTTATAATTGAGTTTATATACTGTTATGGTTAAAATAAAATAATTACTCAAGTTCCATTTATTATTTATTTAATATCTGCAGAACCCTATGTCAAATAATTATAATATTTTTATCATTTCTCGATATGTGCTTAACTTGCGAATTAAATTAAATATTATTTAATCAAATAATATTCAATATTTATTATTTCTCACTTGACTATTAAACTCGGCCAGTCATTCCTCCACAATATTTATTCAGTCTTGAATAATTTCTATTTATTTATTAAATAAATATCACTGCATTATTCGTCAATAAATAAATATTTATCAAATATTTTTCTCATATTATATTCTCTCGAATAACTGGTTGAATAATATATGTGATCATGTAAATATCAATAATTATTAAATCATGTGCGGGAATAATATTTATTCAACTTGTTAAATAATAAATAATAATATTTTATTTAACCGAGATTCTGCATACACATAGTGTGTGACCCTCAAGGCCTCTTTCTCAGTGATATTAGGTGAAACAGCCAAAAGTCAAAGGTTAGCATCTAGAAGAACGCCAAGACACTCATAAAAGAAGAAGTTAATGTCGCAATGAAATAATACATCACACATACATTTATTGTGTAATATTTTTTTTATCGTGATATTTCTAATCAAATAGGTTTCACACTGATTCCATCAACCTATGTGTTCGATATCTCTTTCTTTGACTTTCTAAAAAATAAACTTGCCTATAAAAACACAATGATGATAGATTTATTTAAACTATATCATTTCTATCAAAAGACCCGAGATATCAACTTCTGTTAAAGAATGGAAGGAAAAAAATCATTCTTTCATTATTCATTTATGCAATATTACTCATGACGCACCCAACATATCCTACCTTGCTACGAACATATGTCATCACGGTTTTTTGTCAACACATCTAAGTGAACGACTCATAATACTCATTAATAACAATTTTAATGTCTGAGGATAAATACACATGTTTGTAGATAGGAACATCCAATGACACATATAAATGTGGATTTCCTACTAACGAGTCTTGTTCTCATAATATCCTACACTGGATATTACCAAGGGCATACACCATGAGAAGGTTCCTCAAAGTCCTATGGGTCACCACCCATGATAGCTTATATCATTTGTGCCCCTCAAATGATATCATCGGGCTATAAAACATATATTTAAGAATATTTTCATAGCACCTCTAAGTTCTCATCATAGCGGAGAACTTCTATGACCTTTTATTGTGACAACTACTATTGAGAAATTATCACATACTATGTTACACAAAAGAACAATCATGATGTGATAAGAAGTTTATTAATATTAAAAAATATGAATACAAGTTATTATAAAGTACACATAAGTTGCTTTTAGAGCACCAAATACAGTAGACTTCTACTTGCACTAGAGCCAACTGTTAACAACCTTCGATCTGCTATCTCTCACATGATACTCATGCTTCTACTAAGATAGACCTTTAGTCAAGGGGTCCACCACATTCTCTTCCATGAGTACTCTGCTTACTGCAACTTCACCCATCAAATAGAAATACCTAAAGAGGTGATACTTATAGAGTATATGCTTTTTCTGTTGGTGTGACCTTGACTATTTTGCAAGAGCCACCACTGTAATATTATCACAATACAATGTGACAGGTTCTTTACTACTAGGTACCACATAAAGATCCTATATAATTTTTTGTATTCAAATGGATTCTTTGGTTGCATAAGAAGCCGTTATATACTCGAAATCCACTGTAGAATCAGCGACAACTGGCTTCTTTGAACTCTTCCGGCTCACAAATCCTCTATTGAGACATAAAACATATGCTTACTATGACTTTAGATCAATCTGATTTGTATGAAACTAGAATTAGTATAAACTATGATGACCAGCTCCTCATCTCTTCCATGCAGCAGGAACATATCTTTAGTTCTTCTCAGATACTTAAGGATAGGTTTAACAACATAACAATATTTTTCTCCTGGATTTTCTTGATATCTGCCTACCATGCTTAATGGATAGGCAACACTGAGTCTACTACATAACATGACATACATGATTCATCATATCGCTGAAGAATATGAGATCTTACTCATTATTTATTTCTCCTATTGTGTCTGAGGACATGTTTTCTTAGAAATATGTAAACCACATGACACTAGAATCAATTCCCTCTTAGATTGTTCCATACCAAATCTCTTTAGTATCTGGTCAACATATGTTATTTGACTTAGTCCAAGCAGCCTTTTGAATATATCACAAATGATCATGATCCCTAGAATATAGATTGATTCATCTAAGTCCTTCATGGATAAACACTTGTTTAATCAGTCCTTAACTGACTGTAAGACTGGTATGTCATTTCCAATAAGTAATATGTCATCAACATATACTACTAGGATAGCGATTTCATTTCCACTAAACCTCTTGTAAACACATTGCTCACATTCATTCTTAATGAAACCAATTTTTTTATAGCCACATCAAATCAGATGTTTCATGACCTAGATGCTTGTTTCAATCCATAAATGGATCTTTGAAACTTTCAAATCCTTTTGGCATCACCTGGATTCAAAAACCCTTCTAATTGTGCCATATAAACATTTTCCTGAAGGTTCTCATTAAGAAATGCAGTTTTGAAATCCATCTTCCAAATCTCATAGTTATGATAATCTTCTATATAAAGTATGATTTTGATGGATTTAAAGATGAAAACTGGTGAACAGGTTTCATTATAGACAATTCCTTGATGTTATTTAAACCCTTTAGCCACTAGCCTCGCTTTATAGGTATTTACTTTACCTTTCATTTCCAGTGTCTTCTTGAATACCCATTTGAATCATATGGACTTTAAATCAACTGACCTATCGACCATAACCCAAACATAGCTATGATACATGGAATCCATTTCAGAATTCATGGATTTTTCCATTTTGCAACTTATGAGCTCTATACCGACTCTTTGTAGGAGATAGGTTCGTCATTATCAGCCAATAATGAGTCACCATCTTTAGTGATTAGAAAACCATATTTCTATGGTTCTCTTATATCTCTTATACTCCTACGCAATATTTGTATTTTAGTAACTAATTTTTACACAGGGACCTATAGAACCTGTTCTTATAACAAATATTATGTATCTTGAGCATCAAGTTCATTGAAGTCAATCTTGATACCACTATCTTTTTTGAGGATATGCTCCCTCTCAAGAAATATGGATTGTCTGACGATAATCACTTTCTTGTCTGAGGGGTTGTATAAGTAGTATCCCTTTATTTCCTTAGGGTATCCTATAAAGATACACTTTGTTCCCAAAGGTGCTAGTTTGTTGCCTAAGAAGGCCTTAACATATTCCTCGCAACTCTATACACATGTCTGCAACAAAACAAGTTGCTTTCCACTCCATAACTCTAAGGTAATTCCATTTTCTACCTTAGTTGGTACTCAGTTTAATGTGTATGTGGAAATATGTAATGCATATCCCTAAAAGGATAATTGATGATCTACATGACTCATTATGGACCTTACTATGTCTAACAAGGTATGTTTCCTCCTTTCACTAACACCATTCCACTATGGTGTATAATGTGGAGTGAGTTGAGATAGAATCCCAATATCCCATAGAAAGTCGATAAAATCTTGGTTAAGATATTCACCACCTCGATCTGATCGAAGCTTTTTTATCTTCTTTCCAAGTTTATTCTCTACTCTATCCTTGAATTCCTTGAATTTCTCAAAGGACTCAGACTTATACCTCATCAAGTAGATATAACCAAATTTACTCAAGTCATCAGTAAAAATTATGAATTAAGAATACACTACTGCAAATATGGCCTTTATCAGTGCTAGAAAAGGGCATTAACAGCACTAGAAAAGTGTTGTTAATTGAGTCAAAGATAAAGGGGTCCCATTTATCATCATTTAGAAAAGCGCTGATAAAGGCCCCTTTTATCAGTGCTAAAAAAGTGCTGATAAAAGGTGTCTTTTATCAGTGCTAAAAAAAGAACTAATAAAAAGGTCATTTATCAATGTTTTTTAGTGTTGATAAAAGACCCCTTTTATTAGTGATTTTTTAAGTACTGATAAAAGTCAAAAAAAAGTTAAAAATAATATATTAATGCAAGGAGCTTTTAACAGCGCTTGAACCCCCTTTTATCAGTGCTAGGCGGAGCCCCCTCCCTCCCACCCCGCACACTACACTTGCCTACGCAACCCCCACCCACTTGCACGTGCTCCCATGCTTCCACCAAAACTTGAACCCAAGACTTCCCCCTTTAGCGCCTGCACCTTTACCACTAATCCATTTAGTTTTTTTCTCCATTTAATGATATATCTATTTATATATATATATTTATATTTATTCGTATATTAATATAGATTAATATTAATATAAATATATTTATTTATATTAATACATATATATTTATTCATATATTAATATATATATATATATTCTTATATTAATATATATTTATATATATTTATATATATATTTTTAGTTATAATTTTTTATCCATATATTTATTTGTATATTAATATATATGTATAAGATTAGTTTTAAATACATTTATAAAATATTTGATTTATGTGTGTTTATAAATAAATAAATATATATATATACATACATATATACAACACACACACACATATTTACGAATAAATACATATATATGTGTATCTAAAAAGCCATAGAATGTTAAAACAAGCATAAATTCTAATCCAAAAGTCTGTTTCAACTCCACAACTAGTAAAATCGAAGACAATAAACCAATCATTGATATTATATGCAGTACAGGCCTAGGGAAAATTCGGATCAGAAGTTATAGCTATTTGAATGTTAAAAAATCGGGGTATCCTGACTAAAAACTCAATTTTGGAGGGATTTTGGGCCTTTTATTGCGTCAATAAATGTGACAGAAAGTTCTCTTAATTTATTAGTGTGTAGAGATCATTGCAGGATTCAGTTTGATATGTTGTAGAGCTCAAACGGACACTCAGATCAAAAGTTATGGCCATTTAAAGTTTGAGTTGCATTTTCAACTTATTTTAGATCTTTTAGAATTATTATTTTTAGTTTTTGTATCTTAAAATTGTTATTAAATGATTATTATTAAATGATAATTAGAAAATTATTAATTAATAATATTTTCTAAAATATTTTAAAGACATTTTCACTAAACTTGAAAATAAACACATTTTTATCTAGGGATGATACATAAATTATGTTCTTGGTAACCACCGGTACATAATAATAGTATTTTAAAACCAAAATCATTCTCATTGAAAATAAAAGGTGGTGGTCACCAATGACTAGAGTAACCAGCCTCACACCATTAGCATATTTCAGATCCACATATCTTCTAGCAATCTATCATAATCTACTTGGTTCGTGCATTTGGATACAGATGTGAGTACCACAATCTGTATCTAATACCCAATGTGTAGATATTGAAAGATTACACTCGATAATGAACACAACTTTAGCTTCCCCTTACTTTTGGGTGTAGTTCCTCTTCCAGTGTCCTGACTTACCACATGAAAAACATTCTACCTCCTTTTCCTTGTCCTGCCTCTATATCTTCTTCTTTTTGAAAGGACGATGCTCGAGAGCTTTGGACTTGTTGTGAGTCTTGGTCCGCTTTTCTTTGTCCTTCATTTTCTTATTCGCCATAAGGATCACAGGTTTATCATTACCTATGTCCTAATCCACTTGGATAATCAATGTAAGAAGTTATAAAATACACTTCTCATTATTTCTCATATTATAATTAACAATAAAACTAGAGAAGGTCTTGGGAAGTGATGAAAGTATGAGATTTGTACACAACTCATCTGGGAATTTAATTCCCAAGATGTTTAAACATTCAATATAGCCAATAAGTTTGATTACTGGTGGTTGGATTAGGACACTCGATAGGGGGGTGAATTGAGTTCCTATAATTTTTTTTGTTAAAAACATTATTTGAAAATCCCCTAATTTAAAACAAATCAGACCAGTTAATCTACTAGTGGAAACTTAATCTTTACCAACGGTTTAAAACCATTGGTAAAGGCTGGATAACCATTGGTATGAACTATACCAATGGTTGTCCAAACCATTGGCTATGGATCCATGGGAATAGACATATCCCAATGGTTCTTTGATAACCGTTGGGATATGGCTTCAAAATGCATTATATACTAACGGTTATAAGAAACTGTTGGTATAAATGTTTACCAATGGTTTGAAACAGCTGGAAAATAACAAAATTCGTGTCTATACCAATGGTTTCTAAACCATTGGTATATATTTTTACCAATGGTTTACATGAAATTGTTGGTATATGTTTTGTTTTCACACATATGCCAACGGTTGTAAACCATTGGCATAGGCTTTTTGCAATTCCAGCAGTAGGCTTGCCTCCCCCTGTGCACCTGTATAAATTACCTATAATATAAAATGCAGAATTATGAATACAAACATACAGAAAGTACCTATAGTTCATAGAATTAACACATAATTCATATAGAATTATGAATACCTAAAGTTCTAAATACACACATATAGAATTTTGAATACCTACAGTTCTGTATTTAATTACTTGGTACACACATATAGAATGCCTGTAGTTTTGTGTTTAATTACTTGGTACACACATACAGAATTAACATGATGTATATTAGTTCTTAGGGAACAGTCTCACCAAAACTCCCTTTTTATATCATTCCTCTCATTGGAAACCACTTGCATTTGGGGAGGTGAGCATGAGGTCAAGTGTGACACCAGATCACATCTAATGTCTTAGGTTAGGGTGTTATAAAATGGTATTTTACAATATGTTTAACTAAATTTTTTAATCTTGTTACATTGATTTTTGATAGGGTGTGCTGCATATAGGATTGGTTGCACTTGATATGGGGAACAATTTTAGTTCCTAACTGGAATGTCATTTTAGATCTTCAAGTCTCATGAATATGTGAATTTATGTTCTTTATTTTTTATGTTACATTTGATTTATGTTCATATTTAATGATGCACATGATATTGATATATTTATTTGAGGGATTTGGTGTATGTTCATTCATCTTATGAGGATTGTAGGATCAAATTCCATATTCATGTAGAGTGATGAGAGAAGGAAAAATGGTTTCCCAATATTAGACCACATCAAGAGGAAAAATAGGTTAAGTTCTACTCAAAGTCACACATTAAATTGAATGTGTTCAATATCAAGTTGATTAAAATATTTTTAGGGTGAATTTGTTCCATCTATTAAGGGTATATATTTCTATTTGGATGTACTAATGCTCGATAAATCATTATGGATTCCAGTAGAGTGGTGAGAGAAATAATCATCTCATTTTTAAGGCTTACTCACATCCCTTCCCCTGGCATGGTTCACATACTGATGCGGTAGAGAGACCAAGAACCAACAAAATGATGTCTTATTGATCAAATAGGGAGGGGGATATTGGAAATTCTAGTTTATAACTCATATATAAAGAATCCCCTACCTCAATCCTGATTAATCGGATAATGGTTATTGGTTTTGATTACTCCAGGATAAATTTAATATTTTTTCCATGAACTTAATCTTTCAATATACTAACCTAGAAGAATATTTACACTATTAAGATTATAACCCTTATATTCCTAGAGTATAGTGATGTGGGAATCATATACTATGGGGTCAATGACTACAATAATGTTGAGAGATATAGTTATATTGTTGCATTTAACAAGGTATTGGTTGGTGTTTAAGAGAGGGATCTTGGTCAGGCTTTTGTGACACATATCATTTCACTAGTGATGGGTATTGAAACAAATGGGAAGTTCCAGCTATCTTTATTGATTCTATGGGTATGGATATTTACTTGATTCGTGATAGATATCACACTCTTAATTTTCAGGGGGATCTGCTATGATGACATCCAACATGATGTTTGTCAGTGGTTATGAATCATTTACATAATTTTTTGGGATCACATTGGTAATTTTATATCATATTCTAAGAGGATAAGATTAAAAGGTAACATTATATCCCCAATCTATAATGCGCACATTCAGATAATCCTCCATGACAATCCAGTAGAGTACTATATGGATTTTAGTATATACCTTCCATAGATGATTTTTGTATCCATTGAAATTAGAATGATGATCCATAGGTAGAATCATAAATATTAACCATTTATCACATGCGATCAAGGTCCTCATGGTGGTATGAGTTTCAATGGTATACCATCAATTGAGTATTATGGTATATGAACATCACCCAAAATTTCTATCAGAGATATTACATGATATTTTTAGTGTGAATCTCTAGAATAGAGAAGTAAATATTTGGAGATGGCCAGAACATAATGGGAAGTTGGTTAGTGTCCAAATATTCCCACAAGATCTCATCATTTTATTCCTTTTTTTTCAACGTCTTGTTCATGATCATTCCAGACCTTAGTGGGAAACTGGAAAGAAGTATAAGGAGGGAACAATGAAGACCTCATTTATCATTGTTATATGGTTGGAACAAACATCATCTATAAAATATTTTTCCCAGGTTTCAAAGGGATCATACTGAATATTATATTCCTTTAGTAGTATGTACAAATTGGATGTGGATTTTATGAATTCATCTTGAGTTAACCGATCTAGCTTATGTGGTTATTTAAGAGTATTTTCCTCATCTAAGAGTGCTAGAATGGATCTTGATTTAATTTTCATCTATAGTTCTAAATTTATATGGAGGGATACCAATAATGTTGATAATGGAGGCATGGACATTTCCTAAATTGAGAAATCTACCTTTTCTTGTTTAAACATCATTCATTGTCTTCTTGTTTAATCTTCCAATCATACATGGTCTCACTCATTATTGTGTTTTTTATGAAATATTTATATATTCAATGATGTTGGAATCTTATTCTAGAAACATTTATAATATATTTATTATAAATTTAGAAAATGACCTTTTCTCAAAGTGTTTAAAGTGCCTATTTTAGATGTATAAGGTCTAAGTTCATGGGAACATGGATTTCCAACCTAAAATATCAGTAGATCTAAGTAAGGAAGATATAATTATCTATTTGTCAGGTCTAAGGAATCTTTCTGAAATAAAAAATTTACTTGGGATTTATGAGTAATACAGGAGGTTCATCCATGACATTCTTTCCAATAATTATCCATTTCTATTCACACAAAGAAGTTATACATGTTTGAATGGATGATATAATGAATAGAGGACTTCCTATACATGATGAAGAATATGTTGACAACATTGATCCTAATATTTTCAAAGCTTGGATTTGGGTATATAGTGTATATCAATTCAAATGATGTTGTCTCAGGAATAGTTCTGATGCATGGTAAAAATGTAGTTCCTTACATGTCTCATTATCTTTGACCCCATGAGTGCAACTGCACTAATCAAAACCTAAGGATGGTAGTGGTGGTCTAGGAATTGAAATGCTGATGACACTACCTCATTTGTGTGAGATTTGTTTTGTCTATATAGGCCAAAATATTCTATGGTATATCATCCCTCTATGTGACCTAAATATTATTCATTGTTATTGGGTAGAGTATATATAAATTATCAAAATTTACGCCCTCATACCATGATCTTTCTCCTATCATAAGCTTCAATTCAACACACGTAAGAAGCAAATCAAAGTGCTTGATATTTTATGAATCATAAATGTTGGTTTGAAGGTTTTTTGTTCAAAATAGCCAACACTACACCTTATTATGATTTTTTCTATCTTGGTTGTGCTTCAAGGTAAAATATGAAAGGTGGAAAATAGTCATGGACATTGAGTGGTTCTTGGGGTAGGTAACGGTGGTACTAAACTTGGAAAAACTCACCACACCCATTGCAGAGGTAATGAAATGGGAAAATGACCAGGGATGATGTGTCACACTGTAGGGTTGGTTGTTTTAGGCTGGTTTATTGATGAGAACCACAACCAAGGCAAGGCCGTGGTGGAAGTTGTGTTGGTGGTTGTGTGAAAAATGAAATGATCCTCCCTTCTTATGAGTGATTCTCATACATAAACAATCAATTTTTTGAAATCTATCTAGAAATTCCAGGTATACTAGAAATAATATATTTGTTGTTACATTATCTAATTTCCCCCCATAATGGTATGCCATATTCTTCTTCTATTTCATGGTAGTTATTAAAATATATGAATGATATTCTCTCCACATATTCCATCATTTATATTGTCAAGAAACTTCTTTACATTATAATATGAAAATCACTCAACACACTCATTCAATTCTCTACAAGATAGATCACAAATAATAATAATAGGTAATGAGGAGGTTCCACCTATTTTTCTAAAAAATCATTCTATAAGAGTCCTTTAACTCATCCTGAGCCATTTTATTCTTCCAATCACTACATATTAAGTTTTATTTTGGTTATTCCTTTATAATTATTTTTTATATGAAATAATTTTTTCTACATAAGACTTCTAAATCATTAATTTTCTAGTTTTGGATGACCTCTTGTCAATTTTGAAATTATCTTCTAAATCTCCTCACTTTCATGTAGCCTTAGATACTTCTTTATCTTCCACAAATTGTTTAACCAATTTCAATTAATTTAGGAAAACAACTAGGAATTCTTTAATGACATTATTATCCTTCTCATAATATTAATATGACATACCATTGTTTTTCTTTTGAAACCTATTCCATTTCATTGTATAGATAACCTCTCATTAGCCTTATGACCTTCCAAACTTCTTCGACCCCAAACTTCTGCTAAAACATTTGTTTTGTGTATATAGATGTGGTGATGATCTAGTATTATGTATTTTTCTATGAGATTTTTTCCTTATATTCTTATAAAAACTACCCCTTATTTATTGCCTATTTCCTAGTAATGACATATTGAAAAAATGAGAATAGGTTTTATGTCCATTCATTCCAAAACCCCAACAAAAATATTAAAACATTGTTCTTCTATATTTTTCCAAGATCTATCCATATTTTTGTTGATTATGTCTGGTTTGATACTAATCCTCACATTTCATAGGGGTTTGTGGCCTCCATGGAATAATCCACCAATCCATTTATATGGATGATTTCCTCTAAATTTACATTGAGCAGCCTTGTATGGGTTTTTTGACACATACACTATTTATTATAATTGATATATCTTGATAATAAAATGTATAAGATTTTATATAATAATTTAAACCCTTCATCGTACCAGGTCGAGAAGAATCATCATTAACCTGTACTGATTTATTGAAGTCCTTATTTTATTTTTTAAACTCATGTTGGATTATGAAACATATGTCTCGTGTTTAGGTTAGATCTTATTCTTGTGTAGTAAATTTATCTTCAAATAATATTTTATTCCTCTTAAACACATAACCTTCATTCCATATTCCCTGAAATATATAAACATCCCTGATCACAATAATTCCTCAAATATTTTTAAATTTTAATACCAAAGTGGTTCTTGAAATATCACAAAAAACATAGAGATACTATCCCTTACATTGATCTTAACATCCTATGTAAATACAATATGTGGATAAATTTGGCTATGTCACAACACTTACTTGTGAAAATTTTTCTACCTCACTAGATCAACTACATAGAATATTCTTTTATGTGGGATGTTTAGCTACATGGTTTTTCCAAACCACCTATGTAAATGATTCACCTACATGATGCATATATATTTATTTTCTCTTGGATATGTAATAGATTTTCCTAAATTATTTGGCTCTAGGGATATACACTTGGCTACATTATAGATTCCACTTCCAAGTACATTTATTTATGTAGATTATAAAATGTTCTCAAAATTATTACATGAATCTAGGATATTAAAAATTTTAACTGAAACTAACTATATAACTCTTTAGAAAACTTCCACCCCTTATTAAACAAATAAAGTGAAAATATTATTTACATGCTTTGAAGAATAAAATTTATAACTAAATAGTTAAATAATTATATTGGGAGGGTCCATACATATCATACCTACTTCAGGATCAACCCATATACGATATAAACAAAGGGGACTAATTTGGAATATAAACTACATAAAGAGGGGAGGGGTGAATCAGTCACACATATATTCAGTCACAACAAATCATCAAGTCAAGTTTTATTATTTATAGATAAATAAATAAAGATAACATGACCTGCCTAATCACACATATATTAAGGCACAACAAATCATCAAACATCAAATGTTAGTAATATTAGTCAAAAATGTAATGGATCAATCTGTCCCTCATCACCATCACTATCATCATCATCATCATCATCTCCCTCATTATTGTCCCCATCATCGTTCCTACCCCTCCTCCAAACCCTCCTCCTTACCCTTTTACTCCGCCTCAGCCCCTCCCCACCCTCATCCTCTCCCTCCTCCTCTGCCTCAGCCTCCTCCTTGCCATCATCATTGCTAGGAACAACATCATCTCAACCAAGACTAGAAATTCCACCTGGTGAACCATATATATAACACATCAACTAAATATATTAATCACAACCCGTGCTAGCCTCTGGTGGAAGTGTTGGATGTAAAACTTCCATCAATTACATAAATGCAGTGTTTGCCCTAGCAGACTGTTCTGCCATCTCTGTGGACCTTTTTTCAGTCTGTTCTACCTGTTCATTAACCCAATGGAACTCAGTGGAACTACAACTCGTACCTAAAGAGGTCCAATACCTCATTGGGACTATACTTTTCCTAGGTAGGCAGCGTACTCTGCCAGGGTGCTCATCTCCCAACACCTGATGTAAGTGACCATTTGACCCAAAATTGTCAGGTTCCTGGGAATCAAGGGAATCAAAAGCATCCTATTACAAATATAAATAGATTATTAAATTACAAAATAGATATCAAAATTTGAAATCAACAAGTAAAACTTACAATCTATTGCTGAGTCAATTCATTAACCACACTTCTATCTTTTTTTCTTCTACTCGAGCAAAATAGTTTTCCTCGAGGAACACATCCTTCAATATTCAATGTTTTCCTCTACAATGACATTGAATGTAGGAAACCATAATTAAAAATATTTTACTAATAATTAATTTCATAATTAAAATTATATGAAAACTTTAGAAATCGAATAAATTATGGAGGAAATAATAAAAAGTGCAAGTTGTAAAGAAAAATTATAAACAATTGTCGTACCTACTTCCTCTCATGATATGACATTATAGCACGTCCCAATGTGTGGGGGTATTTTTTAGAATCAATTTTTTTTATTTATTCTAGATGATTCCTAAATAAAATTCAATAATACAAAATATAGTATTAATACAAAACATGAAAATTTTCATAAGTACCTCAAATGTGATTAATACATTAAACTGGATAGTCGTCCAATGAGTAATCATCTACCGATACTGTTCAATCAGAAAATCATCCATGATAGGTACCACCTCTAACTCTGTGACAACTCTAGTGTGCCATCCAACATACAACTCATGATTATAGGCTCTCCAAAGCTCACCTAACATCTTTAGATGTGTTGGTCATTCACCCTCACTGTCGGGGAAATTAAATTGAAGCGGACACCAAATTATTAATTCATATAAATGAAAGATAATATATTGCATTAAATACAATAGATTTTTTTACCCATATTTGTGCCCAAGCATTATACTTGACTTCATTTTCCAACTGTCTCCATGAGAGCGGGCTCACGGGAATGATTATGGAGTATTTGGCAAGCGTCGCCAAAAAACTTTGACATTGCTGCCCTGTTTTTTCAATCATTTCATTGTCTACATTGTAGTTCACCATTAACTATGTGTGGTGGTTCCACCCCGCAAAAATGTGTGTACACCCCCGCCCCCACCTCCTATCAGTATATGTATCTGTTACGAAAGAAAAATAAATATTTTATCAATACATGTTATAATGAAAATAAATAATGGTATAAAAAATTATTAGGGATATATAAATATACATGCGGCAGTCTGATCAATGGGCACCACTGGATCCACAAAAACTGAAGGAACACCACATATAGGTGGAGTGGGTCCCATTGTATGCTCTGTAGGGATAGACTGTGGTGGAGCAGGAGTTGAAGAAGATGAAATAAATAAGATTGAAGAGAAGGAAGTGAAAGTAAAAGAATATGGCATAGATGGCTGGCAGAATGCATGATATGGATGGGGAGTGGGAATCATCAACGGATATGGTAAAAATGGGTGAGGAGACTCAGATTTAAATGGTGTTGAAAACATGGGAGGCATAAATATCTTGTGTGTCCCTAATGACACATCGGTATTAGAATGTGAGATAGATGGTATGTAAGTGGGAGGGGTAGAGTCTAATCGGGTATACCAACCAGATCGACTAGCTCTCATACCACCCCCCTCATACCACCCACCTGAGTACTGGGACCACTTCTAGGCTACTCATAAAATAATTTTCACCTAAGATGTGGATCTTACAAAAACATTTAAAAAAAATTAATCTCAGGACATTATATATTATTTAAATATATATATTTGAAATAAAATACTCACTACAGGCACTAGTGGTGGAATGCCCATCTCATCCATGCGATGATTGTTGTACATCATCTTTTTTCATTGCCTCTCTTCAATTGGTTGCATTTACTACATTTGAAAACAAATATATAAGTAATTATAAAAGGATAACTAATGTGTAGCCCAAAAAACAAAAAATATGAGACGGAATGTGGGGATTCATGGATAATTTAACTATTCATTATTTTATGTGAGCTTGAATGGATATATAATGAATTAAATAAATCAAACAAGATGTAATAAATAAATTTAATTTTGAGTAGGATGGTTATTTACTAAGTGTCATCAATCTATTAAAATCATGGAACATTGATTCTGAGGCTTTATTTCACTCAACAACCAAGAGAGAGAGCATACTGAATTATTCCTCTAGAAAATTCAACAAGGTATATATTATTATTTATAAAACCCTTAAGATAGTTGTAAATGATGATATAAACATATGAACAAGGATAAGATATCTAATATATTCATAAGGGGTAAAAAAAATTTCTAAATTAAAGAAAAATTTAATTTCTTTAGCTCAGGTAGATGATGCAGGTTTCTAAACATGTTTTATAGAAGAATACAAACCATCTTGTTAAATATTTGTTGAAATGTTAAAGGGAGGTCTTAGAGTTATTATAATTTTATATATAGTCAATAAATCATTGAAATGTTCACCAATTTAAAAATTTTGGTTTCGTAGGTTTGAATAAAGTTCAATTCCAAATTAGAAAATGCAATTCAAGTAAAATTGCAACCAATAAACATTAGAGATTCACATTAAGGTCAAGTTCGATACAACATATTTGTAATCAATATTAAATCAATTTGAATAGTACCAACCTTAACAACCCAATTTGAGCTAAATCAAAAGAATTGATAACATGGATGGATGATTCTATATATTTCCCATCATAACTTTAGGTTCATAGTTAACTCTGATAATTGATCTATTAGAGTCATCAAAAGTAATAAATGGATTAGTTCCAATGGCAGTAGGGATGGTGTCAATTCCATAATCACTATAATCAAAAATATGTCTTGTAATTACTTCAATATTGACACCAAATTTTGGTCAAAGATGGTCTTTGACATAAAAAACTTGTTTCACCATTAATGTCAATACATATGGTTCATCGATAGTAAGAGTGCGAGTCATATCAATTACTCAAAATCCAATATCATCAATAAATTTTCCCTACCTCATCATAGAATCAAACCATTGGCATTTCATCATCGTGACTCATCCATGAGAGTAATAATCCAATATTATTATTTTTTCAATGACTTCATAATAACTTATATTTTCAAATCACGATCAACTCTCTGCTGCATTGGCATAACATTCTATTGTGGAAGTAACCATAACACCATCATGTTGTGTTCTCATGTTACTTTCTCGTTTAGTGATAATAAATCTATACCCATTGATAACAATTGATTTACAGTCATGAACCATGGTATTAGGACCAAAAGAAAAAACTATTATTTCCTCATAGATAGAGTCTTTAAAAAAAACAATACCTGAAATATAAATGAATATTAAACTTAATTAAATATTGACTTAATTATTTTAAACAGTAATATTTTTACCTTCAATTTTAACCAATCAAAAAACTCTTTGCTATGCAAAGTATCTATCCTTCTAAAAGATAAAGAACTATGTTTTCTATTTATCATTGCTTTATGTTTCCTATAGATAAAAATAGGAATATTTTAATAGATATATAAGATATATATATTCAATTTAATTACTTTATACAGTCATCAAAAAAATCATATTTGAACAAAACTGTGTGATGTGCCATCTCCTGCACTTCAATACTTAATGTCTTCAACATATATGATCCATGAATTCCTCTTGTTTGAGGAAGTGATGGAAAATTGGGTTCAATTTTCTCATACTGCTCTTATTCATTTTTCATTTTTATGTTTATTCTTGTTGTAAGATCAGAAAAATATATAGAGTAGAAATCCATACATTCTTGAGCCAAGTAACCGTTCATGACATAACCTTCGGGAAGATTCCTTTTTCGGACATAAGACTTTAATGTGTACATATTTATTTCAGTTGGATACATCCAACAAAAAGAAATAGGTCCTCCAAGAAGTATTTTAGTTGGAATATGGACATTCTAAAGAAACATGCATGTGAAAAATGATGGAGGAAATATTTTCTCTAACTCGCACAAAATTAATGGGGTATCTGCCAACATTTTTTGCAAGAAATACTTGGAAAAATTATTATGAAAAATATATCTAAACAAATTGAACAACCAAATAACATCCACCCTTACATTATTGGAAAAAAGACGACAGATTTTTATTGGAATCAACTCATGCATAAGGATGTGATAATCATGAGTCTTCAAAGATTTTAGCTTTAACTATCTTTTATTGACCAGTTTAGATATGATTCTTGAATAACCATAAAAACTTTAATAGTCTATAATACTTATAGAAATTTCTTTTTTTTCTATAGTTGTAATTACATAAGAAGCACATGGAACTTTTCATTTATTTTCACTAATACGCACATGATGCAATTCTAGTCTGATTCCCCAATCCACCAAGTCACAACGAGATCATAAATCATCTTTTGTCTTTCCCTTAACATTTAGAAGAATCGAAAGAAACATTTCACATATATTCTTTTCAATGTGCATTGTTTCTAAGAAATGACGTAACAAATTGGTTGACCAATAAGGAAAATCAAAGAAGATACTCATCTTCTTCCAATTGTAACAAGTTTTAGTGGAAACATTCTTTCTCTTTCCAGATTTCATTTGACCCTTCTTGAATGAAAAAATAAAATATTTCAATTCATTAAGCACATCATTTCTAGACATACGCTAATGTAGATCATTGGGGTCCATGTTATTTTCATATCTTCGATGATTATTTCTATATGGATGGTCCTTTGTAAAGAATTGTCTATGTCCCATAAAACTAAAACTACAACAATGTTTTAGTCTTCTGGATCTTGTATTCTTAATAAAAATAGGACATGATAGTTTTCCCTTCATGCTCCATCCAGACATCATTGCATAAGCAGGAAAATCATTGAGGGAAACACACATCTAAAATATGTATTTCGAACATGCCTCATATGTGCACACACCCACATCCCAAATAAGTTTCAACTATTTTATTAAAAGTTTCATGTACATGTCTATATCATTTCCAGGATGATAAGGGCAAGATATGAGTATAATCATGAAAGTTAAAGGTTTTTTCATACACAACCATGGGGGGAGGTTATAAATGTGTATAAAAACTAGCCATGTGTTGTGCGAAGTAAGCATCTTCCCAAACAGATTAAAACCGTCACATGAAAGACTCATCCTCACATTACGCACATCAGCTACAAAATCAGGATATCGAGCATCAAATCTATTCCATGAAAATCCATCTGTACGGTGAACCAACTCATCATTAGTCTTCTTTCTCTTGGTATCATGCCATCACATTTTTTTTGATATTTCATCAGACATAAAAAGATTCTAGAGTCTGGGGATCAATGGAAAGTGCCACATTACTTTCTGTGGCACAAGGGATGGTGTTCCATCAACTTTTGGTTTCCAATGGGATGTTCCACATTTTATACAATCATTTCTTTCAGTACTTTCCTCCCAGAATAAACTACAATCATTCGGGCAAGCATGAATTTTGTTTCTTGAAAATCCAAGTTCCTCAACTAACTTCCATGCCATATAGTGGTTTGAGGTAATATCTGCATCATCTGGAAGTAAGTACCTCAAGAAGGTAATAATGTAATCGATGGATGTATTATAAATTCAATACATAGCTTTCCCATGAAACAATTGGATTAAAAATTCCAGCTTTTCCATTTTACCACATTATCAATATACTGGAGTCGTGGCAGCATCATTCAATTTTTTCACCCAGACAACATCATTATTTTCATTAGATGCATCATGTGTGATCATATTAAAGTATTATTGGTTCATAATCCTTTATTTTTTATGATGATGACTAAACAAAAAACGGTCATAAAAAAATTCTCCAATCTATTTCTCTCATTTGGATCATCAACATTTTGAGATTTTATTTTCTCCCCATTGTAATTTCACACAAAGTAGTTTTCTTGAAAAACATATTTGGTTATATGGTAGCTGAATTCTTCATGGCTCAACCAAGGTCTTCCATCAAAATTGTAATATGGGAAGTGTATGTGACCACTATCTAAAGCATTATGAAATGAAAAATCTAAAAATCTCTCCAAATTATTTTAAAAATTGCTTGAGATCTGATCAGTTTCATACATCCAACTACTATCCATTTTGTAAAAAAATTGTTATAATTAATTTCATCAAAATCAATTCAATAAGATTGAATTTTAATTAAAATTATATTTAAGTAAATGAGAATTGTTCACTTTGTATGAAACCATAACTAACACATTATTCTATATGATAATCATAATATAAACGGAAAAAAATACTATATTTATAAAAAAATACTATAAATTAATATAAATCCATGATATTGACTTCAATTACAAATATAATACCATGAAAGTTGTGCATATCAAGAGAACATATATAATCTATGGTTGAATTCTGAGAGTCCTATATATCTTGTGTCAAAGAGAAGAAGAGATTTTGAATCCATGAGTCTTTGAAGGAGAAAAATCCCATTATTCTCAAGTATTCAATGAACTAAGTAATAACTTGATCACCTAAAATATGGAGAGTGTTTTGAGACCAAAAAAATGTTCAATTAAGGTTTTGAATATCTTTGAAGAACTATACATGAGTGTACAAGATCATGTACACTTGTGGAGGAGAATTATTCAGGAGTTGGGAAAATTTTAGATCTAAGGAATTTTATATTTTAGTATATTATTTGAGTGATATTCGTAATATATATTCTGAATAAATGGGAAATATAATCTGAAAATGATGGTAAAAAATTCCTCAGGTATTGAAATATCGTGGTCATACATGTAGATCATGATCCAAGAAAGATTAAATGGAACTAAGAGGAGTTTGATATCATAAGATGAAGGTTACATGGAGAAAATAAGCATGATTCCATGTACATGGAGATTTATAATGAGTTTAAAGAATTTTATTTTTGAGGATTAAAATAAGGAAACACCTAATTTTTTGGGTGAATTTAATGAGAATACAAAACCATGATTCAAGGAAGAATAAATCAAGAATATTTTTTGAAGATTTAAAATATAAAATATTACCTGCTACCAAATATCATAGAGAATCCAGATTTGGAATATGTAATATTTTACTCAAATGATATTTTGTGTCAATTTATTATGAAAGTTGAAAAAGATGAAAGTAGTGGATTTTGAAAGAAATTGCATAAACTGTGTCAGAATTCTGAGAGATCAATACATCATATATTAAAGAAAGAGATATATTTTAAAGTTAGAAGACATTGAAGGATAAGAATCATGTTGTTCTCAAGTATTCATAGATTTGAGGAAGAACTATACCACTTGAGATATTTTATGTATAGTGTAATAAATTCAAAATTAAATACATACAGAATTTAATTTTGTATAACATATATAGAATTGAATTTAGAATTTAAAAGGTAATTAGATATAAAGATTGACTAATACTCTTTCTATGATTATAAAATTTATCTCCTCCATCCATATCTTATATATGATTTCTAGACATGGTAAGTGAACTAACTACTATTTTGTATAAACCTAAATGATGTGGGTTGTAACTACATTGAGATAAACCTATCAAGTATAACTAGGTTGTGTAATAATAATCTAGTTCCTTTTAAGGAAGTTCAACTTATTCAAGTTTCATTTCTTGGTAGTGAGTCATTAGTTTAGATCAAAAACAGGAATGGGGTTTGGGTATTGAAAATTCACCTATGTCTTTCATTGATAATGTTCGATAGAACTGAATAGCATTGGGAATTCCATTGGAGTTATAGAATCTTGTCCCATATAATGATTCCTATGGTGGGGAGCTCCATGATTCTTCAAGAGGAATCAGTTTAAGACACTATGGTGTGTTTAGTTGGACAATTGCAGTGATTGTGGTATCAAATTTGGGTGACAGTGAGATTTTGGCTCATATTATGGTGTTCATGCTTGGACTCATCTTATGGTGTTCCTCAGGTGCACCTCCACATACCTTAAATACTACTAACTATCAGTGACATACTAAATCATACATTGGGTATACCATGCCATCGTTATTATAACCATTAATAACAACTTATTAAATAACATCATTAGTGTCAGATAATCAAAGATCACTAATGAAGTATAGAACAAAAACATAAAACAAATCAAAGTGCACTTATTGGGCATACCATTCCATAGACCGCACAAACCTCTCGTTTAGGACAAATCAAAACATAAAACAAAAAAATAGATGTAGAACATTAAAAATAAGGTAGGAATTACATATTTTAAGTTCAGAACTAAAAAATATCTTTATTGAAGATGGATTTATCAGGTGGAAGGAGTTTTTCATCCTAGGGTAAAGAGAGAGGTTCGGGAGGGCTTCGGTTTAGGGCTGTAATCGCACAGATAGGGACCTGGATCTATTTTGTATTTTGGGGAAAAAATTCCCAATAGTTTAAAAAAATAGTGGGGAAATATACTCTTTAACAATAGTTTCTTTAAACCATTGGTATATATTAGAAGAAGGGAGGCTTTCCCAATGGTTTTCTAAATTATTGGGATCGGTTTTTTGTGAAAATGCTTAACCCAAAGGCCTATGGTTGGATCCACATTATCTTGAATCTTTTGGGTGTGTTATAGTTATCTTAGAATATGATGACACCTAACCATGTTGAGATTTCAATACACCCTAATTAAGCCTCTATAGATAACCCCTATGGAATCAAAAATTACATACTTTAAGAGGATTCATATAAGCATGATTTTTATAACACGCCTTTTTACAGAGGTAGAAAACTAGGTTCTTTATTACAAATGAATATGGAATGAAGAAACATAATAACCTTTTAGTACCACTACTCTTGGCGAGTAACATAGAATAGTTCCTTTATCCATTTATAAAGGATCCTCTATCACAGTTAGGAATATGATATATACCAAAAACTTTGGTGATCCTTCAAAACCTACTTTAACCTGGACAACATGAATCATAAATATTCTATAAGAGTTGTGGATGATAGGAAACACAAACCATGAATGATTTTTTAAAATACATTCTTAAAAACATGTGGCTATTAGATTATCATCCATGGTTAGATGAAGAATGTACAATACCAACATGATAAAACATTGGGTATACTTCAACACCATTTCATCTCTTTTTTAGAGAGAAAAATACTACATATATTTCAGTGCCTTAATAGAATTGGGAAATAATTCATGAATTAAATGCACCTTGAATGCTACCCAAGAATTTTAATTCCATGGATTATCCTGAATAAAATAAATCCACCACTTCTAACATAGACTCTTGAGCATGAAGGTCACAAAATTAACCTTGAGAGATTCTAGAATCTCACGATTGAAAACATATATATTTAAATAACAGAAATTGTAACAAGGATAATGGGAGGTACAATCAATAACAGAGGAAAACATATATATTTAAATAAATTCGAATGAAAAAAGGAATAAATGGATTTAGAACATAAAACAAAGTTATAACTTATATATTCGAATTGGAAGTACAAAAACTCGGTTGTTGGGAAGAAGGGTTCACACATTGGAAGAATGAGAGCTCTCTAGAATAGATCTTGGAGCTCTCGTTTAGGGAAGAATGCATGAAATTATGAATTGGGATTTACCTCTATATTTGTATAATTTTATCCCAATAGTTTTTTAAAACAATTGGTAAATGGACACTATCCCAACGGTTTCAAAAAACCATTGGAAAAACTATCTCTATAAGGGACTACCCCAACGGTTTGAATAACCATTGGTAGAATTAACACTAAAAACTCATATACCAATGGTTTTAAAAAACGGTTGGTATAGGTACCATAACCCAACAATTCATATAAATCATTGGGATAGGGGTGTTGGTATAATATGGATTTCCAGTAGTGATCAAAGTAGTAAATTTATAATAGTTTGACTATTCGATTAATTTCTCAAGAGATTGGTTACTTCTAGGTTATATCAACCTGAAAAATTGAAATAAATTTTGAAAAAAATTTACTAAACCAAAATATTTATAAAATTAAAACTTAGTTTTCTGAAATATGAGTTAAAATAGAGTAAAATAAATTTGAAAACATAGCAGATTAAAACAAGTGGTTTATTCTCAAACCAAGACTTAATCAAATCCACTTAGTGATCACCTTCCACTAAGAAATATATATATATATATATATATATATATAAAGCTTTGATCCACACCCGGGATTGGGGTTTACACAATAGTATAAAAACTGTCCAGGTCACAAGACCTCTACCATAGTTCTATGTGGGAACTTAAACAACCAGGTTACACAGGACCTCTACCACAGTTCTACGTGGGATATAACAGGTGTAAAAAGATGTTTGTGTGAGTATATCATGTATCCTTCATCTTAGTATAGGAGATAGTTTGTTCTTAATAGAAAAATACACACATTGCTTAAAATGTAGTAAAAATGCACACAACAGAGAAGCGAATAAAGATATAGAGTTTATAAGGATCTTTGTGTTTTGAAATGTAACTATGGACTCTTTGTATATATAATATGTGAATATTGAGTCCTCTTTTGGAAGAAGACACTGAAACAGAGTGTCGTGAAGATTTTTATTTTTTTTTCCAGGAAGATGAAGTTCTATTCCTTCAGTTCTGTTTTGTTTGCTGCAGGGGTGTTGGAACATTGGTACACAGTAAGTTCTCCTTTGTGTTCAATCAAAAAGAATGTGAATGCCTTGTGTGTTCATCTTCCTTTTGTTCACAATTTTAGTATGGGATCTCATGCAAGTCCTATACTGCATGTCTATGTCTCTATATTTCATCTCCCATGTTTTTCTATTTTATATTCTACAGCTCAATAATAAGAATGATTTGGGGTAGGTTGTGTACCTCGTACTTTTGAAATCCCAATTAACATTTTCTAAAAAAGCATTAATTTAATCATTGGAATTAAAACACTTAAATATGACTGTTAGAGATAATTTTGAGTAAAAAAAATTAAACAGTCTGTTGTTGAATCCTCTATCGGTGAGTCATTCTGTAAGTGGATCCTTCTACTAGTGAGTCCTTTTATTGGTATCAGTGACTCATCCTATCGGTGAGTCATTCTGTTGGTATCTCCATGCGTTGGTGACTCAATACGCTAGTGACTCATTTTTTTTCATTGAGCCATTCCTTCTATCGGTGTCTCATTTGTAATGTTAGTGAGTCATCTATTGGTGAGTCGGTTTGTACTGTTGGTGAGTCATTCACTCCATCGGTGTAACATTTGAACTGTCGATGAGAAATTTTGTCTGTCGGTGTCTTAGTTGATCTGTCAATGAGACATTTTCACTATTAGTGAGTCAAACACAAGAGTCGGTGAGTCATTTTGTCTATCGGTGTCAGTCACTCATACTTAGCCAATTTTTTTGTTTTAATTGTCTTATAACATTAATATGCACAAAATATATTAAATACATTGTTGATCATATATAATCATAATTAAACATATTTAAATGTAAATAAACATGATTTAAATGATTAGAAAATTTTTTACATGATTTGCGATTATTAAAACCATAAAGGTGCCAACAATATCCCCCCATTTGATGATCACAAATCATGGAATTATAAAGTACAATTAGTCTATGATTAATATAATCATTCCACATACTATCTCACATTACTAATTTTATAAAAAAAATTCTAAAAAAGATTCATAGGTAAAATAAATAATGCCTTATTTTCTCTCCCTTCAGTTTTTCTACCCCTTTTGGGATTATAAAAAAGATTAAATAGAGGAAGTAATGGAAATCAATAATGACGAAGACATAACACATAGATAGAATTTCAAGATCAGTGAATTACATAAATGATGCAAAGTAAATTTTAGTGGAATACAACAAAAATACAATCAAGAATCCCTATAAAAAAGTGATCCAAACTACTACTTGGGATCTAGTTTTTCTTTTCCTTTGTCAGAAGGATCAACGTTAGGTCTAGTGGATGGAGGATGAGTGGATAGAGGGTCCAAAATAATTCTCAATGGAGTAAGTATAATGGATTCAAGATTAGAAGGGAAAAGGGTAGGTTTGGTTGAACCCCGAGGTTGGATCTACTCTATGATGATAGGTCAAATCTGGCTCAAGGCTTTAGAAAATGACATATACTGAGGTTGAGGTTGTAAAGAGGTACCAGAATAGGCTGAAGATGTTAGAGGTGGTTTGAGAGGTGTAGCATCTAGAACAGCAATGGCTTCACTCTGAACATATAGATATGGATTTAGTAGATTGATGAAATCATTTCTTATCTTCCCACCATATTGCATTACCTTCTCAAAATAATCCTTGTTCTCCATGAACTTGTCAAGAAGAGGTGTGAAGTCCTTAAATATTTGAACTTGATACTTAGAAGCTCTTATCACTAGAGGAAACTTCATATTCTCTAAAAAATATTTAAAATGACTTGTCAATTGGTTTTTTGGTATAAATCCTATTAAAGTAATAGTCCACTTTCTCTGTGATCTGAGCATTGGTAGTTTCAGTACTCTTGGAGTAGAACCCGACCATATCATGAACATGGTCACTATTTTTCATAAGCTTGGAAAGTGTCTCTTTATCTGTTCCACCCAATAGATCTTGAAACTCTTTTCTAATCACATTCCTTACTACCTCAACATCTGGTGAGTGAAAGATAGGAGCAACTAATCTAGATGCACTGTGTAAAATGTCTCTAACATCCCATATCAACTGGGTAAAATCAAGAACATGAAAGTGGGAAATAATATCCTCAAGTCCTTTCATAATTCTATCCACGGTTTTCCTATACTCAGAGGTCAAATTGTTGACAATGGAAATCAGTCTAGACAACACATTTCTCAACTTTTGATTGTCTATCACAACAGTTTCAATGAGAGCAATTATCTTGGGTTCTACTTGAGCAATAACAGTTCTAGAGAGAATATTTTCATCACTTTCACTCAATATTAACATGGGAATAGGAAAATAAAAATTCTTAATGGTGGAACAAAGTCCTTCCTTGAAACTGTTAAAATCAACTCTAGTGACATAGTCAATAGGAGGGATCTGAGCCACTGATTCTCTTAAAATAGGTACAAACACCTCATCATTTGAATCTTAATAGTCTAAACCAAGAGCTACATGTCCATAATTCCTTGCCCATTCAGACATAACATCATCATCTAAAGGGGTGAGAGTGTCAAGTCTCACTCTTCCAGTTTGATGATCCCCCTTAGCTTGATCTCTTATTATTTTCTACTCCCCCTCAATTTGATATCTTCTTCTAACATACACCAAATGAGGTACTGGGATTATTTGAGCTTGTTCTTCTCTTTTAACTTCAACTACTGCCTCTTCTACAGTATCAACTTTTGAAGGACCAAGAGGGTCCATATTCTTTCCTTGGTCCATAGTAACATTTAGTTCTATGGTTGCACCTTGATCATCACCAGGATGATCAGAGTGATTATCACTTCCACTTACTTCACCATTTTCATCATCTTCATTATTTCCATCATCTTCATTATGTCCATCATTTTCTTCATTTCCTTATTCGTATTCTCGACTTCCAGACCCACTTTTATTTTATTCTTCTTCTTTGCCTGAACCACTTTTACTTGATTCTTTTTCAACTTCTTTATATTCTAAAACCTCTTCAAAACCACTAAACTAGCTCTCATACTCCATACTTCTTGATACTTTTGTCTCCTCATCACCATTGTCACCAATAGTTGGTTCGTCAAAAGGTAAGGCTAGAGGTGGACTAAGAGGTACATATGACATTCTTATTGAATATTTATTTGTATCTGGCTTACTCCGGTCATCAATAGGAGACCCTTGATCTCTATCAAGAGTAAAAACCTCTTCCTCGTCAGAACAGATAGGTTCAACATATTTTGTTCCTAGGATAGAATCCACTAAATCTCTCATCCTAATAAGATGGTCCAATGGGTTTATTTTTCATAAATCTTATCCTCATAACCAACACATTCCTTCTTCCGTGGGTTACAATATATTTTCATCCTCTTGCATATCTCATTATTTAAGATAATTCCACTACAAGATGAAACTATTTCTTCACCTTCATCCACACATCCTATCACTTGCAGCATGGATGAGATCATCATTGGATTGAATAGGGAATTGGTCTTATAGTAGGGCCTAATAATTTCACTGATATTCACTATCATATATTTTCACAGGTTCACTTTAACTCATTTCTTTAACAAATACAACAAGTATATATCTTGATACTTCAAAGATGAATGTATCCTTTCTTTGGACAAAGTTGGTGATGAATGAAATTAAACAATAACCTAAATTCACTATCTATCTCTGTAGATATTGGTCTCCTATGCTCTTCATTTCCAATCAACTCTTTTAGAGTTGTCTCATTACAGAACAGATCACTTGTAGGTGGAGAGGTTCCCTGATAGTCATTATACACACCTTCATGTGGAACCTTAAGGCATTCAGTTCAATGCCTAGATGAAAAATAAATTATCCTTACTTTAACTATATATTTGATCCAAAATACCTCACTGCCTTCCAAAATAAACTCAACATTTATATAAAACTCATGGAAAAGATTCAGGTAGTAAGGCCTCTCATTATCTAAAAACCAGTCCAGCAAACCTTGGGTCTGCAACACCCTAAATAGCAGAGACTTACTCTCTAGCAACCATTTAGCAAGAACTTCCTTCTATGGAGTTACCCCATGATTCTCAAGATCTAGATTGATAAGATGATACTTACTAGATTCTCCCTTATGCTTCTTAGTAGGTTGTGACTCATCTCCAGATCCTCCTTTTAGTGCACGCTTCATCCTTTCCATTTCTGATGGTTTGGTTGAAGGTTGGAAGGTAAAAGATTGATGGTAAGAAGCAACATTAGGATTGTAAGGTTTAAAGTTCAAGGGTAATTAGTAAAGTGGATCAACTTCAATTTATATCATTTAGGTCATTGGATATCATAAATTCATGAACAACGTTCAAAGAATGAAATAAAACAATGTCGTTTTGGTTAAAACATAAAATAGATAAAACAATGGGTTTTATCGGTGTCAGCACGAATATATCATCATAACAATATCAACATGAAAATATCGGTGTCATCATGACAGTATCAGCAAGACACTATCGGTGTCAACATGACAAAGTGTCAGTGCCAGCATGACTAAGTGTTGGCATGTCAATTGTGTCAGTGTCAACATGACATTGTCTGCATGAAATTGTTAGTGTTTGCATGACATTGACAATTATTTTTCATGGAGTTATCAATATAAGGTCTTTAAAAATTAATCATCCCTTATTCATGTTTGATGTAATTCATTATTTAAGAGTTCAATGGCTTTGTGAATATTTCAACAAGCTGATGTTCAGTGCTAATAAACTCTAGTGTTATATCACCTTTTTTATAATGATATCTCAAAAGGTGATGTATTACATTAATATGATTTGTTCTAGAATGATAAAAAAAATTATTTTAAATTTTAATAGCACTTGTATTATATAAATTTATAGGGAAACGTCTGAATTGATATCCATAGTCTAGTAAAGTGTGTTTTATCCACAAAATCTGAGCACAACAACTACCAGCAACTATGTATTCATCTTTGGTAGTAGATAATGTATTAAAATCTTGATTCTTACTACACCATGACACTAGAGACTTTCCCAAAAAGTGACATGTTCCTGAGGTTATCTTTCTATCTAACTTACAACCACCAAAATCAGAATCAGAATAACTCACTAAATCAAAAGGTTGTCCTCTAGGATAGAACAATCTTAAGTTGATAGTATATTTGAGGTATTTGAAAATAATTTTAATATAATTTAGATTTTATTATTTAGGGTTATCTTGAAAACAATCATGCATACACACGATAAACATAAAGTCAGGTCTTCTAGTGGTTCATTAGAGTAAACTCCCAATCATTCCTCTATAAGTGGTGTGATCAATAGCTTTACCATTTTCATCAAGATCCAACTTATAGGTGGTACTCATTGAGTATCAATACATTTTGTACCATCAAATACAATCCTTTTTAAAATATCTTTATTATATTTACATTGATTTAACATAATACCTTCTTGATTTTGAAATATTTGAAATCCAAGAAGAAATTTGAGTTCCCCCATTAAAATCATTTCAAATTCATTTTGCATCATTTTTGAAAAATCAATATATAAATAATTTTTTGAAGATCCAAAATTAATATCATATAAATAAATTTTAACAACTAAAACATATTTAGAATTTCTTTTTATAAAGAGATTAGGATCAGCTATACCTTTTGGAAAACCTTTGGAAATAAGAAAACTACTTAGTCAATCATACCAAGATCTTGGAGCTTGTTTTAAACCATATAAATCCTTTGTTAATTTAAAAACATGATTTAGAAATTGAGGGTCTATAAAACTAGGGGTTGTTCAACAAAAACATCATCAACTATATACCCATTTAGGAATGCACTCTTAACATCCATTTGATATAACTTGTAATTTATATGTGTTACATATGCAATAAATATTATAATGGCCTCAAGTATAGAAACTAGGGAAAAAGTTTCCTCATAATCAATCCCTTCTTCTTGAATATAACCTTGTGCAACCAATCTAGCTTTATTTATTATAACATTACCATCTTCATCTACTTTATTTATAAATACCCATTTAGTGCCTATAGTCAAGATGTCTTTGGGTTTATCTACAAGTTTCTAGACTTTATTTCTTTCAAAATGATTTAGTTCTTCTAGAATAGTCATTACCAAAAATTAATCATTGATTGCATCATTAATGCTTTTTGGTTCAATCTATGACAAAGAGGCTTGATGTTTAACTTTATTTCTAAGATAAGATCTAATATGTGTCCCTTTATTTAGGTCTCCAATTATAGCATCTAAAGGATGGTTCTTAAGAGTTCTTATGGGTCTCTAAAAACAAGGGCTAGTGATTTTACCTTCTTCAGTAGGTTTGGGTTCATCATGACTAGAGTCTAGAGAATTTCTAGAACTGGATGATTTAACAGATTGCATAATAGTTGGGTGAGATGATTTTGCATTTATGTCCAAATTTGACAAATCATCCTCAATATTTTCTAGAGAGGTATTGGGTTCATGTGGGTCTGTTTCATCAAATTTGATATATATAGATTCTTCCACACATTTGGTTCTTTTATAATACACTCTATAGGATTTACTAGATATTGAATAACCTATAAATATTCCTTCATAAATTTTGGATGCAAATTTATCTAGATTTTCCTTTGTATTACAAATAAATACATTGCAACCAAAAACTTTTGGTTATTTATTATTCCATAGCTCATGTGGATTTTTCTTAAGAATTGGTCTCACTAAGACTTTGTTAATTATATAACAAGTTGTATTGTCATATTCTTCCCAAAAATAGATAGGTTATTTATATTCATTAAGCATGGTCCAAGCTATCTCTTGTGAGGTTCTATTTCTTGTTTATACAACACCATTCGGTTGAGGTGTCCTAGTAGTACAGAAGTTGTGAATATAGCCATTTTGTGAGAAAAAAGATTCAAACTCATGAACATGGTCACTTTATAAGGATTTAATTCTAAGTCCACTAAGGTTTTCCACTATTCTAGCATACTTATTGAAATGAGAACAAGATTCACTTTTGTGAGAAAGAAAGAAAGTCCAAGTGTATCTAGAAAAATCATATACTAGAACATATACATAGTGAATCCCATTTATACGTGAAACTCTAAATTGTACAAACAAATCCATATGAACCTACTCAAGAGGTTGAGAAGATGAAACTTATTTATTTGGCTCGAAAGATATTTTATGTTGTTTACCCTTTTGACATGGATTATATACTTTTTCATTTGGAAACTCAAGTTTGGGTAGATCCTTAACTAGTACTTTCCTAGTAAGCTTTCTAAGTGAATGAACATCAGAATGTATTAATCTCCTATTCCAGATCTAAGAATCTTTATTAAAGGCACATAAGCATGATTTTTTTTGAGAAACTAAGGGATCTACATTTACAATATAAACATTTTCATTTTAAAGGCAGTAAATACTAAGTTATTTTTAGAATTAAAAACATTACATGCATCATTTTCAAATTTAAAATTAAAACCATCATCACAAAAATGAGAGATAATAAGAAGATTATACTTTAATCCATCAACAAAAAGTACTTTAGAAATTAAAACTGACTTAGAGTTACCAATTTGGCCAAGGCCAATGATTTTTCTTTTAGCATTGTCACCGAATGTGACATGCCCACAATCAATCTTTATCAGGTTCTTGAAGTATGAATGATCTTATATCATGTGTCTTGAAAATCCATTATCCAAGTACCATAGACTTTTATAGGATCTCTTTAAACATCTTTCCAATAAAAACAAATTATACAAGAAAATATTTTGGTACCCAGATTTTTTTGGGTCTAGTAACATTAGTAATAAGATATTTAGGAACCCACATTTGTTTAATGGATTTCCTATACAAATTTCGTAAAGTATTTGAAAAATATACTTTATTTGGGCCAGAAAAACTTGAAACAGTAGAATATGTTTCATAGCTGGAACATGTAGAAAATTTTCTAGAAATAGGAATAAAACTAGATTTTCCAGATTTGGATATAAAATTGGTTTTGAAAAAATTTCTTTTACCATGTTGATAGCCAATACCACTAGTGTATTTGTGTAATTTTTTTTATAAAGCATTTGTACCATGATATCTCTTCCATTAGTGCAATTTTCTAAATCCCTTTTCAATTTCTCATTGAAAAATTTAAGCTCATTGTTTTCTTTAATAAATCGAGCATTCTTCTCCTTTTCTATGGTAAGATCAGATTTAACAGTAGAGGTAGGAGCATACTGTTTCTTTAAATCTTTATATTCATCTTTTAATTAATTGCATGTATCTTCAAGAATTGGGAAATATTCAAACATTTCCTCATTAGTCATATTTTTAGAATCACTTTCATCTCTAGAATAATAATAATTATGTACAAGAGACTCAAGGGTTACCTCATGTGTGTTTTTCATGAAACACATGTTTGCCTCGTCACCTTTCTCATCATATGATGATTCTGACTCCCTAGAGCTATACTCCGAAGCATTCCAGGTGTCCTTCATTTCCTTCTTGTATCTTTTACCTTTGTCCTGATATTTATTCTTATATTTTAACTTAGGACAGTCATCCTTTACATGTCCTCTCCTCTTACATTCATAAAAAACTATTTCATTTGAGTTATCCATCCTTTTACAATCCTTTTTCCAATTTCCCTTATTATCATATTTACCTTGGTAGCTGGGCTTCCAAAAAACATATTATTTATATAAAAATTCTTAAACCTTCTGGATAATTGAGACATTTTTTCATCACTATTTGATGGTGAACCTTCATCACTTGTAATATAAGGGTGAGTTTTAATCCTTTCTTTTTCTTTATTTTTGGAAGTAGTGGTTTTGAAAGCCACTGAATTTCTCTTTGGTTCATCCTCCTCTTCTTTGTTGACTTTTATTTATTCCTTATACATCATCAACTTTCCTATCATATCCTTAATTGGAAACTTACTGATATCAAAGGATTCTCTAATTGATACTGAGGTTCCTCTCCATCTATATGTAGACATCTAATAATTGTCATGATTTTCTCCTTAGTAGTAACTTCATTTCCCAGATAAATCATAGTATTTACAATTTCATTGAACCTAAGATACATATCAGAAATAGGTTCATCAGGCTTCATCTTAATGATATCGTATTTAATAGTATGCGTGTTAAGTCTCATTTATTTTACATTGGTGGTTCCTCCATGTGAAACAGCTAGAGTATCCCAAATTTCATGGGATGTTTTACATGAAAAAATCCTATTGAATTCTCCATCTCCTAAAGAACAATATAAGTAATTCATAGCTTTGTAGATATTATTATAAACAATCTTGGTTGGTTCATCCCATGTATTTAGGGTAGTATCAAGAATATTATATTCATCTACAATAGAAGACCAAATTTTAAAACCCATACTTTTTAAATGCATTTTCTTCTTAATTTTACACTAGGAATAATTAGTTCCATTGAAAAAGGGAGGCTTGTTGGTAACAGAACCTTCCAATATATTATCCATAATAAAGGATAATGAATAGAATGTAAAGATCTAAAAATTTAAAATTAACAGAAATTTAGAGATCTTTGAAACACAAATAAAATAACAGTTGAAAATATTTGAATATAGAAGTTAAAAAACCTCTGATGCCAAATTTTTGTCGGAGTAGGACACTCAAGAGGGGGGTGAATTTATTTCCAATAAAAATTTCTCTTAAAAACTTTATTTGAAAATCCTCCAATTTAAAACAAATCAGTCTAGTTAATCAAAGTAGTAAATTTATAATAGTTTGACTGTTTAATTAATTTCTCAATAGATCGATTAATTCTTAGTTATATCATATTGAAATATTGAAATAACTTTTTAAACCAATTTACTAAACCAAAATAGTTATAAACACTATCCAAGACTAACTATCAAAGTAAAACTCAATTTTCTGAAATATGAGTTAAAACAGAGTAAAATAAATTTGAAAACACAGCAGATTAAAACAAGTTGTTCAGTCTCAAGCTGAGACTTAATACACTCAACTTTTTGATCACCTACCACCAAGAAATATATATATAAATTTTTTATACACACCCTGGATTGGGTTTTACACAAAAATATACAAATTTTCTAGGTCACAAGACCACTACCATTATTCTATGTGGGAACTAAAATAGCCAGGTCACACAAGACCTCTACCACAATTCTACATGGAATATAATATGTGTAAAAATGATTTTTGTGTGAGGATATCTTGTATCCTCTAACTTAGTATATGAGATAGTGTGTGTTTAATAGACAGATACACACACTGTTAAAAATTTAGTAAAAATGCACACAATATAGTAGGGAATAAATAGATAGAGTTTATAAGGCTTTGTGTGTTGTGAAATGAAGCTATGGACTCTTTGGATATAGCATATGTGAATATTGAGTCCTCTTTTGGAAACAGACACTGAAACAGAATGTTGTGAATCTTTCTGTTTTGGTTTCCAGGAAGATGAAGTTATATTCCTTCAGTTCTATTTTTTTTATTGCAGGGTTGTTGGAACTTTGGTGCACAAAAAGTTCTCCTTTGTGTTCAGTCAACAAGAATGAGAATGCCTTAGTTGTTCTTCTTCCTTTCATTCACAAGTTCAATATTGGTACTCGTGCGAGTCCTCTATTGTATGTCTATGTCACTATCTTTCAGCTCTCATGCTTTTCTCTTTTATATTATACAACATGACAATAAGCATGATTTGGGGAAGTTTTTGTACCTCATACTTATAACTTCGCAATTAATATTTTATACAAAAATCATTATTTTAATTAGTAGCATTAAAACACTCAAATATGAGCGTTAAAGATAAATTTGAATAAAATAAAATTTAAACAGTCTATCAGTGACCCCTCTATCCGCGAGACATTTTGTCAGTGACTCCTTCTATCGGGAGTCCTTTTTTTGTATTGGTGACTTATTCTATCAGCGATTCATTTTGTTGGTATCTCCATGTGTTGGTGGCTTATTCCGTCAGTGACTCATTTTGTTCTGTCAGTGAGTCATTCCTTCTATCAGTGTCTCGTTTTTATTGTTGATGAGTCATCTATCGGTGAATTAGTTTGTACTATCAGTGATTCATTCACTCTGTCAGTGTGACATTTTAACTTTTAGTGATACATTTTGTCTGTAGGTGTCTTATTTGAGCTATTATTGAGACATTTATTTTTTCAGTGAGACATTTTCACTATCGGTGAGTCGTTTATCGGTGAGTCAGACATAACTATCGGTGAGTCATTTTTTTTGTCGATGTTAGTGACTCATACTTAGCCAATTTTCTTTTTTAACTGTCATATAACATGAATATACACATAATGTGTTAAATATATAGTCAATCATAGATAATCATAATTAAAAATATTTAAATCTAAATAAACATGATTGAAATTATTAGACAAGATTTGAAAAGATTTGTGATTATTAAAACCATAAAGGTACCAACAATCTCCTATGGGCCAATAATTACATAAGGCCCAACTGATGCAGACTCTCCAAGATTAGTTTTAAACAAAGAATTGAAGATCTCAAACCACTATTGTCTCACCTTCTCTTGATAGATATCTTAAAGGTGAGACATCATGCTATACACATCCAGGTCCTCATGTTGCTTCAAAATCTCATTAGACATGGATGATAGCATAAAAAATTGAGTATCTATGGAATCGTTCAATTTTTTCTCATAGAGTGATAACTCTTTATCACTTTCCTCATTACCAACCACATCGGTAATAGGTTCTTCTAGCACATACAATTTCCTTTCATGGTGAAGGATAATGCAAATGCGCCTTTTCCACTCTTGTAAATTTATACCGTTGAGAAGGTTATCCTTCTCAAGTATGGATCGCAGTGATATGTTTGAAGTCATTTTAATTTTTTTTCTATAGAATAAGATGAGCCTAATTTTAGTACTTTATCTGATAAAATTTAGACAAATAAATAAATATTATATTTACAAATCTACCAATATTTTATCGGAACCAAATATCCCTCATGATTGGCTTCAGAATATCATGTTGCTTAGACATTCTAGTGGAAATGATCCATATTCCCCTTCTCATTACCCCAAATTTGGCTGGTCAAGCAACTTGAATGGTTTTAGGTAGGCATTCCAAATACTAACTACATTAACTCACAGTTCATTGATATACTTACTAGACTCCCCAATCCTAAAATCCTAAAATTGGATTTCCTCAACCCTTGCCTCTAAGTTATACCAAGTCCTGCTTTGGTAGTCAAACCTTGATGAAAACTAAGTTAATTCAACCCAAAAATTCAAGTTATAGTTCCTTGATAATTGAAAGCACCCCAACTTTGGTTGGTCAGCACTTGGAACTATGCTTTGATTTTAACTGAGGCAGTGGAAGGTTATACCGACATAATATTTATTAATGATGGATTTTATCCTTTTATGCATAAATTATCAATTATTATATTTATTATATGATTTTTAATATTAAGTGGATTTACGTAAGTGATTAACCATATCTTATATATTATTTACACATAAGATGATTTATTTTAGTTCTATATTGCATGCTCGTTAATATCATTAATTCACGTGATCATAAAAAAACATCCATAATGAAATAACCATGAAACCTGATAGAAATAAAATAATTGAGAAGTGTGATCATGAAATTTTACTAATGGTTAGTTTATCTAACAATTGATAAACTTACTTTTGACCTAAGGGTAAAACACCTTGAACCAATTAAGGTTCATGTTATAACTTTCCTTCTTTCCACCTATGTATCTCCCTTGGATTGGTTTCTCCTCGACCCCAAACATGAACTGAGTCCACTAGATTGGGAGCTCTGCCCATTAAATATGCTTTTACTTACACACAGGTGAGGGAAAAATGGTTTACATAAATGAAACTATGGGAATGCAGTCCCTTATATAATAAGAAGAGAGAATACATGCATACCAAAAATTTAATTTAATAATAAATTAAATGAAACCAATCACATACAAAGGTCAAGTCTATGCTCATGATCATCCACATTCTTGCAATGAATTATACATTTAATAAAACTAGCATTCAATTATTAATTGTTCTTATTTAAGATAAATGATTCTAGAATCAATTAATTATGTTGTTTAATTAATTAGTTCTTTGATCTTAATTCCCATCCGAATTTCCTTGAGATTCTCATCCATAATAATTTTAAACAAATTAAATAAATTTATTTAAAATTAACTATGTTCAAAAATGTATCTTAGAGGAAACACAATGAATACCCATCCAAATCTACCCAACATGTATTATAATCATATAAAATTTACTCTTGTGATATATATCATACATGACTTATCACGTACATTCATGACGTGTACTATAAACTTAATGATTACACGAATTATGAAATTTTTCTATAATTTTGTATGCGTTAATGTATGTAGAGTAATATCTATAATACAACTCACACATGATATAAAGATCTGAACATTACATAGAAATTAATTAAACACACACACACACATACTCATATATATATATATATATTAAAACCCATCACATGGAATGTCCTATCAACTTAATGACCACACAAAAGCACATGTCAATAAGGTTTATATAGTATAATAATTTAATTTTAATTCTGCATAATTTGGTATAAGTACATGGAATGTAAAGGTGAGATACACAAAACGTACATCTCTCATTGTATATCCAAGTCACATACCTAGGGAATCGGCGTGTAAGTCATGCCATGAAAAATTGGAGTATATGATGTGTATAAGTGACTACACGACATGTAGTCTCTAAGTTAAACAATAACTAGTTAGGTAGGCCTTGTATGGAAATACACGACCCATTTGTGACATAAAGGATTACATGTCATGTATATAGGTTGCACGTCATGTACGTGGGATGCACATCATGTACTCCAGATAACCATGCATCAGGTTTTACTGATCAATACATGGTGTAAGCTAGTAAATGCACCATGTTCAATCAATGTACACGGTTTTAATTAATTTTGAATTAATTGTTTATGCATTTAACACAAGTACGTGGTGTGTAACTCCAATTATACGGTGTGTACTCCTGTTTTATCTATCCAGAATCCTCAGCACCTCCAGATGAGTTCTTTAATTTTATTTTGTTCATTAAATTATTCATTTTGATTTGATCTATGAGAAATGAAGGAGGAAGAAGCAGATATCACAATTTATATTAAAATACTTGAATTGAAAACTAAATGACATATGTGTAAATCAATAAATGATATTTAAATAATTATAAATAATTATGTGACCGCTCTAACATCATTTTAAGGTTTTGGGCATAGCGGAAGAATGCATTGGGTTGTACTGGACTTTGTTTTTTGTCACGATCGATGATCAATCTAACATCTACACAACGTAAACATTGTGATCAATGAAATTGAATCAAAGAAAATAGACAATGGATAATACATCAAAACCATAGGAAGGATCATCACATATTATTTATAATTAATTTAATTAATTAAAGAATCACATAGCGTTAATTCTTTCCTCATTTATGATTCTGACAACAAATTTGTTTTGTAACATTGTTGTGCTATAGGAATTAAGATCAGATCTCCTCTAGATATGATCTACACGTGTTCCACAAATCTCCAAACATCTTCATAGGAATTTTTTGGTGTTGGCATGAATGATCTTATTGCTTGCGTCGTCCACCTTTTATCACCTCGAGATCCACTTCCAAAGCGTTCAAATTGATCTCTCTAGATTTGAGAGTGGGAGGTGGAAGAATATTTCTCTCTATTCTTGGGAGTGTTCATAGAGAAGGGAGATCTCTAGGGCTTGATAGGATTCTCCAAATTCGTTGTACACAACCAAGAAAAATTATTTTTCTCTCAGAAAAAATTATATAATTGGGTTTATATACTATTATGATTAAAATAAAATAACTATAAAGTTCCATTTATTATTTATTTAATCCCTATAAAACCCTGTGTCAAATAATATTATTATTATTATTTCCCAACATGCACTTTACATTAGAATTAAATTAAATATTATTTAATCAAATAATATTCAATTTTTATTATTTCTCACTAGACCATTAAACTTGGTCTTCCATTTCTCCACAATATTTATCAGGCCCTGAATAATGACTATTTATTTTTAAATAAATATCATTTCATTATTCACCAATAAATAAATAAATATTATATCATCTAAATAGAAAATATATATTTATAAAATATTTTTTTCACATTATATTCTCTTGAATAATTGGTGAAGGAATATACACAGTCAAGAAAACATGAATAATTAATAAACCACATGCGACAATAATATTTATTCAAATTATTAAATAATAAATAATAATATATTATTTAACTGAGATTATGGATACACTTAGTGTGTGACCCTCTAGGCCTCTTTCTCAGTGGCATTGGGTGAAGAAACTTAAATCCCAAGGTTAATATCTTGAAATACGTTTAGGAACCCATAGATAAAGATGTTAATTCCATAAGAACATAATACCTCATACAAATTTTTACTATGTAATATAATCCATTTATCTTGATGTATCTAATCAAGTAGGTTTCATGCTGGTGCCATCAACCTATGTGCTCGATGTCTTTTTTTTTTACTTCTAGGAAATTGAACTTGCCTATAGAACACCATGGACATGGATTTATTTAGGCTATATCATTTACATCAAAGGGACATAGATATAAAATTTTGTTAAATAATAAAAGAGACAAATCCTTTCTCGCATTATTCATTAATGAAATATTACTCGTGATGCACCCAACATATCTCACCACACCACGAGCATATTTCATCACAGTTTTCATCAATACAACAACGTACATGACTCATAATAATCATTAATAATAATCTTAAAGTCTAAGGATCAATATATAAGTCTGTAGATAGGAACATATAATGAAATTTATAAATTTGGATTTCCTACCATTAGGTCTCGTTCTCATAATATCCTACAGTGGATATTACCAAGGGCGTACACCATGTGATGGTGCCTCAAAGTCATATGCATATCCACCCATGATAGCCTCTATCATTTTTGTCCCTCAGATGATATTATCCATATATTGAACATATATTTAAGAATAGTTTCATAGCACATATGGGTTCTCATCATAGCGGGGAACTGCTATGACCTTTTAGGGAAAAAACTAATTTTGAGACATTATTACATTCTATGTTACAAAAAAACAATCATGATGTGATAATAAGTTTATTAATATTAAAAACTACAAATACAGATTATCATAAAGCATATAAAAGTTTGTTCTAGGGAACCAAATCCAATATCCTTCAGCAGGGGGCTCCGGAATAAGACTTTACAGGTTTCTATGGGTGACTTAAGCATGGGGGAAAGTGGAGTTCATGGGAGTTTCTGAAATTTATTTGTACAATTCTCATGGGACCTCTTATAATGGATGGAGATTTTAAGAAAATCTTGTATCAAGATGAAAAGAGAGGGGCACTTTGAGATCCAGTAATTTGATGATCGATTATTGGAAGACATTTCAATTGGAGGGGCTTAGAGATCTGGGATACTATGGTAACCCCTTCACTTGTTTCAGGGAAAAGTTTCATAATAATCATATTGTGGAACGTCTAGATATGTTTGTGGGATCTTGAGAATGTATAAACATCTTCAAAAACTTCCAGATCTCCCATATCCCTCCAACTGATTTAAATCACAGTCTAATCTTCCACAACTTATATCCTTCTCAAGGAATAGCTACTGTGATAAGACCTTTATATTTGAAAATTTGTGGTTTAGGGACAAGGAATGTGAAAAGGTGGTTGTTTCGGGCTGGGATGAAAATTACTCTAATGTTCATTATAGGTTAAGCCATGTGGTAGCAAAGATGAAGTCATGGAGTGGCACTAAATTTCAGCCTTTTGATTATCAGATTAATTTTATAGAGAAAATACTGAAGATTCTATATTACATCCAACCTTTTAGTCCCATTTTTTGAGATTTACATGCTTGAATCAGACCTAGATTCGACACTTCAAAATAAGTAGACTTTATGGTTCATCCGAGCATGTGAAGCCCACATTAAAGAAGGCGATATGAATACTCTCGATTTTCATCAGAAAGATTTAGCTAGGTGTTATAAGAACCTTATCTACCATCTAAGATTCCCAATGATAGAGATATCAATAATGAAACAAATATTCATGATTATGTCCTCCAATTTTTTTGTGACCTTCATACAGTTGGGGACTTGTCCCTTCCTTGTGATATTTCATTTTGTATCCTTATGGTTGTCCTAGATTATATAAACAACCACCTTGATAAGGAAAATTTTGACAATGAAATATTAGAACCATTGAATCAAATCCATTCCACTACTGCTCCTAGTCTAGATGGATTTCAGTTATCATCTTCAAAAAAATATTAGCATATTGTTGGCGCTGATATAAAACATCTGATGAAAAATATATGGAATGGAGATATTAATATTGGTACAATCAATGAAAACCTTGTCACTCTTATCCCCAAGGTTAAAAATCCTTCCTCGATCTCAAATCTTAGACCCATCAGTTTTTGTAACATGACCTATAATTTTTTTCCAAAATTCTGGTCAACCACCTCCATGGATAGATTCTTGAAATTATTTCAAAAAAACTAGAGTGATTTTTTTCTAAAGATACTAATCTTGAATAATTCTATTTATTCCCATGAAGTTTTTTCTCTCGATGAAAATGAGATTAGTGGTGAAAAGAGGTTTTGTGTCATGGAAACTTGACATGACTAAGGCCCATGATGGGGTTCATTAGTGTGGTTATGAGCAAGATGAGTTTCTATTTGAAGTCGATTGATGTGATCATGAGATGTGTTACATATGTTTCATTTCATATCCTGATTAATAGTGGTCTATATTAAGTTTTTTCTCCCACGATGGGTCTCTACCAAGGAGACCTTCTCTCGACCTTCTTGTTTACTATTGTTACTAATGTTTTTTTAAATAACATTTTAGCTGCAACTTTAAATATATCAATCCATGGGGCCAAAGTGTGACAGCAAGTCCCCCAATTTATCATTTATTTTTATAGATGATTGCCTCTTATTTTCAACATCTACCATGGTGTAATGATGCATAATTAAACACCTTATTTGTTGAAAAAGTGGTTACCCTAGACCTAACTTTATCAATACTTTTGATTAACATACCATGTGTACAGTGAGTTATGCATGGTGTTTACTTACCATTATAGAGGAGATATTTCTACATCCACTATTTAAATGGTAATGTACATAGATTATTTATTGTATCAAAATGTTATAGAATATCCCAATATATAATGAAAAACTCAAGATACTATGCCATTAATCTTAAATAAATGTCCTAAGTTTGGACACATCATACTGACTAGACACAGTTGATGTATTTCTATCAGGTGATGGGGTCTCATAAGCATTGAGATTTTTTCTCATGAAGTTTTTACATGATGATCTCTAGTAGGTGAGATCTTGTGGACATACCTGTTAATCGGAACACCACATGTTTCAAGTTCCATTGGTCGTTCCTACCTATGGACATGTGTGTTGGTTTCCTGAATTGAGATCATTATTAATGTGTTCCCTTTGATCATGTACTCTAATGCAAGGAAAAAACCATGGTAAGGAAATTGTGGTGAGGTAGCTTACATTGGGTGTGTCGTTGGTGGTATGACATTGGTTGGCGGTCAAGATAGAATTTTTTGCTTTCGAATTGAGGAAGTAATATCTCATGACTAGTTGATCAGGATGGTAGTACCTTCATAAATCCATGGCCATGGTAGTTGAAGGTAGATCCGTCTAGGTAGATCAACAAATAATAAAGCATGAAAAGGACACGACACAAGTTTGTGTCCAGATTTATGAGATATCGAAATACAATGATATTATATTACACAATGCATGTTCGTAGGTTGGTTGTCGTTACTATGACTATTCCTTATCTCTTTATGGGTCGTAATGAGTTGCTAAACTCAAATCCTAGTCTATGAATACTATTCACTACTGTCGTGATAAGATCCTAGAGGGTCACACACAATAGCGCATTCAAGAATCTACCATATTATGGTGAATATGTATATAGGACATGGTGGGCCCCACCACAAGGTCCAAGTGTTGTCCAAGCATTATAAATCACCGATAAATAAATAAATTAATTATTATATAAGTAAATAATAATTTGGTTGAATTTATTTATTAAAATTATTTACAAGTGTTTAAGTAAATATAAGGAATAATATTATATGAACAAATATAATTTTAATATTCAAGTTCATTTAATATTAGTGGAAATTACGAGTTGAGTTAATGACTCAGGTTTATCACATAATATATATTTGATATATATTACAAGTACATGATAAAATATAAATAATACTTATGGTGCAGTTAGTTCATCATAAATATTTATTTATTAATTTTTTAGTAGATGTCAAATATACAAGGGTTTAAGAACCCTAACCAAGTATTTAGACATAGACTATATAAGTGAAGGAGACACTACCATAGATTGAGGTAAGTGAAGTGTGTCATTTTGTTAGTGTTAAGAAGAAAGTGCTTATAAAAGCCTCATCTTTATTAGTGTTAGCTAAAAGCGCAGATAAAGGTCGTGTTCATCAGCGCTAAAAAAAGCACTGATAAAGGTGTATTCTTTATCAGTATTTTTTAGCACTCATAAAAGTTTTTAATAAAAAATATTAATAATATTTAAAAAAATATTATATTTATATTCAAAAATAATCTTTATTTATATACATTAATTAAAGAACGCATGTTAACATAAACATGACATATTAATTTTTTTAATAAGTCAAATGTATATATAATGTTTAAAAAAAGTATTTATAAGATTATAAATAGATAAATATATATTAAAATAATTACAAAACTATAATAAATTTTTTAAATAATAAATATATTTATTATATTTATAATTATATATAAATACTTTTTAAATTTATTTTTTTTATAATTATAATTATAAATAAATATATGTATCCAATGAATTTGGTCAATATATATATATAATATCTCATGAGATAATAACGATATTCATGGATATGATTGTCGTTATTTATGTTCATATATTGATTCGTAAGTATAATTGATGATATATGATCATAAGTTTATTTTTTGACATGATTGTAGGTTGCTATGGTCCAAATATTAAGATTACCTATATTATGATGATGCATTCATATGTTATGTATTCATCATAAATGTTCATTTATACATTGACACCCTTATTATTCATGCTTTCCATATATGTGATGACTCATTTTTTATACTCTATACTTTACTTGGTATATGATTCATTCATGTTATACCCATGCACTTATTATGTTCTTATAAATACTTACAAAATTACAATAAATATATTAAAATAATAAATATATTTATAATTGTATGTATATTTATAATTATACACAAATATTTATAAATATATTTATTTATAATTATAATTATATATATATATATATTTAAATAATTATAAAATTATAATAAATATTTTTATCATATTTAAAATTTTATAAATATATATAATTATATAAATATATTGATAAATATATACAAATATTTATAATTATAATTATAAATAAATATAGATATATTTAAATAAATATAAAAGTATAATAAATATATTTATTATATAGAGTTATAAAGTTATAAATATAATAAATATATTTATTATAATTGTATAATTATAAATAAATAAATATTTATTTGTAGTTATAATTATAAATTAATATATATTTATTTAAATAATTATAAAATTATAATAAATATAGTTATAATTTTATTTAACTGGACGAGTCATAGGTTGAAGCCCATGACCCCAAATCATTAATAAAAGAAAGCATACAACATAAAGACAGAAATAAATGGTCAAACAACACACTAAATGCCCACAATGAAACCATGATTTCACTTCGGCCTTCTATTGTCCATGTTTTTGGGGTATCTTCCTTTACCCTTTAGATGTCGTCCTCTTCACCATGTCTTAGACCTTTTTGGGGGATCATCTTCCTCAGCTGATGATGAACCAAAATATTCCTCTGACATAGAGAAGACTATAAATTTCCAAGATAATTCTCAAAATTCCGTCTCTGAGTTGGATCAAAAACCATCTTCAAGATTAATTGAAAATAGTTTCTAGACAAAAAGATAATCACAAGCCCCAAACACACTTAGTTCCATCATGAAAAAAGTGACTTCGAGTTGCGAGTAAAACCATTCAGTCACCTCCTCACTGATGCCTTCAGGAGGTCTTTCTTCCTCCTGGTCTGTAGGAAAAGTAATACTGGATTTCTTGACCCGTGAAATGTAACATTCATCAACTGATGCCTTCCCAAAAAGGGTATAATCCTTTTTTATAAGATCAAGAAAATTGGATGGGAAATGTCATTCCACATTTTGAGACTCATCCACAGTGCTAGATGGGTGTGCCACCAACATGGGGATAAGATATGTTTGCACCAATCTAGAAGTAGTTAAACACACTTTGGATTTCCGAGGGGTGACCAATTGGAAACCCTATTCATCCAATGAAATTTTCTAACCTTTTATTCCATGCATACTCATCACATTTGTGTATATTTATTTATAATTATAACTATAAATAAATATATATTTAATTAAATAATTATAAAATTATAATAAATATATATATTATAATTTTATAATTATAAATAAATAATATTTTTTATACTTATGATTATAAATAAATAAATATTTATTTAAATATTTAAATAATTATAATAAATATATTTGTTATATTTATAATTTTATGAATATATATAATTGATAAATTTATTATAATTTTATAGTTATTTAAATATGTATATATTTTTTTATTTTTTTATAATTATAATTATAATATATATATTTATTATAATTTTATAATTATAAATAAATAAATACCTATTTATAATATTTATAATTATAATTATATATAATTATAAAAATATATAAAAATATTTATAAAAATATTTATTATATATATAATTATAATTATATATTTATTTATTTATAGTTGTAATTATAAATAAATATATATTTATTTATTATAGAAATAATTTTATAAATATATATAACAATATAAATAAATTATGAAGATTATACTAATATATGCGCTAAATAAGAACTGATAAAACGTGTCGTTATCAGCGCTAAAATTCTAGCACTGATAAAGACACGTTTTATCATCGTTTTTAGTGCTAATAAAGGGGTATTTTTATCAATGCTAAAAAGTGGTGATAAAAGCCTTATGGTTTCTTATAAATTGAACCCTTACAGAACCCTTCTGCCAGTCACCCCTCAATCTTTCACGGAACGAGAACTCTTCCACCACCACCACCATTCTATATTCTCAACGAATTGATCTAAGGTATGTGCGGATTTATTTTGTTACACCTAAAACGCTATTTTTTTAGTAGTAGCCCTTTGTGAATCGCAACAACACCATCCTTCATCCCTGCCAACCCTTCTGCGACTACTCTTTACAGTCACACAGCTTTATAAACCACTTTTGACCACCCCCATGGCCTCCACCATGGCATGGGGATAAATCCCTTTATTTTTTATCCCACCATGATGAATACCACGATATAGAGACCCTCTATATTTCATTTTATCTCTCTATCACACCCTTAGCCTCAACACTCCCTTTCACGCTGACACGCCCAACTCCTTGGGCGTTTCCCCTTTCCCATTTTTCAAAGGTGGGATCTCCAAGAAAAATAGCTTCTTAAAAGGTCTCTCTGGTCATTTTATCCTCTATGGTGCACCAAACTACACCCATGCAACTCCAAAATTATCACACCCTTGAAACTCATATCCAAACAACATTTCTCCATGTTTATAACTCCATGCCACTCAAAACGACACGCACCACACCTACTTTTATGATATGGTGGCCCTCTCTGCTTGTTGCACACCATAAACTAGGGAGACATGACACCATCACATTTTTCTTGGCCTCCCTTACATGTATGTTATGAACATCACATCCCACAAACCTAAACTTCAATCTTCTAATAAGTTAAACCCCTATGTAGTGTCACTCCAGCTTTTCACACTATTAATCTATACATTTTTATCTATCTGGTGCAACCTCCTTTTGCATTTGGTGATTTGTGTCGAGTTCTTAGTTTTGGAGGGTTTTCTTTTGCATCTCGAAGATCGATGGGTGATTATTTTCTTCTTCCAGTGAGAGTTTGAGGCCTTCAATAGTGGTGTTTGGGACCATCTCCACTTCAGATCTAGTTTTGTTTGTCTTAAATCTGGTCCTACCCATTTTTTGTCGACCGTGGCCTATGGCGTGTGGGGAGACGCTTGTATTTAGACTTAATGTTATACAAGAATATGAAATAACAAATAGTTTTATATTAAAGTATTTTATATGCATTTAATAAGGAAAAACATTAATAATTATTCTATGGACCCTCTATCAAATATTTTTAAAAAAAATTAATTGAAACACTAAAAATGCATGGTATGAAAATGTATTTTGACATATTCAAAGTGTTTCATGTTTATAATTTTATAGTTTTATATATTTATAATTTATATTATTTTATAAATTTTAGAGTATATCTTATTATACTTATGTAATTTAATAATAACTTTTTATTAAATATTTATAGTTTTATAGTTTTATTCATTTTTAAATTTATATACTTTTATAAATTTTATAGTATATAATATTATAAATATATGGTTTAAATATAAAATTTTATTAATTATATATACTTTTATCGTTTTCTAGATTTATAATTAATATAAAATTATATTTTAATTTATTGTAAATTATTATACTTTTATACACTCATAAATTTTAATTTTATATATTATGATTTTATACTTTTATAAATTTTTGAAACTATATACTTCTATAAATTATGTATACTTTTATAACATATATGTTCTTTTATATAGTTTTATAAACTTATATAAATTTATAAGTTATGCATATTTCTTTACAAGATATATACATTTATAAATTATGTATATTTATTCTCATCGTGATCTCAAAAATTATTTTTTAAAGTTACTCACAACATTGTATTTTTATGAAACTGTTTGTTGACGCTCCTTCTGTCACAGAATCTCAAGATTGGAAAAGGGGAATATCTGATATTGAAATGGTTCAACCTTTGAATAAAACATCAAAAAATCGACAAAGGGATGAACAAGGAGAACTTTGCCCATAGGCCGCGCAAGTTTTCTCATAGTCGCGCAAGTCCACTTGTGCGACACACCTTGGCACGCAAGTGACTTGCGCAACCTAAGTGATAACTGCCCGGTAACCGCCTGGGGTCTTCTCCTGCCTATAAATAGACCATGTGGGCCCCCCATTAGAGGAGGATTTTTTTCCAGAAACTCGGATTGAATCTCCTGACGCCCAAGTCTCTTATCAAAGCTTCTGGAACACTTCTAAGGTAATTTCTTACCTAGAACGGAAGATCTAAAGAGAAGGAGGAAGGCCTAAGTGTTGAAATTCATCAACACTTGCGCGCCTGAGTGGCCAGCCCTTAAGGGAAGTGGCCACACTTGCGCGCCGCCTTACTTCTTCGATAGAACTTGCGCGTCCCTTTGCTGGAAGAACCTCAAGAGGATTATAAAGGCTTTAATAAAGAGTTGCTAAAGTGTTTCAATGCTAGTTGAACATCGTGCAAGTACCCCACACATGTCGCGCAGGTATACCTGTGCGACCAATACTTGCGTGCCCACGCAGTACCTGCGCGCCTTCCAAGACTTGTGATCCCCTTCCTTTTTGGGTGCCTTTCTTGCCCATTTTACCCATCTTAAGTCATTACACCTTTAATTTTCAAGATTCAGTCTTCAAGACACTCTTCAAATCCATTTATGGCATGATTTCTTGATTTGACTTCCTTATCTAAAAGGAATTCTGTGGAATATTTCTCAAAACCTAGTGATTTAAATATCATTATGTCACTAAATATGGAGAGTTCATTCATTCAACCTCATCCTTTAAAGATGAGAGAATCCTTAACCTGGGTCTCCTTTTCAGGAATAATCCCCAGTCATAAGTCCTCTAATTTGGGCATCCTTATTAGAAGTAAGCCCCAGATTCCCTAACATGGGCTTCCTTTTCAGGAGTAAGCCCCAGTCTCAAATATGGGCATCCTCCTCAGGAGTAAGCCCCAAACCTTAATCCTTAACCTGGGATTCCTTTTCAGGAATAAGTCACAGTCATAAATCCCTTAACCTGGGCCTCCTTTTCAAGAGTAAGTCCCAATAATAATCTTGGGCTTCGTTTTCAGGAGTAAGCCCCAAGTCCCTTAAATTCTCTTTAACCAGACCTAATTTACGTTTAATCTGGGATTCCTTCTCAGGAGTAAAACCCAATTATCAATCCTCTCCTAATTTGGGTTTCCTTTTCAGGAATAAGTCCCAAGTAAGAGTATTCAAATCTCCATGAAGCACATATACCTTTATGGACCCTATTCCTGGATTTTCTCTCTAAAGTAAATCCTAACCTTCATCTATCTGGGCAGTCATACATACATAAGCCCCAAACCATTTCTTATGATTACATCTTTCATGGTCTAATTGTCTATTTTATTACCAATACCTCTTGTTTCTCACACCAAGCATGACTCACGTGAGCTTAGAGGGTAAAAGTAATTATGACATCCTTTTTTGAACCATCAATCATAAACATCATACTCCCTTACTCGAATTACGTGGGTTCTGATTCCTTTTCCAAAACATAGGATACGTAGGTAGCCCATCCACGGGTTCGATCCCAACTCTGAAATAATTCATGTCCTTCTGAATGACAATAAACTTCAAGTGCCCCACTGAGTGGCTTTAAAACCAGCCTGGTCATCATAATGACCAAGAGACTTTTATATAAATGTTTTGAAGGATACCATTGACCAAGAATCTCTAAATAGATATAGATGATTCTCTATTGATGAAGAACCTCGAATACATATAAAAGATTCTTTAAAATTTCTTACATATTTAATCATTGATTGTCAAAACTGAAGGAAAGCTCATTTTATACTTGGTAATGTAATAAGGATTCATGAACATAACTTAAATCTATAAAGAGAGTCCTGGAATAGACAATAATTCCCCTCAAAAAGGTGTGATGAGTCCGACCTCCCATCCTCTCGACCAATGAAAATTCCTATGCCTCATCAGTTCGCAAACTAATGAAGCGCCTATCTTTAGAAAGTAGGTCCAAGTAGATGTGGAATCATTGTATGTTTCCGGTTCTACGAACAAACCCGTTAGAAACCGATCGGAACGTTTGAATCTCCCATCCAGGAGGTCATCCCCGAATTCCGAGGGAAACAAAAAATGGTGAACCCGACGTGAATCCTTAACCAAGTTAAAATGATGTTTTACCTATTTGTTAAGCCCCTGTTTAAAACTCAATAAGAGGGATAACAAAAACAAGCATTGACATGTGTGCTCATCCAAAGGATTAAGTGGCTGAATTTTATCTTGATTACGTTTGTTATATCAAACAGGCACTCTTTTCCAAGATCTTCTGTATTTCCATAATGGATGCTCTCAAATTCACACCTGTGAATACTGCTGCTGCAAATACCACTGCTGCTATTCCTACTGGATAGTCATCTGCTCTGAGGATGAAATCACCTACTCAGCGTCTTCAACGCTGGGTATCAAATGCACTGGTTAAGGAGTACCATCAACACGGTACCATCCCAACTCTGGAGGCTGCCCGACAGGTCCTCCAAGTGAACAACTCACACAGGTCGTCCGGACAATGACGACCAGTGATCAAGAGGCAGGCGGTGCTGACTACCGTCTCCAACCGTTTTGGGTCGTTATCCCCGGAACGCAATTTCCATTCGCTCCCTTACTCTGAGGAAGTGAATGAATAGGTACCTCAGGGCCTTAATTCAAAAAGATAAGAGTCCTTCCCGAGGGCTCCCATCAACAATCGCTGCCAGACTCATGCGGCAGTGCGCCCTCAACATGATGAGGGTACTGACTCCAGGCATTCAGCTCAGGTTCCTCGAACCCAAGCAGGCAAGACGAATCGCCAGAGATGGAATCCGGTTAACAATGGGCAGGTTTTCATCCCTGTCATCTCCAGAGAAGTCCACCAACCTAACTTGGGGGAAAACAATGAGCAGGCACACACACCTGTCCATTTTAATTCCGCTGTCCAACAGACTCGTCTGGCAGCATCACGCCAATCCAGCCAGGCAATTCCGGCAGAGTACTATAGGCAGGAACATACACCTGCTTATACATCATCAGTTAGTCAGCAGGCTCGCCTCACTTCATATAATGGATCTCATCAACCGCGTTTGGCGAAGTGTAATCAGCAGGCACATACATCTTCTAGTACTAATCAAGCCTACCAACAGTCTCGCTTGGTAGAACACGGAGAAGTCAGTCGGAAAGCTCCGACGACAAACAGGAGGCAGACTCAACTCTCTACCTCCACACTTGAGTACTGTCAGGATTCACTGACAGGAAAAGGATGACAGGAGCAGGCACATACACCTACTCCAAGACCGAAATGGACGTATATCCTCGTTCCGGTGGCTGAAGTCACCAAGCATATTTTGTCAATGGTGAAAGAGCAGAAGCAAATTCCTGCTCATATTCTGGATGCTTTCCAGGATATCATAATAGGTTCAGCATCATCTCAGGGAAAGACACATAAATCTATCCCTAGCAGTGGAGTGACACATCAACGATTCACTCCGGAACAGACACACACATCTATTCTAGTCTAAGAGGGTTATGGGGCATACTCCCCCATATCATACGGACAACCAAGTCAGGCACATACACCTGATTTGAGTGGAGATCTTCAGCCTAACCTGACCATCTTTCCTGATCAGGCACATACCCCTGCTCAGAACAACCACTTTCGTCAACAAGTGGTTTCCAAAGCGAGTAAGAAGGAATCTAAGAAAAAGATCCGCCCAGCACAGTCAGAAGATCAAAGGCCAATATGTAACCAGGCCTTGCTCGATGCTGGAGTTCTTGAAGCCCTCAGATATTTATCTGTTGGAATTCAAGATTCTACTCCCTCAGTTCCCAATAACAGGAAAATTAATTCTGAAGGTCGTCAACAGACACTTCCTCATGAAGGCTTGCTTCGTGACAATTCGGTCAATCTTGAAGTTTCGTCTTCAAATGAGAGCCATAAGAACCCTCTGTGTGGTCAGAAGACCAAGGAGCAAGAGATCTCATCTTTTGCCGTAACCCATTATGGTGGTCCTCCCCATAATGATGAATTTCGCTGTGAAAGTCCTCTCCACAGTAGTGATTTACATTGCCTGGAAAATACTCCAGTGGACAATGTAGTGCCAAGAAAGCCCTCTTATCTTGAGGCATTTTCAAATGAGAAACCAGTCATGTCTGATGCTTTATCTCTAGCAAGTGAAATACTTTCTCAATCATAAGATAGCCCAGGGTATAGGTCATTCTCCGAACCACCCCTAAGTCATGCATCTTCTAGTTTGATCAATGATTTCTCTAACAATCTTGTTGAATCTGATGAAGCAACAAGGAAACACCAACTCTGGTCAAAATAGGTAGAAGAATCTTCATTTAATGATGAAAAGGAAATGCTGAACATGAGGAAAAAACTGGCAAAAAGTGAGGTACCAGTCATGTTTTGGCCTTTGGCTGACTCCCAGTATGACATTCCAAAGATGTTGACGGAAGATGGAGTCCATGATATTCGTCTCAACATATGGAAAACTATTTTTCAATTGAAGAATAAGGTATTATCTTATTATGAATATGAAAATCATCTTAAGATAATAGAAGGGCTACAACGTCAGATTGATTTGGCATCTCTATCAGTCTCTCGGTATCCGAAGTCTGAAAAGCAACAGAGAACCCTTCAACGTTCATGCCTTGGAGCACTAAGAAAATTGCGTTAGTTAATTATCAATGCTCCATCTGGTGTTCATATCAAGAGATGGGTTGTTCACGGAGCACTACATTTCACAGTGCTTTCTAGTCAGCAAAGCCCACCGAAAATGGTCTCATGCAATGTTATTGCCCATGGACGGCCATAGTCAATGGGCTTTGTTCGTAATCAATAGCTTGCTCAAGAACAGTCTTCAACTAGTTCCTCTCAAAATCAAGCATATAGAGAACAAGTTGTTGAATTGATCCTATATCAAGCAGGCGAGAATATTGCACAAGCCTCTCGTATGGAGCAAACACATCATAAAATGACAGAAGTTTCGGAAATCATCCAACGTTCTGTTGAACCAGGTGACAAAAGTGGATACAGGTTAATGCATCCAGATAATTTCCAAACTAAGATTCGCAAGATCAAGAGAGCTTTTAAGAAGGTCTCAGACATAGCATGTCAAAAGCCACCCCATCTTGTCAGACTGGGGACTCCTTTAACCCAACCCTCAGAATCAACAAATAGGATTCGAGGATTTGAGTAGGAACAGCAGGAACATCCCCAGTCCATGAGACTGGGGACTCTTTCAAATCATCAATCCCCTCCTCAGAGAATGTCAGTCTTTTCTCGATTGGGGAAGAAGCTCCAAGAGGAACGAAGATCCAAATTATCAGGATATTCCCTCCAAGTTATAGCTCGTCAAGAAGTTCCTAAAGGATTGAATCAACAAAAGGCAATGTCTCATCAAAGACATGAAAGAAGATAATATCACAGAAATGTTGATAGAAGGGATGTGATTCATTATACATCAATCAATGTCATCAATTCCATTGTTGCTAATTCACCAGAGGAGGCTCACTCAGGGGACTCAGATGAAGAGCGTCCGGCTCAAGAAAATGTATGCACCGATACAAATGAAGAAGGTGTGCATACAAGAAGTCAAAGGATTACTCAGAACCTAGGTAATCCACTTCCCTATCTCCAAAAAGTATCCAACAAAGGGAGGGGAAAGAATCAGGTAACATATCCTTCCTCTAGATAAGGTCAATTGCTCTCATTAGAGCAAAGGTTTGCACAACAGGAGGAAGAAATGAAAGAATTAAGAAGGTTGAATGTAGAACTACTTCAAAGTAGTCTTCTTCTTAAGAATGCTGGAGTCCGACAGCCAAAGGAATTTGTTGCAACTACTGAGATGGATCAGGAATATCCTCTTTTATCAGTACACCTTCAGAGGTCTAATCCTACGGGTCAAGCGCAACAACGGTTGGCAGTGCTACCATCAGTTGCAGCACCAACCACCACATCTGTCCAAGCTCTATTCATTGCACCTACTCAAGACCAAATTCAACCGGATGTTTCTCAAGAGTTAATAACTACTATTGAGTCATTAACAGCTCGGTTAGAAACTATGTAAGGGAAACGGGCGCAAGTTCAACCAGAAAAGAAATTTTACCCTGAATGGGTAGATTCAATTTCTTCTCCATCCAGTTTTGGAAACCCTGTTTCCCCTACTTTCAATGGATCAGGTGACCCTGAAAAACATTTGACACATTACGTGTCTTGTTGTGATCCTATGATGGGAACTCCAGAGCAGCAAGAAGCGGTGAAACTCAGATTCTTCATGTGAACCTTGCAAGGACCAGCTTTTGTCTGGTATACAAGCTTGAAATCCCGGTCAATCATTGGATGGGAGGATCTTCGCCAAAAATTTCTTCTTCAGTTTAGCTCAACTTTTCCAAAAAAGACAGTTTTCGATCTTACAAACTGCAAGCAAAGGGAGAATGAAAGAGTCTCTGATTTCATTGCTCGCTGGAAGGGATTAACATATTCCTTGAGTTTAGCACTCCCTCAGGAGGAGCTGTTGCCAATCTATGAGGCAAATTTGCATGACGAATTACGCACGCCATTGATCCCTGTGAAATACACATGAGGGTTTCGAGACCTTACTTCAATCGCTCAGCAGATTGAAGATTCCCTTATACAGGCTAAGGCTAAATCTCGTGTAATTCCATCATCTCCAGGAAGGAGAATGGGTAAAGCAGAAACTGCTACAGTTATGCTTAAACAAGTGCATGTACCTATTTCTACTTCAAAACCTTCATCTTCTCGAAGGGATCCACCTCCTAAACGCCAACAACAAAGGTCGTTTTGTCCAATTGATCAAATAGATCAATGACAAAAACAATTTGAGGATTTGAAGAGTAAAACATACTCTTTCCGAAATGAGCAAGTTCCTAGTTACTTTATTTCAACTCTGGAAAATAATTTGGTTCAATTACCAGTTCCCAAGAGGCCAAACAAGGAAGGAGATGAATACCGTCCCAATTATTGTTCCTATCATCAAATGTTAGGACATCCCATCTAGAAGTGTTTTGTCTTCAAAGACCTCCTGAAAAAGATGGTTGACTTGGGACAAGTCAAGTTGAAAGGTTCTTCGACTCGGGTAGCATGTGTTACTGCTACAGTTCCAGAGGAGGAAGGTGAATGGCAAGAAGTCAAAAGCAGAAATGTACAGAAGTATGATGATTGGATGGTCAGAAAGACAATCAATCAGACTCATTCCATTTTACGAACAAAATTAAAGAAACCAATTGTGTCTTATGCCATGAATATTGCGGTAAAACCCTCTTCGTCAGAGGGAAAGTCCTCAAAGAAACGGTTTGATTCAAAGAAAGAAAAAAGAATTAGAAGAATATGAGTATGTGTCAAAGCCTAAATTGTCTTTGACTCTGGCAGACTTTATGCCATCTACTTTAAAGCCACGGGCACCGCCCCATCAAACGGCACAGCCTAAACAGGCTAATCAGGCAGAGTCTTTATCAGACAAAGAGTTAATCTTCGGTTCTGTTAATATGATTCAATTAACAGATCCGTATTCCAGTCGTAATTTCAATTTTGATGAGCCTGAATTCCCTATATCAAATAAGGGAATCTGAGGAAGTTCCAGAGGTTCAGGATATAGGGGAAGATGTGGATCTTTCCGAAGCCACTACTCCAATTCTACCCCTGCTAGCACTGTGTATGCAGTAGAAACTTGTGGTAGAGCCCTTCAGCGAGCTCAAAAAGAACAAGCAAGTTCTTCTGCCAATAGTCAACTCAGTCTTAGCACAGTTATTTTGGAAGACTGATTGAAGATTCCATCTTCTTTATCTCAGCATGTAAATGGATCTAATCGGTCTAATCTTCCAAAACCAAGGATGTTGCCAACTTCTATCCCAATACAAGATGCATCAACTTCCAAAGCATCTACTTCCAAGGTACCTGCTAAACCGCATATTCCTGTTGGGAAACGCAGACCTTTAGATCAAAAGTATTATATATTGAAACACTTGGCCCAAGTACCATCCAAGTTATCAATTTTGGATGCTTTGAATCTGTCAAAAGATCTTCGGGAAGCACTCATCGAAGCTTTATCAAGTCCTCAGGAGTTTGAAGCTGAAATTGCTGCAGCTGATGTCTATCACATAGAGAATAATCCTGCAGAATGCCATGCAGTGATATCTTTTACTGATAAAGATGAAGATGATGTTGTGCATGGGCACATAAAACCTCTGTACTTATCTGGCAAAGTCAATGGTGTAGATATCCGAAGAGCTTTCATTGATAATGGTTCAGGAGTCAACCTCATGCCCATTCGTACACTTCATCGATTGGGCCTCACGGAATCTGATTTATCTCCTTCTACCATGATGTTACAAGGATATGATAAAAATGAACAAGAACCACTGGGCGAAGTTACACTCAGAACTCAGTTTGGAGATCTTGTATCCAATTCGGATTTCATGATTGTTGATCAAGACTCAGCTTTCAACGTCTTGCTTGGAAGACCCTGACTACATCAGCATGCGGCTATCCCTTCATCATACCATCAATGTCTCAAATACTGTTTCAGTGGTCAAGTTGGAACATTGTATGGTGATAAGACCCCGTTCAAGACATGTGAGTCTCAATACATTGAGGCGGAATTTTATCACATGAAGGGAAGAGAGAAGTCTACAATAAAGGAAATTACCAAAGTTAATGCTCCATATGGTTTGGAGAAGATTCCAATAAATCCATTTACACATGTGAGTACAGATTATGTGTTACCTATCAGTCAAATTGACAAAATAGGCCCAAATCAAAATACTCTTATGGAAAGATCCATAATGTCAATTACGGAAATCGAGCCAGACAACATGGGAGAAATTGGTCACCTACCAAACAGTGATGAAAACACAAGTAGTGACGTTTTCATTTCATCTACTGAAATCCAACAGGTCTATACTTCGCCAATCAGGCCAGAAGAAGTTATAGCAACATCGGAGGTGAATAAAGATGTCAATTCTCAATCCATCATCTCCTCTTTATTTCCCAAAGAAGTCCCTTTATCATCAATAGGGTCGGAAATGGAAGCTTCTTCTTAAAAATGTGCAAATTTTGACATCTCTTCTAATCATGAAAATTTCGTTTTGTCATCTACTATGCAAGTAGAAATGGAAGAAATAGAACATGATGAAGAGGAAGAGGAAGATCTTAGAGATGCTCCTCAAGCATTTGAAGAGGGTATCTCTACCACTGTGGATGAACTCAGAGAAATAAATCTGGGTATAGAGAAAGATCCACGCCCCACTTTAATTAGTGCGGCCATGACCCTTGAAGAGCAAGAGATGTATATTTATTTTCTAAAGAAAAATAAAGATATTTTTTCTTGGAACTATACAGAAATTTCTGGGCTTGATCCTGATGTTGCTACTCATCATTTGGGTTTACGAAAAGAACATCGAGGATTTAAGCAAGTCGCGAGAAGAACACACCCAACTTATGCTTCCAAAATTGAAGCTGAAGTGGATAAGCTGATCAAAGATAACTTCTTCAGAGAAGTTCAGTATCCCAAGTGGTTGGCTAATATTATCCATGTAAAGAAGAATAACGGACAAATTAGGGTTTGCATCGATTTCAGAGATCTTAATCGGTATTGTCCTAAAGATGATTTCCCAGTTCCGATTACAGAACTCTTAATTGATGTGACGGCTGGTTATGAAGTACTTTCCTTCATAGATGGATATTCCGGATATAATCAGATCCGAATGGCCCCAAAATATGAGGAATCTACAGGCTTCAGAGCCCCTCAAGGTGTGTTTTGTTACCGGGTGATGCCCTTTAGTTTAAAGAATGCAGGTGCAACATATCAATGCACCATGCATCGTATCTTCAAACCTTTCATAGGGAAGTTTGTTGAATGCTATATAGACAATTTGGTGGTTAAATCCAAACAACGTTCTAATCACTTGGCTGATTTGGAAGTCATATTCCACAAGCTTTGACAACATAATTTGAAGATGAACCCCTTAAAATGTGCTTTTGGGGTAACCTCAGGAAAATTCCTCAGCTTTGTTGTACGCCATCGTGGTATTGAAGTGGATCCTGAGAAGACCAAGTCAATCCTTAGTATGTCACCTCCTCAAAATTTGAAATAATTAAGAGGACTTCAAGGACACTTAGCCTATATTCGGCGTTTCATCTCCAATTTGGTAGGCAAAAGTTTACCCTTTACCAAATTATTGAAAAAAGGATTCACTTACCAGTGGACTAAATAATGTCAAGAAGCGTTTGATGTTCTCAAGAAATACCTCTTGAGTCCACCGGTACACATGCCACCTATTGAAGGAAGACCACTTATCCTCTATGTGATAGCTCTAGAGCGATCATTGGGTGCCTTTATTGCTCAAAAGAATGATGCTGGGAATGAAAATAGCCTCTACTATCTCAGTAGAACTATGCTTGAAGTAGAAACCTAGTATTCAAGTATTGAGATGTGCTACCTGGCATTAATCTCTGCAGTCCAGAAACTGAGACACTACCTGCAACATCATGAGGTCCAATTGGTATCTCGCAATAATCCACTCAAATTCATCCTTAGTCTTCCAATGCTTACATGACGTCTAGCAAGGTGGGTAGTTATTTTGCAGCAGTTCCACATTCAGTATGTATCTCAAAAGGAAATAAAGGGCCAAGATCTGGCTTATTTCCTGGCTGAACATCCTTCAGTGGAAGACACGTCTTCAGATATTGAACTCCCTGATGAGGAAGTTTTCTCTATTCAAGAGAGTCCTCAAACATGGGAAATGTATTTTGATGGTGCTTCCAGAAGTCCAACAGGGAAGAAAATGGAAAATCCTAAATTCAACAAAGTTGGTTTAGGAATTGTACTCATTTCTCCAGATAAGGCATTGTTACCTTATTCCTTTTTATTGTGGGAAGGTGGTGCCAATAATGAAGCCGAATACCAAGCTCTTATCACAGGCTTGGAGTTAGCGCTTCAAGCACAAGTGAATCACTTAAAGGTGAAAGGTGATTCATACCTGGTAATCAAACAAGTCAATGGGGATTATGCCATCAGAAAAGAAGAATTAATCCCTTTGTATGATTATGTCAGAGAGTTAATGGCGGAATTCCCTTCAGAACCGACATTTTCTTATGTCCCAAGATCACAAAATGCTCATGCTGATGTGCTGGCTAATATAGCCACAGCTCTAGCAGATCCAAATCGGGACGAGACAACCATCAGTATTGCCCACCGTCGTGCAATTTCACCTTATGTTCAAACCAGAATAGATGAAATTAATGAAATTAGTCCCATTCCTGAACCATATGGTCATACTACAGGATGGATGTCACCTATCAGGGAATACCTTCAAAATGGAACACTTCCACCTGATAGATCCAAGAAAGAACAAATCTGGTGATGTGTGGTCAATTTTACTCTTTATGATAGCCCAAACCACCTAGAGAAAATTCTCTACAAACGTGGTTTTGATGGAGTTCTCTTCAGATGAATTGATGGTGAAGAGACAATGACTGTCATGAAAGAAGTGCATGCAGGATTCTATGGTGCCCAACAGTCTGGACATAGATTGTTTGATCAAATTCGAAGGCTTGGATACTTTTGGCCTTCAATGATACAAGATTGTGTTAATTTCACAAAGAAGTGTCATTCATGCCAAGTACATTCCAACTTCATTCATCAACCTCCAGAGTTTCTTCATACAGATAAATACTCATGGCCATTTTCCACATGGGGATTGGATGTGGTGGGACCTTACCCGTCAGCTACGGCCAAGCAGTTTAAGTACATTCTTACTGCTACTGATTTCTTTTCCAAATGGGCAGAGGCAGTACCTCTTAAAGAAGTCAGTTCTAAATGCATTGTTAGCTTCATCAGGTCTAACATCATTACTAGATTTGGTGTCCCTCATACCATATTGACGGACAACGGCACCAACTTCTGTTCTTCTGAGGTGAAGAAATTGTATCAAGAATACAACATTAAATCAAACCATTCATCTTGGTATCATGCGGCGGCCAATGTCCAAATAGAAGCCTTTAACAAAAATCTTTCAAATATACTGCGAAATATGGTGGATAAAGATAAGAGGTCATGGCCTGATAAACTCTTTCATGCTTTATGGGCTTATCGGACTACCACCCGCAATGCAACGCGGTCAACTCCATATTCGTTGGTATATGGAACGGAAGCAGTCTTTCCAATTGAAGATCAATTGTCCTCACTCAGAGTAGCCATTTGTGATCAGTTATCTACAGATGAGCAATCCCAAAAGCGATTGAATGAATTGGAACGGTTAGATGAGAAAAGATTGTGCACTTTGCACCACTTGGAAATCTATCAGAATCAAATAGCACGAGCTTTTAACAAACAAGTTTGTCTTCTCTCATTCATTCAGGGAGAATTGGTATTAGTTTTCAGAACTCCAATGATACCAGGAAAGAAACCTCCCATGCTTGAGCCAAAATGGGAAGGACCTTATTCAATACATAGGGTCTACTCCAATGGAGCTTATTCATTAATTTAGATGGATGGAGAACTCATTACTACTCCAACTAATGCCAAATTTTTGAAGAAGTATTTTGTATAAACTACAAAGTATTCACAAATTGTCCCCGCAACATGACACTAAACTGTGCAGCACCAGTTCATCCTTGCTATATGACGTTAAACTATACAGCAATGGTCCAGTATGACCTTAAACCGCAACTTCATCCCACACGATGTTAAACTGTGAAAAAGTTACCTAAAAAGTCCTATATGACCTTAAACTACACCATGGTCCTGTATGACATTAAACTGCACCATCCATGGTCCATTCATATGACCCTAAACTATTTAAAAGTCCCTTACGTCCGGAAAGACGTTAAACTACAAAATCATCAAAGGTCTTGTATGGCCTTAAAACAACACCACCGTCCAGCAAGACATTAAACTGCACCATCCACAGTCCATTTATATGACCTTAAACTATTCGCCTTTTTGTCCAACATGACACTAAACTGTAGAAAAAATCCCTAATGCGTCCAACATGACGTAAATGGTGTGTTATTTTGTCCTTACTGCATGACATTAAACTGCGCAGTCCCCCTTTTTTGTCCAACATGACGTTAAACTGTATTGTCCCCACCGTCCTAACTACATGATGCTAAACTATACAGAAAGTTCGTGATACGTCCTACATGCACTACTGAAAAAACAGCCTATACCCACGGTTCAAAACCGTGGGTATAGCCCCCAAAACCGTGGGTATAGGCTATACCCACGGTTTTGGGAACCGTGGGCTGGAACGGCGTCGGGATAGGTCCCCAGCCTATACCCACGGTTTTCCAAAATCATGGGTATAGGTGTCATGCCACCGTGTCACCGAAATATATTCAATTTCCACGGTGTCAACGGCCTATACCCACGGTTTCAAAACCGTGGGTATAGGTCCTAAAATAATGCAGGCACTGAGTTTCGATCCCGCAACCTCTTCGCTGCAAACACCGCATCTAACCACTACCCTAACATCACCTACATGTATATATATATATATATATATTTAGTTAAATATAGTTATAAAAACCGTGGGTATAGAGGGAAGAACCGTGGGTACAGGGTTCCCACCAAAAAAATTCCCTTCCCGCGGAAAAAAAACTCACGCACATAAAAGTGACCTATACCCACGGTTTTTCATAACCGTGGGTATAGGAATTTTAGCCCAGACCTATCCCCACGGTTTTCCTCAAAAACGTGGAGATAGGTACCCCTATACCCACGATTTTGGGAAACCGTGGGTATAGTTCAATTTTCAGGACCTATCCCCACGGTTTGGGAAAACCGTGGGGATATACCCCCCTATACCCACGGTTTTGGAAAACAGTGGGTATAGGTCTTCAATAGACACCTATACCCACGGTTTTCCAAAAACGTGGGTATAGGGGGGTCTATCCCCACGGTATTGGAGAAAACCGTGGGGATAGGTCCATTTTCCAGTAGTGATGACATTAAACTATATTTTGTCCCTGCTACATGACAATAAACTGTGCAGCACCAATAGTCCTAACTGCAAGACTTTAAACTACATAGCCCCTTTATATGTCCTACACGAAATTAAACTATGAATCGTTAAGGTTATTGTTGCCTCTTGTCTCTCACACCGAGTATGAATCACGTGAGCTTAGAGAAAACCTCAACCATAACACTCTCTCTGGGCTGCTAACCATGTGTAAGTCCCAACATCATTTTTTTGGGTCATTGTCCCTAAGAATAACTTGATCATTAATTTATTCTTTAATTTAACTACGCGGATTTTGATCCTTGCCTTCCAGGCTGTGTACGTAGGCAACCTCCTAAGGTTCAATCCCAAAAACAATCTCTTCACTTCGGTTCACCTTCATCTCATACGATGTTGATTTGTGAAACCGCCTTTAGAATCAATATCTTTACATTTGATTCACTTTCGTCCTTGTTATATGACGTTAAAATACACAACACTTTTGTCTGGTATGACAATAAACTACAATACTCTTTGATTTCCTCATTTGAGAGGGAACCATTATTTACATTGATTTTTCAATCATGTTTCATTTCAAAAGACTACGTACATACATGGTAATGCCTAAACTTTTTATCTCAGGTTAAACCATCATTGTACTAAATTCCCCTTTCACCCTTCACATGTACGAACCAAATTTGTACAAAGGGAAGTTCTAGAACTACGTGGGCTTGATTCCCATCCTTATGGGATACGTAGGAACATTCGATTGTCCCTCGAATCTAGTCCCAAGTCTTTTGGGCCTAACCCAAAATTTCACTTTCAGTCCCTTGGCTGAAAAGTCCTCATGAAAACACACACTGTGTATTCATTATTATGGTCCGAAATCTATGACCCTAAACTAAGATCTCTCATACTTTCGTCCTGCACAACATTAAACTGCATTTCAAGAACTACGTATGGCTTGATTCTCATTCTTATGAGATACGTAGTGAAGTCCAAAATTTCAATTCAGGACCCAGCCACAACATGATTATGGTTATCATTGACCTATGTATCTCTATATACATTGGAAAATACCAATATTTATGTGTTATAATCCTAACCTTAAATATTTTCAGATCTTCATAACCCTTTTCATGACTTTTAGTCACAAAAATGTCAAACTTCTGTGAATTATTTTGCCTGACTATGAAGTACGTTCCCATAGGTGGCCTTGCATAAATAGTCCACATAATATACTTGTTAGCCGAAAGATACTATTTATTTGACTATGCGGCCAATGCCCTTAGGTGGCCCTACATAATTCAACCCCCTAACGGGTTTGTTGGATAATGGTAACTTCATTCATGGGAAGAATGCCTCTTTTGTCCTTATTTTTCTTAAATGACGGTATGTAGGGATCTGCAAAAAAATAGCCATCCTTAACATATTTGTCCCATGTAATTTTTCATGATCTGAAAGTATTCAAGTCTATGGTTTATACTCTCTATATTCTCTTTCCCTACGTTTGGGTCAGACCTTCGTTGGAGTGATATTTATTCAATTCTTCGATATTCTTGTTCGGAAATATCTTCTCCATATTCAAGTACCTCTTTCCATACAAGAAACTCTATAATTTAGAAATTTTGAATCTCCATAAACATTCACTGGCTTTTAGCACTAGGAAAGTAAATTTCTGAGAGTTCTTTTGCCTGACTATGCAGCATGTGACCATAGGTGGCCTTGCATAAACAGTCCACATAACAGACTTTTCAGCTGAAAGATGCTATTTATTTGACCATGCAGCCAATGCCCTTAGGTGGACCTGTATAATTCAACCCCCTAATGGGTTTTGTTAAATAATAGTAACTTCATTCTTGGAAACTACGTCTTCTAATGCCTTTTAGCTCTTTTTCATATCATTCCTCAGATTCAAATATTCTTAAGCCATAATTTACATATTTTCTCTCATAGTTGAGTATGGTAATATGTTTTCAGATAAATTTTCAAGGAATTGAATCAATTTTTATCCATTTTGGTCAAATCTATTTCGACCTTAAACATTTGCTCCTTTATATCCGGCATGCATGACTTTAAACTGCCCACAAAAGACAAAGGAACTCTGAATAAAAGTCAAGTTCCAGCTCACTAAATATACATTTTTGTATGATTTAGGTAATATTGAGCAATTAAAAGGTTCAAAGTTTGTAGGGTTATTTGTAATAATCCTAGTAAAAATCAAACTATGCTTACTAGGCCCATTGGTTTAAGTAAATTTGAAGCAGGTAGTGAAATAATGCAGGTAAAAATGATTGAAGATGAAAGTGTTTTTCATTGATACACAAGAGATAGAAGGACATCCACAGACTGGAGTCTCTTCTCTTTTTCAATAATTACAAAAGACTGTCAACATAAGTCTTCATTTGATGTACAACATCCTGAGATTTATCAGCAGTTACTTGAAGCTCGTTCACTTGACCAGCTTCACCCTTTTTAGCTTGATGAAGTGCCTTCTTAGCATCTGCAATGGCTTTCATGCCATTCATATGAGTTTCATCCAATGATTTATTAAGCTGATCAAGTTCCCCAATAACAGCATCTAACTGTTGCTGGAGTTGCACCTGCTGGACGACTTTTTCTTTGATTTTATGCATCAGCTCCTTCATCTTGGCAGCATAATCAGCTTCATCTTGGGATACCGCAGCCTCAAATTCGCCTATGTTGACTGAAAGTTTTACTCTGATCAAATCTTCACGACTTTTTTGCACCTGCTCCCTCCTGAAAATGACCTGTTTCACCGTGGCATGGATCTTTTCATATACAAAACCACCAAGTCCTAGTATAACAAATTGGGATGACAATCGAGGAATTTTCGATGGTAGCTCTTCTAAAGGCACCCCAGATATGATGTTCCATATGTTGTTCCATTCCTTACATCGTGAAAAGCTGAACCCTTTAATCATCTCTAGATCTGATTCAATATCATCGTCGAAGGGGGCATGTAATCTGGAATTAACACACTTAAGGAAGTGCCCTATCCTGCTTTCCCCCCCCCCCTGATTTGTGCTTCTTCACTTTCAATTCCCATTGGGGCAGAGGCTGAGGCCTGACCTCCAGATCTAGTCATTGTAGTTGATGGCCCTGCATGATTAATTGAAAGATTTAGTTAGCTTCAAAGGATAACAAAAGAATAGATTGTCTTACGAATAAAGTACAATCACAAATATTGTTATCCCTTACCCAAGGATGGTTCAGCAACCTGAGAAGACTTCTCCCCATCTTTCCCGGTCTCAACAAGATTTTCAAGATGGGTATCAGAAGGGTTTATTGGGTTTAGCTCTACTTGAGCTAATGTTTCTGCAATGGTAGGGTTGACATCAATGTCCACAACCTCTTCAGGAATTGGCAGTTTAGCAGCTTCTACGGATGAAACTACATATTATTTTCAGTCATGGTTAGAAGTGTAAATTTAAAAAAAAAAATTGGGCGAAGGGTAGCACTCATGCCCAAGGTCTTTTAAATCACATGACAACTTAGCATGATCATAAAATTCTTCGAAAGTCATTCCTTGATTCATCATTTCATCCAATGATATTTCCGAATCCTGGTTAGTCTCACCAGTGGGAGCATTTGCTACATCTTCTTGCTGACTTACGTCCTGCAACCCCTGACCCTGGACAACATCTTCAGCAGCAGGAGGGATACTGGGAATGGATGCTAGCTCTTCTCCAAGAGTAGCCAAGTCAGCTTGGGTCTGTGATTATTCTACAGCACCCTCCACGGCCTTTGAAGGAGGATCAGTCCCTTCCCTCAAGGGGGAAATTGAAGAAGCCCCTGCAATCCTCAGAAATATGAGTAACCATGTGATTATGGGTATAAAATCATGATTGTTCGAAGGACTTACCACTACTAATGAAGCATTTAGCTGTGGATTTCCTCCTTCATTGCCTTTGATTCTTTTGTTTTTTTGGAGTATCAGTAGTCTCCCTTATAGGAACTTGGATTGGAGAATGGAAGGCTATGTCCAGCGCCTCATTCATGGCCTGCTGGCCTGGAGATATCTCTCCTGGTTCGCAAGGAGAATCAGCAGCAGCCCCGATAGCAGTACCACCGGGGCTATATTGTGGCGAAGGAACCCCAGTTCCTTTCTTTGCAAGCTGCGAGATGAAGAAAATTACTTCCTTAAGTAACAAAGCTTCAACTGAAATCAAGTTGCAAAGCAAATCAGGAAAGAAAACTTACATCTTCAGGAGCCACGTACTCTTGCCATTCCTCATCTCCAGAACCACCACCCCCCTCAGTGGTGCCACGATCAATCATTTCCTTCACCCGCCTGGTGATATGAACAGAGTCATCAGTGGCATATATGAGCATTTCCAGCTCTCTGATGTAAGCTCTCACTTCATTGGGGTTATCTTCGTATTGAAGATTTTTAGAAGCCATAAGATTTCCTATTCTAGGAAGTTGTATGCCCTCACAAAAATCCAGCCAGGTGGTCTCAGTACCACAGTATAAGCCCTGCCATAGCTGAACAACCTCTGGTCTTAGATATGAAGGTTGTGAGGAAGGTCCTACAATTTTTGACTTTAATTTCTTCCCATCTCCTGCAGCTACAGATAGAGAATAAGAAAGTAAGACTTATTTATTTATAAAGTAGCAGTGATTAAAATTACTACAATGAAACAACTCACCAGGAGTTGATGGAGTGGGTCTTTTAATTCTGGCTGTAGGATTATATCGGGCACAAAACCGCTTTGCTGCCGGTTGTGCCTCATCATCCCCATCATGATAATCCAGTGAATCAGTTCTAGAAGAGGAGTCTGTTGAGCCAATTTCAGATGAGGAAGCATCACCTTCATGAGGAAGGGTTTCTTTCTCTACAATCCTCTTCCTCTTTCCCACTTGATATACTGGGTGATTCAATATCCCTTTGGGGTATGATGCTATCCAGTGTTCGGCATAATATGTAGTCAAATTATGTGCCGCTTTTTCAACTGGTAGATCAAATACTGCCCCAGTCTTCTCTCTTGATGTCAGCAGCCATAGTTGTCGAGAAACCATCAGATGTTGCTCTAACCTGACATGTACCGGAGGGGATACAACAATATGTTGCAGACATTTGAATTGGCGTGCAAATCTATATGGAGCATAGGCCTCACATATGATCTCTCCATCAATCCTGGCTACTAACACACCATCCCTGCAAGCTAGCATGTATGCCCTCAAATCCAAATGGGTTCTCCCATCATCAACAAACCACCCAGATGGCGGACTTCCATAGGGAAAGAAGTTGAATTCCTTAAACATGCTCAGCCTCACTTTCATGTCATAACCATTAACATCTAATGGAGCAATTCCAGAGAATGCTTGCACTGACGGTCTGAAGGAGCTTCCAAGAATTTGTAATCCATTCTGTACATTGTAAGTCCTAAAGTGAGTGGCAATCCATCCCCAAAAAACCTAGAATGGTCCCACTATTCTTAAAGGAGATTTACCCATGAAGACATGAAGTAAACTCTTTTGAATCTTTGCTAAAATGGGGGTATCTAACCCAACCATTTTTCCCTCAGCCAACTTTGCCGCAATGATGAAGGTCCCTGGCCTAACGCCTCCCTTCGAATCCCTGACCGACAAGTGATAAACACTGAGCCACATTACCAAGAAACCCGCCAGATGAGTTTTCTTTGGAATTCTTTGATTACTTCATATCCCCACTTTTCAAACTCTTTTTCTTCTATAGTTGGCCAGAATGTGCCAGGAGCTCCTCTCTTCTTAGGTTTTGGACAGGTGGTAGGACGTTTGGGCCTGGTATCCTTGGATTTCTTTTTCTTGGATCCTTTTTCTTTTAGTTCCATCTCTTTCTTCTCAATGAGAAATACATTCATCCATTCTTCCGGATGAATATATTTTCTAAAATTAGTTAATGAGGTCTGTGAACTCTTGAGCTCATGGAAGATCTTAAATAATTCTTGAGCTAAAGCAGGAGTCTTCTCGGAATCATTCCAAGTCACCTTGGGAGGAATGAATTCATCATACATATCACCCAAAATTGGGCCCCCTAAGATCTTGTGGAAATCCCACAAACTGATACCTACTTCTCCATGAGTCAGATGGAAAGAATTAGTTGCTGGGCTCCAGTGGATGAGTATCTCTGGCACGAAGTTATCATGTCTGTAAACATATGTTTTCCCAACCCAGACAGCCTCGTATATTTCAGCTCTCTTCAGATCCTCGATAAACTCTGCGCAGGTCTGTCGCACCCAGTATGCCCACATCCAAGTTGGCTTCACACCTCCCCCAGGACGGAAGTCCCAACTTTTCTTCCAGCCTTTGGATTGATCCATCTGAGCATTTCGGAATATCGAAGGATGACAATGTGGTTGAAGCTCAGGTGTATGTTTTTTCAGATCTGCTGTGCAAGGGCTATGATGCATCATATAGGCCTTCTCCACTATTCCAGCATTTATAAATACTCCTCCACCTGAGATTTTTGCTGAAGCAAAGTTGGTATAATTCTGAAACCATGAAAATGGAAGATAATTCTTTACTTCTGGAATAGTGACTTCTTGTAGATGACCATAGCCATACAAAGGTAGATAAGTGCTTTGAGGAAAGTCGAGATGATATTTCTTCAGATACTTAGCCAAATTAGGAAGAGTCCTAACTTTGACAGTATAATAATCATGGCCAATGAAGTTCATCATATCATCTATCCGCTTGCTATCCAGTTCATCAATTAATCCGGGTCTAAGAGCCATTAATTTTGTACAAGAGTTGAATAAATTAATTCATAAATGGATTTATTTTCCACAAACTTTGTGAAATAAATCCAAAAAAATGGCTAAGGAATTAAGGCGCACAAGTATGGAGATGTCGCACAAGTGTTACATGTGCCGCGCAAGTTTTTGTCGTGCATGTATCACTGCGCAAGTCCTATTACCTTGAGAGTAGCGCGGCATCGAGGAAATAGTGGAAAGAAGAGACTTGCACGGCGAAGATGGCTTGCGCGGTAGGAGCACGAGAAATTCGGGATCAGATGCTATATGCGTCCAAAATCTGTGTATTTATAGGCCAGGAAGCCTATCTGCGCGCCGTACAGAGTGCGCTCAAAGCCTGCGCGGCGTGAACTTACGCGCCGCCCTCTGCGCCCTGAACACTTGCACACCACTATTTCTTTGGATGTATTCGATTTCCTCAGAGTCAAATCCTCATTTCTCTCTGGATTAAACTCTGAGGGGGGACTTTTGTTGACGCTCCTTCCGTCACAGAATCTCAAGATTAGAAAAGGGGAAGATCTGAGATTAAAATGTTTCAACCTTTGAAGAAAACATCAAAAAATCGACAAAGGGATGAACAAGGAGAACTTTGCCCATAGGCCGTGCAAGTTTTCTCATAGTCGCGCAAGTCCACTTGCGTGACGCACCTTTGCGTGCAAGTGACTTGCGCGACCTAAGTGATAACCACCCGGTAGCCGCCCGGGGTCTTCTCCTACCTATAAATAGACCCTGTGGGCCCCCCATTAGAGGAGGATTTTTTCCAGAAACTCGGATTGAAGCTCCCGATGCCCAAGTCTCTTCTCAAAGCTTCCGAAACACTTCTAAGGTAATTTCTTACCTAGAACGGAAGATCTAAAGAGAGTGAGGAAGGCCTAAGTGTTGAAATTCATCAACACTTGCGCGCCTGAGCGGCCAGCCCTTAAGGGAAGTGACCACACTTGCACGCCGCTTTACTTCTTCGATAGAACTTGCACGTCCCTTTGTTGGAAGAACGTCAAGAGGATTATAAAGGCTTTAATAAAGAGTCGCTCAAGTGTTTCAATGATATTTGAACATCACGCAAGTACCCCACACATGTCGCGTAGGTATACCTGCACGACCAATACTTGTGCGCCCCCGCAGTAGCTGCACGCCTTCCAAGACTTGCGCGCCCCTTCCTTTTTGGGTGCCTTTCTTGCCCATTTCACCCCTCTTAAGTCATTACACCTTTCATTTTCAAGATTCGGTCTTCAAGACACTCTTCAAATGCATTTATGGCATGATTTCTTGATTTGACTTCCTTATCTGAAAGGAATTCTGTGGAATATTTCTCAAAACCTAGTGATTTAAATATCTTTATGTCACTACATTTGGAGAGTTCATTCATTCAACCTCATCCTTTAAAGATGAGAGAATCCTTAACCTGGGTATCCTTTTCAGGAATAATCCTCAGTCATAAGTCCTCTAATTTGAGCATCCTTCTTAGGAGTAAGCCCCAGATCCCCTAACCTGGGCTTCCTTTTTAGGAGTAAGCCCCAGTCTCAAATATGGGCATCCTCCTCAGGAGTAAGCCCCAAACCTTAATCCTTAACCAAGGCTTCCTTTTCAGGAATAAGTCCCAGTCATAAATCCCTTAACCTTGGCCTCTTTTTCAAGAGTAAGTCCCAGTCATAATCTTGGGCTTCCTTTTCAGGAGTAAGCCCCAAGTCCCTTAAATTCTCTTTAACCAGTCCTAATTTACGTTTAATCTGGGATTCCTTCTCAGGAGTAAAACCCAATTATCAATCCTCTCCTAATTTGGGTTTCCTTTTCAGGAATAAGTCCCAAGTTAGAGTATTCAAATCTCCATAAAGCACATATACCTTTATGGACCCTGTTCCTGGATTTTCTCCCTAAAGTAAATCATAACCTTCATCTATCTGGGCAGTCATGCATACATAAGCCCCAAACCATTTCTTATGATTACATCTTTCATTACCCAATTATCTATTTTATTACCAATACCTCTTGTTTCTCACACCGATCATGACTCACGTGAGCTTAGAGGGTAAAAGTAATTATGACATCCTTCTTTGATCCATCAATCATAAACATCATACTCCCTTAATCGAACTACGTGGATTCTGATTCCTTTTCCAAAACAAAGGATACGTAGGTAGCCCATCCACAGGTTCGATCCCAAATCTGAAATAATTCATGTCCTTCTGAATGACAATAAACTTCAAGTGCCCCACTGAGTGTCTTTAAAACCATCCTGGTCGTCATAATGACCAAGAGACTTTTATATAAATGTTTTGAAGGATACCATTGACCAAGAATCTATAATAGATATAGATGATTCTCTATTGATGAAGAACCTCGAATACATATAAAAGATTCTCTAAATTTCTTACATATTTAATCATTGATTGTCAAAACTGAAGGAAAGATCATTTTATACTTGGTAATGTAATAAGGATTCATGAACATAACATAAATCTATAAAGAGAGTCCTGGAATAGAAAATAATTCCCCTCAAAAAGGTGTGATGAGTCCGACCTCCCATCCTCTCGACCAATGCAAATTCCTAAGCCTCATCAGTTCAAAAACTAATGAAGCGGCTACCTTTGGAAAGTAGGTCCAAGTGGATGTGGAATCATTGGATGTTTCTGGTTATACGAACAAACCCGTTAGAAACCGATCAGAACGTTTGAATCTCCCATCCAGGAGGTCATCCCCGAATTCCGAGGGAAACACTGTTCAAAATATTTTATGAAAACCTTTTTTATGATTTAAATTTAACTTCACCCTCTTTATCTAAATAATATATCTTCTAAGGAGTTTTTATTCATGATTTATCCATATAAATTATAATGTGATACAATTATTCTAGGAAATGAGTTATGCAGATCAATAAACTTTGAGAAATAGGTTGTTGGTATTGATCCACTATGTTATGATGGTATTCCTAGGTAAACTTAACATATGATATGATTTTATATGATTATGTATGTGCCAAATTTTCTATGCCACATTTATAAGTTATGCTACATGTTTATGTAGTGCTCCATGTCTTATAATTATTTTCATATATATTTAAATTCTTATTCCATGGTATATTTTTTATCTCTTCAGGTTATATGCCTTTCTTTAATGATTTATAGAAATATATTATGATTCCATATTAATTTTAATATGATATTTCTTCCCTGCTCTTTTTTCTCATTTGATTTTGATCTAACCTCTTTATGATCCATTTATATGCCATCCCTTATGAATAATTTTATATCCCTCCTCCTTTTGTTTCCCCTTTCCATAGGGAATCATATAAAAGAATATTTTTAGAAGAAATACTTATATAGAGACATCTTTGGGAGATATTATTTTTTATTACACATGATTCACGCTTTTGATTTTAGTAAGGGTTAGATCCAGGAGGAACCAATATAATAATGGGTGTAATGGACAATGAGGTGACTATCCTAATAGGAAACCAAATGGGAAGATATATAGAGTAAAAAATATCATGACAATACTTACTCAACATTCTCAAGAAATGAATAATAATATGAAACATTTCAAAATCCCAAACATGCTAAGTATGAAACAAATTACCATGGATTAATTCATGCAACAATTCCCTTTAACTATTTGGGTTCTTCTAATCGACTATTTTTTGAAAAAATGGATATCCATTTAGAATTTGGAAGGTGAACTAGATATATGGTGGGTGATGATTATGAATATGAGAAAAAAATGAATAATTTTATAGTATGAAATAGGACGTGTTTAAGGAAATATTATTCCGTAAATATTTTCCCCAAAATACTCACAAAAAAATAGAGATATTTTTAAAAAAAATTAGTTTGAATCCATTGGTACCTATAAATGAAACCTCATAAGACTCGCAAGGTAAACCTAGAGTTTTTTATTAACCATAAAATCAATATTGATCATTTCATCAATGAACTAAAATCAAATAATTTTATACTTTCATAAATTTTAATTTTATATATTATAATTTTATAAACTTGTAAAACTATATACTTCTATAAATTATGTATACTTTTATAACATATATATACTTTTATATAGTTTCATAAATTTATATATATTTATAAATTAAGTATATTTTTTTAAAATATATATTATTTTATAAATTATATATAATTTTATAATTCTATATATGTCTATCATTTTATATACTAATATAAATATATATAAATTTTTAATGTATACTTTTATACCTGTAAACTTTTTTCAATTTATCAATAGTTTAATACTTTTATACATTCATAAATTCAATGATAGTGTTGAAAATATTTTAAAATATATAATATTTTTTTTATTTGTGAAACCATTATTATATTCAATAGCCGTATTTTCTATTATGAAAAGTGTTTTCAAATAATATAGCTTTTTTCCATTATTACTTTCAATAGTCACATTTCATCATTTTTTTATAATGTAAATGTGATTTTATACCTTATTTATACTCATACAAAAAGTTTTTTGATCATTAAAAATATGAAGTAAAAAATATTTTTTAAAATTGAAATCTCCTCCATTATATTTATAAATTTCCTTCAATAAGTTTTTGTTTTTGAACATGTGGGATAATAAACAATTTTTCAATCCTTCCATTTTCTTTCAATAAATTCATGAGGTCTATATTCAATTGAACATATTTTTGTGTATTTATTTGGTAAAATATTAATATTACCAAATCAAATAGGATGGATATGAATAGATAATGGATGGATGCCAATTGTATGATAAAAGAGTATGAAAATGGGTTAAATAGTTCATCAAGTTTGCAAAAGATCATGCATACGACCCTTCTCAAATCCCTTGTCCATGTTTACACTATTGTTATTCAAGAATAATTATTCTAGACAAGTTGAAATAACAGTTAATCTATCATGGAATTGATCAAAGTTATAAATATTGGAATAAACATGGGGAAAAGAAAATGTAGATAGTGACTGGGATAACATTTAATTTTATGGATCATCTGGTATGATTACAAGTATAGACAATGAAGAAGGCAGTATCAAGGATGTGATTATAGGTGTGAATGATGATGAAGATTGTATTGATTAAATGAAAATGAGAGTTGAAGATGAACTTTGTGATTATCAAAAATTGTTTGAGAAGTTAAAGAGTTTTGCAAAGACGTCATTGTATGTTGGTTGCATTAAATATATATCATTTTCATCCATAATGATGTTGTATAATTTAACATATGGAAAAGGATGAAGTGAAACCAATTTTAATGAACTACTCTCTATTAAATGATATGTTACCAAAAGATAATGATATCCCTATATGAACATACTATTCTAAATAAAGGTTGTGTTTGATGGGTATAATTTGTAAAAGAATACATGCCTTCCCAAATGATTGTATACTATTTCACAAGGACCGAAAATCACTTAAATAATTCCCAAAGTGTGGTTTTATCGATACAGGAAAGATGAATCGGGTCCTGCAGATGTTGTATGGTACTTTCCAATCATTCTAAGGTGTAAGTGCCTATATGTAAGTTAAGAGATTGTAAGACAGTTGACATGGAATGCATATATAAGAAATAAATATAGAAACTTCATCACCTAACATACTCTCCTTAGTGGAAGAGAATTAATCATGAGTATCATGATTTTGGAAATAAGTTAAGAAACCTTCATCTTGTGTTATCTAAAGATAGAGTGAATCCTTTTGGTTTTTAAAGTAGCACTCATAGTACATGGCCACTTATGTTGGTAAATTATAAATTTCCACTGTGGTTATGCATGAAATGAAAATACATCATGTTATCTATACTTATATTAGGAAAAAAAAACTGAGAAATGATATTGATGTTTATTTGTTTCCATTGATTGAATATTTGAAATTATCATGGGATTAAGGTGTTATTTTGTATGATGATCACAAAAATTAATATTTTATGTTGAGAGCCATGTTGTGTGGGATGATAAATGATTTTCCTGGTTATGAAAATTTGTCAAGATATAGAATGAAATGAAATCAAGGGTTCCTCATTTGTGAACAAGATAAAAAGTAAATTAGGTTGAAACATTCATCAAAGACTATGTTTATAGGACATCACAGATTTCTACCCCGCTGACATGAGTACCGATCTTGGATGAGATCATTAGATGGAAGTTTAGAATAATGTACAACACTGTCTCCATTAACATGAGATAAACTATTTGAGAAAGTAAAAGATGCAGACATTGCTTTTGGTAAACCATTTTTTAAAAACCATATAAAAAAAGGTTGGAAAAAGGGATTAGTTTTTTTTTGTGAATTACCATACTAGAATTGTCTGTATGTCAGACATTTTCTTGATATTATGCATATTGAAAAAAATTCATGTGATAGTGTCATTGACACATTACTATATGAACCTGAAAAAAAAAGGATGAAATTAAGGCCAGGTTAGACATGGTTGACATGGAAATATAGGAAGAGTTGGCACTAGTGAAGATTGAAAATAAAAACATTCTTTTTCTATATGCTTACACTCTTTTTAGGTAGGAGAGATAACTATTTTTTCAACTTCTTGAATGATCTAAAGGTTCCATAGGGGTATTCATAGAATATCAATAATACTATTTTAATGAATGATTTAAAATTAAAGGGTCTGAAATCACATGAATGACATGTTTTGATGAAAGATCTAATTCTTGTAGCTTTATGTTTCATTTTTCCCAAGAATTTATATCATACATTAACCAAGCTTTGTTTCTTTTTCAAGGCTATATGCATCAAAGTTATAGACCTAGTGGAATTTCAAACTATGAAAAAGGAAATTTCCTTTATATTATGTGAATTGGAAATATTATTCCCACCAACATTCTTTGATATGATGGTTCACTTGGAGAGAGAGATTCGACTATGTGTTCATGTACCATATAGATGGATATACCCTGTTGAATGGTATATGAAGATTTTTAAAGGGTATATTAAAAATTGAACTCGGACAGAGGGTTGTATTGTGTGATGATATATTGTTGAGAAAACTATTTAATTCTTTACAAACTACTTATCAGGTGTGGAAAGCATTACTCTATCAAAATATCACCACACTGTGAAACTTGTGGGTAAAAGAATTTCTAGAAGAGATATTGTCACAATCAATATGATAGATCAATATCAGGCCCACCTTTACATTTTTCATAATATTTTAGAGGTTTACCCATATATTGAAACCCATAAATAAATTCTTAGGCATTTGAATCCATCAAGGTATTAAATACGGATATCAAATACACATAATAAATATTTTATAGGATGTCTTTGAGGCCATATTTGTAAGGAGTCATATGAAAATATAGATTCAATTTTAGAACTACTTTGATGGATATCCATAGGAAAAAGTGTGTATGTATTATCTTATAATGGTTATGTAATTAATGGTTATAAATTCTATACAAATGAACATGATGAAAATAGTACATGAAAAATAGTGGCGTTACACTTGTGGTTGAAGCAATGAATGTTTCTAGTACTAAGGAAAGAAATCCAATTTATGAGAATATATCATACTTTGGCATCATCAAACAAATTTGGGAGTTGGATTATACAACCTTACAAGTGCCAATTTTTCAATGCAATTGGGTTGATAATAGGAGTTTTGTTAAAATAGATGAATTGAAATCTGTAAAAGTGGAATTTAGTAAGAAAGGGTATAAAGATGAACCATTTATAATGGAATCATAAGAATTACAAGTATTTTATATTCTATGTCATGTAAACTAAAAGTGGTCAATTGTTCTTTTATTGACCAAACCCACTGAAGTGTCAGATAAAATTCAAATGAGGATGACTCTTTCATTGGGAAGTCGCAATCATTTTTGCAAAGGTCCCAATGTAGTCGTGGTTTTGTACATCAAAGGAGACCACAATAAATGGATTTGGATACTCTATAGAGGGGTAAAATACCTTAAAACATTAAAAAAGTGAGTTCAATAACCAAGTTATATATTTTTTGTGATATATATTATATTACCTCATGTTAGTATTGATTCGCTACTGCATTTATGTAATCTAAATTAAAAGTTTAACCAATTTTGCAGATAATGACTTTTGTACATGTTGATGCTCCCAATCCTGAGGAACAATAGGTTTCTCAACCTACTGTTTCTCCTGGTGTATAGGAACAACGACCTTTTCACATGTCGATGCTACCAATCTATAGAAACAACATATTGACAATGTTGAATATGAGGAAAATGGTATATAGTAAAGAACCAATACTGTAGAAAAAACAAGAGCATTATAGTGTTAGTAAAAATTATTAAGGCCAAAATAAAAGGCATCAAATTTAAGGTCGGATAGAATGTGTGCGACCAGCATATTAACCCCAACAAGGCCATGTTTAGTAGTTACATTGAGCTCATCACTTTGAAATTCATGTTGATTGATATAGATCTATGTTACCATATTATACCCACATTTAAGGCACTAGTTTTGGAAAATATTATGGTTACATTATGATATCATTTCTTTATTTTAATAAAAAATAAAATAATGAAACATTGACTTACGCTTCATCATTCCTTGCAGAGTGTATTTATATTAGATGAATCCCATAAGAAATATGTATTAATTCTTGTTGGAAGGATTCATAGAGGCCTTCACACAATTCTAACAAGATTTTATCTTAAATATGTTGAAGGGAAAATAAACCCATACCCACCACTTATCTATGCACACCTGATAATCCAAGAAGCTTGGGATGCATTTACTGGCCATTGTGAAGATATATATTTTCAAGTACATTATGGATGGTAATATATTGTTTGAAAATGCATGTATTCATCACTTTTATTGAAATTTTTTTATTTATTAAACAACAACAGAGTGTTGAAAATAAGGAACGGGCAACAAAACCAACATACCCCTATAGTAAAGCAATGATGGGGTATGCTTCACTTGAAAAAAAAATTGGTATATATTTTATGTAACAACCCAAAATTCTATCAATGAAATTTCACTTCTTATAATTATTTCATATAGTATAAATAACATAAAATAACTTAGAGAACATAATAAAAATTTTATACATGAAGAATTAATGAAATAAGAGGTATTTCTGAAAGTTAAGAAACCTACACCAATGGAATAGTAACTTGACCTTTGGAATAGTAATATAACCCTTAGGAATAGTAAACTAGCCAATAAAATAGCAACATCACCTATGAAAGTATAAATAAAATTTATGCATCTTATAAATAAAAATATAATATATCTATATCTTGTAATAATTTAATAAATTATTTAAAAATGATAAATTATGTGTGGGTATTTTTATAAGTTATAAATATTTAATTATAATTTTATAATTAATATAACGTTTTAAAAGAAAATTTATTTTCATAAAATAGATTCATAAATTAATATTTTATTTTCTTATTCTTATAGTATAATTTTATGAGACCTTAATTAATTTCTCAAAGTGTTATAAAACCAGTTATAATTTTAAAATCAATATTTTTCAAATAAATGATAATTTTTTTTAAAAATTAAATTTATCATATTTAGAAAATTATTTTCATAAAATGGTGTTCATTTTTTAATTTTTCATTTTAAAATAATTGTTAGGGTGAATTTGTGATATTTTTATAAAATAGTGGATTTTTTTGTGAATAGTGAAATATGGTAATTTACGGTATTAGATAAATACATGAATTATTAAGTCATGGATAATCTATGGATTATTTAAGCCCATAATATCAAACTATAATTAAATATTTTAATATATTTAGTTTTAATTCTCAAAATATTTATAGTCTTGATCCAAAATAATAAACAAATGAATAAAATATTCAAAAAACACCCCTCTCATCCACCATAAATGCCACCTCTCACCACCTCTTCTCCTCACAACTCTTCATCCTTGAAGCTTATCCAATTTTTACCCAATACTATTCATAAGACTCTCCCAATTTCCAAGTGTTTCTAGTATCAATAAAAGACCAAAAACAATTTCTCTAAGGAGGACCTGAAGGAAAATAATTCAAGAGGTAAAATCCTCTTTCACTTTATTTTCTTTTCGCTTTCTTTTATTTTCTTATAATATCCAAAACTACTATATCCAAATATTAATGATAACTAAATTATCTTATATATACTATAATTTTATTATGTTAATGAAAAATCCACCATCATGTCTTTTCTCCTCTTCCTTTTATTCTAAAAATGAATATAGCGTTTGTGAGGCGCCGATTTACCACCTTCATGGATAATGTGTTTTCATTTTTCAATTCCACATTTAGGGATAGTAATAAAACCATTTTTATGGTTAAAAAATATTAAAATATATGTATTAAAACTTATTTAATGTTCTATAACTAGTATATATACATGATATTAATCCATAAGACAAAACTAGTTTGTGATGATCAAAAAACAGCCAAAATAATCTAAATGATTATCACCAAGTCTTATCTAATGATTCATCCTCACCCCATATAAACAAATGAATTATATATAAATTTTATATTATGTATTTTCATTAATAACATATAATTTAAATTCTAGATAACTATTCCCATTTTACATGTTCTTTCGTACATGTATTCAAGTGAACTAATCCTGAAAACCAAGGAAATGAACAATCCCAAATGACGGAATTCAATCCTAAAACTCAAAAAAATGGTCATAAATTAACTTAATAAAATTATAATAAATCAAATATATGTTCATTAGGTTATTAATTTATTTATTAATGAATATAATTTCATATTACAAGACATTAAGTGCAAGTGTAGAACACTTTCAGACATAAATTAAGGGTTTCTCCCTGAAACTTCATTTTTCATTCGGGTTAAACTTTCTATCTCTTTACTAAAATTTAATTCTTAATTATTATTATGTAATTCTGATAAATTATGTTTGAATGTTTCATATATATTTACCTATCATAATTCTTCTTTATTTTATGTGGATTTACATGTTTTATAATGATACTTTCTCAATTATTCTCGATAAGCATAACCGATTAAAGGGAACTTCCCAGTTTCTTACCCCTTTTCAAGTGCGCTCCATAATATGTTTTAATCCACCATTATTTTTCTAAATTTACTAATTTTATCATGAAAAATTTCTTTTTTCATTTCTAGTTTTATAAAAAAAATTATTTTTTAATCTATTTTAAAGACTCTTTAGTATTTTCCCTTAAATCGCACCTAAGCGGCTCATTTATAAAACTTATTAAATGATATTTTTACATGTTTTCACTTAAGTTGGAAATAATTTATGCATAAAATGTAATTTCATTATCCCTACATCTTATTTTCGAGGATATACATGTTATAATATGATATTATGACAAATACAAATGATTTTCCAAAATAACTTTTATTTCCTAAGTAAAAAAGGGTATTTCTCTCAAGAATTCGTCGATAATTTTATTAGAGTATTTTCATCTATTTCAACCCAATATTTTTACTATTATATTTTATTGGGATTGATATTTTATGATATCATTTACTATATTTTATTAGATGGTTTATGACTAGTTTGACTTTGTATGTGTTGTCTTGATACCTTCACCATATTACTCATAATGGTTAGTGATTATGTTTATTAATTGAAGAAGGTTATTTACATTTCATATGTATATGTTGTTTATGTTTCACCCCATTCATATGAGGAATTCATTGTACTTATTATGTTATGGGTGGGTCCCAATATATCCTCTTGATGCATTGGTATGTCTCATGAGACAAACTAGACCGAGTTTTTACCCATTTATGTATGGTGTCTTGGATGAATACTTGATGATATGTTTATGATATCCGACATTATGAATTACCTCATTATGATATTAGTAATTAATAATACATGTGGTTATTTGAATTGTATAATATCCATGGTTAAGTCTCTTTCTATTGTGATTATTTATGGTGTTATCTAACTAGATTTTATTCCTACCATATTATGCTCAAGATTCTGTTTTATTGGTATATCTTTTTAGTTATTCACCATACCTTATTATTTATGTTTATTTATGATAGATTTTTCTGTATTTATTATCCTTAACAATCATCTAAGATCACCCCTTTCTTATGTTTTATTTTTCCCCAGGATGTGAAGATGTATATTATGAATAACTTTCATGGATAATCTCGGAGATTATGGGTGTTTAAAATGGATTTTATATGTTGTTTTCTCTTTTTATATTGTAATGTAAACTTCATGTATGAAATATGGATTCAAAAACTAATAAACTGATTAGTCCTATAGGATTCGAGTCTTGTATCTATACCAATATATTTAAGTAAGGCATTATCTCCAAGCTACCAGGGTCGGGGTCTCTACAGTTGGTATCAGAGAAAGTTTAGTAGAAATATTTGAAATTAGATTTAGAAAACATAGATTAGGGAACATAAACCCAAGATATACATTGGGTATAAGAATAGAAGAACATATTATAATTTTGGTAAGGTAAAGATTTTGTGGGTATTCCTAGAAATACATACCTGTATGGATACTACAAGTGGATGTGGTTCTGGAACAGATGTACCTAGGGGTAACAACTCTGACAAGGTGTGTCGGGCCTGACCCAGCATAACCTGGTACACAACAATGGGATTTACTATGCACCTGGTTTAAAATTTATAGGGGATATTCTTAGGATCATTTACATTTTATTTACATTCCATTATGAAGGATTTAAAAGTAAATTTGTTCCCAAAGAAATCATGTTTATGATTACGAGATTAGCTATGAATACATTTCCAATTTATGTTAAGTGTTTTTATAGTTTGAAATTATGCATTATGATTCATTACCTAATTTAGTGTATACCATTTTTTATAAATGGTGCCTAGTGGAAGGAATGAAAATCATATGAACACACATAATACATGTTGGTATTTCCCTACTATGAAAGATAATGATATTGCAACTAGAGCTGAAACTGTTACTAAACAATTTATAAAAATATCAGTACTACTGACTCTGGTTATGAACAATAACCTTACACATATGGAGCATCCTAATCCATTACATTTAAGAACAATGTTAGACCAGTTCATGAGATAATAACCTTCATCATTCAATAGGACTATAAATCCATTTGTAAATGAGAAATGGATAAGTTTTTTAAAGAAGATATTTATTGCTTTGGGATGTAACAAAAGGGATAAGGTTGTCATAGTAATTTATCATCTCTTGGGATCAATGGTGGTCATTTATTAACAACATTAAATAGTATGGATAAATAGAAAATTTCTAATGGGAATATTTTAAGGAACCTTTCTTGAAAAAACATTTCCCTCGCAAATAGTGAGCGGATATGGAGAGATGATTATTAAATCTATGGTAAAAGGAAGATGTGAATGTTTATAAGTATGAATACAAAATTACAAGGTTAGCAAGGAATGCTACAGATTAAATATGAAATACAAAGAGTAATATTTATATATTCCTTCATGGGTTAAAACCTTTCCTCTGAAGGTTACTAGTGTCCCAAAATTTCTCATCATATGAAGATACAGTCTCATGTGCTATCAAGACAGATAAATAATTCTCTAAGTATTATGACATTAAAGTAAATCAAGAGAAGAAGATGGATTATAAACACTATAGAAAAATAAATAAGGAAAATGGGAATAAATGAAGTGTTTAATTTCCATCCTATGATAATTGTGGGAAGAAACACCCTGATACTTTCCTGAAGGGAGTGAGAGTTTGTTACAAGAGTGGAGAAAAACGCCACAAAGCTCATGATTGTAAGGGACGGAAAGAAGATACCAATGTTAAATGATAAAATTGTAAGGATATTGGACATTATGAAAATGATTATCCTAAGTGTTAAGGAAAATTTCCACAAAGATGATAAGGTAGAAAGGCCAAGCTTATGCAATCACAACTACTGAGGTTGAAGTTCCTAATGATGTGGTGGTATGTACTTTAATCATTTCCCTAAAATTAGCCAATGATTTATTTGATTATGGATCATAGAATTATTTTATATCTTCCTAGTTTTCAAATAGAATTAGACATTTCACTTTTGATTTAATAAAGGAGTATTCAGTCAAAACTCCTAAGGGAATTCTCATTGCAATAAAGATGTGTCAGTCAATCCCATTTATGACACATTAAAATGATTTAGTTACTAACCTTGTATTTATACCTATGATGTAGTTTGATATAATCCTTAGTATGGACTGTATTTTAAAATATGATACAAAAATCTATTGCTATAAGAAGGAAATTATGATTGGTGAGGAAGATATACAATCCCTTATCTTTAGAGTAGAAACCTCATCATCCGATTATTATCTAGATCTACCCACAGTAGCTCCACAGAATGAAATTCTTGGGGAGGAAGAGAAAACATAATATATGGATGAGAAAGTAAATATTCAAATTGATTATGTACCTATTGTACATGAATACATTGATTTATTTCCAAAGGATATACCTGAACATCCTCCAGAGTAGGAAGTTGAGTTTTTTATTAATTTAATCCCTAACTCAAGGCCAATATCAAAGGCTCCTTATAAAATAGACACTATGTAATTAGTGGATTTTAAGAAACACCTAGAGGAGTTGATTAATAAGGTATTTATTCACCCTAGTTTTTATCCATGGGGATCCCCATCTCTCTTTGTTAATAAGAAATATTGATCCATGAGATTGTGAATTGACTATAGAGAAATTAATTCTATTACTATAAAAACAAGTATAATCTACCTCATATTGATGATTTATTTGATCAACATCATGGAGCTCAATATTTTTCAAAGATTGTCCTTTGATCTAGATATAATAAATTGCATTGAGAATGGGAGATATTCCTAAGATGACATTTTAAACCAGGTATATACATTACAAGTTTATAGTAATACCATTTGGACTGACTAATGCACCTTATGTTTTTATAGATCTAATGAAAAGAGTGTTCAAGGAATATCTTGATGATTTTTTGTGGTATTTATTGATGATATATTGATATAATATAAAATATATGAGGACCATAAGAACCACTTACTAATTTTTCTAAATACTCTTAGAATAAAAGAGTTATATGAGAAGTTTAGCAAGTGTGAATTTTGGATTCAAACAATTTCTTTTCTTGTTCATATTGTCTCTAAGGATGAAATCTTAGTTGATCCTATGAAGAAAAAGGATGTTTAGAAATGTCTTACACCAATAAACATAACTGAGTTACACATTTTCATTGGTTTAACAGGTTATATCAACATTTCATTTAGAATTTTTCCCGATTATAAAACCCATTAACCAAGCTTACTCATAAAGGGGTTAAATTCGTATGGACAAAAGAATGTGAAGAATGTTTTTAAGAATTGAAGAGGAGATTGTACCATCGAGAAATGGTGAATTTGTGATTTATAGAGATGCATCAAATAAAGAACTTGGCCATGTACTTATGAAAAATAATAGAGCCATTGCCTATGCATCAAGGTAGTTAAAAATTCATGAAAAGAACTATCCAAATCATGATATTGAATAAAGATACATAATATTTAATCTAAATATATAGATACAATATCTCTATGGTGAAAGATGTGAGATATATAGAAATCAAAATAGCTTAAAATATATCTTCTCATAGAAAGAACTCAACATGAGGAAGAGATGATGGATTAAGATACTCAAGGATTATTATTTTTCAATACACTACCACCCAAGAAAGGTGAATAAAGTAGAAGATTCATTGAGCAGGAAGGGTTATGGAGTTATGAACAAAATGAGTATCGACAAGGATCATGTGTACATGGGTCAAGAAAATATGAATATGGGAAGTAACAAGGAAGGTGAAATATCATTACTTTTTCAATCTGTTTCTCAGCCATCTTTATTATAAAGGATTAAAATTTCTCAGTCTGGTGATGAGAAATTTCAAAGGAAAATTAAATTTTTGAATGAGGGGAAGTTGGCAGACTTTGTGTATGATGATGAAATTCTAAAATTGGGGAAGACGATTTGTGTTCCCTATTTACTCAAGTTAAAAAGGGAGTTATTGGATTATTACCATAGATATAATTTCTCTATACACCCAGATATCACTAAGATGTATAGATATTTTAAAGAACATTTCTAGTGGGATAATATGAAGTAAAAAAATTCTGATTATGTATTAAGATGTTTAGCCTATCAAAAGGTGAGGGCTGAAAGACAACATCCTAGAGGAGTCATGCAACCTCTGCCTATTTCTACATGGAAATGATATGAAATTACTATGTATTTTTTCACTAGATTACCAAGGACTCTAAGAAAGAATGATTCAATATGGGTAATTATTGATCGACTTACCAAATCTTCCCATTTCCTCGCCATATGGGAGGATTTTCCACTAGAGCACCCTACAAGACTATATATTAATGAATTTTTAAGAATTCCTGGAGCACCTATTTCAATTTTTTCTGATCATGATCCATGGTTTACATCGAAATTAAAAAAAACTATTTAGAAATCTTTAGACATAAATCTTTATTTGAGTACAACTTATCACCCTCAAACTAACAAGTAGTCTAAAAGGACCATTTAAATATTATAAGACATGTTGAGATCATGATCACTTGAATTTCAAGGTATGTGGGATAATTATTTACCTTTAGTAGAGTTTTACTACAATAATAGTTTCCATTAAAGTATTTAAATGGCACCATATGAATCATTGTATGGAAAGAGATGTCATACACCAACATGTTAGGATGGAGTTGGTGAAAGGAATCTTGTAGGACTAAAACTTGTGGATGAAACAACAAAAAAGGTAAAGAGTATTTAAAAACATATCAAAGTATCTCAAATTAAGAAAAATATTTATGTCTATAATTGAAGGAACGATTTGGAATTTCAAGTGGGAGATCATGTTTTCTTGAAAGTATCTCCATGGAAGGGTGTAATAAGATTTGGGAAGAAAGGGAAACTAATCCCCATGTACATTGGACATTTTTAAATCCAAAAGAGGGTTGGAGTTGTGTCTTATCATTTGAATATTTCCTCTAGCCTTTATAAAGTAAAAAATGTGTTCCACATCTTTTTTTAAGGAAGTACATGTCATACCCAATGCATGTCCTTACATTTGAAGGAATATAATTGGAACCAGATTTATCTTATTATAAAGATCCTATCTAGATTCTAGACACTAGAGAACAGGTTTTGAGGAATCAAATGGATCTCCTGGTAAATTGACTTTAAAAAATCATAAAATTGAAGAGGCGATGTGGGACCTAGAGGAAGTTATGATGAAGAACCACCCAAAATTTTTTATGAGGTGACATTCTAGATATTTTGAGAAAGAAATTTTTATAGGAGGGGAGAATGTAACAACCCAGAATTATATCATTGAAATTTTCCTTCTTATAATTATTTCATATGGTATAAATCACATAAAATCTCTTATAGAACACAATACAAACTTTATAAGTTAATAATTAATGAAATAAGAGGTATTTCTAGAAGTTAAGGAACCTATATAAATGGAATAGTAACTTGACATTTGGAATAGTAATGTGAACCTTAGGAATAGTAAATCAGACAATAGAAAAGTAACCTTACCTATGAAAGTATAAATAAAAATTAGGTATATTATAAATAAAATTATGATATATCTATATCTTGGAATAAGTAAATAAATGTTTTAAAAATGATAAATTATGTGTTGGTATTTTTGTAGGTTATAAATATTTAATTACAATTTTATAATTAATATAACAATTTAAAATAAAATATATTTTTATAAAATAGATTCTTAAATTAATATTTTTTTGTCTTATTATTATTATAGGATAATTTTATGAGACCTTAATTAATTTTTCAAAGTGTTATAAAATAAGTTATAATTTTAAAATTGGTATTTTTGAATAAATGATGATTTTATTTAAAAATTAAAATTTTCATATTTATAAAATTATTTTAATAAAGTTGAGGCCATTTTTTAATTCTAAAAACTGAAAAAAAATTAGGGTTACTTTTTGAGATTTTTCTAAAATAGTTGAATTTTTGGTGAATAGTGAAATACAGTAATTTACAGTATTTGCAAAATACGTGAATCATTGAGTCATGAAATATTTATGGATGATATAATCCCCTAATATCAAACTATCCTTCAATATGTTAATATATTTATGATAATTCTTAAACCATTCATATTCTTGAGCCAAAATAATAAACAAATGAATAAAATATTCAAAAAACACCCCTCTCCTCCACTATAAATACCATTGTCACCACCTCTTCTCCTCACACCTATTAAGCCTTGAAATTTATCCAATTTCTATAAAATCATATTCCCAATCCAATTACACATGTCTAGGATGTTTTGGTTTCAACAAAATACTAAAACCAATTTCCCTAAGGAGGATCTCAAGGAGAATAATTCAAGCGGTAAAATCCTCTTTTGCTTTCTCTATTTTCATTTCACTTAATTTTATTTTCATATATTGTCCCCACATACTCTATCAAAACATGAATGGTAACTCTATTATATTATATATATTTTAATTTTATTATGTTAATTAAAAATTCACCATCACATATTTTCACCTATTCCTTTTACTCTAAAAATGAAAACATCGTTCGTAAGGTGCCGATTTACTGCTGTCGTGGACGATGTGTTTTCATTTTTCAATTCTACCTTCAAGGCTGGTTATAATTTTTTTTATGGTTATAAAATATTATAATATATTTATTAAATCTTATTCAATATTCTAGAACCAGTACATATACATGATATTAATCCATAATACACAACTAGATTGTGATGATTGAAAAACGACCAAAATAATCTAAACAATTCTTACTAACATCTTATCTAATGATTCATCCTCAGCACATATAACCAAATAACTTATATAAAAATTTGATATTATATATGTTCATTAATAACATATAATTTTAATTCTAGATAAATATTCAAATTTTACATGTTCTTTCGTACATGTATACAACTAAACCAATCATGAAAACCAAGGAAACAAACACTCTCGAACGATGGAATTCAATCCTATAACTCATCAAAAAGGTCATAAATTAACTTAATAAGATTATAATAAATAAAATAAAAGTTCAATAGGTTCTGAATTAATTTATTAATAGATCTAATTTTATATTCTAGGATATTAAGTGCAAGTGAAGAACCCTTTTACACATAAGGTAAGAGTTTCTCCCTGAACTTCCATTTTTCATTCAGGTTACGATTTCTCTCTCTTTACCCCAATGCAATTTTTATTTATTCTTATGTAATCCTCATAAATTCTATGTTAATGTTTTATATATATTTAACTAGAATAATCCTTCTTTATTTTATGTGGAGTTACATGTTTTATAAAGATCCTTTCTCAATTCTTCCCGATAAGCAAGCCCGATTAAAGGGAACTTCCTAGTTTCTTACCCAGTTTCAAGTGCGCTCCATAATATGTTTCAATTCACCATTATTTTTCTAAAATAATTCATTTTATTATGAAAAAAATATATTTTTCATTTCTGGTTTTATACAAAAATTATTCCTTAATCTATTTTATAATCTCTTTAGTATTTTCCCTTAAATCGCTCTTAATCAGCTCATTTCTAAAGCTTCTTAAATTCTCTTTTTAGGAATAAAATATAATTTATGCATAAAATATAATTTCATTGTACATAAATTTTATTTATTGGGATATACATGTTATAATATTATTTTTTGACAAATACAAATGATTTTATTAAAGAACTCATCTTTCCAAAGTAAAAAAGGCATTTCTCTCAAGAATTTCTCAATGATTTTAGTAGAGTATTTTCATCTATTTTAACCCCCTTTGTTTAATATTATATTTTATTTCTATTGGTATTTTATGATATCATTTAACCTATTTTATTAAAAAAAATATTAGTTTGATTATGGATGTTCTATCTTGATACCATCCACCATATTACTCAAAATGATTAGTGATTCTGTTTACTTATTGGGGAAAGTTATTTACATTTCATATGTATACGTTGTTTATGTTTCAACCCATTCAATGAAGAATATATTAGACTTAGTATGTGATGGGTGGGGCGTGATATATCACCTTTATTCATTGGTAGGTCTCATGTGACAAACTAGACTGGGTTTTTACCCATTTATGTATGGTGTCTTGGTTGAATCCTTGACAATATGTTTATGATGTCCGACATTATGAATTCCATCATTATGATATTAGTAATTGATAGTAAATGTGATTATTCTACTAGTATAATATCCATGGTTAAGTTTCATTATCATTTGATTATTTATGGAATTGTCTAATCAACTTTTATTCTTTCCATATTATGATCAAGATTATATTTTATTAGCATGTGTTTTTAGTTATTCACCATGCTTTATTGTTTATGTTTATTTATGATAGATTCTTTTATATTTCTTACCCTTAATTTTCATCTGATCTCACCCTTTTCTTATGTTTTATTTTTACCCAAGATGCGAAGATGTATATTATGAATGACTTGTAGGGATAATCTAGGAGTTTATGGGTGATTCTAATAGGGGTTGTTATGTTGTTTTTCCTTTCAAGTTGTAATGTAAATTTCATGTATGAAATATGGATTCAAAAACCACTAAATAGATTGGTCCTTTGGGATTTTATTCTTGTATCTATACCGATGTATTTATCTAAGGAACCAGATTTAGCCTATTGGGGTTGGGGTCTCTATATTTTAAATATACTGTAATACTTTTATATGACATGAAACAACAACATAATTATATTGCTCTGTTTATATGAAAATTGATGAATCAAAATATAAATCCACTACCATCCCATTTCATGTTTTATGGAAGGAGGAATTTGTAAATAAATATGAAATATTAATAGATTAAAACACACAAAAATTGTGGTAAACATGTGTAAGTATGACATAATAAAATTTTGTTTTTCTTTAAATTGCTATTACATAATAATGATTACTTATTTTTCTATATTTTTTATCTGACATAGACACATGAATCCTTAACACCTGTACCAGATCAACACCTACTACTTGTGGCCTTGAAGCATCCAGAATAATATGTCCACTTTAGAGCTGCGGGTTTCAGGGTGACACCCCAAACATATTTTGTGGAAAAACAACAAAAAGAGGATAATGATACAGAAATATAAGTGATGAATGCAATATTAGATTACCTTGAAGAAAACTTTTATTGTAAGATTGAGTTTCTAGATACTTTTATGGGGGGAAGCAAATAGAAGAAAAAACTGAAGAACAACCATTGTATGAAGATCCTGCCTGACCCCCACCATCTTTGAGGTGAGCCATTCCCCTCAAAGAGCCATTTTAGTTGTGGTAATCAATATTATAATAATTGTTTCTGTGAAATGTGAATTAGATAGACATTGATACCTTTCCTGTATTGATATTCTATAGGGTGAAAATGATTTTGATTTATATCTATCAACACCCACCAATTGCCTTGTTGCGAGGGCTACTGTGTTCAATATCCAAGACAATAGTAAACACAACAGGCCACTTCCAACATGTCATGTGAGAGTGGGGATTAACATCTCTCATGAGCCGAGAGTCAAGCTACCTTTTCCACTTGATGATGTATATATTCATATATTCAACCAAGATATTAGAACATTCATATCATGGCCATCATATCTTGTAAAAAACATGACGATAAAGAGGTATTCATTTCCAATTTATTTTTCATGAAAAAACTTTAACAATTAATGAAAAAGGTATGAAATGATGAATGTTATTACAGAAAAAAAGGGAAGGGGTGAAATGAAATATCAACTAAAAACTATCTAAAGGATCAACCAACTGATCAAAAATATCTTCCAAAATCACCTTTACCTTACTCGTTCAATATCTGCATTTACTAACATTGAAATTTTATGAAGATAAAAAGTTAAAAAATTATATTAATCACATAGTTGATTTTTAAGAACAAATGTACTGAGAAGAAGTTATATACTACATTTATCTTGAGAATTTAAATTAAATCCTTAACTATGAATGGCTAGGAGACTCAGTTGTAAATGTATACATGAGTTATGTTTTCATGATTTGTTTTTTCAAAAGATTATATACTATTTTAATTATGATTATATACATTTAATATTTTTTGTAGGTTCATATTTCAATACTAATTGAAGGGATTATACCATGAACATAAATTTGGACTCATTATTCCTCACATCACTTCTACAGAACAAAAATAAATAGATGAAAAAAAATGGATTAAATAGTGAAAAAACTAGACAAATCATTTGAAATCAAACTTTTGGATGAAATAATAGTCTTAATACCAATATTTCAGAGGTAAAACTCTACAATTTATTCGTATTAAATATATTTTCATTTATTTCATTAATTATTCCTTTTGTGTTTTTAGGAAACATTGGATGCTCCTTGTAGTTAATTTGGATACTCTAAATATTTATTTCATAGATTCACTGCATGGATAACCAACAAACTGACCACACATTTAGAAATTTTTGAATTTTTAATATACTACATCTAACATTTTAGAACTAAACTTAACGTTATATATTTTATATTATGTTTTAATTATAAATCTGTTATGATAAGGTGATGTATAAATATCATGAAAATCATGGAATGAGGACAACCCATGCACACAAGGAGCTTGAAAAGTTCTAAAAGTAGATAATTTTCAGGGTATATATAATAATATTTCACTATATAAGCACACATCAAAACAAATTAATTATTTTTATCAATGTTTATGTAGTGTTCAAAACAAATAATTAGAAAAAGATTGTGGTTATTATGTTTGTAAATTTATGAGAGAGATCATATTACATCAACAAACTAGAATCTTGAAGAGGTATTTTTTAATATAATTACTGTTTAATTTAAAATATTTATTAATTTTTTGTGTATTTATATTTATCTAGTACTACTATCACTATTTAAAATTCTTGTATTCACAAGATGACATATATTTGTTTAGAAATTAATGGTCAACATACCTAATGGAATAATGTACACAAATAACATGAATATGTGACTTCCATATAAGTAATGGATTATTTAATGTTTATGTTTAATTTATTTCTTTTTAGTATTCCTTACATAAAAAATATTTTCTTAGATAAGTGGATTAGTTTGTTTGAGTTGGGGTGGTTTGTTCGAAGCTTCTCATTCTCTTGAGAGATTGGACTTCAAGACTGCAACTAAGAATTCAATGAGAAGGTAAAAGTTTTTTTTAACATACAATGTTTTTCCTTATAATATTATCTGTTATCTACTAAATTAACATAATATAAATTAAATGTTTTACCACTCATACAAATAATTTCTTTTGCACATGATGATGTTAACAATCCCATGGAAGAACATACTATAATAAATAAACCCTTTAAGAAGATGTATAGATAATGTTATTATATAATATCTCTATTTTATTAAAAATTTATATAATTAAATGATTATTTAATTTTAATTATTATTTATAGAGTTTTTATTTATTTTAGTAGATTTATATCAATATTTCACGTCTTTATTCACCAAAACTTTCATAGACTTCTTCTCCCTCAAAACATTTTCACCCCTATAGTGTTGTAATTTATTAGTTTCCTTCGAGTTCCCTCCACTACCTTTATAAGAAGAGAAATGAAGCTGACTATGCTCAATCATAAAGGAAATATTGATGTTTTCATAGTAAAATAATTTTACATATAATTAATTTATCTTTTTATATTCACGTTTAATCTATTTATTTTTAGTATTACTCACATCAGAATTTTTTTCTTATACAGGTGGTTTCTTTTGTTCGAGTTGGAGTGGTTTGTTTGAAGCTACTCTGCTTTTTTAATAATAAAACTGAGATAATAACAATAATCTAATGATTTAATAATGTATACAATTATCATGAAAAGGTTATCCATTATTACTTATTTATTTATTTTTTTATCATTTTATCTACTATTTTTCAGTTAATTTCCTTATCTTTTTTATCTAATACATATTTAGTTTTTTTCACAAATATTTTGTGACGTCATATTTTTCTTTCAAATATTTGAAAAAAATCCATAAAATAGATAACATGTTCCTTTTTTGCAATGTTACCTCGCCTTCCATTGCCTTTATTTTTAAAACTTCCAACACTGCAAACTTTTTTGAATAAGAACATCAAATCAATATGCAGTGTTTCTATTTAGACAAATAAATCCAATTAAAAACATTATAATATTGATACTTTGTTTTTTTATACTTTGGGATGTGTAGGAATCATCCACACCTCAATCCGACACATGGTGTGACTGTTATGACTCAAAGTGCTTCTTTTTTATTTAAAATTGACATTAATTTCAGTAAAAAAGAAAATTCACATACTTAAAACTGATCAAACACATTCATATTATTTTTTTAATTTAGTAAAATTATCCATAAGTCATTTTTGATGTGTATGAATCACTTACATGTCAATCTGATACATGATGTGCCCAGTATGACTCAAATTGTATGTTATCAGTTTAAAATCATAATTTTAATTTAAAAAGTGATACTCATTTAAAATCAAGAAAATGTGCTCATATTATCTTGATAATTTAGGAAAATTATTCATAAGTCATTTTTGATGTGTAGGAATTATTATCATGTCAAACCAATATACGATGTTACTGGTATAACTCAAAGTGTGTGTTTGTAGTTTAAAATGACTTTTTAGTAAAAAATACAAGTGATGTACTCAAAACCAATAAATGCATTAATATTTTTTTGATAATTTATTAAAATTATCAATGATTTATTTGTTACATTTAGGAATCAACCCCATATTAATATGATACATAGTGTGACCGATATGACTCCAAGTGCGTCTTTTTATTTAAAATTAACATTAATTTTAGTAAAAATGATAACTGACATACTCAAAAACAAGAAAAAACATTCAGACTGTTTTTATACTTTAATAAAATTATAAATAAGTCATTTTTAGCATGTTGGAATTAGCTGCAACTCAATATGATACACAATATTCCTGTTATGACTCAAAGTATCTGTTATCAGTTTAAAATTGACATTTTAGTTCAAAACGTTTCACTCACTAAAAACCTAGAAAACACACTCATATTTTTTTTATAATGTAGTAAAATGATACATAAGTAATATACGACATGTAGGAAGTAGTCTCATGTCAAACCTATGCATGATGTGACCATTATTATTCCAAGTGTGTCAATTTATTTAAAATTGACATTTTTTAGTAAAAAGAATAGATGACATAATGAAAACTGATAAAATGTATTTGTATTATTTTGGAACTTTAGTAAAATAATTAATAATTAATTTATAACATCCAATAATCAACCCCACCTCAATTCAATTCACAGTGTGACCGTTATAACTCTAAGTGTTTTTTTATTTAAAATTAACATTAATTTTAGTTAAAAGAATAAGTGACATACTGAAAAATGAGAAAACACATTCATATTGTTTTTATAATTAAGAAAAATTATCCATAATTCAGTTTTTATGTGTAGGAATCAACTTCAACTCAATATTATGCATAGTGTGACCGGTATAAATCAAAGTTTCTCTTTTTATTTTAAATTGATATCAATTTTAGTGAAAAAGACAAGTGATGTACTCAAAATTGAGCAAACACATTCAGATTGTTTTTATACTTTTTGAAAATGATTCATAAGTCATTTAGAACATATAGGAATCATCCTAACCTCAATATGGTTCATGGTGTGACCATTTTTACTCAAAGTGTGTATTTTTTATTTAAAATTTTCATTAATTTTAGTAAAAAAGATGACTGACATACTCAAAACCGAGAAAACACATTTGTATTGTTTTTATACTCTATTAAAACAATAAATAAGTCATTTTTTATGTGTAGGAATCAGTCTCAATTCAACATTATACATGATGTGCCTGATATGACTCAAATTGTTTGTTATTAGTTTAAAATTGACATTTTAATTCAAAAAAGTGGCACTCACTAAAAACTAAGAAAATGCACTTGGATTGTCTTGATAATTTAGTAAAATAATTAACAATTAATTTTTTATATATAAGAATTAGTCTCACATCAAACCAACACACAATGTGACATGTATGATTCAAAGTGTGTGTTTCTAGTTTTAAAGGACATTTTAATAAAAAACACAAGTGACATACTCAAAACTGAGAAAATGTATTCATATTGTTTTTATACTTTAGTAAAATGACCCATAAGTCATTTAATATGTAAGAATCATTTTAACCTCAATATGATTCATGGTGTGACCAATATAATTCCAATTGTGACTATTTATTTAAAATTGACATCGATTTTAGTAAAAACACAAGTGGCATAATAAAAATTGAAAAACACATTTTTATTGGTTTTATAATTTAGTAAAACAGTTCATAAGTCAATTTTAACATGTAGGATTCAACCCCACATAAATCTGATGCATGGTGTGACTACTATAACTCTAAGTGTGTCTTTTTATTTAAAATTTACATTAAAAGTGACAAATTGAAAATCAATAAAAAGAGTTTGTATTGTTTTCATACTTTAGTAAAATGATTCATAAGTCATTTGGGTCATGTAATAATCATACTCACATAAATCCAATTCACGGTGTGACTGGTATCACTTCAAGTGTACCTTTTTATTTAAAATTGACATTAATTTTAGTAAAACTGAAATATGACATACTCAAAACTAATCAAACGCATTCATATTATTTTGACACTTTAAGAAAAAAATCCATAATTAGTTTTTGATGTGTAAGAATCAAACTCACCTTAAGATGATACATGATGTGCTTGATATGACTCAAAGTGTCTGTTATCAGTTTAAAATTGACATTTTAATTCAAAAAGTGTCACTCACTGAAAACTGAGAAAATACACTTGTATTGTCTTGATAATTTATTAAAATGATTCATAATTCATTTGTGACATATAGGAAGCATTCTCACATCAAATTGACACATGATGTGACCGATATGACTCAAAGTGTGTGTTTTGAGTTTCAAATGACATTTAAAAAAACAAAAGTGAAATACTCAAAATCAAGAAAACACATTCATATTACTTTGACACTTTATGAAAAAAATACATAATTCATTCTTGATTTATAGTAGTTAGACTCACCTCAATCCGATGTACAATGTGACCAATATAATTCCAAGTGTGACTAATTATTTAAAATTAACATTAATTTTAGTAAAAAGAATAAGTGACATACTAAAAACCAATAGAACACATTCATGTTGTCTTGATAATTTAGGAAAATGATTTATAAGACATTTATAATGTGTAGGAATCAACCCCATATCAATAAAATGCATTATGTGACCGTTATAACTCTAAGTGTATATTTTTATTTAAAATTGACATTAATTTTAGTAAAAAGAACAAGTGAGATGCTGAAAACTGAGAAAAAAAATTGGGATTGCATTGATACTTTAGGGAAAATATTCATTAGTCATTTTTGATGTGTAGGAATCAACCTCACCTCAATATGATGCATGGTGTGACCAGTATAACTCAAAGTGTCTCTTTTTATTTAAAATTGTCATTAATTTCAGTAAAAAGAACAAGTGAGATACTGAAAACCAAGAATTTTTTTTGGATTATTTTGATAATTTAAGAAAATTATCTATAATTAATTTTATATGTGTAGTAATCAACATCACCTCAATTTGTTTAACGGTGTGACTGATATGACTCCAAGTGTGTCTTTTTATTTAAAATTGACATTAATTTTAGTAAAAGGAACCAGTGACATACTGAAAACCCATAAAATGAATTCATATTGTTTTGATACTTTATTAAAATGATCCATGAGTCATTTTTAATATTTGGGAATAAATATCACCTCAATATGATTCACGGTGTGATCGTTATGACTCAAAGGGTCCATTATCAGTTTAAAATTGACATCTTAGTTCAAAATGTGTGTCACTCACTAAAAACCAGTAAAAATCACTCTGATTGTCTTTATAATTTAGTAAAGTGATTCATAAGTCATTTTTTATGTGTATGAAGTAGTATCACATAAAATCGACACACTATATGGACGGTATAACTCAAAGTGCATGTTTTTAGTTTGAAATGACATTTTAGTGAAAAACACAAGTGAAATACTTAAAACCAAGATAATGCATTCAGATTATTTTGATACATTAGGAAATTGATACATAAGTAACTTTTGATGGATAGGAATTATTCTCACCTCAATCTGATACATGGTGTGAATGGTATAACTCCAAGGGTGTATTTATTTAAAATTGACATTAATTTTAGTAAAAAGAACAAGTGACATACTCAAAACTGAGAAAACACATTTGGATTATTTTGATACTTTAGGAAAATGATCCATAAGTCATTTTTGATGTGTAAGAATAAATCCCACCTTAGTATGATGCATGGTGTGATTGGTATAACTCAAAGTGCATCTTTTTATTTAAAATTGAAATTTTATTAATGTATTCTTTCATATTAATTTTTAATTTATTTCCTTATAGTAGTACTAACATAATATTTGTTTTCTTATATAGGTGGATTATTTTTCTTGGGTTGAGGTGATTTGTTTGGAAACTGATACCATGGGCAGAATATTTTGAGAGGGGATCGCTGGCACCAAAGAAAATGAAACATTAATGTTTTTAAATGTTTGTGGATAATTGTAAATATAATTATACAAAACATTGTTAGAAATGTATATAGTAGTGTTTTTTTATTCATGATTTAAAATTTATTTCAATTAAATTATATATTTTTCATACATATTTTACAAGTTTTTTATTGCATGTTGTTATATAAACAACACACTATAGCAGGTTGGGCCTTTATCAGTGCTAGAAATAGAACTAATAAATGGGACCCCCATTAATGGTGTTGAGGAAAAAAATGTTTTTTAGTGATGTTAAAGGACTTTTTGTGTGGTGTTAAAGGGAAAAATTGTAGTAGTGAGAGGCTCATCCCATTCACTACTCATTCATTCATAATTAGATCATTTCTATCTTCCTGCTTCCTAGAGAGATAAAGTCTCTCCCAAGTGATCGGTCCAAGATTCCTTCAACGTATTAAATGCACGAGATCATAGTGATCATTGTGACATCTAAGAGATCATCAGAGATCTACGCTAGCACCCTGAACTTGATAAACAGCATGCGAGTAGATTCTTGGAGCATATTTGGATGATATAGAGGGGTTATACTTTGGATCCTTTAAGAAACAGTGACCAAAAACAAGTTATAGTTGAGCGAGCTTTGATTTGGAATAAGGAACTTGTTCGATTTTATTTTATAGAATTTGTTTAATTAACATGAGATCCTCAAACCGTACCAGGGTTGGGATCACTGGAGATGAAAATTTCCACGACTCTGATGATAGTTTTTTAAATCCTCAGCCCACCGACATCCACTGTGCACCCCAATACCAACATTATTCACTTCTTTCAGGAGGCCTTAGGATAATCAGTTAACCTTTCAAAAGATGAAGTTTCCTTTAGATTTGGTGTCCCATTGAGAAAAATAGAGGTCATGCATGTGGATTCTAGTATTCAGGTGGTGGGGAAGCACCAAAAGTACCTTGGTCTTCCTACTATTATTGGTCATTCAAACAAATTTATCTTCTCTGGTATTATGGATAGGATGGCTAAGAAAATTCAGGGAAAATATTTTAAAAAAATATCAAAGGCTGGAAAGTAGTTTCTAATCAAAGTGGTGCCCCAAGACATTCCATCTTATGTTATGTCTCATTTTAAGCTATTGGGCCTTATTATCGATCAAATTCACTCCTTCCTTACAAAATTTTGGTGTGGCCTTTATAATTGAAAGAATAAAAAACATTTGGTTACCTAGGATAGGATTTATCATCATAAAGATTTTGGGGGGATGGGATTTCGGGACCTTGGCCATCTTAATGATTCCTTTCTTACTAAACAAGGATGTAATCTTATAAGTAATCTAGAATGCCTTTGTAATTTAGTGGTACATGCTAAATACTTCCCTCATTATATTTTTTATAGGGCTTATCTAGGGCCTTGACCAAGATTTTTGTGGAGAAGTATTCAGTGTTCCCATGAGCTTCTGGAAAAGGGTCTATATTAGAGGATTGAAAATGGTACTAGTGTTAACATATGGAATGATGTATGTATTTCGAGTAATAATGTATTTAGGTAAATATCTCCTTCCATGGTTGGGCTGGATAATTCGAAGCTGAGGGATTTATTAGATGAGGATGGGAGAGATTGGTGCTTGGAGAAGCTTTTTTTCTAGTTCAATGAGAGTGATAGGGATGAGTATCCCATATAGCGGTGGATACTTATTAGATTTCCTATATTGGAGTAAAGAGTCCTTGGGGGATACTATGTTAAATAAGGTTATTTTATGGCATGTGACCCCCCTGGCCCTGGGTTGGCTCCTCGATGGGAGAATCTATGGAAGCTCCCAATTCCTCTTAAATCCTGATTCTCTTAGTACCAGGTGTGTGAAAGAATTATTCCCTCTAAGGATTTCCTTTTCTCATACCACTGCATGGATGATCTTTTGTGTCCACTTTTCCAGGAAATGATGAAAATCCCATTTAATTACATTATTTCTTCTTCCAGGGGAGTGAGGTGTCTAAAAGACCTTTAATGTTAATTTTATGGAGTTTCTAGAGCATTATGTCAACCTTCCAACTCTCCTTGATATATGGTTATCTTCTCTCCCTTTGGAGACAGTGTGTTGTCTGTGCATTTTTTCATAGAAAATTTGGTTTTGGAGAAATGATTTTTCTTTTGACCAAGTCTATAAACATGATTCTTCCTGGATTGATTCTACCAATTTTTGGTTGGATACATGGAATTTTTCTAATGATTTTGAGGTTCCTACTTTCGACTCTCAAGGGGACTATTATTGGGTTCCCCCTCCTAAAGATGTTTGGAAAATCAACATTGATGCACCTTTGAAGAATTTTTGGGTAGTGGGTTATGGTATGATTATTCTAGATTCTTATGGATCTCTTTGTGTTGTTGGTAAACTATCCTTTTTTACCAGATGGAGTCTTGTGGTGGCCATTCTCAAGCTATTATGTTTGGACTTAATTTCTCTTTGGAGAGGGGTGGAGCTCTATCATTGTGGATTCTAACTGCCAGATTCTCATTAACTCGTCATGCTCACCAGATATCGAGTTGAAATATTTTTTCCTAGTGGTCAAAAAGATCAAATCCCTCCTTTATCCTTTCTCCACCTTCTCTTTTTCTTTCTCTTTGTAGGAAGGAAGTTATGTGGCTCACCATTTGGCTTCTCGGGATGTTTTTGGGGGTTTTTAGTTTTAGACGTCAGTCTTTCCAGACTACCTTATGTCTATTGTATTGGGTGATACTCATTCTATTTTAGTTGTTATGATTTTCAATATATATATATAATTTATTTTTATACACACATTATATAAGTACATAAAAATATTAGTTGTGCATGTATACATACATACATACATATATGTAGGTATATAAAAATATAAATATTTATAAGTATATTTTAATACATGTACATACATACATCTAGATATTATTATATGTACATACATATAAACACACATACATATAAATATAAGTACATACATATATACATACGTGCATATGTATTAATGATTTTTTTTAAAAGAATAAATAAATATAAGTACATAAAAAATAATTATAAACATGCATACGTGCATATATATATATAGGTGTATGCAAATATATTAATGTAATTTTTTACATATATACAAATATATTAATGTAATAACTTATAATTATGCATCTATATAAGTATATACAAATATAAGTATATACATGTATACATATATACATATATATATATATATGTATATAAAAATAAAAATATTTATACTTATATTTTAATACAAGCGCTTGCATACAACTATATATTATGATATCTAAAACTTTCATTAGAAATATTCAGTGTAAAATTTGAATTTTGATTAGGGGCTTACCTGAGTGGTAAAGTCACCCCGTATTCCCACATGAAACCTAGGTTCAAATCTAGGCGAGAGCAAATTACTCTAATACTGTAATAGTACTGCATCACTATAGTAGTGCAAGTACTCATTACTATAAAACACACTTTTATTGGTGCTAGAAATGACTTTTATCAACACTAAAAAGTGTTTATTTTTTAGTTCCTTTAAAAGTTTGTTACTTTTATTAGCGATAAAAAAGAAATGATAGATGGAGGTCTTTATTGTTTTTAGTGATGACTAAATGTAACTTTATTAATTCTAGTTTCTGACACTGATAAGGACTTTCAAAATATTTTTAAATAACTTTAGTCGATAAAAAAACACAACCAATCCAAGGACCCCACCACATGCATCATCCATCCAAAACCCAACATAAAGGGCCACCTCATGCCTGGAAATTCATATTTAATTTGAGAGAGGTGAGATTCAAACCATTTCCCACCACTTTGTTAATAAACTCCTTTATCGTTCATCCAAATGAATTTATGAATATATAATGATATGTTTATATCTATTCATGTGAGTGTGTGTGTGTGTTTCTGCATATATATATTTGTAATATATTTATTATTATTATATATTTATATTTACTTAGATATATTAATATAAATATGAACATATGGTTAAATATTTATTTATATAATTATTTTTTATGTTAATATATGCAATATTTATATGTGTGTATATATATAACACTATAGTATAAAAAATAGTAAAATTTCAACACCATCATATCCATATGAATGTAACCCTGGAGAATAAATCAATTCTCTGCTGAAAAAAAGATAATAAGGTCATCTTAAAAAATATGAAATTTTATAAAATGTTTAAAAATTTGGGTATCTCATTTAAAAAATCAATTTTGGAGACCATATACTCCTTTTGTGACCAAGAAAAAATAGGTTTCAAGGTAAACCTTACATTAGATATCTTATTTCATTTCACAAGCTTTAATTTGACAGCTCGTGGAGCCTAAATGGACACCCAAATCAAAATATATGGTTTTATGAAGTTCAAGTCCCATTTTTAAATTATATTAAAATATTAATTAATTTATTAATTATTTGTATCACCAAATTGTTTTTAAATGTTTATTACACAATACAAATTATTGAATTTTTAATTAATATTATTTTTAATTATTTTATAAACCAATTTTCACTAAATCTATTACATATTAAGTGTAAATATATATTTAGTATTATGTATATAATCTTTAAGAATATTATATATATATCAATATAAATATATTTATATACTACTTTATGATATATAATAGTATATAGAGTATTTTTTATGAAGTATACCTTTTATCTATGATAAAAAATAGTGATATAACACTGATAAAGTGCACACTTTTATCAGCACTAACAAAAACACTAAAAAAGGGTTATCTTTATCGGCGCTGAAGAAAGCGATGAAAATAGGTGTCATTTTATCAACACTCTTTTAACGCTGATAAGAGTCACATTTATCATCATTTTTGTGTATTGTTTTATAATTCGTAATTTGTAGTAACAACTTTAGTAGGTACTATATCTAGAGATTGTGAAAATGATATTATTAACCTTATTTGGCCTTTTAGTTCATGCATTGGGACTTCAAGCCACTAGGCCTTTGAGCTACCAAAGTTGGGCCTTTAAGCCTCTGTACTAAAGTAACTTCAGACTGGTGGAGTGAAAGACGATGTAGTAATGAACACTAGTGAAGTCAATATGAACACAAGGAGGACCATACATAGAGATACAAACATGCACTAAGACATAGGTCATGCACACCTCTACATAGGGCGATGATGGTGGGCCCCAAACCTGACATTAGAGTGACAAGCTAGAGTGGATGGACACTAAGTACGTGATAGGGGGTTCCAATATTGGACCTTTGGTCCACTTTTCCAATAAATTTGTGTCTTTTGGCCTTCAAGCCATGTATTTTGGGTATTTGATCTATGTAAGAGTTCTCTCTCAAATCAGTTAAAATGAGGGTTTACCCAGAAAATAAAATATAAATGGAATTAGAGGGGGGTAAAATTTGCATTATATATTTTTAGTATAAATTTTCCACGAGATATATTCAGTGTATTTTTGTCACTATAGATTTACGATTATACATTTATATAAATATATACATGCATAAGTACATATGTATATATAAGTATATAAACATATAAATATTTTTAAGTATAATTTAATACAAGTACAAACAAACATCTATATATTATTATATAAAGAATTTTCACTGAAAGTATTTGATGTAAAATTTTCACTAGAAATATTCAGTGTATAGATACATACATACATACAGATATACAAGTATAAGTATTTACAAATATACATATATATAAATATATACAAATATAAGTACTTACAAATATACATATATATAAATATGTACACATATAAGTATATATACACATATGTACATACATATATATAAGTATACATACATACATACATACATACATACATATATACATATATAAATATACATATAAGTACACACTTATATATAAGTATACATATAGACACACACACACACACATATTCATGTGCGGTAACTAAATGCATATAAAAAAATATAAATGTTAAAAAACAATATATATATATATATATGTATATATATATATATATATTTGTTCATTCATATGTAGTATGTATAAAATTATTTTCAAAATTCTCACAATATATATTTTTATAAAAAACAATCAGTACATATATTTATCTATAGATAATTTATTTTTCAAAAATACATTGTAAATTTATACTACATGTACGTATGAAAATGAACATGTAAATACATCATTTATATATACACACACAAATTCTCTCTCTCTCTCTCACATAATTTTGTGTGCACATCTATATATAAGTATACAAATATACATGCATATATATTAATACAGTTATTAATAAATATACATGTATATAACTAGATATGGTATATATAATGTATATATATAAAAATATATATTAACATATATAAATAATGTATATAAATAAATTTATATAATCATAAATGTATACATAAATACATTATGTGTTGACACACACACACACATACAAACATACACAAATACAAACAATATAAATTTATAGTGCAAAAATATACTGCAAATTTTCAATGTTTTTTTATAAATTGTATGTACCAACTATTTTTTTATACTTACATATGCCTAAATTTATTTAAAGAGGATCATGTGTATTTATATCCTCATCTATATAAATCTATATATTATAATGTAAATACATGATATTAAAACTGAATAATGTATATATAATATCTCTATATATATAATATTAATTTTAGAAAATTATAAAAAAATTATATATTTAAATACATATAAATAAAAATATATACATATGTCAAACCGTGTTTATATACAAATTATTTAATGAATATTTATTTTATTATTATTTAAAAATTTTTAACTTAAAACATTATTTTTTATATATAATAAAATGTTATAATTATGTTTTTTTTATTTAATTTTATTAGTGATTTTAGTTATATATATATTGAGAGAGAGAGAGAGAATGGGTGTGGGGTAATTTTGGTAAAACAATTTATTACCATTTTTTAAAATAAGAAAAACTAAATTGAAGGATATGTTGCCATTTCCTTTCTGTTCCAAATTTTAAAATCTCAATGGGGAAATTGACCCACCTATCTTGAGTGGGTAATTAAGATTATGATGTCTGACTATCACCTCCCCACTTAATGATTTTCCCCAAAACCATTTTTAAATTTTCTTCTTCTTCCCTTTTCCTAGACCAATCATTTATCCCATTTTTTTACTTTTACTTTTTTCTATACTTTTTGATATTTTACCTTTTTATCATTAAAATTACTATTATTATAATTTATTATATATAAAATATCATGATAATTTAATTATATTATATTTATTATATAAATCATACAATAATTTTCAATCATTGAGAAATTTGTTATTGATTGTTTATTATTATACATTAATAATCCAGAAATATAACATAAGAAATGATAAAGATAAAATATGTATAAAAGAAACAGAAACAAAGAAAATTTTTATATTATAAAAAATGAAAAAGATTTAAATTATGAAACAATGATGAAATTATTTTTTTTAGATTGATATTGATTTCAAAATATTAGCATATATTATTATCTAACTGTATTAATCTCAATATTATTTACATATTTTATAAAAATTATATTATAATCAATAAAAAATAAATAAGATCAATATTTTATAGAAATATATATCATTAAAGGTATAATTATAATTTCCAACCTCAAAAAGTGTCACAAATTTATTTAATAATACCAAGACAATTCAGGTTAGAAAAAAGGGAAGTTGACTTCCAAATTTGGGCCTACGGGCATGAATCAACATGGGTCCTATGGGATAATTTAAACAATACTAAAAAAATTAGACCATTAAAATTATAATAAATAATAACCAAATATGTGATTTGGATTTTCTCTCGTGGGGGGGGGGTAGGGTTCAGTCAATGTTGGATCAATGAGGTTTGATTGTGATTTTTTTATGATGGCTTATTTGAGTGTGTATTTTCTAGTTCCTTTAGTGGATGGAAGTATTATCTATACCCCTCTATGTTCCTTTGATTTGATTCTTGATTCCAAGGTTTTGGGTAAGCAATCTGGTGTGGCCTTACTTTCCAGGGCTTCACTCGAGAATATTGGGAAAGGGGCCTCTTTTTTCCAGGTGGTGGGGTGGAATCCAGATTTGAGCCTACCTAGTTATTCTAAGTATAGGTTGGAAGGTAATACTTTGCGTGATTTGAATCCTTCTTTATATCAAAGGAATCAGGTTTCCAATGATGTTGAGACTCTGGGTACATGTACTCTATGGGGAGAACAATATTCTACATAACAAATCCTTTTCAGGATATAGTGATCTTAATTTCTGTCTGGGTGAATTTTGAAGAAGGGAGAAATGACCTTTGTTGAGGCAAGTAAGGGTATTATTTTTTAGAGGATTACTGAATTTAGGAACTCTATAATTTATCATCTACCCGTATAACCTAAGGAAAACTAGATAAGTTTATTTTATCTTAAGAAGAGGCTCTTAGAATACTAGGGTTTTGATGATTGGTGAATGAAATACTTTGGGAAGGGATTTTACCATATTGGTTTCCCATCTTCCACATTGAAATATATAGCTTGAATTTTTGTTTATGTTAATCTAAAACATATTATCCTTAGAATATAGGAATTAAATCTAATTTTTAATCCCCTATATATGAAAAATTCTGTTACACAAATATGTATTTTCATTCGAGGGTTGAGTTAGTTTTTATGGAACCCACAAATAATATGAGAAATTACTTGTACTGTAGGAGTTCCAATCAAAATAGATAAGGAAATAAAAAATTATAGGTATGATAATTATTCTTGAGTTATAGTTAAGGTTTATCTGATCTCTCCTTTGATTAAAACCATTGTTTTAAATACTTTTGAATTCATATTTGACTTGATGGTGGAGTTTGAGAAAATACCTGATTTTTTCATGAGATAATGTAATATTGGACACACTATTAAAAAAAATCATTGAAGGATGGTTTGTGTGAAGTGTAGAATGAAATGGTGTTTGGTTGATAAATGAAACAGGCCCCCAAAAGACCAATATGCTGGAGATGTGTAGGACCAATATGATAACAAAGTAGCTTCTTTAGGGATTCATATGGATCCTGATAAGGGATCATATAGAGCACGTGAGCCTTAAGAAGGAGCCTATGATTTGGACTTGGCCTTTCCAGAACATGAAGAATTTTAATCTAAAGTTCATAGTTCAAAGAAGTTTATAAAGGATATGAATCAAAAAATGGAACTTAAGACATTTTCTCAACCCAGTGTTGGGTTAAACACTATTGATGGGAATCATTTTTTCTATTTTATCTAGAAATGATAGTGAGGATTGAAATATATCTAATGTGACTTGGTACTTTA